>CM050521.1:77276059-78558559 GCA_027563665.1 Antrozous pallidus | reverse complement strand
AGCTAAAAGAAATGTCAACAATTGATTTCAGGTGCAGTAGAAAAGATAATCCTGCAAGAATGGAAGACTCGCAATGAAGTTAAAGACATGCTTCTAGGGAAAGCAGATGAGTACGTGTGGCCAACATAACAACAGCCATAGTGGCACCTCCAGGAGCTGTGCAGGAGTTGCCATCTGATGCCCAGGTAAGGTGACCGAAGGAGGGTAGATAAAAGAAACAGCGTGGCTCAGTGGTTAAGCATCAGCCTATGAACCAGGAGGTCACTGTTTGATTCTCAGTCAGGACACTGCCTGGGTTGTGGGCTCGATCCCCAGTGTGGGACGGGCAGGAGGCAACCAATCAATGATTCTCTCTCATCATTGATGTTTTTATCTCTTTCCCTCCCTCTTAGAAATCAATAAAAATATTTTTAAAAACGAAAAGAAAAACAAGACTGCATGTTAACAGTTACAGAAACATAGCACTGGCGCTCTGAAAGTCATAGGAGTTGTCATTGGCCCGGCCAGCATAGGGACCAGGCATGTTCTGTTTTCCAGAATCTTCTTTTGTAAGACTTGAGAATGCTCTGAGGGCACTCAAGCAAGCAAGGCTCAGAGGCATATGTTACCACCACCGGATTTTACATAAAAGACATTCAAATACAGCCATGGTTCACTTGCATCGGTAGAATACCTAGGCCAGTGGTCTGCAAACTCATTAGTCAACAGAGCCAAATATCAACAGCACAACGATTGAACTTTTTTTTAAGAGCCAAATTTTTTAAACTTAAACTATATAGGTAGGTACATTGTTATTAATTCAATTAGGGTACTCCTAAGCCGGCCTTTGCTAAAAACTCAAGGGGCCAAAGAGCTGCATGTGGCTCGCGAGCCGCAGTTTGCCAACCACTAACCTAGACTATATGGTCCAGTCTATTGCTCTGGATTGCTAATAAGTGAAATAAAATCTAAAACCTTCATTACCAGTGCTTAGAACGTCTGAGGGATTTCAAGCACCATCACTTTTTTAGATGACAGACTAGCAATTTTTAACCTTAAAAAGGTAATCTTGATGCATAAATCTAGCTCCCTCATGTCGCCCAGATTGTGCTTGCAAAGAAAGCTTTCTAGACGAGGCGTAAATGAGATTTTACATCATTGAGGGTTCAGCTTCATAGCTTTCTCCCCACTGTTTTAAAATACAGTCTGTTCTCCCTATTAATGGGTTCCACATCCACAGATGTAACCAACCTCTTATCAAAAATACTCAAGAAAAAAAGTTACCTTAATGCTATGTAGTTAGGCCTACGACGGTTGTGTCTATACTAAATAGACATTTTCCCGCCTTGTCATTTTTCCCAAAACTATACCGAATGACAATTGTTTATACAACCTTTGCATTGTACTGGGTACTGTAAGTAATGCAGAGATGATCTCAAGCACACGGGAGGGTGTGTACAGGTTATGTGCAAACAGGATGCCATTTTGTGTAAGGGATATAGGCATCCTCAGATTTGGGGGCCCTCTCGGGCACCCAGGGACCAATCACCTCTCTATAAGGAGGACTGCATTAGTCTAATAATGAAACAGAGAGAGAGAGAGAGAGAGAGAGAGAGAGAGAGAGAGAGAGAGAGAAGGAACATTTTTGTTATGTAAATCACGAGCACCACGAGGAAGACTTGTTGATACTCCACTTCCTTCCAGGATGTGCTGGGAGAAGTAGGGGTGCACCTGGGCCCCTGCTTGCATTTCTCTGCCTGACAGAGACCAGGGAGAGAGAAGAGGACAGAGAAAGGACTGAGGGTCGCCGCTGCCACCTAGCAGACCACCACACACTCCTCGGGTCTCTCACTCCAGTGTTTCCCAGCCCTGGAACTGGTAAACAGCAAGTGTCACATGCAAAACTGACTTCTGCAAAAACGTTTTGTGCAAACTTAAGGCAGGGAGTCAGCAGGACAGGCAGAGAGGCAGAGGGCAAGCAGGGAACTCTGAGAAAAGGCCTCCTGCTGAAAAAAGAAATCCCATTTTCAGAACAAATTAGTTTGGGGGCACCTTGGCCGTTGTGGCGTGTGGAGTCGAGTTTTAGCCTGGCCAGCTTGACAGACACCAGGCTGCCTGCTCACAGCCCAAAGCCTCCCCCACAGAGGACACGGCTGGGCTGGATGCAGATGTGGCCCCCTGCACCCTGACACACTCGATCTCCACCCTCACCGCCTGTCACCCCCTGTGCCGGCAGCTGACAGGGACTTGGCAGGCCGCACTGTGGCTCTGGCTGGAATTCCTTCATCATGGACCTGCCCCCCCACACTTCACTCTGGCCCACGAAGCTGGCAGTGTCAGCCTGCCATTGGCTGTCCTTCCACGCTGCCCATCGGAGGGGCAGGGCTGGCGGAAGCAGACAGCAAGCAGCAGCTCGGCGGGCCACATGGGCACCGGGAGCCAATAGGTGTGATTGATTAAAAGGCCCAGCTCTCTTCTCTCCCCATGTCTGGCGCGGGCCTGCCAAGCCCATGTCATGGGGAAATTGCCCTGGCGACTGTGTGACATCGAGGACAGAATAGTAGCCCGCTTCTCCTGCTCTGTGAAAAGAAGGTGTCAGGAAGGAGGAGCGACGGAGGGCAGGAGGGAAGCGCAGCTGACACCCGCGGGTGCTGTCTGGCCACCTTTGGACGCTGCTGCTGCGAGGCAGGCGCATGCAGCCGTGTGTGTTTCTCCGGATTTGGGGGGGTGGGGGTTGGGGAGCAGCTGGCAGCTGGCGGTGAGTCAGAGGCACAGAGCTCGCCACACCAGCGGCGTCAGAAGCCGGGTGCAGCACAGGGAAGTGGGCAAGGGATGGCTCCTAAGGAAGTGATTGTGAAATAGGACCTTTAGCTTTGTGACAGCTCCTGGTGGGAGAGGGAGCGTGCCTGCTGTTAGGACTGGAGAGGACCGAGGACTCAGCACTCCAGGGTGGCATTGCCGGCCCCATCTAACGCCCAGGGCAGGCAGCCCTGTGTCAGGAACGAAGTGCTTTATTTATTTTTTTTAATATATTTTATTGATTTTTTTACAGAGAGGAAGAGAGAGGGATAGAAAGTCAGAAACATCGATGAGAGAGAAACATTGATCAGCTGCCTCCTGCACACCCCCCACTGGGGATGTGCCTGCAGCCAAGGCACATGCCCTTGACCGGAATCGAACCCGGGACCTTTCAGTCCAAAGGCCAACGCTCTACCACTGAGCCAAACTGGTTTCGGCAGGAACAAAGTGCTTTAGACAGACGGACGGACGGACGGAAGGACGCAGGATCTGCACAGCCAGAGCCTGAGCTGCAGAGGCCCGACATGTGGATAATTGAGCGAGTGCCCAATGCAAAGATCGGGAGATGAATGACAGGGAAAGCAGCAACATGGCAGAAACTGTAGACAATGAAAGGGGGAAATGCGTCTCCTACCTCCCCAGTGAAGCTATTTCCATCTGGCAGATGCCTTTCTAGCCTCGCGTGTGTGTGTGCGCGCTCGCACACATGCACACACCCACACACACACCCACACACACACGTTCATAAAATGTTCAGTGCACCCAGAATTTCATACTGCTTTTTCACTTGGCCTGTGGGTCAGAATTTCTCAGCGTTGCTGCATGCTCTTATTGCTGATGACGGCTATAAAAGATTCCACCTAATGGGTCTCCCATAATTTACTAAACAATTTCTCCATTCTGCAAGTAGATTGCTTTCTTGGCAAAAATGGTGTTATTGAGGTGTGACTGGTATAGAATAAGTTGCACAAATTGAACATGTACCATTTGATAAGTTTGATATATGCAGCCTCTGTAAAACCCTCCTCACAGTCAAGGTAAAAACATACCCACCATCCCCCCTCCTCCTCCATCCCCCCAAAAAAGTTTCCCTGGCCTTTGTAATCTCTCCCTCCCTCTGGGCCATTTCCCCGCGGGAGACTGTGACTTCGCTGGGCCCCGGTGTCTCTCATGTTCACGGGCTTATGTAGCCCCTTTCCTTTGACTTTGGGCTGCCCTGGGATCTGTTTTAAGCCACAGAATGTGGTAAAAGCGACACCATTCTAGTCTCAGGCCTGAGGCGTAGAAAGTCCGAGCGGTTTGCGATTCTGCACTCTTGAAGTGGTTCTTGGAAACTAGCTGCCGTGCAGTGAGGAGGCTCAGGCAACTATGTAGAGAGGACCATCTGTCCACCGACAACGAGCCACTCCGGGCCTCCCCATGCTCGATCCCACACCACATGAATCACGTCAGCCCACTCATCCCACAGAGTCCTAAGAAATAGGAAATCATTGTCATTCCAGCCACTAAATTTTGGAGAGATTTGTCACACAATCATCAGCAAGTAAAATAGGCTGAGGACGGAGCAATTATTGGCAAAATAGGTTCTCGTCCTTTGAGAATCCCACGAAAGGGAATGAGAGAGGTGAGGCAGGGGTGTTTTCCAATCCCACGCCCCTCTCCAGTTCTGACCTCGCTGCTGGCTCCTGGAGAATATCCCTGGAGAAGATACAAAGGACCAGTCAGACGCGAGTGTTCTGAGGCTGGTGTGATGGAGGCGGAGGAAGGGGGGAGGTCACTCCCGTGAAGTGAGTGCAGTCGGCAAGGCCTGCTGGTTAGGGCTGTTCTAAGACACTCTTCCTCTAGGAATAGAGGCCCCGCCCACAGGAGGGTTTTATGCCCCGTTTTGGGGGGTGAAGGAGGGAGTCAGAGTGACCTTGATCTGGCTGTTTTCAGATTAACATAAATACGCCAAGATGCCATATTTTGGGTCTAGCAGGTCCGGATCCCCGTCGAGGGCAAGAGAGAGAAAGAGGCAGGAAAAGGAAGGAAGAAAAATATATTTTAAAAAAGCATGCAAACATTTGGGAATGTTCTTGTTTTCGAACCCAGGAGCAAAAGTTGGTGTTATAAAAATCTATTAAAAAATACACCAGCCCGTCTCCAGCCCTAGAACTGTGAATTCTCAACTGAATAAGGAAGTGTTGCGTTTCATCTCCTTTGCATATTAATGTCATGCAAATACCAGCACGCTGGAAACTGCAGGGGCTTGGGGAGTGCCACCAACTGCAAACGCTTGATTAAAAAGTTGAACACAGGGGAGAGAACCAAGATGGCGGCATAGGTAAACACCTATTGTTCTGCCCCGCGCAACGTTTTAAGAACTACAATATAACAGCAGAACAGACATCACCCAGAATCGCCAGAAAGCTGGCTGAGTGAAAACTCCACAAATAAGAGTAAAGGTGGGACACTGAGACTCAGAGGAGCAGCGGGAGCGCAGCCTTGAAGATGGAAACAGGTTAGGAGCCGTCCTGGTAGTGCGCATGGGCTGTAGGGCTGGAGCAGCAACCCCGGCTGGATTTCACCAACAGGGAGGGCGGAGACGTCCCACTACACGGATTCCCCAGCGCCAGGCAAGGTCCGAGATCCGGGAGACGTCCTACTGCACAGATTCCCCAGTGCCAGGCGACGTCCGAGGTCCGGGGTATGCACCCTGGAAGCGGGGCGCGGCAGAGGTCTCCTAGTCTGAGGAGAAACCCGGAGGCTGGGAAAAGAAGTTTGTGCGCAAGTGTCACACAAACCTGCGACTTGCCCCCTGGAAACTTGTCTCCTGGTCCCAGAAACCATCTATTTTACAACCCTGGGCTAGACTTTGGGTGTGCAGACTCATTTGGGGAGAGGCAGAGTTGTCTAGCAAGGGGGAGAGACTAGTGGCTTTCTCTTGGAGGTGCCTGCAGCCATCCCCATCCAACAGAGATCCGCACGCGCGAGCGCCGCATAGGACATAGCTGACGCTGAGGCTGCCTGCGCAGCTCAGAGACTCCGCCCATCCAACCTGAACACAGTCACCCTTCACAGCCAATTGGCCTGGAGGGCAAACCCTCCTAGGGCTAACAACAACAAGCTGGGTTTAAATTCAAAAGTACTGTACAACCCATAAAGGATTGCAGTAAGAGTACCCTCCTCAGGTAGCTGAGGAGGCTGAGCCACTGTCCCTTTGAGGACATCTACCACATAAAGCAGCCACCATGCAGAGACATGGAAAGAAATCAGGTGTGAAAGAAATGGAGGAGAAAAGACAACAGGACATAGAGTTCAAAACCACGGTTATAAGGCTTTTCAAGAGGCTCCTAGAAAAGACTGATGAACTTAATGAGAATTACGAGGAAATAAACAAGACCAACCAGGAAATGAATGAGACTTACAAGGAAATGAATGAGACCCTCAAGGAAATGAACAAGACCTCTGAGGATATGAACCAGACCCTCACGGATATGAAAAAGGACCAACTAGAAATCGAGCATACACAGACTGAAATAAAAAATATTACACAAAGTCTTAAAAGCAGTCCACAGGTGCCACAAGAACCAAGTTAAAGATTTGAAATACAAAGAAGCAAAATCCACTCGGCTGGAAAAGCAAAAAACAAAAAGAATCCAGATAATTGAAGATAGTGTAAGGGGCCTCTGGGACAACCTCAAGCATGCCAACATCCGAATTATTGGGGTGCCAGAAAAAGAGAGAGAGCAAGTTAATGAAAACCTACTTGAAGAAATAGTGACTGAAAACTTCCCCCACCTGGTGAAAGAAACTGACTTAAAAGCCCAAGAAGTACATAGAACCCCAAAATATAGGAATCTAAAGAGGACCACACCAAGACACATCATAATTAAAGTGCTAAGAGCAAAAGATAAAGAGAGAATATTAAAAGCAGCAAGAGAAAAACAGTTGGTTACCTACAGGGGAGCACCCATACGATTGTCAGCGGATTTCTCAACAGAAACGATGCAGGCCAGATGCCAGTGGCAAGAAATATTCAAAATAATCAATAGCAAGAATCTACAACCAAGATTACTCTATCCAGCAAATCTATCATTCAGAATTGAAGGTCAGATAAAGTGCTTCGCAGATAAGAAAAAGCTAAAGGAGTTCATCACCACCAAACCAAAATTATATGAAATGCTAAAAGATATTCTTTAAGAAGAGGAAGAAGAAAAAGGTAAAAATATAAATTATGAACAACAAATACACATCTATCAACAAATGAACATGAAAATCAAGTGAATTGATAGGCTGATGAACAGGATAAACTGGTGAATATAACAGAAACATGGACATAGAGAGGTAATGGACCGACAATTCTTGGGGAGAAAAGGACTGTGGGAAGTGCAGCAGGAGATTGGACAAAAGTCTTGCAACAATGGGAGAGGACATTGGGGAGGGGGAGATGAGGGTGGAGGGTGGGATAGGTACAGGGTGGAGGGGAGATATAGGGGGATAAAAAAGGGGAAACAATGTAATTAATAAACTGAACAATAAAGATAAAAAAATAAAAATTAAAAATTAAAAAATAAATAAAAAAAATAAAAAGTTGAACACAGCCTATCAAAATGTGAAAGGGCACCAAGAACGGGCTAGGGGACATCAGGTCTGATGAGACACAGAGTCCGTTTTTTCCAAAGACGAAGGACAGACAGAAATGTCGCGACAGACAGAAGCCGGCTAAGTGGGCGGCACAGACAAGACACGTCTCTGTTGAAAGTTCGCTTGAGACCAATGTCAGTGGCCGTGGTGATCTGCGAGGCGGGAAAACATTGGCAGGGGAAGTGCTGACGCGGTTGTCTGCGTGCTGCACGGAGAGGAGCGGGAGGAAACACCCGTTTTCACACCCTGCCCCCGGCAGCCTGCTGAAAGCGCAGCCCGGCCTTAAAGCGCACCCAACATGAGCGGGTTCTTTCTGCAGCTTTGCTGAAGACTGCAGTGTTCGTTAAGTGCTTTCTGTTTGTAAAAGACAGAGCCAGTTTTTTAAAAATATATATTTTATTGATTTTTGACAGAGCGGAAGGGAGAGGGAGAGAGAGTTAGAAACATTGATGAGAGAGAAACATCAATCAGCTGGCTCCTGCACACCCCCTACTGGGTAGATGCCCGCATACTTAAGTCTGCAGGCCCAGGCTCTCTCCATTGAGCAAACCAGTTAGGGCCCAGTTTTGTTCTGAATGGACTTCATTGTGAGATACTTAGGCCATTGTCCACCGTGGCCCGTGGAGCTCAGCTTTTGGATGGAATGTCTGTGAAGACTATAGGTTTCCCGGCCACACTGGCTTTCCTTTCTCCTAGCAGCGGCTCCCACTCCTGGCTGGCCCCCGCTTCTCGTCTGTCGCTGCCAGCCGTGCAATTGTTCTGACAGTTCCGTCTACCTGTGCTCACTAAAATTTAGAGGAAGAGGCGGCAGTGGATTAAGGAGGCACCACCGGGGCTAGTGGCCTACACAACTGAGTACAGCAAGGGGGGTGGGGACAAACTAGAAGCCAGGGCTCAGGCTGCAGGGGGCAGCCACTCACTCCAAGAGAAGCTGAAAAGGCAGACTTCCTGTGAAATCCCTTGATTCTTTTCCACTAGCAAGTAATTGAAAAAGAAGGAATACTGTGAGGTGTGGAGAGTGCCTGGGAAGGCACATGGGCATTTCTTTAATTATTGTCAGCTGAACCCAGTGGCATTGGCAAAGCCACGTCCTGGAAACACGCTTTGCCAAAAGGTAGGAGTTTTGTCAGCTTGACCTTTAGCCCAAGTGCCCGGGATGGGTTTTGTTATTTAAATCCAGCCAAGCACCAGGAATGAATATGACTCCGCGCCCCCCCCCCCCCCCAAGAATGCACATGATCTCCTTTATCCTGACTTTTAGTAAAACTTCCTGTTGTTTTTGGGTTTTTTTGTTTGTTTGTTTTGTTTTTTGCTGTATAAAATAAAAACGCTGTACTAGCTCTGGGTCCCTGTCCCTGTCTCTCCATCAGAGGACAGCATTCCCACCCAGCTCCAGCTTTTTCCTTCTATCTCTGTGTCTGTCTCTTTCTTTCACTTTCTCAATCCACAGCAGCCCCTGCTCAGGAACCAGTCCACTCTCTAGCCACACTGGACGCAGAAAAGAGAGAAATATCCACAGTGAAGGGCAAGTGGGACGTGTCGGGGGCTACATCCAGTCTCCAGTTCTCCCATTTACAATATCTAGGCTAGAGAAAGCTGGTAGGCGAGAGGAATGATGGCACAGCATATGGTGGGCTCTGGATGCCAAGAAGCACCGCTTGGCACTCACTAAAAGTGACATGTCAAGAAGCTGCATTCATTTTTACAAAATAACATCATCCATCCCATCAGTCAATTTTAATTTTGTTGGCTTGTTTGGTTTCTACTTATTTGTAAGCCCACCTTTGGTTTTATAGTAGTATGAGTATTTGTTGATATTTAAGAAATATCCTAATTTAAATAATTTAAGTCAACCATGGGAATCTTTATCAAGTCTGAGAAATGATGTCCTATCTCATCTAATCCTATATAATAAAAGAGAAACATGCAAATTTGACTGTACCTAAGCTCCTGATTGGCTATGCTACCAGCCAATCAGGAGTGGGGGTGGGGCCAAGTGGCGGAGCGCCAGGTCCTGAAGGTGGAGATGAAGCGGTGGTGGTGATGGTGGTGGTGGTGGTGGAGAGCGCCCAGCCCCCGGGCACTATGAAGGGAAGTGACGGCAGCAGCAGCAGCAGTGGTGGCAGCAGCAGGGAGCGCTCGGCCCCCGGGCGCTGTGAGTGGAAGTGGCAGCGAGCGCCCAGCCCCCGGGGCTGGGTGGTCGCAGGCAGCTGGGGCTGAGCTGAGCAGGGTGATGGCTGGGTGCCCAAGGCCTAAAGCCTCACTAGAGGCTTTAGGCCTTGGGCAGGCTGGGTGTGAGCCATCAGCAGGACATCCCCTGAGGGCTTCCAGTATGTGAGAGGGGGCAGGTTGGGTTGAGGGACCACCCACCCCCAGTGCATGAAGCCCCTAGTCTTTACATAAATCCCTAGGGATATGAATGATTATTCAAATTTTTAACCATGA
This sequence comes from Antrozous pallidus, assembly GCA_027563665.1. Lineage (NCBI taxonomy): Eukaryota > Metazoa > Chordata > Mammalia > Chiroptera > Vespertilionidae > Antrozous > Antrozous pallidus. Next base: position 78,548,710 of record CM050521.1, on the reverse strand, counting down.
GAAAATTGGAAACTCAAAGAGGTTCAGCAATCTGCTCAAACTCACCTGGCTATGAAGAGGCAGAACTGGGATTTGAACCAGGTCAGCACTGACTCCAAAGCCCATGATTTCAACCCTGACTCCCAAACCAGCAGCACAGGACTTGTGAACGACACTATCTATGCCTCTCCCACCCAAGTCCTCTCACTAAGCTTTTGACCACTGCCACCTGCCCAGCTGAAGCTACACACACCCTCAGAATTGAGAGAGATCCAGGCAAGGAGGAAGGTCAAGACTTGGAAGTCTGGGATTTGGGTCTCAGAGTGACCGGGAATTCAGGAGGGTTTAGGAGGAATCTGCTATCAGAATTACTATCAATGACCTCTCATTACATTGGTTGTCACTATGCTTTTTGGGGTCTGGGCCATCTAACCACCATTTACAATCCTGTCTTTATGGGTCAATATCGCATACATCCCTAAACATCTGGAACTAGCTGAATGTCACCTAAACTGCCTGTGTCAAGATCAGGTCTGGTTGGTGAGGAAGCTGCTGGGTTTGTGCCTCTTATGGGTGGAACAGCTTTTTTTTTTTTGTCATGCACCTCCCGTGTGGCTCGGTCTGCTGCTCTAGGAGTGAATGCCTGGGGGATGTGAGAGTTTTAGCACGGGTTCACCAGCATACTTGGGCAGTGGGGTGGCTAGATTAAGCCACACAAAGGAAAACCTGGGGAGGAAATACCGCAAAACGTTAGCCGCGGCCGCCTCAGCATTGTCGCATTAGGGGAGGATTACATGTTCTTCTTTATACTTTTCTACAATATTGAAACAATATATTGCTTTTGGTACAATGAAAGATTATTTTTGGATGAAGTAAAAAGGGATTTATGGGGATAAACCCCCACTCCTTACAGTGGGGAAAGAGCACTGTTGCCACATCTGCTACATCTTCACACGTGTTCCGTCGTCCCACAGGAGCCACCGAGTGCATGTGGAGTAAAACGGGGACACTTGTGACAGCTGGGGGTGCTGCAGGGCGCTTGTTAAAGGTGCCAGCAGTGACACACTTCTTTGTTTCTTCCTGGTTGGCTCAGATCCAGCTCTGAGCACTTGAACAAGAAGCTTACTCACATCAGCTTATCCACAAACAAGGAAAGAGGGAGGGGACTCAGGTGCCTTCTCCCAGATCGAAGGTAATCTTTTATTAGATAGGCTATATATGTACACAAAAAGAGTAATATGCAAATTGACCATACCTCCGATCAAGCCAAGCCCACGAGCCACACCCATCAGCCAATTAGGAGCAAATAAACCCAAACCAAGATGGCTGCAGCCACTGAGAGCAAGAGGGAAGCTTGGGTTTCCCCGGCAATGGAGGAAGCCAAGATTTCTGCCTGCCCTTGCTGGCCTAGGCCTCAACTCAGTGTTACAAAGTTTCAATTATAGAAGGTACATAACCCCAACAGAAATGGCAGCAGCCACAGAGCTGGAGAGAGCAGAGGCCACGGTTGCTTGGGTGATGGAGGAAGCCAGGCTTCTGCAGCCCTAGTGCCTAGGCCTCCACTCTAGGCTACAAAGTTTCAATTATAGAAGGTAAATAAACCCAAACAGAAATGGCTCTCTCTACAAATGGAGCAGAAGGTTTGGCTCCACTCCAGGCTACATAGTTTCGATTGTAGAACATAAATTAATCCCAGATCCCAGGGCTTCTGCTTGGGTCGCTGGAGGGTGTGGCCGGCCTGCAAACCACCATAGGCTCCTCGCCCAGGCTGCCCCACACTCCAAGGGAACCCCCACCCTGATCCAGGACACTCTTCAGGGCAAACCAGCTGGCCCCCACCCATGCACCAGGCCTCTATCCTATCTAATAAAAGAGTAATATGCAGATTGACCATCACTCCAACACACAAGAGGGCTGCCCCCATGTGGTCAAAGATCCTGCCCCCATGTGGACACAAGATGGCCACCACAAGATATCCAGCAGGGGAGAGCCATTGGGAGGTCTAGACCCTGCAAGGGTGGGCAATCAGGCCAACATGGAAGGGCAGTTGGGAGGGAGCAGGCCTTCAAGGGAGGGCATTTGGGGGTGATCAAGCCTGCAGGGGAGGGCAGTAAGGGGTGACCAGGCCAGCAGAGGAGGGAAGTTGGGGGCAAATAGGTTGGCAGGGGAACAGTTAGACATCAATTAGGCTGGCAGGGTAGTGGTTAGGGGGTGACCAGGCTGGCAGGCAGAAGCAGCAGTTTCTTAGGGGCAATCAGGGAGGCAGGCAGGTGAGTAGTTTGGAGCCAGCAGTCCTGGATTGTGAGAAGGATATCCGATTGCCTGTTTAGGCCCGATCCTACCAGGACTGGGCCTAGATGGGCAGTCGGACATCCCTTGAGGGGTCCCAGTTGGAGAGGGTGCAGGCTGGGCTAAGGGACATCCCCCGCCCCCCTGTGCATGAATTTCGTGCACAGGGCCTCTAGTGTGTGTGTGTGTGTGTGTGTGTGTGTGTGTGTGTATACTTGATTTTTTACAGAGAGGAAAGGAAAGGGATATAGAGTTAGAAATATCGATGAGAGAGAAACATCGATCAGCTGCCTCCTGCACATCCCCCACCAGTGATGTGCCCGCAACCAAGGTACATGCCCTTGACCGGAATCGAACCTGGGACCCCTGAGTCTGCAGGCCGATGTTCTATCCACTGAGCCAAACCAGTCAGGGCGCTCTCTCTCTCTCTCTCTCTCTCTCTCTCTCTCTCTCTCTCTCTAAACCAATAAAAATATATCCTCAGGAAAGCTGTGTCTATGAGAGCGGAACACATGGATCCTGGTGGTCAGAAGAGTCTCTCGAACTCCGACCTGGCTTGTTCCTGTTCTTTTTGGTTCAGTTTATCTTCCCTCGGCAGAGCATCTGATGGCTGCTCATAAACCCACAGCAGGTCCCGTTCAGCCTGTGGTTGTTCATTACGGGCTCCTGTCCCCCAAGCTGCCAAGCTGAATTGTCGGCACAAGGAGGGAAAGTGAGCCCCTCTCAGTTCTATGACATACTGTCACCTGGCGGGGTGGGGAGAGGACTGAGCAGCATTGTCTGGGCATCGCCCCTTCACCCTCCTCCCTGCTGCCATACTCCGGTATCCCAGGCCACTTTATAAGAACAACTTCTCCCGCGCTAGTCGTTGAGCCTCCTTTCCAGAAAGGCTTCAAAACTGTCCAGAAACCAGGGACAGGCACCTACAGTCTCCCAGCTTAGAACCCTGCAGCTCACCGCCTCTCTCTCTCAGTCAAATGCAAAGATTCCAGGCCACTTAAAGAAACCAAATTTGGGGGCCTACCTGCCTCAGCAGGCCACCCAATAAACAAGGACACCCATTCGGTGTGAAGTGCCTTGTTTAGGCTCAGCAAGGGTCACCTAACCGATTCTATGACATTTCCTCAGTTACAGATGAAGAAAAACATGAAGGAGCGCATGCATGTGGCAAAATCAAATAAGGTGGATTGAAGAGCGGAGACACAGAGTGGTCTGCCCGAGCTTTGTGGCCTCACAGTGATGGTGACAAGACAGGCTTTGGCACGAAGGGCCCAGGGGACAGGGCTGATGCAGGAGCCATTCCTCAGGAGATGGCAGCCAGCCAGCTGGCAGGTGGGTCCGGAATGGGTCCGAGTGAGTCCCCGGCAAAGTGAATTCAATTGAATGTGAAGTTGTTTGGGATCCTTTGAAAACCCTGGTATTAATCCAGGTCTATTATTACCACTGCCTTTTCATTTCCTCTTCTCTCTTACGTTTAGATTTCTTGCCCACACACTAGTCCTGAAAGGTTTACCTACAGTTTTACATACAAACAACACAAACATTTTCAACCACAGCGAGGTCACTATCTAACATGATTAATAGCCTTTTGTTCATTTTCAGTAAGAGGAAAAAGTCTCCAGGTCCTCCCGTAGACCTTAATTGGGCTCAAATAGAAATTACTTTCTCCTTTACTATTTATTAAGCATCAGAACATGCTAACATTTCTCCGGGGGCTCAAGTGATATTGCTGGAACAGTGGATGGAAGGAATATCCACCCCCAATTTCTCCTCTCTTCCTCCATTGCCTCTTACTGCCCTCCTTCCACACCACTTGCTCCCTCAAAAAAACTTGCCTCATGGGTCAAAATTCACAACAGAACCTTTCTGAAAGCCACATGGAGTCTGCCCTCTTCCTCCAAGGCCAATCTGTCATCCAGGAGTCAGTCCTTTTTCCTCACCTAGCTAATGAAGCTCAGGATTTACTACAAACTTGGTCCACGGCCCAATTTCTGTTCACAAGACCCTGTCATCTTGGGATGAACCGTGCTGATGCAGAGCCAAGACGATAATGAAACACTGAGAGTGCACAACAGCGGGAGAAGGAAGTAACAGCAGAAGTTGTCTCCAGCAGTGAACAAACGTTCAGAACACCCAGCATCACCGTGTCCGAGGTGTGGGAGCAGGCTGCCTCGGTTCGTTCACGGCGCTGGCGTTTCCAAACCTGGATCTTTATACGTTTATTGAACAGCCCACCTTGGGAGCCATCCAGTATCCTTATTTGAGATCTTTCGAAATATCACCTCTTCTAAGACGTTCACCGAGATGAAGCGGGAGTGAAGCCATGCTCGCTCTTCCTTATTCTGCTGCCTTGGAACTGTGTCTCACCTAAGGGCACCCAAACTGGAACCAGCTGTGTATTTCATCTGCAGATGGGTTGTTATTACCCATAAACGTATTACTGTAATGTTTCCTAGAACATAAATGGCTGAAGACATCAGAGCTGGCACAGAAGCTACTAAAAACATACAGACTTTGCCTTTTTAACTTTGTATTTTCTGTAGAACTCACTACATAGGAGGTGCTATGCATTAAGTGTGTGAATTTATTTAGTCATGAATCAGCCACTGAGTTAGCACCTGTGAAGACTCGGAGGTACCCCATGTGACTCCACCATCTTGTAGGGCTATTGAAGCCTACACTGGCGCTTCACTAAAGAGAGTGTAAATAACAGAAACAGCCTGGACCCTGGAGGAACAGTAACAAAGCCAGGGGAGCCCCGTCTGCAAAGAGCAATGGCCGTCGTCCAGCCATTGATTTTTATTTTATTTTGTTAGTATCTGGACATTTACTGGAAGGATGAGATTGGCCTGGAGAGTGATTCCGAATTGCTGCTTCTTAGTCTCTTAGCTTCTACAATATAATATTTTCTCTGACCACAAACCACAGCGGTCAGAACCACAGAGCAACACACTGTAACTGTAACAAGAGCAGTGTGCACGGTCCCAGCATTCCTCAGCGGGTGACCCGTGTACAGCAGCCCCAGGAGCTATCTGTGTCAGAAAGTCTTGGGGGCCAAGTGAACTAGTCAGTATCACATATCACACCCCATCTTGGCCATTGCAATGTCCAGCTGTATATGAGAGACTCAGATGAGTTGGCTAAAGTTGATCACGGAATTCTATTTTCAGGTAATATCCAGTATTTTTGCACCCAACTCGCTTTCAGAAAGACATCTCTGTCTGAAGTTTACTGACAGCCTTTTCATGCACGTGCAACAGGGATTTGCAACTCACAGTATGTTTGCAGCAGAAATGGGATAGCGGCCCTTTTTCTCTGAAAGGTGACCCTGACCATCTGCCATCGGAATCACAAAAGACACAGACCCTGCAAGGGAGGCTGAGCAGGTCAACCAGAAGAACCAAACCAGGAGGCCCAGAAAGCCTGAAGTTCGATCTACAGTCTTGTAAAAGCTGGCAACGGGCAGAGCTGCCAACCTCAGCTTGGGGTGAGCGTGCACCCCTCCCCAGAGACACAGCAACGTTTCGCCGCCCTGGGAGAGACTCTTGGCTGGTCATGGGGGCAGGTGGCAGCCCTGGAAGTGCATCTGACACTTATGTCAGCGGCAGATCAGAGACAGGCACTATTTGCTGGTTTGGCTATTACTTTGAAAGGGGACCACATCTGATTCACTAGATGGGGACATGTGCACAGTTTTCTCTGCAAAATTCAAATGGTCTGCAGGGCTGTGTATGTGTCCAGGGCAGGTGAAACAGGTTTCCCAGTCCTGGCTGGGGGAGGCTGCGGTGTCCTGGTCCGTCACAGCATTGTGCTTTTCCCGGTGTGGTCAGGTGCCACACGGATGCGTTTGTCCCCTTTCCTTCCATCCTCCTAGCCTGTGTCCTTTCCCCGTCAGTCAGCCTGACACCCAGCCTGCCTCAGAGAGGAGGGGACACTGCAGAAAGCTGAGAAATACATTAAAAACTCGTTCTGGCCTGGCGGGTGTGGCTCAGCAGCTGAACATCGACTTATGACCCAGGAGGTCATGGTTCGATTCCTGATTAGGGCACATGCCCAGGTTGAGGGCTCAAACCCCAGTAGGGGGTGTGCAGGAGGCAGCTGATCAATGATTCTTTCTTACTATTGACTTTTCTATCTCTCCCTCTTCTTTCCTCTCTGATATCAATATATATCAACATATATCAATCTCTATCAATCTATATCTATATCTCTATCTATATCTATATCTATATCTATATCTATATATATATCTATATTCAGATCTAGTCTTTCACTTTTCTACAGCCTAAGCCTCAGGAACCAGAAACCGAGGCCCATGGTCACATAGAAAGAGGCTGATTTGATATTTGAACCCAGATCTTTCTGGCTCTAGAACCCCAGCTCTTAAACACTCAGCCACACCAACTTATCGTCTTTATCCTCCTCCCCCACTGCGCTGATGTGGACCCGGCCAGGAAACCTGGGGAAGGGGCCAAGGCATACTATAGGGGTGTCCTGCCAAAAGCAAGGGCAGAGCCAGGCATGGGTAGGCAGCGTGAATGCTCTAGCTGGGGGTATTTCAGCCCAGGCTAATTTTGTGCCAAAATAAAAACAGCATCTTTCAGAACACAACCACTGGGATTTCTCACAGACTAGATTCTTTTCCACTAGAAATGCCCAAATAGGAGTGATCACTGGTGGGTCTGTTAGGATGGTGAGTAAAATCAGATGTTAACCAAAAGAACTGGATGTGTGGGTGGCTTCTTCTTCTTTTCCTTCTCTTAGCAGTTCCCTTTTTTCTTTTTCTCTTGGAAAGCACTTATTTCATTCCACAGGCCCATGTGCCAGCCATCACATTTTTTGTTTCAAAAAATTTCTCTGGACCAACTCTAGAAGACTGGCTGCTGCCACTTGTTCAAAGCAAAGAGTCCCTATGTCTGTCCTGAGTGGTGAGTGTTTCCTTTCAAGCTTAACTTTTGTTTTGTTTTTTAATGCAAACACATCTGCAGAATAGATAGCAGGAACTATGCATACATATGAGCATAACCAATGAATGAAAGACTCTGGGGCGGGGAGGGGGCAGGTGGGGACATATGCTGGGGGGTAAGGGAGGCTGGGGGGAGGGTTTTGGGGGGGGAGGAAAACATATGTACTACTATTAAATATAAGTTATATTGTAAATAAAATTTTTAAAAAAGATAGCAGGAACCTGTGTCTCTAGGCGGCAGCCTAGAGGTTCTCTTCGGCTCATTATGAAACTGTTTCACATCAGTCTTGGATTTCTTACTGATTTTTCTTTCCTAGCATTCTTTTCTACCTTTTCTTTTAAAAAAAAATATTTTATTGATTTTTTTTTACAGAGAAGAAGGGAGAGGGAGAAAGAGTTAGAAACATTGGAGAGAGAGAAACATTGATCAGCTGCCTCCTGTACACCCCCCACTGGGGATGTGCCCACAACTAAGGTACATGCCCTTGACCAGAATGGAACCTGGGACCCGACGCTCTATCCACTGAGCCAAACTGGCCAGGGCATCTCCCTTTTCTTTTCTTTCTCCCATGTGGTCCCGCAAAACTTGGCTTTTCAGTTGTCAAGACAGCCTCTCTACTAATACTTTTAAAATAACTCATTACATTGTAACTTGGAACCAATAGGACAGTTTTCCCCAACACGAGATTTTTACAGGCAACATGCTAAACTCAGGATGTGGGGGAAATTCCCTTGGAATCAAACTGCACCAGATGGTCTTCAGGATCTAATGGGGCCTCCTCAAATCTACTCTAAAAGGAAAGGTGGAACGGATGACAGAACGAGACCTGCACGAACCTCACTCCCAGGACCATGGTTCTCTTGAACCCGAATATGGCGTTTCAGATCCAGTCATTAGGCCATTCAATTAAGGTCCATCTGGCATATCAGACACCATCGGTAATTAGCAATAATGAGCGAGAACCCCAGAGCAGACCAGTTAAAAAAACACACAACTCTGTCCATTAGTCATACGGCCAAGTTGCCAATTATCAAACATCAGTCAGATCCTGCCCATAATCAAGAATAAAAAACATCTATTGAGAAGGCAGACTTTTGAGACCATGACATCAGAATTGGGTTGGACTGCATGAGTCAGAATGGAAATTCACTAGGCTCACAAACAGAGTGAATAGTGTAAAACAGTGGTCGGCAAACGGCGGCTCTCGAGCCACATGGGGCTCTTTGGCCTCTTGAGTGTGGCTCTTCCACAAAATACCACGGCCTGGCCGAGTCTATTTTGAAGAAGTGGCGCTAGAAGAAGTTTAAGTTTAAAAAATTCATCTCTCAAAAGAAATTTCAATCATTGTACTGTTGATATTTGGCTCTGTTGACTAATGAGTTTGCTGACCCCTGGACTTGAGAGAGTCAGAACCAGTGGGCTGGAAAAGAAGACAATCATGTGGCCAAAGGTGAATATCAAGATTTCAAGATTTGTACGAAATTGCCACTGGATTTAATTATGTTAAGTGCACTATGGACATCAAGGGTCCTGGACTACATCTATTTTTACTTCCATTATATATCCAGCACTATATAGCACCCAGCATCCAGTAAGGATTCAGTAAGTATTTTGTAAATGAATGAAGTAATAAATAAATGAATAGAGTGAAATATGTTTTCTGTCCTTTGTCACAAGTACTGCCTCTTGGCCAACATCTCCGGGTACCCTGAGAAGTTCTAAGGCTGCTCAGGTGTCCCAGGTGGGCAGACCATCATAAGCAATGGTTCTTCAGCCATCCTGTTTGGCCTTGTTTTTTCTGCTCTCCATCAAACTTCAACTCTACTGGAACCCCTCCTGAGAGCCAGTTCATTTCCTTAACTTATTAGTACTGGGTCAATACATACACATAAGTGTATGGGAGCAAGTGTAGCCATTCCTTGTAACACATTTTTATTTTAACATATTGCTTAAGAGCAAGGATTTTGGAGTCAGACCTGGATTGGAATCTGCCACTTAATAGCTGTAAGACCATGAGCAAGTCACTGAGATTCTCCTAAGCTTTGGTTTCTTCATCTAAATAAGATCTATAAACAGTACGATTCCTGCCTCAAAGTGTAGTTGTGAGCTTTCAATGAAACTTTCCAGATAAAACATGCCTGGCACAGTGCCTCTCATATAGAAAGCACGCAGTAAACCTACAGTTCTCAAAATGGGTTCCCAGACTCCAGTATCAGCATCACTAGGAATCCCTTAGAATTGCAAAATCTTGTCCCCTCCCCAAATCCTACTGAATAAAAAACTCTGGGTGTGGGGCCCAACAGTCTTTGTTTTAATAAGATTTCTAGGGAATCATGATGCAAGCTAAGGTTTGAGAACCACTGCAGTAAATGTCAGCAACGATAATAATAATAGGTAGCATTTATATTGTGATAATGTACTGATAGTAATATTGCTTTGACAGGGACCATATAGGAATTTTAGTTCAGTTGTTGTTTTTGTTGTTTGTTCAGTTATTTTCAAACTGAGCTCTGGGAAGCTCTGGGGCCTCTGGAGAGACCTGCAAGACCACTGCGCAATGTTGAGGGCAGATCAGAGACAAGATCTGGCTCTGCTCTGACAAGTAAGCTCCACCTTTTTGGTTTCATGTGGTTCAGTTCCAGTCCACGTTCAGTTTGCTTGACAAAAGGTCCTTCTGGGAGATAAATCTTGAAAATCACAGTCTTGCCCAACATGCCGATGGGAATTAGGCCAGACTATGGGGAGAGATGGGGACTGGAAGGCTCTCCCGGGCCTGTCACCACAGAGGATGGTTAGCGCTGGCCCTGCGTTCGGATCTAGACTCCACAAGCAATCATTGGGAACTGTGCTGGGAACCGTTGGTCCTATCATTCAATTACATCCTTGCAAGGTGTTCTATTTCCTCCTTCTCAGAAGAGAAAATGCAAGTGTGAAGAGGGTAAGGAAACAAGGCCAAGGTCACACAGTGAGTGCGGCTGGGACTAGGAGCCAGATCACCTGACACAGAGATTTGTCATCATTCTCCAAGAAGGGCTGCTGGTCGCCCTTGAGCAGATGACCTCCCCATGCAGGAAAACAGCCCAGGGGGGCGCTGGAGTAACCCCAGGGATGGTCATATCATACTCTTGGACTACCATGTACAGTAGCAGGCAGCTGCTCAGCCTCAAGGCCTGGGACAGCTGATTGGTTTTTTTTTTGTTGTTTTTTTTTCCAAAATGAGCCATGGTCACAAGGAATTAGGAAGTCCTCATTCAGAGGGGCTGTTCCCTGTTTGCTCAGTCACTACGGCTGGGAAAATGCCCTCAACATACCAGACATGCAGCTGTGGGCTGAGAGTTCAACAATGTCTGCCTCCACCTCCTAGCCACACCAGACTTAGCGTATGGTCTCCGGCAAGGCAGGATTAACCCTTTAGGTCTTAGTCAAACATCTAACTGAATGGTCAACCCTGTTTCTCATCATCCGAGGTGGACTTGGAAACAGAGTTAGATGCTATTGAGAGACCTTTGAGCCCCTTGCAAAGTTGCTTTAGATAAATATTTTGTCATTAACTGCAGTATTCCTTATTCATTTATTAGGCCATTTTTCAGATGGCTGTTGGGCACTCACCATGTGCCAGGCCTTGTGTCACCCACAGAGGACACAGCTGGGAGCCAGACACACGTGGCTCCAGTCTTCTTGGAGGCTCCAGAGTGGTGAGGATGGGGAGTCACTGCCAATGATCTGCCTGTGCTGATCACACGGGAATACTGTTAGGGATTTAGTATGTGCCAGGCACGGTACTGTTACCCACAAACTTCAGTTCATGTGATTCTCACAACAGCCCCAGCAGTAGGAATAATGATCTCCATATTACACAAGAGGGAACTGGGGCTAGGAATGTTTCAGTAACTTGCCCAAGGAGAGTTCACTGTTACTGTGCGGCAGGATCTATCTGACTTCAAAGCCGCGCTCTGAGCCTCTAGGTCATAGGTATCTGTGTCCATATATGGCCACAGACAAAGAACATCTCTTTTGCCAAAACGGTTTGGCTCAGTGGATAGAGCATCGGTCTGCAGACTGAAAGGTCCCAGGTTTAATTCCGGTCAAGGGCATGTACTTTGGTTGCAGGCACATCCCTAGTAGGGGGTGTGCAAGAGGCAGCTGATGGATGTTTCTCTCTCATCGATGTTTCTGACTTTCTATCCCTCTCCCTTCCTCTCTGTAAAAAAATAATAAAAAATATTTTTAAAAAAGAACATCTCTTTCTCCATGCCTGGAAGGATATCTTGCCTATAATGAGTTCTTGGTAAATAGCTATTAGAATGAGTTCTTAGTAAATAGCTAGTAGGTAAACACACCCATCTGGGTTATCCTGGGGGGTGGGGTTAGGCAGTAGGGAGGGAGCCCCACGCAGCAGGAGCCCCAGGAACAGGTGCAGGCGGATGCCCAAGACTGTCATGGGGTTGCCGAGAAGCCACAGTGCTGGGTGCTGTCCTGTCAGCAGTTCTCAGGGAGCAGGAGTGGTGGTTGGGGTCGGGGTAGGACAAGGGGGCTGGCATTCACCTCTCTCCCAGCTGTTGTCATGGAAGGATGGAAAGGTGTTCTGTCTGTCAGGGGCTGGTCTGTCACACAGACTGGGAGCTGTGTGTACCCGGGAGGCTGGGAAGAAGGTGGCTTAGAGAGAAGGCTGGTGTGATGCTGTGGTGGCTATCCCCTCCTCCTCTGACCCCCCTCCTCCAGGGTGGCAGCGTTTGATGAATGGGCCGAGCATACTGAGGTAATTTTCAACTGATCTACGGATGCAGGACCGGTTTAAATAGCGATGACAGTTGTCATCAGTTGCCTTTATAACAGGGCGCCATTTGCTCCTTCTCCCATCACTTCCACTACTTAGCTTTAAACAACACTCTGTTTTGGAAAAGCATGTTCATTTGAAAGTGTGTGTGTGTGTGTGTGTGTGTGTGTGTGTGTGTGTTAATCCTCACCTGAGGATATTTTCCCATTGGTTTTTAGGGAGAGTGGGAGGAGGGAGAGACAGTGAGAGAAACACCAATGTGAGAGAAAGATGGATTGATTGCCTCCCACACACACCCCGCCCAGGGCCTGGATGGAGCCTGCAACCAAGGTGTGTGTCCTTAACCAGAATCAAACCCAGGGCCCTTCAGTTCTCGGGCCGACACCCTACCCACTGAGCCAAGCCTGCTAGGGTGCAAGTCCCATGTTTTGGTTATTAATATCAGATTACGCAACACCCCTGGCTAGGGTGAAAGATTTTTTAGTTGATAGAGTCACGTGAGCAAAGTGATATTATTGTCATCCTTTTGTTCAGTCCACAGCAGGGTGTACCCATGTAGGATCCAGACAAGCATAGAAGGAAGAACCCTAAGACCTGAGTTAAAACCCTCAGGGCTACTTTTGGTGGTGGGCTGGCTCTGAGATGTCCCTCCCTCTTCCTGCTCTGTGTAGCCCCTCCCCCTGAGTGTGCTTGGCCTAGCAACTTCCTTCTTACCCACAGAATACAGCGAAGGTGTCGGGGATGTCACTTCTGAGATGAGGTTATGAGAGATTGTAGGCTCTGCCTTCTTAGTCACATGCATTGATTGAGGGATCAGCTACCTTGCACAAGACCCCGTGGCAAGGAATTGAAGTCCTCAGTCCAGCAGCTCAAAAGGAGCTGAATTCTGTCGACAAGAGAGAATGGGAGCGGATCCTTGCCCAGATGAAAGCCCAGTCCGGGGGGACACCCTGCCTGTAGCCCATGAGACCTAGAACAGGACACCCGGCTAACATAGGTCCAGGTTCCCGATGCACAGAACTGAGGTCGGAGCTGTGTGTTAAGCTTCGAAGTTTGTGGTAAGTTGGCACACAGCAATAGAACAAGAATCTTCTCGTCTGAGAGACTGGGGCAGGTTATTTTGCCTCTTTAAACCTCGATTTTCTCATCTTCAAGTGGCAGGGATAATAAACTAGTAGGGGCAGCCGAGACCGGTTTGGCTCAGTGGATAGAGCGTCGGACTGCGGACTGCAGGGTCCTGGGTTCGATTCCGGTCAAGGGCATGTACCTTGGCTGCGGGCACATCCCCAGTAGGGGGCGTGCAAGAGGCAGCTGATCGATGTCTCTCTCTCATCGATGTTTCTGACTTTCTATCCCTCTCCCTTCCGCTCTGTAAAAAATCAATAAAATATATTTAAAAAAAAAAAAAAGAAACTAGTAGGGGCAAAAGTAGGTTTATAGTTAAAATTGTTTTTTAAAAATTGTTTGCATGAAAAGTAATATAAAATTAATTTAAAAATACAAGAATACACTGTGTTTTGCATAATCATCACTGTAGACCTATTTTTGCCCCACCCTGTATGTCTACCTTCTGGGAATTAAATTAGAAATTGTGCAAAATTGTGCCAGTGTTGACATCTCCGGAGTGAATAAGGGGCCTGGGCCTGCCTGGGCTGGAGTTTGCAGAATGGGGGTGAGAGGGGCGGGCGGAGTGACTCAGGAGGGAGAGGGGCTTCCTGCAGCCAGGATGCCTGGAGCAATGGGAGCTAAAGACAAATGTCAAGAGAAGGGCAAGTTGAGAGCCTCAGAGACCATGAAAGACTTCAGCCCCGCAGAGCTGCAAGCAGGGGGCGGTGCTAAGAGATGGGGAGCCTTTGATAAGGTGCCAGTGAAGCCAGTGGTGGGAAGGGTGACTAAGACACTGCGCTGGTTTAGTTACAGAGACGAGCCACCTCAAGGGCGCAGGAACCCAGGGCTTGGCTGCCCACCACACGCTCTGAGCCTGGACCATATGCTATTAATGGAACTCCTCTCCACAATGCCCATCAGGCCTAGGAGACTCTTCAAATGTGATGCCCAAACCTCTGTCAGACTCCTCCACCCAACCGCCGGCTCGGCATCTCCACATGCCCTCTAATGGGCACCTGAAATTTAACCTGTCCAACTCTGAGCTCCTCATAGTTCCTCCAAACTCCCCATCTGTCTCACATCTCCACACCTGTCTCACATCTCCACACCTGTCTGACATCTCCACACCTGTCCCACATCTCCACACCTGTCCCACATCTCCACACCTGTCTCACATCTCCACACCTGTCCCACATCTCCACATCTGTCTCACATCTCCACACCTGTCTCACATCTCCACACCTGTCTGACATCTCCACACCTGTCTCACATCTCCACACCTGTCCCACATCTCCACACCTGTCCCACATCTCCACACCTGTCCCACATCTCCACACCTGTCTCACATCTCCACACCTGTCCCACATCTCCCCATCTGTCTCACATCTCCCCATCTGTCTCACATCTCCACACCTGTCTCACATCTCCACACCTGTCTCACATCTCCACACCTGTCTCACATCTCCCCATCTGTCTCACATCTCCCCATCTGTCTCACATCTCCACACCTGTCTCACATCTCCACACCTGTCTCACATCTCCACACCTGTCTCACATCTCCACACCTGTCTGACATCTCCACATCTGTCTCACATCTCCACACCTGTCTCACATCTCCACACCTGTCTCACATCTCCACATCTGTCTCACATCTCCACATCTGTCTCACATCTCCACACCTGTCTGACATCTCCACATCTGTCTGACATCTCCACACCTGTCTCACATCTCCACATCTGTCTCACATCTCCACATCTGTCTCACATCTCCACACCTGTCTCACATCTCCACACCTGTCCCACATCTCCCCATCTGTCTCACATCTCCCCATCTGTCTCACATCTCCACACCTGTCTCACATCTCCACACCTGTCTCACATCTCCACACCTGTCCCACATCTCCCCATCTGTCTCACATCTCCACACCTGTCTCACATCTCCCCATCTGTCTCACATCTCCACATCTGTCTCACATCTCCACACCTGTCTCACATCTCCACACCTGTCCCACATCTCCCCATCTGACTCACATCTCCCCATCTGTCTCACATCTCCACACCTGTCTCACATCTCCACACCTGTCCCACATCTCCACATCTGTCTCACATCTCCACACCTGTCTCACATCTCCCCATCTGTCTCACATCTCCACACCTGTCTCACATCTCCCCATCTGTCTCACATCTCCCCATCTGTCTCACATCTCCACACCTGTCTCACATCTCCACACCTGTCTCACATCTCCCCATCTGTCTCACATCTCCCCATCTGTCTCACATCTCCACATCTGTCTCACATCTCCACACCTGTCTCACATCTCCACACCTGTCCCACATCTCCACATCTGTCTCACATCTCCACACCTGTCTCACATCTCCCCACCTGTCTCACATCTCTACACCTGTCTCACATCTCCACACCTGTCCCACATCTCCACATCTGTCTCACATCTCCACACCTGTCTCACATCTCCCCATCTGTCTCACATCTCCACACCTGTCTCACATCTCCACACCTGTCTCACATCTCCCCATCTGTCTCACATCTCCACACCTGTCTCACATCTCCACACCTGTCCCACATCTCCCCATCTGTCTCACATCTCCACACCTGTCTCACATCTCCCCATCTGTCTCACATCTCCACACCTGTCTCACATCTCCACACCTGTCTCACATCTCCCCATCTGTCTCACATCTCCACATCTGTCTCACATCTCCACACCTGTCTCACATCTCCACATCTGTCTCACATCTCCACACCTGTCTCACATCTCCACACCTGTCTCACATCTCCACACCTGTCTCACATCTCCACACCTGTCTCACATCTCCACACCTGTCTCACATCTCCCCACCTGTCTCACATCTCCACATCTGTCTCACATCTCCACACCTGTCTCACATCTCCACATCTGTCTCACATCTCCACACCTGTCTCACATCTCCACATCTGTCTCACATCTCCACACCTGTCTCACATCTCCACACCTGTCTCACATCTCCCCATCTGTCTCACATCTCCACATCTGTCTCACATCTCCACACCTGTCTCACATCTCCACACCTGTCCCACATCTCCACATCTGTCTCACATCTCCCCACCTGTCCCACATCTCCACACCTGTCTCACATCTCCCCATCTGTCTCACATCTCCACACCTGTCTCACATCTCCCCACCTGTCCCACATCTCCACACCTGTCTCACATCTCCCCATCTGTCTCACATCTCCACACCTGTCTCACATCTCCCCATCTGTCCCACATCTCCACATCTGTCTCACATCTCCCCACCTGTCCCACATCTCCCCATCTGTCTCACATCTCCCCACCTGTCTCACATCTCCACATCTGTCTCACATCTCCACACCTGTCTCACATCTCCCCATCTGTCTCACATCTCCCCACCTGTCTCACATCTCCACACCTGTCTCACATCTCCACACCTGTCTCACATCTCCCCACCTGTCTCACATCTCCACACCTGTCTCACATCTCCCCATCTGTCTCACATCTCCCCATCTGTCTCACATCTCCCCACCTGTCTCACATCTCCACATCTGTCTCACATCTCCACACCTGTCCCACATCTCCCCATCTGTCTCACATCTCCCCACCTGTCTCACATCTCCACATCTGTCTCACATCTCCACACCTGTCTCACATCTCCCCATCTGTCTCACATCTCCCCACCTGTCTCACATCTCCACATCTGTCTCACATCTCCACACCTGTCCCACATCTCCACATCTGTCTCACATCTCCACACCTGTCCCACATCTCCCCATCTGTCTCACATCTCCCCACCTGTCTCACATCTCCACATCTGTCTCACATCTCCACACCTGTCCCACATCTCCCCATCTGTCTCACATCTCCCCACCTGTCTCACATCTCCACATCTGTCTCACATCTCCACACCTGTCCCACATCTCCCCATCTGTCTCACATCTCCCCACCTGTCTCACATCTCCACACCTGTCTCACATCTCCACACCTGTCCCACATCTCCCCATCTGTCTCACATCTCCACACCTGTCTCACATCTCCCCACCTGTCTCACATCTCCACATCTGTCTCACATCTCCACACCTGTCTCACATCTCCCCATCTGTCTCACATCTCCCCACCTGTCTCACATCTCCACACCTGTCTCACATCTCCACACCTGTGTCACATCTCCCCACCTGTCCCACATCTCCACACCTGTCTCACATCTCCACATCTGTCTCACATCTCCCCACCTGTCCCACATCTCCACACCTGTCTCACATCTCCCCATCTGTCTCACATCTCCACACCTGTCTCACATCTCCACATCTGTCCCACATCTCCACACCTGTCTCACATCTCCACACCTGTCTCACATCTCCACACCTGTCTCACATCTCCCCATCTGTCTCACATCTCCCCACCTGTCTCACATCTCCACACCTGTCTCACATCTCCACATCTGTCTCACATCTCCACACCTGTCTCACATCTCCCCACCTGTCTCACATCTCCACACCTGTCTCACATCTCCACACCTGTCTCACATCTCCACACCTGTCTCACATCTCCACACCTGTCTCACATCTCCACACCTGTCTCACATCTCCACACCTGTCTCACATCTCCACACCTGTCTCACATCTCCACACCTGTCTCACATCTCCACACCTGTCTCACATCTCCACACCTGTCTCACATCTCCACACCTGTCTCACATCTCCACACCTGTCTCACATCTCCACACCTGTCTCACATCTCCACACCTGTCTCACATCTCCACACCTGTCTCACATCTCCACACCTGCCTCACATCTCCACACCTGTCTCACATCTCCACATCTGTCTCACATCTCCACATCTGTCTCACATCTCCACACCTGTCTCACATCTCCCCATCTGTCTCACATCTCCACACCTGCCTCACATCTCCACACCTGTCTCACATCTCCCCATCTGTCTCACATCTCCACACCTGTCTCACATCTCCACACCTGTCTCACATCTCCACACCTGTCTCACATCTCCACACCTGTCCCACATCTCCACATCTGTCTCACATCTCCACACCTGTCTCACATCTCCCCATCTGTCTCACATCTCCACACCTGTCTCACATCTCCACACCTGTCTCACATCTCCACACCTGTCTCACATCTCCACACCTGTCTCACATCTCCACACCTGTCTCACATCTCCACACCTGTCTCACATCTCCACACCTGTCTCACATCTCCCCACCTGTCTCACATCTCCACACCTGTCTCACATCTCCACACCTGTCTCACATCTCCACACCTGTCTCACATCTCCACATCTGTCTCACATCTCCACACCTGTCTCACATCTCCCCACCTGTCCCACATCTCCACATCTGTCTCACATCTCCACACCTGTCTCACATCTCCACACCTGTCTCACATCTCCCCATCTGTCTCACATCTCCACACCTGTCCCACATCTCCACACCTGTCTCACATCTCCACACCTGTCTCACATCTCCCCATCTGTCTCACATCTCCACACCTGTCTCACATCTCCACACCTGTCTCACATCTCCACACCTGTCTCACATCTCCACACCTGTCTCACATCTCCACACCTGTCTCACATCTCCCCATCTGTCTCACATCTCCACACCTGTCTCACATCTCCACACCTGTCTCACATCTCCACACCTGTCTCACATCTCCACACCTGTCTCACATCTCCCCATCTGTCTCACATCTCCACACCTGTCTCACATCTCCACACCTGTCTCACATCTCCACACCTGTCTCACATCTCCCATTCTGTCTCACATCTCCCACCTGTCTCACATCTCCACACCTGTCTCACATCTCCACACTGTCTCACATCTCCCCACCTGTCTCACATCTCCACACCTGTCTCACATCTCCACACCTGTCTCACATCTCCACACCTGTCTCACATCTCCACACCTGTCTCACATCTCCACACCTGTCTCACATCTCCACACCTGTCTCACATCTCCACACCTGTCTCACATCTCCACACCTGTCTCACATCTCCACATCTGTCTCACATCTCCCCACCTGTCTCACATCTCCACACCTGTCTCACATCTCCACATCTGTCTCACATCTCCACACCTGTCTCACATCTCCACACCTGTCCCACATCTCCCCACCTGTCTCACATCTCCCCATCTGTCTCACATCTCCACACCTGTCTCACATCTCCCCACCTGTCTCACATCTCCACACCTGTCTCACATCTCCCCATCTGTCTCACATCTCCACACCTGTCTCACATCTCCCCATCTGTCCACATCTCCACACCTGTCTCACATCTCCCCACCTGTCCCACATCTCCCCATCTGTCTCACATCTCCCCACCTGTCTCACATCTCCACATCTGTCTCACATCTCCACACCTGTCTCACATCTCCACATCTGTCTCACATCTCCACACCTGTCTCACATCTCCCCATCTGTCCCACATCTCCCCATCTGTCTCACATCTCCCCACCTGTCCCACATCTCCACATCTGTCTCACATCTCCACACCTGTCTCACATCTCCACACCTGTCTCACATCTCCCCATCTGTCTCACATCTCCACACCTGTCTCACATCTCCACATCTGTCTCACATCTCCACACCTGTCTCACATCTCCACACCTGTCTCACATCTCCCCATCTGTCTCACATCTCCACACCTGTCTCACATCTCCACATCTGTCTCACATCTCCACACCTGTCTCACATCTCCACACCTGTCTCACATCTCCCCACCTGTCTCACATCTCCACACCTGTCTCACATCTCCACACCTGTCTCACATCTCCCCACCTGTCTCACATCTCCACATCTGTCTCACATCTCCACATCTGTCTCACATCTCCACACCTGTCCCACATCTCCCCATCTGTCTCACATCTCCCCACCTGTCTCACATCTCCACATCTGTCTCACATCTCCACACCTGTCTCACATCTCCACATCTGTCTCACATCTCCACACCTGTCTCACATCTCCCCATCTGTCTCACATCTCCCCACCTGTCTCACATCTCCACACCTGTCTCACATCTCCCCATCTGTCCCACATCTCCACACCTTTCTCACATCTCCCCACCTGTCCCACATCTCCACACCTGTCTCACATCTCCCCACCTGTCCCACATCTCCACACCTGTCTCACATCTCCCCATCTGTCCCACATCTCCACACCTGTCTCACATCTCCCCACCTGTCCCACATCTCCACACCTGTCTCACATCTCCCCATCTGTCTCACATCTCCACACCTGTCTCACATCTCCCCACCTGTGTCCCACATCTCCACATCTGTCTCACATCTCCCCATCTGTCTCACATCTCCACACCTGTCTCACATCTCCACATCTGTCCCACATCTCCACATCTGTCTCACATCTCCCCATCTGTCTCACATCTCCCCACCTGTCCCACATCTCCACACCTGTCTCACATCTCCCCATCTGTCTCACATCTCCACACCTGTCTCACATCTCCACACCTGTCTCACATCTCCACACCTGTCTCACATCTCCACACCTGTCTCACATCTCCACACTGTCTCACATCTCCACACCTGTCTCACATCTCCCCATCTGTCTCACATCTCCACACCTGTCTCACATCTCCACACCTGTCTCACATCTCCACACCTGTCTCACATCTCCACACCTGTCTCACATCTCCACACCTGTCCCACATCTCCACACCTGTCTCACATCTCCACACCTGTCTCACATCTCCCATCTGTCTCACATCTCCACACCTGTCCACATCTCCACACCTGTCTCACATCTCCACACCTGTCTCACATCTCCCCATCCAGTCTCACATCTCCACACCTGTCTCACATCTCCCCATCTGTCCACATCTCCACAACTGTCTCACATCTCCACACCTTTCTCACATCTCCACACCTGTCTCACATCTCCCCATCTGTCTCACATCTCCACACCTGTCCCACTCTCCACATCTGTCTCACATCTCCACACCTGTCTCACATCTCCCCATCTGTCTCACATCTCCACACCTGTCTCACATCTCCACACCTGTCTCACATCTCCACACCTGTCTCACATCTCCACACCTGTCTCACATCTCCACACCTGTCTCACATCTCCCCATCTGTCTCACATCTCCACACCTGTCTCACATCTCCACACCTGTCTCACATCTCCACACCTGTCTCACATCTCCACACCTGTCTCACATCTCCACACCTGTCTCACATCTCCACACCTGTCTCACATCTCCACACCTGTCTCACATCTCCACACCTGTCTCACATCTCCACACCTGTCTCACATCTCCACACCTGTCTCACATCTCCACACCTGTCTCACATCTCCACACCTGTCTCACATCTCCACACCTGTCTCACATCTCCACACCTGTCTCACATCTCCACACCTGTCTCACATCTCCACACCTGTCTCACATCTCCACACCTGTCTCACATCTCCACACCTGTCTCACATCTCCACACTGTCTCACATCTCCACACCTGTCTCACATCTCCACACCTGTCTCACATCTCCACACCTGTCTCACATCTCCACACCTGTCTCACATCTCCACACCTGTCTCACATCTCCACACCTGTCTCACATCTCCACACCTGTCTCACATCTCCACACCTGTCTCACATCTCCACACCTGTCTCACATCTCCACACCTGTCTCACATCTCCACACCTGTCTCACATCTCCACACCTGTCTCACATCTCCACACCTGTCTCACATCTCCACACCTGTCTCACATCTCCACACCTGTCTCACATCTCCACACCTGTCTCACATCTCCACACCTGTCTCACATCTCCACACCTGTCTCACATCTCCACACCTGTCTCACATCTCCACACCTGTCTCACATCTCCACACCTGTCTCACATCTCCACATCTGTCTCACATCTCCACACCTGTCTCACATCTCCACATCTGTCTCACATCTCCACACCTGTCTCACATCTCCACACCTGTCTCACATCTCCCCATCTGTCTCACATCTCCACACCTGTCTCACATCTCCACACCTGTCTCACATCTCCCCACCTGTCTCACATCTCCACACCTGTCTCACATCTCCACACCTGTCTCACATCTCCACACATGCCTGCACATCTCCACACCTGTCTAACATCTCCCCATCTGTCCCACATCTCCCCATCTGTCTCAATCTCCCCACCTGTCTCACATCTCCACATCTGTCTCACCATCTCCACACCTGTCTCACATCTCCACACCTGTCTCACATCTCCCCATCTGTCTCACATCTCCACCACCTGTCTACACATCTTCCACATCTGTCTTCACATCTCCACACCTGTCTCAATCTCCACACTGTCTCAATCTCACATCTGTCTCACATCTCCACACCTGTCTCACATCTCAACATCTGTCTCACATCTCCACACCTGTCTCACATATCCACACCTGTCTCACATATCCCCATCTGTATCACATCTCCACACTGTCTCCATCTCCACACTGTTCACATCTCCACTCCGTCTCACCATCTCCTCATCTGTCCCACATCTCCACATCTGTCTCACATTCCCCACCTGTCCCACAATACTCCCATCTGTCTCACATCTCCCCAACCTGTCTCACATTTCCAATCTGTCTCACATCTCCACACCTGTCTCACATCTCCACATCTGTCTCACATCTCCACACCTCCGTCTCCATCTCCACACCTGTCTCACATCTCCACACCTGTCTCACATCTCCACACCTGTCTCACATCTCCCCATCTGTCTCACATCTCCACACCTGTCTCACATCTCCACACCTGTCTCACATCTCCACACCTGTCTCACATCTCCACACCTGTCTCACATCTCCACACCTGTCTCACATCTCCACACCTGTCTCACATCTCCACACCTGTCTCACATCTCCACACCTGGCTCACATCTCCACACCTGTCTCACATCTCCACACCTGTCTCACATCTCCACACCTGTCTCACATCTCCACACCTGTCCCACATCTCCACACCTGTCTCACATCTCCACATCTGTCTCACATCTCCACACCTGTCTCACATCTCCACACCTGTCTCACATCTCCACACCTGTCTCACATCTCCCCATCTGTCTCACATCTCCACATCTGTCTCACATCTCCACACCTGTCTCACATCTCCACACCTGTCTCACATCTCCACATCTGTCTCACATCTCCACACCTGTCTCACATCTCCACACCTGTCTCACATCTCCACACCTGTCTCACATCTCCACACCTGTCTCACATCTCCACACCTGTCTCACATCTCCCACCTGTCTCACATCTCCACACCTGTCTCACATCTCCACATCTGTCTCACATCTCCACACCTGTCTCACATCTCCACACCTGTCTCACATCTCCACACCTGTCTCACATCTCCACACCTGTCTCACATCTCCACACCTGTCTCACATCTCCACACCTGTCTCACATCTCCACACCTGTCTCACATCTCCACACCTGTCTCACATCTCCACACCTGTCTCACATCTCCACACCTGTCTCACATCTCCACACCTGTCTCACATCTCCACACCTGTCTCACATCTCCACACCTGTCTCACATCTCCCCATCTGTCTCACATCTCCACACCTGTCTCACATCTCCACACCTGTCTCACATCTCCACACCTGTCTCACATCTCCACACCTGTCTCACATCTCCACACCTGTCTCACATCTCCCCATCTGTCTCACATCTCCACATCTGTCTCAC
Source organism: Antrozous pallidus (assembly GCA_027563665.1). Lineage (NCBI taxonomy): Eukaryota > Metazoa > Chordata > Mammalia > Chiroptera > Vespertilionidae > Antrozous > Antrozous pallidus. The sequence continues at coordinate 78,524,868 of CM050521.1, read as the reverse complement.
ATCTCCACACCTGTCTCACATCTCCACACCTGTCTCACATCTCCCCAACTGTCTCACATCTCCACACCTGTCTCACATCTCCACATCTGTCTCACATCTCCACACCTGTCTCACATCTCCCATCTGTCTCACATCTCCACACCTGTCTCACATCTCCACACCTGTCTCACATCTCCACACCTGTCTCACATCTCCACACCTGTCTCACATCTCCACACCTGTCTCACATCTCCACACCTGTCTCACATCTCCACACCTGTCTCACATCTCCACACCTGTCTCACATCTCCACACCTGTCTCACATCTCCACACCTGTCTCACATCTCCACACCTGTCTCACATCTCCACACCTGTCTCACATCTCCACACCTGTCTCACATCTCCACACCTGTCTCACATCTCCACATCTGTCTCACATCTCCACACCTGTCTCACATCTCCACACCTGTCCGACATCTCCACACCTGTCTCATATCTCCACACCTGTCCGACATCTCCACACCTGTCTCACATCTCCACACCTGTCTCACATCTCCACACCTGTCTCACATCTCCACACCTGTCTCACATCTCCACACCTGTCTCACATCTCCACACCTGTCTCACATCTCCACATCTGTCTCACATCTCCACACCTGTCTCACATCTCCACATCTGTCTCACATCTCCCCATCTGTCTCACATCTCCACACCTGTCTCACATCTTCACATCTGCAACACTCTCCTCCGCAGCGGGCAGAACTGTCCCCAGGGAGATGAAGTCTATGATGTTAGCAGCATACCCGACTAAGAGTCTATTTCCTTTTCTCACATCCTATCCAGAGTCACCAACACAAGCTTCCAAGTGGAGTTTTCAAGTGCACGTGGCAATTTTTGTTTGCATACTTCTGGAGCTGCAGAATGCGAGGCCCAGAGCAAGGGGATATGTGCTCATGGCTTAGGCAAAGGATTGGCCAGGTCCCGAGACCAGACTATGTGCATGGGTTGGATGAGCTCATTCGCACTGAATGAGATGGCACTTCCAGCGTGCTTCTGGCTGACATCTTTTTCTAAAGCTTGCAAGGCGTGTTCGGAGAAGATGCTCCATCCACCATGAGGACACTGGTTTGTTTCCTGTGGCTGGACTTTTACGCCCAATGGCTACCGTGATCTCACTTAGCCCTTTTGGCAACCAGTTCCAGAGTCACTTGGGAGCTGGCCAAGCTCAGAAACAGTCTTGGGAGGAAGAGAATGTCAAAAAGACAGCAGGATTGGTTAGCTCTATCGCCAAGTACTGCCCCCTCCTCAGCCCAATCACTGTTTTAACTACACTGTACAAGGCGCTTGTGAAAGGCACAGGTTAGGGACCAGTTCTTTTTCACCGTGTGAACGCGAAGGCCATGCTCCTGAGGTAGCGGTGTGCCCATTGAAGGGCTGAATTACACCCCTGTGAATCCAGATGAGCTTTGAATTATAAAGTGCTCAGTGTCGAGCAAGGTGAGAGAGAGGAGATGGTGCGGGGCAGTGGTCAGCAAACTCATTCGTCAACAGAGCCAAATATCAACAGCACAACGATTGACATTTCTTTTGAGAGCCCTCTTTTTTAAACTTAATCTTCTTCTAAATAGACTCGCCCAGTCTGTGGTGTTTTGTGGAAGAGCTTACACTCAAGGGGCCAAAGAGCCGCGTGTGGCTCTCGAGCCGCAGTTTGTTGACCATTGGTGTGGAGGGAAAGGCGGGCTGGACAGCCCTCCTTGGGGTGCCTTCAAGCTGACGTCCTGCAGCAGAGTGCGACCTGGCGGGAGACATGGCCCTGGTCCTTTCCGGTGAATTGGATTTATACTCCGGGGAGCACTGGAGCCCGGAGCTGTGAAATGCCTACTCTCCAGACCCCAATTTAAAGTCCATTCTTCCCAACAGTTTGCATTTTCATGGCTCCTTATAGTCGAGACTCCGAGTGGCCCTTCATGCTTCTGAGCAGGAGAAGCTCAAGGTTTAAAGATCAAGGCCAGCCGTTTGGCTCAGTGGATAGAGCGTCGGCCTGCGGACTGAAGGGTCCCAGGTTCAATTCCGGTCAAGGGCATGTACCTTGGCTGTGGGCAAGTCCCCAGTAGGGGTGTGCAGGAGGCAGCTGATCCATGTTCCTCTCTCTCATCGATGTTTCTGACTTTCTATCCCTCTCCCTTCCTCTCTGTGAAAAATCAATAAAACACTCTCCTCCACAGCGGGGTGCATGCTGGTGATGCTACTGCCCGTTCCCAGGTGTGAGCAGACCAGAGCTTTCTTCTTGCTCAGCCCCGGCCTGACCACAGGGTGGATTTTGTTGGGGACCCTCACAGCCCCTGCTGTTACTAGAAGAGTCTGCGATGGCCTTGAGGAGGCTGCAGGGGGCAGGACCAAGGCCGGGGGGAGCGAGGAGGGCAGGCTGGCTTCCTGCACCCCTGCCTGGCCCCCGGGTTCCGATTTACAGTCACTAAGTAATTTCAACAGTCCTGCTGGCCCAGACCTTCTGTTCCTTGTTGGGCTAAAAGGAAACCCGGGCAACTCCGGGGGCAGCTGGGAGCTCCCCAGGCTGCCTCTGGGTTTGGACTTGGCCTCCTTGGGTCTTGTGCCCTGGAGCCCCCAGGAGTGTGCACCAGTTTTTTCGTTTTTGTTTTTGTTTTTTGGGGGGAGGGGCTCCTGACTTCATTGAGCTCCCGACTTCATCGATTATGCCCAGGTCTCCTGTGGATGCTCAAACCCTTCCCCACTCGCTGACAGTGGGAGCCGGATGCAGGTTCCAAGTGGAGGCCTGTGGTCGGGCCCTGCCCTGCCCTGCGGCTGGGGTGGAAGGTGCAGGCTTGGCAGGGCCTGTGGCTAATCAGCAGCAGCCCGGGCTGCCCGGCACACAGAATGGGGGAACTGCTCCGTCTGTCTCCTCTGCATCTCCCCAGCTTCCCACAGGGAGCAAAAAGCTACATGTCACTGATCGGTCAGCGGGACGCGTTTATGGAGGTGACAGAGTACGCGGGGGTGTGGGAGCCGTGGAGAAAGATGGAGAGGAGGAGAGCAGAGGAAAGAAAAACGACCTGAGCCAAAAGTTGGGGTGTACGTCCAGGAAAAGGACGCCGCCCCTTCCACTGTGTTTACGGGCTGCTCCCTGCCCTCCCGCCCTCCCGAGGTCAGCCAGCTCCTGGGGAACCGGCCAGACTTCCCCGCCAGAGCGCCCTTCCCTGACGCGGTGCTGACCCCTAGAGGCTCCCCGTTAAAACGCATCCCGAAGGACCCACCGCACTCTCAGGCCAGTTTCCAAGGCCGGGCGGGCTACTGGTGGATTTTCCTATAAAGTAAGGCTTAGCCCTGACCGGTGTGGCTCAGTGGATAGAGCGTCAGCCTGCGGACTGAAGGGTGCCAGGTTGGATTCTGGTCAAGGACATGTACCTTGGTTGTGGGCACATCCCCAGTGGAGGGTGTGCAGGAGGCAGCTGATCGATGTTTCTAACTTTCTATCCCTCTCCCTTCCTCTCTGTAAAAAATCAATTAAAAAAAATATATATATATATAATTTTTTTTTAAAGAAAATAAGGTATAACACACCTCTGCTTCTTTACCTGTACCTGCTAGGAAACGCCTGCCTTGTTTGTTGGTGGCCTGTTACAGCTTACTCGGATTGGTAGCAATGGTATTGTTTTCTGCTCTGAGAAGGTCAAGTGCTTCACAGCTACTGCCTCCTATGGGGCTGCCATTGAAGTTATAGTGCCAGCTATTTCGGGGTGGATGTCTCCAGTTTCCCAGGTGCCAGGCGGCCACGCCTGCAGAGGGAGGGAGGGATGATTGCGCACCCCGTTCTGCAGGGCTGCGTCCAAACTGGGTGGTGGGCTTCGTGTGGCTCACTTTGCTTCACGTTGGCCCACTTCTGTCCACACCGCACTCTGGGGACAATGAGGTGTCCATCCCACCGGCCTGACTTTTCTCTGGAGACGAGACTCATTCCCTGAAGGCAACGTCACTGTTTGTTTTATCCCTAAACAAAACGCCCCAATTCTTCCTATTTGGTTGTAGCTTTTTATTCCATATTATTGGTCGCAAAGAGAAGGGAATGTAGGAAGGCAGGAGAAAGAATTCAGCGATGTCAGCACTGGGGCTCATGCACACCCACTACTTAGGGGGGGGGCCTTATTTCTGTGTGTTTTTTAAAATGTATTTCATTGATTTTATAGAGGAAGGAAGAGGGAGTGATAGATATATCAATGATGAGAGAGAATCATTGATCGGCTGCCTCCTGCACGCCCCTTACTGCGGGACCAAGCCCGAAACCCAGGCATGTGCCCTTGGCTGGAGTCGAACCTGGGACCTTTCAGTCCGCAGGCCAACGCTCTGTCCACTGAGCCAAATCGGCCAGGGCTGGATCCTTATTTCTGAATAAGCTCCAGGGAAGATGGGCTCAGAATCAGAGTTCAGGTTTGCCAACATCAGGGCAGCCAGGCCGCTTGCATGAGACGGTATTTTCCTTATTCACTTTGCTGCCCACCCCTCCGCTGCCCACCCCTCCTGCCCCGTCAGCCGAGACGACAGGGCCCGGCCAGGCGATTGGCTGGAGGGGACGTGGACGGAGGGATGTCTGACTCCTACAAAGGAGGGACAGAGATGGAGGGTTGGGAGAGGTAGCATGCTTCTGGTCACACAACCTTTTCCCCCAGCCCACCGCCTTCAGCGATCACTAAAAAGGGGAAAGGGGGGTTCCAATACCCAGTCCCTGCCTTTCAACAAAGAACCTAATCTGGCTCAGTGGGTAGAGTGTTGGCCTGCGGACCAAAGGGTCCCAGGTTCGATTTCAGTCAACTGTATTCCAGCTGCAGGCCCCTCCCCAGCCCAGGCCCTGGTCCACGCACATGCAGGAGGCAGTCAGTCGATGTGTTTCTCTCACATCGATGTTCCTGTCTTTCCCTCTCTCTAAAAATCAATGGGAAAATATCCTCAGGTGAGAATTTTTTTTAAAAAAGCAGCAGCAGCCAATCTGAGTTTTCAAAAGCACACCCGTGAGTGATCAAGTAGCAGTAATAAGGGAAGAAAGGCTTTGTCTGGGGAAGACCAAACCACACCCCGCTGAGGTCAGAATGGGACTGAGCGAGGTCTGGGCCGCTTGCACAGCTGCCACTCAGGCAACAATTGCGACAACACGTTGAAAACAAAGAACCACGAGTTATCTGAGACACACACTCACACACACTCACACACACACACACACACTCACACACACACACACACACACACACACTCACACACACACTCACACACACACACACTCACACACACACACACACACACACACACTCACACACACTCACACACTCACACACACTCACACACACACACACACACACTCACACACACACACTCACACACACACACACTCACACTCACACACTCACACACATACAATCACACTCACACACACACACACACACTCACACACACACTCACACACACACACACACACTCACACACACTCACACACTCACACACACACTCACACACACACACTCACACACACTCACACACACACACACACTCACACACACACACACACTCACACACACACACTCACACACTCACACACACACAATCACACTCATACACACTCACACACACACACACACTCACACACACACACACTCACACACACACACTCACACTCACTCACACACTCACACACACACACATACACTCACACACACTCACACACACACACTCACACACACACACTCACACTCACACACTCACACACACACTCACTCACACACTCACACACACACACATACACTCACACACACTCACACACACACTCACACACACACACTCACACTCACTCACACACTCACACACACACACATACACTCACACACACACACACACACACACTCACACACACACACACACGATATGCTGCCTATGAAGGTGACCACAAACCTCATTTCACAATCTATACAGACCTATTCATTTGAAGAAAGTAAGTTATTCTTCATCAAATATCGGGACTTCCCACCAACTGGCAGACTTAGCAGTCTTTAAACGCTATTGTTGTTTATGGAGTAACAGTCACTGGGAACAACGTGGTGGGAAAAGTGTCAGTGTCATCACAGGACAACCACAGGTTTCCAATGGGTGTCACAAAGGGTTCCTAAGTAGGAGAGAGAAAAATAGGGTCCCCAATATGAACCTAAAGGACTAGTTTGAAGGAAGAGTGGGAAATGACTGAGCACCAGCACCAGCATCAGAATAGATAACATCCACTTCTCAAACACATCAGTATTAACACTTGAATCCTCTCAGTGGATCCTATAACCACCTCCTCCCTCTCTCCCCCGCCACTACCCACCCCTTCCCCGCACCAGCCCCAACAGCAACCACACAGCTGGCCAACCGTCCTTCTTCTTGTCCCCGGATTTTATCCCAGATGTCCCCCAGAGCCAGCCAGGGTGCGGGGAGTAGGGACGAGGCGGCCGGCACGGTGTGCGGAGGGCTGTCGGCGTTGGGTGCGGGCCCTCCCGGGAGAAAGGCGCAGACATGGCCAGGCTCCCCGTTTCCGAGTCACACGGCTGGAGGCGTCTAACGAAGGGCAACCGCGGCGGGCGACCCAGTGCACAGCTTCATCATTTACAAGAGATTTCTTCGAAAGGAAATAGGAAGCAAAGAAAGCATATACACCCTGCATGAAACGTGTGTTTGTGTGTTTTTTTTGCCTAAGAAAAAACCCCAAACAGTTCCTTGCTTATGCTTCTCCCCCGATGGCTAAACTGCTCTGCCCACAAATGCAGACAGGTCACCCGGAGTCTCCGATTTGTTCTGGACTTGTTTGCGGTCTCCCCTAAGGAGCTGCCGTGCACAGCCCCGCTCCCTGCCTCCCTGGGCACAGCCGCCAGAAGGCGCTTCCCATGAAAAGCACATCTTCAGAGACAGAAACGAGACGAAAGAAGAAATCAGGGAGAGGCAGTTTCACAGAGAACAGGCCGTCGGCTTTCTCTGCGGCCCCCAGCCTGCCGCACACGGTCCCCGGAAAGTGCGATGCTGATCTCTCTGTGGCCGGTGCCCGCCTGTAACTGCTCCCCTCCTCGGCCTCCCAGTGCTCTCACTGGGCTTTCTGACGGGAACTGCTCACAGCGCCTCAATTCCTGTAATCCAAATTAAAAAAATACCAAAGACGACATGTGATTTGCCGATTTGCCCAATGACCGTGAGCCGGAGCTGTTTGCCATGGGCACGTGTTGCCGTGGACCCCAGAGGCTGCCGGCATCCTGGCAAGTCTTAGAATTCCTCTGCGTCCATCTCCAAGACTCCAGCCTTCCTGGGGTACCTGCTCTCACCGGGCCAAGAGAGCTGACCGAGTCTTCACGGAATGGGATTCGTTTTTCATGCAAAACAGCTGTGGTGGCCTGAAGGCTAAGCAGCTGGCCACGGCAGCCTGAGCGAACACTTGCTCTAGGAAGAGGGGCATGCAGCCCACCCGAGCTTCAACTGCGCTCTTTCTGCAACCCTGGCGCTGGGTGCGCGGGCGGGCCTCGCCATGGGTCCTGGGGAGGGGCATTCCCCGCCCCCGGTTCAGCCCAGCATGTGATCGGCGCCGCTCCGAGGCTGTTAGCACTTTGGACAGACGGGCTTCTTGGCTGACAGCGGGCTTAGCGGGACCAGGACTCCCCCAGATTCAGGACTCCCCCGTCTCCCTGCATGGGAGGCGTTTTCAAACACGGGCCTCGCCTCTGCGCACGAGGCAGGCAGTCCCTCTGAGCCCATCAGGCTCCCAGCGGGAGAGCGGGAGAAGTTTGCCTGGACCTCACATGCTAGCTGCCTCCGGCTTCTCACTTTCTTTTTGCAGACAGACCCGAATTCTGCCTTACTCATCCCCCCCCGCCCCCCAGGCTTACATCCCGCCCCCTCCTACGAGCCTCCCAAGTCACGGGAACGCCCAAGTCCCGGAAAACGGGGGACGGATGACACAGTTTCCCAACGTGTCTGTCACCACATGCAAGGCATCACATGGTGCCACAGCTTTCCGGTCCACATACGTGTGCTCCGAGGAGGGCTTCTGCTCACGTGACAAGTAGAGAGGACCGAGGTTCCCACTTACGCACCTGGGAGCCGCATGCCGGGACCGGGACGCCCAAGGGAGAGGCCTGGTGTCCTAACCATAGAAGCACAAAGGACTACGTGCTGCTCTGGGCCCGGGGGTCCGGGGGGAAAAGCAAACAGCAGCTGTCAGCAACCTGTCTCCGTGACTCCGTCCAATCCAGGGCCAAGGTGTGGTAAGGTTCTCGCAGGCCCGCGGCGATCGGCAAGCCCTCGTCCCCGGTCACACACCTGCACACTCACTCCCACGGACACACGCACACGCACACTGGTTCTCCACCGGATGAGCGGGCAAAAGAGTAAGTCACCCGTTCCGGCTATTCCGTATGCACTTTCCCCTCTCGGTTAAGTTCAAGTCACTCCCCTCCCGAAGCCACCGCCTGCCAGGGCACAGGAAAACGATGCCTCCCCCCGCAGAGCTCGTGCCACGGAGACAAGCCTGGCTTCTGAACCTCCTGGGGCCTGGCTCTGGCTCAGGAGCAGATGGAACCCCGCAGGGTCAGGTCTCAGGGGGCGTGGACGCTCACAGGCCAGCAGAAACCCCGTCCTAAGGTCTCCCCGGGCCCGATCCCAAGCAGAGCGAGATTCGACATCTATTTTTCCTGCTCGTTTCCCTGGACGGTTGCTGTTCAGACCCTCACACACTGCCAGGCAGCTGGGCAACAACAGTGGTGACGGCAGGAAGGGCACATCCCTTGTTTCGGGCTAAGTGACTTGCTCACGGTCACGCGGTTGCCGGCAGAGTCGGCACCAGAACCCGGGTGCCTCTCCTATCTCCCGGCCAGTGTCCCCCCTCTGTGCCCCGGCTCCCCGGGGAACGTGTGTACGAGTCTGTGACAGTGCAGCCCCGGGGTCCCTTTCCAACATATCAGAAGCCGCAGGCTGCCCCACCTGCGGGCTGACCGGCCCGGGGAAACCGCCCGCCCCACCCCAGCGCCGCCACCACCGGCCGCGTGCACGCGTGCCCAGCCCGGGCGGGGAGGGCCCGGGGGAAGAGGAACTTTAGGGAAACCATCGATTTGCTAACGCCTTCTGGGGCTCTGGCAGGAAAGCAAGGAACATACAGCGATGTCATTATCCCACCCCCCGGGGGCCAAACAAATCCCGGGTTCTCCCCTGGCCCGCGAGCGGCCGCCTCGCCCCCAGCTCGGCGTTTATAGACGGGCCGTTCACAGAACACCGCAGTGCGTTAGTCAGACCCGGGCCCCCTTCTCGATAAAGTGACATCTCGCACCCACGTCGGCTCCGTTTTCAAACATACGCACACTGAGGTTGTAAGCCTCCAGCCCCCAGCCCCCCCCCCCCACCCCCGTTTACCTCCGAGCGGAGCCCCGCGGCCCTGCGCCTTCGTTTCAGCTGCAGAAAAGCGAGCAAACCTGGGCCAGGGCTGCAGAGGGGCGGCTCCCCACCCCCACCCGGCTCAGGTCTCAGCCAATCAGACCCCAGCGAGCAGCCCATTAGCTGAACCGGCAAGGTGTGTTTGGGGAACAGGCTCCCTGGAAGGAAATTCCCTCGACTTGAAGTTAACCTGGACCTTGTTCTCCCCCAGGCCCACAAAAATGCGGGTCCCGAGCCCGGGCGGGAAGCGCGGCAGCATCCTCCCCGGGACTTCACGCCGCGGTGCGCGGCTCGCCCCGGGCACCGGGCTCCCGGGGAAGCAGAAAGCGCCGAGCCCGCGGGTTCGCATGCCGCGCCTGGCGGCGCCTGGCGCACCGACGGGACCCCCAGGGGCTCCGAAGCCTCTGCGGCGGCTGCTCTTTTTATTTCTGTAAACCGAAACGCCCACGACCTCACAGGCACGCGTGTCCGCGACATCCCCACCCAGACGCTCCGTTTAGCGAAAAGCTGTCCGAGGGCATCGGCATCGCGCGGTTGGGACCCGAGGCGCGGAAGGGCCGCGGGCAGGAGTTTCGGAGACGATCCCTGCGGGCGCGGGAAGGGCTTCTCCCGGAGCAGCTGCGGGCCGAAGGATGCCGGTCTGTTCCAGTCTCTTGGCGGAGTGTGGAGATGACTGAAACGTCCCCGCTGCGCCACGCTAACCCGCCATCGAAAGGGTCCCACTTTCGTATCGCTTTCCACACTCCCCGCAGCCCTGGCCAGTGGCCCCGGGGGCTGACCCCATCCCAGGCACCAAAGAGTTGCGGTTCGCTTTCCAGCCGGGGCACCTGCCAGGGGCAGCGGACTAGATCCCCGGCAGGGGGTGTGCAGGAGCCGCTCACCTGTTTCTCAGATCTATGCTTTTCTCCGTCTCTTCCCCTCTATCTCTCAAAGCAATGAAAACATTTTTTAAAAAATGCACTGCAATGGAATTTTGAAGCACTTGATTATAATTTTTAAGTAAATACAGTGGAATCCTTTTCTTGACATTAAAAAAAAAGAATAAAAGATTAAGAAAAAAGGATTCCATCATATTTTTTAGAAAAATGTTATCCTGGTTTATTCCCCCCATTAAATTGATCTATGGCTTCAAAGCTGACATGGTCCTTGGATATTAGATAGTTTCATGATTAACAAGTTGCCATCCTATCTAATAAAAGAATAATATGCAAATTTGACCATACCTTCACCACACCCACCAGCCAATCAGGAGGATTATGCAAATAAACCCCAACCAAGATGGCTGCCGCCACTGAGAGCAGGAGGAAGGCTTGGGTTTCCCTGGCAACAGAGGAAGCCAAGCTATCTGCCTGCCATTGTGGGCCGAGGCCTCCACTCAACGTTACAACGTTTCAATTATAAAAGATACAAAAATGGCCACAGCCACTGAGATGGAGAGAACAGAGGTTTGGGTTTCCCTGGCAATGGAAGGCCTAGGCCTCCACTCTAGGTTACAAAGTTTCAATTGTAGACATAGATTAATCCAGATATCAGGAACTCCACTTGAGTCACTGTGGGGGTGTCTGGCCTGCAAACCTCCATAGGCCCGTTGCCCAGGCCGCCCCTCACCCCAAGGGAACCCCCACCCTGATCTGGAACACTCTTCAGGGCAAACCAGCTGGCCCCCACCCATGCACCAGGCCTCTATCCTATCTAATAAAAGAGTAATACGCAGATTGACCTTTGCTCCAACATACAAGAGGGCTGCCCCCATGTGGTAAAAGATCCTGCCCCCATGTGGATATAAGATGGCCATCACAAGATGGCCAGCAGGGGAGGGCCATTGGGAAGGTTCTAGACCCTGCAAGGGAGGGCAGTTGTGGGTGATCAGGCCAGCAAGGGAGGGCAGTTGGGAGGGAGCAGGCCTTCAAGGGAGGGCAGTTGGGGGTGATCAAGCCTGCAGGGGATGGCAGTTAGGAGTGACCAGGCTGGCAGAGGAGGGAAGTTGGGGGCAAACAGGGTGGCAGGGGAGCAGTTAGACATCAATTAGGCTGGCAGGGTAGTGGTTAGGGGGTGATCAGGCTGGCAGGCAGAAGCGGTTGGGGCAATCAGGGAGGCAGGCAGGTGAGTAGTTTGGAGCTAGCAGTCCTGGATTGTGAGAAGGATGTCCGACTGCCCGTTTAGGTCCGATCCGACATCCCTTGAGGGGTCCCAGATTGGAGAGGGTGTAGGCTGGGCTAAGGGACACCCCCCCCCCATGAATTTTGTGCCCTGGGCCACTAGTCTCGTTATAAAGAGAGAAGGTAAATGTTTCCTAGGGGGGACGGTTTACAGACAGTGTAAAGAAGTTGTAACTGATGTCACCCCGTTTATATTTTCCACTGTTAAGTCTTGGAATCAGCATGTTTTAAAGTAACTGACCAGGCCAGTATGTTTAGACAACCAGGAACCAGTGGCCACGTCCCCAGGTAACTCAGGACTGGCCACACACTGGGAGGGCCTCCCCCCTTCCCCTCTCCGCCCAAAGCTGTGTGGCGATCCTCGCCTGCCCTTGTACTTGCACTTGTGCAGTGTAATGACTACGTGTTAAAACTCATGCTTTATACGCAAAAACGTTCACTTACGACATGCAACCAGGTACATACAAAGTGCAGACCGCATTTCTCCTCTGCCATGCTTCCCCTCCATAGTCACCTGTGAGGACTCAAACACATCCTCCGTACATTCAGCGTTCCCTACACTCGAGTCAGTGAATGCCAGTTCTCTCAGACACCTGAGAGAACCCCGGCCACAGAACGGGCTCTGCGTGCGAAACGGCCAAAGCTGCCACGACAACGCCACGGGAACACAACACGGGAGCTGGAGGCAGGTCACTGGTGAGCGCAGCTCACCCCAGTCCTCGGTGGTCGCTAAGAAGGTATTTTGTTTTCATTCGGAAGCTGGGAGTCGGACGTCCTGTGGTGAGAGCTGGCCCCGGAGCACACCGAGCCCGCCGCCGGCACCCCGGGCCCACTCCTTGGCAGGTGGGAGCCCGTCCGTTTACTGCTGGCTGACCCCCATTGGGGGGTGGTCCACTTCTGGCTCCTCCTCCGCATCCGCACTGTACTCTTCAAACGCGTCGTCATCGGCGTCCGGCAGCCCCAGCAGCTGCGGGGAGAGAAGAGAAGCGGCTGTGAGCCCCCCTAGGCTGGCAGGGTAGTGGTTAGGGGGTGATCAGGCTGGCCCGGGCAGCAAGGCCACCAAAGGCACCTGCTCCGAGCTGAGCAGCCCGTACAGGACCCGGCACGGCGCCTACGATTTCCCACGGGTCTCCCCAACAATTACGTATAGAAACCCACTAGAGGGAAGTATCAATCCTTCCATGGCGTGGGGCCCCAAGGGCTCATTTTTATGGGGGAGCCTGAAGATTCTCTACTTTTAAGCATTAAAGCATGACCCCTCGCTGAAGCCGGTTTGGCTCGGTGGATGGAGCGTCGGCCTGCGGACTGAAGGGTCCCGGGTCCGATTCCGGTCAAGGGCATGTGCCTTGGTTGTGGGTGCATCCCCGGTGGGGGATGTGCAGGAGGCAGCTGTTCGATGTTTCTGGCTGTCCCTCACCCTTCCTCTCTGTGAAAAACCAATAAAATATATTTTAAAAAAACATGAACCCTCCTCCCACCTATGCACAAAGATATGCTCTCTGCGCACATAGCTGGGACGTTAGCAGAACAATGAACGGTGTGACTGTCCCCTCCAGATGTCAGACATCTTTCTTCTCCCCTAAAAGCACAGCTGCTATCATTTATAACACACATACAGAAATGTGGAAGCTCTGAAAAGGTTCAAAAAAGTGGTTAAATTATTGGGTGCCCAGAAGATAAACTCTTAGAGCCACTTAAACTACTATTTTTAATAATCTAATGATATGGAAATATGCTCACAAGTGTAAAAGAGTGAGCATTTACATTGTGATACTTATTTAAGTTCATACACAAACGTATAGGAAAGTTCAATGAAATACATCCAAATTTCAAGAGCATTATGTTTAGAGAATGTGATTATGGGTACATTTTTTTCTTTAATCTTTTCATATTTTCCCGGTGCTCTCTCACAGCCACCCGCAGTGAACACGTTCTTAAAGCACCGGCTGGTCTTCGCTGGAGACAGCACCACGCGCGGGGCTGGACCGACCGGAACAAGCAGCTCTGGGGCTGGCAGGAAGCCGTGACCTTGGGCACTCCCTAGCCTTGTCCGTGACCGTGGGCACCCAGCCCTGGCTCCCCACGGAGATCACAGCATGCACGTGGCCAAAGGGCTTCCTCACACAGCGACCTCATCCTTGGTCAGTCAGTTTGAGGCAACTTCACCAAATGGCCCCGTGAGCTCAGCTCTAACTGCACTCAGACACCAAAGTAAGACGGCCCCTCTGTCTGCTGTGCGCTGCCGCCCAGTGCCCAGCCACGCCCCCCCACCCAACCCCCTCCCTTCTTCCTGCTGCTCCCCAACTCCCCACGTGAGACGAGGACAAGCAGAGCCCCACTCCTGAGAATGCCTGGACCGAAGTTCTCAAACCACAGCCATGGCTGGCCTCACAGAGCCGAGGAACACACTCAGGGCAAGATGGGCCGCACTCCTGGTCACAGGGCGCACGTGCCCGCCAGGGCGGCCTCGGCCGGCTGCAGATGCGTGCTTCCTCCTTAGAGCACGCTAAGATTGCACAGGGAAAAGTTCACCCGTAATCACATCGTCTAAAAGTAATGCTCTTAAAACCTGGATGCATTTCACTGAACTCTTCTATACACTTGTGGATAAAATTAAGTATCATAATGTAAACACTCACTCTTTTTATACTTGTGAGCATATTTTTACATCATTGGGTTATTAAAAATACTATTTTAAGTGGCTAAGAGTCTCAAAGTCACTGCCAACGGGGAGTGGTGGGGCAGCAGCAGCACATATAGCTCATCCCAACAGCTGGTAACCACCTCGTGAGCTGCTGGAGCCCTCCCACGGCCTCCCTCCGTATCTCAGCAGACGGCGGAAAGGACCAACTTTGCCTCCAAAGAGAGAGGAGAGATGGCTGGTCCCATGAACGCAGGTGACTCATATCCTGGCGTTCAGGTTTTATTTGAAAACCGAAATAAGTCAGACAGGAAGAGCGAAGAACCATATGAAGGAGAGAATGTGCCGGGATTCCAAACGCTAGCACGCAGACATGTGACTGTCTAGCAGTCCCACCTCCGTCTCCATCCCCTGTGTGGCGGGGAAGTCTAAATTTAACTTCTGGACCCGAACTGTGAACAGTCAAGATCTCGGAGAGGCAGGGGTGCAAACAGACCGGAGAGAATCCCAGAGCCCCGCTCTCACAGCTCCCACACGTGCTTGGGAGGACGAGACAGGCCGAGAAATCCTGTCTGCTACACCGAAATGACTGCTGGTGGTTCGATCATTCCTCTTCCACCGGCTGGAGGAAACCCGCATGTTCTCTCTGGACAAGGGCTGGCATTCCCAGGGTCTTGCTGTCCACCAAGCTTCCTCTGAACGACCTCTGATCACACAGAACTTCTGGGGCCCCTCCATCCAAACAGGACAGTCGGAGATGGGAGAGCCACCAACCCTTGAATTAAAGTTCCAAAGGCCCGAGAGGGCACGGATGCACTGAAGGACTGAACAGGGGACTTTTGGGAAGTGGTGTAAACGAGCGGAAGCCACATTCAGCATGGAGATGCCGAAGCATTTGGGCATCTGCCAGCATTTATTTACCGACCGGAACGCCGGTGGTGCCAGCAGGGCCAAGACATGGGCAGCCTGTCTTCTCGATACGGGAAACAAAGGCAGGTGGCGAGAGGACTAACGGGCAGGAGTAATAGCCACTCTCTCACGTTTAGGGGCCACTGTACTTTCGGAAACACACGCACAAGGGTTTGTTTATAATGTGAGCACAAGACAAAAGTCGTGATCAACTTGAAATGGCCCACAGTGGGTTTGATTCCTGGCCCGTGCACCAGCCCTCCTCCCCCGCTGAGCCCATCTGGATTCTGCCCTTTCTCCTCCCACCTCCTCACGAAGACCCCCCATCTGGATTCTGCCCTTTCTCCTCCCACCTCCTCACGAAGCCCCCGCCCGGCTCCGCATTCCTCAGCCAGCCCATGAGCCCCTGGCACTCCCAGCCCTTCTAGCACAGCGCAGACCTAGCATGTCAAACTCACCGCCCTTGGGCCGTGTTAGCCTTTGAGTTTGACATGCTTGGTGGAGACAGAACAGCTCTTTAAAACACACACCACCATTCTGATTATAAATGTTTTCTGTGACATCACAGACAATTTAGGAAATACAGAAAAGAAGAACGTAAATATCACCCGCGGTCGGGCACCCCCTGGGGGTCAGCGTGTCCACTCGTGCTCCTTACAGCACTAGGAGGACAAATGCGTCCAACACAGTGAGCCGAACGCATTCGCTATTGAATGGTGGTTATGATTTTGTCCAAACCAATGGTGATAAACTTTTGACTATAACACCCCATCAATGCCTCTTTCCATCCTTTATGGTAACCAGGTGCCTCTGGTAAGCATGTGCTAAAAGCACTTAGCAAATTGGTTTTTCTCCCCACCAAGACCCTAGGAGTCCTACCCAACATTTCACGAAGTCCTGCTCACTTCTCAACAGTATTTCAGTGTTGCAAACGCCGTACTGTGTGCTCCACGAGAAATGCATCACTTAAGCATCAGAGCAACCCTGAGGCAGCCATTGTCATTGTTTCCTAAGCTTACAAATGAAGAAGCTGAGAAACAGAGAGGTTACGTGACTTGGCTAAGGCCACACAGCCATCACGTGGCCGAGCTGGGATTTGACTCGCTGTCCCAGAGCCCGGGTTGCTCATCAGTCAAGTACCCTGACTTCACTCCACCGGGGAGAGACACACCCTGACCGGAACGCCGGTGGTGCCAGCAGGGCCAAGACATCACCAACGTCCTCCCAGGAGGCGGCTCCCTAAAGGCCCAGCAACTCGTGATCTGCAGAGCGGGGACTGGCACTCTTGGCTGTTGTTCTGCACAGGAAGCGCCCAGCGGAGCGTCTAGACCCGTGGTGGGCAAACTCATTCGTCAACAGAGCCAAATATCAACAGGACAACGACCGAAACTTCTTTGGAGAGCCAAATTTTTTTCAACTTCTTCTAACGCCACTTCTTCAACATAGACTCGCCCAGGCCGTGGTATCTTGTGGAAGAGCCACACTCAAGGGGCCAGAGAGCCGCATGTGGCTCGCGAGCTGCAGTTTGCCGACCACTGGTCTGGACCAACCAAAATAAACGCTCTGTCTTGTAACGTGGAGTTTCTGTGTCTGTCTCTCCCACCACAGGCAGCGCCTCGGGGGCAGGGGCGGGCACTGTGCTGGCCCTCGCTCTCGGAAGCAGGGCTTGGGCAAATGCAGGTGACTGATGCATATGGTTGAAAATGTGATGAAGAAGTAGAGAAAAAAAAGTAAAATGGCAAAAAAGGATCACTTTCATTTTTCCTTTTTATGTCCAACAGCGGATTTATGGGGGGCGGGGATTTCAGTGGAGGCAGGCCAAGCACAGCCTCCCTCCACTGAGGGAGGGGGAAGAAGGGGAGAAGCAGCACAGCCTACAGGGTTGGTATGTGGAACGGGCAGAGTGCTGCCGTGGCCTGCTCGGCCTCCGGGCAGGGCGGCTGGAGAAGGCCGGCGATGACCCGCTCTGGGCCGTGCCCCCAGGAGCGCACGGCTGCAGCGACTTAATTGACTCTGCTTGACTGATGCCCCCACGGCAGCAGA
The DNA here is from genome assembly GCA_027563665.1 of Antrozous pallidus. Lineage (NCBI taxonomy): Eukaryota > Metazoa > Chordata > Mammalia > Chiroptera > Vespertilionidae > Antrozous > Antrozous pallidus. The sequence goes on along the minus strand of CM050521.1, from coordinate 78,507,695 downwards.
AGGCTGTCAGCAGATGGATCTTATCTTCCTGGAGAGACTGCGCAGGCAGGGGCAGGCGAGGACTGGCCAAGGGAAACAGGACTCACAGCCAGGGAGGGGAAAATGTTCCTCTCGGGCTTCCCCGACTGCAAACAGAGCACCACATTCTCAGAGAGACGGCGTGCTGAAGCTCACCTGCCTGACCACCCTGAAGCACTGGGGGCATGTGCTACTCCAGCAAAATTTTCAACTGCACCAGCGACAAGACGCCCCACCCCATTGGTGCCTTATTTCTAAATGCAACCTCCCTTGGGCCAAACACACAGGGAGCTCTGGCTGCTATGGCTCAGTCAGCTGGGCATCGTCCTGTGCACCGAAAGGATGCCAGTTCGCTTCCTGGTCAGGGCACATGCCTGGGTTGTGGGCCCGATCCCTGGTGGGGGGCCAGCAGGAGATAGCTCATGGCTATTTCGCTCTCTCGCTGATGTTTCTCTCTCCTGCTCTAATAAATGAGTAGAAAATTTAAAACATCATTTTGAATCAAATGGGCTAAGAAATTTTCTTAAAAATAAAATATGAATTGGTTATTCCTAACTGGTGTGGCTCAGTGGATAGAGCGTTGGCCTGCAGATGAAAGGTCCCAGGTTCGATTCCGGTCAAGGGCACCAGTAGGTGGGTGTGCAAGAGGCAGCTGATCGATGTTTCTCTCTCATCGATGGTTCTAACTCTCTATCCCTCTCCCTTCCTCTCTCTAAAAAATCAATAAAATATATTAAAAAATAAATAAAAAATGAATTGGTTAGATCTGTGGTCAGCAAACTCATTAGTCAACAGAGCCAAATATCAACAGGATAACGATTGAAATTGCTTTGGAGAGCCACATTTTTTAAACTTAAACTTCTTCTAACGCCACTTCTTCAAAACAGACTTGCCCAGGCCGTGGTATTTTGTGGAAGAGCCACACTCAAGGGGTCAAAGAGCCACTTGTGGCTCGTGAGCTGCAGTTTGCCGACCACTTGGTTAGATGAATGATACAAATCAACAAGTGTGGATAAAAGCCAGGAAACTTGCAATTCTTGTAGTAACAGTGGGCTACATGACCGGGCCAGCTCTCCCACAGGGAGCCAAAAGCTGGATTGATTCACGATGAAGAATGCCTCTTGGACACGCCGAGGCATTAGGACCCAGACAGGTGCGCCTGCCTCTGTCCTGAGGGCACCTGCTGACGAGAAGCAGCCGTTAGAAACTGACTGCATGGCTGGCCTGTGCTAAGAGCTGGGGGACCAGTCAAAGCCAGGGTCTCCCAAAGGAGCACACTGTGATGAACCACCCCACGGTACGCTGAGACCCCATAGGCTTATACCTCGGCTCCGGGCTGAACGTCTGTCTGAAGCTCGTGTTGAAATTCCACCCCCTGCGGTGCTGGTATGAGGAGGGGGGGCCTTTGGGAGGCGACTGGGTCAGGAAGGTAGATTCCTCATAAATGGGACCAAGACCTTATGAAACAGGCCCCAGAGATAGCTCCCGCCCCCCACCAGGTGGGTGACGGTGAGGAGATGGCTGTGACCCGGATGCGGGCTCTCACCAGACACCAGACACCTGGTCACCTGCGGGAGGCCTTCCCAGCCTCCTGACCGAGCGGAGTCAATTCCGTTGTTTCTGAGCCACCAGGTCCGGTCCGTGGTAGTTGCTTAGCAGCCTGAATGGGGTGGGGATAGGGGTGGGGCCTAAGGCGGCTCTCAGGACAAGGGCCAACCAGGAGGACGCAGCCTGCAGCCTGCCTTGGCATCCCCTGCAGAGTTCGGCAACCCGGCCTGGCACTGCTCAAAGGCGTTCTCAGGCCAACAGGTCCAAGTCCTGGCAAGAGCAAACAACCTCCTCCCGCCTCAGGAAGGTACTCTCACTGTGGGCCTCGATTTATTCCTATGTATGAATTTTTCAAATGTATAAATCCACACACAAAGAAACACCACAGCAGGAGAACAGTTAAAACAAATGGCAACACACAGACTTACAAACCTTGAAATCCCGGACTATCAAACACAGTCTCTCTCACGCAACCGTGCCTACTATGTTCAGAGAAATTGAAGACAAGCTTGAAAATTTCTGCAGAAAAGTACACACAGTTTTAAAATATTTGAAAGAAATGAACAGAAGTTCTAGAGCAACTATCCTGACCACATAGAATCCAAAGGGCAAGGAATTGAACTTGGGAGAGGTATGGAGACACTGACTCTTATCTTCCGATAATGGTAACGGGAAACAGGTTGTTTTCATAATAGGGTGAGTGTTCATTGTACTTGCTTTGCAACAAGAATGAAAATACTGTCCTAACCAGCGTCAGCCTGCGGACTGAAGGGTCCCAGGTTCAATTCTGGTCAAGGGCATGTAGCTTGGTTGCGGGCACATTCCCAGTAGGGAGTGTGCAGGAGGCAGCTGATCGATGATTCTCTCTTATTGACATTTTTACCTTTCTATCCCTCTCCCTTCCTCTCTGTAAAAAATCAACAAAATTTATTTTTTTAAAAAATGAATGAAAATACTGTTGCTAGACACAAACAGACAGACTCCTAAATCCTAACGGGTGATGGTGATGGGCGGACAAGCTCTGTCTGGTGAGTTTATAAGGAGAAAAGAATAGGACCCTTGCCCTGGCTGGTTTGGCTCCGGGGACAGAGCACTGGCCATTGGCCTGTGAACTGAAAGGTCCCCGGGTCAATTCCAGTCAAAGGCAACAGGACAGAAGCAGGTTGTGGGCTTACCCCCCTGTGCGTGGTATGCAGGAAGCAGCCAATCCATGATTCTCTCCTCACTGACATTTCTACGTCTCTCTCCATCTCCCTTCCTCTCTGAATTCAACCAAAATATATTTAAAATAAATAAAAAATTAAAAAAAAATTTAAATGACCTCCTATGAACCAGGAGGTCATGGTTCAATTCCCCATCAGAGCACATCAGTTTCATCCTTCTCCATACGCACAGGTGTGGAGGTACCTCCTTTGTGGAGCCTTCTGGCCGCCCCCGAAGAGAGGCCTCACCATTATGAGCTCCTGCAGGGCACGCCCCAGCACGCTGGCGGAAAGACTCGGGGTGAGGACAGGGATAGTCAGTTGCCTCCCGAAGGCTGCTTGCTTCCCACCCTCTCAGCCATTCTGAACTCCAGTGACGCCAGAAATAACCACCGTCCCGGCCCCGGACAGCTGTGCCACATCCCGCTCCCCCGCCCGCCCAGAGCCGCCCTCCAGAGCTGCTATCTTTAAGCCACCAAGCAGACAAGAGACATGAGTCATCCCAGATTTTGCCCAACTTCGCCCCCCCCCCCCCGATCCGTGTGTTTCAAAGGGCAATCCGGGTAGAAAACAAGCGCTTTAGAAGCTGGGCGGGCACCTACGGGTCGGAAAGACTTGAAGACTTTGTCTAAGACTTCCTGGAGCGTCTTCTTGCCGCAGGAGGAGATGTAGTCCTGTGCCAGCTGCAGGAAAGGCAGGCAGTCCTCGCTCTCACTCCACACGTGCTGGCGCCGGGGCAGGGAGAGAGAAAACAGACGGTCATTACACACAGTGCGAATCGGAAGCCGGAGCGAGCCTCTTCCGCACGGGACTGGGAGCGAGCCTCCGTTCCAGAGCAAGACGCATTTGGTCATGGACTTGTTCGCTCTGAAAACGATCGGGAAACGCAGACCCTGCTGCCGGCCAGTGTGGGTCGGTGGGTGGGCATCGGCCTATGAACCAGCAGGTCATGGTTCAGTTCCCCGTTGGGGTGCATGCTTGGGTCGTGGGCTCGATCCCCAGTGTGGGGCTTGCAGGAGGCAGCTGATCAACGATTCTGTCTCTTCATTGATGGTTCTATGTTTTTCTCCTTCTCCCTTCCTCTCTGAGATATACATACATACACATACATATGTACCTATATACCTATATACCTATACATATACATATATATGCCAAGTGACTCGAATGCCAGAGTGACCAGTTGCTTTGACACACACTGCGGCCCCAATCACCTCCCCCCTCCTCCCCACTGGTAGCGGGGCTGGCCGGCCAACCTCCCACGTCCCCTGCCTCGGGCAGGTTGGGGAAAGCCAGTCGGACCCCACCTGTGCACAAATTCGTGCACTGGGCCTCTAGTAGAAATATATTTAAAGAAAAAGAAAACGCAGCCCTGTGCTCCTGGTCCATAATGTCACCTGCTCAATTGGCAACAGATCTGCTCATGCGTTGTAAACAGGGCAGCCCCCACGCACGATGTCCACTGCCCCCCCCCCCCTTTCCAGTGCAGGCCGAGGGTGGCTTTCAGCCAGGAGGGAGCAGAAACCCAGAGCCTGCACAATCCTTGACTTTGCCTTCGGCTATGGCTGATGATTAATTAAACGTAGTTTGTAACCACTAACTTGGAACAAGACATTCTTTACCCAGATTAGCCTGTGAGCGGGGGTGATGGGTAAATTTATTTCAGAATGAAATGAATTTAGGAGCACACACAGAGAAGTCATCACTCAGTCACTGGGGGTGGGGGTGGGGGTGGGGGGGGGGGTGGAGACTTCTGAAAGTTCACCTTCCCTTAAAATGCTTTAAGAAGGCTCACACCCAAGCCTCACTTCACAATGTGAACCTACACCCAGAGCATTTTTCTTAAGGCTAGATGAGTTTTTCTTTTTCTTCTTTTTTTTTTCTTCCTTTAAATCCACATGAAGGTATCTATTTTAGCACATCTTTAGGACTACACAAGTCTCCCCTAAATGTTCCAGGATTTGGAATAAGCCCAAGAAACAGGCGGGAGAGATCTAGATGAGGAAGCGACAGGCGCCCGGCTACCAGGATAACGTCAGGGTAGGTGTGTCACCAAAAGTCACTGTTCGGACAGGACCAACTAATGACAGCTCTCAGGCTGGTTTTTAAAAAGTGCAGAAGGCCCAGCGGCATGCTCATGGTGGAGTGTTGACCAACGAACAAAGAGGTCACCATGTGATTCCCGGCCAGGGCACACGCCCGGGTTGTGGGCTCGACCCCCAGGAGGGGCTGTGCAGGAGGCAGCCGGTCATTGATACTCTCACCACTGATATTTCTCTCTCTCTCTCCCTCTCCCTTTCTCTCTGAAACAATAAAAATATCTGTTAAAAAGTGCAGAGGTACGGGAAGAGGGAGACATTGGCAGATGGGACTAAGCAGCAGCAGCAGCAGCTACGCAGCAGGAGATGAGATTTATTTGGAGAAAGGGTCCCCTAGCAAGCACATACTCCCTCCCTCCCATGAATACAAATGACGGGGGCATCACCCCAGACAGTTCCATGCCCATCACTCAGTACACACACTGCAGCGGCTTCCTCCCCAGGGCAGCATTTCCAGGAACTCGATCGACAGGCTTCAAATACTGCTCAGGCCTAAGGGAGACTAATGAGGTGCGAGTGCCGTCTTCACAGCCAATTATGTGCGTTTCATAGAAGCAAAGGCCCACTTCCCACACCCGCTGCTCCGGCCCAGCAGACTCCCAGGGCAGCTTTTGACTCGACCTAATAACGCTGCAACTTCTCCATCCTCTAACTTAGAGAACAGTTCAAACACGACTCCCCACGAGAGACCCGTAAAGCCGTGGAGCCCCTGAGATGCCATTTACAGAACAGCCTCTCCCAGAGCATGGAAGTGGGGCAGTCCTGAGCGCTCATCCACTCAGATTCTTAATCGGCGGGGATTCAGCAAGAACAAGCAAGTCCACCATAAAGCGTGGCTGCTCAGCACCCATGCTCACGCTTAAGTTTTAACCAGTGTATTTCAAATTCTTACCCAAGTTAAAGATGGGATTGCCATCTAGCAAGGTGGTGGTGTGTGTGTGTGGGGGGGCATTACTGACTACAACCAAGTCCAAACCACAGGTCAGCTGAAGCCCCAGAGCAGCCGCTGCCTCCTGACAGATTCCGGCCCTTAGGAGCTGCCAGTCCCCGAGGTGGGGTGGGGGGTGTGGGGTGGGGGGCCTGGGCTTTGGGACAGGCCCTCTAAGCCCTTCCTTCTGTTATGAGGTTGGGCTGGAGTCTATCATCCAAGCTGCCCAGCTTCAGACAATATACCGAGTCCTCTGGAACCAGAAAAAAGAGCTTCCTTCTGCTTCCTGCAGTGTAGACGGCAACATCCAGCGTCTCCAAAAATGGAGAGAGAAGATCAAGGTCATTCAACCCCACAGTGACCTTCTCCAGCACCCAGGGCCTGGCACCGGCCTCTCTCTCACTGTGGTCCTGACTTGAGGACTTCCTGGCGTCAGCAGTACCAGGGGACCCATGTTGAGTTTTGGCACCTTCATCCCAGGTGGACTGCGGTCCCCAGAAGAGACGGCATAAGATAAAAGCCAGGGGCCGTCTCGGGCACGTCTCTCCTTAACTATGTGACCGAGTAACCGCCTTTCAATTCTGGAGAAAACGGAACTTGTTGAAAGGGATGGCACTGTGTTCACACGGTGGGACAGTGGGGAGGACGCACTTTCTCAGCTAATTTAACCCAACCTCGGACATGCAGACTTCTGCACACTCACACTCAGATTTTAACAAGTGTATTTCAAACTCTTACCCGAGTTAAAGATGGGGTTACCATCTAGCATCACCCAGGAAGGAGACTTTTAGCCTGACCTCCCTAGACCTGAAGATGAGAGAAAAGGCATCAAGTCCAGTAGGTGCACAGGGTGGGAAGAGCACGGCTGGCCCGCCCCCAGGACCGGCTCCCGACGTCAGCGGGGAGGTTCCCGAGGCTCACAGAGGTTACCCAGCTTGTCTGTGGTCACCCAGGGAGCGAGGGGCAGAGCCGGGACCTCACTCCTTTGTTGGCAAGACATAGAAAACAAGACTCACAGGAAGGTTGAAAAGGTCACAGGACAGACCCAGCAGACCGACTCTCATTAGCAGGTGTCCAATCAGTGTCTATTCACACGGATCTGAACTCACATTAGCGTAACCGCACCCTCCCCGGGATTAACCACGCTGTGCCTAGAAGAAGGAAGGACACCTCTGTTCCTGAAACAGTCTCTCTCTACAGGTGCTCGGCCACTATTCTGTTCCTTCATCCTTATAAACACTATGCTTGGCAGTCTACCCCTGTTCCCCTTAATCCTCACCATCGTAATGCAATGCAGATGCCATAATCCCCTCCCGACAGAGGAGGAAACCGAGGGTAGAGGTTAAATGCGACAAGGGCTTTCTCTCCACTACCCCCCCCCCCCCCCATGTAAACACAGTGCCTTCTCATTCCAACAAGTTCCGTTTTCTCCAAAAACAAAAGGCTGTTACTTGGTCACACGGTTAAGGACAGGCATGCCTGGAATGGAAACGGAGAAAACAACACAGACATAGCCACACACACATTAAGTGACGTTCGTTTTCCATAAACACACTGTTAACACTATGACAACCGAGGCCTTTGTTTCTGATGGAGGAGGGAGGGATTCGACGGCACAGCACTGTCAGATCCACAAACCCGCTGTGATGGGCTGGCAGGAAAAGCAGGACAAGGGAGGAGCTGTTCCTTGGCCCGTCATTAGCGCCCAGGCCCAGGGAGGGGCGGGGCAGGAGACGGCGGAGGGGCTGCCCTGCCACCCACTCAAGGGCCCCTCTGTCAGGCTGGTCCCTTAGTGGCTGCCAACACCCTGCTCCTCACACCTGGCCGCGCCCTCAGGACTCTCTGAGTTGGCAGAGGGGGCTCGGGGTCCCCCGGTCCCTCCCATCTGTAGCCAGGCAGAGTCAGCCCTGCCCTTGAACCTGCAGCTTCATTTTACCCAGGACCGGACATCACGGGCCATCCACAGGGAGGGGCCGGGGCCAGGGCAGCCGTCTGGAAAGGGTCAGCGTGAACTGGGCGGCCCGTAAGCGAGAAGGGGACGGCGGGCACCAGGCACCCGGGAGCTGCCAGCGGGGCGGGGAGATAAAAGGAAGTCCTTGTTCCCAGGCCTCGGGAGCGCCTGGCCTGGATCCTGCCTGTGGGACACTCGGCCGGGCGGAAAGGACAGGCCTCTGGGCGTGGGCTCAAGTCCCGGCGCTGTCACTTCTTAGTGGCACAGCCCCCACAAGCCCCTTGCACTCACTGAGCCCGTTTCCTCGCCTGTGACGTGGGGATAGGACTACCTACCTCATAGAATTGTTAAGAGGCTCAAGAAGCTGCCCTTGAACCCAGCCTGAACTGGGTCCCCAGCGGTCACTTCTGGGCTTGCTGCTTTCAGGGGAGGGTTGTGGTTCAAGCTGCTCTCTCTCTTAACAGCTGTGGGGCGTTAGTTAACCCCACTGCGCTGGAGTCTCCTCATCTGGGAAGTGGAGATAATTACAGAGCACCTTACAGATTACCAAGAGTCAGTGGGGCCGATCCCGGTGTGGCTCAGTGGACAGAGCGTCGGCCTGCGGACTGAAAGGTCCCAGGTTCGATTCCGGTCAAGGGCATGTACATTGGTTGCGGGCACATCCCTAGCAGGAGGTGTGCAAGAGGCAGCTGAATCAATGTTTCTCTCTCATCGATGTTTCTGACTTTCTATCTCTCTCCCTTTCTCTCTGTGAAAAATCAATAAAATATATATATTTTTAAAGAGTCAATGGTTCCTCTATGCGGAGGATTAGAGCGCTGTCCAACACACAGCAAACTGGACTTCAGTGGTAGCTGTTGTTTTTTGATGCTGTCATTCTTGAAATTTAACATCTGCACTAGACGGACACTCACTCATTCTTATAAACACTATGAGCACCTTTCACGTGTCTGTCGGTGTTCCAAGCTGGGGGGCAGTGCTCTCAGGCTGATAAGTCGGGGGTGGGAAGTGAGAACACGGAAGCTCCTTTGGGAAGCAAGGCAAGCCCTAGCGGGTTTGGCTCAGTGGACAGAGTCGGCCTGCGAACGGAGGGGTCCCGGGTTCGATTGCGACAAGGGCACACGCCCAGGTTGCAGGCTTGATCCCCTTGGGGGGGAGTGTGTGAAGGAGGCAGCCAATCAATGATTCTCTCTCATTGATGTTTCTCTCTCTCTCTCTCTCCCTCTCCCTTCCTCTCTAAAATCAATACAAATATTTTTTAAAATTAAAACAGAGACAAGCTTTAAACTCAGGGAACCCCAGATCCAACCTCTGATCCACATCTGCGGGCCCTGGCTGTGTGAGGGGGGTCTGTTAGGTGCTCTGTCTACCCAGTCGCCTGGGCCCTGGCTCTATACCCATTTTCTGGACGTGCACGCTGAGCTGAGTGACGCCATCTGACCTGAGTCACAGGGCCAGAACCCCAATCTGGCTGTCACCCACGGACATCCCTCTCCCGGGGAGTCCAGGGCGGGGCCCAGCTGGGTTCTTCCCGGCTGCGGGGTGGGGCGAAGGGGGTGGGCGGGGCCTGCCTTATTGCGGGGCCACCCCTCTGGGATGAGAAAGGGGGTCTGCTGACTCTCGGTAACTCCTTCTCCAACGTCCCGTCGGTGGGGACCTGGGCCCGGCTTTGTCTCGCCCACCTGCGCGCAGGGCCCGGTGGTGTCCAGGCGCCGCCCCGCCTCCTCCATCCCCCGCAGCGGCCGCAGCGCCAGCTCCAGGCTCCAGCCTGTGAGTGACCGCACGGTAACCGAGCCCACAGCCACCTCCATCTTACATTTGGGGACCCTGACACCCCACCCCTTACAAACACTTCCCGGATCGCCCAGGCTTCCCACCCCAGTCCCCCGTCCTCCCCATCCCCTTCCTAAACGGCCAACGCCAGGATCCCATGCGGGCAAAGGGTGCAGAGTGCAGATTTGGACACAGCAGTGCCAGGTCCGGGGCAGGCGCGGGGGCTGGAGCGGGGCTGGGGGATCCCCTCTCGTGGGGCAAACCACGGGGGACGGGGAGGGGTGCGGGCGGGCCTCGGCCGGACAGAATCCCGCGCAGAGGCTCAGGGAGGAGCCATGGGGGCACAAGGGATAGGCGTGCCTCTGTGTGTGCGTGTGCGCGCGCGTGTCTGTGTGCATGTGCGTGTATGTGCGTGTGTGAGAGTGTGTGTACGTGTGTGCATGCGCAGGCACGCGTGCGTTTCTAAGATCTGGGGTGTAATTCCGCAAAGAAGGTCCGGGGGACGGGGCACCGCCGGAGTGGACAGAGGCTTTGTGTGCAAACACGCAGCGCAGGGACCACCCCGGGGAGCGGGTGGGGTTCCCCGGCTGCGGGCACCTGGGAGCCCCGGGTCCGCGCAGCGGGAGGGAGCGGCATTCCTCCCCCGGACCGGGCGAGTGGGTGAGGAAGCTCCGGACTCTGGGTCCTGCGAGGGGGGGTGCGGGGGGCTCGTGCGCCCTGGGCTGGGCGGGTGCGACACGGGACACCCCGGACACGCTCCAAGCCAAGCACCACGCACGGGCTCGGGGTCGCGTCCCTGAAACAGCCCACGGACGCCCGCCCCCCGGACCCTAAGGGCGCCCCCGCCCGCCCCGCCCGGAGCCCGGAGCCCGGACCCTAAGAGCGCCCCCGCCCGCCCCGCCCGGAGCCCGGGGTGCGCGGGCGGCGGCGGCGCCGGGTCACGCCCTCCCGCCTCGCGCCCCGCAGCCTGCCTCCCTCGCGCGGACGCGGTCCTCCCCCCAAAAGCACTCACAAAATGGTCCCCGCAGCCGCTGTCCGGACACAGCACGTAGAAGGAGACGCCGGGGTCGGCGTAGAAATCCATCCTGCGCTCCGTCTCCTCGGCCGCGATGAGCTCGAAGGGCGTGCGGGCGCACCAGGTCTCCGCGACGTCCGCCAGCTGCTGGAAGGCCATCCTGCCCGCCGCGCCCTCGCCTCGCCGCCGCCCGGCCGCCGCCTCCCGCTCCCTCCGCCCGTCCGCCCTCCTCCGCTCGGGGCGCCCCTCCCGGGCCGGCAGCGCGCGGCTCGGCGGGCTCCGGGGTCCCTGGTTGCGGGCTCCTCCCGCGGGCTCTGTTTACATGCTGTGTGTAACGGGGGCGGCGGCCCGGCCCGCTGGCCGCGCCCGGCTCCTCCCCGGCCCGCCCCCCGCTCCTCCCCAGCCCGCCCGCCGCCCGCCGCCCGCCGCCCGCCCGCCGCTCGCCCCCTTTCGGGCCGCCCCGGAGGCTGGCACGGACCGCAGGGGTGCGCGCGGCGGAGGGGCGGGGTGGGGCTGGGCGGCCAGGAGCTCCGCGGGCTCCCCATTCCTCCGCCGCCTTTCCGATAAAGGACCCCGCAGCAGCCCGGGGCCGCCCGGGCCGTGACGTCACGGGCCCCAGCCAATCCCTGCAGCGCGAGGCCTGCGTCCGGGCTGGCGAGTGGGGTGATGTCTCAGCGCGGCCCCCACGCCGTCGCCTTCCCTCCCCCGTTACCGGGCAGCACCGGAAACCGGCCGTCCCTGCTGCCGCTTCTCCGGAGCGCAAAGGCCAAGGAAGCGCTTGCACGAATGCGGCTTCAATGCAGGGACATCCATCCACAGGATCGCAGACAACTTGTCCCCTGTCTGAGGCCGGCGGTGGAGGAGCTGAGAACCCCGAAAGGACAGGGCGTTTGTCTTTGCGAATCAGCGCGCGGCCCTCCGATGGGTCAAGCAATGTTTCCCCAAATACAGTGACCTACTAGACACTGATCTGAACGCCCTTTCGGAGAGGACAAGGACCCCCTCCACACACATTAGCAAAAAGCCGAGTGTTAGAAATAAGCCTCCCGAGACTGTCCGGACTTTTATTCGGCTTCACTTGGCGGTGCACAACCTACAGCTGCTGGCTCGGGGAGCAGGAGTGCATTTTGCAACAGGAGTACGTGGCCCGCGGCTGCACCTGTTGCCGGCCCGCTGGCTGCCCGGACTCGACAGGCATTGCTGGATTGCAGAGAATGCGCAGGAGAGAGCCCTCGCCCGCAGGAATGGAATGACTACCAGCAATGACATTTAAATAGCATTCATTCTACACACATTCCACCGGCTTTTATTTTTAAAGTTTGTATTCTGAACCAGGCCCCGTGCTAGCCCTCGGGATATAAATGTGCACATGTGGCTGCTCCCTCAAAAGGCTAGCACAGTGGTCGGCAAACTTATTAGTGAACAGAGCCAAATATCAACAGTACGATTGAAAAAAAATTTTTTTTGAGAGCTGAAAACTGACTTCTGCACACGAACCACAAAGTTTCAATCGCACTGCACGTGCGCGCCTGCACGTGATATTTTGTGAAAGAGCCACACTCAAGGGGCCAAAGAGCCGCATGTGGCTCGTGAGCCACAGTTTGCCGACCACTGGGCTAGCAGATTGGGCAAGGGAAGCTCATGACATATGAACCCATCTGAACACACCCTTTACTCAATAGTATAGATGTGATTATGGGAAGTCTATGCTTGCACATGCTTGGAATAGGAATTCTTTTCTCCTTGCCTTACCTTCATAAATCAAAACTGCCTTCCCACAGGGAACCGAGGTATATGCGCCCTTGACTGGAATCGAACCTGAGACTTGGTCATTGGGCTAATGCTCTATCCACTGAGCCAAACGGGCCAGAGTGGGGCCTGGGTTTTTTTGCCTTCAAGGAATTTACAGACTGTACACTCTGCAGGATTCTAAGACCACCAAGATGCCTGCCCACCTGCTGACACACCTTCCCCATGACTCAATCAAACACTAATTTATAACGTCAACCATAAAAATAAATTAAAAACACACTAATCTAGATACTGCTCAGAGGGATTTCCCCCCATTAAATTAAGATCTCAAATCAATCCACCTTAAGAAAGGGAGGTTGTCCTTGGTGGGCCTGGCCTCATCAGGCGAGCCCTTAAAAGGAATTGGGCTCTTCCTGGAGAGAGGTTCAAAGCACGAAGTGAATTCATCATAAAAAGTAGATTCTCCACTGATGGCTTGGGAGCTGGAAGGGCCAGAGGGCACAGTATGGGATCTGAGGCACCAGCCAGCAGGGAAAGGAGACTTCAGTCTTAGCTACAAGGAGATGCCTTTTTTCAAAGACCTGAATGAGCTTCCCGGGGGCTTTTCCACGGAGCCCCCAGACCAGAGCTCAGTCTGGTGGACACCATGACTTCAGCCTGGGGAGACCCGGAGCGGAAAGCCCAGTTATGCTGTGGCTGAGCCAGGACTTCTGACTCACAGGACCGGGAGCCGAGAAGTGGGCGTTGTCTGAAATTGCTGCTTGTTTTCGGTCAGGCAGCAGAACATGAATACACAGGACAAAGGAGGAGGCAGGCACATGACTTAAAAAACTCAATATGCTATTGAAAGGTTACCAAATGTTTCTTTCCCTTCCTTCCTTCCTTCCTTCCTTCCTTCCTTCCTTCCTTCCTTCCTTCCTTCCTTCCTTCCTTTTAACATGGAGACCTCAAGATAGAGCAAGCTTCTTACAATCTTACCTTGTTGTGTCATAAAGCATACTCAGAAGTCTGGAAGTTCCAGAAATGAAGAGATGCCTTCCATTTGAGACTAAAATCCAGAAAATATATAGCTTTTCTTATTTTGGGGGAAGTGGGGAGTCTTAAAAAATACTGTGTGTTTTAAAATACAACTATCAAATTTACTTCAAGGGATGGATGACCATGATTACAGTCATATTTATTCAACAAATGCTTCTGGTCAGAAGATGAAAAATTCTCATGGTGAGAAATAGAATTCTGGGTATAATGCCATTGCTCCGAGAATGGAACGAATGCTGCGTTTTCCTTAGAAAGACAGTGCGTTCAAGAGCAGACATTGTGGTGTTCGGGGTGGATTCCTGCCTTTACAATGCTAAGTTGTATGTACAACTGCAATTTACTCAGTTGCCCAGGCCTCAGTTTTCTCTCCCGAAAATGGAGACTAGTGAGGTGCAGTGTGTAAAGGCCTATCCCAGAACCTGGCACATAGCGGCAACCCAGGAATTGCCATTATTACTCTTCAGCTGCTTCGTGGGAGGGAATGATTTGTAGGAAGATCAGCTGCTTAATTCGAAGAGTGAAATTGAGGAGTGCCACTGTGTTGGTGTACCCCATTTTACAAAGGACACGTCAAAAAGTTGAATTATGGAGTCATTAAAAGCCAGCAGCATACGAGGTCTGGAGTGAAAGCGCTCCAAACCTCACAGCAGCGAACAGCTGGACACATCTGGCTTATATTGGCAGAATATCACAAGGGTATTGATTACATCTTTGGGTCTGGAATGAGGAACTTTTCTCAAAACGCACTTTTTACAGAAGCAAAAACTGAGCAAGTTAGTATGTAAGAATCACTGAATCAACAGAAACACGTTATCTGGGGCCACCTGAGCAATTTAGAATAATGGTGCTGCCCAGATTCTAGGATTACTGAGTCAACAGGAATGTACTACCTGTAGCTGTTCCTGAGGCAGTTTAGGGTCTGTTCTGATTCCGGGCCTCAGTCAACCGAAACTCGGTGATCTGTAGCTACTGGGACAATTTGGGATAATTGTCCTGTCCTGGTTCCCAGAGGAATGTGCTTCCATGACCAGTGAGATCACAACCAATGGGATATTCAAACCGTCATCCGTGGAGTATTCGATCCCACATTACTTCAGAAAATCAAAACAGCGGTCCCAGGTGTAGGCAGTCCTTTTAAAGGGTCCTAACCATAATTTTTCATTGTTTTAAATCCTGAGAACAGCTTTCAGGGTCATATCCGGGACAGGGGGGTTTCGGTGGACTATGACCGATTCCTGTTGCCTGCTCCCTGTCTCTAACCATACATCCTGCTAGACGTTGGAATGTGGACTTACCTTGCGAAAGCAGATAGTACAGCCCAACGCCTGGCGCCACTGAGTCAGCGGTGTTGTGGGATAGATTTACGTGGGCTTCTAGGTCTCAATCTGGACGCTGAAGTAACTTCCCTATTGTTTTAAGCAAGCATGTGTGTACAGAGGGCAGAACAGCAGGATCAAAATTTAAACAGCAGTTTCTACCTGAGATGATTTGCTACCATATTTCAAATGCCCCACATGTATTAGTACAGTGACTCAGGGGAGACTGTTTCTCTCCAAATCCTGAGCAAACCAATATGGAGGAAGCTTTATACCCTTTGGTTTCTTTGTCCCCCAAATATGGGACTTCCGGACTTTCGAGGGCTTTGCAAAAAACCCCGTATGTTAGGATGGGGGCCATGAGACCACACCTAAAGGCCTGGCCTGGGGTTGGGTTTGTTCATGGTTTATGGCCTCCACAAAACGAGAGCACTTACTAGTAGGTAAACAGGTCTTGGAAGACCAGATGATTAAGGAAGAGGCAGTGACTAGACTACAGGCTACCAGGAATGGGCATTAGGGTTACTGGAACAGATTCGGATTGCTAGCCCCCCCCCCACAAATGTCTCATTTTCTCCATCAAATATACTACCCTTCTGGTTGAGAGTTGGGCCGCCGTCACTGCATTTAGAGGAATCTAGAGGCGGCTCTCTGAACCAATGTTGTCTCTGGGAGGAGGACTATTGAACCCCATACTGGCTGGGAGGTCTCAGGTGCCTGATGTGGAGTTCCCAAGCCCACCCTAGATTCTCCTGCTCAAGTCCACTCGTCCCCTAGCACCCCCTCCCCCAAGTCCTCTGTGGCTTTTATTCTAGTGTGACTTCAACATGATTGTATCTTTTGTCCCTGACAATTTTTTTTAATTTTCATTTTTTACATATGTGTCCTTATTCCCTCATAACCTCCCACCCTCCACTTATGTCCCACCCCGCTGTTGTCTGTGTCCATCGATTAGGCTCATGCAAGCACACAAGTCCCTTGGTTGATCTCTCCACCTTACCCCCACCCTCCCCTACCTTCCCTGAAGTCTGATGTTCTGATCGACGTTTCTCAGTCTCTGTTCTTGTTCATCAGTCTATTCCGTTCATTATATTCCACAAGTGAGTGAGATTATGCGATATTTATCTTTCTCTGCCTGGCTTAGTTCACTTAGCATAATGCTCTCCATCTCCATCCATGTTGTTGCCAATGGTAAGAACTCAGTAAATGTCTTTTATTTACTCCACATTGTCCTTTCATTAGCCCTGCCCTCTGGCACATCTGTCCCCCTCCCTAGCTCAGCCCTGTGGTGATGTGGTCTGAGGAATCAGGCAGAAAAGAAGGGGCCACATTAACCCTCCAAACCCAAGGTAGTGCCCCTGTTTTAAGAGGGACTGCAGGCGCCCAGGCCCAGGAGGCCGTGGGCAGGAGGGAAGGGTGTGATTTGTCATCAGTGGTGATGGGAGAGGTGGAAGGGCCCCGAATCTGAACAAGCAACATGGGAGGACAACATGGGAGGGATGAGCTTTATGTCCAGGCCCTCTCCCCTTTCCAACGCACTTAAGAAGGCGACACCTGGAGGCGGGGAGGATAAATAGCAGGCAGCCTCCGAGCTGAGCTTATGCAAAGTTTGCTTCACTGCAACTCGAGTTTGGAGAAAAAATAAAATAAATTAAAAATCGAAAGATCAGCACAAATTAAACATCTACACCCGTAAAGCCGTGACCCAAATACTGCATCAAGTTCAGGAGAGGGTTCCCTTGGGCACCCCGCCCTCCGGCCCGGAAGATTCACGCTGCATTTTGTTTGGGCATCTGCCAGTCTTGGTTGCCCAAGAGCATTTCTCCCTGGTTACCCCTCTCGGAGGGGATCTGGGCTTTGAAGGCGTTCTGGGCTGTGTAATCCGGCTACGTCTGCCTTCCAGCACGTCCATCGGATAACCATTCTCCTTTTATATATGTCAGAGGAGCGGAAGTAATTAGATCTGTTTACTTTTTTATTCGCACAGATGCTTCGATGTCCATTCTCCCTCGCTCTTCCTTCCGGGGGCCATAGCTTCTGAGCGTGCTCCCTCCTCCTCCTCACACGTCCACGGCCTTCTCAGTGCCCCCCACACCGCCTCCTCTCGGCGGCGTCTCACCGGTGCCCAGGAGGGATGGTCTGTGAGCCCCTCCTCTGCCCTCTTTGCAGTGAAGGTCGCCGCCTCTCTTACCCGCCCCCCGAGGCTCCTCGGGACCCAGCCGCATTAGCTCGCCCCCGGGAGGGGCTCCGGGAGGGTGTGTCCCGGGGATCTGCTAAACCCGAGCTGCTGCTGCTGGAGGAGCGGGCTGAGTGCTGGTGACGCACAGCCGTCCTACCAGACCCGACGCCCGGGCGGCCTCGCCCTGACGCAGCAGGAGGCTGGGGGGCAGTGGGAAGACACATGCGCGTGCACCACCTCCGCCACGCGCTGGGTAAGCAGCTGACGGGAAGGGTGCTGCCAAGACCTGAGCCAGTGGGCTGGGTGCTGGGAGGACGGCACATCACGGCCGTGCAGCTTATCAATGGCATGATTTTGGCCCCTGGGCACGTTAATCTCCTCGTCTGCAAAACGGGCTGAAGGTCCGTATGTTGTGCACTTGTGAGACTCTGAGAAAATAAACGTGTGTGCGTAGTAGATGATGCAAAGAGCCAAGTTTTAGTTTTATTTATTTATTATTTTTTAAAATAGATTTTATTGCTTTTTGCAGAGAGGTAGGGAGAGGGATAGAAAGCCAGAAACATCCAGGAGAGAGAAACATCCGTCAGCTGCCTCCTGCACACCCCCTACTGAGGATGTGCCCGCAGCCAAGGTACATGCCCTTGACCGGAATCGAACCCTGGACCTTTCAGTCCGCCGTCCTCAATCCACTGAGCCAAACCAGTTTCCGCCAAAGAACCAAGTTTTAAAGAGTGTGAGAAATGTGGGTATATATCCAAGGCTCCTGTAACAGTGCTTACCTATAAGGTGGATAAAGAATTAGTTTTAGATGCTGTTAAGTCAAGGGTGCACGTTAGCAGGCTGAAGGTGTAGCAAGGAGAAGCGGTACTGAGCTAAGAATAAAGTCTTGGCCGAAGTGACCGAACAAGGCAGACGTTTGCTGGGCCACAGAGCTCAAGAAACAGAGACGCTTATGTAGTCAGCCGGAGTGCAGGCACCGAGGCCACATCAGGACCACTCTCCCGGAGAACCACAGTGAGGGCTCCTCCTGGGTTCGCATGGAATGAGTTCCCGTTCCCTGGTCGTGGGGGGCCGACCTCTGGGCTGAAGACAGTCCTGGGTCACCGCCTGTCCCCTGGGAGGTCTGAAAGTCACCGCGGGGGAGCCCGTGCCCCCGAGGCGACGTGGGAAGTGGAGGGTTTGAAGTAACTGGGATAGTCCTTTCCTGAGACCATCATTCTCAGCTGAGGACAACGCGGCCTGGGCTCTCAGCAGCCTCACACTCGCCCCAGAAGAAACCAGCGCCACCCGCTGGCAGTGTCTCCACGTGGCCGTGCTTACTCTGTGGCTGGCGATCCACAGGTCTGAGGAGGGGCGCAGACAAGGATGATGCAACAAGGAAACGTGGCTGTATCTATGGAATGCAAAGAAGGATAACAAAGCCCTTCCAAAAAATAAAAAAAATAAATAAAAGGGGAACCGTCCCTAGGATAATGACTAAGCTTATATTGAAAAAAAAAAAACAAAAAACAAACAACAACAAACAAACCAAAAAACCTGATTCATAGAAATAGAGAAATGTAATTTTATAGAGAAAATCTTGGAACATAATCTAAGAATACACTAAGAATATCAGGTATGCAGATTAGGAATGGGACCTATGCATATTTCCATAAAGTGCCAGAGGACAGTCTGAGGTGCACCCCCATGTGAAAGCCACTGGCCTAGAAGACGGTAGACTCAAATTAAAGAAACACACCTGTGGCCAGGTGTGATGTAACTGAAATTATGACCGAGAGCACTATACCGCTGTTACCATACTGCTGTCCAGTATCATCAGGCAAAGTTGCCAGGACTCTGATGAATACAGGAAAACACAACCCCGTAAGGGTTTTGAGGAGTGTTTTCCCTGAGGGTCAGAGTTCGTGGACAGACAGGGCACTGACCAAACCTCCAGGGTCTTCCTAGTGAGCGGACCACTTCAGAAGCACGTCTATGGCAATCCTTTATCGATGCCAGTTCAACCGGGGAAGCTGAGCTGCCTCTGATTGGCCAGCAGTTCTCTGAGCTCGGACCAGAGCAGGAGACAAACCTCCCCTCTCAGTATTCGGTGGGAGAACAGTCTTCGTGATTCCTGGTTCCTCTGGGAGACCGCAAGATCATTTTGTAAAAAATACCTTCATTTTCTGTACACTTAAACATGGTTAAAATGGTAAATTTTATGTTATGTATGTCTTCCCCCAACACAATTGCTGTTTCAGTCCTTTTGGGCGCACCGAGGAGCGGAATTGCTGGGACACTGCGCAGGGGAGAGGGGAAGGCCGAGGCGTGGCCTTCGAGAAGGCGCGTTTTACGATCATGCGTGAGTTTGAGTTCTCGGTCCCTGGGAGCTGCAAACCTGGTCTCTCAAGAACGCTTTCCGCCCGTCAGCCCGGACCGCATTTCCCATCTCCAGAGCGATCTCCGAGCTGTCCTCTCTGCTTCCACCGTCTCCAGGTCAACGGCACGGATGCCGGAGGACAGACGGACGGGCCGTGCAGAGTCGGACCTGTACTTAGAAGGCCGAGTGAAACACAGCGCCCATTTCCCGCAGCCGCTGCCTTCGGGGAGAGACGATGGCGTCCCATCCGCGCACCTGTCGTTCCCCAGCTCTGGTTCAGATGCTCTTCATGCCCTGGCCCACGGGGGGAGTGTGACATTCTGTTCTTTCTCCATAGCAGCATGCCGGGGGCCACGCTAGACCCCCAAGCTCTACGGGTATTAACAGCGGTTTCAGCAAGAAAGTTAGACTGGGGGAGCATCTGAGACTCACTGCAGTGAAGTGGAGACCAGACAATAGGTTCAGAATATAACTAGTGATTCAGCAGAGTCAGTGAAAACCAGTTCCATGGAGAGAGCCAACATGAAGACAGTTAGCAGTGGCGCGGCGTTAGGATGCCGGCTCTCCCAAAGCAGGTATTCCCTTTTCCGCGCCTAAGTCACAGGACACAGAAAAGTAAATGGAATAACTTTTTATCATATAACAAAAATACCATAGGCGAAAAGTTAGTAAAGAGATGTACACGTGAACCCAGTTATGAGCTACAGCTGACCCTTGAACAACACAAGGGTTAGGAGTGTCAACCCCTGTTGGGTTGAATCTGCATGATGTTTGACTTCCCAAAACCTTACCACTAACAGCTGCCTACTGTTGACTGGAAGCTTCACCGATAACACAGTCGATGAATACACATTTTATATGTTATATGTATTACATAATGTATTCTTATCATAAGGTAAGTGAGAGAGAAGAGAATGTTACTAAGAAAATCATATGGAAGAGAAAATACATTTACAGTATTTATTGAAAAAAAAATCCAGGTGTAAGGGGACCCACACAATTCAAACCCATGTTGTTCACAGGTCAACTGTACATACATACCTACACACACAGTACGTATATTTAGACACACAGAATAAAAGGTAGTGCTACCATGAACAGTTCACAGTTCCTCCTAACACTTAGACATGACCCAAATTTTACATTATTCTTATCAAGAGAAAATAATTAACATCATAGTCTTTTAAAGGGTGAAATGAGACTTCTAATTCTCATAGAATGATGAGGGGGAAAGAACAGGCCTTTGTACAATGGCACTGGGAGAACGAGATATTCTTCATGATCTTGGTTAGCCAGTGGCTTCTTAGATACAACAGAAGAACACACAAGCAATAAAATAAAATTTTATTAACTGAACTTTATCGAGATACAGACTTCTGTGCTTCAAATTATACCGTCAACAAAGTGAGAAGACAGCCGAGAGGCTGAGAGAAAATACGTGAACGTCATATAGCTGAAAAGAGACTTACTTGTATCCAGAATACATAAAGAACTCCGACAACTCAATAATGAGAAACTAACTAAATTAAAACTTGAGCAAAGAATTTGAATAGATATTTCCCTAGTGAAGATACACAAATGGCCAACAAGCACATGAGAAGATGCTCAACACCATTAGTCATTAGGGAAATGTAAATCAAAACCATACCCACCAGCTAGGGAAGAACCAAGATGGTGGCATAGGTAAACACCTATCTTGATGCACACAGCAATTTCAAAACTACAACTTAATGACAGGACAAACATCATCCAGAATCAGTGGAAAGCTGGCTGAGTGAAAATTCCACAAATAAAAGTAAAGACAGGACACGGTGACTCAGAGGAGCAGCGAAGGGCAGCGCTGAAGATACTTGTGGAGTCAGAGGTTTGGAGCCCTGCGCGTGCACGAGCAAGTGGAGAGGGTAGGTGGCTGCAAAGACAAAGGCGTCCCACTGCACTGATTCCCCAGTTCCGAGGTCCGGGGAACCCACACTCATACGGGGTGAAACTGGACAGTAGAGAAGCACGCTGAAACTCGAGCGCTGCAAAGGTCTGCGAGCTTGTGGAAGGGGTGAGCTTGCGGAGAGTGCGTGTGAACTTGGGAAGAACAGAAAGTGCGCGAGCGCACAGAGAGGACTCGTGACTTGCTCTCTCGTTTGGGAAACCACTGGACTGCATTGTTTTACAACCCTGGGTGAGACTTTGGGTGTGCAGACTCATTTGGGGAGAGGCTAAATTGTCCGGCAGTGGGTGGAGCTCGGCGGCAGCTTTCTCTCAGAGGTGCTTGCAGCCATTACCACCCGGCACAGAGACCCAGGTGCCGCATAGAGTGGAGCTGATGCTGCCTGCTCAGCCCAAAGACTCCGCCCATCCAACCTGAGCACAGCTGACCCTCACAGCCAATTGGCCTGGAGGTCAAACCCTCCTAGTGCTAACAACAATAATCTAGGCTTAACTTCAACAAGACTGTGCAACCCATAAAGGGCTGCAGCAAGAGTATCCACCTCAGGCAACTGGGGAGGCTGAGCCACTGTTCCTTAGAGGACATCTACCACACAAAGCTAATCGACCAACACAGGAAAGCAGCCACCATGCAGAGACATGGAAAGAAATTAGATGTGAAAGAAATGGAGGGGAAAAAAAAACGACTGGACATAGAGTTCAAAACCATGGTTATCGCCGAAGCCAGTTTGGCTCAGTGGATAGAGCGTCGGCCTGCGGACTGAAAGGTCCCAGGTTCAATTCTGGTCAAGGGCATGTACCTTGGCTGTGGGCACATCCCCAGCAGGAGGTGTGCAAGAGGCAGCTGATCGATGTTTCTCTCTCATCGATGTTTTTGACTTTCTATCCCTCTCTCTTCCTCTCTGTGAAAAATCAATAAAATATATTAAGCATACACTGACTGAAATAAAAAATATTATACAAAGACCTAAAAGCAATCTAGAGGACTACAAGAACCAAGTCAAAGATTTAAAATACAAAGAGGCAAAATCCACTCAGCTGGAAAAACAAGAATCCAAATAATTGAAGATAGTGTAAGGAACCTCTGGGACAACCTCAAACATACCAACATCTGAATTATAGGGGTGCCAGAAAAACAGAGAGAGCAAGATAATGAAAACCTATTTGAAGAAATAATGACCAAAAACTTCCTCCACCTGGTGAAAGAAATTGACTTAAAAGTTCAAGAAACACACCGAACCCAAAACTATAGGAATCCAAAGAGGACCACACCAAGACACATCATAATTAAAATGCCAAGGGCAAAAGACAGAGAGAATATTAAAAGCAGCAAGAGAAAAACAGTTAGTTACCTATAAGGGAGCACCCATACAACTGTCAGCGGATTTCTCAACAGAAACTATGCAGGCCAAATGGGAGTGGCAAGAAATATTCAAAGTGATGAATAGTAAGAATCTACAACCAAGATTACTCTACCCAGCAAAGCTATCATTCAGAATTGAAGGTCAGATAAAGTGCTTCGCAGATAAGAAAAAGCTAAAGGAGTTCATCACCACCAAACCAACATTATATAAAATGCTGAAAGACATTCTTTAAGAAGAGGAAGAAGAAAAAGGTAAAAATATAAATTATGAACAACAAATACACATCTATCAACAAATGAATCTAAAAATTAAGTGAATTAAAAATCTGATGAACAGGATAAATTGGTGAATATAACAGAATCATGGACATAGAGAGGGAATGGACTGACAATTCTTGGGGAGAAAAGGGGTGTGGGAGATGCAGCAAGAGTCTGGACAAAAATCATGCACCTATGGGAAAGGACAGTGTGGGGGGAAGTGAAGGCAGAGGGTGGGATGGGTACCGGGTGGAGGGGAGCTATAGGGGGGAAAAAGGGGGAACAATGTAATTAATAAACTGAACAATAAAGATTAAATAAAAAATACATACCCACCAAAATGGCTATAATATTCTTAAAAAAAACATGTAGATCAGTATTGGTGAGGATGGGAAAAAGCTGGAACTGTCAAACATTGCTGGATGACTGTAAATGTCATAAGATTCCATGTACGTGAAAGGTCCAGAATAGAAAACCCACAGACACAGGAAGCAGATTAATGGTTGGCTAGAGCTGGAGGAGGGAGGATGGGAAGTGACTGTTAATATGGGTACAGAGTTCCTTTTGGAGGTGATAAAAATATTCTAAAATCAGATTAAGGTGTGGACTGTCCAACTCTGAAAATATAATAAAAACCATTATGTTTTACACTTTAAATGGGTAAATTTTCATAAATTTTACTCAATGCAATTGAGCTTTTAAAAATTAAATATGACTACATTAAACGCAATATCGAATCCTGGATTAAATCCTGGATCAGAAAAGGACATTAATGAAAAAACTGGTAAAACCTGACTAACGTCTATAGTGTGGCAATAGCATTTGTACTAAGATATTTGTCTTAATGTTAATTTTTAAACAAATGTACATGGTCATGTAAGATGTTAACATCAGGGAAGAGGGGTGAAGGTTATACAGGAACTCTATTATCTTTGCAACTTTTCTGTAAATCTGAAATTATTCCAAAATAAAAGTAAAAAACAACCACAACAAATCTTTAGTGCACTTGACAGAGACAGACAGACAGACAGGCAGACAGACAGGCCCTCGCCAGTGCGGCTCAGTTGGTTGGAGCACTGTCTTATGTACGGAAAGGTGTTGGGTTTGATGCCCAGTTGGGGCACATACACACGTTTTGGTCAGGACACGTGCCACAGGCAGCCGACCGATGTTTCTCTCATTTCGATGTTTCTTTCTCTCCCTCTCTTTTCCCTCCCTTTTTCTAGCATCAATTAAAAGAGAGAGACAGACAGACAGACGCATAGAGAGAAGGCACAGATAAATAATTAGGAATGACACATGGAGATTTAAACCACAAAACAGTGGAGTTATGGTCATAATTCTAAGAACAATTATGAGCCAGGGCTGTGCAAGGCAGCTCCCTTCACTGCCACCACCTGTCAGGTCTCTGGACTCAGGGTGAACCCCACAATGTGACCCAGTCTGAGATAAGAAATAGGCTCTGAGGGGAAACCTACACCGCCAGGTCGGCAGGAAGAGACGTGCCGTGTGGCTCACTGTCCTCCACGGCTGCGGAGAGTCGTGCAGGGCCCGGGTGAGGAGCTGGTCAGTGAGCCAACAGACCGCGAGCCCATCTGCACACGGAGAGCAGCTGCTGAGAAAGCCAGTTTTCCAGCAGCTGGAAGACCCTTCGCCAAAGGAGGGGGGCTGCTGGTCTGTAGGAAGCTGGTTTGAGTGGTGGCCCTGCCTCTAAGAAGGTGGGTCCAGTCCACCCAGACTATACTCTCAGGGTCAGGAAATTGCAAACATACACAAAATGCACAATATCTTAGAAAAATATAATATCATAAAGCTACTCAAGTAGGAACATAATTTTTGGTTAAACTTTTTACTTAAATCAGAAGTTTAAAAACACCCCTCTTCCCAAATAAATAAATAATAAAAAAGACTAAAATAAAACAGCCCATTAAACCCAGATTTTTTTCCAGTAGGACCCAAACTTCAAAGAACAGATAATTTGTTACCTTAAGCAACATGTTCCAGTGAATATAAAATAAGGGAACACTGCCCACCTCATTCTATGAAGTGAAATAATTTTGATGGCAAAATCAGATAAGGACAGAACAAGAAAGTAAGAATGAAAGGCTAATCTCACTTCTAAATGGAGATGCAAAAAATCCTAAATTAATCGTTAGTCAACTGAATCCAGAAATGCCTATTAAAAACACATCACCCAGTTGGAGTCATCCTAGAAATCCAAGGATGGTTAAAATTAGAAAGCAAACTAGTGAGATTTACCATATTCACTGGTGAAAGGAGAAAACCATTTGATCATATCAACAAATGTAGAACAACTCTTGATAACATTCAGCATTGTTTCATAATTAATACCGATAGCAAACTAGAAGCAGGAAGTACCTTCCTCAGTAAGTGGCAGCTACCAACATTAAAGCAATTAAAAATTATATAGCAAAAATCATATGTAACTGTAAAATGTTGAAAACATTCATTTTCAGATCAGAAACACAATGATTTGTTTTACCACCACTTCTACTCAACATCGTACTGGATGATGCTTTTTACTAGTGCAATAAGATAAGAAAAAGAAATAAAAATTGTAAGAATTATAAAATTAAAATATAAGAAATACAATCCAAGAACTTTGTATGTATATATGCATGGCCTATGGCTACACGATGAGGCAGTGAGGGTCTGGGGTAGGGGTGGAGGTCTGGGAGGGTCAATGGGGGGAAGAATGTAACAATACTTTCAACAATAAAGAATTATTTTAAAAAGATTAATCTGGTTTCTAACCCATACAAAAATACAAAGAAATATAAACTACTAGAAATAAGGGTTTATCAAGGTTGTTGAATACAAACAGATATGTAAAACCAGTAACATTGCTATTCACCAGCAACATAAATTATAAAATGTAATTTTAAAAAAAGAATATTTTTAATGGCAACAACAACATATAAGGTGCCTAGAAATAAATATAACAAAAGATGCACAAAACTTTTACCAATCTCACCTAATAATAGACAAACATGTAAACTGACCATACCTCTGCTACACCCACAGCCAATCAGGAGTATGCAAATTAACCAGGCAAAGATGGCAGGATAACTTGCATATACAGGTGCAGAGGTGCCAGGAGGGGCTGAATGCCTGCTATAAGGAGGAGGGGAAGGTGGTAGGGGGAGCTACAGGAGTGGTGCTCCACTGGGAGCGAGGACTTGCAGGCTCCTGGATGGCTGAGAGCGAAGCCAGGGGAAGGAAGGCCTATTCTTGCATGAATATCATGCAACAGGCCTCTAGTGAAATTATAAAACTTCATTGAAGAACATAGTAGAATACCTAAATAGATAGAAATATAAACCATATTTATTGATGGAAAGATTCAAGTTTGTAGCAACAGCAATTTCCCCTGAAATCAGTCTAATAAGTTCAGTATCCTATATAATAAAAGCCCAGCGACCATAACAATGTAACAACCAGAGTGACTGCTCGACCCGTCGCTGTGAGGTGCTTTGACCATCTTTTGGTCCCTCCCATCCAGCCTGCAGGCTCCGATTGCCAGATGGCAAACGGGAAACGGGTGGGTGGTGATGGGGGGGGGGACTGGGAATCGGCGAGCAGGCAGACGATGGCCCTGATCGCAGGCCAGTCCTAGGGAGACTCCCCGCGCTGAGTTTGTGCGCTGGGCCTCTAGTAATTACACTAAAAACTCCAACAAGATATTTTTCAAAGGTTGACAAAATCATTCTTAAATTCATTCAGAAGATTAAAGCAGGAAACATAGCCAAAACTCTTTAAAAGAGGAAACAAAAGGTGTGTATGTAGCGGGGGAAACTGATTCCAACAGAGAGCAGTACTTTCTTTAAGAAACAGTGTGGTATCGGCCCAGAGGGTGACAGTTAGGCAAATGGAATAGTTCAGGGCCTAGAATTAAACTCATTTACATCCTACAGTCACAGCATTTAAATGACAGGAAAAGATAGCCCCACTGGTGATGGAGCGATGCTTCCCTTACAGCAGCAACCACTCACCACTGACCCCCACCACCGTGTTGGGAACTCCTGCCTGTGCTGGACACCGTGCCACACACACCGGCCACAATTCCTAATGCTTTTGCCGTAACTGTCACCATCACAGGACAGAGTCTTTCGGCTCCGTGACCACGACCAACGTTCTGTACTAATGAAGTGAAGGGTTTCGGATTTTAAAGCCTCTCTGTGCGACAGTGAGGGTCCCGAGTTGCCCCGACAGGATGTAGGATTTCCGTGGGTTTTCACAGACGCGGTCCGGAGCTGAGCGGTCCTTAGGACAAAGGCTTCCCGAAAGAACGCAGCACAGCGTCCCCTCCTCTGCCACGGCTGGCAGCTGCGTTTGATCCGCTGAAGCCAACACTGAAGTACAGCTCCGGGGCCAGCAATGTCACTTGGGCAGAGAAGGCGTTGACACTTCATTTCCAAACTCACAGAAGCACAAAGAGAGTCCTTTCAGCTCCTCAGATGGAGTGTAGCCAATTCGTGTGCAAAATTCCCTGGTTTCTGAGGCTTTCTGGCCTCCTCTTGTAAGAGGACTGTCAGCCATCGAAACTTCATCTTTTCCCGCTTTCTCATCTGCTTCAGCTGTTCTGGGCCAGTCCCCGGGTGCCAGACTGGCGGGCAGTCTCTCCCATCAGCCACAGGGGAAGGCCGCACTTACGAGTTACACAGAGTGGGATTGAGTACTATCTCCGTGTGTGACAAGGAACAAAAGCTTGTGAGTGAAAAATAACCAGTGGAGGGGGAAAAGGAAATGTGAGGAGTTTAAGTTAAAAATTTAAAGTTCTCTTGCTAGTTGTAAAACAAGTGCCTTTACAAGTAGCAATAGATGCCAGTGGTCCATCAACACTACAAAGCTTTCTAACCTTGTCTTTTGAATACCCTCCGCCCTATTTTAAAACAAAAAAGACAGCATGGTTATAAAGCAAATGTCAAGTAATAAAGTACGAAAAGAAAACAGTGAAATAAAATCAATACCCACTTCAAAATCATCATCACTGGCTTAGGGAAACATCCTTCCAGACTTGTTTTTCTTAAACTGATAAAAGGAGAGAGAATATTTTTACAGAGACTCGTTTCATTTATCATGTTTATTTCTAATCACATTCATTTGTAAAAAAAAAAAAATAGCCTTTTTTGGCTTGTATTAAAGACAAAAAAAATAATAATAAACTGGAGCAATTACTAAACTTTAAATATTTCTTTATCCCAAAAGGAATTTATTTAAAAATCCATTCAAATTTATTTTAAAATTACCAAAACAATTCGCCTGGCTGGTGTGGCTCAGTGGTTGAGCATTTGACGTATAAACCAGAAGGTCATGGTTCAATTCTTGGTCAAGGCACATGCCTAGGTTCCAGGCTCAATTCCCAATAGGAGGTGTGCAGGAGGCAGCCCATCAGTGATTCTCTCTCATCACTGATGTTCCTATCTCTCCTTCTGAAATCAATAAATGTATTTTTAAAATTAACACAAAATTAAATTTAGTCATTATGTTTGCTTTTTTTTGTTTAGAGGATATCAACTCTCTGCTATAAAAATGAGATTTCCTCCACTTCTAAATATGTCATATTATTAAAGTTTATAATATTTGCAATATGTATCTATACTATGATTTTGGTCTTAGTTCTTTATGTAAATTCAATGCTTCTACCAGTCATTTTACTATATGCTTCTGCATATAGTTATTGATTTCATCCCTCCTGTTAAATGTTTTTTTAAGAACTCATAGGTACTTAAGAGTATCTGATGTTATCTTTGACAACTTGGCTGCTAATAACATCCTTAAGTCACTTTTTTCCTCGTCAGAGTTTTAGATAAATTCCTCCATTTTCTCCTGTCACTGACTCTTATGGAAATTTCAGACCCTTTGGTGACTTGCATATTCTCCCTGAGTGGTGAAGAGTTCTTCTAGTTCATTACCTTTTCAGGACACGTTTTAGTGGCAAGTACCTTCTGAGAGAGTTGCTAGAACATAGGGCACCTTTTCAATGTGCAGGTTCATTTCAGGAAGCTTCATCTCAGAAAACTTTTCTGTGTTACGTCTCGCAATACTTCTTTAGATCCTTCCTTTCTTGGGGCGGGAAGGAGGTTACCAATTACACGTATGTTAAAATATCTCTGTCTTCCTACAATTATCCACCCAACTCTCCATCTCCAGTCAACTTCTTCCCAAAACCTGTGGTTTTTCTTTAAAATATATATTTTTTAAAAATTGATTTTAGAGAGGACTGGAGAGGGAGAGCCAGAGAGAGAAAATCATTGATCGGCTGCCTCCTGCACGCCGCCCCCTACTGAGATTGCGCCTACAACCCAGGGATGTGCCCTTAACAGGAATGGAACTTGGGACCCTTCAGTCCACAGGCTGACGCTCTATCTACTGAGCCAAACTGGCTGGGACCAAAACTTATGGCTTTAATGGGAATTCTGAATTTTGCATATTCCCCCAATGCAGGCAAGATTGGGAGCTCTTTGTCTTCTTGCTGAAAAATCTGTTCTTTTTCTTTGGTGACCATTTTTGAAGTTGAAAGAACAACGGCTCCTTGCTTTGCTTCATTGCTGGTGAGTTTAAGTGTTTCTTATTTTTAAGTTGTAATTTATTTGATAGTTATTTTAGGGGAAGGATGTTCTGTGTGATCTGGCCTTATTTACGCTAAGAAACCACACAAAAACCTTTAAGAGAAACACTTGATAAAATATTTTAAAAATAACTTTATTATAACTAACGAATATAAAATCTGACAGATGTTTTCAAACATTTTTGCAAAAAAAGTAAAACCCTCCCTTGTTCTGCTCTCCCCGCCCAAACCCCCAACAAGATACAGAGTAAGAACTTGGACAGAGTTTTAGAGGAAACACTAAACATGAAGTCTTCATTCACTGGTTGGTCCTACAAAGGCTCCAACGTATCATATTCTAAGTAAAGGTCCATCAAAATTAAGAAATCGACAACCCACCTGACGTTTGTTTCCTACTGTCATTATGATGCTCAATCAAAACGCTGAAGGACAAGACCTGGTAACAAAGACTGCGTGTGACAGATATTCAAAGTGTATGGATCTATGAGGGCACAAACATTCGAGATAAGAATACTGGGGGTGGAATTAAACACTGACTTAAAAAATTAATCCAGGGAAACCTATGTACATGATAGCCTTTGGCATCTGGTCGAGTGTGTTTCTTCTTTATGGAGACATCGTTTTGTCTCATCTATTCACCAGATTAAAGTGACCTTAACACGTCTCATCCGACACACTGTCCACAGCCAATTTCACATGAGGTAGTTGGGCTGTTTACTGACATTCTAGTGAAGTTGTCATGACACAGGAGACTCATACATCCGATATGCCAGGCGACTGGCTCATTAGCCTTCTGGGAAGCGACAGAAGTTACTTCTAGATCCCCTTTCCCGTCATCACCGACTCCATGGGCACCGTTAAAGACACCGGCATCTACCGGAGTCTGTGCGGATGAGACCCGCTTTGCAAGGAGACCAGCCATCGGGGTGTTTCGTTTATGAAGTGCAGGGAGGGAACACCACACTTTAAAGTGGGTGTGGGAGAAAGGATGTGCTTGAAACAAGCAGTCCGTTTCTTGGGTTCTCACCTAGCTCAGCTGGAAACATTTGTTCACTCGGAAGGAGAAGTGATTCAAAAGGGTAACCAAAGAACGTGGGCATCACAGATCTCCTTCTAGTTAGAGGCTATGCAAGGACAGCAGCGGGGCAAGGTCAATGCAAGCGTCAACTGTACCGTCAACAGCGCTCGGTCCTGCCCGGCCCTGGCGCAGCAGTGCGAGAAGCCATGCAGGTGTCTCTGGCTGCACGGACGCAGGGGGAGCGGACAGGGTGGTCTGCAGAGCAGGATGCACACGCAGCTCTGAAACATCATAACGGATAAGCAGTCTTACCCCATTAGACAGCTAGTGACCATTTCCTGTCGTTACTGTGAACCCCTGAGTAGGCAAGTGCAGGTCACAAAGGGACCCCGGAGCAGGACGTATTTCTAAGGAAAGTCCTCGTCCACAGCTCACGGACACGGGTTTGCTGCACACACTGACATCTGTGTGCCAAGGGCAACGGCACACACGCTAGCTCAGCTAAGAGAACAGTGGCTTCAGATATGCTTCCCTTCTGAAAGTACAGAAAAGGCGACAGTTCACCTTAGAGAGAAACGAAGCACGAGAGCGGGAAAGTGAGGATTGTAAAACCCGTGACTGCAACCAGAAGCAACTGGTTTCGATCAGTGACTCAGAAACGCACCATCATGTAACCGACTTCTTGTAGGACATGGTAGTTTAGCAGAAAAAAAAACAGAACAGTTTTCCTTCAAGTTTCCTGAATATATCACATCATCTACTGCCAGGCCCCCGGCCCCCTCTCCTGCCTTACTGGATGCCTGAGATGCTCAGTCGGGTTAAGATTCCTCAATAAAACACCTTCACTCAGCTCTGTCGCTGATCCCGCCTGCACAAAGAAACGGGGCTTTACCCATTGGTCCCACCACAAATTTTAAAAACTAAAACCACTTCTGAAAACACGAAGGGGCAGGTGTTAACGTTTGGGTGTGCACGCAGGGCTAGCGACCGGAAGGAGGCCTCGGGCTTCCCGAGCCTCACTCCTCCAGTTCCAGCTCACAGTTCTGGGGCGCCACGCTCCCCGGTGACCTTGGGAAGAGGGCTCCGAGGACGCTCTTGCAGTCTGGGAGGGCGCGGAGTCCTGCTGATGGGGCACCTGAGTCTGGGCGCGCTGGGAGCCAGAGGTGCTGCTTGGGGAGGGGCAGAGCAGCTACAGGGGCAGGGCGGATGCTCCGACGGGGCAGATGTGGGCCCACGGGGGAGGATGAGGGCCGATGGGGGAGGATGAGGGCCGATGGGGGAGGATGAGGGCCGACGGGGGAGGATGAGGGCCGACGGGGGAGGATGAGGGCCGACGGGGGAGGATGAGGGCCGACGGGGGAGGATGAGGGCCGATGGGGGAGGATGAGGGCCGATGGGGGAGGATGAGGGCCGATGGGGGAGGATGAGGGCAGATGTGGGCCGATGGGGGCAGATGGGGGAGGATGAGGGCCGATGGGGGAGGATGAGGGCCGACGGGGGAGGATGAGGGCCGATGGGGGAGGATGAGGGCCGACGGGGGAGGATGAGGGCCGACGGGGGAGGATGAGGGCCGACGGGGGAGGATGAGGGCCGTGTGTGAGGAAGGAGAGGCTGCCCAGCTAAACCTGGATGGAGCTCAGCTGCCCCTCACCCGGAACAGGCATTGGGGAGCTTTGTGATCAGAATGGCCGTCAACAATGGCAAGCTGCCTCTAGCCTCTACCACAGCTCCCAATGGGCAGGACCCAGCCTTTCCAAGCCCGCCGGGAGCCCCACTTCTGAGCTCCCTGCAGAGCGGCTGAGAACCTGCCTCCACCTCGCCGTCAATCACGAGTGGGTTTCGCCCCCAGAGGGTATCCGTCCAACTTAACAGTTTTTCACAGGATTCGCTACAAAATGTCAAATGCGCTTTCAAAGGACAAAGCAGTAGCTGTCATTGGAAGGACTCTGTTCGGTTAGATTGAGACCGGCCCCTCCCGAGTGTCAGGCCCGCTCCCCCCTGGGACAGGCGCGGACAGGGTGCCATGCGAACGGGACCCCAGGGGGGGCGCAGCCCGGGGACACACCGCCTCCCCCTCGGGACCTCTCTCCGGTGCCTCCCCCTCGGGACCTCTCTCCGGTGCCTCCCCCTCGGGACCTCTCTCCGGTGCCTCCCCCTCGGGACCTCTCTCCGGTGCCTCCCCCTCGGGACCTCTCTCCGGTGCCTCCCCCTCGGGACCTCTCTCCGGTGCCTCCCCCTCGGGACCTCTCTCCGGTGCCTCCCCCTCGGGACCTCTCTCCGGTGCCTCCCCCTCGGGACCTCTCTCCGGTGCCTCCCCCTCGGGACCTCTCTCCGGTGCCTCCCCCTCGGGACCTCTCTCCGGTGCCTCTTGGAGGGATCCGGTGTCTGAGCCGGGAGCGCGGGGACCGCTCTGTGGCAAACACGCGCTCTGCTCTCCCCTCTCGCCGGCAGGGCAGGGGGCTCCGGCGAGCTGGGATCTGCGGGATTATGGGGGGACCCGTAACTACCTGTTCTGTCCCCTCCTGAGACAGGAACTGCGAAGCAGCACAGATGAGGACGTGGCCTAAGACGGGGACGCAGACGGTGGGTCCCGGAGGCAGAGCCGTGGGCCAGGCTTCCGGTCAGGTGAGTGTCGCCGGCACTGGCCCCGCTCCTGGCTCTTGGGTGACGGGCTCGGAGCGTCACACGCCCCAGGCAACCTCCCGTGCTCCGGTGAGGGGAGCACCCCCAAGCACCCCCCTTTCCATGGAGCGGGCAAAGGGCGAGCAGAGAGTGTAACCGACCCGTTAGCCTCCTGGTGCCCCGTGAGCGCCGACAGCAGGAACCCCTCCCCCCGAACCGCCCCCGGTCCCGACTCCATCAGAAACCGCCACCGAGAGGCCTTCTCGGGGGATTCACAGCAAATCTGAGGTGTGCCCGTGCGCCCACTCCCTCATCTCTCGGGTCGGCCCGCGGACGGGGCGCACGGCAGGGGCCGGAGCGGGCCTGTCCCCACACTCACAGCCCTCCCGGCACGAGGCCTACGGCGTCTTCATCCACCGTGCCAAGACTGGCTGCTGTCCCTTTCCCTGTCGGGAGGCGACGTCCGGGGCAGGACCCCTCGTCCCCGTCACTGTCACGCCAGCCCAACAGGGAGGTGCACACTGCTCCGCACGGGGGGAGGGGTGGACACCCCCCGGGTAAGTACCAACAGGAAGGCTCAAGTGCAGGGGAGCCAGCGTCCTTGCAGCACCGCTGGCCGCCCCAGCCTCGACACCTCTGCTGTCGCTGTCCTAGTCGCAGCCTCTCCCAGAAGTCCGCATGAGCGGAGAGCCGCTTCTCTCCCGAGCGAATAAACGCCCCTGGGCTCCGACACAGCCGAGGGGAACCAGCACCCCCCCCCCCCCCCCCGAGCCTCCCTACGAGGGGTCCTTTGCCCTCGACAGTGCCAGCTGGGGCTGGAGGAGCTCACTCTCCCCGGGAGCCGCTCCGGGAAGCGCACGCGGGCAGGCCGTGTCCCCGCCCGGGCACCGGCGGCGTGGCTCCTGCGAGCGGGGCCAGAGGGCCAGGCCTCTCTCTCCGGCGCGCTGCCCGCACAAGGGGGTCTTAGGAAAGCCCGAACCCCGCGGCGAAGCCTTGCCAGCCCGAGCTGTGGAGGCTGAGCAGCTGAATCAGCTCGTGTGAGGGGGGCGCCGGCAGGACTGACCAGGGCACACTGGCAGCCGCGGGCCCCGCTGCCCCCCGCCGGGCGGGGCGCTGCAGTTAGAACTGCCCAGTAGACGTGGTGCGTGCTCACCCCCTTTAACTGTCACCTCCACAAAAGCCCCTCCTCTTTGAAACGCAGGACACGTCACTTAGCTCGGGCAGAAGAGTGGGGATTCTGGAAACCAGGGTCTCATCTCGGAGCCCCTCCACGCTGCGCGCACAGAACCCCCGGGACGGCGCTCGGATCGGTTCCGGGCCCGCCCAGGCCCGGCTCTTCGGGCCGCGCTTTCTGACCGGCCTCCGGGGGTCTCTGCCGCAGGGGGTCCCAGGCAGCCCCGGACGTCACCTGGCTCCTGTGTAGAGGCTGTGCATGGTGAGGACAATCCCTGCACCTCTGACCCCTACTTCTGAAACTGGGTGACAAGCCCGGAATGTCACCGTGTGGCTGTGGTGTCCGACGGAGACAAGTGGGGGGAAGCACGGGAACGGGGAGGCATCAGGCAGGGTCGCCAGGGAGGACCCCCCTCTGACCCCCCCCCCCCCCCCTAGCGTGGGCACACTCAGCTCTGCAGAGCCATCGTGTCCCCACCCTCAGGGGTGGCACTCCTCCGGATGCCGCCCGCCTCCCGCTGCCCCCTTTGACGGCAGAGGCCCCCGCACCCCAGCCCGGAGAGAAGATGCTCTGAAGAACGGCTAGCGCCGCCAACCTGCACCTCCCAGCCCCGCCGGGGCCGGCTCCCCAAGCTTGTCGCCCCCAAACTGGCGGAAACACTACCGGGAGTTATAGTCCTCGGTGCAGGATTTGCTCATTTTCAGCTTGGGCTGGGGGCCCATTAAAACTTAAAGCTAAAAACCAAACCAAACCAATGTCCTTGTCACATCTGCTCTTACAACCCGCTGGTCAAGTCTCCAGGAGGCCCTTGGGACGGGAACATGTAGCACCTTGGTTTTCAAACACAGGACTGACGCGTTGCAAACTGCTGTATGAGAGCACTGGGCTCTGCCTCCGTGTCTCCGTGGCCGGCGGGAGGCGTGGAGGCTCGAAGCTGCTGCTGGACAGTCAGGGGGGCAGCCGGCGGCGGCACGAGCTCCTCCTGCAGGGGGCGCTGTCCCGCAGGCGTCACGCCGTCCCGGTCACACCACCTCGTCGCTCTCCAGCCCGTGGGCGTCGTACAGCGCGTCCAGGAGGGCCAGCTGCCTCTCCATGGCGGGCAGGTAGCGGCTCAGGTCCCTCTGCATCCCGGCGCCGAAGGCGGCTTTCTGGTGGTCGCCCTCCTTGACGGTCAGCGCGGCCACAAAGTCTTCGTAGGACGGGGCCGCCCGCAGAGCCAGCTGCAAAAGAACTGCGGTGAGGACGCGGTGAGGATCGCAGCACGTGCGCTCTGGCTCGCTCTGCCCCGAGCACGAGCGCATGCGTGAACATGAACTCTCTCTCTCTCTCTCACACACACACACACAGCTGAGGGGTGCAAAAGTAACAGTAGGAGTATACTTTTGAATTTGCGGGCTCCAAAATTTTTTTCAAGCAACAAACCAAACACTTTTAAGGCTAGAAGCAGCAGGTATGTCCTCGGGCCAGCCTGAGGATGGATACAGCCAGCCAGCCAGGGAGGGCTGGCAGAAAAGTTTAGGAAAAGCTCGGATCTCATGCCCGGTGTGACCCAGGGGGTTCCCCTTGCACCCTCAGAATCCACCTGTGTGCGCACTGCTGCCTGTCTTTGTCCCCACCTGGTCAGCCTCCCAGAGCACCTCCCTCTCCTACCTGGCTCTCATCGTCAGACCTCTGTTTTCCCCCACCTCCCCTCCCCCCACGTGGACACTGTTTCCTTCACACTCTGGACTGCATGTCCGTTTGCTTGTGCACTGATGCTGTCATGCATTCCACCCCAGCTCATCCCTCTAGGGACCTGTCAAGTTCACAGACGAACGTCACATAGCTAATGAGTGCCCGGCTGGGACCTGAGCTTCGGGTGGTCTCTGTGCTTTGTCAACTGCGCTCTCACACCGCATCACTCCCAACATAAGAGCTCCCCTCCCTTTGTCGACCACCTGCTCCCTAAAACCCATCGCCTGGCTCTGCTGAGATCTCTGGAGACGTTCTAGAATCCTGAATTATCATTCCAGTTTCTTTCTGGAGCGTCCTCACACTGAATTTGAAAGTATTTGGGAATCAACCCTCCCCCCCTTGGTGCAGCTGGAGAGCGACTGGCATTTCTCCCTCAAAGACTACCGCCCAGGCCTCTCTGGAGAAGACCTGAACTTGACCCCAATCTTTCACTTGTTTGCTTGAGGAATGTCAGCAAGGTGCTCCACCTCCCAGAACCTCAGTGCCCTGATTCGGAGCAGAGAATGGAACCACTTTCCTTGTTTGAAGGTCTAATGGAATATGGATGACACACTTAACCCTCTGCCAGGCACATATCAAATACTCAAATGATGGTAGCACATGGGAAAGAGCAGAGGATGTAGAGAGGGCAATTATCCAAAATTATAATGTGAGAAAGTCTTCCAGAAAGGAAGGGTATGAGACTCCACCAGATTTAAAGACACACCCAAGTGCTGAGTACAATGGATGATAAAGATCAAAGGGGGAACGTGATGAAATTTTAGAATGTGAGATAAAGAGAAGATCCTAGAAGCATCCAGAAGAGGAGGGGCAGTTTATACAAAATAGAACAGGAATTAGAATGACATTAAATTTTACAACAGTAACAGTGGAAGATGGAGGACAATAGAGGTATGCCTTCAAAAATTCTGACATGTTAACCTACAATTCTATACCCATCAATACACACTCTGGAAAACAGGGCAGAATAAAGACATTTTCAGGTATGTAGGCGATCAAAAATGTAGTGCCCTTGTATCCTTCCCCTTAGGGACTTGCTGGAGAATGGATTCCACCAAAATGATGGGTTGGATGGAGACACCTGGTCGCAGGCCCTGGGAAATGAAACGAGGGTGAGGTGGGGATTTAATAATGTGGGAGAATTTGTGAGGAAAAGTCCTCGGGCATGACAGCACAACAGGCCTGAACAGCTAACTCAGCCTGGACTGCGTTTAGAGAGTTCTGACAGGAAAGTCTCCAAGAAAACACATAACGACGCACTTGTGAGTTTAGAGTGACGGTGCTTTGAGAGGCTGACGGCGCAGGGAAAACTGAAAACATGTAAGAACGAACGCTGGCTCACTGTCATAATGTTAACGCGTGAGTCGTTATTTGGGATGGTGGAGGCAGGGGAGGAGAGGTAGTGACAGCGAGGTCTGGGAGAGCGAAGTTCTAATCTGTAACAGAAAGTTGACATTTGGTGACTGACTGATCAGGCCACAAACAACAACAGGCATTCTTAGGATCCCGGAGGTACTGGAAGAAACAGCTTCTTTGGAATAAGTCTGGGAAGTAGGGGCCGAAGCAGGGACTGCTATTTTTTGCTGTAAACCCTACGTACAAATGTTTTAGTATAATACATTTAAAAAGGTTTCCCGAAGTGGGGCCCAGGGATTCCTCAAAGGCTCCTAGAAGATTGTGATGCAGCCACGTCTATTTGGGAACTAATGACAGAGCTCAACCGAAGAGGAAACCAAAAAGGCCAAGTGATGATGGAGAGTGACCTTGGTGGAGGCAGAGCCTGACTCAGTTCTGCAGACCATGTCTGTCTGAAGAGAGAAGCTAACTATTTGGCTGATGAATGAACTGAAGTCCTTGAGTGTAAAAGATGTTCCCTGACCAACTGAGATCAGTTAAATGCACTTGCCCCTGCTAATTAGTCAGCACATTAGGAAACTCAATAAGCCTTCCAAAGCAGGAATGACTTGGAGAGGCTGAAAGGGCCAATCTGGCTCCTCTATTGAGAAGGCTGGTGCCAAAGGCTTGACATAGTCTATTTTCTTAAAAGCAGCAACTCTTAAAAGTATTGGCAATAATATCAAGAACGATCAAAATGTTCTTGTTCTATAACTTTGTGTATATTATCTTCCCCTTTGTGTCTCAGGTTTCTCTGTCTACAAGTAAGGAAGATAGGAGAACCTGCTAAGTTATGAAATTAATAACTTCACACACATCGAGCACTTAAAACAATGCCTAGTGCCCGTTAATGCTCAAAATTCCAAGTTGTGGTTGTAGCTATTGGCAGTAGATAGAGCAATTTTAATTCTAGGAACCTGTTTGAGAAAATAAGAGGTTTTTATTTTTTAAAGGAAAAAATGCATATGAATAGACAGTTTTATCTGTATTAAGAAACTTAGAAGGAGCTTAAATGTCCAACACAGAGGATTGGATGGAACCTCCATAGTAGAGAAATATTGTACAATCACTAAAAATAATGGTTTTCAAAAACTTAGGGTATTAAAAAATGGTCATGATAGAATCTATTATGTGGGGAGAAAAAATACAATATTATAGTACAAGCTAAAGTAAAAAAATTTACATGCATGTACAAAGTACAAAATAAAGATAAACACCTAACATAAACTATAAACACTTGTAAGTAGATACATATTTAGAAATATATAAAATTAATAATATTTAAAAGAATATATAAAATATATAAAGACAAAAGCAAGAAAGATAAATCACAAAAATATTAAAAATGGTTATTATGGAGTGATAAGAATATGGACAAGTTTAATTTCCCCCCTTCCTTTCTTCCATAACTTCTGCAATGCATTTTGATGTGTCTAATTACTACATATTAGAGGAAATGCCACAAATTAAAAAGTCCTTTTAAAGACTCATGCTTATGATAAATGTTCTGCGATAGCTGCATTCTTGTCGACAGCATCCCTTCCATCATTAATGTTTCAGGATTTAACTTTATCTCTACACTGAAACCCCCCCCCCCCACATTTACGCTTCTTGTATACAACTCAATGGGCAACTCAATGCGTTCATGCTCTGTCACCTGACAGAATTTAATCAGGAGACTGTGAATGTAGCAGCATCTGCTGCCTCATTATTCACCAGCAGCTTCTGGACTCTTCTGTGCTCACTGCGGAGACTGTGGGGAGTGAGCAGCAAGCTGTGGAGACGGCAGCAGCCTCACGTCGGGACTGGAATGAATGGCTCTGAATTTATAAAACGGGAGCCAATGCTGAGGATTGCCAAAGGTAGGACAGGGGCGTGCCTGGCACAATGCCCAGCACACAATAGGTGTCCGGCAGCTGCACAGCAGCTATTATTCTAACAGGCACTGAAGGACGTGTGGGCAGTTTGTAGCTGCAACTAGTCTGGCTCCTATTATCTCCACGCTTTCAAAAATGATTTCATTTTCACTAAAATTTGATTCCTTCCACTTACATTCTTCCCACTTTCTTTACCTGCCTCCAAATAAATCATGACCTAAAACAGTTCTTACCTTAGGCGAAGGATGTCTCCTATCCTTTCAGTGAGCAAAACATCACCTGCGAGGCTGTTTTTAAGCACATTCTGCCACGGGTCCCAGTGTCCCCCAGATGCCTGGTGTCCCCTGTGTGAGACGCAGCCTTTTCACGGCTTCGTCTGACTGAGACAGTGGTCTTAGGAACGCAGTACTGCTGACCCACAGGGGGCGCTACTCCCGCTATTTCACACACCGGGCTCAGCGATCTGTCCCGGGGACTGAGTCCCAGGTGTGTGATCTTCCCCCGGCAACATGCTGGGAAGGAAGGAGTGGGACGAAACAGGAGCCAAAACACGTGCATACAAACACCTCCACAATGAAAATATCTGGGTAAGAAGAGACTCCTGGCCCGAGCTGCCTGAGCACCCGAGCCAGTGAACAACCAGCAAACAGCCCAAGAGACTCCATTGGAGCACTGGGGCTGGTGGGCCAAGCACACTCTCTGACAGTCGGTCTGTTCTTGTCACCAACATTCCCACACAACAAAGGTCTACAGCCTTTAATTAACTGAGCTACACTTTGTTCTTATTCTGGAAGACAAAGCAAACAGGAACACATGCACCCAAACCCAACCCAACCAAATCACTCTGTGACCACAGGGCGTTAGGAGGCGGGAGGGTTACTCACCGCGAAAACCCCGCGGACAACCCAGCCGTGGTGCTGCCGTAGCGTCTTTCCGTACGCGTTGTCTGGAAAAGAAGAAAAGCTCCATGAGCGCTGGGCCTCATCGGAATTTGATATGCTTTTAGTGTCGTGTCCTTGCTCATGTATGGTCTTAGGAACTGATGAAGAGTCTCATTATAAGACTATATAGCTCAGCCGTCGGCAAACTCATCAGTGGACAGAGCCAGATATCAACAATACGATGGAAATTTCTTTTGAGAGCCAAATTTTTAAAACTTAAACTTCTTCTTATACCACTTCTTCAAAACAGACTCGCCCAGGCCGTGGTATTTTGTGGAAGAGCCACACTCAAGGGGCCAAAGAGCCACATGTGGCCCACAAGCCAGTTTGCTAACCACTGATGTAGCCCAATGTTTTGGGTAGGAAAAAAGCCTACACAGATTTTTGTTTAATATATATATATATATATATATATATATATATATATATATATTCCCACTCCTACCCTGTGTCAATATGTCTGAACTCCAGCTTATTATCATGGGGTAGGGGGGAAGGAAGTTCAATATGTATACGGAAATAAAGAGGGAGGAAAGGATACTGGAAAAATCGATACTACCTATGAGATATACACTACAAAATATTAAAATGCAACTATTTGAAAGGCTGTGTGACCCTAAGCCAGGCTCTCAGCAGTCTCCACTTTTGTAAGATGAACCTAAGGTTCTTTTCATTTTTTCAAATATGTTTTTATTACTTGCAGAGAGAGGAAGGGAGAGCGAGAGAGAGAGACAGAAACACTGATGATGAGAGAATCACTGATCAGCGGCCTCCTGCATGCCTCGTCCTGGGATCAAGCCCACATTCCAGGCATGGGCCCTGACCAGTTTAACCAGGGTCTCCTGGCTCCTGGGTCGGTGCCCAGCCGCTTAGCCACACCAGGCCGACGAAGCTTCTTTTCGGCTGTGACATTCACTCTGGGGTGTCACCTGTTTATCCTAGATGTCCTAGGGCCCTGCATACATAGCATTAGACCCAGAAACCTTACAGCTATTTTGGAAAGAATGGCTTACAGTTAATGATCTAGTTATAAAGTAAACGATGAGGTCTATTAACAAAAGTGATTCAGATTCTAGACTTTAAAGATAAGAACCTACTCCTATTGCCCCACTGTGTTTTAAAATATGATTTAAAAACAAGTATATAATAATTTTTAATTACAAAAAAATAATCTCAAGAACAAGGTGACTGCATTTTTTGCCAGGGAGGCATTCCTGAATGCTTTAAATAATTCAATACGTGCAAAATTCAAAACTGATTTTTCCCACAAGAGTAAGTTCAGCCCCAGGAGGCGCAGAGCTTTATCATCATAATGCATTTTCATTTCAGCGCTCCACTTTCCTTTCTAGGTGCCACCTCCAGTAGTTTACGGAGCGCTTATTCCTAAATTAACACGGAGCATCAGGGGAGTTGTTTGACCTTCTCCAGCATGTTTAGCCCATCTAAATTCTATTATACACCTCCGTATTTCCATGTGTTAGTTTCAGCACTAGTACAAGAACCACCACCATTTAATGAATGCTTAGGTTTGGCATGGGCTATACCACATTGTAAGCTATAATGAGGGCAGGGAGCGGCTCATGGGCTAAAGACGCCCGGGGCTGGGACCTTTACAGGCCATGGAAGGGGTCTGAGCTTCCCACCTGAGCCCAGGGGCAGTTTATGAAAACAGAGCGCACTGCACGAGTAAGGCACGCCCATTGTTAAAAATACGGGAACACAAAAAAGGAAACCTGAAGAACTGTGGCTCCCAGAAGCCCCGTGGGCACTGGGCTTCTTCTCTGTGTTTCTTCCTCCACAGACAGTGAGTTTTCTTCGACTAGCGGTCACGATGGATCTGGTTTGGAATTGTGGCAGGGTAGCAACATGGTGAGACTTAGCAAATGTCGCTGCCCGGGGCCCCGAGCCTCCAGCCAGAGCCCCCTGGGCTGGACAAGCTGCCTGTTTGCAAGGGCTCTGAGTCCAGTGTTATGCCAACCTCAGAGACACTATACTCTTTCTACACTTTACCACTTGTTTATTTATTTAAATATGTTTTTATTGATTTGAGAGAGAGAGAAAAGGAGAGGGGAAGGGATACATCAATCGGCTGCCTTCTGCACGCCCCCTGGTGGGGAATGCACCTGAAACCTAGGCTCATGCCCTCACCGGGAATCCGACCAGTGACCCTTAGTTCATGGGACGACACCATGGGACGAGCAGCCAGGGCACAGTTTGCCTTTAAGTCAACCATTCAAAAAAGCCCGAAGCCTTTCTCCATGCCCCCTTCTCCGGGGCACCCAGAAAACAAAGGTGCGGGGAGGCTGAGCAGCGTGGGCACAGGGAGCGTTTGTGAGCAGCACGACCTGTGTCCCCTTCCTGGCCTTCGAGGAGGCAGCTCTTCCCCCTGTGTCCGCACCTGCCGGAGAAGAGACCCCGGGCAGATGTGGCCGGGGCCCTAATGGAAGGAAACGGTTAGAGAATTGGGCTAGGTCCTGACTCAGACCACGGCTATAATTTAAAATGAACGAGTACAATTAAACTCATTAAAAAAAAGTTTGCCCAAAGTCCTCAGCTGACCTCTGGGCTGCATTACAGCACGGAGTCGAAGCCTGACCTATTTGGTTAGCAGAGATCAGCTAATGAAACCATCAGTCTTCGCCGTGATCCTCATTCGTCATCCTCATGCTTGCCCTACAATCAGGAGGTATTTCTGGCTGCCAAAGACATAAATGATGCCCCTCTCCCAGGCCCCTGAGACCTGTCCCTTCCTTAGAGCCCGCGTCAAGACTTCTGAGCAGGAAGCCTTGTCAGTGAGTCACCTTGCCCAGCGTCTCCCTCTACAAGTGAAGGAACAGAAAACCCAGAGACCATGACCTCCCCAAGGTCACGAAGCTACAAGCAATGAGAACCGGGGCAATCTGTCGCATTAAGCCATTCTGCCAAACGCTCATGTTTCCTCCGGGAAACAAAGTGAGGAGAAGGAACACATGTGCCTTTCCCACCCAGTTCCTGGGAGAATGTGGACCTTCGTCTGTCTGTGGCCACAAAACAACCGTGATGTCTTTCCTGGTAACTCAGACCTCGCTAGGAGGCACTCAGAGACCGTGGCTAAACCTACCCCAGGATCTGAGCTCGACCCTCCCACGACAGCTGGTGGCCAACCACTCGGCCCAGAAATGGGACCTGTGAGTCTCTCTCGCACAGACCCAGGAAAGTTGGCCAGGAAAGGTGGACTCCGTCTTTGGCTGAGCCCAGCAAGTGACACCGACGGCAGCCTGCGCACAGGCTGGCGGGGCGGCCGGCAGGGGTGGCTCGCAGAGGGTGCAGTGGCCAAACATGAGGAGCAATACTGAGTGAGAAAGGGAGAGGTGCGTAGTGTGACACCATGTATACGTGCTTAAAACATGCAATACAGCACTGGATACTGTAACACACAAATACATAGACGTCTAAAAACACGCCTTATGGAACGACAAACAGCACATTCTGGAAAAGGAGACAGTCCTGGGTCAAGGAGTGGTATATGGTTCGGTACTGAACTGTTCTATATATTTGGTCAAGTTTTGTCAGGTATTTGTCAAATGTCTGAAATACTTAAGAAGACGGAACTATTTAGGAAAATTCCCTCTGAATTCTTTGTTGTGACCAAGCTTCAGGCAAAACGGATTGTTTAGAGCAGTGGTTGGCAAACCTCGGCTCGCGAGCCACATGCGGCTCTTTGGCCCCTTGAGTGTGGCTCTTCCACAAAATACCACGGCCTGGGGAAGTCTATTTTGAAGAAGGGGCATTAGAAGAAGTTTAAAAACTTTGGCTCTCAAAAGAAATTTCAATCGCTGTACTGCTGATGTTCGGCTCTGTTGACTCATGAGTTTGCCGACCGCTGGGCTAGAGAAGAGCCAGCGCAGTAGGCAGCAGACAGAGGTGAAAGGGGTGCCCAGAGACTCCCCGTGACTCCAGGCACCCCAGACGGAACTGGTCGTGCCCGCCAGCCCGCAGAGCACCTGCTGAGCGCGTTTCGGAGGAGCAGATGGGTTCCCGTTCCATGGTGTGTCAGAAGGACCAGCCAGGCAGAAGGTGACGCCGAGTATGTGACTACGAGTTCGGGCTTCCTCCAGCTCTCCCTGTCTGAATTAACTACGGGACCGGGCACCCCGGAGGTCCTGGGGGCGGTGGGGGCTTCACACTCACCTGGCGTTTACGGAATCAATCGAGCTGAGGGGCGCAGCATGCTGTGCCCCAAGGGAAGGTGCTGACAGCACGCCGCACCGGGCGCACCGGGGCGGGAAATGGCAGAGCAGCTTCCTCCCGCCCCTTCCAGGGATGCTCTCCACGGCCTGACATGGCGCCTGCGACAGGGGCTGAGCTATGGCCATTAAACACATCTGCTTTGTGACCCACAGCTGTTCCCAGAATGACTTCTAGAGATGTCATAGGACATGAGGGGTTCAAGGCTTCTTGGCAAAGCACCACCCAGAACATTCTACGTCAGTGGTCGGCAAACTGTGGCTCATGAGCCACATGCGGCTCTTTGGCCCCTTGAGAGTGGCTCTTCCACAAAATACCACGGCCTGGGCGAGTTTATTTGGAAGATGTGGCGTTAGAAGAAGTTTAAGTTTAAAAAATGTGGCTCTCCAAAGAAATTTCAATCGTACTGTTGATATTTGGCTCTGTTGACTAACGAGTTTGCCGACCCCTGTTGACGTAATCATTATGGGGAATCCAGTGACGGCTCAAGTGCAAGGGCGGCGGAGTGAAGCCCAGGCTGCCTTGCGGGCGCGGGGACTGGTCCTGGCCACAGGGCTGCAGCAATGCAGTGCCCGTGCATGTGTTTCGAGGGAGGCAACAGATGACGTTTCCATCCTGGCATTTCAGCCTTTCACATGTCACCTCCGTTCCCACAGTCATAAGATGACACAA
Organism: Antrozous pallidus; assembly: GCA_027563665.1. Lineage (NCBI taxonomy): Eukaryota > Metazoa > Chordata > Mammalia > Chiroptera > Vespertilionidae > Antrozous > Antrozous pallidus. The sequence goes on along the minus strand of CM050521.1, from coordinate 78,462,703 downwards.
GTTCTGTGCACATTTACCTCAAACCCTTTCTGAAGCCGTCTTTTCAACGTTGGGAGTGGCGCCCCAGGTTTATCTTCAGTTTATCCTAACACTGTCTTGCTGTTCTTAGGTGGGAAAAGTTGTTGTCAGAGAACTACTAATTCCCGGGAAAGGAAGGCAAAGTCACCTGATGCCGAGGTAACTGGGTGGGCTCCCATGTCTAGGCCTAGACGCCCGGCCTCACACTGCAGCAGGGGCTAGAATCGTCTCTGCGGCCCCGAACGCTCAGACTGCTGGGCTCTGCTGGGCTCCCGAGCCAGCAGGTGTGGAGTGGGGCCCGGTGGTCTGCATTTCTACTCAGTTTCCGGGTAGGGAAACCTTTCTCCACACGGGACACAGAGCGGGAAACTAGTGATCCCGAGGAGGACATGGGTTGCAGTAAGTCATGAAAACCTCTGGAATAATCCTGAACAGTGGAGGCAAGCCTCACATCCACAGCCCCTTTCCGCTCCCACTGCAGCAGTGCTGAGGGGGGAGGGGCAGCCAAGCTGAGACTGGCTGTGCTCACTTCCGTCGTGAAGCGGCACTGCCCTTCAAGCCTCCCCCCTCTCAGGGTCCCCATTTCCCGGTGCACTTTCCTAAAAGGCAGGGGAGAAAAGGGGCAGAGTGAGGGGCTAGGGGTGGGGACAGGGCGGAAAGGGTATCTCCGCCATTTCCTCTTCGCCTCCAGGGGCAAAGCTTTTCCTTCCACTTGCTGGCGGGAAAGCAGCTGGGTGCTATTCCACCGCAGCCCAGCAGGGGGCGAGAGAGAGAGAGAGATTAGCATTCCTCTCTGTCCCCCCATTCCCCCCAACAGCCCTACAAAGCAAGCATTATCTGACAGAGCCCCTGCTGCATTTCCTGCAGGTGGAGCAGCGGTTCCCAATGGGGGGCCCACAGGGGGGCAATTTGATTTTTAAGGGGGAGCAACTAGAGATTTCTTACGGTATTAGGCCCTCATAAACATATTGTGACATATTTATACATTTCAGTTCTCTATTATGTTTTGGAACTTTACTGTTTTTTCATATCACTTCATATTATTTTTTAAACAATTTCTTAGTGATTTCTTCCTCAGCACTTCAACTGTCCTTTCGTTCTTGTATTTTTCTCTCTCATGGATGTCATGTTCTTTGGAAGCTTGTTTAGACCAAGTTAATGGACTTTTAGGGTTCCTCACGTGAACAGGTTCACTTTTTGACCCATAACAATGATATGTCACGGGGCGTTTTGGAGCTGCTCAGGGGGGCATGGCCAAAACCAGGCCGGGGACCAGTCTCCCGCTGTGAAACCTCCCTACTGAGAAGTTACTCTGAAGAGGAAGGCCTGGCTTGGCACCCACGCTTTGCAGACTTTCCATTTCTGATTTGGGACAAATACACCCCGTATGTCAACGTTATATCTCATGATGATAAGAATATAAATAATGACAGAAGCGAATCTCTATTAAGCGCTTATCATGTGCCACTTTTCTGATCTTTTTTACACGCACGGAAATATTTAATCTTTCAACAGCGCTGTTAGGAAAACTGGGGCATCGCTGCTGCTTTACAGATGAGGAAGCGGAGAAGCAGAAAGTTACGTGCGCGTCACCGCAGTTAGCTGGTTATTAACAAAGCAAAGAGCCCAGGGGAGAAAAAACATGGCTGAGCGGTCACCTGCGAAGCCCAGGCCTGTCTGCTTCCCGGGGAGCGCCGGCTTCCCAGTCCCCGCAGGACACCACCGTCCACTCCCCACAGGCCACTGGGGAAGGGGCAGAACTCCGGAGCCAAGCAGACAGCAGTGACAGTAACGTGGGGCAGGGGGAGGAGCCGGGCCACAGCGGCAGGCAGGCCGGTCAGTCTGACCCGGGACACAGATCATGGGCCAGGGGGTGGAGCCAGGGCCAGCCCGGGAAAGGCTGGGAAGCTGACTGGGGAGCACCTGTCCAAGTGGGCCCAGCGGCCGCCGGGGGCAGTGGAAACTGCACAGACTCTGAGGTCTATGAAGCAGAAACCCTGGGCACTGGCCTCTGCCCTGCTGAAGACACAGTGGTCCTTTGTCCCCAGCAGGACTGATGGAGATGGGACCCTGGGAAGCCAGGAGGAGAGCTCTTTGGGGATCACATCACAGGTACACCATGCCACTACACCACAAGCTCTCACGCGTGTGTCTTCGAATGCTTTCCTCTCGACCCCTGAGCCCCACGACGACAAACTGACAAGGGCACAGAGCTCTCGTGGTGGAGCGCAGCGAGCTCATGCTCTTTACCACGCCACAGGCCAACAAGTCCCCAGGCCCTGGTGAGGGGCGGGGCCTGCTGTGGTGGACACACTTTGAGCGCTGACATCAGGACACGGAGGGGAGGACGGACTGAGGCTGGCCTGGAAATTCAGGGCAATAGGAGGAACCAAAAAGCGCAGTAGCCCCGGGATGGAGGAGACATTCTGTCGGGGAAGTGAGGACCTTAGAGGCAGAGGCCTGAAGTGGCCCTGGTTCACACTCTTCGTGGTCTTACATGTTTGTTAGTCTCTTAGAACTGTGGCTGCCTAACCTAGAAAATAGACTGATTGAGGACTTAGTTGTTTCTTACATGCTCGGTTTAAAAAGAAGCCATGAGATAGTGGCCTGATCATCAACTGAGGACTGAGTTGTCTAAATTCTTCATAAGGTTACACAAATATCAGCCTTTACCGTTTCACGGCACACCAGCAAGTTTCTAGACAGAGAGGTCGGGGGAAACCACGGAGGAGGAGAAGTCCTCTGGCCTCATGGCCCAGCGGAAGGCCCAGGCAAACGCGCCGGAGACTGACCAGGCTGCAATGGTGACTGCTCCCTGCCCAGCAGACGCGTCCAACTCAGTCACTTCCCTGTCTATGGCCATGGCCTCTGAGAGCCTGCCCATGTGCTCCTCCGCATCATAGTAACAGAGCTTCAAAGCCATAGGGAATTTCACCCCCACACCCCGGGCCTCGGGGCCCCTGCTGGAGGAATTTCCCATAGGACAAGAGTGAGAGTTCAGCCACTGTTCGGAGCACTAAGAGGATGCCTCCAAGTCTTTCATGTTTTTCAAAACTGGTCTGATACACGGATCCATCCACCCACCCACCCACCCACCCACCCATCAGTTTACTAAGCATCCACCATGTTCTCGTCTTTCGACCTCGGCCTTGAACCCAGTCTCGGCTCTGCCACTACAACAATGGAGCGTGTGGGGCATGCGAGGACTATAAGATAATGGCCAATCCTTCATCTTACACCAGAGCAAATTCCCGGGGCTCCCCAACCCCTTCCTTTCATGGGCTCCAAAATGAGCTTCTCTTTGGAAACTGATTTCAGAAGACTGTACTGCATTTGAAGATTAACTTAGGAAGAACGGACTTCTTGGAGATGTTAGGTTTTCCTATTAAGATTAAGAAATGGCTCTCCATTAACGGAATTCTTCCTTAAGATACACTGATTGTTAGTAAGTTAGATCTAGATGATCAGGCCGCTACCTCATGCTTCTTTTTAAAGCGAGCATGTGAGAAAGAAACAATCCTGACGGAAAAAAGAAACAAAGTCATAAGCCGAAGAGCGAAGTTTCCCCTCCACCCTGTCTCTTCCTCCGGGGCCTCCGCCCCACGCCCTGTTCAACCGACCCACCGAAACGGGAAGAACACTTACTCAGGGCCGTCTGGATGTCCTTTTCTCCGTCCTTCACTTCCGTTAGAAATCCTTTCAGGAATTTCAGACCTCTAGCACAAAAAAGAGGAAGAGACATTAGTTTCAAAATTCACTCCTGTTAAACGGGGAGACGGAAACGGCAGAGCTCCGCCTGCACGACGTGACACAGACCTAACGGCTGCCACAGCGTGCACAAAGGCAGCTTCAGTCACCTCCCGGGGTCAGCGGCCGGCAGCCGGAGACAGAGCAGTCCTTTCCGGTGTCTGCCTGCCTGGCCCCCAGCTTGCTCTGGCCCTTCTCAGCGATACGGCTAACCAGGGGCTTTCAAAACGTGGTCTCGGGGCCAGCAGCTCCGGCATCACTTGGGAACTTGCCACAAAGGAAAATGCTAAGGCCCACTCCAGACTCACTGAGTCAGACACGGGGTTGGGGTGGAACAGCTGTTTTTTTTTAGTTTTTTTTAATATACATATTTTATTGATTTCTTACAGAGAGGGAGGGGATAGAAAGTCAGAAACATCGATCAGCTGCCTCTCGCACACCCCTACTGGGGCTGTGCCACAACCAAGGTACCTGCCCTTGACCGGAATCGAACCCGGGACCTTTCAGTCCGCAGGCGACACTCTCTCCAGAGCCACCCCGGTTTCGGCACGCAGCTATGTTTTTAACAAGCCCTCCAGGTGGCTCTGCTGGCCCTAGAGTTTGTGATCCACTGACTTAAAGCAAAACCAGTCAACTTTACCACGCTTCAATCTTATGTATACTGTTAATAAGAACAATGTTTATCAACATCAAGAGGAAGGCAAAACAAAACAAAACAACAGAACAAATACGGTGTTTTGTCCATTAGAGCTTCTGGGAAGGTCTGTGCGAGTAGGCCAGACCCGCACTCAGGAGCCTCCTTCCCATCGCAGCCGCTCTGCCGAGCCGTGAGGGCGGCCGCCCAGCAGCCTCACCTCTTCAGCCACAGGAGGGCCTCAGTGGCCGAGTTCCTGACCCGGGCCACGTCTGCCTCCACTTCGTGCAGCACTATCTTCTGGAGGGTGGTGAACTCTTCCTTGTTGCTTATATACTTCTGATTCACCTTCTGCAGCAAAAGCAGGGAAACACTCTAAGTTCAAAATGCTAGAGCCACCAGAGAATCAGTACAGTACTGAGACTTTTTAATTTTAAATGTAATCTATTGATTTTTTTACAGAGAGGACGGGAGAGGGATATAGAGTTAAGATACATAAATCAGACGCCTCCTGCACACTCCTCACTGGGGATGTGCCCGCAGCCAAGGTACATGCCCTTGACTGGAATCCAACCTGGGACCCCTCAGTCCATCGGCCGACACACTATCTACTGAGCCACACCGGTCAGGGGAGTACTGAGACTTTTGAGTTTGCCAAGCAGGCCTCTTAAGAAATAAAAATAAATGCAACATCTACTACTTGCTTCCTTATGTTTTCAGGATTTGCTGCTGCTTCTTCTCCTTCTCCTTCTCATTATTATTATTATTATTATTTTGAGAATTCTTATGAGACTTAAGCTAGAATTAAACAGTCTCCGCGTTTTAAAGTACTATTTTCAAAGTTTTTTTTTTTCCTGCTCCAGAACCTTTCTCACAGCTGTCCTAAACTTTCTATTCTGAGATCAAAGACAACAATCATCTATTTCTGAATGGAATTTCATGCAACTATTTCAAGTATACAGGCTCCCCAGAGACGAGCTGGTATATTCACCTTAATATTTCCAACAAGATCCATCTTAACAGGAGCAAACACTGTAGGCCCAAGTTTGTCTAAAAGTAAAAATTAGAAACATCTTTGAAAAAGCAGTATTTTCAAGTGGAAACTATTTTAATAGTAACAATCAATTTAGCAGGTTTTCTCTTTCCCCTGTGCCCCCCAAAAAACCCTTATAGTTTTTGCTATTAAATCCTTTTCTAAACATAAACTTCAAAAAGGCACTTGGGTTATCATCATCACCTTTTTCTATTGGGCTACCCTGAGGTGAGTGACTACAATAAGGTCCTCAGTGGCAGGGGAGGATAATCCTATAAACTTCAAATACATATTGTAATACTTAGGGCTATACTACCCAATGTGGTGGCCATTAGATTTGTGGCCACTTAGTGCTAGTCCAAACTAAAATGTACTGTCAGTGTAAACTATATACCAGACTTCAAAGATTTAGTGCCAAAAAGAAGTGCAAAATTTCTCATTAATGATTCTTTTCTATTGATTATATGTTGCGATATTTTGAATATATGAGGTTAGACAAAATAAATTATAAAAATTAACTTTATCCGTTTTATTTTACTATGTTAATGTAGCTGCTAGAAAATTTAAAATTACATATGCGGTTTGAATATTTCTGCTGGGCAAGAACAACTACAAAAATAACACAATTGGGTAGAGCTAAAAAGCCAACAGAGAGAATATAATAAAATTCTCTAAAAAATACTTGACAGATCCCAAAGAAAGGCAGGGACAGAGACAGGCAGCTAAAAAACCAAAGAGAAAATAAAGTTGAAGACTAAAAATAACAGTAATTGGCTAGAAGTCAAGAAGGGAGTAAAAAGGGACAAAGAACAGATAGGACAAAAAGAAAATAAAGAAAAAGATAACAGACCTCTACTGATCCAAACACTGCAGTTCACTGCATTAACAAAGCACAGGGGGGAAAAGAACACTTGACAGTTTCAATAAATACAAGAAATACGTTTTAAAATTAACTCATTCATGACTATAAAAACTTACTGTACAAAAGTCAGTGGTATCTATGTGTACACAACAAACAACAGGAAAATGGAACAGTTTTTACAACAGTATGAAGACTATTACAATTCTAAAATTTATTCCTGACAAAAGATGTTTAAGACCTCTATACTAAAAACGTGATACAAACAGTGCTGTGAAAATAACAAACACCTGAGTAAATGGGGAGAGAGAGAGCATGCTCAAGCATTAGAAGACTCAATGTTCACGATACATGTCAGTTCCCTCCTAACTGCCTTAGACTCAATGTAATCTTTTTTTTAAAAATATATTTTATTGATTTTTTACAGAGCGGAAGGGAGAGCGGTAGAAAGTCAGAAACATCGATGAGAGAGACATCGATCAGCTGCCTCTTGCACGCCCCTTACCGGGGATGTGCCCGCAGCCAAGGTACATGCCCTTGCCGGAATCGAACCCGGGACCCTTCAGTCCGCAGTCCGACGCTCTATCCACTGAGCCAAACCGGTGTTGGCTCAATGTAATCTTAATAAAAATATCAACATGTTTTTTTAATACAACTAGAAAGTTAAAACCTATGTAGACATCCGAAAGACCTAAAATTGCCAAAACAATCATGAAAAAAGAACAAAATGGGAAGTTACATTATCAAATTTCAAGCCTTACTGTAAATGCACAGCGATCAGGACACAGAGGTATTGGCAGAGAAAAACCAAACAGCCACTGAAACAGAAGAGCGAGTTCAGAAATTCACTCTTGCTTACTAGGTCAACTGGTTTTCCACAAAGCTGCCAAAGTAATGTAATAGGGGAAAATGGCTGTTCAACAAATGGTTCTTGGACAACCAAATATAATAATAATAAAAAGAATCTCAACACTTACTTCACACTATATGCAGAAACTAATTCCAAGATGACTTCTAGACGAAAACAAAATCAAAAGTAAACACTACAGGAGATGACAAGAAGAATATCTACATAATCTTGGGGATGAGCAAAGATTTCTCAGACACTGAAAGCACTAACTACAAACGAAAGAAAACAGATAAATTGGATTTCATGAAAATTAAAAACTCTGTTCTTCAAAAGATATCAGTAAAAAACAAACAGCCATAGTCTGGGAAAAAATACTCATAATGTGTATGTTTACACCGGAATGTTACTCAGAATATATAAAGAACTCTTATGAGTCGGTAATAAAAAGAAAATTATCCTTCTAAAAATGGATTAAAGCCCTAGCCAGTTTGGCTCAGTGGATGGAGCGCCGGCCTGTAGTTAAGGGCACATGCCTGGGTCGTAGGTTCAGTCCCCAGTAGGGGGCGTACAGTAGGCAGCTGATCAATGATTCTCTCTCATCACTGATGTTTCTATCTCTCTTGCCCTCTCCCATTCCCTCTGAAATCAATAAAAAATACTTAAAAATTAAAAAATAAAAATTGATTAAAGATTTAAATAGATGTCATAGTGTAAGAAATAGTGAAGACCAATAATTACATGAAAAAGTGCTTAGTATTATTAGTCACCAGAGAAATGCAAATTAAAGCCACAACAGGGTATTAAACATAGGAACGGCCAAAACCCAAACCGCTGACACACGGAGTGTCTGTGAAGCTGTGACACAACCAAAACACTCACACGCTGCTGCGGGACGTGTGCAACTGAGCAACCAGCCCTTATAAAGCTAAACATGCGGACTCTACGAAGCAGCACGTCCACTCCCCCACACTGGCTCCAGAGAAAGGGAACCATGCCCACTGACCCAAAAATGTTCAGGGCAATTTCACTTACAGCAGCCTCAAACGAGAAACTACCCAGATGTCTACCAATAGGAGAATAAATAAACGAATGGTTAAATTCACATAATAAAATACTAATCAGCAACAAAAAGAAATGAACTGTTGACACATGTAACAAGGGTGAAAACTATTGAGAGAAAAAGCCAGATGCGAAAGGGCTTATAACACGACTTTATACACACGGGGTTTTCGGCCAGGTGAAAGTAATCTATGGTGACAGGAAGCAGTAAAATGGTTGCCCGAGGCTGGGTGACAGGCTGGGGACTGACTGGCAGAGGGAACATTCTGGAAGATGAAAAACATTCTTTATCTTGACAGGGATTCGGATTACATAAGTAGGTGCACTTGTCAAAACTCACTGGGATCATAACACTTAAGTTCTACGCAAGTTATACCCCAATTTAAAAAAAGACGCATAGTTAACTGGGTCATATAACTGATTTCCACACATTAGCCATTTCTGGTACTATCAACTCTATAAAAATAAAGTAAATATAATTCGAACTTAAAAAAATTATAGCTATAGTTTTGTTATCTTTGAAAAAACGTTGTAACTGGTAAGCTTTTCTTCATAGTACCAATGGATCTGAAGATTTGTTCCTCCGTGCCGCTCACTCTAATTTTTAATTATGATTTCTAGAAAACAGAATTCCCCCTTTTCATCGCGCCCCTTGGAGGTCACCATTTATTCACGATTAGAAAAGAAATGGGGATAAGCAGTGCTGCCCCGGGCCGTGCAGCGTTAACCGTCTGTGGCTGGTGCCGCGCAGAGGCAGCGGCCAGGAGGAAGGGCCTCCCACTGTCCACACAGCTCAGAGCTCGATGCGACGTAACAGCCGTGGGACCGCCTAGAGACAGACTCACCCAACACCGGAACCACGGCATGACACGACTCCAAGAAGGCTTCTGTGGGAATGCCACTGTCCTCCAGAAGTTCAATGTCGCTAAAGCTGAGCCATTTGGTGGTGAGGAGGAGGAGAGAAAGCAAGAAAGTCAGCACCCTCTGCAGTTCGGAGGCAGTCACGAAAACAGCTGCCCTCTACGGGGCGAGTCAATTGGCCGGATTTCACACCGTGAGTGTTTGCTTTTCTATTACGATACAGCCTCAGTACAACATCGTCCCCACGGCTGGCCATCAAAGCAGACTACAATTTGTCCGGAGTGTGCTCTCACACCCAGTTCCTGCTCGTCCGCTGCTTCAGACGCAGTGGACAGCAAACCAGGCCAGGTCTCTGTCTGCTAGGACACACCACCGTCTGAAAGGACCCCAGGCTGACCTCCCAGAAGGCACCGGCCTTCGGTGGTGTCAGACCGCACAGATACCTGGTGCGCATGGTGCTGAAGAAAGTCGGGATGACTTCCTGGCCTTCTTCCCAGCGGGATTCCGGAGAGCTCCGTGAGGAGTTTGACCCGGGCTGGGCCAAGCTGTCATGATTTTCCAAGTTTTCCTCTCCATCTTCCTTCATTATTTCACCTTGGACTGCAGAGTACAAAATATTTATTAATCCATTATTTATTATAGAAACTTATACTCATTGTAGAACATTTCTAAAACACAAAAGCACAGAGAAATGAAAATCGGTGCAATCCTACACACAGACACACATACCATATATATATACACACACACAAAATTAGGTTTCAATATATGTAGACTTATACCTTGCTTGTTTTCATCAATGTATCAAAAATACTTTCATTATCATTGAATACTTTTCAAGACATAATTATAATGACCATGCAAAATTGCAACCTGTGGGGATCTTTAGGTAGTTTCTAAAATTTTAGTATTAGAAATAGTCATTCCTCATTATTCATGTATTCTGGATGTGTAAGCTTGCCTACTTGCTGAAGTTTATTTGTAACCCTAAACTCAATGCTTACCACACTTCTGCAGTCATTTGTGGGCATGTGCAGAGTGGTGAAGAATTGAGTCACCTGACATGTATGTTCCCGGCTACAAGTGACACTCTGCCTTCTGCACACAAGCGTTTCTTTGGTGGCACATTTTGTGCGTTTTTGAGTGCTCTGCTGATTTCACTGTAAAAAAGGGCCCCAAGCACAGTGCTGTCTGTGAGGCACAAGGCCGTGATGCGCCTGATGGAGAAAATGCCGGTTAGATAAGCTTGACTCAGGCACGCGCTGTACAGCTATTGGCCATGGGTTCAATGTTACTGAGTCAACAATATATCGTAAACAAGGTGTCTTGAGACAGAGACACAAACAAGTGTTGATCAGTGGACAAAAAGGTTGCAGGACCCTAACTCTGAACCTCCCCTCGGAGCAATGGTTCAGTACTTGCTAATTCATTCAGTGCCTGTAATGATTTGACAGAACGGAACTACCATGAATAATGAGAATCAATGGTAATATCATTCAAACATCCTTGTGCACAGAGATCTGTCCTTAAATCTGACTATTCCCTATAGACAAACCCCGAGAGGTAAAATTACTGGGGCAAACAACAGTACTGTTTCTATAGATATTCTCGTGTCTTTATTATTCACTTAAGGGACAAGACTTCAGTGATATGTGGATCATCCGTCTTATACTAAGATATGAAAATATGTCTTCTTTTCTAAACCCAGCTCATCTGGAAAAACGGAGCCTCTGGTTTCAAGAGAAATGAGGGGGACAATTTTTTTTAAAAAATTTATTTTAAAAATATTTATTAAAACTTATAACAAGTAAAAGCTCTACCACCATTGTCTTGGACTGATCTGAAGTTGGTTCAGGATAGAGCCCATGGAATTCGCCAATGTGAAAGGGCAGCATTTGAACTGCAGGCTGGCCTGGGACGTGGGACTGTGGCTGAACACAGAAGGCCGGGAGAACCTGCTGTGGCTGGTGAACTCTGACCTCCTCGGGCCTCACCGGAAACCAGGAGGATGGAAACCTGAACTGCCAGACCTTCTCACGCTCCTAAGTCTGACATCCGGGCTAAGTTCAAAGGACTTCAAGTTTCAGAGCAGAAGGCCCACGAAATACCTGCGCTCTCCGAAAGGTGCGTGCAGGCAGCTGTGCTCACCGCAGCCCACGAAGGTCACGGACAAGACCAGCGCGCGGGACAATGCCTCTTCTTTCGGCCACTCTGCGCCGGTCAGATGGGCGGCAGAACGCTGGCTGAGCAGGGCCTGCTGCCCCGCTAACGCCGACTCACCGGCCTCCGGAGCGCCCGGGACACTGCCGTCAGCCCAGTTCCCACCAAGTGTCCCATCAGGGGTAACGGATCAAACCCCCAACATCCCAATGTTCAAGGGCCCACTGCAGACTTTAAGTTTGTCTTACCTGTTACATTATCATCTATATTTTCTCCCCTGGACATGCTGCAATTGATCTCTGTAGATTTCAGATACAAGGAACTCTTGTTTTTCATTGGGATTTCTTCTTCGTCATTTATTTCTTTATTTAAAGGTCCATTTTCACAATTGTTTAACTCCATTTGCCTGGGAATTTTTTTAAAAAAGAAAAAGACCAGAAGGTCCAATTATTTGGTCAGAAATATCGATTGTCCAGGTAGATCTGACTCTGAGGGATGGGGGAAGGGTCTACATTGATCGAAAAACAGAACTGTTAAATCAGCCAAATCTCTCACCCCATCCCTGCGGGGGGAGCAGGCCAGGCTCCAGGCTGAAGCTGAGAAATCGCAGCCAGCCAAGGCTCTCCTTGCACCCCCAGGGACTCAAACTCCCTGCACCCCACTAGCAACAGGAAATAGTCATCGATAGGTCTCTGGTTTCCAGTCAGCTTTCTGCAGGGACCAAACTTAACGCTTTTTTCTCTCTCAGTTCTCAAAATCACTGGCCATTTCCCTGTGTTTGCCCAGCAGGGAGCTGTCTAGAAGCCACATGCTGTGACCAGGGCAGAACAAACATCTCTGCCAAGCATGTGTGACAGATAAAACTTCGAGGACAGGCAGCATCCTGAGGTTCTGCTGCTCTTCAAACAGAAAAGGCAATTTGACACGCAAGTGGAACACCTGACTCTGTTAAAGGGACAATCACAACATCTTATTATAAGTGACTAGGATGAGCCGAATTAGAAGAAAAAATTTCCTTCTAATAAAAATAAAGGGAAAGGGTCTAAGCTACATGATGACTCCAAGAAATTTTTATTTTCTAAAGAAATACCATATTTCAACTTAGTAATAAAATATATAGTATACTAAGGAAATACTTCAAGAGAAAAAAAATGATAAAGATGTTCATAGTAGAAACATTTAGGACAGGAGACAATTTTTAACAATCAAATTGGGAACAATCCGGTGTTAAAGAAGCACACTCTATATAAGGAGGTAAATTATCAAATAATAACTTTAAAGGACAAATAAACTAAGTAAAAATTTGGGAATGTTCATATCAAATAATAATGGAGTAAAGATCCCAAGCAGTAGGAACATAACTATGTAAATGTGTCCTTTTTAAAATCAAAGCAGCCTTTGGAGGAAGAAATCGTTTAGCTTTTGATGTTCTTTTTTCAACCCGTAGTGCCACCTAAGATTTTCATTTTCCTGTTAAAGCAGCAGCACCGTCTTCCCGGGGTGAGCTCACCAAGTCCGAGCTCAGCGCCTCCACAGAGAGGCGGTGCCGCGCTCCGTGCCCGGGACAGATGGCACGTTTCCAGCAGCGACGGTTCCCAGCAGGTGGGCAGCCGGGGGAGTCCCTGCCGAATGCAAGGTCTGCAGCTGCTTCGGGCTCACCCACACGAGGGCAATCGGATACTGTTTCCTGCCGGTATCATCTCAAATCATGAGGAAACCCACCATATGATCTAAATATCCTTATTTTTTAAAAGCAAGATCTTTTTATTTATTTATTTATTTATGTATTTATTTTTACTTTTAGAAAGAAGGAAAAAAACAAAGAAGTTACTGTACCTTTCCAATGAATTATGAATCGGTACAATAGGATGTTTCATCTTTAAAAGAAGCAAAGAGATGAACGTTTAGATGTTAAATTTCCAACAGAGCATTTTGAGTTTTGTCAGATATGAAAGTGATAAATATGATCTTCACATGCAGTGCCCCGGTTTTAGAACAATTTCAGACTATGCTAAAAGAAGGGAGTCATTCTTCCCAACCAGCCCCTCATATTTATTCAAATAAGGTACCCGAATTTCTAAGGAAAAGGAAGGTGGCCTTTTGAAGGACCTAATTATCAGAGCCAAACCCTTGGTGGTTGACTTCCTAATAATTTCAGTTACTCTCATTAAACATTAATAAATCCCAAGCTCTGACGGGGTACCATACGAACCAGGATGGGGCCCCTGCCCTTGCGGTAACTACACTGGAGAGTAAGGCTAAAGCAAAGGTGTGCAGAGGCGTTCTCGGCCCAACTGAGGGGTTCAGGGAAGAAGACATTAAATCTTGAGGGATTGCCGAAACCGGTTTGGCTCAGTGGATAGAGTGTCGGCCTGCAGATTGAAAGTTCCCAGTTTCGATTCCGGTCAAGGGCATGTACCGAGGCTGCAGGCACATCCCCACTAGGGGGTGTGCAAGAGGCAGCTGACCGGTGTTTCTGACTTTCTGTCCCTCTCCCTTCCTCTCTGTAAAAAATCAATAAAATACATTTTTAAAAACCTTCAGGGATGGATCGGAGCTAGCCAGGAAAGACAGGGGAGAGGCATTCTCGGCACTGGGGCGTGGCTCCGAGATGGGGGAGCTACAGCAGTTAACACGGTTGAGCCAGGTTACGACAGCCAGAGGCTGGGATGGGGGAAGCGGCTGAGCAGTTCTGACGTCACCCTGTGGGCAGTGAGGGAGCCCCTGCAGGCTTGTAGGGGGGTCCAATTTACCCGGCAGGGAAAGAACTGCTACCCCAAATCTCAGGGAGGCTCGCTGCACCAGGAGGCTGAGAGAAGAGGCTGGCTACCGAGACCAGGTTAGGGGGCGAAGCTGCCAAACATAGCTGACTGGACGTGGGAACAAAGGGCAGGCGGAGAAGTGGACATAGAGGGAAGTCGGCTAAGAAAAGTCTTTATGGGCCACCCCAGAGGAATGGAGACCATCGCCCCGCACACCGCTTTGTCAAGTTCACCTTCTCGGTAACCGCGCCGCCGCGCGCAGCGGGCCTCACCCTGCCGGGCTCAAGAGCGGCCAGCGGCGGCGACCCCGGGGGCGTGCGGCAGAGCAGCTCCGAGGTGAAGGCTGCGTTTGCAATCTGCATGCATTCCTCCAAAGTCTTCAGAAAAGTATTGCACGTCGATTTCAGCAGCGTGCCCACGTCGATTCCCTCCTGCCAGACAACAGAGTGGAAGACTCCGTCACCTCGTAAAATAGCGGCAGCCCGGCTGCGGACTGTCCTTAGAGGTTTTACCCACAACCATGATGACAGTACATTCCCCACTCTTCTGCAGGACGGGCGTGTGCATCAGTTATACAAGGACTGAGTCTGACTTCTCTATGGACCATAGACGAGCGGTACCCCCAATCTGACCCTTCGCAGCCACCCACTGCTCCAGCTGCGAGCAACGCCTTCATTCAACTCAACAACACGCGCTGCCAGCACCGCGCCAGGTGTGGGCACAGCCTGCTTCCAGGCCACAGGGGGCAGGCGTGACACGGAGCCGCCGAGACTGTAGACGGGTGGGGTCGCTGAAAAACGTCTCCCAGGGCCTGCGTGAAAATGAGCTTCTAAAACGGAAGCACTAGGAACCACAGTAACACGCTGCTGGCTTTCAGAACAGGTTTTCTGGCTTCCCATTCAGATGAGTCTAAGGTTTCAGCAACTGCAATTCTTTTGAATAGCCAATCATTTTTCCCTCCCAGTTATGTTTCTTGTTCAGTGCGTTTCTCCTCTGGACATCGGCATTGCTGTGCTGTCCAGAAATTGAGGTCATGTCCTGACTAAGAGAGTGCGGTGACACGTCCCTTAGTGTTAAAGCGACCAGACGGGCCCAAGAGGGAGTCCCTCATGTCAGAACACCAACAACTTAACCAGGCCTCTCTGCTGGGCTCTCCCGGGGAAACACGGCAGACAATGCCAGATGTCTCCTGGGGCACCCTGCTCTGGGTTGAGAATCACTGTTCTAGACCATAAACGTCCCAAGACCAGGGCTGAGATGGCACTGTTTTTTGGTTCTGGTGCCTCCCTCCCTCCCTTTTCCAGCACGGTGTCGTGTTCAAAACAGTAGCTCCAAATGGTAGCAATTACTTAGTTAATCCTGAATCCACCAGAGGAAGGAGAGCTGTATGCGTCCACAGGCTGAAATGCACATATCTGTTCTCTCGGTTAAGTTTTATTTTCTCTGAAAAGCAGTAAAATCCCAGACTCCGGGACGAAGCGAGGGTGAGCATCACCTTTAAGCAACGCCGGGTGCCATCTCGCAGCGGCGCCGAGCGGGCAGGTCTTACCTCGGCGCCGGACGCCCCCGCGGCGGCCACTTCTCTCGTTTTCCCCACTTGCTGAACAAGGAGGTCACAGTAGAGTCTTAGTTCTGACATCTTGGTTTTCAAGTTTTCAGTGTTTTCAGCAAACTCTGCATGACGAAACGACGACAACGTGTGTCATTATCAGAACGAATGCGCGGTGACCCAGTTAGGACGCCCCCAGCATACGGCTCACGAGATACACAGCCGACGTCTGGAGTCAGGTGCTTCCAGTGTGGCTTACAGACGGACGGGGGTACGGGCAAAGGGAACAGGGGAGGAGACGGCAGTCTTGGGAAGTAATCCACATTATCTGAGCCGGCACATCGCCTGCTCAGCGGCCCAGGGAGGAGGGGACAGCACACTCCTGACCCACGCGGGTCAGAACTGGGAGCGGGGTCCGGGTTCAGAGTCCCAGTCTCAGTTCTACCAGGTTTCCTGTGTGTCAGACGGGGCCACAGCCCTCTGCCTGCTACCACAGGGCACAGACTGGGAGACGGTGTTCTGTAACGTGCAATGACCACTAATGAGGCGGCTCATGAATTCCCGGGACCGGCCAGCACGCTGCCCGCGGCTAATACACCCGCCGTGCACCTGCCGCTCCCTGACTAGCTCTGCACGCCAGCCACCCGGTGCTGCGGGCTCGGCACCATCAGCGCCTGCGCCCTCCTGCACAAAATGCTGCCTGCTGCCACCGGATCGGGGTCAAAGCCCAGGCCTAGAATTCACTCCCGATTTGGCATGCAGAAGCACCACCAAGCAGTCATTTCTCTGCGTCTACTGGGAGACCTAAGCACATCTGCCACATCTGTCACGAGAAAGCTTTCTGCAACACTTTTCCCAGAGGCCCCCCTCTCCCCACAATCTCTTCAGGGGTGTGTGGGGCTGGGGGCGATGAGGGCTCAGGCAGTAAGCCCTGGCTTACGCGTGACCCAGTCCAGAGAGAAAGCTGTGCCCTGCTTCTCAGACCTAATGATGGCGCGTTCATGAGCGCTGGGCAGCAGCAAGCTGACAATTAAGCATCTCCCCCCCCCCACCCCCCCCCCCCCCCGCACCGGGACAGGGAGGGGAAGTGGGTGTCACTTCTCTGGCTCCGCTGCTCTTCACCAAAGGTGAGCTCTGCCAGACAGGGTACCCCGGGCTTGTCTTGTGGTAATCCTAATGTAGGTCACCTCCTCTTTGTAAAATATTAGGAAACTGAGGCTCCGAGGGACTGAGTGACCTGGGCCAAGGTCACAAAGCCAGGAACCTACTTGCAAAGCCATCATGGGCGTCCGGGTGTATCTGGCTCCAAAGCCTGCACTCTTTCTGCTCTGACATGCTGAGTGTTGGCTAGAGACCAGGGTTTGCCTGCTCATTTTTGCATGTAGAGCTGGTTTATTACACAGAAAAGCCTTCTGTATTTTCCATAGGGAGAAATATACGGTTCATTCCTTCAGTTTCCAGTTGTCCTTTCAGACCTGTTTCTCTAGAGCCTACTGACGTCTGAAGCGGGCTCCCCGGGGCGCTGTGCCAACGGAGGCAGAAGAGTTCTGCGACCGCACGCAGCCTAAGCAGCTCACTCCTGACAGGGGCAGCCCCGAGCCAGCCGGCGGTGTCTGTGCCACGGACACTGCGCTCTCCGGGGTCCTGACACTGTATTTTCCCAGGTACCAGGCCCGGGAGTCTCTGGCTTTTGGGGAAGTGGCCGCATTTGGAAACAGTGACAGGGCCCCAGTTTTGAAGGTCATGGCATCCATGGCTTCTGTGAGGTTGCACTTAGCTAATGGTTTTTAAAAAATGTATATTTTTATCAGTTTCAGAGAGGGAGGGGGAGGGAGAGGGAGCTAGAAGCATCAATGATGAGAGAGAACCGTTGACCGGCTGCCTCCTGCACTCCGCCCACTGGGAACTAGGCCTGCACCCCAGGCGGGTGCCCTGGCCGGGAATGGAACAGTGACCTCCTGGCTCTCAGAGACCACGGCTGAATGCCACTGCACTGTGCATCATTTGTGTGGCACACAAAGCTGGCTAGGTGGTCAGAGGCAAGAAAACAAGTAGGGGACCCAGAGATGACAGTGGGCGATTCCCATGGTTTTCAGACCAGAGGACATTCAGTACTTGCCCTTTTCCTTCTGGGTCCTACTGTCGGTCAGGCAAGCCTTGGCCGAGCCCAGGGCCACCAGCCACCGCTGTCTCTCAGCCACGCTTCTGGCTTTCAGGTAGAAATACTGTTCCCCGGGGATGGTCAGGTCCATGCGCGTGTTATCTACGGAGTGAACTGGCAGCAAAGCAGGGGAGGTCAGAAACCCAGACGAACCTTACCTGGGCAGCCTCCACCCACCCACGTTCCTGGGCTCAACTGGTGCCAGTCACTGGAGTCCGCTTCTGGGGGAGGATGCCAGCCCTCTCCTCACCCCCCTCACCCCCCTCGCCTAGCTCGTTCATCTCATCCGACGCCTCCACTGATGAGGAGGGAAAACCCTGCAACTGGTCCACCGTATCACCCCGAGATTCCGGTCTGAAAAACAGTCATCCACTTCTCCTTAGGATCTTTCTCCAGAATAGAAAGGGCATCTCTCTTTTGGCGGGCGTGTGTGAGATATGCTGTTTGCATGCCAACAAGTAAGAGGGCACTCTATCTCCTTGGGTTTACTGGAAAGTAATAAAGAACACAATGTTTTCCTTTGCCTCTTCCCTTCCCAAGTCAGATCAAAAGTGTGAGAATGCCCTCAGAGCCCTCAGAAGGAGAAACACGCAAACTGCACTCTCCTCTACCCACCACGCATCAGCCCCCAAACCAAAAATTCCCTTCTCACCTCCCTCTCTTCTAACCTGCCCTGAGCCACACCTCACGGTCCCCGAAACCAAGAAGGGAAGGCTGTTTGTAGGTCTGTTCGGCATTTGCTTGTTTGGAGCACGTGGTGGTGAGAAGTGCGTGACCTGAAGCGGCAGTGCCGCGGTGCCCAGATCTGGTAAATAAGCCCAGCTGGGCAGTGCCTGAGGGCACCAGATGTGGTCAGCCCCCGCTCTCATTTGTTTTGACGACCTCTTAACCCACCGCCTGGCGAAAACGGGCGGCAGCTTTAGGTCTTACTGCAGAGCCTTCTTCTGGGACTAACGCTGCACATTTGTCTGTAACAGCAGAGGCAGAGAAGGGCACCGGGAGGCCAGAGCGCTCCTGTTTGGAGGGTGGGGGGCAGGAGGGACACTGAAACCTGCAGCGCGCTTGCCTTCTCACCTTGAATCTCGCAGACGGCCATCTGGATGCTCCCTTTGCAGCCTTTCCAGGCGTCCTCCGGGGAGTCGTAGTAGGACAGGACCCCGCCACAGAGGAGGAACCACCGGGGCTGCCAGCCTGGAGCAGAAGAGGAGCTGGTCTCAGGGGCTGCCTGGCTGTGAGGGGCTCCCCGGGCACAGGAACCGGCCCTGACAAAGGGTGTGGTCCCTGCGCCAAGGAACTGACATTCCAGGGGAAACTAAGGAAAGACATGGGTTAGGAAAGACCTGTGTGTTTGATCACATTAAATTAAATTAAATTAACCCACAGAGGCATGTCTTTTTAGTCACACAGCATATAGAAAAAGTCTGGAAGGATCAGCAACAAATATTGTGATGATTTTCCAGGTAATAGAATTAGCGATGTTTTTTTTTTTTAAATATATTTTATTGAGATTTCACAGAGAAGGCAGAGGGATAGAGAGCTAGAATATCGACGAGAAACACCAACCAGCCGCCTCCTGCACGCCCCCCCCTGGGATGTGCTTGAAACCAAGTCACATGCCCCTGACCTGAATCGAACCTGGGACCCTTGAGTCCGCAGGCGGACACCCTATCCACCAAGCCACACCAGTCAGGGCTAATGATGGTTTTCACCCCCCTCTCCCCCTAATATAGTACTAATAACCTGTGATTTTCAATTGTTTCCTGTACATTTTATGATCACACACTTGTTTTCCTCCCCTCTGGTTAAGAAAATTATCCCAAACTCAGAAATGAGGCAAAAGATTATGCTGCCCTTTCAACATCACACAGATGCTAGTAAGCCTGCCAGGGTCCTTGACCGCCGGAAGTTAACGGTGGCCCACTAGTGGAACGGAGTAATCTTAAAACTCCAGGGCTCACCCACTTTACTTTGGGGGGTTTCGGGGGACAGACCGTATTTGGTCGCAATGGGAATTGTCCAGGCCTCCTGCACAGCCCGCACACTAGTGAAAGCAAACTCCTGTGCTGTCCGCTTCTGGGCTTCCCTCAGGCTGGGTCTTCGATGTCACCCTGCACCTCTGATTGGACCCGCAGCCTCCCCAGCCAGGTGTGCTTTTCTTCCTGACATGCCCTTGCCCTTTAGGGACATATTTCTTCCCTGGGACTCTTATGTGGCCGGGCACCACAGAGAAGGTGGCAGAAGCTCTGGCTGAGCCCCAGGGGCTGCTCAGCTACAATCCCTTGGGGACTGACTCACACAAACCAGGTACCTAAGACACTGACCGACATCAAATGGTGTCAATTTATCACGATATGACAGGTGTGTGAGATGCCCCAGCCAAGACCCTGGTACAGGGCGATACATATGTAGTCACGTGGCTAAAGGGTCAGCAGCAAATCTGAGCTCAGTACAGGAGCCAGGTGCAGCCGAAATGTCCCACTCACTACTTACTGCAGCGGAGCCTGCTTTTCTTTGTGTTTTTCTTCATATTTACTTTTAAAATAAATTTACTGGGATGACATTGGTTAATAAAGTCACCTATTTTCAAGGGTACAAGTCGAAAATACCTCATCTGTTTATTGTATTGTGTGTTCACTACCCGAAGTCAAAGCTCCTGTCTGTTTTTCTAGGATCAGAAAACTCGGGCCTGCCAACTTACCATGTCTCTCACCTGCGTCTCTCACCTCCGTAAACAAAACTGGTTCTCACCAATTCTCAACATCCCCCTCTGGCAGTTCACAGCAGTGACTGAAACATCCTGCCTTTCTCAGCAAAGATAAGTAACCCTTCCGAAAGCTATAGCTTATGCTGGGCTCGTTATTTTCTTTATTCTGAGTACTTCTTCCCAGGGAGACCCGCAGACCTTTTCCCGGATGTAAGGAGCCCGGGGCCTTATCTCACCCTAAGTCAGTTACTGGCTGGCGAATCTCTTGGAATCAACTCATTTTTATTTCAGAAGCTGATGATTCCTGACCTTGACTACAAATCCGATGGAAACTCTAATTTGAAGGCCCCTGTTCTTTGCACAAACAGCACAACCCAGGAAACCACCTGGGTCGTCATCAGACTCTGTCTGGATGCAGAGAGTTCAGCACTTCTGGATTCAGGTGAGAATGGTGAGGTTTTGGCTGTGCAAGAAAATCCAGTTATTTACAGCTTAGGCCACCTCCCCTCGCTGACACAGAAGCAGCAATTCCTGAGATTTGGAAGAGAACTTTGAAATCTCCTAGTCCAACCAGCACATTTTATAGATAAGCAACCGATTCCAGGTAGGTTAACTGACCTACCTGAGAAATGGAAAAGGACTTTGAAATGACCTCATCCAACCAGCTCCTTCTACAGATAAGGAAACCAATCCCATGTAGATTAAAAGATCTACCTGAGCTCACACAGGAAGCACACAGATTTGGGAAGAAACCTGTGTCTTTCTATACTGCAACCGTCATGGCATAATAACCCCCAAACCCCAGTTCTAGAATGCCAACCTTGTATAGAAGATTAGCATCTTCTCACAGACAGTTCAACCACCGTAATTTTTGAGCAGGAATTGAGGATACATACTCTCAATTACTGCATCTTATTAAATTTAGAACCCATCCGTATTAGGGTTCTCCAGAGAAACAGAACCAATAGCATGTGTGTATTTCTCGATTGCTGTCTCTGTATTTACATATTTGTTATAAAGAATTGGCTCGTGCAATGGTGAGGGCTGAGAAATCCCAAGATCTGCAGACAGCACGCTGGAGACTCAGGAGGGCCGATCCGAAATTCCGGTCCAAGGGCCGCAGGCGTGAGTTTCCAGAAGAACCAAGGTTTCCGTCCGGTCAGAAAGCAGGAGAGGATGAATCTTTCAGCTCACGCGCAGGCAGGAAGGGTTCCCCTTTCAGCCTTTTTGCTCAGTTTGGGTCTTGGGCTGGCTGACACCCATGCACATTAGGGGAAGCAGTCTGCTTTACCGGATCCACCAACTCAAACGCTATTCTCCTCCAGAAACACCCTCGTAGATAACCCCAGAATGTGTCCGGCCCAATGTCTGGGCACCTCCTGGCTCAGGCGTGTTGACACATAATATCAACCGCCACGCACTAAGGATTGTAAGATATACCATTATTTCACGTGTCACAGGCAAGAAAACTTAACCTGCATAAGCCATCATGAAACATCGGTGCTAAGCTGCTTTCTGATTTCAGAGTGCTGAAACGCGGGGAGAAAAATACCTAAAGACTTTGCAGCCGGTGTGGCTCGGTAGCTGAGCATCACCCACGAACCAGGTTACAGTTCAATCCCAGCCAGGGCACACATCCTGTTAATGTCTGTCCGTCTCAAATCAGTAAAAACGTATTTTTTTCCCAAAAAAGTCTAAAAATTAAGAAAAATAATGTGGTACCAAACTAGGTTTACTTTACAGGAATCTGAAACATGTCACCGCCCCTTTCCCTCGGCACCCCGACAGTACAGCTGCAGTAAGCTCTGAAAGTAGCTGGTAAACAAGACAGTGGCCGCAACAAAAGCTTCCCCGTAACAGCTGCAGCCTCTGCCGAGAGGCCACAAATATGCTCGGGGAAGTTCAGTTTCGTTACTGCTGGCTCCAGGCCAAGCATGTCAAACTCGCGGCCCCACAGGCCACGCGCCTCCTTTACTGGTCCGAGTTAGCCTTTGAGTTTGACGTGCTTGCTGTAGACTGTCACTACAAAAACCATCACTAAGAAACACTTCTTTTAAAGCACAGAGTTCCTCGAACTCCAGAAGGCACATGAGACCACGGAAGTCCCATTGTCAGGACATATATGAGTGCCTTAAAGACAGAGCCGCGGGGAGCTCAGAGGACACGGTGCTCTTTCCCGGGGTCGGCGATGGATTCACTGCATGAGAAGAGAGAGACGGATGATGAAGGGACCACTGATCCTTGTCTTGCGTTCATCTGCAGTTGCCTTGGTTGGTACAGGACGATTAATTTTACGAATCAACTTGACTGGGCTAGCTGATGACTAAACGCTGGTAAAGCGTTATTTCTAGGTGTTTCTGTGAGCGTGTCTCGGGGAGAGACTAGCATTTGAATAGAAAACTGCACAAAAAGACGCCCCACAGAACAGGCGAGCATCACCGAGCCAGGCGCGCCTGAGGAGAAGGGAAAGGCAGAGTAAAGCCACATTTACGCTCTGCTAGGAGCAGAGGGGAGCTTCTCCCACCGGGGAAAGGCGTCTACAAAAACCCCACAGGCACATTATACGTAGTGACAAAACACTGCGCTTTCCCCCTCGTATAAGGGCAGGGTCTGGCCAGGGCAGTGGGCTCCAAAATGAAATGAAAGGTATCTAAATTGGAAAGGAAGAAGCAAATCTACCTCTATTAGCAAACATGCTCTTATATATTAAAAAAATAAGCCATAAGTGATCCATGAAAAAAATTATTAAAATAATTTAATAAGCTCAGCAAAGTTGCAAGATATAAGACCAATACACAAATACTGTTATCAGCGAGGCCCCTTCTATGTCCCCACCTGCTACTGGTGGAAGTGGGCATCTTGGCATGCTGTGGGAACAACAGTTCCCGGAGGCCCCCATGGGTGGAGGAGGTACTGTGGAAAGCTTTATTGATGATGGAAGATTAAGATAAAATAGCATCCTTAGATAAAAGTCCACCTCCGTCTCCCCACTAAGGAAGAAGCCCCATTTTGTCTTCAGCAGAGTGAGAATCAAAGCCACTGCCCAGCCTGGTCCGTACTGAAGTCCAGTCCAACATCTGGGTGGGTAGCTCCTGTTCCCAGCTGCAGGCCATGTGTGAGGGGTCTGCATGGCCTTCTAGGGCCACATGGAAGGCCAGCATGAGTCACAGAGCAAGTGAATTCAAGGGCAAGCGAGCAAGAGGAACAAGATGGAAGAAGTTACTTTGGGGATTTTAACTAGGAGCTCAAACAATGAATCCTTCAGGATTTCACACACTTGCAGTGGCTTCACCCCTCCACCACCCCATGGTTCCCCAGGCTCCACTGACAGACAAGCGCCTTCCCTACTCGACCCTGACTTCGCTGCCTACATGCCCATTCTCCCCTTTGCTGGACACCTTCCCCCAGGGATTGGCGGGGAATGGGCTGGTGGTTCCCTGGAGAGTGTGAAACTGTAGCTGCCCAGATGGCCATGCTTATAATGTTTGGCCTTCCCTCTGTTCCTTCCTGTTATTAATATTAGCTAGTGAATTGAGAAAGTAACAATATCAACTGCATTCCCATATAGTTGCAATGAAAAATTGGAAAATGAAATTAAGCAAATAATTCCATTTACAGTAACATCGATAATTAAAATACTTAGGAATAAACTTAATAAAAGCAGTGTTAATCTTATAGTCTGGAAACTAGAAACATTATTCAAAGAAATTAAAGATTTGAAGACTTTATTCCAAAGCTTATTCTTTTCTCACATGGTGCAAATGCCTTTTACTGAATTAACAGGAACTGTTTGCAAGATTTAGTTTGTTTTTTCAATGAGTGTAATTTTCTTCAAAACAATGAACTTATATTTGAATCTAAAATGAGATAACTCATGCTAATTTTGCACTATATATCCTTCCTTTTTCACTCCAGATCAGTCACGATTTTTAAATCAAAATTTCTATGTTTAGACGTTCTGATTCCTTTAAAGATCCAAACCAAGAATGCTTACTTGTGAGTCATACTGTCACTTCCCCTTTTTCACTCAATAGTGTTATGACAAGTAGCTCATCCAAATATACCACTAAAAAAACCCACAACACTTAAAAATTAAAAAAATATTTATTTTTAACTTTACACACAATAAACTTCCTTTCTCCCGTAATAGCCCTGAGTTATTTTGATAAGCACACAGTTCTCTAACCACCAGGATCAAGATGCAAACAGTCCCATTCATTATCTTCCCCTCAAATTCCGTGTGGTGCTCCTAGTAGTCAAGCCCTGTCCCCATACTTTAGCCCAGGCCAACCACTGTTGTGTTTTCATTTTAAATTAAAAATATTTCCTAATTTTTTAGGCACTTCTCCTTTGACCCATGGGTTACTTAGACGTATACGTTTATTTTTCTAATATTTGGGAATTTCCACATCTTTCTGTCATTGGTTGTTAATTTGCCTCTATTAAAGACACAGAACACTCTTTTCAAGGTGGCAGAGTTGCTCTTCTTACCCTGATGTTTTAAGTTTCCCCTAGTATCATTCCCTCCGGGTAAAAGACCTGCTTTAGACATTTCTTTACTACCGTTTTCTTCTATCTCAGGGTGCTATTTTATCTTAACTCTTGAAGAGCATTTCATTGAATATAGAACTCTCTGTTGACAATTCTTTCCTTTTAGCACTTTATTAAATACATTTTAAAAAATATTTTTATTAACTTCAGAGAGAGGAAAGGAGAAGAAAGAGATAGAAACATCAACGATGACAGAGAACCACTGACTGGCTACCTCCTGCACACCCCACACTGGGGATGGAGCCCGGAACTCTGGGCATGCGCCCTAAGAATCAAACCATGACCTTCTGGTTCCTAGGTCGACAGCCAACCACTGAGCCACACCAGCTGGGCTTACATATTTTTAAAAGATGACTTTAGAGAAGGAGGAAGGGAGAAGGAGATAAACATCGATGTGAGAGAGAAACATCCATCAATTGCCTCCCATATGCACCCGGACAGGGCTCCAATCCACAATCTGGGTATGTGTCCTGACCGGAAACTGAACCAGAGACCGTTCAGTAAATGGGGCGGCACTTCATCACCTGAGCTACACCAGCTAAGGTTTTTCAGAACTTCAAAGATGCTGTTTCACTGTCTCCTGGTCTCCATTTTCTCTGGTAAGCAATTCCAGATATTTAAATTATTGTTTCCCTATATACACTGTGTCTTTGTACTCTTGTTGCTTTTGAGATTTTTAAGTTTTCAGCAGTTTCATTATGATGTGTGTGGGTATTTCTTTCTTTGAGTTTATACTGGTTAGAATTTGCCGAGCAGCTTTAATCTGTAAATCTGTAGTTTTCTCCTAATTCGGGAAGTCTTTCTCCTTTCCCCTTCTCCTCTCTCCAATGCCAGAATATTAGACCTTTCATTACTGTTCCACAGATTCCTGTGACTTCATTCTCATTTTTACCCCCATTTTTCTCTCTCTGTTCTTCAGAACGGATAATTTCTATTGATTTATCTTTAAGTTCACTAATTCTTCCTTGTGTCACCTATATTCTACTAAGCCCACCTGCTGAGTTTTTAAAATTTCAAATACCATTCTTTTTAGTTCTAAAATCCCCAGTTAGTTCTTTTTAAATAGTTTATATTTTTCTTCTGAGAATCTCTACCTTTTCATTTGTTTCAAGAGTGTTCATCTTTATCATGTTGGTCGTTCCAGTTTTGTCTGCCCTCCCAGTCTGCCTGCTATGGTTTACTTTTCAGAATGACCAGCTTGTGCTTTTAGGACTTTGTTCACAATGTGTGGTTATAATCAGTGGAAAAAGAGGCTACCGTGGGCTTCCTCCATCCTGGCCCGGGGATGACACTCTTAAATACAATGATTAGTAGGTGCCCACTCAGTGACATGTCAGCCAGGGTGCACCCACCCTTCTGCCTAGAAACCCATCCCTGTTCCTTCAGAGCTTCTCCCAATGAGGTGTCAGGGGAAACCAGTCCATAATCTTACCTTGTAACAGAACAGGAGGACAACATCAACATCCTAACATTTAAAAAATCCATAATGAAATGCTGCTGGAATGCAGAGAAACATGAAAAGGGCCCATTTAAATCCATTTGTAGGAAAGTGAAGAAAAAGGTGAAGGCAGGTGCTTTTTTGTCAACCCGAGGCGTAAAAAATCGTAACCATAATTAAGCAGGGACAGAACGGGAGAAGCAAAAGCAGTGACTATGTCCCTGACTTCTTTAGGCTTCAGTGTTTTTTTCCTATAGATTCACAGCATGAGCTTAATAATCTCTCTTGGCTTTCAAAATAACAGGAAACTCAATTCTTTCACAAAACCTATTTCAAAAGGAAGTAACTCATGCCAAGAAAATAAAGTGAGATTAAGTTTCTTGATAGGGTTGGTGATCTGTCTGAAGTGATGAATCAAGACTTAGTTTATCCACTGTAAGTTACAGTTACCGTGTCCATATGTATCATGGTTACATATGCATGTCCTACGCCAGCCGGGAGCGTGGACAGCGAAGCCTCGGCTCTCCTGCCAGCTTGGCGGTTACAAGTTTGCCGCAACTGGGGCTCCTGACAGTAACAGAGTAGCCCAGCACTCGTTAGACGACAGGATCCTTCATTTACATTAATTAATTCACAAAGCATTTGCTGAGCACTTAATAATTTGCCAGGATTGGTGATTTGTAGAAAAGACCCCGGGCCTCATAGAGAGACAGCCCAGTGGGGAGTCGGCACGCAGAGGGTGACCAGATAGTTACAATACTGACATCAAATTCTCTCCAGACCTACTGTGAGCGCCTCCGAAGTCGCCTCTCCTGTGTGCGTTAAGCTCCTGAACTGGGATATTTATTTGTTATGTCCATTTGTTCTGGGCCATGCCTCCCATATGTCGCACTAACACCCTACTCAAGGGAACCTAGACAGGAAACTTGGGTTCAAGTTCAAACTCATAATATCCAGATGTGTCATCCTGAGCACATCACTTAGTCATTAATTCCTCTGGGCATTATTTTCTAATTTATAAACTGAGAGATATGGACTAAACTGAGTGTCTAAGGTTTAAGATGTCATCTTCCTTCTAACATCTCTCTTAACCAACCCAGCAAATTCCTACCATCCTAGCTCCAAACCGGAAGGTCAGTTCGCCCCTCCCCCTCCAGGTGAATCACGCCATTCCCAGCATTCCGCTGTGCTGCCCTGGGGCACAGTGCGTGTAGCGCTGGAAAGGACACGGAGCCAGGCAGACCTGGCTCCATACTTATTTGCTGTGTGAGTCTGAGTTATTTATTTTGCGAGCCTAAATTCATCCATCTGTGAAGTGGGAGATAAAGTAAAATTTCCAATGTGAGAGTTTTTTGTCTGTCTCCAATCTGTTCCTAATGGAATTGAACTGCTCTCACAATTCAGCTTTGCCCCCTCCATTACCATGTTTCAGCCAGCCGAGTCTTCCTCATGTGCTTTTCTACGTGTGCTTTCTTCCTACTCAGAAACCCCGAGTGACTCCCTGCCGTACGGATTCTAAACTCTCAGACCTGGCGTGGCTCCTGAAGCTAATCCCCTCCCAGCAACACTGAGTACTTCCTCCTGCTGGCTTCTTTACTGGGGCCCCTCCGTTCCGCTCCTTCCCCCTTTCATCCAGGCCACCTCCCCCCCCATCCCACACCTTCCATGAACTTTTCCCAGACCCCTCCTGAAAAGCATTCTCTACGTTTTTCTCGACAAAGGCATGCCTGTCTCCTTTGACCAGTTTTACACCTTCCTCCTCCTAATTTCTGGCTGCTTATACCGGCCCTAGAAGTCGAATGGCTGGTCTCTGTCCTAACTGTGTCTACTGGCCAGCAGAGGCAGAAAAACAGCAGGTCATCTGTGATGTCAAACTGGATGACCAATGTCTTTACTAACATTCCGACCTGTCAGGGGTGCCCGAAACTTGTCTTTTAACTCCGGTAAAGACACCGCAGTGGCAGACGATACCCACCTGCAGCTAGAGGCCAGGCATGTGCACGGCCATCCCGCTAAACCTTGGCAAGCCACAGCCTCGGGCAACCACATACAAGCTTAAAGGGTGCAATCACGGATTTAGCTGGAAGAGTATTTTCATGGTTGAGGAAAATTTCCAATAGACTATGACCTCCCCTGAAAACAAGGTCCATGTCTTACTCAAGACAGTAGCCCCAACACACCACGCACAGGGTCTGGTAAGATGTTGTGCTCAGGCTTATGTGAATGAATGAATGAATGAATGATTGACTGACTGGGGACTATTAGATGGGGTTAAAGGCAAATTGTTGAAACCATTCCCCTGGTATTTAAAAATCAAGATGGACATATGCACTACTATTAAATATAAGTTATATTGTAAATGAAATAAAATAAAAATAAAAATAAAAATAAAAATCAAGATGGAATCATTCTTGTTTTGGACTCCAGAGCAACAATTCTCTCTGAAGGACCTGCAGATCCTCAAGCAGACATTTTGCTTCCTTTGATGAGACGGAGAGACTAAAGGCCAGGCCTCTTCCTGGTACCGCCACTCTCTCCAACCTGAAACGGATCCAGAGAGAGAGATGCCCAAGCGTCCTGGCGTTTTTCGGACCCCCCCCCCCCCCCCCCCCCGGTCTCACTCGTCTGTCTTGTGTCCAACAACAGCTCCATTGCCTGCGTATTTTTTTAGCTCAGATCTATTCCTAATGGAATTTAACCGGCTTTGCTCAATGTAAACAAGATGAAGTAATGGTGACAGGAAGCGGTAAAGATTGAACACTGAGAGTACAGTCTGAGAACAATGGTTCCCAGGCTTCCTCAGCCACAGACCACTTCAGTGACATAAGACTCCACGGGTGACTCCTAACATCTCCAGCGTCACCGCACATCAGAACCAACGGGGACGCTGGTGCTGCTTGTGACGGAGAGCCAGCGGGGCTCAAGTCTACCATCTCCTATGTTCCTTCACACACATTAGTTAGTGTTTGTTCGAAACAAACGCCCAGACCAGTGCTACACAGATTTACGCGATCTGTTATCACCATTAAAAAAACACGATTGTCCTAAGACTACAGAGTCAATGACAAAATTCTAACATTCATATGCACCTGTTCCTTTGTAAATTCCACCCACCCACTTCCTAAAGGAGGTCTTAAGGAATTACAAATACATAGAGTCGCAGAAGCCTCAGGGAGCTACAGACACTGAATTTTCCTGCACCATCATTAAATAACTATCCAACTGATCTACCTTAAGTAAACTATGTACCAGGCAGGTACATATGTTTGCCATCCGTATTTATAACAAACCGTACAGCATAGTTATTATTTTGACTGTCTCCTTTAAACCAAGGCTCAGGGAAATTAAATACTTGCTCAAGGTGTCAGCACTAGAAAACAGCAGTGCCGAGGTTCGAACTCCAGGCTTTCTGACTCCAACTGTTAGCACTAGGCATTCAAATACACTGGCCATGCCGCCAATGACACCATGAATACGAGTTTACCACTGGATATCTACGTGCAAAGAATATACCCTTACATTACACACACAGATTAATTAAGAATGGATCAGACCTATTTAGAAGAGAGAAAACTATAAAAACTTTTGGAAAAAGCATAGGAGTAAATCCTCATGACCTTCTGTTATCCAGTGGTGTCTTAAGATGTAACATTAAAAGTACAAGAAATAAAAGAAAAAAATGACAAACTGGACATAAAAGTTGAAACCATTTGTGCCTCAAGTGATACCATCAAGAAAGTGAAATACAGTCTCCAGAACAAGAAAAAATACTTGCAAATCACTTATGTGAATTAAGACAAAAAACTCTCAAATTGGAAATTTTACTTTATCTCCCCCATCAGATAAGGAACTCATATCCAGAATAACGAACTCTTACAATGCCGCAGTGGGAAAATACGCTCAGTTAACAAACGGGGAAAGGATGTACAGACACTCCTCCCAAGAAGATATACAATGGCTAACAAGCACATGGAAAGATGGTCACTGTCATCGTCACTAGGGAAACATAAATCCCCTTCAGCTCCCCGGGATGGACAAACGGAAAAGACAGACACCACCAAGGCTGGGGGAGGACGCAGAGAAACGGGCATCTTCTCTCATTCCTGACAAGAATGTAAAATGGTGTGGCTACTGTGGAAAAGTTTGTAAGTTCTCCAAGAAAGAAAAATGAAAAACGGAGCAACTCAAACGTCCATCAGTGGTGAATGGATAAACAAATGGGGTCTCCGTACAACAGAAGAGCTTGTTAATAAAAAGGAATGAAGTACTGGTACATGCTACAACAGTGATGAACACAGAAAACATTATGCTAGGTAAGACTCAGTCAGAAAAGGCTACATAACGATGATTTCCTTTCTATGAATGTCTAGGATAAACAAATTTACACAGACAGATAGTGGTTGCAAGAGGGGGTGGGGGGACACTGATTGTTAATGGGAACTGAGTTTTTCTGGGGCTAAAGCAAGTGTTTATTATTATTTTTTAAAATATATTTTATTGATGTTTTTACAGAGAGGAAGGGAGAGGGATAGAAAGTTAGAAACATCAATCAGCTGCCTCCTGCACACCCCCTACTGGGGATGTGCCCGCAACCAAGGTACATGCCCTTGACCGGAATCGAACCTGGGACCCTTGAGTCCACAGGTCGACGCTCTATCCACTGAGCCACACCGGTTTCGGCTAAAGCAAGTGTTTTAAAACCGACCATGACTACTTTAAATATAGTAAAGCCCGCTATCTAGCATATTTGAAATGTGTAAAATTTATGATAGGTGAATCCCTCTCTCAGTAAGGATGTTAAAAAACAAACCAACAGGGACTGACCAGTGTTTGAGACTCGAGAGCCTCCTCTGATCACTCGCAGCCAGCGCTCCTCTGGACAGTTTCCCCGCACGAACACGTGCAGGCCGGTCCCCTTCCTCCAGCGGGGGCGGGGTGAGCACAGCTCCCGCACCTCTTCTGACAACCATCTGGTCAGCGGGATGCAGGCCTCTGCTATTTTTGGAATGCGGCGCTGCCATGTGCTTGCCCCTAACCTGCCCGGGGCCAGGACGCCTGCAGCTGGCGGGGCTGGCGGGGCCTCAGCCCCCGCATCTGCTGAGTGGGCAGGAGAGGGACCTCAAACTGTCAAGGAGGCTGCTCACAGCTGCTCGGCAAGTCTCCTTGTGACAAAACATATGCACGACACTGGGCCATCTTCCTCACTGCGGATCTCCCGCCTCCCACCCCCAGTGAGTCTGCTGTTCTAGGTCAGCGCACTTTAAATATCGGTGCGTTATGAATCAACCAGAATTACATAACGATCCGCAGGAAGGGCCTTTACACGCATTATGCAATGGAGCACTAACTCGGGAGCCACTCACTGCGGGGGCCTGGCCACTTCCTCTGCCTTTCCGAGGCTCATCTGGAAAATGGGGACAAAAAGGCCGCAGCTTCCTAAAACTGTTGTGAAGATTAAAGAGCGGATCCAGGCAAAAGCTTTGTGTGTATTAACTAGTAAATCTCGCCCTTTTACAAAGGAGACACTAAAGCTCAGGAACGGCAGGGCAGCGATGGATCTGGTATGAGACTTCAGTGGTCGGCAAACTGCGGCTCGCGAGTCACATGCGGCTCTTTGGCTCCTTGTATGTGGCTCTTCCGTAAGATACCACGGCCTGGGCGAGTCTATTTTGAAGAAGTGGCGTTAGAAGAAGTTTAAATTTAAAAAATGTGGCTCTCCACAGAAATGTCAATTGTTGTCCTGTTGGCATGTGGCTCTGTTGGCTGATGAGTTTGCCGACCACGGCCCTAACTAGCGTCCCGCTGCAGAGCGTCCTCACACATGGGCACGGCGAGCCCTGGGCCAGCTTTCGGGCTTGTCAGACACAAACACAAGCACAGGCTCGCTGCCGTCTGCCACAGGGGGCGTCTGTCTGAGGAACAGCTCACCGCCCCTCCCGACGCAGGGTTGATCCCCTAAAGCGAGGCTGTGTCACCGAGTCCCAGACGCCCCATGTCAGGTGCTCCCAGGGAGGAGGGCTCAGCCTGGCGAGGAAAACGCCCGCAGCAGCTTCCTCCCGCCCTGCCCTCTGGGGTGGTACATCGGGGAAGAGAGACTTTTCTCCCTCTTCTGTATTTTGGTGGTATATTCATGCAAGCAGCCTGGAAGTTATTCCCAAGGCATGATGTTTTCAACCCTTAAGAACGGATGCAGTTTAATTTAAGAGGCAAGAGAAGCTCACAAACAAACTACATTTGACAAAGTACAAAAAAATGGAGCCAAGGTAAGCTTTAAGCTTTTAAACACTCTCCTCTCTCTCTCTTTCTCTCCAAGCTAAGCTTTAAGTTTTTAAACGATCCCCACCCCACTCCACACACACTCTCACTCCAGTGTCTAAACCAGCGGTGAGGTCTGCATCATCGGCCTCTTCCACCCCGTTGGAGCCCCCTCCTCTCACCTCTCCAGCCGTGAGGTCTCCTTTCATTTCCTCAACCTCACTGGTTTCTCTCCAGCTTCAAGGCCTTCGCGCTGACATTCCCTGCACCAGAGCAAGTCCTTCCTTACCGCCTCCATCCGCGCCTTGGCCTTGTCACCTCCTAGCTTCAACCGATCATTCAGGCTCTCTTCTTCAAAGAAGCCTTCCCCAGGGACCCCGACTGGTCTCTCCTCTTCCCCTCTCCCCAAAGTACACACACTTGGAACAAGCTTCTAAGCACTTACCAATGACTGTCCCCCTCAAACTCCCCGCCTCTGGCCACTAGTTATAAGTGTCAGCTCAAGGAAGGCGGGGCTGTGTCTGTCTGGTGCAACCTGCTTACTCTGTGCCCAGCTCAGAGCAGGTCGTGAAGGAAATCAACAACTCTCTCCACGGATTCAAAGGAGCAGCTGCTACACTGAGTCCCTAACGTCTCCACTCACATATGACACAGGCCTCCCATATCCAGGTGTGTCCACGACAGAAGCACACAAGCCACACAAGTGGTTATGGACTGTCTTTTGGAGAAGAACTCAATTCTAACCACACTGAACAGAAAAGAGGTTCTGGGTACCCCCACCAGGGGCACTCAGCTGTGGAACCTCATTCAAGTCACCTGCCAATGAATCCTCCCGGGCACACCGGCCCGAAAGCACCCCAGAGCATCAAGACACCACAGCCTTCAAAAGGCTGTCCCATCGGGAAGGACGGGGAAACATATCTCCTTGACACGGGGATCCTGGGCCTGTTTCTGGTTTCACAGGCATTGCTATTAGAATTAAACGCGCCTCACTCATTTCCCATAATAAAGGATATAATTCCGAAAAAGTGCCTAGGACAGTTTCCAGCATACAGAAGGCATTTATTAAAAACTGGTTGCATACGCCCTAACCGGTTTGGCTCAGTGGATAGAGAGCCGGCCTGTGGACTGAAAGGTCCCAGGTTCGATTCCAGTCAAGGGCATATACCTTGGTTGCGGGCACATCCCCCGTGGGGAGTGTGCAGGAGGCAGCTGATGGATGTTTCTCTCTCCTCCATGCTTCTAACACTATCCCTCTCTGTAAAAAAAAAAAAAATAAATAAAAATCAATAAAATATATTAAACAAAAACAACAAAAAATTGGTTGCACAAATGAAAAAAGCCCAAAAGAAGCTTGTTCTGAATCACATTCACAGCTGAAGAACAGTCGTGACCTTTGCAAGATTGGAAGGAAGCACTTCCACAAATCGGAAAGGGGCGGGCTACGATGCCTAAGTCGTTCTGCTCAGCAGGGCAAGAAAACAGCTGCTAATATTTGCACTGATTTTAGGTCATTTCCGAGTCTGTAAAACAAGAAGAGATGCTCAGTGAGGAAGCCCAACGCCTGGCGCAAACCTTGGCGCTCGGACACTGCTGAGATGCAGCTCTGGCGCCAGGTCTGCACGCCGATGCTCTGAAGGTGCAGATGCTCTGAAGGTGCGAGGCAAGTGCCTGCCCTGGGGGCTCTTCTTCTTAAAAAGGGTCCCCACCCCCCCCAAACTCCTCCACCCCGTGCAGTACAAGTTACTTCGATCACCGATCTGAACCCAGGCAAGACCAGCTCCTTCGCCAGCATTCAGCACCTCCCTCCCCATGCCCCCGAGGGCATCCGCGCCTCTCAGGTCACCCCAAACCTCCGGATCTCCGAGGTTTCCTTGGAAGAGAAAGGGCAGCTATTGCCCTCACCCAGCCCTTAGGGGGAACGTGTCCGTACAGCCTGGGGGGACACTGTCCGGTGAGGGAAGCGCTTTGGGGATCATGATCCCCGGTCCTCACCGGTCTCCGTGGTCCCAGGAGGGGCCGTGACCCCGACCCCCGGGAGACGCGTCCGACGTCGCCCTCCGGCTGCTCAGACAAAGGACCGGCGCCCGGCGCGCCCCCACTCACCGCTCAGGTAGTTGGTCCACTTGTACAGCACCCCCTCCATGGCGCGGGCCGCCGTCCCTCGCTCGCAGCCCTCACTAAGCCAGGCTCCCGGAGGCGAGGAGCGCCGGCCGCAGGGCCATCGCCCGGCGCCGCCGAGCCGCCCACTCCCGGCGCCCGGCCCGCTGCGGGGACGCCCGGCCGGTCACATCGCCGCCCGGGGGCGGGGTCACTGCGGCGGCCTCTGCACGTGAAGGCAAGATGGGGGCTGGCGCGCCTCGGCTCGGGGGCTGGGGCCCGGGTGGCCCGGAGGGGCGGCAGAGCCTTCAAAGTGCCGCTAGCGAGGCAGCAGGTTGCCGGCGGCGGCGCAGGCACCGCGCGCTCCCGGAGTCCCCGACCCACCGGGCCCCGGGTCTTCTCGCGCATGCCCAGTGCACCACTGGCGCGCCTCTAGCGAAAATCCACTCCGGGTTTTGGCGGTGACGTTGGGGGGCGTGTCCTCCGGAGCTAGTGAGGCCTGCTGGGAAATTGAGTCCCGGGAGGCTGGCAGGGGCGGAAGTGCCGGATGCCAAAGGAGGAGGGAAGCCGCTGGGACAGTTGTGGGAACCGCTCACTGTGAATGGTTCAACGGATAGGTCGGGTCCCCCCTCGCGATGTTTGGGGGGGGTACACGTGGCCCCGGAGGTGGCTCCTGGGTTCTGGTCCCCAGTCGAAGTCAATCAAGGCTGTCGATTGGTCCTACACACTCGAGGGACCCAACCATAGGGCTTAGGGAGATGATGGAGGTTCGCCACAGAATGCTGCGTGGCCAGTGTGAATGCAATGCCGAAATGCTAAGGCCCGGCCACTAGAAACGTGGTCCGTGGACAGCAGCATCGGCCTCACCTGGGAGCTCCTCAGAATTGCAGAATCTCGCCTCTAGCCCCAACCTCCCAAATGGAAGTCTGCAGGGGTTCCTTTGCCCATGAAAGTGTGAGAAAGTTCCGGGCTAAGGCTATCTGAGCAAGAAGACTGTTAGCTATAGATGAGTGGAAAGAGTAGGTTACGAAACAAAGTGTGCAATGGGATCCAAATTATTTTAGGCAAAGTGTGCAATGGGATCCAAATTATTTTAGACACATGTCACAGAAGCTCGAACCAACATGATAAGATTATTTGTGGCGTTATAGGCGATTCCCTCCCCCCTTTTCTTTTTCTTTAGTGTAAGGTTTATTTGCCATATTTAGCAAATAAAAATACAGAACAGTTCGTTGTTTATCTGAAATTCAAATTGAATCCAGCTCCTGTATTCTAACTGGAAACCCTACTTTAGTGCTTTGCAGTTTCTTCCGAATTGAGTATAATGAACATGTATTGCTTTGGAAATTAGGTGGAAAAATGTAAAACTAAAACATTTAAAACTGAGATGAACCTATGTTACTTGTAGGATTACCATTTCTTCGCTAAGCGGAAGTGTGACTTGCTTATCCTCAATAGAAGCTGTTATTGATCCTCTGGAGTAAGAACGTCTAAGTGATAAATTATTATAGCCATAATGTTATGCGGCATTGTAGGATGCATCAGACCTGATTTGAAGGCGGAGCTCAACTGCTTTGGCGCTGAATAACCTTAAACAGGACTCTTAATCTCTCCTAGCTTAACTATGCTTATTTTATATGGGATAAAAGACCTGCCTCTTGGCTGTGTATTACAGATCATGCACGGGAATGCGCTTTGGGAACCCTACAGCACGGTGTAAGTCTTCATCGTTTATACCATCAGTAACATAGTAAGCAACAGCAGGAGTCTTGGATTGTGAAATTTTGGGGGCTTCTCACCTACGGCGAGAATAAATGAGTATTTCCGGAAACTTCTACAGTTTTCATAAAGCTCCAGGAATCTTCCGACCTCATTCACAGTCGGGGTACTTTACACGTGCAAATCTGCCGGGGGAGTTTCCGGGTGAGCTCCGCGCCCCACCCCTCTTTCAAAATTCCCAGTTGTGGCATTCCAGAATCCGCCGGGCTCTAGGACCACGCCTGGTGGTTCGCCGCCGGGCGGCTCCGGCTCCAGAGGGCTGTAAATTACCTTCTTGCAACGTCATTGGCTGGGAGGCGCCTGAAGGACGGCACTCCAAGCCAATGGGAGGCCGTCCTTCTCAGACGCCCACGTAGTCAGAGCCACTCGCGGCTCGGGGTTTGGGTTTAACCCTTTAGAGGCGGGTTCGCTGGTGCGTGGGGAAAAGTTGCCGGTTGTAAACCTGCCACGTTGCTAGGAAGGGAGAGTCATGAACTTGCCGGAGGCCGTCGCCCGTAAGCCATCAACTTCATCCTTAACTCTATGAGGCCCGGGGTCCTTCCGGTGTGTTTGTGGGGATTGCTTTCCTGCTCCAGCGACATGGGGCTTTTCCTGTGGAACTCGGTGCTGACGCTGCTGGTCACTTCTCTGAGCGGGGCGCTGATCCCCGAGCCCGAAGTGAAGATCGAGGTGCTCCAGAAGCCGTTCATCTGCCATCGCAAGACCAAAGGGGGGGACTTGATGCTGGTCCACTACGAAGGCTACTTAGAAAAGGATGGCTCTTTATTTCACTCCACGTAAGTAGTTCTGCCCCGCAGGCAGGGCCACGAGGAACCCGCCCACCTACCCGAGCCCCCGGGCAGGAAAGCTGGCGTGGAGCAAGGTTTATCATCTTTTCAGAAAACTGAACTATCTCATTTCCTCCTTTGGGGAAAGGCGATGGTTTAAAGCCAATCTTTTGTAAGGAGATCTTTGCAGGTCTTATGGGAAACATGTTGCCCAGATGAAGAAGGACCGCTTATTATTAGAAAATAATGTTCATGATTATAAAAATTAGACCTAGGGTCTTCTTCCATGTCTCAGAACCAAAAATCTAGGTGCACTACGGTGGTTGTCGGGGGCCACTTTTTAGCGGTTTGCTCCTGAAGGCCGGTGACTGCTGAGGGCACCGTTGTCCGCAGCCTCCGTGTAAACAGTCGGGAGCTGCCTGCCCGCCCTGAGAATGGTGAAGAAATACCATAAATGGGCCCGTTTATAAAGCACGCTTGCCATTTCCAGAACCATAGTCTATGTGGTAAATAAGTAAAGGCTTAAATCCCTTTGCCGTGATGAGAAATGTGCCCAAACTGCAGTCTGTTGGGCGATAGATTCTTTTTTTTCCGTTTTTCCCTACCCTTCCCAGATAGTCTACAATTGGAACAAAGGTTCCTTTGATGGTGGGAGAAATGGAGGAAAAGAGGAAGTAAGAGCCTTTATCTAGACTTAATGAAACCCGATAGAGTGACTTCTCTTCTCACCTACACGATACACTTGCCTAGAAGAACACTTTCCTTATTGTGCCAAAGGAACTCACTGGGACTCAGACTCCACTCGGCCCTCAAGCCCTCCAGCAGCACAGCGTGGTGTTCTTGGGCTGGCCTTCCTTTATTTAGCTCAGGAGCCGGTATATCTTGACCATTCTCTTCTCCCTCGGTCCTTGGGGGGCCCACTCCTCCAGGCACAGCCCCTGCGAGAGAGGTGGGCCAGGGTCTGAGTGCGGATAAAGGGTGGGATGGGTGGGAGAGCAGCCTTTTGCAGCTACAGAGCTGTCAGCAGGCCGTGTAAGGGGGAGTTGGGAGGTATGTGAGAAGATGCTATGTCCCTGACTCTCAGTGTCTGTGTGGGTATGGACACGTGTGTGTGGGGGGGGGCTCAAGAATCAACAATAGCTTCTGTTGAGGATAAATTCTCCCTAGGCCCCATTCTCCTCCCCAAACTTCCCCACTTTTAACTATTCCTCTCCCTCTTTTTCCTAGTAGCCTTCCTGGGACAGCATCCCTTTGTGATTAAGACCTTGAA
Source organism: Antrozous pallidus (assembly GCA_027563665.1). NCBI lineage: Eukaryota > Metazoa > Chordata > Mammalia > Chiroptera > Vespertilionidae > Antrozous > Antrozous pallidus. The sequence goes on along the minus strand of CM050521.1, from coordinate 78,424,146 downwards.
CTTTGTAGTTAAGTCAAATACTGACACTCTTACCCACAGTTTCCTCACCTCCAAGATACACTTGCAGGGGAAAATGGTACTTACCCCATATGATCATTGTTAGAACTAAAAGAAGAAAAGTATTTGGGGCAATACCTGGCTTATGGTAAATGCTCAAATAATTGCTGATGGTTTTAAGCCCTGGCCAGGTAGCTCAGTTGGTTAGCATCTCCCTGAGACACGAGGCTGAGGGTTAGATCCCCAGCCGGCACCATACAACAAGCAACCAATGAATTCATAAATAAGTGGAACCACACATTTCTGTCTCTCTTTCTCTCAAAAAAACAAAACAGTTGAAAATTTTAAAAATAATAGTTGTTTATTACTTTTATTACTATGCCATCTGCACTTCTCTAGCTAAGTCAACAGTGTGAAATTTGCATCAAGAAATTTGGGCAAAAAAAAAAATTGAGGCAGTGAATTGAATTATATCATGAAGTTGACATGTGTGTGTGTGTGGCTGTTTTCATTAATTTCCAAATCTAATCACTATGGGTGGGAACAATGTACTACAACAATAAAAAAGTTACTAAAATGTTCTAATGTGTTTGCTTCCCATTGTAGCCATAAACATAACAACGGTCAGCCCATTTGGTTTACCCTGGGCATCCTGGAGGCTCTCAAAGGCTGGGACCAGGGCCTGAAGGGAATGTGTGTGGGAGAGAAGAGAAAGCTCGTCATTCCTCCCGCCCTGGGCTATGGGAAAGAAGGAAAAGGTAATAACCATTCTACTACAATTTTCTGTAGCTCTAGTGTTCTTCCTAAATTAGGAGACAGAAGTCAGTGTAGCTACTAGGTATTTTTCCCCTCTAGCAGTAAATAGGAAATCTGTATTTCTTAGGGAAAAATAATTATGTCTTGATTATTATTTGAAATGGCCAATTAAAGCCATCATATCTAATGACCAACTAAGCTAACAATGAAGAAAGGTTCTGGAACCTTCAGCCCTGGTATTATTCACACTATTCACAATCTGATGGCTTCTTTTGTGTGTGGGGGGTGTGGTACAACATTCATAACATAATATGTACCATTTCACCATTTTTAAGGGTACCCTTCAGTGGCATTAAGTACATTCACATGGTGGGGCAAATATCACTGCTGTCCGTCTCCAGAACTTTTTCATCCTCCCCAACGGAAACTCACCTTATTTATTTTAAGGATAGCTCACTCAACATACGTGTGTTAATGAGTTGGACCTTTAAAAGATAGGCTATTAAGGCATCACATGTAATTTCAGATGTGGGCAGTATGTGATACTCAACTGAAGTTTCCCACAAAAAAACTTATAAGTTCTTTAATGATTTAACTTAGAAAACTAATGGAGGGACATGAAATGAGTTTAGTAGAAGCGAAGCAAGTGAGCTGGCTGGCCCAGGGCAGACACCTACACCTGCGGTTGGAGTGGCCACCTGTGTGGCCTTCTAAAGGGCTGCTTGCAGGACGCCAGAGGTGTTTCAAGCATAGGATGTGCATGTAGCCGATATTTCCTTTATTGTAATCGAACCTAAGGGAATAAACAGGTATCAGAAGAAAAATTTGTGAATAGTGATGTCCATTCCTGGGTTGTTTCTCATGGCAAAAAAATTGGAACCAACTTAAGCGTATAATGAGAAGGGTTTAGTGGAATAAACTATGGCCCAGTTACTTAAAAATGGCATTTCAAAGCTTAAAAAAAATTATATCCAAAATGTGTATGATATAATATTATATATGAAAGTAGAAAATAAAGCTATAGTATATATTATACTATGATAGTAAATATTAGAAAAAAGTTTATACACATACAATGTGAATCACAAAGAAATAAATACGTTGTGCAGACAGACACTGCTCTCAGGAAATGGACAGTTGGTTGGTAAGATTATATATATGTGTATATATATATATATATATATATATATATATATATGAATGAAATGGTGTGGTATAATATCAACGTACAGAATTTGTATTTGAATTGGAAGTCTGTAGCAACTAATTATATTTATGACCTAGGGGTGGGGGGGAGAATGTTAACAATGGGACTGGGAATTATTTTTATTTCTGGTTCTACCTCTTCCAAATCCTCTGCAGTGGGCACCTATTACCTACATAATGAAGAAAAAAAATTTAAGTAGTCGTTGGAATAAAATGAAGAACCACTTTGAGGTGATCGGAATATAGACTTCGCAGTGTCCTTAGGTCTAAACCATTTACAGAATCGGAACCCTAGTCCCAGTTTCCTGGGAAGAAAGTAGAGGTCATACGTGAAGAATTACATATTCTAAAATGGGACTTGAACTTGCTGCATAAATCTTATGCATGGGATGGGATGTACTAACAAATTAGTTCCTTATTTTAATAACAATGCTCTTAAGAGAAGAAAATCAAGTATCTAGAAAATGTTTCTCTGATGTTCAAACGTATTCTTTCAACTTCCTGTATCTTTATCTTTTCACCTTTAATATTAACAGATATAATATTATTCCATTACTCTTAAGCCCCCCTGCGTTTAACTCAATTTCACTTTATAACAAGAGGAGATCTAAACAGCAGTCATTTCCTTCCAAGGAGCGCCATGAAACTAACTCTGCGAATACGTGTTAATGCTAGTCCTGTAGTCCTGTAGTCCTGTAGCACCTGTAGCACCTGTAGCATCTGTAGCACCTCGCTTGCATGCCGCCTGCGGAAAGGAAAGGCACCGGTTTCCCGACCACCTAGTGCATGCCGCCTCTCTGTCTAGATCTGCAACGGTAAGGCCGCAGCGCACAGCGTGAGTCTGTCCCTTCATCACTTACAAATGCCCTTTCGTGGAAATAGGTGGGATGGGGAGGCTGGGAGTATTTGTAGTGTTTACCTAGACCTGAATGTTAAATACAGTCATAAGGAAACAGTTGAAAAAAATTGTCTCTACTTCCCAGACAAAAAAATTTTTTAAAGTCCCTAAAACTTTAACAATGCTCTTCTCACTTTTTAAAGATTTTTCTCTCCCTTCTCAGCAATGTGTTTTAATTTCTCCCCTCTCCTGAAATTTCTTCCATATATGTGTAATGGCCCAACTTTCTGAAATTGTTAATCCTTGCTGAATCTTTTTATTTTATTTTAATTTTGGAGAGGAAAAGAGAGGGTAGAGGGATAGAGAGATAGAAACATCGATGGAAGAGAATGCTGTCTCCTGCATGCCCCTCACTAGGGATTGGGGAGAGTGAGCCCCCCCCACCCAGCTATGTGCCCTGGCCGGGAATTGAACCTGTGATCTCTTGGTTCCTGGGTTGACACTCACCCACTGAGCCATACTGGCCAGGCTTGAATGGTTGGTAAAGCCTTTGAGAGAGTTCTATCTTAGTAACATATATTGAGAGCTTACTATTTATCAAGCAAAACGGTAAGTATTTTGCATGTACTTATCTTCTGCATCTTCCCAACAGACTCTGGAGGTGGGCATTATTGTCGTTTGTGTTTTACAGGTTGGGAAACTGAGGCTTAGAGAGAGGCGGAAGTAAGCTGCAAACCTAGATAGGCTGACAGCAGAGCTCACCAATTACAAACCGCCTCCATGGGCAGAAATGGCAGGATGATATATGTTGCTAGGTCAGGACTTTCTGACTCAAGTTAGTAAATCACTTGTACTATAATTAACTCTGAAATATCTAAAGCACTTTAAGTCATTTTTGACTTATAATATGTAATACCTTAATTACATTTGACATTTTAATACCCCAGGCCATTAGGTATGTGTGTGTGTGCACGTGTGTGTATGCAGAACAATTTGTAATCGCAAAACCAAAATCAGACTGCTTTTCATCTATTAACTTGAATTATTTCTTCTTTATTCTACTTATTAAAGTCAAATATGATTATAAGTAATTTCCATTATATGGGATAATCTTAGGAGGGCTCTTCATTTAATTCAATTAAAAGAATTATTTTGTCCAGTACCTTAAGTTTTCTATCACCAATATTTGGGAGCTTTTAAATACAACTGAACCACCCCCCTCATTTAGGTAAAATACCTCCAGAGAGCACACTGGTATTTAACATCGACCTCCTGGAGATTCGAAATGGACCAAGATCCCATGAATCATTCCAAGAAATGGATCTTAATGACGACTGGAAACTCTCTAAGGACGAGGTGACCGTTCCTTCCTCCTCCTCTCTTCCTTCCCTTCTTCCAGCGTACTTTTTTTTTAGAAATATGTTTTTAAAGAAAATTTATTTTTAATTTGGGTAAAATGTTATTTATAAAACTTCTTAAAGTGCCTGTGCTTTGAAAATGGACTTTTTTTTTTTCCATAGGAAATCATTGTTTTGGAGAGAGAGAGAGAGAGATTGAGACTTTAAAAACACCATTTGTTCTTTTGCTTTTCTCTCTCTCTCCCCCAATGCATAAAATAAGGTTGACTATTTTGTCTTGCCCTAAGTTTTTGGAAGACCCATTTTGTTAAGACAATTCCCATTTCGGAGTTATTGTGTAAGAAACATATATATCCTGATAAATAGTTGCCATAGAGCAATTGTTGAGTATCATTAAATGAGCGATCAGTCCAGTCTGTGATATTGACTGACTCAGCGCAGGCATCTGACAAGGAAGAAGTATTAACGAGACCATCATTTTGTAGGTTAAAGTGTATTTGAAGAAGGAGTTTGAGAAGCACGGTGCCGTGGTGAATGAAAGTCATCATGATGTTTTGGTGGAGGATATTTTTGATAAAGAAGATGAAGACAAGGATGGATTTATATCTGCCAGAGAATTTACATATAAACATGACGAGTTATAGAGATACATCTGCCCGTTTTATATAGCAGCCATCTTTAAAGAAAGTCTTATTTTTTAACATTGTTTTATTCCATTCTTGCTTTGTTTTGTTTTTTTTAATTTTTATATATTTTTTCTGAATATTATTTAAAGAACCCCTTATGGATTCTAAGTGCCCATTTCTTTCTGGTGAATTACTGGGAAGAAGAAATGTTTTTATCTTTGAGGAAGGAGAAATCTGGACCGTTTTCTACTTTCCCCTATAAAGTCTTACTTGTAACTTTAAAATATTACAATGGGGACCTTGCCCAACGTAAGAGCAAGTATATCACAAATCAGCACCCTCTGTTTCTGCTTCCCCCCATTTTCGCTGAGTTAGATAAGGACATGTGCGAAGGCTTTTGCAATAACCCAGTGCTCACTATTTTCATGTTATAATGAAAGTGTTACCTGACTTTGAGTCTCTGCTTGAAGCAACAGGAAGATGGTTGTTGAACTTCACTTGTTGACAGTTACTGCTTTCCTGAGGAGATGTGCAATGCTGAAGTGATTGACAAAGTTAGTAACTTATAAGTGTGTATACATTCAACATTCTGCCCAGGACTTAAGCTATAGTGTAAGGCTTAGTTCCTGATTGCTACTGACTTATGATAAATAGAACCAATTATTTATGTTTGTTTCTTCCTGATTAAAATGTGTCAAAAATACTGTAGATGAGGTAGAAAGTTGTATTTAGTCCGTGTTTACTTTTTAATGCTAATCAATTATCCTTCCTGGTTTTTAAATTAATAGTCTATAACTAGTGCATTACACTATAGCACCATTATATCATGATTAGTTAACCAATCAACATTTACCAATTTCTGCCCCATCAGGAAATAAAGCAGACCCACAGTAGCTGCTATTGAATAAGGTCAAAAGTTTGGTAATTTTATTATGTTTTCTTCAATTGGCTTTTATCCTCAACAGTTTAAAAAGTGTCCGATTCCCCATTTACTAAGAATAGTCTTTAGCCCTGGCCCGTGTGGCTCAATTGGTTGGGTGTCACCCTATGCACCAAGAGGTCACTGGTTTGCTTCCCCATCAAGGCACATGCTTGAGAGTAGGGGGCATGGAGGAGGCAGCCCATTGATGTTTCTCACCCTCTCTTCCTTCCTATCTCTCTAAAAAATCATTAAAAATGTCTTATCATTTACAAAGTGATCTCAAATGTATCACTGACTTTAACTCTCATGACAAAAGCTGGTGGATGTTACCTATTTTATAGGAGGAACTTGTCATTCAATGAGATTGTTGTGACTGTGGTCAACAGCTAACTTCCTGAACCAGATTTCAGTCTTCAAGTTCATTATCTTTTCACTGCCCTGTATCTATATTGAAAAGAAAAATTTTCTTCGCATTTACTGGGCCTAACTTTCTCTTCAGTTTGCTTTCCTAATTTTCAATGGGGGTCCTTATCCTTTGAAGATACTTGACTGGCTCTTTCTGGTGCCATAGAATTCTCCACACGATCCAGAAATGGCTCTGGTTTCTTTGAAAAATCCTGGGGTCAGCAATGAATTGCCTCAAAAACCCTGTGTGGTGTGAGGTTCCCCCTGTGTATCTTAGTCCTTTCATCCCTGTTGAGGTCTAGGTTTTTTTTTAAAGAACTGTGAACAACTGTTACATCATATATAGGCTACTCTCACTGATTCTGTATTGACGTTTTCCTCACTATCGCCTTTCTATGATGAAATCAGCTATGGCTAGAAAACTTTTTAAGTTCACTGCCCTTTTCCTCAGCCCGGAGGAGTTTGAAGTCGCCGTTCAGAAAGCATTATGCGGCATGATGAGGGGAAAGGAAGCAAGTAACTGTCATCTGACGCTACTTTGTAGGAAGGCTATTGACCCTGTCTACTGCAGAGCAGGAGAAGTAAAAAGAATTCTGACTATTCAGGCAGCACATTCCTTCATCTCACATGAATTTCTATCAATTCCCATCTAAACATCTAGACGCAGGTATGAAATGAAAATATGTCACCAGGTTAGGTTGTCTTTAAGCTAACTGCCCTTTTTGGTTTATCACCTTGCACCTTTCCATTTGTGGGAATAATCAGACACCAGCTGTGACTTCACATCTGTATCATTGGACTCATCAATCCTGCTAACGGTGTCCTATTTAAATTTGTACGTCTGTGTTATGGTATTCTTTTCAAAAATAAAGATTATTTGGAAAAGAATTGGTCTTCTGAAAAATTCTTCGCCAATTTCTTCAGTAGTTTTATTGATTTTCTTAACTGTTCTTCCTAGGTTCTATATAAAAACCAAGTGAGGAAGATGGACAGGAGTTTGGGGAGATGTACCATGACCCCCGGAATGTGTCTGATTACTCTGTTTAGATATCGTTGTAAGGAAAGCTGTGGTTTGGTTCCATCGTTTTGAAACCAATAGGCATTAAGCCCTGAGCATTGAAAGCCATAGTTAATAGTGAATGTTGTGTGCTGGAGAAAGTGTATGTGGGGCCAAGACCAGTTTGGCTCAGTGGATAGGGCGTCAGACTGCAGACTGAAGGGTCCCAGGTTCGATTCCGGTCAAGGGCATGTACCTTGGCTGCGGGCACATCCCAAGTGGGTGGTGTGCAAGAGGCAGCTGATCGATGTCTCTCTCTCATCGATGTTTCTGACTTTCTATCCCTCTCCCTTCCTCTCTGTGAAAAATCAATAAAATATATTTAAAAAAAGAAAGTGTATGTGGGGTTTTTGTTTGTTTGGTGGTAGTTTTGTGGGTTGTTTTTCTTGTTGATTCTCACCTGAGGATACTTTCCCATTGACCTTGCAGAGAGAATAGAAGAGAGGGAAAGAGAGAGAAGCAGCGACGTGAGAGAAACACATTGATGGGTTGTCTCCTGCACACTCTCTGACCAGGGTCCCCCGCCAGGGAGGAGCCTGCTACCAAGGTACGTGCCCTTGACTGGAGTCAAACCCAGGACCTTTTGGTCCACAGGCCGATGTTCTCGCCCCTGAGCCAAACCAGTAGGGCTCTCCCTGTTGCTTTGGTTTGGGGTTTTAGTGTGTGTCATGGGGGGTGTTATGGTGATTAATGCCTATGGAGTAAATTAGTGCTAATCATTTCCGAATGTAATGAAATGAAGTGCTGGCGTGCTGTAAAAATAACAAGGAAACGATTTCTGAATCAGATGGGAGACGAGCTATTTGAAACTTGCTTTGTGGAAATGAATTTGTATTTCTCATCTTATTCATGATATAGGATATTGCTTACCTCTGTTCTGCTGTTTCGATATCAGCATGCTCTCTCCTTCCTGCATCGGAGCGTATGGGTGACTTCTCAGAGTTGGTTAGAAACTACAAAAGGAGACAAGAGAACTTGGTACAATGTTGTGGAATACATTTCCCACCTGTTTCTTTAAAAAGTGAGGTATCATTGTATTAATAACCCTACTAGCTGAGAGAAAAGAACCTTGACTTCCCCCAAATTATTTTTCTATGTTTTTTTTTTTTTAAATTTCAGAATTACCTATCACCCACTTCTTTAGAAGAATATACAGTCAAGAGATGTCGGAAAAAATAAAACTTATCTTTAAAACATAGAGGTGTATTTATGTGTATGCATGTGCATATTGGTGTGTGTACACGTAGTGTACTATATGCCACGAACAGACCATACACTGCACACACCTAAAGTTTCCTGTTAAAGACAGGTATTGAGATGCTCTCTCTATCTGGTACATGATTTCCCCTCTGAAATTTTGTCTTTCAATTTAGTGCGAAGTTATAATTTGGGTTGAATTTTCCAGTGGTTCTCTAGAGAAAACCAGCAGTCATCTTTTTCACTGCTGGAGCTTGAGGTTTATCGGAGGGACCAAGTGGCTGGCTTTGACACAGTCCGTAGGTGACGGCTGAGGAACAGGGAAGGGACACTTGAGGCCCCTGGAGGTCCCGGGCCCTCTGTCAGTGGGCTGGTTTGACTGCAGGCTCTTTGTCCCTGAGCTGCTAGTGACGCCTCTGGCCTCAGTGAGGACAGTCAGCCGAGGATCTTCAAAGCCAGCCTGACGGGCTGTGAGCTAGATGAAGGTCACTTTTATTTTATGACCCGAAGACAAATGCCATGGGATGTTTACTGAGGCTTTCCTTAAAAAAAAAAAAAAAAAAAAAATCTGGAGTAAAGCAAACGCTGTCCCCTGGTCTAGTTACAGCTGCAATGTATGCCACGTGGGGATTTCTGGGCATTTATAAGTCATGTCATTAACTTACTGGTAAAATCCCACACTGCGGCAGCTCAAGATCATGTCCTCGTTGGTAAGCAGGTGCAGGAAAAACAATCCCTCACACAATGTAAACTGAGGTAGTAAGAGACAGTTTTCATTAATATAGAGAACGAAGAAAGGGTCAGGGGCCCATTGGGGCTTAATTCCGATTTCTTACAGCATTTTCTCATTCATTTGTTGCAAACACAGTGGAGTGCATTTTATGTTAATATAACTCTAAATCTAGTTTATTTTTATTTTTTTTTTTACCTCTGGTTAGAAACAGAATAATATGACATTTGGCCACATGTGACATTCAGCGGCATCTTTCTATTGTAATCACACCCCCTGGTATTTTGTTTGAGGCATTCTAGATTTTTAAAAAGTGGTTCTTTTTTTTTTTTTTTTAAATATATTTTATTGATTTTTTACAGAGCAGAAGGGAGAGGGATAGAAAGTCAGAAACATCGATGAGAGAGAGACATCGATCAGCTGCCTCTTGCATGCCCCCTACCGGGGATGTGCCCGCAGCCAAGGTACATGCCCTTGCCGGAATCGAACCTGGGACCCTTCAGTCCGCAGTCCGACGCTCTATCCACTGAGCCAAACCGGTCTCGGCTAAAAAGTGGTTCTTAACTTTCTAGCTAAATTTAATTAAATGGGCAATTATACTTGTGTAGAATAACCACGACGAGTAGTACAAATACAGGGGATTTGCCTTAAAATAAAAAGACAGCGCTTTGCTTGTGGAAAAATAGGAAAGAACCTAAACGACTCTTACAATGAAATCCCTTTTTAATTACCAGATCCCCACAGCATAATAGTTCTAGGCTTGCTCTGAAGTCAAATTTCATACATTCTATCAATAGATGGAATCCTTGTTTAATCACTTATAGGAAGTTCATCTTTATTTAATTCCTAGAGCAATTTAGACAGACTTTTGTTTCCTTCTCTCAAGAATCCAAAAATGGCCCCGGGCCAGTGTGGATCCGCCGGCCGGGTGTCTGCTGTGGCACCAGGAGGTGCTGGCTTGATCCCGTGGGGGACGGGCAGAGGGCAGCTGATCTTTGTCCCCCTCTCACATAGATGTTTCCCTCTCCGCTCTCTCTAAAAATCAATAGTCTATTCTTTAAAAAAGGATCATATTATTTTAAAAAAAGAATCGGAAAATAACTAATAGTAACTTCTGTTTAAAGTCATATATGATCTCAAGTGAGGCGTGGTGTTAAAATTGCAGATATAAGAGGCTCCACTTTGTCAATTCTAGATAAGGTTTCATCTTTTAAAGCGATCCACCGGCCCGGCTGGCATGGCTCAGGGGTTGAGTGGCAACCTATGAACCAGAAGGTCTTGGTTCCATTCTCAGTCAGGACACAGGCCTGGGCTGCAGGCTCCATCCCCATTATGGGACATGCAGGAGGCAGCCTATCAATGATTCTCTCTTATCATTAATGTTTCTAGCCTTCTCTGAAATCAATAAAACATATTTTTTTAAAAAAGAGCCTCAGGTGTCACGAAATATTAAAGATAAGCCCTGTTTTAAACCTGGACACAGTGCCCGGCTGCACGGCTCGGTGGTTGAGCATGGACTTAGGAACCAGGAGGCCACAGTTTGATTTCTAGTCAGGGCCCACACCCAAGTTCCAGGCTCCATCCCCAGTGTGGGGTGTGTAGGAGGCAGCCAATCAATGGTTCTCTCTTAGTATTGACTAAAGGCCCGGTGCATGGAATTCATGCACTTGTGGTGCAGTCACTAAGCCTGGCCTGTGCCCTCTCACAGTCTGGGAGCCCTGGGGGGATGTCCGACCAATGGCTTAGTGGGCCTAAGCCGTCAGTCAGACGTCCTTAACATTACCACGGAAGTGAGAGGCTCCCACCACTGCCACTGCTTGCCAGCCGTGAGCCCCACGTCTGGCTGAGCAGCACTTCCCTTATGGGAGTGCACTGACCACCAGGGGGCAGCTCCTGCATTGAGTGTCTGTACCCTGGTGGTCAGTGCACATCATAGTGACTGGTCACTCCACCATTTGATCATTTGCATGTTAGCCTTATTATGTAGGATATTTATATCCCTTCCTCTCTGAAATTAATAAAGCTATATTTAAAAACAAAAAACAAAACACTGTACATAGCATAAGGTGGAATGTTTCCATAGAGGTAAACTAGAGAAACATATCTGTAAGAAAGAATTAGGTGGGAATTCCCAAAGGTCATCACAGAATCCTCTGGCCTGTTCTTTGATAGTCACAAGATGAACCATCAGCAGTTCCCCTTTAAATTTTCTGTGCAGTTGACTGAAGCCACCAATGGCCCCTAAAGGCAGAGCAGTGAGGGTGATGCATACATAATAATTTTTTTTTTAAAAAACAAAGTTCAGAACACTTATTAACTGTTACTTGAAATGAAATGGGAACCATTAAAATGATACATTTGAATAATTGAATTTAGAAACCCATCACCGAAATATAATGAATAGGATTTTGTACTTTTTGTCAAAATACAATTTATAATTGTCTAAATTAGCAATCTCCAAAGGGCTTGATGGATCATTTGAATTTTAAAAATAATTAAAAAATAGAGTTTGATATTTATAATCTCTGTGTTTCTATACTCGATATGGGCAGCAATTCTGTAGATTGATTTGAGGGCATTCTACAGGTTTGTTTCTATGGTAACCAATTCAGGAGACTACCCTTCTAACCACGGTTGTCATGGAATTAAGGCAGGTTGCTGACTAATCTTGACTAATACTCTTTTCCCCATCTTTTAATGGCTTTTCTGGTAACCCCTTTCTTTGGTTCTATAAGATTATTTACAAGACAAGCCAATCACTAAGAGGAAAATACCTCTATAAGCAATGTGCTAAAAGTATTTCTCAGTTACACATGTCCTTCAAGCTCCTTAAAATCATTGCATAGGGTTCTTTAGACAATAAGACTGGTTAGAAGACAAGGCAAGATTGTCATCAATAATATTTTTAATTGGTCTAGGTTTGGGTAACCTTCATTTATGATCATTTTAAAAACATTTACATTTCATAATATGCTAGATCAATGCATTTATCTCTGCATAATTCTTATGTTAACTTAATGGCAACATCCTATATAATAAAAGCAAAATATGCTAAGTGTCTGATCGTTCAGTTGACAGCTCGACCAGTTGCTATGACACACATTGACCACCAGGGGTCAGATGCTCCGATCGGTGGGTTAGCTTACTGCTGAGATCTGGCTGATTGGGAGAGAGGGCAGGACATACCCTGGAGCCCTTCCCCGACGCTCTCTGGCTGACCAGCCCCCATTGCCCTCACCGGACCTCCGATCAAGCCACGCCCAAAGCCATGCCCGCCAGCCAATCAGAAGCAAATTATGCAAATAAACCCCAACTAAGATGGCTGCTGCCACTGAGAGCAGGAGGGAGGCTTGGGTTTCCCCAGCAACAGAGGAAGTCAAGCTTTCCACCTGCCATTGCTGGCCTAGGCCTCCACTCAATGCTACAAAGTTTCAATTATAGAAGATACATAATCCCAATAGAAATGGTAGCCGCTATGGAGCTGGAGAGAAAAGAGGCTTAGGGTTGCTGGGGTGATGGAAGAAGCCAAACTTCTGCAGCCCTAGCCTAGGTCTCCACTCTTGGCCAGAAAGTTTCAAACAGAAATGGCTGTTGCCACGGAGCGAGCAGAAGGCTTGGCTCCGCTCCAGGCTACAAAGTTTCAACTGTAGAACAAATTAATCCCAGATCTCAGGGCCTCTGCTTGGGTTGCTGGAGGGTGTGGCCGGCCTGAAAACCACCATAGGCCCCTTGCCCAGGCCACCCCACACTCCAAGGGAACCCCCACCCTGATCCAGGACCCCCTTCAGGGCAAACCAGCCGGTCCCCCCCCCCCCATGCACCAGGCCTTATCCTATCTAATAAGAGTAATATGCAGATTGATCATCACTCCAACACACAAGAGGGTTGTCCCCATGTGGTCAAAGATCCTGCCCCCATGTGGACACAAGATGGCCACCACAAGATGGCCAGCAGGGGAGGACAGTGGGAGGTTCCAGACCTATAAGGGAGGGCAGTTGTGGGCAATCAGGCCAGCATGGGAGGACAGTTGGGAGGGACTAGGCCAGCAGGGGAGGGCAGTTAGGGGTGACCAGGCTGGCAGAGGGAGGAAGTTGGGGGCAAACAGGCTGGCATGGGAGCAGTTAGACATCAATTAGGCTGGCAGGGTAGTGATTAGGGGGGTGATCAGGCTGGCAGGTAGAAGCGGTTAGGGGCAATCAGGGAGGCAGGCAGGTGAGCAGTTTGGAGCCAGCAGTCCTGGATTGTGAGAAGGATGTCTGACTGCCCGTTTAGGCCCGATCCTACCAGGGGTCCCAGATTGGAGAAGGTGCAGGCTGGGCTAAGGGACATCTCCCAGTCCCCGTGCATGAATTTCGTGCATTGGGCCTCTAATATATACATATATAATATCTGCTATTTGGGAGATATTACCAAATTATTCTCTGTGGAAGTTAGAAAACTTTTTGATTTTAGCTAATCTGACAGGTGGAAAATGGGATCTTATATATTTGATTTGAAGGGAAGTGAGCATGAGTATCTTTTCCCGTGCCTGAATGGTATTGCCTTAGTTTTCCCGTGAACTTTCTCTTTACGGGGTAATCTTATTTGCCATTTCATAAAAGGCAAAGTCTGTGCTTTGTTAACAGGTAGATGGTTAAGTCTGGACCAAATACCTTGATGCCAGTATTCACTCACACACACACACACACACACACACACACACACTCATGCACATACCCACACACAAACACACACACACGTAGATGGTTATGTCTGGACCAAATACCTTGATGCCAGTATTCACACACACACACACACACACACACACACACACACACACTCATGCACATACCCACACACAAACACACACACACGTAGATGGTTATGTCTGGACCAAATACCTGGACCCCAGTATTCACACACACACACACACAACACACACATACACACACACACACACACACACACACACGTGGACCCCAGTACACACACACACACACACACACACATACACACACACACACACACGTGGACCCCAGTACACACACACACACACACACATACACACACACACACACATACACACACACACACACACACACACACACGGACCCCTGTGTGTGTTACTAATCCAGGGCTGGAATCTTGGCTCTGCTCCTTGCGGTGCGCCCCTGGGAGAGTTCTTTGGGCCTCATTGCCCAAGCACCCCGCATAGGTTCTGGCATATAAACACGGCACAGGACGGCATCTTTAAAACCAGGGAATTGGCTCGGACACGTGAGCCAAGGACATAGAGGACACGTTTCTCCGAGGAGCACCCTGGCTTAGGTACCGAAGCCAGCCATAACCCCGACAGCGGTTAGGGAGAGGAGGGGGGGGGGGGGAGGCGGGCGTGGCTCCTGCAAGTCCGGGTTTTCCCTCCGGAGACAGGGGCCACCCGGGTGGTGGCTTAGCAATAACAATCGAGCCCGGAGCCACCTTCTGCCGGGAGACCCGCCCCCTCCCCCCTCCCCCAGGCCAGCGTCAGCCCAGACAGCGGGTGCTGCGCGGCTCCATCCCCTGGCGGGAGGGGGAGTCGGGAATGGGGGCGGGGGCCGCGGGGCGGGCCGCATCACGTGAGCGGGGGCGGCGGGCCCGGGCGCCGGGAGCTCAGGAGGGAAAAGCGCCGATGGCCGCTCCGCCACTGCAGCTGCAGCCCCGGTTGTTGCCGCAGTAGCCGCGGCCGCGGCATCACACCCGCAGCGGCATCAGCACCCGCAGCGGCATCAGCACCTGCAGCGGCAGCAGCACCACCACCAGCGGCAGCAGCACCCGCAGCGGCAGCAGCACCCGCAGCGGCAGCAGCACCACCACCAGCGGCAGCAGCACCCGCAGCGGCAGCACCCGCAGCAGCAGCTTCGCCGCAGAGCCCAGCCTGAGCCGCCCCGCAGGTGAGCCCGGCGGGCGCCACCCGGAGCGCGGGCCACGGGGCATCCGCACCGCGTCTCCCGCAGGGTCGCTCCCAGCCGCCCATCGCCGGGCCGGGTTGATGGGGTTTGTGGGCTTTGGGGGCGCTGGACAGGGACGCCCCACCCTGGGCCCAAGCTCTGCAGCCCGATCGGACCGTGTCCCCGCTCCCCACACCCAGCCCCATCCGGCCCCTTTCCCTTTAACTCTCCTACCTTCCCTCCCCGCACACACCCCGCAGCCCGCGCTGCCTGTTGTCCTGTATTGATGAGAAGTTGCTGCCCCTCGAGGGCTGTGCCTGTGCACCTCCCCTCCAGCCCTTCCACCCCCTCTACCCCTCCACCTTTCCACCCCCTCCCCTTCCCCCGTCCCCGCCACCTCTGGGGCCGCTCCCGGGGTGCAGGGCTGGCTGGGGCGCGGGAGCGGGCCTGGCACCCCCCGGAGGTCACGCACCTGCCGCGGTGGGTTCGCGGGGACCTAGCTGTCTGGTGCGGCCGCTGCCCGTGGCCCGGCTCTGTCCCGGTGTCCACCGGTGCGGGATCCCGATGGTGTGCGGGGGGCCTGCCCTCCCCTAAGGGCAAGCAGGGCCGGGACTTAACTGGACCTGCCTTCCAGCCACACCCGGCGGTGCTGGTGGGGACAGGGTGTCCGGCAGGTTAAACGATGGCGCTGGGCTGGGGGAGGGTTGGGGGTGGGGGGCGGGGGGTCTGAGGGGGGAGGGGGCACTTACCCATCCTGAGATGATTATCCAGTCAGTAAGCCTGTGCGTCCTGGGTTCTCCTGTCTGTTGGGGACCAGGGGTGCCATCACTCCTGAGGTCTGAGACGAGCGTGGTCTGCAAAGCAGGAGCTTGAACTTGAGAGCAACTCGGATTTCAGGGTTAAGCAGGTCTGTTAGCTGCACCCGAGGAAGCTGTTAGGTGCTGTGATGCCAAACCGAGTCAGGTTCTGCTAAGACGTGCTCTCGGGGTTTGCTGTTGAATTCTGGCTTGCAAGCGTCCTGAATGGGGGGGGGGGGGGGGGGGAGACATGGCAGGCTTTGGGCTGGGTGTGAGTCTGCTGGGTTCCAGGCCTGCCTAGAGCAGACATCCCTGGCAGAGGAAGCCCGAGTTCATTCAAAATGGCAGCGGGAGGAATCAGGCCAGAGGGAGCAGCAGGGACTAGTCACCCGGGGCCCCCTGGCTCGGCCTGGAGGAGGGAAAGTGGGGAAGGCAGGCTTTGAAGATGGGGGTCGCTGCAACCAACAGCCCTAAGGGGCAGGGAGTGATTTGTGCAGCAGACTAGACTTTAGGCTCCTGGGGAGGATAAGGGGGACATTTGGGGAGCTGTGTACTTTATTTCTCTAACTTACCAAAAGCAGGTGCAAAGACGCAATCAAAACGCTCTGTGGTTCTGATCTGATTTCCTCTAGGTTCGGCTGAAGTCTGTTTACGGGGCCGCTGATGTCTGTTTGATGTATGACCTCAGTGTCGCTTTGTACCAACAACCGGCTCTTAAGAGAGAGGGGTGTCTAGTGTCAACGTCACTTAGGAATAGCAGACATGACAAACACCAGGTCCTCAGAGCCGGTCTCATTGCAGAACTTGATTGAACACCATGAGCAAGCGCCCAGACATCAGAGGATGGTGAATTCTTAAATGGTGACGCGTTTCAGGATTTGTCCCTCTCTCCTAAGCAGCCTTCCTTTCCCATCTCGCTGCTGTGCCGCCAGCCATCTTCTCATCCAGGAAGAGGCGATGCATGAGGCAGCATCTGTTTGGGGGATAATGGGCTGGAGGAAGACTGGCACAGGGGTCAGGAATGGTGGTGCTGGCTGCAGCCTGAGAAGACACTGTGTTGTCAACTCCCCTTGTACAGCCTGGGAGGCTGAGACCAGCAGGGGATGGGGGGGGGGGGGGAGAGGGGAGGACATGGGCCACGCCCAAGGTCAGATAGCTGGTTGGCAATTGGCAGTGAGGACTGAAATCCAGGTCTTGAAACTCCCCCAGTTCAGGGTTTCCACATGCCACCCTGGGAGAATAGGGCAAACCTGTCATGAGGGTGGCAAACAGGGCACCCTGAAACTAGCCTGTGCCAGGAATTTACAAATCTATAGGTTCCCTCACTCAAGCCCATGTAACTGCTCAAGCCGCCTGCGCCTCATGTTCACATGTTGCGGTGACTAAACTCTTCTGTATTTAAACTCCAAAGACATTATTTTAATCATCATCTTTGAGGTGAAAAATGTGTTCTCTCATTAAAAATTAGTTGTTGATGCTTGCGGAGAAAGGATAGGCCAACATTTTTTTAACTAAAAGAAAATAAAGTGGGATATAGAGTAGCTTTGGACTGTATCTAATTTTAAGTCTCTATAATAATAAAAGCATAACATGCTAATTAGACCGGACATTCTGGATGTCCTTCCAGGCGAAGCCGTGGTGGTGGGGGTCAAGGCAGAGGCAGTGAGGGGTGATTAGGCAGGCAGGCGAGCAGTTAGGGGCGATCAGGAGGCAGGCAGAGTGGTTAGGGGTGATCAGGCAGGCAGGCAGAGTGGTTAGGGGTGATCAGGCAGGAGCCAGTTGTCTCAGATTGTGAGAGGGATGTCCAACTGCCAGTTTAGGCTCTGTCCCAGGATTGGGCCTAACCTTGCAGTCAGACATCCCTCAAGGGGTCCCAGATTGCGAGAGAGTGCAGGCCAGGCTGAGGGACCCTGCCCCCCTCCATGCACGAATTTTGTGCACTGAGCCTCTAGTAAGTAAATAACAAGCATGATTTAAAATGCTTTGAAGCAGCACCGATGACAGAGCCCTTTTCTATAATTTGCATTTGAACTCTCCGAATCCCGTACCCGTGGCCTCAGATCTACCAAAGGAAAGGGAGAAAATGTGCATGGGTTAAATGTGTTTGTGCAGAGGCGGGAGGACATGGAAAACCCTCTGGGCATTGGGCACCTTCCCCGGAGTGATGGGCAGACGGAGGCGGTGCGCGGCTAGCAGGCTGCAGGGAGGAGAATCTGCGGTGATAAAGCAGTTAGGAGCCAGGTCCGGCTGGATATGTTGAAATGAGGGCCGATGCTGATGCCCCGTGTGCCCTTAAAAAAACAAGTCACTCCAGAGCATGAATGTGAACATTCAGTCATTGAAATTCCTCTGATATGCCAAAGATGTTAAAAATCGCAAGTTTTAAAAAATATAAGGTGTCCCCCCCAAATGTATACACACTTTAACAGCTGATAACTCCCTTTTCACTCCTTTTCGGGTTAAACTGATTTGAAGTAATGGATGAAGCCAGACTAAGCTTTGAACAAAGAATATCTATCTGCAAAGTGCCACTAGACCTTTTTTATGGGGTTCCATTAAAGATAAAGCTTATGGTACAACTGGCAGCAGCCGATGGATTTAGGGCACACAAATGGTTCTCGATGTTTGCGATTTCATTGCTTCGCATCATCAGCAGTACTTGGACCAGACTGTCATCAGTTTGAAAATAGGCACTAGCAAAAAAATAAATAAATAAATAAATAAATTCATTTCTGTAGATTCCTTAAACTGTTGAAAGTGAACTGTACCTTAATAAACACTGACTTTATAATCATTCAAGGTGTGTATACATTTTTAGGGACACCCTGTACAAAAACTCATGCCATTTGTGTTTATTGGAGAACAATAAAAATATAGATAATCCAAAGTTATTTTTAAAAAATCACCCATGATCCCTTTATCCAGCACTAACTAGTCTTTTTAAAAGTTTAGGACCACTTCATTGGAGTAAGAGAGCCTTGATTCTGTGAGTCCAGTGCCATTTCTAACCTTACAAGAATTTTAAACAGCTTATTATGGGCTTTACTTTTTAAAAGTTGTTGACTATAGAAAATCTCAAGCATACACCAAAGTAGAGAGAGCAGTACAGTCAACCACCATGTAGTCAGCACCCAGCTCCAGCCATTTTTATTACACAGCCAATCTGTGTCATCTGAGCTCCCAACCCTGGGTTACTTTCATTTTATCATTTCCCTTGGAAATATGGGCTTTTGTTTTCTGACACAACCACAGCATCATTATTACTCAGAAATGAACAATAGTTCCTTGATATCATCTAATAGCTGGTGTGCACATTTCCCTAATCTATATGTATAAAAGGCTAATATGCTAAGTGTCCGACCTGGTAATGATGTCACATAGCAATGCGGCATCTCCTAGCAACGACTAGCAGTTTCTTTAACACAACTTGCTTTATAGTCAGGTGGAAACATTTCACACTTTAACCAAATGTTTGTGAAGCATTTCCCCGTGCCTCATCTCATTTGATCCTTACAGGAGTCCTGGACTAGGTAGATAGGAGAATCAGTAGAATCTTATTTTCTTTTCATTAGTTGGAAAACGGAGATTTAGAAAGTTTAGAAACTTGACCCAACTGAAAAGAAATAAGGAATCATGAACCTTGAAAATGACTTCAGGTTTTCTCACTGCACAGAATATAGTCAAACACTGCTGCAGTTAAATATTTTACTCTTTGTTCTACCTATGCGATCTATAATAATATTATCTGCTTCATGTTGATGTTCACTGCTGTGTTGCTGACAATTACCTGAAAGAGAAGTTGGGGTGCTTCACTGGGCTGGAAAAAGTTTAGCTGCATCAGAAAGCAGGTCTAATTAAACAAGTTTATTCTGTATCTATAAAAGGCTAAGTTGACTCACTCATGTGCGATACATATAAAGCTCTCGCTGGCTCCAATCATACGTGTGTGTTTCCATCTGTCACTGTCGATCATGAATTTGGTTGACACTTCTATTATAGAGAAAGGGTGAATAGCAATATTAAAATATTTCTTCTAATTAATTTCCTTTCAATGTGCACAAATCTGTGCACTGGGCCACTAGTTATCTTACAAAGTTTTTGTGCAGTTTTTAAAAATTGGCATCTAAGTAAGTTCCATTGCTATTGGCTGATCTATCTCTTAAGTAACTTAATTTTTTTTCTTTGCAGTTTCTGATGTAGTTGTTGAAGAAATCAGCTTTGTCCCAGCACGTTCTTTATAGTCTGGACTCGACTGAGTGCATCCCCACGGTGTCACTGGTGTTCTCTGACAAGTGCTGGTTCGAACTAGGGGCTCCATCATGCCACTTCGATTCTTGACACACATTTTAGTTACACTTTGGAATGGGAGTGTGTCTGATGTGCTAGGTGCCAACCATTGGCGAGAAGGTGAAGGAGCGGAGTAGGGATTAGTGCAAAACTGGCAGGCCCATCACCATGAGGAGTAGGAGGGGGGAAAGTGACCATTTATTGAGTGCCCACTGTATACCGCCACAGGACTAGGTGCTTTTCACATGGTAAACACGAGTGCTGCGTTGTGAGTGGGGACGGGTCCCATGTTCACATGCAGAAACTCTGGCTCAGAGACAGTTCAGAACCTGCTGTTTCTCACAGCCAGTGGGCAGCGTCGGGACCTAAACAAAGGCCCATTTGTCTCTAAAGTGTGCCATTCCCTTGCCCTGTGCACATGGGGCCAAGCAGGCAAGATGCATGAGTGCAATTGACCTGACATTGACAAAAGAGAGAAAAAAACACTCCACAATAGCCCAAGGGTGATGTTGGTGCCGCTTCACTGCCCGCTATCAGGGATGGAGGGGACCGTGAGAGGCGCCCTCACCCTAGCCCAGTCTCCCTGTTGTACGGGAATGTGGACCCACTGTTGCCAGACCCCTCAAGTTTTTAAGAGAAGCCAGAACTTCTACAGAAAATCTCTAGATGCTACAATGTTAGCTGCTATATTCAGATTAAGAAACCCATTCTCTATGCCTACACTCTGAGCCAAACCGAGGGTGCGGCCTGCCACCTCTGTGCCAACCCCGGCTCTCGGAGGCATGGCAGCTGACGCCTGGCCCTGCGGTAGGTGTTGCACTTGAAATCAGAGAAAGGGAATATTGAGCAGCTCTTAAAAGATGTCAAGTGAGAGTGAAGGAAGTCTGCAAAAGGTGAAAGAACATTTCGACACCACAAGGAATAAGTCACATTTCTGAAGCCTGATGAGACAGGACCTTGACAAGCAGCCGTCCCAGGTCCCTTCTCTGACCCTCATAGTGACTCAGTCCTCACTCGGAGTCAGCTGGGATCCTGAGCATCTCATACTATTTGCATGTTTCCGCCCCTTTAAACCTCCCCACAACCCCATCATTATCCCTGCTATGGAAAGGTGACGGGGCTGAGACTCAGGTCTGCTGATGTCACACAGTCTGTCTCTCATTAGCTAGTTCCCCAGTCTGGGCGTTGCCTGTGGGAAGCTGAAATGACTGGCTCCGAACGGTCCTCTATAATAAACTCCAAAAGCTGTGAGCGCTGCTCTCGGGAGCCTTCAGTGAAGAACCTCGTGGAGTCTGTCTTTCAGGCAGAGCTTTAGGAGTCTGAGCGGATGTAATAGCCTTCCAGCAGCTGGTGTCGAAAACCCAATTTTTATTTTATTTAATTAATTAATTTATTTTTTCAATGTCCAACAGTTCTGAGGCCCAGTTTCAATGTCAAATAGTTCCTTGTGTGTCCATGTCAGCAATGGTATCTGGATGGTGGACACATGGTGGACACATGGTGGCAATGCAGGTCCCACCCTCTCTGGTGTGGTCCTGGGCCGCCTGCAGCGACGCACAGCTGCCGACTGCTCGCATGGCAAGGTGTCGTCAGCGTCCTGCATCTCTGGACCGTCTTCGAGGCACAACCCAATTTTTATTAGACAATTCCCTCCTCACACACCTTACGTATTCCTTCCTATGCCAATAGCAGGCCTGAGGGGAAAACCAATGCACCCAGGAGCACCATTTGTCCTATTTTCACTTCAGCAGGAACAGCAATACTTCAAAGAAGGAATTTATCATTAAGTTAAGTAATCAAATAATTTCTACTGTGCTTTCCCGGAAGTTGGAGCATCACAGACTTTGGGTTTAACGTCCGCAGTCTGCTCGGGGGAAGCTGGGGGCCTGGGGAGGAGGCGAGCCTCGCCGGGCCCTTGGGTTTCATGGCCGGGCATGAGTAAAGGCACTTGGCCACGGCGGTTTGCAAGGCAGTGAATGAGCCTCCAGCTGATGAAGACGTCATCTCTCCTCTCAGGGGACTCAGGGCTTGCTTATAAGAGGCCATGGTGAGATTAGGTGACGACTGTCTTTATCAGCCGCAGGCTTATGAACTGCCTTGTAAACCACGGTGGCGAAGTGCCCTCACTGGTGCCCGGCCATGAAACCACGGGGGCATGAATGGGCGGTGGGGGGTCATGGGGGCGTAAGGACACATATGTAGTACCTTAACCCATAAAGAAATTTTTTAAAAAAGAGGATATGGCGACTGATGAGGGACACTCTGGAGCTGACAGGCAGGCGGCATGGCCTGCAGGCAAAGATCCCTCCCCTGGCTCAGAGCATTCACAGCCCTCCATGACTGCTCACTGAACTTGAGCACAAAGGCCTTTTCTCCCAGGCAGCTTCCTCCCTGGGCGGCTAGACATTCTGGAAGGTCTCCTGGTTACCGGGGTCCTGTGCTCCAGCCCCCACGCCTGCACCCTCCTCCTGTCCTTCGTCGGAGGACCGGTGTTGGGAGACGCAGCTCCCGTGCTGTGGGCTCCCGGGAATCTGGAGTCTAGTATCCGGGGCCCCGGAGGCATCCTGAAAGGAGTTTGACGAGGAGGCCACGGAGGTTAGAAATGGAGCTTGAGATCCTCGACCTCGGCTGATGGCATGATGGGTAAAGCTGCACCGTCTAGTGCCATAGCCTCTAGACATGTGTGGCTAATTATTTTAAAAATTGCACATCACATAAAATTTACCATCTGAACCGTTTTTAAGTGTACAGTGTAGTTGCATTAAGTACATCCATATTGTTGCACAACTAATTTGTAGAACTTTTTTGTCTTGCAAAACTGAAATTTTAAACCCATGAACCATCTCTCCTCTGCCCCCTCCCACCTCCCCCTGTCCCTGGTAATTACCATCCTACTTTCTGTCTCTGTGAATTTGACTACCTCATGTAAGTGAAATTACACGGGGTTTGCATTTTTGTGACTGGCTTATTCCACTTAGCATGACATACAGATAAATGTACTTTAAAATATTCTTAACAAGTGCTTTGTAGGAAATGCTGTCCGTTTGGCCCTCTAGGGGAGTTCAATGGGAGTGTTTCATTAATTGGAGCTGTCAGTTTATTGCCAACCTGGCAAGAATCCTAATGGGGAGTTAGCACAAAGAAGCCTTAGTGAGTAGAATAAGCCCACTGCTTTTAAAGAATTTTGCTCGAAACCCACATTAAGAGAGAAATATTGTATTTCAACCCAGTACATCACACTTATATTTTGATACCTGAACATAACGTTTTTTTGTACCAACACTTAATTCTTACTATGTGACATGCATATATTTTTTTCTGAAAATGCGTCTCTTAAAAAAATTGCTGATCTTATCCACTCAGATGGTCTCATAACCCAAGGAAAGGCCACCGCATCCCGTTTGGAAAACTCTGCTTTTGGACACATTGGGGTTCAGTTCCAGGCCTAGAGTGTGACGCCCACCCCGGCACCCGCAGAATTACTCCTCAAAACAAACAGGTTACAAACAAAGCCATCAGGCATGGCTTCACTTGTGGTTTTAAAGCCGGTCTAAGTAGAATTGGCTACAATTGAAAATTCATTCTTCAACGGTTGTGCTCTGTTTCTCGAAGCTGGAGAGCAATGGTGAAAGCATGGTGTGCAGTTCATTTTATATGGTCGGGAGCACACTCTGTCATGAGAGTAAATGGGGGAATTAGAGGAGGTGGGGGACTTCACACGCAAGTCCTTCTGGGATCACGGGGAAGAGCAGTCTGACACTCTTCATTCTGGGTTCGTTGGTCCTACTACCCACCTGTGACCATTTCATTGAACTAATTGAAGTTTGTAATGCAATTAAAATCCAGTTTCTCAATCCCGCTAACCACTTCAGTAGCCACCTGAGGCTTGGGGTCACCATATGGGACAATGGGGACACAGCATTCCCATCACAGTAGGAAATTCCTATACAGCACTGGGAGAGAGTAGGAAGGAGCCAGCTAAGTCCGTGGTCGGCAAACTGCGGCTCTTTGGCCCCTTGAATGTGGCTCTTCCACAAAATACCACGGCCTGGGCGAGGCTATTTTGAAGAAGTGGCATTAGAAGAAGTTTAAGTTTAAAAAATTTGGCTCTCAAAAGAAATTTCAACCATTGTGCTGTTGATATTTGGCTCTGTTGACAAATGAGTTTGCCGACCACTGATAAGTCATCGCCGAGGCTGCCGTGTGTAGAATGGTGAGCCAGGAAAAGGAAATGGACAATAGCTTTGGCTCATTTGCCACTGGATGTGATACTCGGGCTTCTGGTTCATCTTACACTTAAAAACAAAAAACAAAGTTCTGCTCCCTTTTGGGATTCCCAACCGCTCCTCAAATTCTACCTCCCTGGCCCACATACCATTGCCTACATCCTCATCACGGTCAAGGGCCCCAATGGCTCAGTCAGGCTGACCAATAGGTGTCCTGGCTGAAGAAAGGCGCTTGGTGAAAAGCCCTGTTTTATTTATTTTCTGCAGACACACCTCGTCGCGGCCGCCCAGGGGACTCCTGCTATTTTTAAGGGCCAAATAAAGTAAGGTTTCCTCCGAGATGAGACAGCAGTGCTTTTGAGCTGGCCCAACAATAGGGGCGGAAGGGAAGTCATGTGACAGACGAGAGGCCCAGGCCCAGGTAACTGTGGCCTTTCTCCATCTCATCTCTTCCTGCTCGCTTTCACTTTATTTGCCTGACTCAGTAGTTCCTCCCACCCCCAAATTCTAGGGACGCTCTGTAAAGGCACTTTATCTTATACTTATTCTAGGTCTCGCTTACTTACACATTCAGAGTCTTTGTTTCTCTCTTCCCCCCACTCCCTGAAGTCTGGAGATAATGCAGTTTTTGTGAACATGGGAAAGGCCAAGGGGAGAAAGAACTGGAGTCTCTTTATCATTCTGCCTTTTCTTTCTCACAAAGCAGAGAGGGCCTAATTCTCTGAGCTGGGAGGGAATTGCTTTCAGAGTTAGAGGCTACCCTGAGCAACGCAGGGAGGGACTCTGACAGCCCTGGGTCTGCAAGTACAGACTAACGTGAAGTAGCTTGGATGTAGCTGGAGCAATACAGTGCCTCACAACGATGCTTCCAAACCTAGAATGTTACGGACTCTGTGATTTGATATCTGCCCCCTTATGAGTGAGGTGAGTTGGTTTTGATTGGCTTGCTCAACAGAAATTTTGAGATGCTGCTCTGTTTGAACAGTGAAAAACCAAATAAAATATCTTATACTGATGTAGCCTCCAGGGTTTGCAAAATATGTTCTCAGCCATCATTTCATTTGACACTCCCGATAAACCTGTGGGCTGGGGCACAACATTTGCAGGAGAGAAAACCTGGGCCCAGCTCGTGGGTAAGTGGGGCTGAGTTTTGAATCCCAGTTGCTCTTCTGAGAACAGTGCTTTACTTCCCACTTACATGTTGGGTTTGTAAAATAAAATACATTTCAGTTGGGTGAATGATGACACAAATCTGATAGCTGGCTCAATAGATAATAGCAGGGGGTGCGGGAAAGAGCACCTGTAGTTGGGTGGCCTGGGTCCTGCCCTCAGGGAGATTTAGGTGAAGAGTACATGTACAGCAACAGACACATTATTCTAGAAGAGTGGTCGGCATGTGGCTCTTTGGCCCCTTGAATGTGGCTCTTCCACAAAATACCACGTGCGGGCGTACACATACAGTGTGACTGAAACTTCGGGGCCCATGCGCAGAAGTCGGTTTTCGGCTCTCAAAAGAAATTTCAATCTTTGTACTGTTGATATTTGGCTCTGTTGACCAACGGGTTTGCCGACCACTGGCTAGAACAAACTGGATGCATTAGTGCTATGAACGATGAGAAAATGACCGAGTGCTTTATAGACGGTTTTCCGAAAGGGATTTTGAATCCAATTTGGACGGATTTTCATGAAGACTAAGAGCAGGGCGTTCACTCTAGCCAGGGGCAGAGGCGTGGTGGGGAGGGAGGGTTGCAGAGAGTCTAGTTCCGTTTGGTGGACTATTAAGAAAGGAGAACTGGACACCTGTTCATTATTTATTGAAAATCTACCCTGCAGAAGACATTGCGTAGAGCTGGGTTTACAGTGGTAGGCAAAAGAGACGTGGTCCCTGCCTTCCTATTGCTTAGGCTTTTGCGGGGGGGGGGGGGGGTGTTTGGGGACAGAGGAGAGACTAAGTACTGGTTGTTGATAATAAAATAATTACCCAAATATTTTAGATTTGATTGACTGTATCATCTGGTGACAAGTGAGCAGGGCATTAGAGCTGGTGTGTGTGGGAGCAGTGGTTAACGCGGCAGATGGTTTTGGTGCAGAGAGTGGGGAGAGGGGTGCTCCACAGAGAAGGCACGGCCTGTGCAAAGGCCCCGGGAGCTGCCAAAAGGCCCGGGTGCTAGAGTGGAAGGTGAGTGGCTGGAAAGGAGATTGGGGAGGCGGCATGAACTTGATCAGATTTTGGTCTTTAGTCGCAGAGCCATGGGAAACCTCTCAAGGATTTTAAGTAGGAATGACATGAACAACATCTTCCTGCTAAAAAGATCACTTTGGCCGCCATGTCTGGGGGCGTGGGGTGGGGAGTAATAGCTGTATGGAGTCATCCCTTAGGAGGCTGCTGCAGTGTGCCAGGCCAGGCATGGCGGTGCTTGGTGCAGGGGGTGGTGGTGGAGATGGAGAGCAGTGGTGAGTGTCCATGGAGATTTAGGAGCTGGAACCTGCAGGGCGTGGTGATATGGTAGGTAATGGAGAAGCAGATGGTAAGAGAGCTCCTGAGGTCTCGGTGCTCTTGCGGGCTGGGTGTGGAGCTGGCCACTGCGATGGAGAACTGGGACGTGGGACCAGCCTGGGGGAGATGACGAGATCGGGTTGCATATCCCGTAGGCCGTTGGATGGGAGCTCAGAGAGAGGCCTGAGCGGCAGTGAAACCTGTGGGCCGCTGGGGTGTCAGTGACAAGGGGAGCTCTGAGCGTGGAGGACTTTTCCCAGAGAGAAAGAACATTACAGGAGGAGAGGGATGGAGCAATGAGGAGGCTCCATGACCAGGCAGAAGAGAACAAGCCAGCGAGTGAGGTGGGAGGGGAGACAGGAGGTGCTGGGTGTTCTGTCATTGAAATGGAGGAAAATTAGATAAAAAGGGAGCATCTCTTTCCATCTAGACCCATTTCTATCACCACCCCCAAATCTATTATATGGCAGCTGTGCACCCCTAGATCTGAGACACTTCTGTAGGGCACTGTGACAAGGTGTAGTGACTTCTCCTGGTGCCAGGACAGATGGCAATGTGTGTGCGTTTGCTGCCTGGAAGAAGAGCTACCCTTCCTCTCCCGACGTCGTGCACTTTTGGCTGGCACTGCGGATTGTTGCAGATCTGAGCTTGTTTAATCCCACGGAGGACTAGACAGTATCTGGTCTCCGTGGCTTCGTAATTCTATTCCGGGTGCCCCAGCTCACTTGCCAGCTGGGCTCTCACCGAAACGAGCCTGCTGCACAAGGTTCAATACTAAAGCCTTGAGCTGGTGAGATAGGCTCCATGAACTAGCGGTGGAGTGCCCCTCCTCCCCCCTCCTCCCTCTCCCATCCACCTCTGGCTTCTGCTCTCTTCCCAGGATGGCTACAGCGCCTCCCAGCTGCTGTTTGGTGGCCTTCCCGCCTCGTGCTAAGGACGGCCTGGTGGTGTTTGGGAAAAACTCGGCTCGGCCCAGGGATGAAGTGCAGGAGGTGGTGTATTTCCCGGCTGCCGATCACGAACCCGAGAGCAAGGTGCAGGTGAGTGATGCGCTGCGGCCTCTCCATTAGCCCCCACTTTCTTTCTCTTGCTGAGCCCAGCACACCTTCTGGAAGTCTGCTCACTCGTCTGAACGGTCATGTTGGCTCTGTGGATTCCATTAGGTTTGTTTCAAAACAGGGTCATGTGGAGAATTCTGTGTTTATTGCTATGGCCCTTATTTAATGATTAGGTAAAGTATTGACATGGTTCCGAAGTCAGGTGTCCAGAACAAGGTACAGGCGTACCTTGGAGAGGTTCCAGATCACCACAACAGAGCGACTATCATGATAAAAGTGAGATGTAATCCTTTTGCTGGTGAAATGCTTGGCCTTCCCTTTGTGAAAGATGCAACATCTGTTGAGTTCCAGGCTGATGGAGATGGGGGGGGGGGGCGGCCAGGGCATGATCATTTTGTAAGTTAGATAAATGTGTAGTCACTTGGTACACCTGAAATTAATACAACATTGGTACACCTGAAATTAATACAATATTGGTACACCTGAAATTAATACAATATTGGTACACCTGAAATTAATACAATATTGATACACCTGAAATTAATACAATATTGTATGTCAACTGCAATGGAAAACAAAACAAACAAACAAAAACAAAACAAAGCAACATGTGTGAAGCACAATACCACGAGGGATGCCTGTAGATTCGCAGAAGTCTAGTTTCTGTTTTCCTCATTTACTTCATTTCCTTTTTCTCCCGTGGGCCACCATGTTTGGGAAGGTTTTGGGTTTATTCTTCATTAAAACAATGTCACGTATATGTAATAAACTACATGTGCTATCCCGGCAGGCCCTTCCCTCCTTCCTCAGGTGAATGGGAGCATGCCATGCACAGTGCACTTCGCTTTCTTCAACTAAAACCAGGTCCTGGAGGTCCCTCCATATGGTGGACAGACATGTCCTCTTCCTCATGTAGAGCTGTGTGAGGTTCCATTCTATGGTTGTGTCGGAGTGTAATCCATCCCATATTGCTGGAAATGTGGGGTGTTTTCCAGTGTGTTGCTATTACAGACAGCGCTGAAGTGAATAACGCTTCGTCCGCCACAGGGTCTGGTCTTGGTTTATATTTTCTTGTTACATTAAAAAAATTATCCACCAATTTCTAGTTTGAGTGCTTAAATAAAATAGTTTTGTCGGTATTTCTTTGGGATCAGTGCCTAGAAATGGGATTGCTGAGTCACAGGGTAAATAAGTATGCACTTTTATAAAATATAATCAGATTTCCTTGAAGGTGGTCTACCATCCATGTTTGACAACGCCCGCTTCTCCGTATTCCCAGAGTGTGTTGTCAAACTTTCATGATGATTTCTGTATCTTGTTAATTTTGCATTTTATTAAAATTCTTTTATTGGCTGTGTCAGCTCTTACCACTGATTCTTTTGGTTTATCAGGTATGTGGTTATAACACCTGCAAATAGAGTAGTTTGATTGTTCTTAAATCTCCAAGTATTTTCTTGTCTGATGGGCGTATCGCTTGGGTTCAGTGTTATCTGTGGTGGCCATAGTGGGTCCCTGGGCCTTTAAGCCTGACCGGAGTGGGGCAGCCTCAAAACCTTCCCCATTGAGTATGATGCTGGCTTTGGGTCTGGGATTCACAGAGCCTCATCATGTTCGGAAGTACACCTCGGTTCCTATTTGAGTGTTTTAAAAGAAAAACACCTAAGGACTAGGTGTTACATTAAGTTCAAGGTCTTCTCGGACACTCAGCAGCCACCCAGATGCTGTCCTGGCGTCCCAGTGCTTGTGTCCCCAGAACCCTTATTGTACTTAATGCCCCAGAGCCCGGAGCAGGGATGCTGGCAACTCGGACATGCCCGAGGGAGGCCGTGAAGTGCTTCCTTTAGGGGAAAAGGTGAAAGTTCTCAACATAGGCATGTTATCATGTTGCGTCTCACAAAAAGAAGGGGGAGTGCAGTACAATCAGGTATGTTGAGAGAGAGACAGAGCAATGCACATAACTTTCAGTACAGTCTATTGTTTTAATTGTTCTGTGTTACCATTAGTATTGTTGTTAATCTCGTGCTGTGCCTAATTTATGAATTAAACTTTCTCAGAGGCATGTCTGTCTAGGAGAAAGCATAGTACCCATGGGGTTTGGTAGTATCAGGCATCTGCAGGGGGGTCTTCGGTGTGTCCCCAGCAGATGAAGGCGGACCACTATCTAAATGTGTCTGAAATAATTTTAGAAAAGCTTGTTTTCTTTGGGGAGGGATAGGCTAAATACATTAATATATTAGTCTAATGGCTACAATCATGTTAAGAAATAGATGATCTCACTAGTTGGCCCATGGTATGTTATTACTAAAATACACTGTAGGTTGGATTTTGTGCCCTTGCATAAATCATGTGGTTTGATACGCCCCAGGATTAGTGTCTCAGGCACCCCTGACCTCTCCCTGTGTCTTGAGCTGCCTTCATGTATTTCCACATCCAGACTCTGCAGGTAAAATAACCTCACATGTCTGAAAGCAAATTCATTTTCCCCATCTCATTTCTCCATGTACTCAGACAGCTCCACTCTTTGCCAGAGAGTTTAATCTAGAAAACGAGGACCCTCATTTTCGCACTCCCCCTGATGCACAGGGACAGCTGTCACTGAGTCCTGCTGCTTCCTCTCCTGTGTCCCCATCTCCCCCCACCACCCCAT
This sequence comes from Antrozous pallidus, assembly GCA_027563665.1. NCBI lineage: Eukaryota > Metazoa > Chordata > Mammalia > Chiroptera > Vespertilionidae > Antrozous > Antrozous pallidus. The sequence continues at coordinate 78,393,636 of CM050521.1, read as the reverse complement.
TTCATCAGACCCACCCCAACCCCCCCCCATCATCTGCTTATTGGTGCCCCATCTCGCCCCCCAACACAGCTCTGTCACTGCCTTGTTTAAAATTGTTGCGTGGGGTTTATAGGATGAGAGTCTGATGTGTGTGCCCTTTAGAACTCTTCTCAAGTGGCCCCCTGCTCACTCTTCCTTTCTTTTCTCTCTTCCAAAGGAACACTTACTTTTAGAGCAGTTTTAGGTTTACAGAAAGTGCAGAGAGTTCCTATATATAACCCCTCACCACCCCCACCCCGCCCCCAGTTCCCCTCATTATGAACACTGAGCCTTAGTGTGGAACATCCTTAAAACCGATGAACCAGGATCGACCCCTTCCATAGTGTACATTAGGGTTCACTCTCGGTGTTGTACACCTTCTGTACAAATGTATAATGACACATACCACCATTCATTACAGATCCTTACAGAATAGTGTTCCTACTGAACTCTCACCCCTTCTGAGAAAGGTCTCCTATCCCTATGGTTGCTTTGCTTCTCACACCTAGCACAGATCAGGACCCAAGTAACAGACAGAGACTTGGCCCAGCTCAGATCAGGACCCAGGTAACAGACAGACACTTGGCCGACAGCAGTTGCCCTATATCTAAAGCCAGCCTAGCACCAGAATGCTCAGGGCCTACTCAAGAATGCAAATAATCCTTTCCACTAATATTTACAGGATAAACTAAGACTGTTGTTAGAGTATTAAATTTGACAGTAAAATAGAAATCAATTTTTCAGATTAGTTCAAATTGGCTAATTAAAATAAGTGACTATTCAAGAAAATTTAATTGTACGAGATAAAAAGCTGTTCATAAAGTATTAACTAAAATTTCTATCAGTAGTTTATCTAATGGTAAAATTGCTTAACATGCAATGAACCTAAAGCAGTCATATTTTTGTGCAAAAAAATTAAAATGTAAAGTTATCAAGCCTCCATTAATCAAAAAAGGGGGGATAATAGGGTAATATCATGTAAGGAAAAATATCTTGTATGTAAATTACATCTAGAAAATGTTTACTTTAGAAAGTTAACCTCCATTTGTAATGCTAACAGCAAGACAACCATGAAAAACACACATGGGCAAAAATAAAAAGGATCCTAAGAGGAGGAGGAGGAGGGGGGGAGGAAGAGGGGGAGGGGGAAGAGGAGGAGGAGGAGAAACCAGAATAGTGTTCGTGCCCTAAAATCTCCTGCCATTCTCCCACCCCCAGCCTTTGGCAGCCACCGATCTTTCCCCGTCCCCATAGTGTTGCCTCTCCTAGAGTGTCATCTAGCTGGAATCACACAGTATGTCGCCTTTCCAGATGGTCGCCTTTCACTTAGTCACATGCATGTGAGGTTCCTCTGAGTCTTTCCCAGGCTTGGCCCTGCCTCTCCCTCCAGGGCTGAGGCACACTCCTCGCCGGGGTGCACCAGGGTGCAGCTTTCCTCACCGGCGAAGGACATCCTGGTTGCATCGGAGGGAGGCACTTAGGAATGAAGTTGCCAGAGACATTTGTGTGCAGGCTTTTTGCGTGAACATAAATTTTTAACTTGTTTGGATAAAGACACTTTTAAATGTAATTTTACGTTTTGAATAGATAACATTTGATGTGGTTTAATGATCCAGTGAGAAGTCTTACTCTCTTTTATCCCAGTCTACTCAGATTTCCTTGTTACGTAACACTTTCTATTAATTTCTTGGCCATAAATATGAATACTTAGCCTTCTATTTTGTTCCATGAAAGTAACTTTACAGACACTATTCTGAAACTTGATTTTTCATCATATAATTTTAAACTTCTAAAAAAGGTCTGCCATTTGCTTTTTTTTTTTTTTTTTTTGGCTTGATAACATTTTCTGAAGAGTTTCTATATCTGTTCATAGAAATTATAATTTTTTGCAGCTGGTAGCAGTCCATTGAGGAGAGAGCCCATCATTTATGTAATCAGTCCTCTATGGTGGACGCTGGGACTGTTGGCCAGTCTAGGACATGTAGCCACGAAGAACACTGAACACAAGTCATTGTGTACATGTGCGGACAGAGCCGTGGGTACACTTCCATCCAGCATCGCTGGGCCGAGGGGAACGTTGTAGTAATTGAACACCACAAGTGCTGTACCATTTCCTGCTTGCTTTCCTACCACCTTAGTTTTCCTCTCACAGCTACACATCAGCCCAACCACACTTTTAGAGCAGTTTCAGGTTGCCAGAGAGTTTAATCTGGGATGTGTCCCATGATGCACGGCGGCACAGCATCCTCAGAGAGGACCAAGGGGCTTTCACAAATAGCTGCATGTTGATCCATCCTACTCTGCAACCCCAAGAGGGTTGCTCGCCATTTCTCGAACAAACAGCTCACCTGTATTTCTCTGTGTCTTTGCTTTTTCTATCCTTTGCCGAATGTCCTTCCTTTCCCCTCCTGCCACCCACTTGCTAGACTCCAATGCATCCTTCAGTGCCCATCCCGATATCCCTTCCTCCCTCTCGCCTGCCAATCTTTTGAGACCATGTAGCGCTTACTGCCGTTATAAATCGACTGAAATGTACAATCACCTGCATCGGGGGGGATGCGTTCTGGCCCAGGAGGCAGGGCCCTGGGTTCCAGGGTCACCTTTCCCATTTACTGAATCTTGGGTCTTTGAGACTCAGTTTCCTCATTTGCCAGCTGGAGACCATAAAACACACTTTTTGTGAGTGAGCTGACATGCGAAAGCACTATGCAGACTCTAAGGCAGTGGTTCTCAACCTTTTGAACGCCTCGACCCTTTAATACAGTTCCTTGTAATGTAAATATCTGTGTTTTCCGATGGTCTTAGGCGACCCACAGGCTGAGAACCGCTGCCGTAGAGCCTATGACCATCGGAAAACACAGATATTTGCATCACGTTTCATAACAGTAGCAAAATTACAGTTCTGTAGTAGCCACGAAAATAATTTTATGGCTGGGGGTCCCCACAACGTGAGGAGCTGTGTTAAAGGGTCGCGGCACGAGAAAGGTTGAGGACTCCTGCGGTACAGAGAACATGGTGCCGAGACCCTGGCTCTCCCTTGCCCCCGTCTGAAGAACTGACGAGTGTGAGAGATCCCGCGACCCCAGGTCCTCGTTCCCAAACTCCACCCTTTCGCACCTGCTCCCGAATCGAGCGTGCTGTTCAGACTCCCGCTCAGGCCTCTCATTCCCTCGCAGTCGCACCCGACACCCGTTCCAAGTGCACAGAGACAGGTTCTTTCCTGTGAGCCACAATAACAATTGTTACCTTTAGAGCAGCCGTCACTAGCAAATAGAAATGACCTTGTCAACCAGGAGGAGAACTTCCCACTCCTATTCCTCAGCCATTTCATGGCGATTTAAACATGCAGTCTGTGGTTTTCCTGGAAATGTTATACTTGAGGGTCGAGGTTCCAGAAGCTCGGCTTCTGAGAATAGCCATGTGCTTAAGTCATCTGATGACTCACCCACTCACCCACGCACCCGCCCAGCTGGCCCAATTTTCTCAGTGGTCCTCCCGTCCAAGTTGCCCACCCTCCTCTCAATCTGTCCGCTTGTCTGCCCGTGCATCCGTCATCTACTGTATGTCAGGCTCCCTTTGCTTGAGACTTCGAGAGGAAAAGATCGGGTCCCCCAGCCCACAATTCCTCAGTGTCTAAAATTACACGGCTTCTGTTCAGCTGCACAGTTGGCAGATGGAGCATTTTATTTTATGTTTGTTAGTCTTTCTCTGTAGAGTCTGAGCTTTTAACAACGCCTCTTGGGGTTGCAGAGTAGGATGGATCAATATGCAGCTATTTGTGAAAGCCCCTCAGTCCTGAGGATACTGTGCCGCCGTGCATCATGGGACACATCCCAACCTCTCCTCAAGCCCCTCCCTGGAGGGGGTGGTGGTGGTGGAGGTGGTGAGGAAGCAGAGAAGTAACTTCCTGGATTATGGGGTGTGTGTGTGTGTGTGTGTGTGTGTGTGTGTGTGTGTGTGTGTGTGTATGTGTGTGTGTGTCTGTGTGTGATCTGAGTTTTAATTCTGAAGATTATTTCTCACAGTAGGAAGCTCAGGTCCTTCTGGAATCAAAGAGAGCTGAGCCTGCTCTCTGGCGCTAGGTAGTGTGTGCACCACTTCTGTCTGTCTGCTTCATTTTCTTCTCTTCATTCCCAGGGGCAGGAGTTCCCAGTCTGTTGGAAGCGTCTCCCTCGCCCCATGGGAGCGTGGCTTAGCCCGGGTCGTCCTTCTATCATATCCCCTCTCCCAAGCCTGCTTCTGACCCAGGCCTTTGCACTGCCCATCCTCAATCATCTTACAGCTTTAGGGAAATAAGATGTGGTTGGCATCTTCATTTGTCTTTATTTAGACTCATCTAAACCTTAAGGACATATCTTCAAAACCAGTCAAGCAGCAGACAAGACACTGGGATTAAAACACACACACACACACACACACACACACACACACACACAACAATGCACTAAGCAAAAACTCAGTGATGATTAGCAAGGCTGCTTTAGAGTTGCAAATTTTCCCAAACTAAAAAATATTTCTCTGAAGCATCCCATTTCCCACCCTGAGAAGCCTGGCTGACTCATCAGCTCAGCTCAGTGCTTTCGCTGGTGGTGCTAGGACCTTGCTCCCCAGCTGAGCGCCGGAGGAGAGGCACAATGGCCGTGTTTCACCAAGTGAAGCGTCCATTGTGTGTGTCTGGCCCTCCTTCCGCGGGGTGAGATCCAGAAATAGTATGTGTTGGAATGTGCAGGGGGCAGGCGACAGCATGAAGCTGATCTTGCTTTTTCATTGTTGAGACAATCACACACAGTCATAGAGGACTCGCTCTGCAGAAGAACTGTCTTCTGTTCTTGCCTCCAGGGCCTGGTCAAGGCTCATCATTTTATCCTCTGACCTGACATGTGTCCCCAGGAGCCACCTGAGAGTAGCAAGTTCAATTCAGGTAACACCTTTACAACCTGGTGATCAGGCAGTTCTGACGTTTGGAAGTCTGCCCCCAGCCCTCCACTCTGGGCACTCTCCTACTGTGTGTGGCCTTGGCCCCCAGAATCACACTCACCCACAGATCTGATTCATTCAGGGCTGGTTAGGAGTGGATGTGGGGCAGAAAGACAGTGTGCTCACCACTTTCACAGCTCAGTAACTGAAGCTGATGCCAGCAACATCCTTGTAAAGATTGATCTTATAAGTGGTGAATGTTTTCTTTTTCTTTTCTGAGAGATATTTGGCTAGGAATTTTGTCTGGGGGAACCAAAATGTTTTTGGCACACTGAAACATTTCGGGTGCTTTTTTGGATTTTTTTCCTGGTGAGACCTCTGCTCTCTCACACCCCACTTATTCTCTGCCTCGTTAATAACATGGCAAATGAGAAGGCCGTTGAAAAACGATTAGGCAACTGGCTTTACAAAGTCAGCTGACTACATTTTGTGCAAATATTCCTGGTTTTGAGGTTTGCTCCCAAAGTGGGATTTTAAATAACCCATCTACACTGAGGGGCCAGATTATTATGATATCTGAACACATAATAACCTGGCCACTCAGTGTATACTCTATATAATAAAAGGCTAATATGCAAATTATCCCCTTGACCAGGAGTTTGACCAGCAGGCAGGCCAGCCAATTGCCCATGTCCCCTCCCCCTGGCCAGGCTGGCCGGACCCCACCCATGCACAAATTCATGCACCGGGTCTCTAATACACACACACACACACACACACACAGAGTGGCCAGATTATTATGAACTCAGAGGTCATGATAATCTGGTCACTCAGTGTATATGAGCCCAGCGGGTCCGTCCTCCCACCCCCTCCGAGGCCTGGGTGTGATTAGTCAATAGTGTGTATGTGAACTGCAGCCACGGAAGGGCCCGTGTTAGGCCCAGGCTTCTGTGGTTCCTGACAAAGATGCTCTGAGGGGTAGGTGTTCCAGGCTCACCAAGGTTTGGGTGGGGCCACACCCCATCTCCCTGTCCCTGCTTTGTAGCATATGAGGGGCATTTGGGGTGTCGGCTTAGGAGAGACTGACTTGCCCATCTGGCTGCTAGGGGATCTCCTTTCTTCCTTCTCATTCTGAGTTTGGCCTGAAAAGTTGGCTGCGTATATTTTGAACTCCCACAAAGACCATATGGTCTTTCTGATTCAACTGTCAACATTTTTCTCAGGCATCACTGAGCTCTGGCAGTCCTGTGACTCAGTGACATCACAGTGGTTCTCCTGAGTGGTACGGTAGGGGACTTTCCTGCATGGCGAGCATACCTTTGACACCCCCATCTGCCTGTTCTCAGGTTCTGATCTCTGTCTGAAATACCTTGATATTCGGTCACATTAATTTTTCAAAATTAATGCAAATATCACCCACTTGATAAAGCTGCTGACCACTAGGATGTGTTCCCTCTTTCCTTCCAATCCTTATTCTCCCTCTGACCTTTGTTACTCATTCATTCATTCATTCATTCACCCGCTCACTCATCCATTCAAAGAAAGGCTTATCGATGCCTAGTTTGTACCAGACTTGGGATATGGCAGTGAACTGAACAACAGACATACCTCCCTGCCCAGGTGGAGGTATCATACATCAGCCGCACATGCAATACATAAATCAATTAGTGCTTTGGAAGGGGGTAAATGGAATGGAGTGTGAAAAAGAAAAAGCAGAGCAGGATTGCACTGACCAGAGGTTCAAGGAGGAGGTGGGGGCAAGAGGCCGCACATATTAATAGGCCTCAGTGACACTCAAATGGCCTGGCCTTGAGGGTCCTCGTTATGAGCAGCTATGCCTTCTTCTTCTTTTTTAAATGTATATTTTATTGATTTTTTTTTTACAGAGAGGAAAGGAGAGGGATAGAGAGTTAGAAATATCAATGAGAGAGAAACATCGATCCGTTGCCTCCTGTATATCTCCTACTGAGGGTGTGCCCGCAACCAAGGTACATGCCTTAACTGGAATCAAACCTGGGACCCTTCAGTCCACAGGCTGACACTCTTCCCACTGAGCCAAACTGGTTAGGACTGCCTTCTTCTTTCCCAACCAGAAGGCTGGGGATTGGACCCCTCATTGATTGAGCTGCAGCCGCACTTAGCACACAGCACCATGGGTGTGGTTGGTGCTCTGTAAGTAACTGGTGAAATGGAAATGAATGTGTAAAAATGAACTTGAGGGCCAATAAGCAAACCCACTTCTTATTTTCCCTTTTGTTCTGCCTGTAACAAACTCTGATATCTGTGCTTAAGAGCCTGAGAGTCCTTCCCTACTTCCCTATTGTTTCAAAATAGAATTGTCATGGGAGCTCAGCATGCACGGGGTTTGGGGAAGTGTTGGTCAGCGCCTGAACTATTTTTTACATAAAAGCGTGCAATTTTAAGATGTAAACGTCATTTACATGTAGACAAGCACAGAGGACCATAGTTTAATGATTTATTGCGTTGGCCAGGTTTTGCTCTAAAAGAATCATTTTTTTCTTTCTTGTAAAGTAAGTGACTTTTGGCAACCGAATAAGAGAAAACATTTCAGGGGTATATTTTAGTTTCCATTTGCCATGAAAACTCCAGGTTGTCTTGACAGCTTCCAGATTGCGTTAGCTTTCAGTTGACAAATACCTGTCAAGTGAAATAACATTATTCCAGGACACTGCAATATCTAACCGTGGATGGTGGAGACACAGATGTCACATGGCCAATGAGTGTGCATTTCAGCTGCTACCTGTGATTTGAGAGGTTATGGGAAATCAAAGCAGAAGATGGGACGGCATTTAGCTGTTATAATTGAATTGGGTCTTGAGTCAAAAAAATAAAAATAAAGATCTTAGGTTGCAGATGATCCAATGATTTCAGCTTCCTCATTTAAAATGTAAATGGCTGCTGTGGTTGATAAAATTCTCCCTGGCGAGCTAAAGTGCTCTGTGTAATTTATTTTATTAAAAAATATATATTTTATTGATTTTTCACAGAGAGGAAGAGAGAGGGATAGAAACAGCGATGAGAGAGAAACATTGATCAGCTGCCTCTTGCACATCCCCTACTGGGGATTTGCCCGCAACCAAGGTACATGCCCTTGACCAGAATTGAACCTGGGACCTCTCAGTCCACAGGCCGACGCTCCATCCACTGAGCTAAACCGGTTTCGGCTGTTCTGTGTAATTTAGAGCCATGATTTCAACACTGCATCCACCAGAGTGTGTCCTAGACCATCGGGTAGAGGCCCCCCGGATATCCTGGGTTAGTTATCCAGTCGAGCTCTCCTGTGGGGCCCAAAGTGGGAGGGAAGAGGCCGAACCAGCAGGTAAGGCTCAGAGTTATCAAACCCAGTTCCACCCCTGTTCTTTCATTTGCTTCTCAGCACACTTTGAGCATTTTTATTGTCTTCATGCTTCCACGTAAGTGTTTGTGTGAAGGAAGGGTTCTGAGGATGAAGACACTTTGAAAGAAATAGTTCGATCTAGATCGGCTTATTCGTTTTCCAGGTACAGACATAGCAAGCACCTAGAGAAAGAAGACGCAAATTCCCGTGGCGTGCACTGCAGTTCAACAGCAGTTAGAAACCCAGCTCTTTGGGATGATTTCCTATGTGTCCACCTCATAGGGATCCAATGGGACAGACAGGGAAGCACAGTGTATAAGGGAGTGTGTGTTGAATGCATCAGGGAAATGTAAGGTATTATCATTTTCTCTTTCCTACTATTGGAGCAGTCGTGTAGGTTGTCAAACTGTGTTCCAGGGCACCCTAGGGGGTCACTGCAGGAAGCCTTGGGATCTCCCTTCAGACGGAGCCTCTTCCCCTTTGTCTGTTTTCTATGTCAAGCTTCCAGGTACAGTATCTTTTAAAGATAGGGCTCTCTACCATTAACGATATTTGGAATCTCTGAGACAGAAGGATTTTTGCAAGCTAGAATAAGTAAATGTTTGAAATGCTGCTACTCATCTGTGTCTGTTGAGAAACGACCAGTCACGGAATATTCAGAGTTGCTGACCCCTGGTTCAAGAAGATGACCGCCATAGATATGAGCCTCATGGAAGGGCTGTCTGGAAACAAAGAGGCTGAAAACCAAGTGGCTGGCAAGACAACAGTCACCATGGAGACCTGTGAGCTGCACTGAGACTTGGAGTGTCTTTGAAGTCCAGTATTCTCAAGGCCTTTTTTTTTTTTTTTTTGGCACTACAAGCAGATTTTATTACCCAAAGCAGTTTGAGGAATTCCAGTTCACAGCTTTACCCGGTCACAAGAAAATCAGAACCTCTTCAAAGTCACCCTCCACTCCCACCTAGAATGAGGGATTAATGGCTGTAGCTCGGAATATTCAGAGCTACTATATTCTCATTCCTGACTAATAACCTTACAGTCGCAAATGGGCATAATGTAATTGACTCTTACACAGTAAACTTAAGAATCTTAACTGGCTCTGAGGAGATGGTTTTCTGTTTAGTTACCAGAATTACATGGAGTGTATAATAATCCTGTGTGAGTTTGAGCCTAGAATGGGATGCGATTCCTGTGGCGCATCAACCAAGCCCTCCTGAGCTAATCAAAGGCATGATTCAAGGTCTCCCATGAGGACCCCCTGTGACTCTCCCTAGGTAGGCGTCTCCTGGTTGCCTGTGACAACGAAGCCAGTAACGGCTGAGGGAGGGGGTTAGGAAGGTGGCTATTCACCTTGTAAACACAATTCTCAGGGGTTGAAAAGAGGCAGACTTCAGTGGTGAGAAGTTCCCTATTTCTACATTTGAGGAATGCAAGTTGGCTTGATCTCACATGGAATTTCGGTTTTATTTGTTTGATTGATTTTATAATTAACCTAGACCCAGAAGGTCAGTGCCTTATTTTCCCTTTGTCAGCAAACCAAATAGCACTTATGTCTGGAAACACTGTGCTCTCAACTGAAACTGCTGACAGCCCCTCATCCCAGGTCCAACCTGCAGATTTTCCTGAAAATCAGCTTTTGGACCAGTTACATCTCAATCAAGTTCTCTCTTCATAACTCAACCCTCCCATCCCCCACCTGACCAGTCACAATGAAAATAGGAACTCAAGGGACAGATTTCTTCCCTCACTTGACTCAGCAGAAAGAGGTCATTCTGACTACAAGTTCCTCCAAACTAAACCTGCTTGTGTTCTTAAGGCATACCAACCGCTCTGTGTACGGATCTCTGCTTGTAATGAATTATTTTAATCACCCTTACTACTTCAGCCTTAAAGCCCTTCCTTGTCTAGCCATTTAGCCCTGAGATGCTAAGAGGGTGGGAGTGGGGGCAGAGCTCAATTAATATCAGGGATTCTGATCACTGGAGTCGCACTTGATCAATACTTTCAATCCCAAACCCTTTTTGGATGCTTCAAAGGTCTCCAGCGCTTTCTCCAGAGGAAACCTATGGGTCACTAAAGGCTTTACATTCACAGACTTGGACGCAAGCATTGAAATCGCCATCGGCCATGTGTTGCAGTATGGAAACACACCCTTGATATCCACTTCTCGGATGGCTGCATGCACTAAGGGCATATTGACTATCTCAGAACCCAGTCCCACAGCATCAGGGTCCCCCCAGAACAAGTGGCATAGATGCCCGCCTGGATGGAGGTCTCCGCCCCAGTGCACTCGATGGTGACTTCTGGCTTGCACCCCGGCAGACCCTCCACTTTACTGGCGATTTCCTGCAGGCTCTCCTTGGTAATCAGGAGGACAAAGTCAGCTCCAACTTCCTTGGCTTTAGACAACCGAGAAGCAGACAGATCAGTCACCACCACTTGAGCTGCACCCATTGCCTTAGCCACCAGCAAATTAACCAATCCAATTGGCCCAGCTCCACACACACAAAGACCCTGTTCCCCAGGGTGACTCCAGCTCGCCGGCAGGTATGGATCCCCACAGACAGTGGCTCAATCAGGGCTCCTTCTTCAAAGGTGACATTGTCAGGAATCTTGTAGCAGAAGTTGGCATTGTGCTTATAGAACCGGCAGAGGTTCCCATCATCGGGGGGCGTGGCACAGAAGAAGATGGTTGGTGACAGGTTGTACCAGCCAATCTTGTAGAATTCATCGGTTTCTCGGGGAGCACCAGGCTCGATGGCAACACGATCACCTCCTTTTAGGTGCTTTACCAATGCCCCACTTTTACAACTGTTCCTAAAGCTTCATGACCCAGAACCATTGGCTTTTTCACAATAAAATCTCCAGTTCGATCATGCTGCCAGTAGTGGACATCTGAGCCGCAGATTCCAACAGAATGCATCTTCAGCAGCACCTCATTTGGGCCTGGTTCAGGAATAGGATAGTTCTCCAGGCGCAGGTCCTCGGGTTCGTGGACCACCAGAGACAGGTTCTCGGGCTTGGCCGCCATCATGTTGATTTTCTCTCTGGGGTGGAAGCTGCAGTCCGCAGGACGCTCGGAGGTTCTCTCAAGGCCTTTTCTTTATTTATTCATTTGGTCTGTCTGTAGCTGATGTGGTGGGTCAGTGTACTAGGTATACCGAATAACAATGCAGATTGTTTTCAACAGATGGAGTTACACATATGTTGATATATATGTGATTTGATATGTATGGTATTTTGGTGTATTGACAACAAGCTTCAAAACTTCATATGTCAAATTTTCTGAAGGTGTTAACATCATAGATATTTTTACACTCAAAAATGCTGAATTTTATGAGAGGAACCAAGATGGCAGCATAGGTAAACACCTATTTTGCTGCCCCACACAACAATTTCAAAACTACAACTTAACAACAAAAAAACATCATCCAGAATCACGGAAAAGCTGGCTGAGTGAAAATTCCACAAATAAAAGTAAAGAGAGGACACCGTGACTCAGAGGAGCGGCAGAGTGCAGCCTTGAAGATACGCGCAGAGAGAGGCTCAGAGCCATGCGCGCAAGCGGTGAAGGGCGGGCGGCAGCAAACCCGGCTGGTTTTTCTCCAACAGAGAGGGTGGAGGCGTCCCACTGCACTGATTCCCCAGTTCCAGGCGAGGTCCGAGATCTGGGGAAGGTATGCTAAAATCCGGGCGCAGAAGAGGTCTGTGAGTTTGAGGAGAGTGCATGTAAACTTGGAACAGCAGTTTGCCTGTAAACTTGGGGACAGAACTGTGCGACCGCGCAGAGAGGACTCATGGCTTGCTCCCTCGTTCAGGAGACCACCGGACTGCTTTGTTTTACAACCCTGGGCGAGACTTTGGGTGTACAGACTCATTTGGGGAGAAGCAGAGTTGTCTGGCAATGGGTGGAGACCAGCGGCGGCTTTCTCTTGGAGGTGAGTGCAGCCGTTACCACCCGACACAGAGACCCATGTGCTACATAGGGCGGAGCTGACACTGCCTGCTCAGCCTGAAGACTCCGCCCATCCAACCTGAAAACACAGCTTACCTTCATAGCCAATTGGCCTTGAGGTCAAACCCTCCTAGTGCTAACAACAATAAGCTGGGCTTAACTTCAACAATACTGTACAACCCATAAAGGATTGCAGTAAGAGTATCCACCTCAGGTAACTGGGGAGGCTGAGCCACTGTCCCTTAGAGGACATCTATCACACACAGCTAATGGACCAACTCAGGAAAGCAGCCACAATGCAGAGAAATTGAAAGAAATCAGGTGTGAAAGAAATGGAGGAAAAAAGATGACTAGACATAGAGTTCAAAACCACAGTAATAAGGTTTTTCAAGAGGCTCCTAGAAAAGGCCGATGAACTTAATGAGAACTACAAGGAAATGAACAAGACCTACAAGGAAATGAACGAGACCTACAAGGATATGAATGAGACCCTCAAGGATATGAAAAAGGACCAACTAGAAATTAAGCATACACTGACTGAAATAAAAAATATTACACAAAGTCCTAAAAGCAGTCCAGAGGACTGCAAGAACCAAGTCAAAGATTTGAAATACAAAGAAGCAAAATCCACTCAGATGGAAAAGCAAGAAGCAAAAAGAATTCAAATAATTGAAGACAGTGTAAGGGGCCTCTGGGACAACCTCAAGCATACCAAATCCGAATTATAGGGGTGCCAGAAAAAGAGAGAAAGCAAGATAATGAAAACCTACTTGAAGAAATAGTGACCGAAAACTTCCTCCACCTGGTGAAAGAAATTGATGTAAAAGCCCAAGAAGTGCACAGAACCCCAAAATATAGGAATCTAAAGAGGACCACACCAAGACACATCATAATTAAAATGCCAAGGGCAAAAGATAAAGAGAGAATATTAAAAGCAGCAAGAGAAAAATACCTATAAGGGAGCACCCATATGATTGGGAGCACTCAACAGAAACGATGCAGGCCAGATGGGAGTGGCAAGAAATATTCAAAATTATGAATATCAAGAATCTACAACCAAGATTACTATATCCAGCAAAGCTATCATTCAGAATTGAAGGTCAGATAAGGTGCTTCACAGATAAGAAAAAGCTAAAGGAGTTCATCACCACCAAACCAATATTATATGAAATGCTGAAAGATATTCTTTAAGAAGAGGAAGAAGAAAAAGGTAAAAATAAAAATTATGAACAACAAATACACATCTATCAACAAATGAATCTAAAAAACAAGTGAATTAATAATCTGATGAACAGGATAAACTGGTGAATATAACAGGATCATGGACATAGAGAGGGAATGGACTGACAATTCTTGGGGAGAAAAGGGGTGTGGGAAGTGCAACAAAAATCATGCACCTATGGGAGAGGACAGTGTGGGGGAGGTGAGGGCAGAGGGTGGGACTGGTACCGGGTGGAGGGGAGCTATACGGGAGGGGGGGGGAAAGGGACCATTATAATTAATAAACTGAACAATAAAGATAAAAAATACAAAAAAAATGTCGAATTTTGTGCCAAAAAAAGAGCTTTTGCGGGAAGTTTTAATTCATTACTTTATTTTGAAGAAAAGTGCTCCTGAATACTTCAGGAAGCTTATGGTGAACATGCTCCATCTCAAGATATTTGTGAACGCTGGTTTAAATGCTTTAAAAATGATGATTTCGATGTGAAGGACAAAGAATGTCCAGGTCAACTGACAAAGTTCGAAGACTAACAATTACAAGCATTATTGGATGAAGATGCATGTCAAACTCAAAAACAACTTGCAGAAAGATTAAATATTGCTCAGCAAACAATTTCTGATTGTTTACAAGCAATGGGAAATATTTTAAAGGAAGGAAAATGAGTACCACATCAACTGAATGAAAGACAAATGGAAAACCGAAAAGTCATCAGTAAAATATTGCTTCAACAACATGAAAGTCCTTTTTGCATCGAATTGTGACTGGTGATGAAAAGTGGATTTATTTTGAGAATCCAGAGTGCACAAAGTCATGGGTTGATCCAGGCCAACCATCAACATTGACTGCAAGGCCAAATGGCTTCGGAAAGAAGACAATGCTCTGTGTTTGGTGGGATCAGGAAGGTGTGGTGTATTATGAGCTTCTAAAACCAATTGACACCATTAATACTGATCACTACCAACAACAAATAATCAATTTGAACCACTCTTTGATCATGAAACAACCAGAATGTGCCAGAAGACACAGCAAAGTAATTTTACTTCATGGTGATGCACCATCACACACTTCAAAACCAGTTAAAGACACATTAAAAGATCTTGCCTGGGAAGTATTAACCCACCCACTGTATACACCAGACCTTGCTCCTTTAGATTACCGCTTGTTCCGATCAATGGCACATGCACTTTCTGAGCAGCACTTCAAAACATACAAAGAAGTGGAAAATTGGGTCTCTGAATGGTTTGCCTCAAAACAAGAAAAGTTCTATTGGGATGGTATCCACAAATTACCTGAAAGATGGGGAAATGTGTAGCTAGTGATGGATATTACTTTGAATAAAGCACTTCTGATGTTTCTCTTGAAATTATCATATTTCCTTTGATTACCAATCTGCATTATTAACTGGTACACCTAGTAAGTGCCAAGGTGAAAACTAGTGGTACCTGACAGCTGATGGCCCTTTCTTTCCTGTGTTCATGTTCCAGTGTACTTACATTTCCATCGGCCAAGTTCCCAGGACCCATGCCATTGTGATAAGCAGGCCTGCCTGGCTTTGGGGGGCAGAAATGGGAGCCAATGACCATGGAGTGTGCATAGCCAACGAAGCGGTCAATGCCAGGGAACCGGCCGCCGAGACGGAAGCCTTGCTGGGGATGGATCTGGTGAGGTAAATGTGGTGAGGGCATGGGCACAGGATTGACCTCCCTGCAAACCTCAAACTTCGTAACACAATCCTCCCAAAGAATACGTGCACCACTTGATATAGACTTTGAGGTGACGGAAAGAAAAAGAATAGTTACAGTGGACATTATTCAGCGATAAAAAATAATCAGGTACTGATATGGTCTGCAGCATAATGGACTTCAGAAGCATGACGCTAAGCAAGAAAGGTCAGACACAGAGGTCCGGTAATGCATGGCACCGTTTCTGCGAAACAGCCGAATAGGCAATTGACTCATGGATTCGTCATTGCTCAGGGAGTGGGAGAGATTCCTAATGATACGGGGCTTCTTTTCAGGGTGTTGAAAATGTTGTGTAAAGTTAGACTGTGGAGATAGATGCACAACTTTGTGAATATCACGACTGGTAAATACCACTGAACTGTATGTTTTAAATGGGTGAAGTTTATGGTATTTGAAATGTATTTAAAATATATAGGAGGACAAGGAAACACATAAAATAGACAAGATCTAAGGAGAAGAGGTCAGAGCTCACTTCCCTCCTTCCTCCTCTACACGTCAGTCGTCTTTCCTTCCTTTCCCTGCTGTTCCAGCCACCACAGGACAGGGTCCTTGTCTGCTTGGTCACCGCTGCGTCACCAGCACCAGGGCCCGTGTGCCTGGCGCACAGTGGGTGAACAATGGCGGGGTTAGGGATGAATGACTAAAGTAGGGGTGGGCTGGAATGAAACAACGTTCTGAGATGGCTTTTTTTTTTTTCTGAGCCGGTAAAACACAGCAGAGCCTTGGACACAGTTGGGAGAAGATTAGGTCGGAGCCAGGGCCCAGGGTTTCTGGTGTCGATACACCAAGTTACAGCCCCTGTGGGCTGTGGCTTTCTCATTTGTCCAATGGGAGGCATTCGATTGGTGACTTCTTTTTAAAAAAAATACATTTTATTGATTTTTTACAGAGAGGAAGGGAGAGGAATAGAAAGTCAGAAACATCGATGAGAGAGAAACATCGATCAGCTGCCTCATGCACACTTCCTACTGGGGATGTGCCCGCAACCACGGTACATGCCCTTGACCAGAATCGAACCCGGGACCTTTCAGTCCGCAGGCCGACGCTCTATCCACTGAGCCAAACTGGTTTCGGCTCGATTGGGTGACTTCTAACGAACCCCCTCAAAGCTAACATCCGATTTTCACATTCTGTAGGTCCTGTAGGGAGAAATTGCACATTTACACAGAGACCTCTGTGGCCCACAGCTTCTGCCAAACGACGGGGGGGGGGGGGGGGGGGGCTCCTAGCGACACCCTTTTGGTAGCATGTGGCCTTTGTGCCTGCCTCGCCTGTCTGCACTCTTCCTGATTCTGACAGACTCAGAGGAGCAGGTTCCTGAGCTGGAGAAGAGGAAAAAGCCTCATGTGCTTTTTGATAACCGAAGCTGTAAACCACCCCGGCAGAAATATACTGATAGGCAGGAGGTACAAAAGGATTGATTGTGTCCTAACCAGCAGGTCTCCCTTACTGAGGTCTCTTGAGTCAGTTCTAGGCACCGAAGACAATGGCTGGCTATGGAACACTTTTATTACTAACCCAACTACCTAATGTAGAATGATAGAGAACGAGGCTGGATGGGGTAGAGAATTCCTTTGCCCAGAGGCAGGAGAGTAGAGGCAGGCAGGAGAATGAACCAACAGAAGGGGTCTGCTATGAGCTAGAGCACAGCCTGCCAGCTCCCTGGGAGACAGAGATAGAAAAGAGAAGGGGAGGTGGCTGAGCCCCTGGGGTCCTGGCTCTTCTGTCCGTGTGAGTGGGGGATGCCCGAAGCCAGAACACACCCCGATGCTTTTGAACCAAATGTGTGAGAGCACTGTTCATTTGCCTGCCTGTTGGCCTGCGCAGTTAACATGTTTACACGTGTCGGCACACTCCATAACTCAGCCTCGTCCCAATCTTTGGTTGCTATGGTAATAATCACACGGTACGAAATGTCTGAGCTATGCCTCTGGCTTCCTTACTTCAGGCTTGGTTTAGAAAGAGGGTCAACAGCCAAGGAGGCCCTCGATGTCATCGTCGCCTTGTTGGAAGAACACGGGCAAGGTGGGAATTATTACGAAGATGCAGGCTCCTGCCACAGCTTCCAGAGCGCTTATCTGATTGTGGATCGTGAGGAAGCCTGGGTGCTCGAGACCGTAGGGAAGTTCTGGGCGGCTGAGAAAGTCACAGGTGAGCGGCTGTGCACAGCGAAGAGCTTCCTGGGCAGAAAGGGCTGGGATGGATGTAGCCTGGGCTCACGGGACTCATGCTGCTGCTGCAGACCCTCTCTGTGCTGCCAGGAATCTTCTAGAGAGGAAGATGGAGTCTTCTGAACCCAGAGAGGAGGGAGGTCACTACTTGGGAAGCATCCTCCTAACATGTCCTATTCTGTTTGCTTTCTGGGCACGACCCCATTCAGACCACCAGTGGTTTCAGGATCCACATTGCTTCTCGATGAATTGCCCAAGGGAATAGTGATTCCCCCCCACCCCCATTCCATTCACAACAGGTCAAGAATTACTACAACAGGGAGTTGCCCTGATCACCCCAGCCCTATAGATCTTTGTGCTTGGAATGTTCTTCTAACAGAGGAATTTGGATTTGTCTGCAAAGCACTGAGTTCCTCTGGGCCAACAAGCCATGTCGCTGGGAGACAATGCTTCTAGAAGAGCAGAGGCTAGGAAATCCACCCAGACGGACTTCCTGCCCAATAAATAATTATTGCTAAGATAGTTCTGAGAAAGGAGTTGGTTTTCAGGCAGTAATGGCTTCCGTGCAGCTTGCAGTGCGGGCTGTCTTCCTCTACTTCATTCTCCAAGAATTTAGAAGAGAAACGTGTTCTCTGGAAGCAGCCACCATAAATGGCTGTTTTGAGCTGTGATACTTTCCTTGTGATCTGGACATCGTGTCGAAGCTTGAAGGTCAGGTTAATCTTGGTGTATCTGTAGCCAAGGCTTTGAAGAAGCCAGCCCTAACCCACATTCTTCACAGTGGTGTCCTCAGAAAGCAGGCAGCTCTGATTCCAGATGTATCTAGCTATACTTATATTTTTATTAGGAGAAAAAATAGATTTTTCTCACATGTACACGTGACACAGGTACATGCTATTTCCAGGCACATTCCGTTAGCTTAACACTATTCATTACCAGCGCCACTCTGTTTTCCTAAATGTTGGGGCCCGAAAAAATAATCGAATGAGGCAGGACCATATTTGTATTGAAAAAATATGCACACATGTATGGGCGGAAGGCGGTGGTGGAAGGTGTTCTTCAGGTAGAGCGAGACTACATTGGGGAGAAGATTCTCTCCGTGGTTGCAACATTCACAAGTCTTGTTAGCTGCTCAATGCTTCTTTCAAAGAAGCTTTCACTTTTCTCGGAAGCAGTAAATGCATGGGTTTATTTAGCCAGGAGGAGGGGCCTCACATGTTCCCTTTTGTGTATACATTTAAGATCTTGTGATTGTTGCTGGTTGACAGTGTGGCAATGCCGTGAGGATTGGTTTAACCTCTGGGAGATCTCCTCAGAAGAGGAGCAAGGACTGTCTGTTTCTCTCTTCAAAAGCGGAATTTATTCCACCCCTGTAGTTAACGTCAGGCTGCAGGGGAGAGGTTCCCGGTAAATTTCCATTTCTTGATTAAGTCTTTGTAAGTGTTGTTCCAACTCACGGAGCCTCGCACTCTCTGCAGAGGGCGTCAGGTGCGTCTGCAGTCAGCTGTCACTCACCACCAAGATCGACGCAGAGCACCCTGGGCTCAGGAGCTACGCTCAGAGTCAAGGCTGGTGGGCAGGAGAAGACGAGTTCAATTTCTCTGAAGTTTTTTCTCCAGCTGATGACCATCTACACTGCTGTGCAGGCAAAGACAGCTTAGAAAAGCAAGAAGGTGAGTTATTACACCCCTTATCTTTCTCCCTCAAACACCTTTTGTCTTACAGCTATTTTGGAGAACTTGTCTGAACTTAGGAGAGTGAGCAAAGAGGAGGAGTCGAGAATAAACCTTGTTTGTAGAGACCAACTTGTACTAAAGGTCCTGATGTTTAGATAGGATGACAACTTGCATTTATTCTTAGAGGATGATTTCTCCTCCACAGAATTTTCCTGCGGCTGTTTAAACCCTAACGTCATTGTGATACTTATTGCAGCCTTTCTTATACCTCAGCATTTGTATATTTGACTTATCTGCTCCCTAATTTTCTCCTCTTCTTAGCCTGCTGGGCCTTGAGGGCAGGGGAGTTGTCTTTACTCATCTTAGGGCCCTCTTGTGATGCCTGTTATAGCCCTTTGTTCTGTGAACATTTATGACGTTAACTGTTGGATTTTCTTCCTGAGCCCTCTGTCTTCCACCCAATTATTGCCTTAGTCAGAACCAATATTTAGGTAAATATGATGACTGGATAGCTTGCTACTTTGTGTCTGAGTGGAAGCTCTTCAAAATAAACCTCAATGGCCACATTTCATATTTCCCAGTGATACGTGTTGTATTAAGTAAAAACTTTGATCATGTAGAATCGGGGTCAGTATACTATGCCTTGTCATCAGCCACCTATTTTGTAACTAAAATTTTATTGGAACTCAGCCAAACCCGTTTATTTATGGCTACTTCTGTGAGCAGTTGCAACCGGTAGGTTACAACAGAGATTATATGGCCCATAAGCCTAAAATATTTATCTGGTTCTTTAAGAAAAAGTTTGCTGACCCTTAAACCTACAAGAACATTTAAAGACTTTTGTTGTAGAACTTGGGCAAGAAGATATGAACATATTTTAAAGTGGGGTCTCTTAAACAAAAACAAAAAGTCTTAATAAAAAAAGCTGGCTTAATGGCAGCATACAATATTATGTATGAAGTTGTTCTACCAAAACATCAAACCTAAATCTGATGAACCTCTAGATCTAGCTACTAGTTTCTGGTAAATACAAAGAATGGGCAAACATTAAATAACACCAGGGGGATACATTCTGCAGAGTTCAGGCTGGGACCCTATAGGAGACATGGTCTAACAAATAAAATGTAAGGCAGAAAAATGTGAGGCAGAGATGAGGAGATTTAAGAGACATCAACTTACTGGATCCTGATTCAGGTCAGTAACTCATGTATAAAACAGTAAGGAGATCTGAACACTGAGTAGTGGAAGAAATCGAAGAGTTATTGTGACTATTTTTGGTAGTGATATGTTGTAAATAGAGACATACAAGGAGGATGTGGTTGTGCTACTGAACTGTAAGCCGTATTCTCCCTAAGAGATGCTTTGATTCCATCTTTGTGAACAAAGACTGAAAAGAGAGTGTTTTAATGAATTATAACCAGAGGGAGAAAACGTAGAACTGGATTTAAGGATTTGTTTGTTTATGGATTTAAGGATTTGTTTGTTTACCTATAGTCAGAGCCACCCATCGTAGTGATTTGGGCTATTCTAAATATGTCTGTGCAGAGAGGCCATTCTCCAAATACAGTACCGATTCCAAACAGCAGGGGTGCATGAGAGCGCTTGCTCTGTGGACTGTACATAGATTGCATATACCTCCTTATGGGTATCATTTTCTGCATTACTGCGCGGGTTGAGGTATTTCTAAGTGCTGTATCAAAGAGACCCTGAAATAAATGTGCTTAAAGAAAATGGAAGTATATTTCTCTCCCTTGGTATAGTCTAGATGTCCATGGACAGTCCTGGGCTGGTAGGTTTCTGTGCCTCAACACAGGACTTCCGTTTGGGATCCATTCACTGGCCTCTCCCAGCCAGCAGGAAGGGAGAAAAGGAAAATGAAGAGCAAGCATCTCTTTTTACGGATGTGACAGGAAGTTGAGCACATTGGTCAGGATTCACCCATGGCCACACCTAGCCACAGTCTGTAGTTAGCAGTTGTGTTCCCAGCTAGAATGTAAGGAGATCTATTACAGAAAAGGGAAAGGCGTGAACGGATTTTGGTTAGCAGCCTGCCCCAGTGATGTCTCCCCTACCCCTGTCTTGACAGAAAGCATCACTGTGCAGACGATGATTGACATCTTACGGGACAAAGCCAGCGGCGTCTGCACAGACTCCGAGGTGTTCCTGACCACGGCCAGCATGGTGTCGGTCCTGCCCCAGAGCAGAGGGTCACCGTGCATCCACTACTTCACCGGGACCCCGGACCCCTGCAGGTTCGTCTGAGACTCAGTCGTGTGAGCAGACGGCGCGTGCTGCCCCAGAAAGCTCATCCAACAAGCGCACACCACGTTCCCACCCGCCTTTTGCGTGGCTGAGCCACATGATTTAGGTGTTCTCAACGTGGCCGGGGCAGCATAAAGAGCTTCAGCTCAGGGGTGTTCCCGCTTCCGTCACAGAGCATTCATCACAATCACGGCATCCAATGGTTTTTAAATTCAGCAAATATGTACTGACTGTGTGTCATGGGCCAGGCATGGTGCTGTATGTGGGGCCTGCAAAGCTAAACAAGACCCAGGGAGACAGAGAGATGCCCAAGGCCTCAACCACCAGTTCCTCGCAGTTAGAGGACAGAATGGCCCAGAGGTGAGGCTGATGGGAGCGACTTCACGTGCACTGGTCAGTACTTCAGACACTGGATTCTAGGGGGTTGCTTTCTGCCCAGGAATTTCAGCAAAAGGGTAGAATTGCACGGGGGGTAAGAGCATCAGCCTTGAAAATAAACTGCCAGGATTTTGAATTCCACCTCAGTCAGTCGGGAGCTGGCTCTCTCATGTAGCATCTCTAACTTCTGCTTCTGTATTGTACAATGGGGGTAATACTAGTCCCCACTTTTATGTGCTTGTTGGGCCTCATTTTTGAGATTTTATTTTTCAGTTGCAGTTTATATCCAATACTAGAGGCCCAGTGCACGAAATTCATGCGGGGGGGGGGGGGGGGATGTCCCTTAGCCCAGCCTGCACCCTCTCCAATCTGGGACCCCTTGAGGGATGTCCGACTGCTCATCTAGGCCCAATCTCAGTAGGATCGGGCCTAAATGGGCAATCAGACATCCTTCTCACAATCCAGGACTGTACTGGCTCCAAACTGCTCACCTGCCTGCCTCCCTGATTACCCCTAACCGCTTCTGCCTGCCAGCCTGATCACCTGCTAACCACTACCCTGCCAGCCCAATTTATGTCTAACTGCTCCCCTGCCAGCCTATTTGCCCCCAACTTCCCTCCTCTGCCGGCCTGGTCACCCCCAACTGCCCTCCCTTGCAGGCCTTGTCCCTCCCAACTGCCCTCCCTTGCAGGGCCTGAAACCTCCAACAGCCCTCCCGTGTTGGCCATCTTGTGGTGGCCAACTTGTGTCCACATCGGGGCAGGATCTTTGATCACATGGAGGCAGCCCTCTTGTGTGTTGGAGTGATGGTCAATCTGAAATTACTCTTTTATTAGATAGGATAGAGGCTTGGTGCATGGGTGGGGCCAGCTGGTTTGCCCTGGAGTGTCCCAGATCAGGGTGGAGTTTCCTTAGGGTGAGGGGCAGCCTGGGTGAGGGGCCTGTGGAGGTTTGTAGGCTGGCCATGCCCCCCAGTGACCCAAGTGGAGGCCCTGGTATCTGGGATTAATCTATGTCTACAATTTAAACTTCGTAGCCTGGAGGTGGAGCCAAGCCTTCTGCGTGCTCCTGGGCAGCAGCTATTTCTGTTTGAAACTTTGTAACCTAAAGTGGAGGGCTAGGCCAGCAAAGGCAGGCTGAAAGCTTGGCTTCCTCCATTGCCAGGGAAACCCAAGCCTCTGTTCTCTCCAGCTCAGTGGCTGCCACCATTTCTGTATCTTTTATAACTGAAACTTTGTAACATTGAGTGGAGGCCTAGGCAAGCAGAAAGCTTGACTTCCTCTGTTGCCAGGGAAACTCAAGCCTTCCTCCTGCTCTCAGTGGTGGCAGCCATCTTGGTTGGGGTTTATTTGCATAATATGCTCCTGAGTGGCTGATGGGCATGGCTGTGGGTGTGGCTTGTGGATGTGGCGAAGGTACGGTCATATATGCATATTACTCTTTTATTAGATAGGGTTATTTTGCATTAGTTTCAGGTGTGGGCCTCATGTTTTAAATCATAGCCAATATCAATAGAGACTTCTAGCAGGACTGGACTATTAAATTCAGTTTAAGGTAGTCTTAGTTTTTCATTCACTCACTTATTCATTCAACGAACACTTATTAAGCACCTACTGTGTACCACATAGTGTGCTTTTTGGGAACTGGAGACTGTATACAAGGGAAGAGGTAGCACAAAGACACGACCAAGAGAAAGACTTCACAGAGGAAGGGACTCCTGAGTGCTGGGCATTGTCGGAAGAATGAGAGTTTGTTGGGGACAAAAAGCAGGAATGACAGTCTGAGGGAACAGCATGTGCAAAGCATAGAGGCCTGAAAGCTTGTCTCCCAATGCTGGTGACTCAGCAGTCCCTTGTGAGGGCTTGCTGCTGCCCGTGAGGGTACAAGTGGGCTTTGGGGGTGTCTGGATGCTCTGCGGAGGTGTTGGACATTGTTCTTTAGGTAACAGGAGCCTTCAAAGAACTGAAGAATGACTGTGGGCCCCCCCCACCCCCCGCCCCCGGTGTCAGACGCCTGCTCTGACAGTGGCTAGAAGCCAGGCCTTGTGATGCCTGGACAGTAACATAAAGGGAGTCTGATTCCTCGACTGAAGTGCTGAGCCTAATACCGTTAGGAAATAACCTTCAGCCATTTAAAACGAAAAATCTCAAGTAACTTTAAAAGCAAATTATTCTTGAGTCCCGTTAATTAAGAAGGCCTTAAGGAAGATTAAGAGCCTTCCGAAGGCATGCATTTTTGTCTCCCACAGTTAACTGAGCTGTGTTTCCACGGCGACCGCAGGATGCTCATAGCTCTCTTTCCTCTGCAATTGGGCCTGTTCAGCTTTCGGTATTTTGTCAGCAGGAAGCACAATAACCTCCTCTTGGGCTTGGAGGTACTAACACGAGGGGCATTGGAGCTGCTTCTGTTAGTGCTGAGATCAGTAGAGAGGTGTGTGGGGGGGAGTTTCAGGACAGTGCACTTGCAAAAGATTACGATCAAAGAGCCGGACTGTGGGACGCATCCCTCCCAGTGTGTGTCGGAAACCGCAGACACAGGCTGGCTATGGCTCTGTGAGCCGCGGCACTTCTCCGCCCTTGGCCCCCCCCGTATTCATTACAGACCCTCTTCTCACAACAACTTGTTCTCACCTTCTCCCTTTTCTCCTTCCCTCTATCTTCTCCCACCCGCCTCCTAGCAGGAACCAGGTGCTAGGTAAGCATGAGATCTAGAAGGAGGTGAAGTTGGAGTTCAAGCTAGAGGGAGACGTAGAAGACCTTGAATTGATTTATCGAAAAAGCACATTCCATCTTATCAATATTCTGTTTGTGTCAGCTGGTGCCTTAGTCGTTCATGGAGTGACACTGATTGGCTTTGGTGTACCTGTTCTGACCTTTGGAAACCATTCCCGGTGGGAGGCTAGTAGTTGTTAAAGTTTCATTGATGTGAGGAACCAGAGAGGGAAAAGGTAGAGATATCTTTACATTTTGAGACTCTACAATTCGGTCCTGCAGTGTCTGGAGCCAGTGAGAGCCGATTATGTGCATCCTTCCTGACTCTGTGTTCTGTGCGGTCACATTGGTAACTTGGAATGGGCCACAGTGGGTGCATTGACACCACGGGAATTGGCAGACACCGGGAAGCAGGGCTCATTGACACTGCAGGAATTGGCAGACACCGGGAAGCAGGGCTCATTGACACCACGGGAATTGGCAGACACCGGGAAGCAGGGCTCATTGACACCACAGGAATTGGCAGACACTGGGAAGCAGGGCGCATTGACACCACAGGAATTGGCAGACACCAGGAAGCAGGGCGCATTGACACCACAGGAATTGGCAGACACCGGGAAGCAGGGCGCATTGACACCACAGGAATTGGCAGACACCGGGAAGCAGGGCGCATTGACACCACAGGAATTGGCAGACACCGGGAAGCAGGGCTCATTGACACCACAGGAATTGGCAGACACCGGGAAGCAGGGCGCATTGACACCACAGGAATTGGCAGACACCGGGAAGCAGGTCGCATTGACACCGCAGGAATTGGCAGACACCGGGAAGCAGGGCTCATTGACACCACAGGAATTGGCAGACACCGGGAAGCAGGGCTCATTGACACCACAGGAATTGGCAGACACCGGGAAGCAGGGCTCATTGACACCACAGGAATTGGCAGACACCGGGAAGCAGGGCGCATTGACACCACAGGAATTGGCAGACACCGGGAAGCAGGGCGCACTGACACCACAGGAATTGGCAGACACCGGGAAGCAGGGCTCATTGACACCGCAGGAATTGGCAGACACCGGGAAGCAGGGCTCATTGACACCACAGGAATTGGCAGACACCGGGAAGCAGGGCTCATTGACACCACAGGAATTGGCAGACACCGGGAAGCAGGGTGCATTGACACCACAGGAATTGGCAGACACCGGGAAGCGGGGCTTATTGTTATTTTTTTTCAGAGACGCAGTTGTCAACCCAGCGCACCACCGAGAGGCCCCACAACTGGGGAAACAAACACCGCACATACAGGATGGACAAACCAAGAGGGGGAGATAATTTAAACACTTTCCATTTTAGATATTAGAAGACTATTTCCCAACCCACTTCCCTAATTGCATTAGGCCATGCACTTTGCCCAGGAAACAGAAAAGAGGGAGGAAGTTCTAGGAAAATAGGGTGTTTGATGCCCTTTAACTTGAGGCAAGGAGCTGGGGAGATGCAAGGGACATGGTGTGTGTATGTGTATGTGTGTATGTATATGTATGTGTGTGTGTGTGTGTGTGTATACGTGGTTTCCTTGAGAGGCTTGAGAGGCTAAATTGAATCTGCTGAGACCATTTCATCTGGTTAATTCAGACATTAGGGACAAGGGGCCCCTTCTTGCTATTGGAATTGAGAGAAACTGGTTATTCTATATTCCTTCCAGATTGGTTCCAAGGTTAGCAGATTCATCCCAGTGGGGCCCCGTGTGCTGCTCTGTCTGTGCCAGGCACCCCTCCTGGGATCTGTGGGGGCCTCTGAGGTGCGGGGTGAGCCTGGCAGAGTCTCCGGGGGAGTGGCTGCCCCTCAGGAAGAACAGAGTCACACTGAAGTCAGAAACGTTGGCGGGCACTGACATTACAATTCCCAATCCCAAAGCACAGAGAACATTTCATTTTTCTGAAGGTGTATGTGGCACAAGGTGTATGTGAATAAACCAGCAGGACGCCGTAACCGTGAGAGGTAGCGGGGAAAGCTGACCTTGGCTTTGGAAGCTCTAGCTCTCCGTCTGCCACTCATTCGGGACGTGTCTGGACAAAGCGCGGAGCTTCTATGAGCCTCAGTCATCTCGTCTGTGAAATGGGACAGAAGCTTCGGCCCTGCCTTGTTCATTGCTGTGACTCTAGTTCCTAGAACAGCGTTTGGTCCTCAGTCAGCCGTCAACATGCATTTACTGAATGAGTGGAAGGAGGGAGGAGGGAGTGAATGAATGAATGAATGAGCGGGGGTACCATTTAGTATCAAAAATGATAATTTTGTTTTCCTTCTAAATGAGAGGAACACATTTTTTTTTACACTGGCTTATTGCATTCATCACAAAATTTAGGAGAAGAAAAGACAGATAAGGCGAAGATGTCCAGATATGCAGGCACATGTACATGTACACGGACACACACGGACACACACGGACACACACGGACACACACGGACACACACACACACACACACACACACACACAGTGATTTCCCTAAGATACACCCACTGGGCCAAAAGAGCTGAATCAAAGCGTGTTTGCATGGCCACCTCCTGTGCCCAGAGCGCCTCACCCACTTACCGCCAGACTTCGCTTTCCCGTGGCTGTGTCCTCTCTGGGTTCTCTCTTGTCATCCCCCTGAATCTGTCCCCTCCCCAAACCTGTCAGAATTCTTCCCAAATCTTTCCAATAAGGAAGAACTTAAAAAAAAAAGAGGGCGAGAAGGGGTCTCAGAGCCTTCCTTTCCCGGAGGCCACTTCCCAGCAAACCCTGGGCGAGAAGGGCCACCGCTCAGCGTGAACAGGGGGCCCCTTTCTACTTGCCTCACTCCTGTCACGGGAGGGGCCTCCGCACGGTCTCCCCGAGCAGAGCAGGTCTGTCTCGACGTCTCCTCCCTGCAGATAGGAGAAACCACAGCTTGTACGTGGCAGTGAACCTCACGGAAACCTTTACTAAACCCTGCAGTTGTGTCTCTCTTGGCATGCACCCACCCACCACCCACCACCTCCACCCTCCACCTCCACCTCCACCCTCCACCTCTACCCACCACCTCCACCCTCCACCTCCACCCTCCACCCTCCACCTCCACCTCCACCCACCACCTACCACCCTCCACCTCCACCCTCCACCCACCACCCTCCACCTCCACCCTCTACCCTCCACCCTCCACCTCCACCCACCATCCTCCACCCTCCACCCTCCACCCTCTACCTCCACCCACCATCCTCCACCCTCCACCCTCCACCCACCACCCTCCACCCTCCACCTCCACCCACCACCCACCACCCTCCACCCTCCACCCTTCAACCTCCACCCTCCACCCTCCACCCTCCACCTCCACCCACCATCCTCCACCCTCCACCCTCCACCCACCACCCTCCACCCTCCACCTCCACCCTCCACTCACCACCCTCCACCTCCACCCACCACCCACCACCCTCCACCCTCCACCTCCACTCCCCACCTCTACCCACCACCTCCACCTCCACCCTCCACCCTCCACCTCCACCCACCACCTACCACCCTCCACCCTCCACCCTCTACCTCCACCCACCATCCTCCACCCTCCACCCTCCACCCTCTACCTCCACCCACCATCCTCCACCCTCCACCCTCCACCCACCACCCTCCACCCTCCACCCACCATCCTCCACCCTCCACCCTCCACCCACCACCCTCCACCCTCCACCTCCACCCTCCACTCACCACCCTCCACCTCCACCCTCCACCCACCATCCTCCACCCTCCACCCTCCACCCTCCACCCACCACCCTCCACCCTCCACCCTCCACCCACCACCCTCCACCCTCCACCCTCCACCTCCACCCTCCACTCACCACCCTCCACCTCCACCCACCACCCACCACCCTCCACCCTCCACCCTTCAACCTCCACCCTCTGTTATGGGGACGACCCGCAAGAGATGACCACCAGGGACAGAGATGAAAATCTGTGAGCATTTATGAAGCTGGCCTGCGACTCCAGTTGCGGCACTTCACCGCGGTCAAGGCTGAACTGCAGTGCAGACCACAGGTGTCACAGCAGATGTCTACTCAGAGACCGCAGAGGGAGTCAGGACAGTTACAATGACGACCCAAAGGTCACACAAGCTATTTCAGGGCACAGGTGCACCACCTGGGCACGCTTGGCCGGAGCGTGACCCACCTCCTCCCTCCAAGCTCCAACCGACCCGTTGTTCGGTGACCCACTCTGCCTCCCTCTGCCCCACGGCATCCTGCCTCCTGGCAGTGGGTGAGCCGTGCCGTGTTTGCAGCCCAGAACACCTCCACCCTCCACCCCCCACCCCCCACCCCCAGCCCCGGGGGGGGGGGTGTTCCAGAAATGAAAGCACTGCCTCTGGGTGCCTTGCGCCCAGCCCGGCTGAAGCCCCTCCTTTTCCCTCCAGGTCCATCTTCAAGCCTTTCATCTTCGTGGACGATGTCAAACTTGTCCCCAAAGCACAGTCTCCCTGTTTCGGGGACGACGACCCGGCCAGAAGGGAGCCTCGGTTCCGGGAGAGACCGGACCGCCGGCACGAGCTGTACAAGGCCCACGAGTGGGCGCGCGCCGTGCTGGCCAGCGACCAGGTGAGCGGGGCCGGGCGGGGGCGGCGGGAACGGCCGGGAGAGCGGGGCGCGCGTCACCCTCCTCCTCCCCGGCACACTGCTCCCCACAGTCCAGCTCCCGGGCCTCTCCCAGCCAGGCCCCTGAAGGAAACCAAAGCCTCTGTTTTCTTTTTTTTCTTTTAAAATATACTTGATTGATTTTTACAGAGAGGAAGGGGGAGGGAGAGTTAGAAACATCGATGGGAGAGAAACATAGATCAGCTGCCTCCTGCACACCCCCCACTGAGGATGTGCCCGCAACCAAGGTACATGCCCTTGTTGACCGGAATCGAACCTGGGACCTCCCAGTCCGCAGGCCCACGCTCTGTCCGCTGAGCCAAACAGGTCAGGACAGAGCCTCTGCTTTCGATGTGAGAGACCGGTGGGCCCGAGCAGCCCCTTCCTTGGACGTTTTCCTGGGGAGCAGCGCCGCGTGCAGGCCCGCAGGGACGGCGGCTTCCCCGCTCCCTGCAGCTCTGTGTGCTTCTGGGGACACAAGGCTGTATGGGGCGGCGACACTTCAAAAATGTTTAAAAAATGGATTCTTCCCCAAAGTCCCGGAGAGGGATGGGGTCGCACAACAATGTGACTGCACCTAACGCCACCGAACAGCACGTTGAAAAGGGCTCCAGGGGTATTTTTGGTGGGATATTTATTTTATGACAATAAGAGAGAGATTCTTAAGTTTCCAGTTAAAAAGAAGTTACCCTTTAAAGTGCAAGTCCCCTGCCCCACCCAAAGCTTTGGAACTTGAAGTTCTGAGACGTGAATTTCAGACAAGGCCGCCCCCCCCCCCCACTGTCCCCTGCCGCCCTCAGCCGCTCCTAGCCTCTCCTAGCCACCCCAGCCACCCCCAGTCACCCCCAGCCACCCCCAGCCACCCCCAGCCACCCCCAGCAGCCACCGGCAGCCACCGGCAGCCACAGGCAGCGTTCCTATCCAGCCCTGCTGCCTTTGGGGAAGGGAGGAGGGAGGACTGGGCGTGTGAGACGTGCATCACCCACCCCCCAAGCGTTTAGTGCACAGCTGGGAGCAGGTCCAGTTTCTCCGGAAGAAAGCGCTCCATTTAGGTGACCCCAGCACGTGTCCTGTGTGGGCCGGGCGAGCGCAGGGGGCTGCCCAGAGGGACACAGAGCAGGCGACCGTGTGGCAGCCCAGGGGGTTCTGACCGTCTCTGAGCAGGGCAGGCCCAGTGGTCCCAGAGCTCGCACCGCCACACCGCTGTCTGACGCCTGTCCGCCGGCCCACTGTCCCCCCGGAGTCTGCACGCTGCTGCCCTCGGAGCTGGGGGGCGGGGGGCTATTCCCGCAGCTCCTGCCCGTGCGGGGACGGTGACCCCGGGGGGGAAGCGCCCTTTCCGCACAGGGTTTTGAGGAGCAGGCAACAGGAGGCAGAGGCAGGAAGGCCGTGTGGGCTGAGCTCTGCTCCGAACTCCAGAGATGAGACGGCGGGGGTGGGGGGGGGTGGGGGGGTGGGGGGTGGGGTGGGGGGGGCTTTGAAATGTAGAAATGGCTGCTGTGTGAGTCGGGGCGGTGACAGCAGCGTCCCCTCTGGGACTGCCTGGAGCCACACCCCGTCCTCCCTCCCAGGAGCCCAGGGTCTAATGGGGACACAGGCACGGAGACAGAGCCTCACGCGCAGGAGAGCGGCCTGCAGAGGCAGGACCCCGCCCGGGAGCCCAGAGGGGAGGAGTGCAGAGGGGGCAGCCGGCCAGGCCCTGGGGTGACACGCTTGCCTGGGCGGCGGGGAGGACGGGCTGGAGGGAGGCAGCCGATTCAGACTGGCTGAGAAGAAGGGGTGTGGCTAGAGGCCGAGGAGGAGCCTCGAGTGTCCCACGGGCTTCTGGGGGTGCCCCTCAGGATGGACCCTGAAGGCGGCGAGAGCCAGCAGGTATGCCAAGCAGAGCGGTGCCACCACGTTGGCGTCTGACGGGTCCCCGTGGCGGGCGTGTGGGAAGCAGTGAACAGGGTCCCCCACCCCAGGAGGCCTTCAGGGTTCGTGGCAATGACTCCCCCCCCCCCCCCCCCGTGCCGTGCCTCCCAGGAGCAGGGCCGCCGGCTGCGCAGGACCATGCTGGAGCTGGAGAAGCAGGGCCTGGAGGCGATGGAGGAGATCCTGGCCGGCCCCACGCCCCCGGACCCCGCCGAGGTGGGGGACCTCTTCTACGACTGTGTGGACACGGAGATCAAGTTCTTCAAGTGAAGCCGGCACCCCTCCCCCTCCATCTCAGAGTCCCACCTACTAACTTACCGCGAAGCCCCGCTGTCCCGCGGGGGGAGCCCCCGAGAGGCCCTTCGCGGCGGCCGCTGGTCCCTTCCGAAGCCAGGCCGGGCGGACACCGGTGTCCCGCGGAACCTCAACAGGTCCCCTCTGCCACGTGGCCCCTTGCGCTGCCGTGTGAGTGCACCCCGTGCCCGCTGTCCCCCTTGTGGCTGATCCTGGATTTCTGGCCGCCGCTGTTGTGCTCCCGCGACAGTGGACAGACACATCGGCCTTTCCGGGGGGCTGTGCGCTCCCAGGCCCGGAAGCTGGCCCCGCAGGGCTGAGCGGCCGGGGGGCCAGATCCCCTGTCTGCCTCGAGAAGTCCATTCCTCCCAGCTCGCTCACAGGAGGCCCGGGGCTGCCTGTGCCCTCGAGGGAGCAGCTTCCCCGCCTCCTTCGATGTGAGCGCTTGTCTGTGGTGCAGAAGGTCTCCGGGTGTGTCTTCCGAGGGACACAGCCGGAGGGGAGCACAGGGGTCCCGCCCAGTCCCAGCTCCGTCCCGCTTCCCGCCATCCTGAGAGCCCCGTCATCCTCAGAGCCCCGTCCTCTGTGCCCCGGGCCGGGGAGTGGCGGGCCTGCCAACTGCTCCCACGTGCGGAGGCTGCGCGATGGGCCCGCCCGCCGTGGCGAGGCAGAGGCGGAGGCAGCGCACCTGCGGCTGCCCGCACCCCCCCCCCCACCCCCCCGCCCACAGGCACGAGGCTCCCCCGCCCCGGCTGCACCTGGTGCAGAAGGAGTCCGGCCTGCTGACCGCCTGGTGCAGGTGAATCACCAGGAACGGGCCCCGTGGCACAGTTCCACCCGCCCGCCAGGCCGCCAAGCTCCGGGCTAATGAGGGGAAGGGAGGGAGAACCTCTTGAGCATCGCAGGTCTGAGGTGATGTTTCCGGAACAGGTGAGGGGAGTCTAGTTTCCATTCTAGTTTAAGTAGCTGGGAGCCGAGCAGCCGCCGCGGTCTCTCCGCAGACTTTCATGAGACACGTTTGTTTCCAACGCCGTGTTCGCCCGGGGGCTCGGACCCGCCGCCCGGGGCCGGAGAGCTGCGAGGAAGGCCAGATGGGCTGGCGCAGGGGGGAGGGGGGAGGAGGAGGCGCCAGATGGATGTGGAAGCATTTCGCTCCAGCCCCGCCCGCCCTGCCCAGCCTGTTTCATCCCGAAGAGCTGAGCGGGGAGCAGCCCGCTTTCCAGGCCTGGCCTCCACCCCTCCCACCGCGCCTGTCCCAGCAGCTGCCTTGAGACGGGTGGCTGACGGGCAGGTGGAGGTGGGGCGGGGGTGGGGTGGGGGGGGCTTACCTCCAGCCACTGACGCTCTCAGCCTCGCTCTGAATGGAAGGGGGCGGAGATGGCCCGAGCAGAGTGGCTCAGAGATGGAGCATCAGCCTATGGACCCGGAGGTCAGGGTTCGATTCCCGGTCAGGGCACAGGCCCGGGCTGCGGGCTCGATCCCCGGTGTGGGGCGTGCAGGAGGCAGCCAATCAGTGATTCTCTCTCATCACTGATGTTTCTGTCTCTCTCATCCCTCTTCCTTCCTCTCTGAGTGAATTAAAAATAAAACTAAAAAAAGGAAAGGGGTGGAGATAGGCAGTGAGTGGAGAAACAGCAGCTGATTGCTCCTACTGCCTCTCCAGAAGCAATGTGTCAGGCCACGAGAGCTGGAAGGGACACGGGTCCCCTACGCAGACGTGGCCTGTGTCACAGCCTTTTTTCCCACCACCTGCCCTTGAAGAGCCATGCGCTCTTTGCCCAGCGGGTTGGTAGGAAAGTGACTGATGACAGGCAGTGACAGGAGGAAGACTGTGGGGCTGGCAAAGTCAGCAGCAGCCGTGTGAGGTGGCTTGTGGTCCCCAAGGCTTCCGCCCGGGTTCGGGCCTTCATTGCTGATTGGGTGCCATTCTCAGAGTGTCTGCCTACCGCTGCTAAGGGGGCCCGGGTGGGGTTCCGGAATGAGGAACCCCGTTCCCCGCTAAGCCCACCTACAGAGTGGTTCTGAGTTTCATACGAGGTCCCACCTCCACCTGTTATGGAAACATCGCATCGGACCCGTGATGCTCAAGGTCAGTGGTCGGCAAAGTGGCTCGCGAGCTGCGGTTCACCGCTCTGTTGACTAATGAGTTTGCCGACCACTGCCCAAGGCGATCCAGGGTTTTACCCAAAGACGAGTCTAGTGAGAATAAAGGACACAGAGACCTGCTCTCATGATGATGGCCTAAAGGTCACGGGTGACCCAGCCAGCCTTATGCCGTTGCCCAGCCGTGGTGCAGTGGGAAACACAATGGGTGCTTCTGTGAGGGGGCATCGACCTTAGCCCGGCACTTCAGAGAAGGGCCAACCCTGATGGGCTGTTGTCTGGACTCACCCTGTTCATCACAATTGTGATGCCCTTGGGTGACCACTAGAGGGCGAGGCAGCCCTCCGAGGCGCAGCCTGGCAGCTGGTCAACCCGGCTGGGGTGCTTCCCTCGGGCCCAGAGGTGGTCTGGGTACAGTCTGCCCCAAGACCAGCAGCGGACAGAGTCCTCGTACAGTGGGCATCGCAGGGAAGGGCAAGGAGAGAGCCAAGAGCCTGCTGAAGTGCCCGTGTTCGCTTCCAGGGACTTTGATCCTCTTAGATGAGCAGCCTGAAACATGATGTTGGGTTTGAGCAGGCTGCTCTGGGGGCACTGCTTGCTTTTTAAACGCTCCACGCAGACTGTGCTTCTGAAAAATGCATATCAATACGTGGATAACTCCTTGACTGGGGAGGGGAGTGGGGGAGATTGCTTTCCTAAAGGCAACGTGGAGAAAACGAATATTTGAGATGAACTGTAAAATCGTGTGTAAGGGTCAGAGTGTAAATAGCTTTCTAAAACACCATCTGTGTATCCATTAACCCTTGGGGTGGGGGTGCTGTGTGGCGTGAGGACCCCACAGCCAAGCACCAGTCCGTCTTGTTGAGTAGAGGGGTTTGTCTTAGAGGAAGACAGCTCTCGAACCCTGAGGGAGGCTAAGCCTCCGGGAAGGATGTGAACAAAGCAGGGGCACGTCTCTTTCGCTCCGGGAGGGGGTTTGCAGCTCTAGGTAGAATAAGGACAGGCTGGAAACGACGGTCATTCTTTCGTGCCCAGTAACCTAGGACACAGTGTGGTTAGCGTCTGCGTGACAAGCGAGCGGAGCAGGTGCATGTCTGTTAGATTGTAGCAGCCGGCTCCTTCCCTCCTGGGGGCTCGGTAGGTATAGAAATAATGACTAATCAGGCAGACTACTTTGCTCCCTAACTGATGGCACCCCACGTTGCGGCTGGCCCAGCAGGAGGCCGGGGGTGCCCGGTGTGTGTTCTGGAACCAGGAGCCACACTCTCCACTGCGGAGCTGACAAGGCGATTGTGGGGAAGGTGTTCCCCCGAGCTCTCAGTGTTAGGGGAGGGAACCACCTCTTGGGCTGTTCTTTCTTGTCTGAAGGGAGAGGAGTGGGGGTCCCGGGCACACGCTGTCCCAGAATACTCTGTGCTCCGGCCCTTCACCCCACAGGCCCTGCGTCCTAGCTCCCCTCCTGTGGTTTGGTCAACCTCCCCAACCGTCACATACAGATGTCTCGTGGGCACGGACACGCCCACGTTTGCGATCCTGTTGTGAGGATTCAGTGTGCGAGCTGGACGGTGGGTGAGCCGGGCGGGGAGCACCAAAAGGGAGAGTCTTCGTTTCCTGCCGTGGGCCCTGACCATGTTGTTCGAACAGCCTTTTGTACAAACACCCCCCGGCCAGACCACTTCCCCCCAGTGCTTGCCCTCGGAACTGTCCCTACATACACCCGGCATCCAATAACGACAATAAAAAACCTGAAACCGATGTCCGGTGGCCTGTCCTACCTCATGTCCCGTGAATGGATGTGGGCCTCAGTCACGACGCAGAGAACGTGCAAAAGGAGACACGTTTTTCTGACCTGAATCTTCAGAAAACCCAGCCTTTTCAGCGCTTCCCTCCGTTTCTGCGCCATCGCGTGGACACGTTCACTCTCTAAAAGTACTGTGAATACAAAACCACCAGGACGTACCACCTCACCCCCGTCAGGATGCGGCTGTGAAAACCCAGAACTGACAAGTGTTTGTGTGTGTGTGTGGGGGGGGGGGGGCGGACCTGGAGAAATGGGACCCTTGTGTTTTCCTGTGGGAAGGTAAGAGATGCAGCTCAGGTAGAGATCTCCCAGGGTGGGGGATCCTAACATAATGACAGAGAGAGTTACCATATAATCCGGTAATCCCACTTCTGAGTGTATACCCTAAAAGTTAACAGCATGTGTTCAGAGAAATAGGTGTGTGCACCCGTGTTCACAACAGCATTATTCACGAAAGCCAAAGGGTGGGAACTACCCAGGGGTCCA
Organism: Antrozous pallidus; assembly: GCA_027563665.1. Lineage (NCBI taxonomy): Eukaryota > Metazoa > Chordata > Mammalia > Chiroptera > Vespertilionidae > Antrozous > Antrozous pallidus. Next base: position 78,357,995 of record CM050521.1, on the reverse strand, counting down.
TCAGTGGGTGAATGAACAAACAGAATGCCGTATAGACGTAAAATGGGACGCTATTCAGCCTTAACGAGGAAGAGCGCTCCAACACATTCTACAACATGCATGCACCCTGAGGACATCGTGCTAAGTGAAACAAGCCAGTCTCAAAACAGCAAGTATTGTGTTGTTCCAGGCAGGTGAGGGGCCGGGAGGGGGACATGGGGAATTTCTTAGGGCCGTGGTCAGCGAACCGCGGCTCTCGAGCCACATGAGGCTCTTTGGCCCCTGGAGTGTGGCTTTTCCACAAAATACCATGGCCTGGGCGAGTCTGTTTTAAAGAAGTGATGTTAGAAGTTTGAGTTTAAAAAAAATTGGCTCTCCAAAGAAATCTCAGTTGTTGTACTATTGAAATGTGGCTCTGCTGGCTAATGAATTTGCCAACCACTGTCGGGGGGTATAAGGTGAAAGTTGGGCAGATCGTAAAGGGGTTCTGGAGGTTGGTGGCACCATCATGCGACTGCACTCAACACTACTGAACGGTGCACTCAAAAATGGTGAGGCTGGTGAACTTTGCTGTGCTTGTTACCGCCATGAGAGCCTCAATTTCAACAGGGGTCCCATCCCCAGCATGGCTGCTGGCATCTGTGCCCAGCATCTCTATTTTAAAGCCCCAGATCGCTCCACCAGAGGACAGGGTGTCACTTCAGGGAAGAGTCAGCCTCTCCCCACTCCCGTGGCCTAGAAATGCCAGATTGCTCCCACGACCCTGTCTCCACCAGGATGGGCACATGCAACTACTTACCTTGTTCATAGAAACGAGTGACCTCTGTCAAGGTCAGAGTAGTCAACTGCCCCATTTATATGACAAGGAACTGCTAACCCTTTAAACTTAACTCCCAGCTCTTTTCCCTATAATATACTTCTGCAAAACTCCATGGAGAGAAAGCCTGCGTTGGTTTTCTAGGGCTGCTTGAACAGAGTACCGCTAAGCATCAGAAATGAATTCTCTCACCGGGCTGGAGGCTGCAAGTCCAAGGTCCATGTGTGGGCAGGGGCGGGGGCGCTCCTTCCGAGTCTGTCTCCGAACGCCCAGGGCTCGGCTGGCTGTCTCCAGCACTCCTTGGCTTGGGGAGCATCGCCCCTAGCTGCCTTCATCTTCCCGGCGTTGTCCCTGTGTGTGTGTGTGTGTGTGTGTGTGTGTGTGTGTGTGAGTCCAAATTCCCCTTTTTATAAGGACACCAGTCATTTTGGGGTAGGGGGTGCACCCTACTCCTTTATAACCTCATCTTAACTAACACCTGAAATGAACCAATTTCCAAATAAGGTCACATTCTGAGGAGCTGGGGGTTAGGATTCACCCCAAGAGCTTTTGGGAGACCCCACAGAAGAGGTTCATGAAGGAAGCCAAGGCTTTGTGGGTCTGGAAGTTGCTTCGGGAGCCCAGAGCCCTCCCCAGTGAGTTGCTCCCTCCCACTGTAGGCACCCCTCCCCCCTTAACCTATGAGGGGTGCCTGAGATGCTGCTGCTTCACTCCCTGACCCTCTCCCCCACCATGGCATCCAGTGCATCATCCACTTTGTGAACTTTCGGGGATGACTGCGTTTCCTCTCTACCCAGACGGCACCTCTGGTCATTAAGGAGTTGCTGAGCCTCCACCAACCAGAGAGCAGGTAAACCAGGGCAGGGCCTGGACGCACGGGGACGCAGAGCGTGCAGCGGCGAACGGGTCAGTTTGCGGAGGAGATCTATTCGGAGAACACCTGTGAATTCCAACTGCTGCTCTCTTCGTGTTCTCCAGCAGCAGAGCCGGTGCAGAGCGGTGCGAGCCGCTCAGGAGACGTCCGAAGGGGCTGCCTGGGAGGCGGCCGGCGAGAGGTCTGTGCTGAGCGTGCAGTGCCCTCGGCAAACTGGGCCGCCACCCCGAGTGCTGGGCAAGGGGCCGGGCGGGCGGGGGGGCGATGCCGGGTCTGCTGTGATGCAGGGGTTCAGGGTTATGTCAGAGCCGTCACCACTATGTGCTCAGGTACATACTGATGTCCCCATTTTACAGGTGAGGAAACTGAGGCACAGGCTGGTGAATTCACTCCCCTAAACGTGTAAGAGGCGGAACAGAGGTTCAGATGATGTTTGTCCCTGAGCCAGCTCCCCAGTGGGTAAACCTCCTCTCCCTTCCCCACATTTCAGAGTGTACCTGCCAATACAAGTGAGGAGGTTGGGGAGATATTACTCCCCATACGGGAGGTTTTTGGAGGAGTTTGCTACGTCGGGAGTTGCTAAGTGTATTGTAGGTTGAAAGTTGTTCCTTTTAAACAGAAGTTAGAGGAATTCTCTACATATACTCTACATAAACACACACACACATATATCTTAAACGTTTTTATTGATTTCAGAGAGAGAAACATCCATGATGAGAATCATTGATCGGCTGCCTCCTGCACACCCCACACTGGGGATGGAGCCCACAACCCGCGCATGTGCCCTGACCAGGAATCAAACGGGGACCTCCTGGTTCCTAGGTTGACGCTCAACCCCTGGGCCATGTGACCGGGCCACCCATATCAATAAAACTGGGGAAAAAAATGCATTTAAGAAAGTGTTTCCCTTGGTTGGTTTCCCCACCCATTCCTGTAGTCAGCTCACACACACCCGGGAAACAGGAGACGCAGCTGTGACTGTGGTTTGGCCGGACGGGTCAGCTCCGCGAAGGAAGGCCTGGGTCTAACAGGACGCTCGGCGCGCCGGGCCAGCCTGATGCCGGAGCCGCCCGTCCTGCCGGAAGCCTCCTGCCCCTGAGCTGGCACTGGCGACCACGCCAGGCTCCCCGGGAGATGGCCGGAGCGTGTCTGTTTTCCGGTGTATGGCCACAGAGAAATGACCTGCAGAGGCTGTTTGTTTATAGATAGAAAATGCGCGGGAAGTGCTGGGGCGGGCAGACCCGGCCTGTTGTGGGAATCTCCTCCGGGACCGCTGCGGTCGGCCGTCTGGGGGCGGCAGGGGGTGCATGGGGAGGGCTCCACCTCTGGCCCGCCAGTCCAAGGGGCCGGAAGGCAGTGATCAGTCTCGAGGAGCTGTGTGACGCCCGTTCCTGAGACCCCCTCGCTGCCAACTGCCATGTGTGGTTTCTGCTCATTCCCTCTGTCTGTCCTCGAATCGCTTCTTCTTTCATTTCTAGCCCAGCGTGCGGACCGGGCACGTGGACACCTCATGGGCAGGCGGTGCCCCGCAGGCAGGACTGCCTTAGTCTAAGGCCTTCTTAACCAACCACGAGACTAAATCTTTGTAGTTATCTCATACATCCGGGAGGGAGGCGGGTGGCTACTGTTGTAATAAAGCAATTCGGAGCTTGCGGAAACCTTCCAGAACATCTGAAACCCAGCAGCTCTGCTCGCAGCTGGTGACCTGGAAAACTCCTTTTCCACCGATTTCTGTTACAGTTTGGCTTTAGTCCCCGGAGACGGGAACTTGACCTCGCTCTCTGGCTGCTCCCTGCGAGGAGGAAGCACAACGCCGGAGGGTAGCATCCTAGGGACTCCAGACGGCTGCTCCACGCGTGCGGTCACGTGCCAGCAGCCCCGCCTGTCCGGCTGCCTTTTTGGGGGGCTGGGTCGGGGCATGTCCCCTCGAGGTGGGAGCCCAGGCGAGGGTGGCTCCAGAGGAAAACATTTTTACCGCCTGTCAGCCTCTCCTTCCCTGTTTCCTTTCAACTGCCGCGATCCTGATAACAGACCAGAGATCAGCCTGTTTCCTTCTGCCGTCTCCCCTTCCTCTGGCTCCGCCGGCCTCTCCGGGAATAGGGAGCACACGGGGCCAGGAGGCAAGCGCACCCACAGCTCCGTTCCCTTGCCAGCTGGAGACCAAGGGTGTGAGCAGCCGGAGCCCGCCCTGGCCTGCTCCTCACCCAGGGGTGGCTGACCCGCAGAGAGGGGCCCACCTCCAGATCGAAGGCCAGGTCTGTTCTTTAGCTGGGGGTGGGGGGGGGTGGGGCGGAGTGAGGTTTCGCCTGAGGGGTTGTCCTAGGGCTGGGGAACCAGATAGTGGAGGCAGATATTCATAATACATTCGGCCCATTCTTGCCACAGAAATCCTGCCCTTGGGAGAGAAAATCAAGACGGCTGAGACAGAACTAGTAATTGACTCTAAAGATGAGCGTGATGCAGGTTTCTAACTTGCAGGGGAAATCCCCGAACCGCCTAAAGCTCACCCCACCTCGGCCTGGCTGCCTGGGGGGCTGGGGGCTTGGAGGGGACAGGAGCGATGTCCCCGGGGACTTGGCCTGAGGGGCGCTGTAAACAGAGCATTGGCTGCTTGTGGGAACGTTCCTGCCCAAAAGGGGCCGAGCCCACGCCTGCCTGCGTTTACATCAGGCAGGAAAAGGAAAACATCCCTGTACTGCAAGCCGGAGGCGGGCCGCGGCTCCCCGAGTGGCTCTCTGGGTGAGGCGCCCTCGGGCCTCCCGGGGCTGTGTCGTGTCTAAGGCATTGTTGGGTTCGATTCTGCAGTCTGTGTGCCGAGAATATACAACCGCGCCAACCAGAAGCCATGTGGGTACCGTGACTGGGGGGCACCTTGCAAACCGAGGGACCCTCGGAACACGGTCCGGGCAGGACGGGCCAGCCTGCGGCGTTCGGGTCACGGGCGGCCGTGGGGGCGGGCGGGGCTCCATCTGCACCGGCGGGCGGACGCCAAGATGCGTTTGGAAAAAACGGAGAAACGGGGAGGGTGGCTGTTTTACAAAAGAAAAGTCGACTAAGATACCCATGTAAAGCCTGTGCAAACCACGTATTTACAATAAACAAAGGCTCCGGGCAGAGCCTGAATGTCAAGGGCATCGCAGCTGGAGCGCGGTGAGGTCAGACGCGGCCTCGGGGGGGGGGGGGGGGTGTGCCGTCACAGTGGGGAGCCCCCGGGCTCTGGGGATGTGGCTTCCTCTGTCTTCTCACCGGAGCGACTTCAGAGACAACTGTGGAAACACGGAGCACCGCCAGGTGGGGACAGAAGACTCTGCACACAGGCTGACACCCCCCCCCCCCCCCCACGGCCCGGGCACTGAAGCTCTCCCCCCTGCAGGGCTGCCAGGGCCTGGCGCCCCCTCACACACAAGGAGCTGATTTCACCCAGGGGTCGCAGGTGGAAAAGGGTGAAATGGGACATGTAGTTCATGACAGGTGGGGGGGCCTAAGGCCACTGTATAAACATGTATAGGATCAAGCGTTCTTCAGCTCCTTTTATGTTTCACACAGTCTGGTTTTAGCCAGAAATTTCAAATCAAAATGCTAAATAAAAAGAGTTAAAAACCATTCTAATACTGATGGGTGAAGAACCCCCCCACCCCCCACCCCCATAAGAAACCATGTTTGGCCGAAACCGGTTTGGCTCAGTGGATAGAGCGTCAGCCTGAAGACTGAAAGGTCCCGGGTTCGATTCTGGTCAAGGGCATGTGCCTTGGCTGCGGGCACATCCCCAGTGCGGGGTGTGCAGGAGGCAGCTGATCGATGTTTCTCTCATCGATGGTTCTGACTTTCTATCCCTCTCCCTTCCTCTGGGAAAAATCAATAAAATATATTTAAAAATACTTATTTGTACGTATGAGAGAGGACATGGGGTTGTGTTTTATAAACGTCCCTGCACTCTCTCGGGCTTCTCGAGCGGACACAGAAGGGCAGAGTGCATGGGGAGTGGACGGCGTGGCTGCAGGATGAGCCCACAGGGGTTATGTGGTGGCGATTCCAGTCCCACCCCCACCCTCACTCGTTAGGATTTGAGGTTCGGAGTGTCATTCCCGGGGAAACAGAGGCACACCCCCGGGGCTCTCCCACAGGAGAGAGGTGAAGGCGTTTGGAGAAGACATACCCGCCCCGTCTCTGAGGCCCTGAGGGACCGTTACCTGAGCGTTTCTGCCTTTGATGTCATCGGAGCTCTGCCCGGCAGCCTCGGCGTGCAGCCAGGGACCAGGTGTGCGGCCTGAAAGGCACGGGGACAGTCTCACCATCTGCTGGCACCGGGCCGGCCGGGCACGGCACAGAGACCGGGGCTGGACCGGCGCTCGCACCAAAGCCGCCAGGGAACTGGGGCAACGTGAGCTGCCCCTCCCCCCACCCCGGCCTGCGTTTCCACACTGGGCCACGGCCAGCATGCTGGGAGGGGGTGGAGTCGGGGGACAAGCCACGGGGGCCTGTCGTCTCGGTGTCTACACCGAGAGCAGCTTAGCTCAGACACCCGCCGGCCCAGCCCCTGAGCGTGCCACGCACAGCGGGGGCCTCGCTTTAAAAAAGAGCCAAAGGTGAGTGCACTCTGACCGTCACCCTTCGGGCCCACCGGGACCCAACTCCTTCTCTGAAACGCATTTATGTTGAAATATTACACAAGTTATAGACTGAGTGACCAGATTATGATGATCTCTGAACGCATAGTCGTCTGGCCACTCAGTGTATGTGTATCTCAAATGGGGACCAAAAGCATTCTAAGGCTTTTGCTAGAGATCAGCCACCTATTTGGCCTGAGATTCCTATCAGCCAGTGCAAAGGGGAAAACCGATGAGGTGCACGATTTACAGTATCTTTGATATCAAATAAATGAGGTGCTCAAGGGAGGTACACGGAGTGGCCAGATTATTATGTGTTCAGAGATCGCAATAACCTGGCCGCTCAGTGTATATCACTGTATTCTTGTAATGGAAAATCCAAATACAGAGGAACAGAGCAGGGAGAGAAAACCAACTTGAAGCGGACCTCTCTGCCTACCCCTCCACCCAATCCCAATTTCCATCCCAGAGTCACCACTGCTTCGAGTTTGGTCTTTATTCCTCCAGATACTTTCCTGCTTAGGATTTACCGTGTAGTTATATGCGCACATATGGTCTCACAGAGTTTTACTTATTTATTTTTCACACACTTTTACCGCTAGCTGAGTTTTAAATCCACATTCCCCGACTTCTCCTGAGTCAGGGGTTCTGAACGGTGGCCCTGCTGTCGTTTCTCTTGCTGCGTTGGGTACAAGACTCTCTGTCCTGCTTCTGCCACAGAGGAGAATCAAAGAGCCACCTCCCCAAGTCCTCCAGACACCCTCACTGCCTGCCTCTAGAGTCCCCCAGTCCCCACAGCTCCCTAGCCCCCCAGGACTGGCCTGAGGCACAGGCAAGCCTTGGATGGCAGCTGCCCAGCGGGCCGGAGCTGCCTGAGGTTCAAGTAACCAGGGCTGGCTAAGGCTTGCGCTGCTGGTAGTGGCAGCAGCAGAGGTGTGATGGTGACATTGCCTTTCTCTGATCACCGGGTCACCTCCAGCTCCTGAGGGCTCCCAGACTGTGAGAGGGGGAAGGCAGGACGCCAGCCTCTCCCTCTGGCACTCTTGGGGCTGCACAGCTCAGCCGAGGGGAGGCCTCGCTCGGGGCCTGGCCACACAATGAAGCCAGGAGGAGGCAGCTCTCACCTGGGGAGACCTTCAGCCTTAGCTGGACGCTGGAATCGACGGGCCGCTTTCGAAATGGCCAACACCCTGGTCCTACCTACGAATTCTAACATGGCTGGTCGAGTGCAGCCGGGTTTTAGGGTTTTTAAGTTCTCCAGGTCATTCTATTGTGCAGCCAAGGTTGAGAACCGTTGGCCTGAGGACACTCTCGTTTCTCTGGCTGCCAGAATGGGGGCTTTTAGGGTTCTTCCAGGCTACTGATGCACAGTTCCTGCACCCCATTTTCCTTGGGGTGTTTAGCTCCTTAGTCAAAAGCCCCGGGGGGGGGGGGGGAGGGATCAGTGGCGAATTCACCCAAATATGATTAAACGATGAACTCTGGTATTGTGTGAAAGCCGCTAAGCGAAGCCTTGGGGACTGGGACTGACCCGTGTTCCGGAGCCTCGGAGGTGTGAACGGCGCTGTATCTCTGTCCAGCACGGTGAGACAGAGCTCGGTAATCTCTGAGAGGCAGCCTGTGCCCAGTGAACACACGCCAAGCACCGAGTGCTGGAGAGTCAGGGAGAGCCGGGGGGCCTAGCCTCATGAAGGCGGTACTTACTTCTAGGGATCTTGCTGGGGTAAATCTTCTGGCAGGGCTTGTACTCATCGGGGGGAGGGAAGTCTTCCACGGAATGGAACGTGAATTTGGACTCGAAGTCATCTGCAAAGTGGGAAACGGCAAGGTTACTCAGTTGCTGTGATGACCCCAGTTGGGGGGATTTTCCGGGGTGCACAGGTCGGCCTGCCCAGTGCTAGGGTTTCAATGGCCGGCTTTCCCCCCCACCCCCAAGACAACCATCCACTTCTCAATTTTTTACTATTTATCTGGGATAAGGGGGATCAGGAAAAATTAAATCGACAGACCTCCCCATCACCCATCCCAACGTACGCCCACCAACATCTTAAGGAAGCTGCTACTAGAGCCCTTACTACATGTGATCCACAGGTTGAGAACTGCTAGCAGGGTTGCCTAAGGCCATCGGAAAACACAGATACTTATATTACGGTTCATCAATAGTGGCCAAATGACAGTTATGAAGTAGCAACGAAAATAATTTTATGGTTGGGGGTCACCACCACATGAGGAGCTGTATTCAAGGGTCGCAGCATGAGAAAGGTTGAGAACCGCTGTGCGAAAGGGAGCGGAAGAGCCACAGGGCTCTCCGGGCTCCAGGGTCAGAGGTGGAGAACGTGGCAGCCACAGGGACAGCAGAGTCCCATGGCCTGAACCCCCTGAGCTCCTGGGAGGGCTTAGGTGGGCAGGAGTGGGCTGAACAGGAGTCCCCAGCCTGGCTGGTGAGCGGGAGCATGGCCTGTGTCCACGCGGACCAACCCGAGACCCTAAAGCAAGCGGCTCTGTCCTGCGCTCTGGATGGCACGGGGGGAGGGGCGCGTGCCTTGCCAGTGTGGAGTCCCTGCTTTACGATCCGGGCTTTGTGTCCGACATAGCTCCGCCCACAAAGGGATCCAAAGATTTTCGGTTATATCCGACCCCACGTGACTTTCCTTCCTACCTCCGCATTTTGGCCCTAATCGTCCCCCTGTCTGCTGGGCCTTCTGTCCATTCATTCGCCTCATCCAAATCAATATCTGTTCAGCCCTGAGCATGGGTTTCTCCATGGAGACAGACACGGCTTTCATGGTTGTTCTCTTCCCTCTCTTTAAACCCAACCAGAGGTTACGAGTGGGTTCTGGAACCCTCCAGAAAGCCTCAAGGGAAACCCTGTATGGAACACAACCTGTGGGCTGTTCTGTGCTACAGCGAGCACCCTGTTCTTGCAGAGCATGCACCCTGGTGGGCGGGCTTCCTCCGGGGACAGGGAACCCCCCCCCCCCCACAAGTCCCCGGCAGCCCGAGCGGCAGCCCAAGGCCCCGCTTACCCATGATGTGCAGGCCTCCGTTCCACAGCTGAGCCCCCAGCTGCGGTGCCTGGGGTCCAGCCGGGGGCCTGCTGGCTCCTGCTGGAAAGCTCCGTGGTGGGGGATCTCGCAGGGGGCGCTGGGGGTGGGTTCAGCTTTCCCCCACTGGAACCTGACAGAGACGATGGGTGTATTCAGACACCGGAGTGAATGGGCGCAGCCAACGCCGTAACCTACTGTGAGGGGCGAGCTATTGAGACTGGATGTGAGATGACAGATGGTGAGGAAAGAGGCCGCCTCTGAGCCAACCTGCGTGGACTCGATCCCAGTTCTCCCACTGGAATAACGTAGCCTCTTTATGCCTCAGTTTTCTCAGGAATAATGATGGCGTGCACACACACCCCTGCTAGAGCTGCTGAGGGAAGGAAGTCGCGTGTAGTAAGGGCTCGATAAGTGTTAGCTGCTGCAATAATCTTAATGACAACGACCATCCTCGCCACCAGATGGCACAGCCCCCACAAGGGGAGCCGCTGTTATAAAGTATTTCCTGCAACATTCACAATAACCCAAAGTGGAATCAGCTTTAATATCTAACACTAAAAGTGTGGCACATACTGATTATCAAATAATATGCTTATAAATAGGTTTTAAGGATTTGACAAATTGCTTTTAAAATAATAGATAAAACAGGAGAGAAAATAGAATGTATAAAATCATATTAACTATGCAAATACATAGGTACATTCAGAAAAAAAAAAGGAATAAAACACATCCAAATATGACCGATTTTTTTTTTTCTGGGTGATGTTATCAGAGGTGATTTAAATGTCTTCCTATTTGCTCTACGATGAGCTTGTGTTATTTTTAATGCAAATAAATACATTTAAGAAATTAGGCATCAAAGAATTTTCTGGAAGATCGAGGAATGTGTGTGTGCACGTGAATGTGTGTTGGTGCATGTGTAGGTGTGGGTGTGTGTAAATACAATGTTGGGGTGTTTGCATGTGCGTGCTCCCCATTCAGACAGACACTCGGAGTGAACGAAGCCCTTCCGCTACACAGACATCAGTCATCGGGCAGGTGTGTGCTCAGTCCCAAACCAGCGCTGCTGGGGAGCTACGGGAATTCCTCTCACTCTTTGGCTGAAACACAGACCCTCCATTTCCTCCAGTCAGCAGGAGACCCTGCCCCCCGCCCCCCCCAAAAAAGGCAGGACACTGACCCAACCTCCTGAGGGCCTGGGACATGCTGGCTGGGGGCCAGGTTGAAATAACTCAGGAAAAACTGAACAGGAAGCTGGTTCTGAAGCAAACACACCACAGCCCTCCACCCCAGGGAGGAGATCTGGCGGCTGAATGTGATGGGAAGAATAAATACCCCCCTTGCCCCCACTCCCGTTAGATCTCACCGCTGTCGGGCCTGTTCCAACACCTGCCTGAGGGGGCGCTGCTGCTATCCCCACTCACAGGGGAGAAGGAAGCACTGGGAGCTGAGACTGTGCAGGTCACACAGCCAGGAAAGGCTAGGGGATCTGCATCACCCTGGACAGGTCTCCCAGCCCCCCTCCGCCTTGATGTCCTGCCTCTAACAGGAACACCCAGCTGAAGCCCCACAGGCAGGCTTTATACGCTCCACGGGGCACTGAATGGGTCTGTTCTCACCTAAATCCCAGGGTAAGACATCGCCAGGTAGTCCCCGGGGGCTCACAGGAGCAGGTCTCCACTGTGGCCCTGGCACTTCCCCGTCTACCAGCAACACCCGGTGACCCTCCCGCCCGGCCACCTGGACCCGGTGACCCTCCCGCCCGGACACCTGGACCCATTGACCCTCCCGTCCGGCCACCTGGACCCCGTGACCGTCCCGTCCGGCCACCCTGGCCAGGGACAGCGGCGCTCACCTGGGCCTCGGCCTGGCCTCTTCTTCTGCAGGAAGGGCTGTCCGGGCGGGGCGGGCGGAGCGGGCAAGGCCTGCCCGCTGGGCTTCGGGGGCTGCCCCTGGAAGCTGGGGGACTTGGGGGGCAGTGGGGGAGGGGCTTCGCTGCTGTTAGCGCCTGGCATAGGGGGCGATGGCACTACGGATCTCGGGGTGCAGGAGGCGTAAAGGGGGAGAGGTGGTGGCGGGGGCGGCGGGGGTGGGGCGGGAGGCTCCCGGGCATCTTGGGTGGGGCTGGCAGCATCTGCACCGAGCCCTGGGTACCCACAGGGTGGGAGGAGAGGGAGCGGGGGTGGGATGGGCGACAAGTGCAAGGGGGCTAGCTGCGGCCTGGCTGTCTTGTCACTGAGAAGGGAGGTCTGGGGAAGAGGGGGTGGCGTTGGGGGAGGTGGCGGAGGCGGAGGGGGAGGGGGAGGGCCAGAGGGCGGAGCAGAGGGCAGAGCGGGTGCAACTGCCAGGGCATTCCCTTTGGTCTGGGAGCCAGGTGGGGACACCAGCGGGGCTCTGGTGGGGGAGGCAGGGGGCAGCGGCGGGGGCGGCGGGGGCAGGGTGGGAGGAGGGGGGGCAGGCACGCTGGGGCGGGGAGGGGCTGTCCTGGCCTCCGAGGCAGGGCCTAGCCTGGGAGACGCTGGGGTGGTGAGCGGCCCGCCGATGGTTTTGGTGGGAAGTCGGGGCGACGGCGCTCGGGAGCCCGGGGCCTGCCCTGTCTTGCCACCTGGAAGTGAAACGAGTTCTGAGTTAGCTCAGTGATAGCGAGAGAGCCCAGGTGTGCGGGCAGCAACGCCCAGCGCTCTCAGCCATGATGTCAGCGAACGCCTTCTCCTGCGTGTCGTCCAGAGGCCTCAGGGGCAGCAGCCGTCACCCCGGAGCCAGCTGACCAGCCGGGGGTCCTCGCCAGCATCACCGTGCTGTCCCCCTCTGGATGAGCACAGCTCATCCTTCCTCCTCCTCCACCAGGCCTGCATCTGCCAGGCCCCCAGCCCAGCACAGGCCTGCTCCACCTCGCCTTCCTCACCGCACGGTCACCTCACACTCGTTCACTCTTGCCCACGAGGTCCATCAGCCCGTAGGTCCCAGTTTGAGTCCCCGGGTGTCAATCAAACTCCCCTGGTCAGGGGGGTGCTCCTCACTCCCCACCTTTGTGAACAAGGACTTTACACCAAGAGCCGAAGCTTCCTCCTCCCCTGAACCTATAAGGAGGTCCAAAGCCAGTGGGAAGATCTAGGCCCTTGGGGGTCCAGGTCCACTGACTTTGAACTTCCCCATCTGCTGGCCTCTGGAAGTTGCAAGTTCCTTTTCCCAAAGACCCGTGCCCATCTCTCAGGGGCTCACTGCCTCTTGGTCTCCTGGCTTCCTCACGCCAGGAGCCTCCTGCAGAGGGCCCCCAGGGAAGGCACCTGAGTATTCTTTAAATCATCGTCAGCTGAATCCAACAGCCGGGCAGAGCGTTATCAGTACTGACTCTTAACTTTGTCCCAGGTGTCGGGGAGAGGGCCTTGAAATGTAAATCCAGCCTAGCCCCGGGAATGAGGGAATGGATAGGGCCTGGGCCTACTCAAGCTCCTTTGATGCTAAGTTTTTTCCGGTGAAACCCCTTTCTATTTTGGTATAAATAAACACACTGCTGTTGGATTTGGATCCTGTCTCTCCATCAGAGAGAACAGAGATTCCACCCAGTCCCAGATTTTTATTTCTATTTCTGTGTCTTCTATTCTTTCTTTTATTTCTCAATCCCCAGCTCCTCTACTCAGCAACTGGACCCACTCTCTTTCCACGCTGGACGAGGAAAAGAGAGGAAACCCCTACAGCCTCCACCACATCGCCCCCAACGGGAAGCCCGTGGATTCGACCACATGTGGCCCACGGTCAGCACTGTGCTGGGGGGCTTTACGGGAGCCAGGTGTGGTGGGTGCCCCCCGGGAGCGGCCTTGCCACGCCCACACCCTTGTGTCACCATGTCAGTTCTGTCCCTCTGTCCCTGTGTGCTGAACGGAAGTTTTGTAATCACCGATGCTTCCATGTAGGAGGCATGCAAAGTATTCTTCCCAACAAATACAGAGCCATCACTAAGGAATTCTGGGAAATGCTTTTTCCCCGAGTTTCAGCACCCTCCTGTTTACAATCCCCAAGAAAACATGCGGCCCTGGCGGGTTTGGCTCAGTGGATAGAGTGTCGGCCTGCAGACTGAAGGGTACCAGGTTCGATTCTGGCCAAGAGCATATGTCTGGGTTGCGGGCTCGATCCCCCCGCCCCCCTCCCTGCCAGTAGAGGACGTGCAGGAGGTAGCCAATCAATGACCTTTCTCATCATTGATGTTTCTATCTCTCTTCCTCTCTCCTTTCCTCTCTGAAATCAATTGAAAAAAGGAAGGAAGGAAGGAAGGAAGGAAGGAAGGAAGGAAGGAAGGAAGGAAGGAAGGAAGGAAGAAAGAAAGAAAGAAAGAGAAAAAGAAAGGAAGAAAAGATGTGGAAAGCCCTTGAAAACATGCGTGCTCCCACACCTCCAACTTCTCGGGGCTTCCGCATCGGATTCGTCCCCCAGCCTCTGCTGGTGGTTCTGAGCCTGTCAGTGGAGGAGGCTTCATGTGTTTTCCCAACCAGCTGCTGACCATGATGGGAGGGAAAGCCCCATCCGGCCCTCTCCCTCCTGGATACCCAACATTCTCTGTGAGCTCCAGGGCAGGGGCCAGGCCAGGGACCCCTGCCTCTGACTTCTCACACCTGCTCCCTCAGTCCGCAGAGAGGAAGGCGGAGAGCGCGGGCGGCTCCCTACGCAAGGCAAGGCCTCCCTGGGCCCCGGCGCTGGGTGAACTGTAGAGGGATAACAAAGGTGAGGAACAGAGTCAGCCCTTGAGTGACCAGCCCAAACTTCCTAAGTGGCTTAGCACACCACGTCCACACGTTCCAAAACCCTGGAAAGTGAGTCAGTTCAAGGTCCGGGAGCCTCTGCTTGCTACGCAGCCAGACAAACGAGGCGCCGACAAGCCCATTTTTATCACGGCACGAGGAGCAGAGGCCAGGAGGGCACAGGTCCTCCTTCAGCCTGCGTCCCTGCCCGCTCTGGGCTCACGCGCAGAGCTGGCAGCCTGCATTTGAGGTGAGCCGGACAGGGGAGAGGGGAGCTGATGGCGTGAGTGCAGGTGACGCAGGCAGCCAGGCCCTGGGCCAGCAGAGAGCTGGCAGCGAGTGGGGGAAGGAAGGGAGGAGACTTTCCAACGCAGCTAAGCGCCAGTCCTAGAAACCCAAACAGAAACACAGAAGGAGACCACGGGCCGGGCGGGAAGGGCCAGCTGGCGAGCACACAGAGGCTGCGCCGAGAGGAGAGGAATCGGCCGTCAGGGCCCAGGGTTATCAGAAGATGAAGCCAGTCATCTTCTTCCAATGTGCACGTTTCCAAAAGACACTGGACTGCACCAAGTCTCACTCCACATTCGACTGTATTTTACCTATTTTTAAATACATTTTATTGATTTTGAGAGGAAGAAAGAGGGGGAGAGAGATAAGAAACATCAAAGGTGAGAGAGAATCATTGTTTAGCTGCCTCCTGCATGACCCCCACTGGGGATCAAGTATGCAACCCAGGCATGTGCCCTTGGCTGGAATCAAACCTGGGACCCTTCAGTCCGCAGGCTGAGGCTTTACCCATTGAGCCAAACCATCTAGGACTACACATTTGATTTTAAAAGAAATTCAAATGTTTTCCCGGGCCCCCTAAAAGTATTGTGAGCACTAGACACTGTGCTCTCTGGGTCTAATGGCTCAGAGCAACCATAGCTCCCACTCACACATTTCATTCAACAAATATTTACTGAGCACCTACTATGTGCCAGGCATTTTTAAGGCAGAGAACAAATCACAGTTTCTGCCTTCATAGAGGACACGTTTAGAGAGAGAAGACACAAAACAAACCAGGAAATGCATAATGTGTCCCATGTTGGTAAGTAATACGAGAAAAATAACTCAAGATAGAGGAGCTACAGGATGACAGGGTGGGACGAAGTTTATATGGATGATGAGTGACACCCCACTGATAGGCTGATCAGATGTCACGTGAGCAGAGATCTGAAGGAAGGGAGGTAGCGAACCATGTGGACACCTGAGGAGAAGTGTTTCAGGCCAAGGCAGCAGTCAATGCAAGGGCCCTGTGGCAGCAGTAGGCCTGGTTTGTGCAAGAACAGCAAGGAGGGCAGGGTGTGGCTGGAGTGCAGGGCTTCAGCCAGCAAGAGTGGGAGGCAAGAAGACCAGAGACATGGCCAAGGCCAAAGTCCTTTTCTCTGAATGACAAGGGGGGGCGGTGGAGAGTTCTGAGAGAGAAGAGCCACGGTATTTCACCCTGACATGGTACTACGCCCATGCATCTATCTACCTATTGGTCCTGACCTTGAAGTTCCCTCTTGTTACCAGCATCCTCAGTCACGCCATCATGGATTTCGATCTCCTCTGAAGAGATCAATGCTCCACTTCACACAGTGGCCCAAACACTGGACATGTGTGTCCTGTTGGGGACAAGTAGGAATACTGTTGGCTTCCTTGGTCTGATCCCTGTTATAAGCTGACTGGGGTTACTTCTGAGAAGAGAAAAGTAGTGGAATTTTAAAAATATAGATATTTTATTGATTTTTTTTAGAGAGGAAGGGAGAAGGATAGAAAGTTGGAAACATCGATGAGAGAGAAACATCAATCAGCTACCTCCTGCACACCTCCTACTGGGGATGTGCCTGCAACCAAGGTACATGCCCTTGACTGGAATCGAACCTGGGACCTTTCAGTCCGCAGGCCGATGCTCTCTATCCACTGAACCACACTGGTTTCGGCTACAAGGGGAGGATTTAAACAGAAGGGTGATTTAAAAGATCCCTCGAGCACAATTCTGTGCTTTGAAAACTTCCGGTGATTGGACTCCCCAATGCATGATCTCCTACCACACACAGAGCTCTTCCCTGAAGACATGTCACTTTCTGGCAGGTGAAGGGTGGCCCAGGTGGGTCTACAGGTGGAGGAGATGAAGGTCACAAGAGAGCCGGTCTGGATGTCCCCTTACCTGCGGCATCCCTCTGGCCTGCCGGTCTCAGCACAGGGAAGCCGCCAGCAAACAGATCTCCCAGGGCTGGGGGCGTGCTCCCTCCTCGAGAGTTTGCAGAACCTGCTCCTTCTTTGTTGGCTCCTTTAGAGCCTGTAGAGAGAAGAGACCAGTAGACGAGGACTTGTGAGCAGAGCGGAGCAGCCGATTCTCACCCGGGCCGTGGTCAGACCCTGCCGGGGACAGCCTCCCCTGTCTGCTCATCTGCAGTGCTACCCTTCCTGACGGCATCTTTCCCAGCACCCTCTGCCTTGATGCCCTGCAGGCTGGTGCCCTGGCCTGTGTGCTGCCCCCGCTGGGTCTATCAAAGGACCAGCCATTGGTAGCTGACCACTCTGAAAAGTGACTGGCACCCAGGGGCCTATCCACTGCCAGTGCGTTAGACGCCAATAGAGGAACCAGCGATGCCTTTCAGATGAGAAAACCCAAACGTCATCAGTGCGGGGCTGGTCCTGTTTCCAACCTGACCGTGGCTGTGGGAGGACCAGCCAGAGAGAACCCGCAGATTTAATTCAGACAGTGCTTGTACTTTCCTGTCCACAGAGCCCGGCCCCGAACTGCAGGCAGGAAGTGAAGCCACCCAATGACTTGTGCTTCAGCATTTTCCTCTCCTGCCCCAGCCCCGCACCCGTCCCTGCACCTTTCCGGCTACGGAAGGACCCGGAGAAGAGGTGTCCCCACTTCCAACCTCCCTGACGCGTGTGATATCCACTCCATCCAGTGAGGAGACATTCAGCTTAGACAGGGATTCCTGACAGAAAACCGTGGTGACCGAAAGCTAATGTGCTAACGCGGAGAAATCGAGGCACAGTGCCCACTGGTGGACAGTCCTGGCCAGGTTATTCTAAATACTAGTATTATCTCTTACCTGCTCATTGCAATGATTAGGAAGTGAGTGTTCCTACAAAATGGACTTCTCTGTTTTTTGGGCTTAAGCAACTAGTTAGTGAGTCTCGCCAGAAACTAATTTTTATTGTAACTGTTGCAAAGATTTCTTAATTTGTCTGTCCTTGAGTATCCTACCTAATAATCTAATAAAAGAGTAATATACAGATTGACCATCACTCCAACACACAAGAGGGCTGCCCCCAGTGGTCAAACATCCTGCCCCCATGTGGACACAAGATGGCCACCACAAGATGGCCAGCAGGGGAGGACAGTGGGAGGTTCCAGGCCCTGCAAGGCAGGGCAGTTGTGGGCTATCAGGCCAGCAGGGGAGGGCAGTTAGGGGTGACCAGGCCGGCAGAGGAGAGAAGTTGGGGGCAAAGAGGCTGGCAGGGAAGCAGTTAGACATCAATCAGGCTGGCAGGGGAGTGGTTAGGGGGTGATCAGGCTGGCAGGCAGAAGCAGTTAGGGGCAATCAGGAAGGCAGGTAGGTGAGCAGTTTGGAGCCAGCAGTCCTGGATTGTGAGAAGGATGTCTGATCCCAGTGTGATCGAGCCTAAATGGGCAGTCAGACATCCCTCAAGGGGTCCCAGATTGGAGAGGGTACAGGCTAGGCTGAAGGGCAATCCCCCCTAACCCTGTGCATGAATTTCGTGCACCGGGCTTCTAGTCTATTTATATAAAAGCTTAAGCAACTGTTACCTCAGGATGACCAGCTGGTAGCTATGACACACAATGACCACCAGGGGGCAGACACTCAATGCAGGAGCTGCCCTCTGGTGGTCAGTGTGCTCCCCCAGCCAACCTCCCTCAGCTGGCCAACCTCCTGGGGTCCCTCCCCCAGGCTGGCCAGCCCCGATAGGCTCCGATTGGCCCCGATTGCTGGTCAGGCTGAGGGACTCCACCCATGCACAAATTCATGCACCAGGCCTCTTGTTAACATATATAATTACAGATACTAGATACAATTATATTTTGGGGACTATCACTGAGAGCTGACATCATGCTCACCATTGAAAAATGTGTGAAGACATAATAATACCTGGCATTGATAAACAGTTCCCCATATATTATTTCCACCTTCCACTACCCTGACACATACAAAAAAGAGCAGGTATTACTCTCTCTCCCATTTTGCAGGGGAGCACACTGAGTCCCGAAGAGCTCCCCTGGCTGGCCCGGTAGCAGAGTCAGAAGTCACCTGAACACAGCCGAGGGCCCCGTCCAGCCTCTCATGTTCTGGAAGACATAGAAAACTGCAGTCCTTTGTGCCTGTGAGAGAGCACCAAATGCATCTGTTTCCTTGTGCAAGACAGAAACCGCGCTTTTCAGTGTTGAGACTATGTTTTCTCTCACTGAGTCTGAGGACTATTTTGACACACGAAGTTTCAATGTTACCTCACAATGGATAAACACCACGTGGTATATCTTAAAATGGAATATCAGTCAGCAAAAGGAACGAAGGACTGGTTCCTGCTGCATGGATGGACCTTGGAAACACGCTGCTCCATGAAAACATCCGTAGAGACAGAAAGTAGACTTAGTGGTTGCCAGAGACGGGGGGGGGGGGGGGGGGGATGAGGGGAAGAGGGAGTGACTGCTAATGGACATGGGGTTTCCTTTCGGGGTGATGGAATGTTCTGGAATGAGAAGAAGGTGATGGCTGCAATCACACTGTGAATGTTTAAATGCCCCTGAATTGAACACTTTCAATGGTTAAAATGGTGAATGTTATAAACTATGTATTTTATAATGATTGGTACATGAATTTGTGCATGAGTGGGGTCCCTCAGCCTGACCAGCAATCGGGGCCAATTGGGGCCTACTGGGGCTGGCCAACCTGGGGGAGGGACCCCAGGAGGTTGGCCAGCTGAGGGAGGTTGGCTGGGGGAGCACACTGACCACCAGGGGGCAGCTCCTGCATTGAGTGTCTGCCCCCTGGTGGTCAGTGCGTGTCATAGCTACCAGCCAGTTGTCCTGTGGTAATAGTCACTTAGGCTTTTATATATATAGACACTCAAGGATAGATAAATTAAATAATCTTTCCAACAATTACAATAAAAATTAGTTTCTGGAGATACCCACTAGCTAGTTGTTTAAGCCACTAGAGTGATGACTGAGGATGCCCCATGGACTGCCCGCACACCTGGAGGGAAGCTCTGACTCTCCCACATGGCCTGCACACCGAGCAGGTCTGAGAGGGTCCCATGCTGCCCTGGTAATGGATGAGGCCCTGCCCTGAACGGGCGAGGGTGTCTGGCTGAGCTCCCGTGCCCCTGAGGCTCAGGGCGGTCCTGGCCACTTACTCTCGATTTGCGGGGCGCTGCGGTCATTGATCTGCGTGACTTTCCGGAGGCGAGTTCCTTGCTGGATATCAGCCAACAGTGCACTTCGACCTTTGGGGTCGGCCTTTCTCAAGCTGGAAGCTTCTGTACTCGCCTGTGAGGGAGGAAGAGGGATGCGATTATAACCACACTGAACATGTGCAGAGAAGCCCAGTCCTGTCTGCGGTAAGGGTTACCTCCATAGTCCACCTCACCCGCTTGCCCTGCCCCCACCATTCCGAAGGCCGTCTCACCTGGATCTCCAGGCATTTACCCACAAGGTGCAGTGGACACTTAGCTCCTGCTGCTCACACCCCTCTCCCTGGGGACCTAGAAAGGACTCTTTCTCCTGCTCACACCCCTATTAATCTCAAGAAAGCCTAAATCACAGACCCTCTTCCTCCCCATAGTTAAGGCCACATACAGCCCGGGCTTCGGTCTGGGTGCTCCTGACCCGGGCTGCTGGGTTCCGAGTGATCACCCTGCCCGGCATCCCAGGACCCCTCTGGACCATGCCTTTGTGACCCCAGCTTGATGACGGAGTTGGTCCCGTGGCCCTGTCATGCCCTGGGCTATTCTCCAGAGTGCACTAAGTAGGGTGCAGTCCCTGGTAGTCATCCTCTCCGCTGTGGGTGGCCCATCGCATCTCACAACAGAAGCGGGTTCAGCCTTGAGGAGCTGGTTTGGAGGGAAGGATGACTACCTTCATGTGAGCTCACAGCAGCGGGGAGAACTGGGACCCAGAGGGGTCACAGAATTGGGGAGAAGGGAGGACAGGTGATTCCAGGAAGGTGTGGGGACTGCCTAATCGGTACCCGGGTGTGTCACTCTAACCCTCATAAAACCAGTGAGTGTCTAGTGAGCCTGGCTTCACTTTACAGATGAGAAAACTGTGATGATGAACGTGACTGTTGAAGACTACAGGGCTGGGTTCAAACCCAGATCTGCTAAATTCCCACGGCCATGTGCATTGTACTTGCAACCCGGGGCATGTGCCATCGTTGGGATAAGTGTCTCACTGACTGCTAACTTGCTTCATAAATATATTTGTGAGAATAACCTTTAAAAATATTTTACTGATTTTTTACAGAGAGGAAGGGAGAAACATCGATCAGCTGCCTCCTGTACACCCCCTACTGGGGATGTGCCTGCAACCAAGGTACATGCCCTTGACTGGAATCGAACCTGGGACCTTTCAGTCCACAGGCTGACGCTCTATCCACTGAGCAACACCGGTTTCGGTTGTGAGAATAACCTTTATCCCAACTCTGCATGTAGCCCTGAGGTCCAACGGTTTCACTTCCATTGCAGCTCAAGCTGACACGGCATGGGTCTCCATGGGCTCTCAGAACCAGCGGGCACCAGAAATTACACACGTAGGTTGTGGCAAGTAAGGCGGTGGGCGGATGCATTGGAAGACACAGCCAGGAGGATCCTCTGAAGTTGGAGGGTTTGTACCCCATGACCCGAGAGCTGGTTAACCATTTCTCAAAGCATGAAATGCACGTGTCTTCCGTTTTCCCCTTAAACAGTCTTTTCTGACCCCCCCAGTCTGAATAAGTCTACCCAGTGTTTTCGCTCAGGGTACCATATACTTTTTCCTCTTTTTATCACAGAGGATACACTTTTATCTCCATTTTCAGTGTGGAGATTTCCATTTGTGCTCATGAGTTCAAGGTTCACCATCCCACATTTCTCTCTATCAGGAAAGAAATCTTGTTCATCGATATGTCTTCAGAGAGTAGGACAATGCGTGGGCCAAGACAGGCTCAGTCACTGTTTACTGGGTGAGTGAGTGAGTAGTGAATGATGAGGGAAGGAATAAACTAGACCTAGGATGTACATTCGCATGTACAGAGAGTTAGGACATACATGCATGGAGTTAGGCCACTACATCATGCGGCATATGACGGAGCGCCCGTGTGAGTCTCACAGAGAGGAAGACCCCTGAGAATTCAGAAACAGCCACATATGCCAGGCTGAGCTGGGCAGACTGCTATGAGACCTTAGAAGGTTCTTGAAATACAAAAAGGACTCACGAATTCTTGTGGAGGCCTTTTTGTTTTGTTGTTATGGTGGTTGTGCAGAAAAGGACAAGCCGTTTTGCTTGCTAGATCGTCAGAGACTCCTCAGTGTCACAGACTAGAAACAAAGGCAACTGAGGGTTTAGCTAAAAGGTGCCGAGTCAGCATTTCCCTGGCCGACGACTGCATGACGAATCGGAAGGACACAGTTCAGAGTCGGTTCTCATTGCCTGGAGACATGCCTTTTGAACTCTCGAGAGGGGCTCATGGTCAACGGCAGAGGTCCGAGCTCCTCTACTGCTCCACCGTTCCTAGGTATGCATGTAAGCACACACATGAACACAGGGGGTTTCCCACACAGCATGCCTGAACCCCCCAACACATAAAACATGAACATCAATACGTTACTTCAAACCACAACGTTTTGAGGTTTTCAAATTTTATTTTAAAATGTTCATACATCGTTGGTGACAGGAAGAAAGGACCATCAGAAGTATCATGACCCTAGTCAAGAGGGCAGGAACATTGTTGTAAGAAGCTGGCCTTGTAATCTCAGACAGGTGTTACGGTCAGGTCAGGGAGAATGTCCTTTGTCACTTTCTTCCCAGTTGCAAGGTGACCAGCACCATGGATTATAATGACAGCCATGACCTGGCTCAGGTGCTGGCCCCGAGGAAGGCAGAGTGAGAAAGGGGCGTTCTTCTGCTGAAAGAACTGGAGATGAGCACTCCTTAGCCCCAGTGACCTGTGGGGGGTTATTTCGATATCAAAATTCACCTCCCACCCCACCGAGCCCACCCCAGGCTTTTCAGGGAAGGGCTGTGAACAACATTGTACGTCCTTAGGGTTATGCTTTTGAACGGATTCCCGACCTAGCACGGGTCTCAAGATGTTCCTGAGGAGTCCACATGACAGGCTTGTTGATAACCACCTTCCGAATCAGTGGGAGGACGTGGTGAGGCACGCCATGTTTGTGTGACGCTGTCCAACTCGCATTTAACAAGGGGACTACATTTAACAAGCCTCAGTGACTGCTCAGCTTGCTTTCCGGCTCTCCATGGGCCCTGATGGTTTCCTTTCCACTAGAGGGCCCTCCTGCCCTGGTATGACTGTGTGTCCTCCAATCCTCTCCTGGAGGTGGGGAAGAATGACGAACTTCAGCCCTGATCGGTTTGGCTCAGTAGATAGAGCGTCGGCCTGCGGACTGAAGGGTCCGAGGTTCGATTCCGGTCAAGGGCATGTACCTTGGTTGCAGGCACATCCCCAGTGGAGAGTGTGTAGGGGGCAGCTGATCAGTGTTTCTCTCTCATTGATGCTTCTGACTCTCTCCTTCTCCATTCCTCTCTGTGAAAAATCAGGGTTAAGGTGATCGTGCATGTGTAGGCTTACCTAAAGGGCAGCTAAGGGCTCATTCACTTGGACATCGAGAACTAAAGCACACAGAGACAGGCTTACTGTAATCTGCAATAGTTACTAACCATTACATCCAAATTTGCTTCTTAACAATCTACAGTCCTAAGGCGTCTTGTTACTGTGGTTACAGCATACAGAAACAGGAAAGAGAAGATTTCCAAATAAACCCCGGGTTTTATTCTATGCAAATCCCGATTTTGGCAACTTTACTAAAAATATAATCAAGGGAGAGAAAGCCATTCCTGGACACTTTTCCCAAGGCAAATCTATCCACCAAACCCACCTCCTCCTTTCCCTCTTCCCCCCAAAATGAGAAACCAAAGCATCACTCCAAAGTCTCCTCTGGTTCCTCTGTGTTAGTGTTGTTGTGGGGGGTGAAAATTTGGGGGGTTCCACACAAGCTTTTGTGGGCTCCGCTCTGCTAGAGCCAGTTCCAGTGGAACAGCCCTGACCCCACAAAGGTGCAGAGCAGCAGAAGAGCAATGCAGATTAGCCCATTGCCAGGGTTGCCGAGGCTGGAAACCGGAAGCGAACCAGTAAGGTTAGAAATACAAAAATGAGGGGCAGGACTCATCAGCGGGCCAAGGGTGGTGACTGCCCTCCTTTTTTTTTGATGGATCCCATTTGTTTTCCCAAAAAACGACTCCATCAGGCTTCGGTGCAGTTTAGGGTGAGGAAGGATGGCAGTTCAGCGCATGTCACAGCTTTGAAACGCCCAGTCTTCCTGCTGTTTGTCACCCGGCCACCAAAGGCCATGGCCGCATCTGTCTGATTTGAATATTGGTTTCTGTGCAAAAACACTAATAAAACTCTAGCCGGCTGACCCACACCTAGCAGGCTGTCTCAGGATGATCTAAACCCTATCATTTCCCTTCAACTTCAGCCCTGCAGCCTCGAAAGACACTTTCTCCATGTGGCTGTCACACCTAAAATTGGTCCTGCCCTAACCAGTTTGGCTCAGTGGATAGAAGGTCTGCCTATGGATTGAAAGGTCCCAGGTTCAATTCCAGTCAAGGGCATGTATCTTGGTTGCGGGCACATCCCCAACAGGAGGTGTGTAGGAGGCAGCTGATGGATGTTTCTAACTCTCTATCCCTCTCCCTCTCAATGAAACAAAAAAATCGATAAAATATACTTTAAAAAATCCTATGTAAACATGAGTAATATGCAGATTGATCATCACTCCAACACACAAGAGGGCTGCCCCCATGTGGTCAAAGATACTGCCCCCAAGTGGACACAAGATGTCCACCACAAGATGGCCAGTAGGGGAGGACAGTGGGAGGTTCCAGGCCTGCAAGGGAGGGCAGTTGTGGGCAATCAGACCAGCAGGGGAGAGCAGTTGGGAGGGACCAGGCATGCAAGGGAGGGCAGTTGGGGGTGATCAAGCCTGCAGGGGAGGGTAGTTAGGGGTGACCAGACCAGAAGAGGATGGAAGTTGGGGGCAAACAGGCTGGCAAGGGAGCAGTTAGACATCAATTAGGCTGGCAGGGGAGTGGTTAGGGGGTGATCAGGCTGGCAGGCAGAAGCGGTTAGAAGCAATCAGGGAGGCAGGCATGCTAGCAGTTTGGAGCTAGCAGTCCTGGATTGGGCCTAAATGGGCAGTCAGACATTCCTCGAGGAGTCCCAGATTGGAGAAGGTGCAGGCTGGGCTAAGGGACACCCCCTCCCTGCCCCCCCCCATGCATGAATTTCGTGCACTGGGTCTCTAGTAAATAAATAAATAAAATTGGTCCTTAGGTTTCCAGACACACAGCCTCCTGCTCTCAGCCTCCTCATGCTTCCTCCGAATGTGGGGGCAGACAGGCCGGTGTCGGCAGCCAGGGTACCATCTGAATCCCAGGGGCAGCCCGCATGGCCCACAAAGAGCCTGGACTCCAGCGAACATTTTCAGACAACTGACCCTCCCCTGCCCGGCCTGACGTTATGTTTCCTGTGCCCCAAATGTGTATAAGTCAGGTGGTTCCAATGAGGCATATCGCAGTCAAGCAGTTCTCTGTCTCATTTTCAGAAATGCAAATATATACTTAAACTCTGTGCGCAGAAAGGATGGGCCCGTTAACCTTTTTTAAAGTCTGGTTTATTGAGCAGTGGACTGTTACGTAGACCAGAGAGCTGCCTCATACATACGTGTGTGTGTGTGTGTGTGTTATGTGTGTGCGCACGTACACACACACACACACACACACACACACATATACTAGAGGCCTGGTGCACCAAATTTGTGCACTCAGCCTGGCCTGCACCCTCTCGCAGTCCGGAGACCGTGGACTAAGCTGGCAGTCGGACATCCTTAGCGTTGTCACCATCACCGCTGCTGCGCTCATCAGCCAAGAGCCCGGCTTAAGGCTGAGCAGCACTCCCCTGTGGGAGCACACTGACCACCCTGGGGAAGCTCCTGCATTAAACGTCTACCCCTGGTGGTCAGTGTGCCTCATAGTGGCCTGTCATTCTGCCATTCCATCGATTTGCATATTAGGCTTTTATTATATAGGATAGGATATACATGTTTATTCCTCATCATTTATTTCCTGGACCTGAGCCTCTGAGCTGGTCCCACAACGGGATCCTAATAACTTGGAGGCTGCCCTCGCGGCTGTATTGAGAGCACCCGCTGTCTGACTCTCCACTCTCCAAGTCACGGACTCAGCCATCCTGCCCCAAGCAATCCTTCCACCTCATCACGTATTCCTCGCGGAGTTTAAGCCGCCGTGGATTCCTCACCTGTTTCTTTCCCACTCACAAGCCTGTGCTCATGCTTTTGCACCTTCTATGATCACTCCTACCTCCCTCCCGGCCCCCCACCCTGGCCTCACCATACCTGCTAAGGCATTTACTTCTCTTTTAAGCTTCACATCAAACAGAGTTTACTTGACAAAATCCTTTTGTCCTTCTTCAACTAAGCTTTTCCTTGTCATTTTCTACTGTACTATCCAGGTCTGGCCAGATAGCAGAGCTCTATATATCGGTGTTCCCCTTCTTTGTGAGTGGAAATTCCCAGCATGCAAAAATACAAAAACGAAGCCATGCCCTTTGCAGTATCCGCATGTCTTGTTTTTAAAAACCATGTGGAGAGTCTATCAATATTTTATGGAAATTAACTCCACAGACACCCTCACTCCTGAGTCCCTGGCATCTGTCTGTCTGCTCAGACAGAACTCGGAGAGAAACTGCTGCCTTATGGCTCTGCCACCCCCCTATTCTTCACACGCCCTCACACTTTTTGTCCTCTGGTCACTGTCCCGAGAAATGAGAATTCAGTTCAGCACCTTTCTCTCTTTTTTTTTTAAAATGTATTTTATTGATTTTTTACAGAGAGGAAGGGAGAGGGATAGAGAGTCAGAAACATCGATGAGAGAGAAACATCGACCAGCTGCCTCCTACACACTCCCCACTGGGGATGCGCCCGCAACCAAAGCACATGCCCTCGACTGGAATCGAACCCGGGACCCTTCAGTCCACAGGCCCACACTCTATCCACTGAGCCAAACCAGTTTCAGCTTCCTCTCTCTTTTGATGATGCCATTATTCCTCGGCTTATAAGACTAAAAATGAAACGATGAGAAAACCTGATGTTAACACAACGCCTGCACTGGGTCCGGAAAGCACAGCTTCGTCAGCAGCAACAACAAAAAGGGTCAGCGAGGGGGTCGAGGGCAAGGGCCTGGCGGGAGGCGGGAACTGCTAGCACGCACCACACGGTGTGAACGGCGCCTCACATCTGGTGGAGGTTCCTGCCTTCCATTCTCTTGGACAGAAAGAAACGTGTGCCCACCCAGCCCTCCCCGCAGATTAATGTGTAAACGTATCAAGTTCAGCTCATGGCCTCGGCAGGACTGCTTTCCTTCCAACCTTGAAATCTTGAGTCCTTTCCCCCTCCATTTGAAATAACCAAGGTTCCTTGGTTCCCTCTCTTTCCTATGACACGCAGGCGGCCTGGAGTTGGGTGAGGAGGCTGCACCGCACCAAGGGGGACAAGGACAACGGCAACAGCGGAGCCCTGAGAAGACACCCTGTGTGCCAGGCACTGCCGAGCGTTTCACACGCGTCAGCTCATCGAAAGGGCACCTGGACAGCCCTTGATGCAGGCACCGGTGACGAGGACGAGGCCCGGTTTACAGACGGGCCCGGGGCAAAGCAGGCTGTCCATCGGCTGGTAAGTGGAGGGCAGGGAGCCGGGAGCCAGACGTCTCTTCATCACAGAGCCAGCTGTGCAGCCTCTTAGAGACAGGCCCACCCGGACTCTGGTGAAGGGGAAGCACCAGAGCGACAGGGCAAGCCTGCAGTGGGGGGAGTGGGGAGGAGGGGAGTGACCCAACTGCTTCTGCTTGGACCAGGAATATTGGCTCCGAGCGTGACAGGCAGAGCCGGGAGGAGGGGGCAGGAAGGGCACCAAAAGAAAAAGGAAGTGGCGGGGGGGAGAGGGAGAGGGAGGGAGGAAGGGAGAGACAGAGAGAGAGGGAGAGAGGGAGAGAAGGAGAGGGAGGGAAAGAGAGGGGGGAGAGGGAGAGAGAGAGAGGGGGGGGGAGAGAAAGAGAAAGAAGGAGAGAGAAAGAGGGAAGGAGAGGAAGAGGGAGAGAGAGGGAGAGGGAGAGAGAGAGAAAGAGAGAAGAGAGAGAGAAAGAAAAAGAGGGAAAGAGAGGGAGAGAGGGAGAGAGAGGGAGAAAAGGAGAAAGAGAGGGAGAGGGAGAGGGAGAGGGGAAAGGAGAGAGGGAGAGGGAGAGAGAAAGAGAGGGAGAGGGAGATGCTTCTAGGAAGGCTGGGGCCCACGGAGCCGGGCCTTTGCCAGGCCGGGGGAGGGTCAAAGCGGCCTGGTGGAGTCTGATTCGTGCGCTGAACGTGAGCCGCCGCAGTCTGGGCAGGGGGAGCACGGGAGCCCTCAGAATGGAAACTGCAGGGTAACCCTACCCTGGGAGGCCGATACCCAGCTGTAAACAGCCACACTAGCCCGGTCAGGTGACACAGAACCAGCCTCCGGCCGCCTGCTGGCCTCTCTCCAGCCCGCTCTCTCCTTTCTCACCCCCCTCTGGCGGGCAGGGCTCCGGCGGCCTCCCCCCGACTGGAACAGATCCGGGTACGGACAGTGCTCAAATGTGAAAGGAGACCGGGCAACAAAAATGCCCTCCACACCGCCGGCTCCAAAACTTCTAGAAAGTTCAAGATTATTTCCAAAGGAGTGCACCAACTATGGGCAATAATGTGGATGGATCGAGACTCTCTTCCCACAGTCACTTTTCTAGGCCCTCGGAGTGGAGACTGCAACAGGGTCCTCTGGTCTGGACTCGGGTGGGCTCCGAGAGGCCATGGCCCTCGGCAGAGCCCAGGGCCAGCGCCGGGGGGCCTGTCAGCACCGCTGGGCCTGAGGCCGCTCATCCCGGAACCGCTTCCAACCCTCTCTGGGCTGGGAACTCGGTCTCCGACCGCCCGCTCAGCACATGTGCGCTGTAACTCTGTCATTACTCTTGGACCTACATCAAATATCAGCAAATATAGAAAATTATTTCCATGCTGTAATTTTCCGGAAAAGTGTGTGCTCTTCTTCTAGTCCTTCCAGCATTGCCTAATGAGGCGAATGCTTTCATCTTCAATGACAAATATTCACTGTGCTTCTGCCCTGGGCGGGACAGCACGGGGTGGGGTGGGGTGGGGTGGGGGGGAAGCAGACACTTCCACATGTTCCTTCTGGGTGAGACTCCGAGAAGTGCCAGCAGAGCAGAAGGATCTGGAACCTGCTCTGTCTATCTCTGGACCTGCTGGCATTTCTGAAGCACAGACCGGTCACTGTGGAAGGAGCTGAATTTACAGCCCTAGACTCATGCTTCCAACTGGCCCTGGACATCTCCCCGTAGGTGTCCCACCAGCACCTTAAACTCCACACGCCCCAAACTCACTCACTATCTCCCCCATAGCACCCACCAAAGACAGACAGACAGACAGACACACACTCACATACACACACATACACCTGTTACTGCTCTTGTGGTAGGGATGTCAGCAATACCCTTCTAGTCAACCAGCCCCCAAATCAAGAACTCCCTAGATCAGTGGTTGCCAACCAGTGGTCCCGGAGGTCCGAAAGGTTGGCGACCGCTGCCCTAGATCGTACCCTTGGCATTGTATCACTCCTCAAATGGACTTACTGTGAACTTGACTTCAGAACGTATCTCTAGTTCCCACCTCCTGCCTAGTTCCTCCACCACTTTTTATATTCACTGTTCACAGATACACAATAAACACTGTCTGAGATATAATATGCCAAAAAATCACTCACATGAAATGAGTTCTTCAATGTGAAAAGACAGTGTGAATTAAAAATGTTTTAGTCATGAGGATCACGGAAGGGGCCCACTGGAGCACCCAGAGTGTGACTCAGACGACAGACTCTGATGAATGACGTTCCTGCATGTTTTTACTAAAACGGGCCCACCTCAAAGCCTCCCTTAAAAATACAGGAGCGTCTGCTGAGCCGAATGCCAGCGATTCTAGAGGCGAGCAGAAATAAACGGAAGGTCACGACAGCTGCAATGAATCCACACGAAATGCAGGCTTCCCTTGTTCTTAGTGAGCCTCCACGTGGCTGTTAGGACAGGGAAAGAACTGAGCTTCAGCAGAGCAGGCCTGTCATCAGAGGGAGTGAACTGTACCAGAATAAAGAGGGGCTAATCTTAGTTCTTTTCCCTCAACTGTATTTTTGTCTGACCTCCTAAAATTAGGCCCGCTGGTTGAGGCTGGATGCAGTCAGTGGTGTGGGCTGACGCAGCAACCAGTGCTTCTGAAGACTGAGCTGTGTCCCCATCCGGTGTCCTCCCTCCACACCGCCGGCTCCTGTAGCCGTGGCCTCTCGGAGAAGTCAGCCCTGCAGGGGAAGGGCCTCCAGCCCGGCCCAGGGACAGGCCCCTGGAGGACCAGCAGGTTCCCTGCAACATGGTGACAGCCAAGCCCTTCCAGGCTGAAGACTGCTCAGGACGGTGGTCGGCAAACGGCGGCTCGCGAGCCACATGCGGCTCTTTGGCCCCTGGAGTGTGGCTCTTCCACAAAATACCACAGCCTGGGTGAGACTAGGTTGAAGAAGTGGCGTTAGAAGAAGTTTAAGTTTGAAAAAATTGGCTCTCCAAAGAAATTTCAATCGTTGTGCTGTTGACATTTGGCTCTGCTGACTATTGAGTTGCCGACCACTGGCTCCGGAGACTCGTTAAGGAACAGAGTAGAATCAACACCAACTGCCTTTGATAGGCCAGCTGCTACTCCAGTCTTCAGTTCATTTATTTCCATTTTAAGAATGTCAGTACTGGTCCTGGCAGAAAATGTGACTACCTTATAGGAATGTAAGATGCTATAAAATATGACTACCTTATAGGAATGTAAGATACTATAAAAGTTAATACATCAACATTTAAAAAAAATCACATTTAAAAATTCCACTGATCTGTGGTACTTGTTCTGTTCACTTTAAGGAACGATGCCATCCAAGGAATGGTTACGAAGATGCTGAGTCTTTGACAAAATAGAAGAGATGAGTCTTGATGAGACATTGGATGTTCACAGTGGGGTTGGCTGTGCGTGTGTGGAGGCCGGAGGAATGGGGAAACTACTTTTTGTCCAATTTTCCTGGGAGCCCGTAACTGCTTTAAAATACAAAGCCTGTTCTTAAAAATCATATCCTCTGCCCGCACAGAGGTACAGTCTAGTGTGTACATGGAAACAGTGAAAATAGAAATATTAAAGCACTCTAGTTACTGAAGTCAAGGTGTGGGATCGAGGGAGAGCAGAAGCCCCAGGTAACCCCAACGGCGCTCAGCGGGTCCCAGGGCTGCCTGGAAAGGGTATTTCTCACTGAGTTAGTGGTGCTGCCCTCACAGAGCTTTTGATCTGTTTTGTTAACAAGTAAACTAAACAAACAAATCTGCAGGCGCAAAGTTCTGTGGGAAAGTTGTGGAAGCAGAGTTCTAAACAATGGCTGTGCCAACTTTCAGTAGAGTGAGGTGGAGCACGGTGATTTCAAAAAGTTCACTTCTTTATGTTTTTCTCAAATACTTGGGAGAAATGGGGCCTCGGCTCTTTTTGAAAGAAAAACAACTGGGTGTAGCTTCTGAAATGCTGGGCTGAGAGGGAGCAAAGCTAGCTGCACTAAGTCCCAGGCTAGGCCCTGGGGGTGGTGCAGAATGAGAGCATGTGCGGGCCCAGAGGGGCCCTGGGCGCCTTCCCTCCGTCCCCTCTGTCGCCCACGGAGGGAGGCCACCGTTTTCACCTGACCCCGTAGGGACTGAAGTCCCTTACCACTCAGTGCTGGCTCAACCCACTCTCCTGGTTCTCTTGGCACCAATGAGTACAAGTCACTGTATTCTTATCTTTTCACGGTCTTATCTGAGGGAAGGGACCAATGGGCTTCACTCATTTGGGATTACAGCCTAGCATAGTGATGTGCAAAAACACAAACAAACAAAAACACACACACAACGATAATGAACCCCAAACAGACGTCAGAGTGAGGTATGCCTATGAACAGGTAGAACTCAGGATTTGGAAAACAAAATGGGATGAACGTTAGAGAAAAGCATTATTCCTCAAGCTCTTACGGGGCCCGCGAGGTGCGGACATGGTATGTATCTGCCCCTTCCACCTTCTGCCCAAGGAAATAAGCCCACTTCACAGTAAGAGCCAGTGACCCAAGCAGGCAGGACAAATGTAAATAAAAATAACAAAACTCAAATGAAAATAATGCAGCTAAGAATGACCTCATGTACTGGCTTTTAAAGAAAATTAATGCTCAAGTGCTTTCCTCCTCAACATTCTAAAGGAAGAAGGAAACCAAATTATTTTAAGTAGAACCAATATTTAGGGAGGGAAAAAACTACAGTTTCTAAAGATAGATAAAGGAGATATATAATCAGGTAGGAATGTGGAAGCATGAACAAAGGGGAAAAGAGATATATGTGTGATCACCACAGACATACAAGTGAAGGTGAGGAGTGTGTGCGGTGGGTATAAGGGGGAAAGACAGATAAGCAAAGCCTGTGAGGGAGATATCTATATCTATATCCATATCGATGTCCATATCTATATTTATATATCATCTATATCTGTATCTATCTAATGCATACATAGGTAATAGGGGAGAAACACACAAAAGAGGGAATATTGATACATAGATAGGGTTGCCACCTAAAATACAGGATGCCCAGTTAAATTTGAACTTTAGATAAACAACAAACACTTTTAATATAATTATGCCCATATCTGAACCCTACTTATACTAAAACAATGATCTGGTTTCATTATTTAATTCATTTAGTTGTTTAACCGAAGTTCAAGTTTAATTGGGCGTCTTGTGTTTTCACCTGCTAACTCTGGTAACAGAGATAAAGTCACGAAGAAAAGGGAGCATGAGAGAAAGTAAAGGAGACGAGAAAAGGGGAAGGAGTATGAGGATTTGTAAACAAATGAACTTCCACTTCTTGTGGTTTCTCTGGAACGTGAACAGCTTTACAGCATTCCATAGTGTATGCCAGGACCCCCGCCCCGCAAGCTTACCACGTTTACCCATCCATACCAGCCATGCCGGAGGGCCATCCTTCCAGCAAGAATCCCTGAGGAAGAGCGAGGTCCCGAGAAGGGAGTCAGCAGGTGCTACGTGGCAGGTGAGCAGAGCCATTTGCTCTGTGACGGCTGCCAGACCGCCCGTACCGGATGCTACAGCGATCTAAGGTTGCCAGGGGCAGACACGACTCTCCCTGTGAGCGTCCAGAGATAGAAGCTCTGCCCATTGATCCTGGAGGCACCACCCCTGCGCACACTCGACAGTTTATGGCGTCAGCGGCGAAGGCCTCGCAGGCCCTCACAGGGTCTGAGAGGCAGACGCCGCGTCTAACCGGAGCGTCTGTGCTTTTCTAAACAGCACAGAAACGAGACCGGACAGAACCAGTAAGGATAAAACGAGAGCACAGGAGCCGGGGGTGGGGGGTGGGGGGTGGGGGTGGGAGAGGATGCTTGCACAGCAGGGGAGTGAAGGAGATACAAGCTGCAGGTTCTGTCTGGGGATGGCTGACCCTGGGACTCCCTTTCCCCAGGGACCTCGCCCCAGGTGTGGCGGAGGGACAGGAGAGGACAGAACTGGGTGGCACCGAGCGGACGGAGCTGGTGCAGCTTCTTCCCCAGCCTAACAAAGTATCACAGCCTGAGCGGCTAACACAAGAGGAATTTATTTTCTTACAGTCCTAGAGGCTAGAAGTTCAAGATCAAGGTGGCCGCAGGGCTGGTTTTCCTCGGAGGCCTCTCTCCTCAGCTCACAGGTGGCCATCTCCGCCCTGTCGTCACATGGTCACCTCTCTGTGCGTCCGTGTCCTGAGCTCATCTCCTCCCAAAGACACCAGTCGTGTTGGACCAGGGCCCGCCCTCATCACCTCATGAAACCTCCCTCGTAAAGACCCCATCAGTCACTTCCCCAGGTCCTGGGGACAGCACTCAATGTACGAATTTCAGGGGAGGACACAATTCAGCTCATAGAACGTGTTGGGTCTGAGACTTGGTGGCCATCAGCCGCCTCCCACTCCTGGGAACCTCTGACGTTTCCCTAAAAGAACTTGCTGGTTGTGAACAAGAACCCGGCTTACATGGGCTCTGCCTCAGGCCCTCCGCACGCCTCAGTGCGGCCGAGCTCCTCATGTGCAAACCCGGGCCCCGCCTTGACCCTGACCCACGTGAACGGAGTGTCAAGGCCAAACAGATGTTAAAAGCAGTCCGCCTGTCGCCACACAGCGGTAACACCCATCATCACCGGCAGACGTTAATCCTGCACAGGAGAATGTCATACTCGTATTTTCATTTCCAACGACGTCTCTCTGAGGATTAAAGAGCGGAGCCACAGCTGACACTCCTTTTGATGGCCTCAGAATAGGGTACCATAGATACACAGGACGTTCTGGGAGGAGCGCACCACGAGCGCGGGGGTGGCCGTATTTCACATTCTTTCTCTGCTGATGTCACCGCCAGCAGGCAGTGTGGCTGTGTAACCGGAGCTCCCGTGTCACCAACGAGCCCCAGGGGGATGGCTCTCATTCACGAGTGGGAATTTCCTGAGCAGCTCCTGAGGCCATGAGGCCATCCTTGAGGGGCGAGGCCAGCACGAGCTTCCTCCTGAGGGAGTCATCTTCATGCGCAGCAAAGACAGGCAGTAACAGGTCATTCCACTGTAAGGTGCTTAAACTCAGTAACAGCTCACCCAGACTGTAAGGTGCTTAAACTCAGTAACAGCTCACCCAGACTGTAAGGTGCTTAAACTCAGTAACAGCTCACCCAGACTGTAAGGTGCTTAAACTCAGTAACAGCTCATCCAGACTTCAAGGTGCTTAAACTTGGTCAGATGCTTTCCAGACACAAACGCAGCAATGAAATGTGAGCTTTAGCTTTACATTCAGTCTGGGAGGAAGGTAGGGTGAAGGTGAGACTGCCTCGGTATCTGGGTGACCTTGGTTGGAGAAGAGTTGCCAGCTAGGAAAGTTTTGCTTGAATAACTCCCACTACTGTCCTCTGTGCTTTGTCTGAGGAGAAACACCAGATAGGGCTCAGTGTCCTTGTACCAGGGCCAGGACAGTAAATGCGACAGTGTCACAAACCAGGTTGGTTATCTGGAGTTTGTGCTGAGCCTCAAGGTTCATCTATGTGCCATCAACCAGCTTCAACAAGCATCAAACCCATAGCCAATGGGTTTTATCTTCACCCTAACCTGCTCTTCTCTGCTTATTAAAAACATATATCTAACATTGGGTCATACACACACACACACACACACACACACACACACACATCTTATATAATAAAAGGCTAATATGGAAATTGACCGAACGGCAGAATGACCGGTTGCTATGATGTGCCTTGACCACCAGAGGGCAGATGTTCGATGCAGGAGCAGTCCCCTGGTGGTCAGTGCACTCCGACAGGGGGAGCACTACTCAGCCAGAAACTGGGTTCACGAATGGTGAACGTGGTGGTGGTGGTGGGAGCCTCTTCTGTCTCCCTGGCTGTTGGACATCCCCTGAGGGCTCCTAGACAGTGAGAGGGTGCAGGCCTGGCTGAGGGACACCCCCCCAAGTGCATGAATTTTGTGCACCAGGCCTCTAGAGTGTGTGTGTGCGCGCGCGCATGCGCGCGGCGTGTGTATTTATTTATGAGCTCTTCAAAATGTTACAATAGTATTGTTAAATAAAATTGATTGTAATTTCTTTATATCACCCAATACCTCATTAGTATTTAGATTCCCCCTGGTCACTAGTGTTTAAATGAAATGTTGAGCTGGACAGAGAAAGACCAAGCCTTAGCATTTGAGTCTCAGCTTCCTGGAGCTGCCACAAGGTGCAGAGAACAGTTTTCTTTGCTTTAGGTGAGGGTCTATAGCCAGGCGATCTAGAGCATCACCATCAAACTTTCCAAAGACACATGTGCCCTTCCCCGAGGCAGCCTCCTGGTCTGCAACTGCCGACGCTGCTTGTGAAACGACAGATCGAAGAGCAGCTGAGAAAACAAAGCCTCCTCTGGATGCTGAGCATAGGATCGCCATGCCATGCTGGCTCACAGCCTCGGCCCCACGGCTGATCTGTGGCTGATTCCATACCTCCTTCTACCCCCGCTACCCCTGTGGACAGGCCTTTAAACTCAGTAACAAGAACTCTGTACAAGGCATGAAAGAGGAGAGGCTGCAAACCACGTACTCCTCAGAATCATGCAGCAGCAGCTACTGGCACGGCGGACTTGGAACCCCCAAAACCCAGACGGGGTCACCTCTCTCCACCTGTTTTTGAGTCTCCGCTTCCTGGAGCTGCCACGGGGTCCAGAGAACAGTTTTCTCTGCTGCTGGCCTGACTGCCCAGTTTGAATAAGTCAGGCTCCCCACCTTGACCTTGACTTCTGACCTCCCACCCGGAACCGACCCAGGGGCCTTTGCCCGCAGTCTATCAGTCCCGCATCTGGTTACTCGCACAGTTTCCTGGTCCCTGAAATAACAGTGGCTTCAGCTGACTACGCTGGCCCTGGGCAAGCACAGCTTCGATGGTTATTTTATTAGATCCTCATAAGGACCCCTCGATTCGTGCACTCAACGCGTATTTGCTGTCTGCGCACAACACACCAGGCGCCGCTCAGGCGCTGAGGATGCACAGCGAGCCACACAGACAGCAAGCCCTCCCTGCAGGGAGCTCCCACTCTCAGGGCGCTCAGAGTGACTGAGTAACGAGCCTGACATCCAACGGCCCGGCAGGGATTCGGTGTCTAATCTAATGTGGCACGGAGGCTGACATTTTCGTTCTGAATACGCCGCCTTGCATCATGACACGATCCCCACTGACACCATGGCTGGGCACCACGGAGCGCCGGGCGGGGGAGGGGCGCAGCGTGCTTCTGCACCTTCGCGTGTGAAACGCTGTGTGCGCTCCAGATGGAAACCTGCTCCCACCAGCTTGCAAACACATTGCAGCGCCCCCGTGGCGAACAGGCCTTCCGGAAATGGAAATGAACTGCCACCGTGTCACAGAACGGGTACACCGTGTTGCTTTCCCTGACTTTTAATGGTCTCTATGGAAAGCAACGGCACAGGGTCTATTCTCTTTGGGAACAATGGGGAGGCCTGGGCCGAAGGGCTTTTTATGGCTTTAAAAAATAATACCTGGGTGTTACCTCCTGCTCTCCGTAAATTGGTTGCTTCTGACAGACCTGCGCTTGGTGTATAAAACGTTCTTTCTACGACAACTCGCATGTGTTGACGGTTGTTCTGGCAGGGCCCACGAGAGGGCTCAAGCAGGGGCAGATGTCCTGTCGTGGCTGGTTCGCCCACAGTGGGTTTGCCTTGGGAATGACAGCATCTCCCCTAAACCCACCAGTTCAGGAAGGGACGCCGGACACTGAGTGTGCGAGCCGTGGCTAGCCCTGACCTAGGCACGCACGGCCTGTCTCAGAGTCACCCCCTCACTGCTCACTGGCCCCGAGCTCCTGTCGTCCTCCACACGTCTGCTCAGGAGAGAGTCACAGCATTCAGACAGGTCCAGCCTCTGGCGCTCAGGGAGGCAGGCTCAGGAAGAAGAGTAATGCACTCAGAGGACAGGAGGGCCCCCCTGAGAAGAGACTTGGAGGATCCCATATGCGGGAAGTCTGTCAGGACGAAGCAACACAGAGTACAAAATCCCGGCCTGGGAATAACCAGTTGTATTCTCAGGATTTCCCCGACTGAGCAGCAATCAAATGCTCTGGACCCAGGTTCTCATCTCTTTTTTAAAAAATATATATTTTATTGATTTTTTTTTTTTTTTTTTTTTTTTTTTTTTTACACAGAGAGGAAGGGAGAGGAATAGAAAGTTAGAAACATTAATGAGAGAGAAACATCGATCAGCTGCCTCCTGCACACCCCTACCTGGGGATGTGCCCGCAACCAAGGTACATGCCCTTGACAGGAATCGAACCTGGGACCTTTCAGTCCGCAGGCCGACGCTCTATCCACTGAGCCAAACTGGGCTCGGGTTCTCACCTCTTCAGAGGCAGACGGGCAAATTCTGGGCAGCAAAAGCCCGGTCCGTTTGCGTGATGGCTCGGACAAGGTCAGGACAGTGTGGCCACTGAGCTCAGAGGTACGTCCTGTCCCCACTGTGCCCGCATCGCTAGCAGCAGCGACCCCCTTTTTTCGGAGCCCATCGACAGCCCGGCTGTAAACTAAAGACAAAACAACACTGACTTCCTTTGCATCCTACCTGCTTCTTGGATGCCGATTCTCTGCTGTTAACCCTCGGTTTCGTTCAGAGGGTCACTTGCAAAACATTTTTTTCTTTTTTTTAATTAAAAAGAAGAGAAAAAAGCCTTTTAAATGGAGAGAAAAAACAACAACAATAAGCGAATGGGGAGAGATGATGGAAGCACAGGCAGAAAGAAAAGCGGAATCTGAGCAGGAGGCCGGGACATGGGCAGACATCGGGTGGGGGTGGAAAGCTCGGGCCTCCTGGCTTCTAGACCCACGGGCGGGGCGGGTCTGTCTGAGGGACAGCGGGCTGAGTGGTTTGGGGAAAGGAGTGCACGGCCCAAAGGCCCCGCTCCGCCTCCAGGCGGCCCCCGGGGGTGACAGCGCCCGCACAGATGGGCACCCGGTAGGGGAACCTTCAGGGGCAGTTGTCTAGGAGTTGTCAGTTCCGTTTTAATCCTAAAGGTGTCACAGGCCAAGGGCGGGCATTTTGGGTGTCAGTGGGAGCTTCGGCGAGCAGCCCTTGCTGGAGAGGGCAGAGGCCTGCGCGCACCCGACGGTACTTTCCTGCCACCGGCTGGGCTCAGACGTGAGCGAGAGGAAGCCCGGTCAAGGCCTTTACCGAGCGCTGGCAGGCTTTTCTCTCCCAGCTGGGCCTGCGGAGCGCCCCGCGTGCCGCCAGCACACCCCGCAGCCCCCGCCCCTCCCGGCTCAGGGCTGAGAAAAAGACACGCATTTCCAGGGGCTCCGAATGGCCCTCCGCACGTCTGAGTGGCAGGTCCCGCCACACCTCTCCCGGCTTCCTCTCTGCCCGCAGGTGCACCCCGCCAGCCAGGGGGGGATTAAGTTTTCAAATGGACTCGAGGACAAAGGTGTAGTTTTGCAAACTGTTAAGCAGAGAACAAATGTAATCCTATATCCCAATGGCCTGGCCTAACGCAAAAGGCTTCTCCCTGTCCCAGTGGCCGCTGGCAACCCTGGGTAGCCGTCCCCGATCCCTTATGAACGGCGCTAATCAAAGCACCAGTGTTGGGGGAACCTAAGTGAGTGACAGCATTTAAGACTTTTTAAGCCTCTCATTATCCTCAAATGCACCAGTAAACATGCAAATTACCGTTTGCAGAACGATGCAATCCTGCTAAGCCCCCTTCCACATAGTTTTTTTTTAACCACAGCAAACACAAAACCGAGAAAGGCTCTGGTGTGATTTCAGATAAGATCCATTTTACGCATTTTCGTTCGCAGATGGACATGGTTTATACGGCGCACGAGCTCCTGCCTCCCCGAGACCGCAGCTGGCATTGCCTGACCCCGTGCCAGGCCCACCTCGCCCAGGCGCCACGCGACCCTCGGACTACAAGAAGCATCGTCTCACGGAGGCCCCTGGCTGCAAAGACTGGCAAACAGGAAGGAGAGAAGGGACGGCGAGGGGCCCCGATGTGCCTTTCATCGTCATTCCCCTGAGGCATTTTTACACTTCACCCCCGGGAGAGGCGGGCAGAAACACACGGCGCCGTGGGGAGTGCTGGTATGAGGTTAGAGTGTCTTCCTGTCTAATGTGAGAGTTTTGCTTCTCCTGGGAAGCCAGTTTGCCCTTTGGTTTTCGTTCATCCTCACCAGAGGGCATTGTTTCCATTGATTTTCAGAGAGGAGTGCACGGAAAGAGAGAGGAAGGGAGAGAGAAAAAGGGAAGGAAACATCCAGGTGAGAGAGACACATGGATTGGTTGCCTCCCACACACTCTCTCTGACCTGGGCTGGGGACAGAACCTGCAGCCCAGGTACCAGCTCTTCACAGGGACTGGAACCCGAGATGCTCTGGTGCAAAGGACACGGCTCCACCCACGGAGCACCACCGGCCAGGGCCCCTTTGTCTTTAAACAAAGAACAGTTTCCTCCTTCGGATGTTTGAACTTGAACAGCAACATTGAAAAATAACGCTACAAAAGCTCACAGCCCTACCGTTAGGCTCTGCACGGAGAAACCAACGCCAAAGAACCTATCAGCTGGTCAGAGGCGCAGAT
Source organism: Antrozous pallidus (assembly GCA_027563665.1). NCBI lineage: Eukaryota > Metazoa > Chordata > Mammalia > Chiroptera > Vespertilionidae > Antrozous > Antrozous pallidus. The sequence continues at coordinate 78,318,320 of CM050521.1, read as the reverse complement.
ACAGATTTCCCTCCTCGTGTGGAGATAGTCTTACGTGATCACGACGAGAAAACAAACTGCAGGCCGTTACCACGTCCGTTCTCTCATCTCGAGCACTGCCAGGGGGTCCACGCAGAAAACAAAAGATCCGTAACATTCTGCTGTGTTTCACAATCAAAACTTGCATTTTTTTAGATCTGTTAAAAAAGCTACATCCTGTAACCAAAGCAACGATAATAATAGAGTTATAAGTGGACCCATGCACCAGGCAGGCGGTTTTATACTGTTACTGGATTTTAAATGAATGAGAAATGGAGTAGAGCTCAGAAGACAGGGGAGTTAGGGGGCAAGAAAAATAGTGAAACAGGATGGCTCCAATGATCGGCAGACTCCCCTGGTCCTTCTTCTGGTTAATTTGGCCCACGTTCTTGGAGGAAGAAAAGATGCGCATTAAAGAACAGGTGGAGCTCTAGCCAGTTTGGCTCAGTGGATAGAGCGTCGGCCTGGGGACTGACAGGTCCCGGGTTCGATTCCAGTCAAGGGCATGTACCTTGGTTGCAGGCACATCTCCAGTAGGGAGTGTGCAGGAGGCAGCTGATCGATGCTTCTCTCTCATCGATGTTTATAGCTCTCTATCCCTCTCCCTTCCTCTCTGTAAAACATCAATAAAATATGTTAAAAAAATAAATAAAGAAGGTGAAGATTAGGTTGGTAGGGGCAGGAAGGGAGAGGGGAGAGGTAGAAGGAAGAAACCAAAACCTTTTAGCCATGGTCTAAGCCCCAGATCTTCCTGAGCTAAGGTGGAGCCAGATAGGATGCTTTGCGTTACAGATCATCAGACATGTCACACAAAGATCACATATATGAATCCAAGACTGCATGTAGTCATCTGCCATGCTGGTCCATAGCATAGATGTTCCTAGTGCTGAACACTGGTTATGAAGACGGTTAGCTCCATTTCTGAGCCCTATTTACACAGATGTTTGCATTCATTCATTCATTCATTCGTTCGGTCAATGAGCAGAGTGCTTGTTGTGAGCCAGGTGCTAGGAACCAAAAGACCACAACCCAGAACATTTGCACTCCAGTCCAATAAACAGAATTAAACACTGATCCGTGCCGTGGGGAGGGTGTGAATGTGCGTTACACATCCCAGGGTGGGCGCGAGGGCGGGATGCTCCAGGGAAATGACCGCTGAGCTGAGCTGAGCAGAAAGGGATTCCAGGCAAATGGCACAGCTTCGCTCACGCCTTACAGTAGAAGACACGAGGTCAGGGCGCAGTGCAAGGTCCAAGAGGCAGGCAGGGGCCAGGCCGTGTGGGTGGAGCGGGCTACTGTCAAGAGGGGTGTGGCGAGTCCTTGAAAAGGGGTAGAGAGAGGCCACAGCCTAATGCAAGGTCCTGGCTGCTGCGCCCAGGAAGGCTGGAGAAGCCCACCGTCTGGTAGGCCAGATGTTGGCAAACTCTTCCTGGGAAGGACCAGACAATGAATGTTGTAGGCCAGCGGTCGGCAAACCGAGGCTCGTGAGCCACATGCGGCTCTTTGGCCCCTTGAGTGCGGCTCTTCCACAAAATACCACGTGCAAGCGCACACGTACAGTGTGATGGAAACTTCGTGGCCCATGCGCAGAAGTCGGTTTTCGGCCTGGGCGAGTCTATTTTGAAGAAGTGGTGTTAGAACACTCAAGGGCCGCAGGTGGCTCGTGAGCCGCGGTTTGCTGACCACTGTTGTGGGCATTGTGTGCCAAGAGGAATAATCATGGATTTTATGTAAGTACTATGAAAAGAAAAACAAAGTTCTGTAAAATTTTTATTGATGAAACAAAAAATATAATAATAATAATAATCATTGGGTACAATTTTAATACTATAGGTTGAGTGGTGACAAAAACGGAATTTGTTGTTGTTGGGAGGAATAGTAAGTTGTTCAATTGGTGTTCTGCTATGGCAGCAAAAAAGCAGCCACAGACAATATGTAAATGAGTGAGCATGGCTAAGGTCCAATAAAGCTTTATTCATGATTCGAAATGTGAATTTCACGTCACAAGATAATATTTTTATTTTGACCATTTGAAAATGTGAAAACCATCCTTAGCTTGCAGGCTACACAAACGCTGGACCATGGACTTAAATGTCTTTCAAGAAAAAGAATTCCCTAATAAAATTAAAAATTTTACCAGAATTAGAAATTCTCTTCAGATCTCTGCTATTTATTACATGTAATATATAGCTAATTTCATTGTGTTTGGAAACCACCATTCCATGTCTACTTCCCATGACTGGCATAGTTATAAATATAATTTTTAATTACCACTATGGCATAATGCAATTTTTAATTACCAGCATGACCTAACACATTCCACATAGTGCTCATAAGACCCAATTTTTCACTAGAACAAATGGCATTGCTGTGCACATCCTTGGATACATTCCTTTCGGTTCCTTTAGGGTTAATCCCTATATAAGTCCCAACCATAAAACTACTGGATTTCCAGGGGGAAAGGATGATACGTTCAAGACCACTGTTTCCTGCCAGAGAATATTCCAGAAAAGCTCACTGAACATGGAGTTCCAGGTATCTGTGTGTCACCAGCAAAAAAGGGGCATATTTCCCCAAATCCCCAACAACAAGGGTTTTGACAAGTTTGCTTATTCTGGCGAAGTTTACGGGTGCACTGTGGTATCTGAAGTGATTATAAGCTGTGTTTCCTGATGCTAGCCGGTCTGTGCAAGATCCCTGTGACAGTTTCATGGATGTTCCCTTCACTAGAAACTGTCCCTCTCCTTTAGCCCTTGTGGGGTCAAGTTCAGCAGTGGAACTTCCAACTTACTCCTACACTTCCTATGTACTGGCCAGAGAGCTTCCATATGAACTTCATCTATGTCATTTCCTCTCCCTCTTTTCCAGGGCAAAGGCCAGGTTCCGGGCAGGTCCAGGTCCCTGGCCATTCAGATATGGTTGTCGTGTGAAGGTAGGACCATAGGGAGTGACGCCCCAGGCACTCTCGTGCTCTCATGGTGGCCTGTGGCCATGCATCGGGGACCTTATAACCAACACCCCCCCACAGTCACGTCATCCGCACACCTGAGGTCACGTCATCCACACGTGGGGAGCGGGCTGCACCGGGGGGGGGGGGGGGGGGAGGATGGCAGGTGAGGCTCCATTCCTGGCTCAGCTGACTTGGCTCACAGCACCCCGACCAGCCCTGCCGCTGCGTGCCACATCACCCTGGCCTCTGCATCTGCCATCTTCCGCGGAGAACAGGCGCCGCCTGCGGCTGCACACCCGACGGGGCACAGCAGAGCCCTCCATGACAAAGAGGATCTGGCCTCAAATGCCAGTGGCCTTGGGAATTCCTGTCCCCGGACTGAACCAGCACACTCTCCATGCCTCTCCTGCCCCACGCCCGGACAAGCTCTTAAACCAAGAGAGAGCACCCGGCAACACAGATGAAACGGCCTGGTGTGGAAGGGACATCTCATTCAGAGATTTCTATTTCCCTGTGGCCCGGCACCAGGCAACAGACGCCCCAGCTACCGTCATCACCTCCAGTTACACACGGGAACCTGACTGTCCCATTGGCTGCTCCGAGCTTTCCAGCGAGATGGAAGAACCGATTAGGGAGACCAGGAAGCCGGCATGGAGCAGCAGGAATCAGGAGGAAATTACCTAGAGCCGTGGTCGGCAAACCGCGGCTCGAGAGCCACATGTGGCTCTTTGGCCCCTTGAGTGTGGCTCTTCCACAAAATACCACGGCCTGGGCAAGTCTATTTTGAAGAAGTGGCGTTAGAAGAAGTTAAAGTTAAAAACTTTTGGCTCTCCAAAGAAATTTCAACCGTTGTACTGTTGATATTTGGCTCTGTTGACTAATGAGTTTGCCGACCACTGACCTAGAGGTCTGTAGACAGATGACACTGAGGCTCGGGGGGGGGGGGGGGGGAGGACTAGGCAGAGAAAGACCTGCCCAGTCTCTTTGGGACTCAGACCCCAGAGCCGCCATGACCAGCCACCGGCGATGCCCACCCGACACGGGGGAGCTCAGTGGTGGCTGGTTCCGAACATGTAAAACCTTCTGTTCAAGTGTGTTCAAAGCAGCTTATGCCGACCGGTCAGTGAGACAGAAAAACAGGCCTTACCGGGGGTGCTGATGGCGGGGGAGGGGGAGGGGCTCCCAGAGGCGGGGGAGGTGGAGGCGGAGGAGGAGGCGGAGGCGGCGGTGGCACTGGCATATGTCACGGCGTTGGTGTCTCTTGCTTGTGAATGGTTCCAAGAGAATGGTTTCTGCTCTGAAAAGGAGAGAAGAGAGTTTTAAATGGGAATGTCTCGCTTCATGCACAGGTAATGCATGTCGTGCAGACATATGGATATTATGGCTTCTTTCTCTCTTCCTTTCTCTCTTCCCTTCAATAAATACTGAGTGTCTATTGTGAGGGGGGCACGGTGCCAGGTGCTGGCGACGGAAAGAGCAGCCGGATTCTGGAGAGAACTGGGTGACGGAACTGATAAAACGCAGCTATTTCTGTAGCAAAATTAATAGAACACATAAATAGCAGCCCCTCATCCCATGATCTTTCCAAATAACTGACTTCTCCCTCCCTCGCATTACGCTTTTATCATTTCTGACGCATTTAAAAAATATTCCATACACGTTCCCGTCCCCTAAGCAGAGCACACGGAATGCAGCGTAAGCTTTTCTGCAGGTCGCAGGCGCCACGTTACTCATGGTGCCAGCCTCGAGCAGGGCCATAAAGGGCACCGGTCACTCTCCTGCTCCCGCCTCTCCCGCAGCTCCCGCAGCTCCTACTGTACTGCTGTCCCTCTGTGGCTTCGATACAATCGTCTGCGGGGGGCGCCACACTCCTCTACAAAAGCATCCTATCTGATTGGCTACACAGAGGGCTTCTTGCCACCGTTCTGCAAACACAGCTATGTTTCAAACAGCTCACACTGTAGGACACCTGGCTCCTATAAATATGTGTGTGTGCATGTGCGCATATGTGTGCATGGGTGCATATGTGTGCATGTGCGTGTGTGTGTGCGCGCGCGCACACGCACCTTAGGCTCCATAGCAAGACACATTGCAAAGGCTTAAAACTCACACTAAAGGCAAGTCCCATAGTGTACAGGAAGGAGGAAAACCTATGTGAGACTCGAAACACAATGAAAGCAGAAACAGAAATAAACATCAGACCTACACAGGGGTAAATTTGTGTTTTGTGGTGTTTTTTGTTTGTTTTTGTTGCTTTAGTCCCTGGAAGGTCTGAAGGAGGTCTATGCCTGCTTCTTCAGTTTGAAATCCTATGACCCCCGTGTCATTCCACGCTAATATTTTTATCTCCTCGCAGTAAAGAGCAGTTACGTAACACGGTGCCTGATTCTTAGCAGGGTCTACTGTTTTGCTTATGGAATACATGTTAACTGTGTTTGGCTGCTATGTGACAGGCTGGTCACGTTCATTTCCAAGACAATATTCTAAGGTCAGAGCAACCTTGTTTTCAGCAGGGTTGAGGCTCCCCTAAAATTGTACAACATTTAAAAATGTATGTATACGTTCATCTTCCTTTTGTGGAAGAAGCCCATGATAGTTTCATAAGAGTTCCTTTCCAAAGAGGTGCGTGAGCTGATCATTATGGGTGACCAAAGTGTTCTAGGGAAGTGTTCCCCACCCCAAACTCCTAAAGCTGGATAATAACTGTGCCCCTGCCTCTTCCCGTGACAGTAACACCAGGACAGAAAGCCTGGAAAAACAATACTCATCAGAGTCCACAGCCTAAGATGACAGTGAACCTGGGCAGAGGTCCCAGAGGGTAGTGGGTACTTCTTCCGGCTGGTGTTGGTGACGTTTTAGTTCACCACCTAACACCCTCAGTAACGTAGGGTCAGACCAAGCTGGCATTTTATTGGCTGAACGCTGAAGCACGTTGAATGTCGAGTCCACAAATTAGTTGGAACAAAAATAAATGATCAGTTATTTGTATTTTAACCCTTTCTTTCAAAGAAGGCACTGAACGTGTTCTTTATGTGACCTCTTTATTCAGAGGCAAAAATAACTGCAGCCAACAATGGTAGTAGGTATAGCCCTAATCAGTTTGTCTCAGTGGAGAGAGCATCGACCTGCAGACTCAAGGGTCCCGGGTTCGATTCTGGTCAGGGGCATGTACCTTGGTTGTGGGTTGTGTCCCTCAGCGGGGAGTGTGTAGGATGCAGCTGATTGATATTTCTAACTCTCTCTCCCTCTCCTTCCTCTCTGTAAAAAAATCAATAAAATATACTTTAAAAAACAAAACAAAAATCCCCCAATGATAGTAGATATTGGAGGGTTGGCCGAAGTATTAATAGAACAAGGGAAAATAGGCAGAGAGGTCTCATTATATGAGGATTCCATCTGTTATCCAAGACAGATGAGAGGACAAAGACCTGCTTCCCTTGGTGATGACCTAGAAAGAGATTAAAAGAAGAACTTTGAAAAGGTAAATGTTTCTTACCTAAGCGTTTCGCCATTTATCTAAGGAAAAATGGCCATAGGCAGTAACCTGGCTGAGCTGTTCACGGAACCCTGGAGCACCCAGTTAGGTACTATTTCCCAGCCTCCTTTGCAGTTCATTGTGACCATGTGACTGACCTCTGGCCAATAGGAAGAAGGCAGAAGTGATGTGCTTCACCTGTAGGCTGGTCCATAAAGACCTACCTACAACTCTTTCTCCATCCCAAAAGATGTCAGGAGTCCGGGTTCCTGACTCACTTTTTAACATCTGATTAGATTTTAAATACCTAAAAAATAAACTGCTGTGTTAAGCTACAGTTTGAAGTTAATTTGTTACAGCCACTCACTTTTAACCTGCCTAACACAGGAACTAAATAGATGACAGCGGGTTCTCATCATGTGCAGTAGGTATGTTTTATCAAGCTGTCATGGTCTCCGAGTTAACAAACCCTGAACCACTGCTCCTAGGAGGTACACAGGGTTAGGTTCCTGCAGACAACTGGTTATAAGACGTTTGTCACCTCATTAACATATAATCTTGTTTCACGTGTGTTCCCGCTTCAAGACACCTTATAGACGGGCGTATACTGCTGTTACTTTAACATTCACGCCAGCAGCACTGTCCCTCAGGATGGGAGGAAGCTTATCTCACACACACCAGCTTATCTCTCACACACCTTGTCTCCGTCAGGCAGGCCTCGGCCTCCCTCCACTCAAGAACCCTGGACGGAACCCGGACGTCACGCTTGGAGGACCATTAGAACAGGGCACTGCCAATAAGAAGCACCGCATTTGAAAAGCGTGGCTCCGCGCACAATGTGTCAAAGACACCAGTTTACAGTGTGGGAGCCGCCCCAAGGAGGCAGGGGGGCACCGTGTGGGACCTCGGCTGCTATGCCTGCCTCGGGGCACTCAGGCGGCCCCCCACTTTGCACACATCTCCCAATGGCCTTGAAGGCGCCTGTGAGTACTGACTTCGAGGTGACAAGTAGAATTCAGCGAGTGGGTGATGAGCAAACTGTGGAGCCGTGAATGAGGACATGGATTGTGTACTTCTTATTTTAGTTTTTAAATGATATTCTCATTTTTATTTAAATTTTTTAAAATTTTATTGATTAAGGTATTACATATGTGTCCTTGTTCCCCCATTACCCCCACCTCCCATTCATGCCCTCACCCCCCTGTTGTCTGTGTCCATTGGTCAGGCCTATATGCATGCACACAAGTCCTTTGGTTGATCTCTCCCCCTCCCTCCACTGTCCCCTGCCTTCCCTGAGGTTTGACATTCTGATTGACGTTTCCCTGTCTCTGGTCTTGAACCTCTCTGTGTGTTCAGATCCTCTCAGCAGCTCCATGTCAGACGCCGACTTTTCCAGAGGAGAGATCGCACAACGCATGAGTTCCTCCTCCCCTTCGGAAAGCGGCCCGAGCTGAGCGAAAGCCCTCGCCTTTCCGATGCCCAAACCTCTTTTCTCGGCTTTACTGACTTGGTATCATCCAGGCCATCTTACTTCTCTGCTTTCATTTTGCAAAGATTTAAAAATCCTTTTGAGACCCTCCAGTGACAGGGCCCCCATCCAGGTGAGTGCAATCCTGCCTCTCGCTCCTCCGAAGCGAGGCCTCCTCGCCGCCCACCTCGTTTATCCTGGGAAATCGGAGGCTGGTGAGGTGCCGCTGGCTTCCGAGCTGCTGAAAACTCAGGAATGGGGTTTCAAACGCTGGGATGAAGGGGTGTCTCTATACGCGTCGCTCGATGGCTGCGAAGGCTCTTTCCTGACGGGACAGTAATGAAGCAATTCCGGGAAGAGTGTTCACCCCTGGCGGTCTGGAAGCGCCCAGAGAGCCAGGAAGTCGCAGGCTGCACCCAGGTGCTCCCCCGCTGGCCTGTGCTCTCCCGACACACTGAAAACAAAATGCTGTTTTCCTCTGATGCATGACAAAGTGCTCAGGATAAAAACGCCAGCTTCTCAAAGGCTTTTACTATTTCCTCCGGCTGCGTGGAATAACCCTGGAGAACGGTGTGGAGAGGCCGGTTTGATATCCGAGTGCAGCTAGAGCGAGGCAGGGGGAGAATGAGCAACACCTCCCGGGGGACCCCGAACACAGGGGACACAGACTATGTCCCGCCTCTGCTGGTCTCCATGTCACACAGACCGCGTCCCGCCTCTGCTGGTCTCCATGTCACACAGACTATGTCCCGCCTCTCCTGGTCTCCATGTCGCACAGACTATGTCCCGCCTCTGCTGGTCTCCATGTCGCACAGACTATGTCCCGCCTCTGCTGGTCTCCATGTCACACAGACTATGTCCCGCCTCTGCTGGTCTCCATGTCACACAGACTATGTCCCGCCTCTGCTGGTCTTCATGTCACACAGACTATGTCCCGCCTCTGCTGGTCTCCATGTCACACAGACTATGTCCCGCCTCTGCTGGTCTCCATGTCACACAGACTATGTCCCGCCTCTGCTGGTCTTCATGTCACACAGACTATGTCCCGCCTCTAATGGTCTCCATGTCACACAGACTATGTCCCGCCTCTGCTGGTCTTCATGTCGCACAGACTATGTCCCGCCTCTGCTGGTCTCCATGTCGCACAGACTATGTCCCGCCTCTCCTGGTCTCCATGTCACACAGACTATGTCCCGCCTCTGCTGGTCTCCATGTCACACAGACTATGTCCTTCCTCTGCTGGTCTTCATGTCACACAGACTATGTCCCGCCTCTGCTGGTCTTCATGTCACACAGACTATGTCCCGCCTCTGCTGGTCTCATGTCACACAGACTATGTCCTTCCTCTGCTGGTCTTCATGTCACACAGACCGCGTCCCGCCTCTGCTGGTCTCCATGTCACACAGACTATGTCCCGCCTCTGCTGGTCTCCATGTCGCACAGACTATGTCCCGCCTCTGCTGGTCTCCATGTCGCACAGACTATGTCCCGCCTCTGCTGGTCTCCATGTCGCACAGACTATGTCCCGCCTCTGCTGGTCTCCATGTCGCACAGACTATGTCCCGCCTCTGCTGGTCTCCATGTCACACAGACCGCGTCCCGCCTCTGCTGGTCTCCATGTCACACAGACTATGTCCTTCCTCTGCTGGTCTCCATGTCACACAGACTATGTCCTTCCTCTGCTGGTCTCCATGTCACACAGACTATGTCCTTCCTCTGCTGGTCTCCATGTCACACAGACTATGTCCCGCCTCTGCTGGTCTCCATGTCACACAGACTATGTCCTTCCTCTGCTGGTCTCCATGTCACACAGACTATGTCCTTCCTCTGCTGGTCTCCATGTCACACAGACTATGTCCTTCCTCTGCTGGTCTCCATGTCACACAGACCGCGTCCCGCCTCTGCTGGTCTCCATGTCACACAGACTATGTCCTTCCTCTGCTGGTCTCCATGTCACACAGACTATGTCCTTCCTCTGCTGGTCTCCATGTCACACAGACTATGTCCTTCCTCTGCTGGTCTCCATGTCACACAGACTATGTCCCGCCTCTGCTGGTCTTCATGTCACACAGACTATGTCCTTCCTCTGCTGGTCTCCATGTCACACAGACTATGTCCTTCCTCTGCTGGTCTCCATGTCACACAGACCGCGTCCCGCCTCTGCTGGTCTTCATGTCGCACAGACTATGTCCCGCCTCTGCTGGTCTTCATGTCACACAGACTATGTCCCGCCTCTGCTGGTCTTCATGTCACACAGACTATGTCCTTCCTCTGCTGGTCTCCATGTCACACAGACTATGTCCTTCCTCTGCTGGTCTCCATGTCACACAGACTATGTCCCGCCTCTGCTGGTCTCCATGTCACACAGACTATGTCCCGCCTCTGCTGGTCTCCATGTCACACAGACTATGTCCCGCCTCTGCTGGTCTTCATGTCACACAGACCGCGTCCCGCCTCTGCTGGTCTTCATGTCACACAGACTATGTCCTTCCTCTGCTGGTCTTCATGTCACACAGACTGCGTCCCGCCTCTGCTGGTCTTCATGTCGCACAGACTGCGTCCCGCCTCTGCTGGTCTCCATGTCGCACAGACCGCGTCCCGCCTCTGCTGGTCTCCATGTCGCACAGACCATGTCCCGCCTCTGCTGGTCTTCATGTCACACAGACTGCGTCCCGCCTCTGCTGGTCTTCATGTCACACAGACTGCGTCCTTCCTCTGCTGGTCTCCATGTCACACAGACTATGTCCCGCCTCTGCTGGTCTCCATGTCACACAGACTATGTCCCGCCTCTGCTGGTCTCCATGTCGCACAGACTATGTCCCGCCTCTGCTGGTCTTCATGTCACACAGACTGCGTCCCGCCTCTGCTGGTCTTCATGTCACACAGACTATGTCCTTCCTCTGCTGGTCTCCATGTCACACAGACTATGTCCTTCCTCTGCTGGTCTTCATGTCACACAGACCGCGTCCCGCCTCTGCTGGTCTCCATGTCACACAGACTATGTCCCGCCTCTGCTGGTCTCCATGTCGCACAGACTATGTCCCGCCTCTGCTGGTCCCCATGTCGCACAGACTATGTCCCGCCTCTGCTGGTCCCCATGTCGCACAGACTATGTCCCGCCTCTGCTGGTCTTCATGTCACACAGACTGCGTCCCGCCTCTGCTGGTCTCCATGTCGCACAGACTATGTCCCGCCTCTGCTGGTCTTCATGTCGCACAGACTATGTCCCGCCTCTGCTGGTCTCCATGTCGCACAGACTATGTCCCGCCTCTGCTGGTCTTCATGTCGCACAGACTATGTCCCGCCTCTGCTGGTCTCCATGTCGCACAGACTATGTCCCGCCTCTGCTGGTCTCCATGTCGCACAGACTATGTCCCGCCTCTGCTGGTCTCCATGTCGCACAGACTATGTCCCGCCTCTGCTGGTCTTCATGTCACACAGACTGCGTCTCGCCTCTGCCTTCTCCCAGCTGCGTGGCCGGGGCCAAGTCACTGAGCCGCAGTGCGCCTCCTTTTTTATTTTATTTGCAAAACAGCTAGAATGCTGGATTCTCAGTTTGTCGTCAGAATTAAAACGCAGACCGTATGGAACAGAACAGAGGTCCTGACACTCGGAAGCTGTGTTTATCCTCCTCCCCCCGCCACCTGCCCCGTGCCCACCACTGAAGCATGGGTGATCGCAGAGAGGAGGAAGAAATCGAGTCAGGCACTAGTACGCATTAGTTGCTCTTCTCACAGTCACGTGGCCCCCAAGAGTGGTGTGTGGGCTACAGCTGTCCACAAATAGAAAACTACTTAAAACATATAAGCAAGAAGGGCTACTGCCACTCTCTGGTTCTAACAACACATCTCAGTGGGATCGGAACATTGCCATGCATTCACAGCTTCCATGTGTTGACCCGGCTCCACGGAGTCTCCTGTTTCTTGGCTGCGGGGCCAGGGAAAAGAGCAGAGATTTCTTACCACGGCTCTGGTCGAGTGGACGCCCCTGGAGGCAGCCGTTCGCACAGCGTGGTCTCAGCAGGGTCCTGCCAAGCCACATCAGTCACTTATTTCTTCTCAGAGGGGCCTTGCGGCCAGGAAGTCAGAACCCGCCAGCCCATGTGCACACAAGGCAACCATATAAAGGTTCTCAAACAGTGGGAAGGCAAGGGAGGTTAAGAGGGGGTACTGTAAGAGGTCAACTGAAGGACTTGTACGCATGCATGAAAGCAGAAACAATGGATACAAGACACTGGGGGAGGGGGGGCAAGTGAGGCCCGGGGAGGTCAATGGGGGGAAAAAAAAGGAAACATGTACTACTATTTGTCATATTTAAAAAAAAAAAATGCAGTCTTAGCTGAAACCGGTTTGGCTCAGTGGATTGAGCGTCGGACTGCGGACTGAAAGGTCCCGGGTTTGATTCTGGTCAGGGGCATGTACCTTGGCTGCAGGCACATCTCCAGTAGGGGGTGTGCAAGAGGCAGCTGATCGATGTTTCTAACTTTCTATCCCTCTCCCTTCTTCTCTGTAAAAAATTAATAAAATATATATATTTAAAAAAATAAAGGTTCTCAAAAAACATGTGGCAAAGCTGCCAAAGCTTTCAGCAACATAATAAAGAGTACTTTTAAAAACGAAGCACCTTCTCTACAGGCATGAGGACAGTGATTTATGAAGTGGCCACTCCTCACATTCCAGGATAAAATTCTTTGGACCCAGCCCTGCTTAGGACTTCCCGAGGCGCCAACTCCCCAGCTCAGCCTGTCCCTACGGGCCACATGGAAGTTGTGTCCTCATTCTCCTCCATGACACAAAGTCCTGGGAACATTTTGCCTTTTGGGGTGGTGGGGGCGTGCTGGCCTGAGGAAGCAGATAAGCAGGGGACAGGGCAGGGGGGAATGCTAGTACAAAGCCCAGCCTAAAAGATCCTTGGCCCTAACTGGTTTAACTCAGTGGATAGAGTGTCGGTCTGTGGACTGAATGGTCCCGGGTTCGATTCTGATCAAGGGCATGTACCTTGGTTGCGGGCACATCCCCAATAGGGGGTGTGCAGGAGACAGCTGTTGATGTTTCCCATAGATGTTTCTAACTCTCTACCCCTCTCCCTTCTTCTTTGTAAAAAGCCAATAAAATATATTTTAAAATCATTGGTGTTTATGTTCTAGCTAATAGTGACATGAGCTAGCTCGGACACAGCCCTTCGTACGTGTCAGGCACTGTTGCTCAAGCTTTTCATACATTAACCTATTTAAGACCCCAAATACTCAACTGGATAGACACTGGCACCTCCATTCTTCAGATGGGAACACTGAGGCACAGCGAGGTTCAGAAACATACCCACAGTCAGACAGGGAATCAGTGGGGGAGCTGGCATTCATATGCAGATTATGATTCGCTGGGGCTGGGGGGGGGGGGGGCCGAGATTCTGCGTTTCTGACAAGCTCCCAAGCGAGGTGAACACGGCTGGTCTGGGGACCACAGTGAGTAGAAGCAGGTACGAAAGGCACAGTCTCCACCCCAGAATCAGAGTCACTGTTTGGCAGAGAAGAGGACTTGGAATTTCCTAGGGTCACCAGCACCCCTGCCTCCCACATTCAGCATTCCTGAGCCACACACGCCACCCCGTCTGGAGTCTGGGGCTCTGGTCCTCATCAGCAGGAGGCGGGCAGAGTGGTGGGGAGGGAGCGCAGCCCAGGGCCCTGGGGGCAGCTGCATGAAGAGGCCCCTGTGATGCACCCACTGTCATCAGATGCTAAGCATGTGACCACATCTGTCAGACCCTCAGGGGTCCCCAATGTCCCACAAATCAGAATCTTTGGGGGTGTCTGATCAAGTGATTGTTTTGTCCCTCAAAGTTTGGAACCACCTGTTCTAGAACACCTGGGAGATGAAGCTCTGCTCCACAGAGTCAGAAATCACATCTTTTCCTGAGCAGACCTCTTCCGTGGACTCACTTCCTTTCAGCAGACTGGACCCAGGACCCTGTCACGCTGTCCTTGCTGGGCATTGACACACAGGGTGAAAGGGAAACCCAGCGGAGTGCCCACTCACCTCTCACCTAGGTGACCCCAGAACGTCTGTCTTTGAGAAACACTAGCCGGACAATAGCTCCTGAGGCGGAATCAGCTCAGTTCTGACCAGATATTAATCATCTGCTGAAATGCCTAAAGGATTGTCTAAGTGAGTTCTGAAAGGAAGACGAACTTTAACCACACTCTAATATGAAACCTAGTAAGTCCCACCTACAAGGAACTCATAAATTAGCTTCTTAAAATGAGATTCTTATTGAAATGCAAATTTGTTCCCAGATTATTCACTGAATTCATTATAATATTTGAACAGTATTTGGTAAAGGGAAAATTGGAGATATTGATAATATTTGTCATTAACTCAAGTATTTATATCCTGGCTAAATGCCATAAAAATCATATGAGTCCCAAGGGAGGAAGGAGGAAAGATTGCTTTCCTGTCATTTATTGTTAACATTTTTGCTGCCTTTGTATTAGCTAAAATAGGAACGAGGCTTATTAAAAATACATGATATTCATTACACACTTATACGTAAGCTTCATCTTATATAACAGCCACGCTTCTGGAAAATGGCACCTCTAATTTTAACATATACTCCTTTCAAGGCTCTTTCTGGAGTCAGGTTCTAACCTTACCCTCCACCCTGTGGTGTGCATCCTATCCTCCACCCACACCACACCTGCGCCATTTCCTTACATACCTCTGCTTTCTATCTCTATGCCCTTGTCAGCCATTCAGGCTGAGTGTGATGGCCTTCACTGCCTGGAAAATTCCTCCTCATCCTTTAAAACGTGTCCAGGTGGGTGCCAGCTTCTCTGCACTGATCCCCTGCTCCCTTTGGTACAACTAACTGCACTCTGGTCCTTGGTCCACAGTGTCATTCTGTGTGTCACTAGGCACTCTGGCAGTTTTCTTTTCACAGGCCTGTGTGTCTCCCTTCACTCAACTGCAGGCTACCAAAGGTTCAAAGACAGGGGCATTGACTTAGATATGTTGGTATGGCCAAGGCCAAAGGCAATGCCAAATACCATTGCCCTAGTGCGCTATGGGGAATAAATGGAAGACATGTATATCAGGGATCAGGCCAACGACTCAAGCAAGAGATACAGGCGTACCTCGGCTTCAGAACATGATGTAAGTTCTATGTGAGTCTACAGATGAAATAAGCATGCCAATGACTGTGAAAGAATAATATTACAGCCCAAACCGGTTTGGCTCCGTGGATAGAGCATTAGCCTGCAGACTGGAAGGTCCCAGGTTCGATTCTGGTCAAGGGCATGTACCTTGGTTGCGGGCACATCCCCAGGTGGGAGTGTGCAGGAGGCAGCTAATTGATATTTCTCTCTCATAGATGTTTCTGACTTTCTATCCCTCCCCCTTCCTCTCTGTAAAAAAAAATCAATAAAATATATATATTTTAAAAGAATAATATTACAAGCTAAAGTAAGAAGGGGAGAGAAGTACAGGAGACATTCTTGCTCAACTGCAGGCCTTATTATCAGTGTGGGAATAGATTCTGGATGCTGGGGTCTCAAAGTGCCCAATGCACACACTAGGACAAAATACAGGAGACTTTAAATGCTAGAAAAGAAAAGGTTTCTGCAAAAATAAGTACACACATACAGACCTAAAGCCACAATAAGCAGAGCCAAAGTCGTACCACAAATTCGGGGAAAACGACATAAACACAAAAACGTCCTATCTCAAACTGGGAGGAAATTACAGTACAGTAAAAATTGCCGTAAGTGGCCATTTTCCTTTATTTCTTGTATAAGGTGTTTCTATAAACCCGTGAGACACATCCGTGACTTGGACATGAAAACGAACAGTGGGCCAAACAGCTTACAGATGCGGGAATCCAAGAGGCATCTCAGCACACCGGAGAGGCCGCCCCTGTTCCTGAGGACAGAACCAGGCCCAGACACCGGCTGTCACTCAGACTGGCCAGCTCCTGGCGTCCGTAAAGGCGTGTTGGAGAGCATGCGGGGGACCAGACGCTCATAGTCACTTGTGGAAACACGAATGGACATTATTTCCTGTAAAGGGCCATGTGCCAATGTATCAAAAATTGAAAATACACATTTTAATTCTAGGAATTTATCTTACTGATACACTTGTGAGAAATAATGTGGATGTTGACAATTATTGCGGCATTTTTTTTTCTAATAGCAAAGGGCTGGAAATAAACGATATACCCGTTGGCTGGGAAGTGGTTATGAAATTACGGTTCATAACTTTTAACGGCATACCAGGTAGCTGTTACAAAGAACATGCAGGCCTATGCATATCAATACGGAATGGCCTCCAGGTTATATTAACAGTGAAAAAATCAGGCAGCAGAAAATGCCTTCATTTAATGAGTATGCCTTTATTTATGTTATACATATATACCTATAAATCTGTAGATACATTTGCAGGTATACACATACATGCACATGAAATGTCCCTGGAAGGATGTATAGCGTGGTCTGAGAATCTGGTGTGAGAAAGGCTGGCTTTACACCATATACCCTTCTGACACTTTTTGAAGTATGTTTCACTTGCATTATTATCTATTTGAAAAACAAATTAAAAAAAATAAAAGTTCCGCATTGCTTTCTTGGGATTATTGTGAAGCATTTTTTTAAAACGCTTTGCACTATCCGATGAGACATCTCTACATCTAAAAGGTAAACACAGATGAATAAAGAACAACATAAATTTGTCTGGATCATCAGGTTCAGTGACCAGCGCTGGGTCCATAAGGAACAGTACTGAGGGCGGACCCTGGGCCTGCTGAGCTGGCCCTGCACCGCCCCTGCCCCCCCGCCAGGGGCAGCTGAAATCACCCCTCCAGCTGCCCACAACCGTCAGAGATGACCTGACCAGGCGAGCTCAGAGAACAGCCAGGAGCAGACTAAAAGGATTCTCCCAAACCAGTCCATAACGCACCCGGCCTAATTCTGCTGTTAATACGTGGCTGACGCACAGCGAGGAACAGTTTGAAGACACGACTGTCCCTCAGGCATGAGTCATTTGTGAGTGGGTCCCAGCAGTGACCGATCCCTGTCACTCATACACGTGGGAACACAGGCGCGCACGGTGAGGGGTGCGTGGGTCTGAAACAACCGGTGACTCTCAACAGCCACAGGCCGCTGCGCTGCTGGGTCTCCCGGGCGGGGACCCTGACCTCCTTTTCAGGCAAATACAATGTACACGACTGCCCTTTCGTGTGGCTCACCGCAAACCCACTGAGCGTCCGGAGAGCAAGAAGACCCCCCCCCCCCCCCCGCCTGCGCCCGGGCCCCCGGGGAGCCTCCGCTGGAAGCCGCGGGCGGGTGTCTAAAACCTCAGGCTGTACACATCTGGGTGGAAAAAAAAGTCCTGCAACAGCTGCTAGAATGTGAACAAATTCATTCTAAACTGAGGAGAAGTGTTTGCCCACGTGTCTTGTTTTAAGCAGCTATGTTACCTATTTCTTCCGTTTGTTTCATTTTCTTCTCTGTCTTACCTATTTCTGAAGCTGCTTTATTTCTCCTCTGATTTTCTGGAGAGCAGCCTGGTAAAGAAAGTATTTTATTCAAAAGTTTAAAAGGGTGCTGGGATAAACAATGGCTTTAAAGGATGCTGGAGATTTAAAATCTATTTCCGTCATTAATAAGCAGTTCTACCGTAGGAGGTAAAAAATGTCCCCTGCTATTAGGGCAGCAATAATTTATGTCAGACACATAGCAAAGGGGCCCATGCCATTTTTTACTGTAAGTTTATTCCCTGGGCGGACATAACTGATGTCTTAACACTGACAGACATGGGGAGTGCTATGTTAAACGGTCCACTAACCAACAGATCGCATGGACTAAGTGAATCACCTGTTTGTGATCGCCTAAGTAATCACTCTGATTGTTATTAAAAAAAAATACTTTATTGATTTTTTTTAATAGAAATGATGGGAGAGAGATAGTTAGAGACATCGATCAGCTGCCTCCTGCACACTCCCCACTGGGGATATGCCAGCAACCAAGGTACATGCCCTTGACCAGAATCGAACCTGCGACCTTTCAGTTCCCAGGCCAACGCTCTATCCACTGAGCCAAACCGGTTTTGGCTCTGATTGTTATTTACAGAATTATTTCTCATCCCCAAACACAACTCTGCACAGTAGATGTTATTATCCCCATTTACAAACAAAGAAACAAAAGCTCAAAGATGTAAACTAACCTACCCAAGATCAAATAGTCAGGACATCACAAACCCGTACCCAACCTAAGTGAGTTGACGTCAAGCCTGTGCACTTCCCACTGCTCCACCCAGCCTCTGACAAGCACAGCAGACTCTGCCTAGTCAACGCCATGAAGCAAATATTTACTGAGCTTCTTCGCTGTGTTAGACACTATGGTAGCTACTTAGCGTGACACCATAACCCTGGACTGCAGGAGTCAATATATACAGTGGATGCATAAATCTACAGGCACATGGCTCCTATTCACAACAATAATCCATAATCTAATTGAAAGTTACTATGCGCCAGGCACTATTCTAGGAAGAGCCAGAAAAGGAAAAAAAGAAAGAAAAAAGTAACAATAAAGCAATATGGTATACAAAAGGACAAAATCAGTTCAATATACAGTAGCCACAATCACGGTACACCAATTATTAAATTCCCCCGCTGGAAGACAAAGATGCTCAAACTGCTTTTTAAATCAGCTAGATCTTCTTTTTAAAAAATATATTTTAATTGATTTCAGAGAGGAAGGGAGAGGGAAAGAGAGATAGAAACATCAATGGTAAGAGAGAATCATTGATTGGCTGCCTCCTGCACGCCCTCCACTGGGGATCAAGCCTGCAACCTGGGCAGGTGCCCTAACTGAGAATCGAACCAGGGACCTCTTGGTTCCTGGGTCGACGCTCAACCACTGAGCTACACCGGGCTGGGCTACATCTTCTTTATAAGGCACACAACTAAAACGAAGGGATGTTGAAGATGCTGAAAGTAAAAGGAGGAGAACATGGTAGGCCCTGGACTCTGGTGCAGAGCCCTCATCGTTGATGGCGAGCTGTCAATGGTGCAGCCAGTTTGGGGACGTCTGGAAGTCCCTTGAAAAGTTAAAAGTTCTCACTGGACCCAGCAACTCCATTCCGAGGAATGCAAACATGCTCACACAAAAACGGAGACCTGAGTGTTTATAGTAGCATCTTTCTCGTAAACAACCCAAATGTCCATCAACACGAGCAGATAAACAAACTGCAGTGTGCCGGGCAACGCAATATCACTCGGCATAGAGAGGAATGAAATACTGACACATGCCTGCCCATGGATAACGCCCCCAAACACTGGGCGAAGTGAAAAAGCCAGTCACAAAAGGCCACAAACTATACAACCCCACTTGTATAAAATGTCCAGAATAGATGAATCCATAGAAATAGAAGGTAGATGAGGGTTGTCAGGGCTGAGGGGGGACAGGGAATGATTGCTAATGGATTTCTTTTTGGGGTGGTGAAAACGTTCCGGAATTAAATGGTGGTGTAGTTGTGTGACTCGGAATACTTTAAAAACCACTTGAAAGGAGTGAATCTTAGGTATGTGAATTTATCTCAGTAAAGCTGTTATTTTGGGGAAAAAAACCCAAAACAAAACAAAACAAAAACAGGTACAGCATGATTAACACCAGGCGAAATAGAATCCAGGACACAAATGTATGAATAGAAATATCAAATGCTTTGGAAACATGCGTTAAAATCTACTTCATTGCTTCCGGGGGTTATGGACAGGAAAGAGCAGAGCAGACCCTGAGCCAGGCTCCCCGGACGGAAGGGGCGGGAGGGTGCTCGCAGAGCTTTGCTGGGTGCGCATGTGTGGCCGCCGGTGCCGGCCGGCGTGCACTCACAGGGCCAAGGGGCTGGACCTTTATTTTGTAAGCCTTTGAGAAAAGGAAAGATGTTCGATGTTTCTATTTTATTTATCATTATTAATTTTATTTTGGGTTTTCCTGTTTTTAAAAGCAGCACTGCAGGGGCGATGTGTGGAAAATAAATTATGGGGAGAAGAAGCAACGAGTAGGTAGGCTGGAAGATGGATATTTATTTGAATTAGAGTAGGCAGAGGGATTGTGCCAGGGGGGTATTCGTTTGGATGCTGGGATAGGGGAGGAGGCGGGGCACAGGCTGACCCCCAGGCTCCTTGCCAAGACAAAGGAGTGGTACATGGAGAAGACGGGAGTGAGTGTGGGGGCCAAAGGGGTGGGCAGGGAACAGTGAGTTTAATTAGAAGCATATGAAGTAATTTGGACAAGTGGAAATTTAAGAGCTGAAATTCAAGAAAGCAGGGCTGGTGATAGCGATTTAGGGATCTTGACATGAGGCAGTTGGGGTGTGTTTCGTTTTCTAATGCTCATTGTATGAAGAACTAGGCAAGTATGACATTTTAAAATTCGTTTCAAATTACGGAGTCACCATTCGAATGATGTCAGTCGAGTATCTGCTACTGCTGATCGCTACTCAATAACCATCCCCTCTTCTTCCTCACGGCAGAAGCCCCAATTTGAGAGGGGACTGGGGTGGCAGCTGCAGTTTGCTCAGCTAAAAACATGTGATTCCTCAGACTGGCATGCATATAGGGTAACCCTGAGACCTCACTCTGGCCCATGAGATGTAGGTGCAAGTCCCTAAGATGTAGGTGGGAGGGCACGACTTGCTGAGTAAAACAGCAAACCTCCCTACCCTGTTTCCCCCAAAATAAGACAGTGTCTTATATTAATTTTTGCTCCCAAAGATGCACTAGATCTTATTTTCGGGGGGATGCCTTATATTACAGTGAGTAGGTCTTATTTTCGGGGGATGTCTTACTTTCGGGGAAACAGGGTAACAGAAGGGCCCTCACGCTTGGCCACTGACATTTCCCTGTGCTTCCTGCCTGTTCAGCGATGTTCGCCCAGAGATGCAGCAGCCACATGCGGCCAGGAGGCACCCAGATTGAGGCTGAGGGCCCGCAGGCCCAGGTGGTGAAACGGCTGATCCTCTGGTAGCACAGTTTAGCTCCCGCATCGGCCTGGACTGCCTTTCTTGGAAGGCCATTCCACAACACAAATCAACTCGCACCTGTTGTAGCCAGACACTGAAGGGCGTATTTTTTTTTTCTTTTGTGGTCGCTGAATGCTATCCTGATACAGTATATGCATTGGATATATACAACATATCCACATTTTTAGTACCTGTGTACTAAACATGACAATTATTTCAGTTGCTTTAAAAAACAGTTTAAAAAGAAAATATTTATTCTCACTATGAAGAATGACTGACAGCTACAAGGGGCTTAAGAGATAGAAGGGAGCCCTGGAATCTTCTTTTCCCAGACTGCAGCTAACGGGAGGTCAGGGGACCACCAGTCACGAGAAAACTCACCCCCCACCCCTGCACACACACACATTTACGACTGAGCACGTGCGTGTGATGACACCCTTCGCACTTTGGACCAGGGAAGCTGATGTGGTTCTTGCAGCCAGAACAAATGTTCTTCAAATGGACTTGTTCACCTGACTCTCCCAAGAACGGTAACCTTTGGAGAAAGAGTCTTTCTACTCCCAGGGACACAGTCAAACGGGAAGTGGCACGACCTTGAGCCAGACTGCTGGCCCTGCACAGAGCTTTCACCGGGCTGGGCTCGGGGTTACGCCTTCGGAACCGCAGTTGGTCACGTTGGAGGAAAGCCTTATTGTTGCCTCTGGCACAAAGCTTCCATTGTCTCCCCGGCAGGGACCGAGTTGAAGACTGATCCCTATGGCAACAGCGACTGTTTCGAAGATCCCTCAGGAGGAGGTTTTCCAGGTTTCAGGACCAGGAAAAGCTGGGTAACGGATCGGTTTCTATCTCCCGGTCACTGTGGGTCGGGTGACAACTATCTGTGCTTTCCTCTTCGTTTCCGCTCCCGGTGAGGTCGGACCAATTTTTTAATCCCATCTCCAGAAACTACATTAGACCTTCCAGTAAACTCATCTCTAGAAAGTACCTGCACCTCATGAAATATTCTAGTTCTCTAAAGAAAGCTCTGATTTCAACTCATTTTCTAGTCCATGTGTTCTCTTAATGATGAATTTGGTGGTGTTCACTACCTATTTTTATAAGCTTCTCAAATGCTTTTTGGAACAATTTAAGGCAAGCAATTTTTAAAAGTATCAGATGATAATAATAATAAAAAGTAATCACTAACTCATTGAACATTGCTATGAATGAGGCACTGTCATAGTACTGAACTTACCTTAATTTATTTGCCCTAAATACGAGATAAGTACCCTTATGATGATGCCAATTTTACAAATGGGAAAACTGAGTCACGGAGCAGTTAAGTAATTTGCTCACAATCATACAACAAATTAAGTGATGAAAGCAAGATTCAAACCCAGGTATTCTGAATTATGTGAGTCATACAGAAGAAGAAATAATAATATTTAATTTCTAAAAGAAGTAGAGGCTGTCGAAACTGGTTTGGCTCAGTGGATAGAGCATCGGCCTGCGGACTGAAGGGTCCTGGGTTCGATTCTGGGCTAGGGCATTTACCTTGGCTGCAAGTACATCCCCAGTAGGGGGTGTGCAAGAGGCAGCTGATCGATGTATCTCTCTCTCATCAATGTTTCTTTCTATCCCTCCCTTCCTCTCTGTAAAAAAATCAATAAAATATATTTAAAAAATAAAAATAAAAAATAAAAGAAGTAGATTTTATGGGCTGAGCTCAGCATTTTTCTTTCACAAGGAGACATCTATTATACATCTTGTCCGTACAATGATGCCTGATAAGCTATATCAATAGAAGGCAATGAAACAATCAAGTCAAAAGGACAAACGATAAAAAAGCAGCTGGCTTGTTAGCTTGGATCATAAAGACATCCTTGCCTTCACTCAGTCAGTCCCCATCATGGCAAGCCCGGTGCAGGTGCCGGAACAGAGGTGCGGTGGCCCGAGCTTGTCCTCCGGGAGCCCGGGTGCGGTAAGGGCAAGGCAGGCAGGCGAAGGGCACGTGGGGCTCTGAGCGGGCTGACGGCAGATCACACAGCGTGTGACGTGATCCTTCTGAGTAGCTCTTAGACTCTGTGCCAACTGATAATGGGAATAAGAACCAACTCCCTTTTAGGGCTGTCTGATGATTTCATACATATAAAGCTCCTAGCCTGGCTCATCATATGAGGTGCTCAGTGTGTGAGCCTTTACTCTTACGGCACAGTGGATGGCAGCCTGGGCACCTTGCTCAGACACACATGCACTCACACACACACACATCCTCAGACACACATGTGCACTCACACGCACACATCCTCAGACACACACATGCACTCACACGCACACATCCTCAGACACACATGCACTCACACACACACATCCTCAGACACACACGTGCACTCACACGCACACATCCTCAGACACACACGTGCACTCACAAATACACATGTCCTCAGAAGCTCAAGAGCAGAGGCTGGCTCCTGCCTCTTCCAACTTCCTCCCAGGAGCTGACTTACAGTCCACCGGTGGGCCTGGCACTCATTTCTGAGAAGGATGCCACCTTCTCAGAACCAGTGTCTTGCTGGAAAGCAGCCCCCACCCAGAATGAATATTCCTTCAAGATGCCCTTGAAAACCTCCCTCCACAGCGCCTGGCCCTCAGGACTCTCCTGGGTGCTTCTGCTACATCCACCGTATCTCTCTGGCACGTCCGCCCTGTAGCGCGCGCTCTGACTCCCCAGCTGCACCAGGGGTCAGGTTCCCGCTTGAACGGGTCTAAGGAAAGACCCAACTAGAATTGCAAACTGGCTGGAGCCACAGAGGAAACATGTGCTACACCTGCTCTGTCTCAGCCGGGAACCCCACGGCTCTTTGGTTGGTGCAGGGGCTGAATAAAAGGAATTAATCATTGCCTCGCCAGCCGGAGTCGGACTGAAGAGTTCCCTCTCCGTGTCTGTTTTGTCAGGCCATCCGCAGAGCCGGTCCAACATCACGGTTCCCCGCTCAATATCCCACAGCCAGATGGCAGGAACGCTATGGTGACGAGGCAAAACTCGCCTAAAGATAACTTGGTGATGCATCATCGTGCCTGACGGCACTCGGCTGAGCCCATTCACCCAGAGAGGCCTCTTCAGTTGCCACACTCCATCCGGGTTCTTCACACCAAACGTTACGATGCCACACGCCCAACTCTGCGGCGGGAAACTGGCTGGTGAAACAGACACGTCCCTGCTTCTCTAGGCTCTGAACTGCAGTCAGAAGCAGATCACAAGCTGGGACACCTTTCTCGAGATGTCCCTCTAGGTACCATGTTACCGAACCCTAAAGTTTCAAATATGTCTGCACCCGATTTCATGGGTATTCATCATAATGTTTGCTGGAAAACAAATTTCCTTCCTTCTGCCGAGTCACTTTTGTAGTTTTTTTTTTTTTTTAACTTAGCGTCGCTGAAGATAGGGTTATAAATTCTAGACTGCAAGAAAGTTGACTGATCCTCCCTGATGAAAACTCTAAATGCTCTCTTGTAGAGTTAATTACATTTGGTTTCTCAGACTTTTTCTAGGTTATATTATGTATTCTCTCCCCTTCTCTCCTCTCTTGTATGTGTGTGTGTGTGTGTGTGTGTGTGTGTGTGTGTGAGAGAGAGAGAGAGAGAGAGAGAGCGCACAATCACAACCTGCACTAGACGGTTTCTGAACAATACAGCTCCTAAGAAGAACACTGCCAGCTGGGCCAGCTGGCTTTCTCCTGCTCCTAAAACTCTATGTTCTTAGACACACTGCCTCCATTCCTTCTGCTGCTGGCTAACTCCGGGCTGCGTGACACCATCTCACACTCGCGATTCTAAGACAACAACAGAGACTCCTGGAAAGGAACAAAGAGGGGGCATGGCAGGGAGCCAGCCTCCGAGTCTCCGTCACTCAGCTGTCACTCAGCCAGCTGTGCCCTGACTCAGGTGGCCGAAGCGGCCTGTTTGTGGTTGCATGTACAGAATTCGCAGTCTGTGGCCCTAGCCGGTTTGGCTCAGTGGACAGAGACAGGGTGGACCTGCGAAGAAAAGGGTCTCAGGTTTCATTCAGGTCCAGGGCATGTACTTGGTTGCAGGCTCCTCTCCTGCTCCTGCCCTGGTGGGGGGTGGGGGAGGGCTTGTGTGGTTTCTCCCACATCGATCTCTCTCTCCATCCCTCTCTCTATTACTCTCCCTAAATATCAGTGGAAAAAGAGCCCCGGGTGAGGATTAACAACAACAAAAGAATTTGAAGTCTGTGGACCCAGATTCTCACCTCTGGCTCCTCTGAGTAAGGCATGTAGCCTATGGCCTTTTATTTTCTCACCCGGAAAAGGGCACAGCAACAACTGTGTCATATGAGGTGATGCATGTCAAGGCATTTGGTATATTTCCTTTCCTGTAAGTCCCCAGAGTTCTTTTGCTCCCCTGTCCTTTTTATTTTTCCTGATTTGGATTCTGTGGTTTTTAAATGTCTCTCTAAAATGCATCGGCTGGAAAGCTGCATTAAAATTCTATTTACTTTTTTATGGAGGTAAAACTTAAGTGCACAGATCTCAAGGGAATAGCCATACATTTCCATATGCGTGTCCCTGAATGACCACCGCTTAGGTGGAGGGGTGCACTTTCCCAGAACTCCTGAAGCTTCCCTCTAGGTCATTACCAGGCCTAAAGGCAACCCCTCCTCTAACCTCTATCTTTTTGATTCGCTTTGCCTAAAGTTAAAGAAAAAAAATCCAGGGAAGGCTGGTGTCCCAGTGATAACGCTGCTGCTGACCAAACTATGCACCTCCAACCCTCCCTCTGAAGAGATGCAAGATCCTGGAAAGGAGGGGAGGACACGGACTCTCTCAATCGCGCAAGTCACGTCCCACGAGGCCCTCATTTTGCAGCCAAAGGTCTGCAACAGGCTGGGCGCTCAGCGCCCCGCTACAGAGTAACTTTCCTCCCAAGCATCGCTGCCGGCTCCCTGCGCAGGCACGCAGGTCCCCACACCGCCCCCGCGCCCGCAGCAGGCACCCCACGCGGCCCGCACGCCGCGTTCAGAAGGCGCTGTTCCTGCGACAGGTGCCTCCCTGCCCACGGGGTCGGGGCTGGCTCCCCACCCACCGAGACCCGCAGGGCACGCCCCGCCCCCAGGCCTGAGGAGTGTATGGGGGCGAGGGGAGTCTCTGCCACCTCCCCCGACTCCTCCAAAGGACCGGAAAGCCCATTCGTGGCCAGGCCCAGGAGGGAGTCCCGAGACCTGTGTGTGCTCCTGAGTGACCGTGGACAAGTCACTTCCCATCCTCAGACCGGCTTCCTTCTTTGGGAGCGGCTGCTGTACCCCCAAAGCCACCCGGAGTCGTGCAATCACCAGCTCTTCCCGTGGCAGCCCCCGCCCCGGAGAGACCCCAGCCTTTTGTTCTGGGGGTGACACTGGGATCAGAGGAAGGGGGCTCCGGAGAGGGCCCGGCAGGGCGGCGTGGGCGCTCGGGCCGCTCTCTGGAGATCCGGGTCGCGGAAGTCACCAGGCAGCCCTCGGTGACCTCCTTCCCCCGCTATCCCGTTACCCCGGCCGGGAGGCTCCGCACAGCGCGCAGCGGGCACGGTTGGCAGCTCCCGTGCAGCGCGGGCCCCGACGACGACGGCCCCGGGGAAGGTCCCCCGTCTCCGCCCGGGGTCACTCCGCTTCGGGACGGCACGAGCGGCCGCCGCCACAGCCGGTCCCCACCCTCAGTCCCGGACCCAGATTTGCGCGGAGCAGCTACCTACCGCTGCCAGGCTCCAGACTCCAGACTCCAGACTCCAGGCTCCAGGCTCCAGGCCGGCTCCGGCTCCCTCCGCAGCGCCCAGCTCCCGGCGGCGCCGCTCTGGGCCGCGCTGCTCTCTGCGCTGCGCTCGGTGCGCCCGGCTCGCTCCCCGCCGCCGGCTCTGGTGCTGCCGGGACGCAGAGGCGGGGCCGCCCCCACCTGCTCCGCGGGCTCCTGCCCCGGAGCCGCTGCCCGGACGCCAGCCTCGCTCGGGCGCGGTGGGCGGGGTCGCCGGGGGTAGAGGGCGGGGCCGCTGGGGCGGTGGGCGGGGTCTCTGGGGCGCTGTGGGCGGGGTCGCCGGTGCGCTGTGGGCGGGGTCACCGGGGGCGGGGCTTGGGGCGGGTCCAGCCGCGGGCTCGCTTCCGAGGGACAGAGAGACCCTAGCCTGAGCCAGGAGAGCGGGGCGTGGGAGGGGCTGCGGGGCAGCAGACACAGGGCCCAGAGCCGCCACTCCGGGGACTCCACTCCTTGGCTTTATTCCTAAGTATGTGAACCCTTGCTATGCTACGGGCGGTGCCGTGAGAGGCGGGGGCCGGAGAGGACAAGGTCATTCTTGCCCTGACAGAGCTCTCAGTGCCACTGAACTGTTCACTTCTTAGTAGTTAGAAGAGTAAATGTTATGCTACGTGTATGGTCTCTCAATAACAACAATAAAAGGTACAACCTTACAGGGGTGTGAGAGCGTAGGGCAGTGGGTCCCCCTCCGTAAAGGCTGCCCCCACCCCGGTCAGACAGAATTCAGACGGGAGTCCTCAGGGCAAGTCTCTGCACAGGGAAGGGACCGCCCCTCTGCTGAGGGAGCAGCCGGGAGCCGCAACATCAGGCTGGGGGACTCCTGCAGGTTCCCGGGGGGTCCCCAAAGGGCCTCATGAGCCCCTGGGAACAGGCATCGCTAGCTAAACAGCAGCACCTGGGAAGGGGCTAGTTCCGTGGTCAGCAAACTGCGGCTCTCGAGCCACATGCGGCTCTTTGGCCCCTTGAGTGTGGTTCTTCCACGAAATGCCACGGTCTGGGGCGAGCCTATGTTGAAGAAGTGGCATTAGAAGTATAAGTTTAAAAACCGTGGCTCTTGAATTCCAGTCCTTGTTCTGTTGCTATTTGGCTCTGTTGACTACCGAGTTTGCCGACCACTGGGCTCGTTCATGCAGCTGAATCTCATCAGGCTGCCTCCAGAAACTCTCCCGTCCCAAACTGTGCCGCCAACCCGAACAGGTGGAGACCTGCACCGCGGAGTGAGAAGAGGGAAAGGCTGAGGCCGTGGAGAACACAGGGTTGGACTGAACGGGCGGGGGCAGGTGAGCCCACCGGGAAGGAGGCGGGAGAGAAGGAAGGAGAGACAGGAGCCCGGAGAGAGATGGCTGCTCCCACAGTCCCCGAGGTCAGCGCAGGAGCCTGAAGTAAGGGCAGGGGCTGAGGGAGTGCGGTCCACACTTTGTGAATTATTTTTTTTCAAAACCCCGACCAAGACAAGAGATAGAATCATGTCTAGAAGAGGAGAAAGAGTCAATGTGAGAAGAAACAAATCATCTTTTCTGTCAAAGAACAATTTAGCTGCCATTTTGGACTGCTAGCCTTGGCAGCCGCCATGTTGGCCGAATGGCTTGCAGTGCCCCTGGGAGCCGCCATCTTGAAACAGCAAAGGCCAACCCCTCCCTTCGGATTAGCCAATCACAAAAGACTGTGCGCCTGAGCTCCAATCAGGAGCAAAGGACAGGTCACCCGAGTCAGGGATTATAAACCGGAGCAGATCACCGGCTGGGTGTGCTCAGCTTCCAGACCATGAATGTGCACCCTTCTACCCAGAGGGAAAGATGGCTGCCTTGCTGCCTGGCTCCCGAGTATGTTCTGTGTTCTCCCAGGACTCCTGGCGTGGGGGGCTCGCCTTATTTCTAACAGTCAAGGAAGGGTAGAGACCTACCATGTTGAAGGTTAAGAGAAAAGAACCAGTAGGAGAAAGGGTTTCAAGATTTAGGAAATCAAAGGAGTTGGAAGTGGAGCAAGGAATTCTCTGAAATGCCCTCTTAGACCCGTTCTTTGAGACACTGACAAGGGGCTTGCTGAACAATACTTTGCAATTTCAAGATCTTTGATCCCTCTAAATAAATGACATGACATAGTACTTAAAACCTTGATCTTGGAGAGAGATGGGGATTTAAGCTGTCATCCACGAACGTGTGATGTTCACTATTTCAGTAGCTCGTTAGAGCCTTAAAATCTTCATTCTTTCATCTGCAAGACAGCTGCGCCAATTTCTGGTATGCCTCAGATCATTATAGAATACCGAAAGGCGAATTATATGAAATTCCTAAAATGGGAAGCACTTAGTTTTACTAATAAGGGATATAGAAATGTAGGAAACAGGACTGTGCCACATTTGAGATTAATCTGCGCTTACTGGAAACACCACCTGAAAGAAAATTATTACTCAAAATGAGAAACGTTACTGATAACGGTTTTCCACTTTACCAGCGTCCTCGTGCTATTTCAGAGTATTTCCCTTTATCCACACAACAGTCACCTCCCTTTGCACTGTGGGGAAAAGGGACAGTCCCTGTGGTGTAGGAAGAAGAGGGTGACAGACCTTCCGAGTCCCCGCCTCACTTCTATCCAGGTCTGTCACATTTCTAAGATTAGTTTTTTTTTTCTACCTGGACTTTCTTTTTCTGGACTCTTCTGTAACCAATATTAGCCACAAGGCCATCTGCTTCCCGCTTCTTTGTTGACATGATTGCTTATTATCATTGTTGTGTTATTGTCATGATCGTCCAATAACCTGGGGTTGGGTCACCGTGTTTGAGACGATGAAGTGGAAGCTCTGAAGTTAATGAGCATGTGAATGCCTCAAGGCCAGTAAGGGGCAGAATTGGCAATGCACACAGAAGCCACGGCACGCGATTCTCCTCTCGCTGCCCAGCACGGTGCTGGGAGCAGGGCATGTTGGTGGAATGCACAACTGGCTGGGTGACTCATCATCACCTCGGCTCGGTGGAGCCAGTGCATCCGCCATCCGGTAAGAGCTATGGTGACATATCAGAAGCCTCTAAAGAGGGGAATCTACCTTTCTTCCAGATCACTCGTTTCTGTTGGAGGCACCAGCACTCACTGATCCACTTAAGCAAAAGCTCAGGTCACCCTAACCTTCTCCCTGACTTCTACCAGTGCCATCTGCTCCTATCCTCTCTGCCTTCTCCGACCCCTTCTTTTCCTGCTTGTTCCCCATTGTTGCTGCTTTGGTTCAGTCCTGGTCCACAGCCATCATCTCCAAACTGGTGTGTCTGGCTCCGGGTGTCCTACCCACTCCTGCCAACTGTTCTCCACTCTGCATCCATAGTGATCTTCCTACAGTGAAAATTTAATCAACACGCTGCTTAAAACCCTTCCCACGGTCTCGTTTGATCTCCGGATAAACCCTAAATAACTTATTGTGCTTATAAAGCCATCCAACATGTGCTTATAAAGCGCCCCCTCCACTTAATCTTCCATGCCTCACCTTCCTCTCCATATTATACTGTGCTGCAGCTGCCCCCAAAGCACTGGGGACCCAAGCCATTCCTTTGTCTTAGATACCATTCCCTCCTTGCTCCTGAGAGAACTCCTCCTCAACATTCAATGCCCTTCCCTGGGAGAGCTCTCTGAGCCCTCGGGGAACCCATGGGCCCCTCTTCTGAACATGTAACGCCCTCCTCCTCTGCTCGTAGCACTTCGAGCCTGGTGTCACAGCTATGGGTTTATCTGCCAATACAGCAGACCCCTGATTCGTCATTCCACTTTCTGTGGTTTCAGGTGCCTGTGGTCAGCTGCAGCCCAAAAATATTAAGCAGAAAATCCAGAAATAAACAATCCATATGTTTTAAATTGCAGCCCGTTCTGAGGACCTTACCTCCCCTCATCTCATCACACAGGCATTGTGTCATCTCACATCGTCAGAGAAGAAGGGCCAGGACAGTACAACAAGATATTTTGAGAGAGAAAGAAACTACATCCATGTAACTCTTGTTATAGTATCTATATATATAAAAACCAAGCGACCAAATGACAGAATGACCGTAATGATTAGTTGCTATGACGTGCACTGTGATGGCCAACTGGCCCAATCAGGGCCCTTAGTGGCCCCCCTAACCTCCCACAGCCCCTCCCTCACACCAAGTCCAGCCTCCGATTACCCTCTCTCCCACTTGAATAGGGGTGGGGCCGGCTGGCTAACCTCCCATGGCCCCTCCCCAACCCGCCAGCTGGGCCCCAATTGGCCTCCATCAGGGAGGGCCAATGGATCCCATCCATACATGAATTCATGCACCAGGCCTCTAGTGTTGTCATAATTGTTCTATTTTATTATAGTCACTAGAGGCCCAGTGCACAAACTTCGTGCATTGATAGGGTCCCTAGCGGCTGCTGGCTGCTGGCCAGGGTCTCCCTCCCTTCCCCCAGCCAGCCCTGCCCCTTGGTCAAATTCTTGGAAGACCTCCCAGTTGAGAGGACAATTTGCATACTACCCATTCAGTATATAGGATTGTTCATCTCTTGCTGTGCCTAACTTATACATTAAACTTTATCAAAAGGAAAAACATAATATATAGCACTTAGTACTATCCATGTTTTCAGGCATCCACAGGGGTCTTGGGACAAATCACCCATGGATAAGGGGAACTACTGTATTCTCAAGGGTAGAAATGGTATCATTGCCTCTACACCAGCACCAGTACAGTTGGTGTCATACAGGAATTAGCATTCAATGTATTTAATGGATCAAAAAATTAACCAAAAATCATCAGCCCTCCTTTTTTCTTATCTGCCCAGGAAAAATTCTGCTTAGAGGTGAGAAGGCAGGGAAAGTGGATACTTTATTTTTCTCCTGGCGAGAAAAGACTTCGCCTGAGCCTGAAATCACAGAGCAGATTGGAACAGAATGACAGAACAAGAAAGAGTTTCAGAGCGACTCCTGAGTCAGATCTCAACTTTGCAGCTTCGTTATCTTATTTAAAGCGATGCCAACTTTGAACTAACAGCCACACACATTTCAAGTGTTCAACGACAAAAAAAAAAAGTAGCTCAAGGTTAAGTAGATATGCTGTAAATGTCTCTGCCAGTTTGGACCGGTTGTGTTGGTACTGCCTGAACAGAGACACCCTGTTGATAAGGACAATCAAGAATTGACTGTTCTCAGAAAAAGTCCTAGAGTTCTCTCCACACATTAAGATGATAACAAGGGGTGGAATGTGACATGGTGTTAAATTGCCCCTTAATGGCAACAAAGGAGAGGGACAGCTCTGTTGTCTGAAAGGCCGTTCCATCAGATGACACAGCGGGGCCGTGGTTAGTCAATTCTCAGAAAGAAAAAGCTTCCTCTTCTCCTTTTTACAAGTATCAGCTTTCTTTTCCTGTCATTAAAAAGACTGCTATGTCTATGTTCCCTCCAACGCTGGTACTTCTTACTCAGAGGCCGGCACTGTGTCCGGCAGAACAAAAGGCCAGCAGGCTTGTCTAACGACATTGCTCACGGGTTCTCTGGAGCTTAGTAAGAATAAAAGACTGCCTCCCGAACCCACTTGAAGAACAGATGACCATAAATCAAAGTACATCTTAATCAGCTTAAAGTATGTATCCTCCTCGTGGGCTCTTCAAGCGAATAGTCAGAGGCACTTGGTGAAGATGGGGGAAGGAGCGAACCCCCAGCAGGGAAGGAGAGCGAAGGCCCCGGGATTTAGCCCAGAAAGAAAATGCATAGGAATATCAGGGTGTAACTCTCAGTCTGTCCCCACACATTCAAAATAACAGCGAGTCCCACCCCCAGGCCTCTGCTCTTAGCCACCACCCTGCCCTGCCCCCGAGATAGAAATTCCAGAGGATCTCACAGGTGCGGGCAAATGAAGACCACACGTGGCAAGCAGGTGATACACCTTCCTTTGCTTTAAAGAGTAAGAGTTTTATTTGAGGTTTTGCTTTATGTTGTTTATAATGATAAAGTAACATACATTCTTGCCTCCTTGCTGAAATGATCTGGAAAAGACAGAATATTATAAAGAAGGAAATTAGCAAATGACCCATATTTATTCTTCAACACTGATAAGCACAGATAATACTGGAATGTGTTTCTCTGAAACGCACACACACACACACACACACTCCCATCCACATATATGACATATGAATACTCACGTTCAGCTTGTTCTTTTCACTTAATGTCATATCATGAGCGAAAGTCCTCGTCAGCACAGAGTCCAGTGTTGAGAACAGGGACCTGAGGGCCGGAAGCTTTGCTGCAGTGTACTCCTCTTTGGCGGGCTCAACCTGGAGTGACATCACCACTTGAGGGCAACTGGGTTTCAAGGTCCGGTGTTTATTTGGGGTGAGTTGAGGGTTAGGAGCCTGTAACGAATGGAAAGCCTGCATCTGTACAATAAAAAGATGTTTCACGAGAGATCAAATCAAAGAGAGGAAAGGCAGGGAGCTCAGTTACAGCAGAATCAAAGCCTCCCTGTGCTTTCTCCTGCTTGGGCTCAGCAGGGAGCGAGGCTAACCCCGTGGAATCCAGGAGAAAGGCTTCATGTGGCCCTTATTTTGCCCACCTCGGTCACACACACTTTCAAGGCCCATTAGCTGCCTTTGGGTTGTCATCTAAAAGGGAGAAAAGCTTCCAGGGGCTTCAATCGAATCCTCTTTCACAGAGAGAAAGGAGAAGAGGGAAGTCTGGGTACATTGGCACGTGTTAAATAACACTGTGCACACACATCCTTCTGTCTTTTTCAGCCCAGGAAATGCTTTGAGTAGCTGGATTGCTTAGTGACAAACTTGCACAGTGAGTTTTCAAACAATACTTATCTTTGGAGAGATGTTGTGTTAGCTGTCTTCTTCCCTGCTTCCGTTTGACAGATTCCTTCTCTCCACAGTTTATCTCATTAATGCATTTTGGCTTTTATTTTTTTCATCAGCAATTAAACTGGCTTCTTAAGAACCCAAGAGTTTAACAATCTGGTACTTATAAACCATTACAGTGGATCTTTTGTTCTAAAGTCTTCAAGTCAAATAGTGAAACATGGACAAAAATGCCGTGTGTGTGTGTGTGTGTGTGTGTGTGTGTGTGTGTATGTTTACATATGCACATTTGTTGTCAATTTTCCTGAGATAAAATGGCATTTCTTATAGGTGCTGAGATTAAGATAGACAGACTTTGAACACAGAAATTTGACTTCTGGGATCCTTAGGATCAGTTGATAGAACTATTGAATCCCTGATAAAATTAAGCCAGATTAATCTGTTAATTTATTTCATTTCTCAATAATTTCTGTGAAGGACACCACTGAAGCAGTTTGGATAATTTAGTAAAGGAAGAACAACATGGTTATTTGTTTTTATGTTTTAAAATTTGACTTTTAAAAATCAAAGTGATAATGCATATAAGTTTAAAAATAGTGCCAAGAGGCTTATATGAAAAACAGAATTTCTTTCCTCTAACTCCCATCACCTTCTGCAGAAGCAACCACTCTCAACTCTTATAGTTTAAAAACAAGTCCATGCCCTATTTGTTTGTTTTTGAGAGAGAGAGAAAGAGAAACATTGATGTGAGAGAGAAATATTCAAACATTGACTGGTTGCTTCCTGTACGAGCCCTGACTGGGAATCAGACCTGCAACTGGGTATGTGCCTTGACAGAGAATTGAACACGCCACCCTTGGGTGTATGGGATGGTGCCCCAATCAACTTAGCCACAGAGGCCAGGGCTATGGCCATATTTTTAATGATATGCATACGTGCTATTGCTCAATTAATCTGCTTTGGACATTATGGTTTAATTTCTATCATGGTAGAAAAGGACTTAACTTTTGTAATTGTTTGTCTTGAAATTTGTTTTTTTTGTACTACTGCTAAGTTTCCTGACACCTCCTTACAGTTTTTCAGTTCAAATGTGAGGTCATCTATCCATCCATTCTCCTCACCCTGGAAGTTTTCTCACTCTTCCCGTGCTCGATGTTCTGCTTCCTGAAATCCACATTTTCTTCTTTCTTGGCTTCTTCCTTAGCACATTCTTCAGTCATTGAGACTTTATACACATGATTGTTAGTTTTGCGAGGTATGGAACTCTAGAATGGAAATTATGTTCCTTGAAATTTTGATGGCACAGCCCCACTGTCTTCTAGCTCCCCATGGTGCAGTGGACAAGTTCATGGCTACTCTTAGCCCAGATCCTTTGTTTGTGAGCTTACCTTAGCTCTTCTCTTTATGAGCAGTAATCTGAAATCTTTAAGGATGGGTCTTCGTGAGAGCCTTTGCCATGCATTACATGTGGTGATTAGGATTGAAACTGCTAGGCCTTATATCAATGATACACTTATGGTTGTTTGGGGTGTGTGTGTAGATTTTCAAATAATAATTCAAAAACCACATAAAGTTAGTGGCTTAAGGAAGTTGAAACCATTTAGTCCAGGAGTCTTCTGTACTCTTCACTCACTACCCGTCCCGTATAAAGTTTTACAGGGTTGAACTGACTGTTGGAATTGAAAATTTGTAAAGATGCTTGACTGCTGCTGGGTTTTGAGCTGACTGGGGTGGGAGAGGATATGGCATATAACCCAGTAAGTAGTCAGAATTACTCTTTATCTTTTTCTTAAAGAAAAAGGACAAGAGAAGAGGGAAGATTGTCACAGCAACATCTTCAGGGCTATCAGTGGACCAGATTCAAGTGTTTCCGGCATAAATGAAGCAGACATGTTGAAATTGTCCACAAGGTAAAAAGTCAGGAAATACTAAAGGCCTTGATAATGTCAGGTTTGATATAAATCAAAAGACAAGATAGAGGGGGAGAAAGAAAAGCAAAATCAAGTACCGTTCAAGCTTAGAATATCAACTCTTTGCATTCTGCTGGAGGAGCTAAACTTTTTCCCCTTTGAAATGATCTGAAAGAAAAACAGAGAAAGAGAGAGATAGAGGGTGAAAAAATCTGGATTGTGCTCCCATATGGATTTGAAAAAGAAAATACATATAAAATGAATATAAAAAATATATAAAATATATATATATACTAGAGGCCCAGTGCATGAAATTCGTGCAGGGGGGCCAGGAGATGTCCCTTAGCCTAGCCTGCACCCTCTCCAATCTGGGACCCCTCAAGGGATGTCCGACTGCCTGTTTAGGCCCGATCCTCTGGGATCAGGCCTAAATGGACAGTTGGACATCCTTCTCACAATCTAGGACTGCTGGCTCCAAACTGCTCACTTGCCTGCCTCCCTGATTGCCCCTAACCACTTCTGCCTGCCAGCCTGATCACCCCCTAACCACTATCCTGCCAGCCTGATTGATGTCTAACTGCTCCCCTGCCAGCCTGTTTGCCCCCAACTTCCCTCCTCTGCTGGCCTGGTCACCCCTAACTGCCCTATCCTGCAGGCTTGATTGCCCCCAACTGCCCTCCCTTGAAGGCCTGGTCCCTCCCAACTGCCCTCCCCTGCTGGCCTAATCACCCACAACTGCCCTCCCTTGCAGGGCCTGGAACCTCCCAATGGCCCTCCCCTGCTGGCCATCTTGTGGTGGCCATCTTGTGTCCACATGGGGGCAGGATCTTTGACCACATGGGGCAGCCCTCTTGTGTGTTGGAGTGATGGTCAATCTGTGTATTACTCTTTTATTAGATAGGATAAGAGGCCTAGTGCATGGGTGGGGGCCAGCTGGTTTGCCCTGAAGGGTGTCCTGGATCAGGGTGGGGGTTCCTTTGGGGCAAGGGGTGGCCTAGGAAAGGGGCCTGTGGAAGTTTGCAGGCCAGCCATGCCCCACCCCACCCCAGTGACCCAAGTGGAGGCCCTGGGATTAATTTATGTCTACAATTAAAACTTTGTAGCCTGGAATGGAGCCAAGCCTTTTGCCCAATCTGTGGTGACAGCCATTTCTGTTTGAAACTTTGTAGCCTAGAGTGGAGGCCTCTTTTCTCTCCAGCTCAGTGGCTGCTGCTGTTTCTGTATCTTTTATAATTCAAACTTTGTAACATTGAGTGGAGGCCTAGGCCGGCAATGGCAGGCAGAAAGCTTGGCTTCCTCTGTTGCCCGGGAAACCCAAGCCTTCCTTTTGCTCTTAGTGGTGGCAGCCATCTTGGTTGGGGTTTATTTGCATAATCTGCTCTTGATTGCTGGTGGCGTGGCTGTGGGCATGGCTTGTAAGTGTAGCAAAGGTCTGATCAAATTTGCATATTACTCTTTTATTAGATAGTGTGTGTGTGTGTGTGTGTATATATATATATTATAAATATATAATATAATATATATATATATGTAAAATTGATTTTTTATAGAGAGGACGGGAGAGGGACAGAAAGTCAGAAACATCAATGGAAGAGAAACATCGATCAGCTGCCTCCTGCACACCCCCCACTGGGGATTTGTCCACAACTAAGTTACATGCCCTTGACCAGAATCGAACCTGGGACCCCTCAGTCTGCAGGCTGACGCTCCATCCACCAAGCCAAACCGGTTTCGGCAAGAAAATGTTTCTTAGAGTCCGAGTTTCAAGTGCTGCCCAATTTGGTGTCTGCCATCCCTCACATGGGAACATTTCCTATAGGATCTGAGGATCAAGTGTGTCCTGGGCCCTTCTGTGGACTCATAAGATCACAAGAACTTGCTCATGCCATCTTGTGTGAAGAAACAAGAAAACAAAGATCTGACTTTTTCTTCCTGGGTGTCCTCCCTGCGGGGACCTCAGCCCAGGCTCCCAGTGCTGACATCCACCTTTATTTTGCTAATATTGCTACTCAGCTGCCCTCAGAAGATGGAATCGGGTTCATTTTCAGTTTGAGGAATGACAGATTCACAACCACACAGGTTTCCAGGAGCTTTTAGAGAAATCATTAAGGTTAAATAACCAGAGGCAGGGCCCTTAATGCACTCTTGTTGGCAGCTGCTGTTTCTTCAGCCCAGAAATTGAACAGTTCTCTCCTCCCTCCTCCACAAGTGCATTTGAGAATATTTTCTATAGGGTGGAGTGATGTCAAACTTCTCCCTGCGAAAGGAGATGGGAAAGAATCTATCTCTGAGAGAGTTTCAGACTTAATAAACTTAGACAAAAGGTGAAAATCCCATTAATCCATGAAAAATCTCTGCTTTTTCTGCTTCAGAGGGGGGTCGGGATTGCCCAGGGAATAAGCCCCAAAGCAGCTTGGCGGCTTGGTGTAGGGAAGCCTCACCCCAGGAAGCAGGCCCCACTCCCCTGGTGCACACAAACCTTCAGAAAGGCTTTGGAAAGCTCTGCCCCGGCCCCTCCTGCTGGCTGGGCTCAGGGGAAACAACACGGGCCTTGAAACTGCAAGCCCTGAGTCCATGCCCTGGTGTCCTGTGTGAGATCTTGGGCAAGCAGCCTGACCTCCAGGAATGTCTCCTCTTCCTTATCTGGGTTTCTGGGGTTGATGACAGGAATGACATCTGTCTTGTAAGACTGAGTGTGGAGCATAGTGACATGTCAGAGGGCCCTGGGTATGCCAGATGATTCATGAATGAGCACAGTTATTATTAAGATTGTGCTTCTTCTAATTGGGATTTTTGTTGCCACAACAATGTGTAGCTTTAATGGTGACTATTTGTGACTCTGTCACGCTGTGGGGAGCATCCTATTTGTGTCCTAAATCCCACCCGTTACCCATGTGGAGTGGGTGGGAAAGGAGGACTAGCTCTATCAAGTTTAAATAACTGGACTCCTCCGGTCTTCCACAGGAATTCCTTAAAATAATTGAAAGTGACACGCATTTGCATCATTTGTCCTCAGCTGGGATGCCTAGGGCTTGGCTCACTTCGTTTGTTGTTGTTAATCCTCACCAGAGGATATTTTCCCATTGATTTTTAGGGAGACTGGAAGCGAGAAAGACAGAGGGACATATCAGTGTAAGAAAACACATTGATTGGTTGCTTCCTGCACCATCCCTCACCAGGGCCGGGGTGGGGAGAAGCCTGCTACCAAGGTACGTGTCCTTGATGGGAGTCAAACCCAGGACCTTTTGGTCCACAGGCTGATGCTCTATCCACTGAGCAAAAACAGTTAGGGCTGCCCACTTTTATTGGCATACATTGTTCTACCAGAATTTTGAACAAAATAAAGAGTGGTAGAATAGCAACCTCTTCCAGACCAGCAATTTGTAGGACACTATTTTAAGGGCATTAAAACAAACAAACAAACAAACAAACAACCACCCAAATGTCCCTACTTCAGACTATTGAAGGCTGAAAGTAGGGCAAGCTCCCCTCTGCTCTACCCAACAGGAGGCCGCCAGTGTGGTGGGTGACAAGAGGGTTGACACTGGCGTGAGACAGGCATGGGCTGCACCCTGGACCTGCCTGTTCCTCAGCCTCTTTGAACTCAGCGCTATGGTCTGAGAGCTAAGAACTACTCCACAGGGTTATCTGAGGAGCTAATGAGCTAACACATTGAAAACAACCCAACCCCTGGTCTTCAGCAGCTGCTCTGTACATGCTAATTCCTCTTCACCTTCCCATCACGAAGGAGTTTGTCTGCTAGCAGTGCCTTTGGCTGCGAGCACAGAAGACTAGCTAGAGGGGCTTAGACTGTCAGAGGTTGATTTTTCTCACATAACAGGAAGTCAGAGCCGGGCAGTTACCTACTGTTGATCCGAGGCTGATGCCTCTGCATTTCTCCTGGCTGTTTCCAAATGCTACTTCGTTTCCAGTATCACATTTGAGTTCCAGGCAGGAAGAAGCAGGCAAGAGGAAAGTAGAGGCAAAAAGGCAAAGGACCATGACAAGCAGACTCTGTTCATTTTTACCAGGAAAGCAGCCACTTTCCCAGAAGCTCTACCTAGTGGATATCTGCCTACATCTCATTGGATGAGCTGTGTCACATGGCCATCTCCAGACCAATCACAGGCCAGGGGGATGAGGTTTCCATGCTTGGTGTAGATCCACTACTGAATATCCCCAGGAGCAAAGTCCGAGTTCTACAGGAGGGATGCTGGGAGCAGGAAATGAGTAGGCCGTAAGTGGGATAAAGCACTTACTTGCAAGTACCTTCCAGGAATCAGGCATGCAATCGATATTCAAGGGATGTACCGTTCTGGCTTGGGATGCACCAGGAACTTCCCAAAAGGGTGATTATTTCTCAGAATAAGAGAGATTTATGTGTCTGGGTCCAGAGAGGCTTTTCCCTTGCCTGTTCCCATAGCTACTGATCATTTGATGAGGTGCCACAAGGTAACCCAGCCATATAATTCTAATTAGAACGAAATGAAAGAAACTCCCACTTTGTACTACAGGTTCTAACTACTGGTGGAGATCGGCAGTTTATGAACAGAAAAAAAACATTCCTGAGTGCCTCACGTATATACTTCCTAGCCAGAGCCTTGCATACACATCTCTCCTTCCTCCGACCAGTTGAATTAAACACAAGGAAGCATTCAGTGGCCCCAAATTAGGCTCCATCCAGTAAAACAACCCACACGAACCTCACTGCAATAGGCACTAAATCTAAGGGAAATTGAGATTAGCCTGGTCTACACCTTTATTCTCCAAAATTATCTCTAATTCCAAGCATAGAACATTTTCACAGGCTGTGACAGGAGGCTCTGGTCCAGTTTCCCCAAATTGTTCTTGGCAGATAATGCCACTGGCTGAAAGAGAAATTCATGGAACTGGGAGCATTGTTAGGCAGTAAAGGCTACAGCAGGAGGGCTGGGGGGCAGGAGTGGGCGGAGGAATCAGGCACCCGGAGCACAACAGAATAACCAAGAGAGGGGTGGGGAAAGGATCAGCAATAATTTACTAACTAAGGTGATCATCACAGGCATTCACGCTTCATAAAGAATAATTGCAGTGAAAGACTACATTTCAGTCCATGGGAAGTGTATTTTTTGACAAATAAAACCATGTCATCCTGAAGAAGGGCTGCTTAGACACGCATTTGGGAGCAACAAGGAGTAAATCCGTTAGCTCCATGTCTATTTCTTTGTTGATCCCTCTGACGTAAGCGTAGGAACTGAGGGTGGTGGTGGTGACGGTGGAACCAGATCGGTGGAACCAGATCTGTGGTCCCAGGTCTAGAGATCCAAACTCAATGGCAAGAAAGAAAGAATCATAACAAGGAGAGAACTGTGTCAAGGCCAGCTGGAGTGCCCCATGGACCAAACAGTAGCTAAGGGCTCAAGCGTAGGAAAGATTTGATATTTCCTCCCCAGCCGTAGTTGGCTTAGTTTCCAGTCCTCCCATTGGGTGTCGTCCGTCTCAGGACGCTCCTCCGCATGGAGGTCACCCATGAAGAAGATGGAACCAGTTCACATCCCCACCAGCAGGAGAGGGGCTTCCAGCTGCTCCACGTCCTCTCCAGCACCTGGCACCGTCAGTCCTTCAGGTTAGCCACTCTGTGGGTGAGTGGATTGGAATCGCGCTGAGATTTTACACTTTTGCTTCCCTGACGACTGATGGTGATGGTCACCTCTTCTGCGCATGCGCACCATTTGGCTCTCTTCCTTTAGGGAGCACCTGTTCAAGTCTTTGGACCACTTAACATTTTGATTTTGTCTTTTAGAACTTAATTCATAGGAACCTTTTATCACCATAGGAGAGTTCTTAGACACACACGGCACATACCATCTCATACTTCATCCTTCGCCTTTGAACGCTCTTAATGGTATCTTTTGATGACAGAAAGTTCCTACTACTAAAGACACATGTGTTTATTTTTTTTCCTAATCAATATGTTCCTTTAGTTTTCTTTATGCTCTGGTTACGAAATCCTTACTTACCCCAAGGTCATGAAATAGTCTCTCTTTCCTTCTAGAAGTTTGATTGGTTTTGCTTTTGTATGTAAGTTTATGCTTTGCCTCGAATAAAGTTTTCCCATTTAATTGTCACCAGCTCTCCTTCTAGTAATTCCCGCCGGACGACCTAAGACATCCTGAAGTCAGATGCACGGCATGGTTTCCAGGCTGAGAGTCCAAGGGAAGTCTGTGCCCTTTATGCCATCCTGGCGGAGTTTCAGAAGCACTCTGGGTGCATTTTAAGGTGCCCACTAATGCACAGAGAGCATCCTCCCCCCCCCCCCCCCCCCGCCGCGGGTCAGAGTATGTGCTCAGAGCACCACATGCAGAGGGACTGGAAGCAAACAGCCAGTCATACAGCTCTCTGAAACCTTGACTTTCTGATATGAAATATTTAAAAAGCCATTTAATGTAGAAATACAATTGTTCTCGGCTTCCATCTTTATAAGGATTGCAGAGTGCTTGTAAGCACACCTCTCGGCTCCTTGTGCTCCCTCAGCTTCCTGAGGTTCTGGCAGGTGGCTGGACTGCAAGAGCATTTTCCTGGGGTGTCACAGGGAAGGTGTGCTGCTTCGCCACAGCCCACTCAGGCCCTGCGCAGGGAGGTGGATGGCTCACCACGTCAACTGGCAAGGGAATGGCCTCTCTGCTGTGAACCCAGACACATAGAGAGAGCTCTCTTATTCTGAGAAAGAATCACCCCTTTTAGAAGTCCCTGCTAGCCCTAACTGGTTTGGCTCAGTGGCTAGAGCATCAGCCTGTGGACTGAAAAGTCCCAGGTTCGATTCTGGTCAAGGGCACGTACCTTGGTTGTAGCACATCCCCAGTAAGGAGTGTGCAGGAGGCAGCTGGTCGATGTTTCTCTCTCATCGATGTTTCTAACTCTCTATCCCTCTCCCTTTCTTTGTAAAAAATCAATAAAATATTTAAAAAAATAAATTCTTAGAAGTCTCTGCTGCATTACAGAGTGGCATGGTGTTCAATACTTACTGTTCACTGCTCGCTGGAAAATACCTGTGTGAGCTTCAGCTCATTAATCCTTGCTGTGGGCCCAGGCGGCAAGTATTACTACTTCTGCCAAGTTCAGTAAAGGCCCGCATTCATCCAGGCCTTCTACCTCCACATCGAACGCTTTTTACTCGAATTCTGCCTCTCGTTTCTGTACGAATTCTTGAGCCGTTTCCTTTCTTAATACTCGTCTCTTGACGGTATCTTAGTCAGCTCAGGCTCTGTAACAGATGACCCCCGAGGGGGTAGTTTAAATACGTGTTTACTCCTCCCAGGCTGGAGGCTGGAGTCCCGTGCTCAGGGAGCCAGCGGAGTTGGGTTCTGGTGAAGACCCTCTTCTGGGCTTGGACGGCTGACTTCTCAGTGCATCCTCACGCAGCTGAGAGGGACTCTGGTCCCTTCCTGCTTTAAGCTTCGCCTCAAATAAAGTCCCTATCAGAGGGACTTGACCCCAGGACCTCGTCTAAACCTGATCACCTCCTAAGTCCCCACCGCCAAATACCATCTCACTGGGGGAAATGGCTTCAATGACAAACTGGGTACCCACAAACATGTACTTTATAACAAATGGGTAGTTTTTAATCTAGGGTCCCCTTTCCATGCCTTGAGAAAGTCAAGAACTCGTGAAATTTTAAGGAGTCGGTGTTTGCTTGTGTGAGTAAGCGCACAGGGGCCCTTCCTGTCATCAGATTCCAATGATCAAAAGGTTCCAGCATCACAGGGGTGCCTGGTGATGGAGGAGGAACCCCTGAGGTGGCCTGGTCGCCCTGAGG
Organism: Antrozous pallidus; assembly: GCA_027563665.1. Taxonomy (NCBI): domain Eukaryota; kingdom Metazoa; phylum Chordata; class Mammalia; order Chiroptera; family Vespertilionidae; genus Antrozous; species Antrozous pallidus. The sequence goes on along the minus strand of CM050521.1, from coordinate 78,275,116 downwards.
CGTGGGCAGCCCAGCGGGAGGCAGTGAGGACTTTTGAGGTGCTCAGCTCCTCAGCTTCATGAGCACGCAGCCCTCCGGCGCACCATTAACACCCCTCGACCTCAACAGCATGCTGTCTTTTCCCTTGTGTTCCAGGGGCGATGAATGAGGCTTATAATAAGCAATCAAGGCCCCTTGTACGTAACACATCAGGCACAGAATGTTCTTCCCAGCTTTTCTCTAATTCTCTTCCCACGCGTCTCTCCGCTCTGAGCTGCACACACATCCCACAGCGGCGAGCCGCCCGCAGACCGGTGAAGGCCCGTGTGCAGACTTGACTGTTATTAGAGCTCACAGTCTCTGGGCAGCAGGCGACACGTGCTGTATGTGCTTCATGAAAAACCCTGGTAAGAAAGTCCAGAGGGAAGGCTACTCCCCAGACGCTGTCCCGGGTTGGAAAGAGAATCTCTCTGTTGGCAAGATGCCCCAAGAGATTCCTGGAGAAGCACTGACCCAGGGGACACTCAGGCGGGTGGCAGAGGGGCTGGCAATGTGGGTTAGTGTGAGACAGCAAACACAGACTTTTCTTTCCAGAATGTTCTTTCCAGCCATTCCTAGAAGGAGCCAGAAACCAAAATGATTGGAGAGGTTCTGTTGGCAGGTGGCCAATGAAGGCAGTGCTGTGGTTGGGGATATATAGATCCAGTGCTGGGTGACCTTGGACAAGGTGGCTATAAGGAAAATTGAGTTTACAAACATGAAGTCTCAGATGGTTAATTCCAATGGTTGTTGTTATTATTACTGTTATTACAGATCTCACTGCAGCAAGTGCACTGAGGGCGAAGAAGTTAGAAGAGGGGGAAGCAGTTTCCAAATTTCAGGAAATCAGACCCAGTCGGGAGTGGGGAGAGCGGCAGCAGACGTCTTTGGAGCTTGCCCCAGCACAAACACAGCGGATTCCATCCCTGGTAAACAGCTCTCCTGTTGGCCAGGGCACTAATCATAGCCAGCCTGGCATCTGAGCCACATATCCTCTCCCCCACACCCTGCAGCTCGAGGAGTGCTGTCCCACACTTACCTCCCCTTCCTTCCCCTGCTTTCTGGTGGGGCACGGGGCCAGGGTGAGCATGCCCTGAGCAGGTGGGCAGTAGGATGAATAGGAAAGTATGTGACCCAACTGCAGAAGTCAGAGGAAGTCCAGGCATGCTGAGATAGCAGGCATTTCTTTGTCAAACCACCACTGCTCACCTGCCTTGACTAGTTGTCTAATTAGAAGAGATTATAATAGTTATTACCACCAGGGCTCCCTGGCATTATATCTATATCTATATCTATATCTATATCTATATCTGTATCTGTATCTGTATCTGTATCTGTATCTATATCTATTCTAATATATATCCATTCTATTCTAGTCTAATCTATATTCTAATCTAATCTAATCTATATCTATATCTATTCTATTCTAATCTATATCTATTTCTAATCTATATCTATTCTAACCTATATCTAATCTATATCTAATCTATATCTATCTCTATCATCTATCTATCTATCATCTATCTATCTGTCTAACTATCTATCTATCTATCTATCTATCTATCTATCTATCTATCTATTATATTTATCTTTCACAGAAGAAGGGAGAGGGAGAGATAGAAACATCACTCTCTGGGGATCGAGCCTGCAACACAGACATGTGCCCTTGACCGGAATTGAACCCAGGACCCTTCAGTCTGCATGCTGAGGCTCTATCTACTGAGCCAAAATGGCTAGGGCCTCCTCTGGCTCTTGAATTTACATAGACTTAAAGGATTGACAACTTTTCCAAAGCTATTGTCATTGGGGAGTAGAATTGGTGGTTTTATCAGTTTGAGGAGGAGACAAGTAGCTCAAAATATTTCTCTCCCTCCCTCCATTGTTCTAAAAACAATGGTTAGCACCTCTTTCAAAATGTGAATACCCCTGGAAAGTAAATGTTGAAGTTATATGGAATTTCTCCTTTGTTATGAGTAACTCTCACTAGGTAATTTTCTAGCTGCTATCAACAACATTAAGGGAAGAGCAATGTTCTTGGATTGGGGTGGATGGCAGGAAGAACATCGGTTGGTTTTGTACAGTAGGGAACTCACTATGGGAGGTGGGGTATGTGTGCAGGGAAGCAGTATGAACCCAGGAAATCAAGAGCTTTGGGTGGAGGAGAATAATATTAAAGAGAAGGCAGCAGAGGGTTGCATGCAGGTCACAAGTGAGAAGGGATGGTACCCACGAAAGTCTTGTTGACTTGGGAGCTGGGCCAGTGGTGGGAAGCAACTACCTGAATGTGATTGCAAAGCACCCGCTGGGCTGCTTTGGGCATGTATGGTGTCAATGTTCTGCTTGCAGAATAAACTCAAGGAACTTCAATGGACACCCACAGCCCTCCCCAACTGAGGAGACCTCAACTTCATCACGCACACTGCCCTGTAGGTGCTCTCTGTTCCAGTAAGAATGTCCCACCCCACCCTTGGAGCAGGCGTCCTTCCTGGCATGGAGTGCCTCCCCCTTCCTGTTTGCCCAGGGACACCTGCCCATTTCCCGGTCCAGCAAAAGCTCTGTCTCCCAGGGACCCTTCCTGACATGCGGTCCACAGTGAGCTTCTCCTCTCAGTTTGTTTACCACTGGAACTGTTTGTTTTACATTGCCTTCCTTGTTTTATTTACCTTTTATTTAAGAAAACAGTGATTTTTATATTAAAAATTAGTCTGTTATCTGCTAATTAGAAAATTTGGAAAACATAAAAAACCAGAAAGGAAATCATACAGGAACTGTTAAATTCTGCTCTTCTTTCTTTCAGCCATTTTCTCTTGATACATTTCTTTTTAACTTAGTTGGCATTATGGACATATGCAAATTGCTCCGATTTTTATAAAAATAATGTCCACCTTTAATGATTATAAAATATGCTCATTAAAAAAATACTGAAAAGTAGGAAAAATTTTGATTTCCTAGACTCCCAATATACAGAAATAATCACTATAGATATTAACATATTTCTTCATAGTTTTTTCCCCTCTGTATTTTTACATGGTCAAGAGCATACTGCCAAGGTCGTACTGCATGTATTTTAAAGTCCAGTGAGCCCAGGGGGTCCTGCTGCTATGAAGAGCGACTTGGTGACAGGGGACCGCTTCCCCTGGGTAGTTCATTAGGTTTCTTCTACTTACAAGAGTCCTCAGAATCATTTAAGTGTAAAGATCCCACATATGGTTATAAAAATTGCTCAGCCATAAAAGTAACCATTCTGTTGTTCCGTGCAGTTCAGCTTTCATCCAGGGGGAAAAGACTTTTTGTTGAGTATTTCTTCTGGCACGGTGTCCCACTCCAGTGAAAACCTGGCCATTGTTAGCAAGTAGAGAGATTCCATCTGGTTGGTTGGGTGGAGATTAAGGTTCCGGAAACATGATAAGGGGAAAGGAAGAGAGGAGTAGGTGGCTAGTTAACGAAACAACTCAAGGTCAAGCTTTCTCCCAAGACTGCAAGATCCATCTGGAAATACATAATTCAACCAGATTCCTAAAGTCAGAGTTCAAACTGAATAAGGGAGATCTTCTTTCCTTCAAACTAAGTATTTTCTGTCCTTGCTGGTTCGGCTAAAGTCTGTCTTTAAATAATTTTCCAAAATGCATGTAAGAGAAGTATTGCTTATGAACAATTGAACGTTCATTTGTCCATTCATTCATTCATTCTCTCAGGATATTTGTTGAGGTCAGCATATGAAAACACTCTGTTGGGCATTGTGGTTATATAGCATGTGCATTCTGGTGGAAAATGGACCTGCAACTTGTAATAAAAGTGCTGTGATAGAAAGAAAGCGTCCTAAAAAAAGGCAGGAGTGGGGGGGGGGCACATACTAAACCTGAGAAGCTCAGGCGAGACCTGCAAGGCAGGTCTTGCAGACTCAGAGACTGAGAAGCAACCACATAGGATGGTCTGAACATAAACATTTCTCACTAAAAACAGGTCCCAGCAGTAGCTATGTCTCCTAGGCCTGCAGCTTCCTGGGCAAAGGTCAATCTCTACAGCACGTGAGCTTTTTCATTGCCCTTTTGCATCTAAGATAACATACCTGTCAGAGTAATCTTCTTTCCCAGACCCCTCAGGGCACAACCACTGCACCAGAGCACAGAGCCCCTCCCTGTCCTGTTTCCCACATACCCCCTCTCGGTGCTGTCCATGTTTATTTGTTATCCTGTAGCCACCAACGGGAAGCAGCATGTGTCGCTCCATTTTGCTTTTTATCCAATCCCGGAGTTTCCCCCCAGTTTGCTTTCTTCTGCCCCTTAAATCTAACACCAATGGATTTTATGGAACCCTCCTTACAGTTCCTCCTTTGAGTCTCATATAGTAATTCGCTGCTGAACAACCATTCTCCAGAGAGATTGCATAAGCCATTGAGGTTTTGCTTCCTGGCAATTGTTGTCTGGCTCAAATAAACTACTAAAAATTCTCTATAAAGGAAGAAAGGAAGGAAGAGAGAAAGAGAGGAAGGAAGGAAGAAGGAAGGAAGGAAGGAGGAAGATTTTTACTGTAACCAGACAAACAATACAAATATTCCCTAGAGAAATATTTTTTCTCTTTGTTTCCTATATAAATTTGATTGTAACATTGCATTATTATAATTTCCATAACGATGCCTCACTACTCGAGTTCCCAAAAATATTCACAGAATCAATCTCCCTAACGATGCACCTCTACCATTTAGAAGAATCTTATTCCGAAAGCACGCGGACCGTCTGCGCTCCAGCGTGAGAGTTTATGACGCGTCCATTTAATCCACTGTGACTCAACGGAACACCGCGTGGGCTTGTGTTCTGTTCAGGCAGCTCATTTAAACTTTTCTCAACTTCTGGGGAACTAGCTTAACTTTTGTTCCTATTCAGGCGTCGCTCTATGTGAAGTTCTATTTCAACGTTGGTTGTTCCTAAGCTGTCAGAAAAAGAGACAGTTTGTGGTCTAAAAATAAACATAAGGAGTTCCTGTCCTCAGCAATGGTAGGACAGATTTTACACAACGGTTCTGCCACATTTACTGCATGACACTGGGTTTGCAAAGCGTCAACACCCGGAATAATACCATGGAAACTTTGGGCATGAAAACAAGGGCTAGAATGGAAAGTACTTCCATTCCTTCCTTGTGTGAAGAGAGATAACATTAGCTCTGTTAGCTGGCAAAGACAGGAGCAAAAGTACACAGTGTTACTGGATTCCATATAGGACCAACTCCCCTCCCCTCCCCCAGGAATGCAGAGACAATTAGTTTACAAAGTTTTCCTTGGCCATTCCCCAAGCTTGTAAAAAAGGGCTTCTGTCCACAGTAGGCAGGCTCTCTCTCTCCTCTTACTGTTCATTCAAATCATCAGACCACTGTTTCCTGAAAAGTAGGCCAGGAATTACTAGCTCTTAAGGATAGGTATTGGTAGGACAAAAAGTTTCAGGGTAAAAAAGAAAAAAATCAAGAAACACTCATTTAGCTCTGGCGGTGTTGCTCAGTGGTTTGGCATTGTCCCATGCACTGAAAGGTTGCCAGTTCGATTCCCGGCCAGGGCACGTGCCCGGGTTTCGGGCTTGATCCCCTGGTAATCACTGATTGGCTGTCTCCTGCCAATCCTGCCTCTGGGGATTGAGCCTGCAACCTGCGCATGTGGCTTTCACTGGCATCGAACCTGGGACCCTTCAGTCTGCAGGCCGATGCTCTATCCACTGAGCCAAATCAGCTAGATCAAGTCTGTATTCTTTTTTGTTTTGTTTTGTTGCTCCTCACCTGAGGTTATTTTTCCATTGAATTTTAGAGAGAGTGGAAGGGAAGGGGAGAGATACAGAGAGAGAAACATCGATTGGTTGCCTCCCACAGAGACCCTAACCAGGGCAGGGGATTGAACCTGCCCTGGTTAGGGTGTGCCTGACCAGGAATCAAACCCAGGACCCCTCAGTCCACAGCCCGATGCTCTATCCCCGAGGCAAACCAGCTAGGGTGAGAGTCTGCATCCTAGATCCTTGCAGGCACCATGGTTTCTGAGCTTTCTGAGGTCACTGTTTTTTCTTGGGTTCTGTGACCCACCCCATGTTTTCAAAGTTTTATTTTCTTAAGTTAGCCAGAGTTGGTTTCTGTTGCTTGCGAACAAAGAACTGGAACAGGTACAAGTGTTATATAAACAATGACTGTTATGATTGCCCATTGGTGTGAACCACTCATGCTTCCTATTTGTCTTCCACGTGACAGAAGAACTGTGTGCTGAGACCTTCTCCCAGAGCCAGCGGTGGTGTCCAGGGTGCAAAGCTCTAGGCGGTCCCCACTCTCAGCTTCATGCATGTGCAGCTGGGCGCTGAGGGGGAGATTTTCCTTAAGGCCTGAGGGAGCATTCACTTCTGCAGTAAGTGAACCAACCCTATAACAAATGCATCATAGACCAATAACAGAAAGTTCTGGTACCTTCCATGAGATGACCTCATCTACAGTTTGTTCAGATACTGTTTCTTGGAGATGGGGGAGCAGACACTATTCCCAATAGATTTCTGCATGAAAGTCTTAGGAATTCCTTTCTAAAGTTTAATAATATCCATTGAGAATCTCTCTCTCACACTCACACACACACACACACACACACACACACCCCAACACACATAAATGTTAAGTTTATGGCTCTTCTGAAAAATATATATAGTATGTATACATATATATTTACTTATATATACACTGTAAAAAGAAATCATTTACATATATAAATTTATTTATATATTTTATTGATTTTATACAGAGAGGAAGGAAGAAGGATAGAAAGTCAGAAACATCGATGAGAGAGAAACATAGATCAGCTGCCTCTTGCACACCCAACACTGGGGAGGTGCCTGCAACCAAGGCACATGCCCTTGACTGGAATTGAACCCAGGACCCTTCAGTCCCCAGGCCAATGCTCTATCCACTGAGCCAAACCGGTTTTGGCTATTTATTTATATTTTATGTATATAAATATATTTACTTAAGGGAGAAATATTATATAAAATATATGTGTACAATTAGGAAGAGCCATAAACTTAATACCCATAAAGGCATTTGAACTACTGTTTTCCCTGGAGTTTTGATGGAAACCAATCTGTAAGAAGAGCGCCCTCTGCTGCCACTTGCACAAAATTGGTTTTCTGTCTGGCATGACAGAAAAATGCGTTAAAAGACTCTTAGGCTATCTAGTTGCTATCTATAATACAAAATAAAATCATGTTAAAAAATAAAATTATAGCCCTAATAGGTTTGGCTCAGTGGATAGAGCATCGGTCTGCGGACTGAGGGGTCCTGGGTTCAATTCCAGTCAAGGGCATGTACCTTGGTTGCGGGCACATCCCCAGTAGGGGTTGTGCAGTTGGGCAGCTGATCGATGTTTCTCTCTCATCGATGTTTCTGACTCTCTATCCTGCTCTCTTCCTCTCTGTAAAAAATCAATAAAATATATTAAAAATAAACAAAATTATATTTGAATGACTAGCACTTTCACCTCTTCGATATCCTCTTGATTTTGTAGAAAGCTATGTTGCCACATCTTTCTGTTTGAGTTTATTCTTTCAGTAGTAACTGTAATCCAAACTCTTAACTAAATGAAGTAACCTCTCTCTAGATGCCCAAATCTATAGGTCAGAGGTCAGGGCTAGCTCATCATAGTGAGCAGGGGGAAATGGCTTTATTCGCTCCAGAGCCCCCAGGAAAAGGAAATGTGCTTTACAACCAGCTCTGCTGGGCGTTCCCGGGGACAGTAGCAGGAAGGGGGTTGGAAAGGGCAGAGACAACAATCTTCTATAACAATCCATGATGCAACGATTCAGGAAAATCAAGGACACATTCGCCTGGCATCTCTGCTAAGCTTTACATTGGAACAGACTGGGCCCAGATACTGACCATCCCACCCACACCTGACCCATCTGGACAAACTAATACGGACTTGAGGGGCATCACAGCGGCCTCAGGTGTTAGCCTGGAAACTTCCATCCCGTCCAGCATTCCCACCTGCTTTTGTCTCTGTAGTTTGCAGACTCCCTGTCTGTGTTTTGTAGCTTCCAGAATCAGCTCTGAACTCTCACCTTCCTTGGCTCATTCTTCAGCTCAAGACTTGGTAGGCACTTCTTGGTTTTGCAATGTGTGCATCTTCAGGAAGGAGACACTCTCTCCGCCAGCTTCATCCTAGCCTCTCAGCCAAGAAAAGGGGTTGGTGGCCACCACATCTCCGAGGATAGTATCTTCTCTGAGCCCAGTTTCTTTATCATCTGTCAAATGGGAGCAATAAGGAACTCACTTCATCACATTTCTGTGATAATTATAGCTGACAAAGCATTTAGAATACATATTGTTATAATATGAAATAAAATAACTATAAGGTGTTATAGACATTTTCTAAGTAGAGAAAAATAATAATAGACTAGAGAGGCTTGGTGCATGACATTTGTGCACTGGGCACAGGGTAGGGCCCCTTAGCCCAGCCTGCACCCTTTCAAAGTCCGGGAGCCCTTGGGGGATTTCCAACTGACAGCTTACAAGGAGTGGCCCTAAGCTGTCAGTCAGACACCCTTAGTGCTGCTGCAGAGGTGGGCTGCTCCACTCACCAGCCATCAGCCTGGCTTGTGGCTGAGCAGTGCTCCCCCTGTGGGAGTGCACTGACTACCAGGGGGCAACTCCTGCATTGAGCTTCTGTCCCAGTTCAGTTGATTTGCATATTACCCTTCTATTGTATAGGACTAGAGGCCTGGTGCATGAAATTTGTACATGGGGGTGTGTGTCCCTTAGCCCAGCCTGCATCCTCTCTAATCTGGGACACCTTGAGGGATGTCTGACTGCCTGTTTAGGCCCGATTCTGGGTGCAAAATCGGTCCTGCCAATGAGATGCGCTCACTGGAAATGTGAAGGTGGAAATGCGGTGGAGGAATCTTCCTGTAGCTTTGGGGGCTGTTTCTGATGCGCATATGGTTATGGAATGTAGTGTCTTCTTCCTCCCAGAAGTTCTCGACCCACTGATTGAGAATCCCTAGCAGGGTCACCTAAGACCATCAGAAAACACAGATATTTACATTATTATTCATAACAGTAGCAAAGTTACAGTTATGAAGTAGCAACGAAATTAATTTTATGGTTGAGGGTCACCACAACATGAGGAACTGTATTAAAAGGTTGCAGCATTAGAAAGGTTGAGAACCACTGCATTAGAGGAACCTAAGCATGAAAGGGTTAACTGCCGAATGCTTCATTAAAAGCCTCGCAAATAACACATTTGCTTCCCTTCCTCCTTGCCTTGCTTGTTGGTCTTAGGTGCTAAGGTTTCTCTGCTCTGTTTGCTTTCTTTTGTTTCACCTTCTATTAATAGCAAATTGACATAGAATTGCAGCTCCAGAGCATTAGAGGTGTTGCTATGGAAACAGCTTTGATTCATGGATGTAAACATTAAGCTGTTGATGCTGTTCTCTGAGGTGCTGTCACAAAAGAGAAACGCAAAGTAATCGTGAGAATGACGTTTTGTTTTCAGAGACAGGGACCACACTCTGAAGGCTTGATCTGAAGGAGTATGTCGCACACGATTGCAGAGATCTGGGTATACCCTGGCTCTGAGGACGCTGCCTGACTCTGTGGCTGACATGATGTAGCAAGACTGAGACGTGGATGTTCTTTCTGAGCCTTGATGCTCATGCTATCAAGAACTCCCCAAACTTCCAATCAGATTAACATAAAATAAACATACCTCCGCTTCAGGCTTATTGGCTGTGGCTCAAAATTGTCCCCCTTTTTGGGGAGAGGGGAGGGATGGGAGCTACTGAAATTTAATTTCTTCCTTCAAAAGATTTCATTTACTTTTAGAATGAAGAGTTTCTATTCTTGGCTCTTCCTTCTTTCCCATTGCCTCCCTCCCTCCTTCTTTCCTTCCACTTTATTGAGGTATAATGTAAATACAATAAAATTCACTCACTTTAAGTGTATGTTTGATGAATTTTGATGAATATATGTAGTCATTTAAATTCCACCAAAAATGAAATGCAACACTCCCATCATCCTAAAAGTTCTCTCTGACCCTTTTCCCTGGATTCCCTCCACCCTGACATCCAGCCCCAGACAACCCTTCGTCTGCTTTCTGTCATGCTAGCTTTACCTTCAATAGAATTTCACATTAATGCAATCATATAGTATGTAGTCTTTTGTGTTTGACTCCTTTCACCTAAAATAATACTTTTTACACTCACCCATGTGATTGCTTATATTTCTTTTTTAATTATAATATTTCTTATACTCTTTCATTTCTTTTTCCTTGCTGTATAATATTACATTATGTGGATATATCAGTTTCTTTATTCACTTTTTACAGATAGAAATTTGGGCTGTTTCCTGCTTGTGGATATCCTACTATATAAAAACCCAGGGTCTGTAAGGACTGACCAAAGGCTACACTGAACACTAGAAGAGAGTCCTGCAGTCAGTGCTGGATTGCTGTGGTGACCCAGCAGTGACGGCCGCCGCTGCGGGTGCAGTGACGCAGCACTGACTGCCAAAGGGGCTGCGGATCAGGCCTGGAGAGAGACCTGAAGAGAGGCCCAAAGAGAGAGGCAGGGTTTGATCCGCAGCCTCTGTGGCAGCTGTTGATCAGCCATTGCCATTCTCTCTCCCAGCTTCACCAGCAGTCATGCCCCTGTTTCTCTCCAGGCTTTCTCAGGGTCTGCTGATCAGCCCTGCCTTTCTGATCAGGCCTGGAGACAGGTCCAGAGATGCTGACTGCCATAGAAACCAACCAATCAGAACCAAATCTGGGTGAACAGTGAGGAGCCAATGGCTGCCCTAAGAGGCAGAGCTTTTGACACTGACTGGCATAGCAACCGACCAATCAGAACCAAATTGGCTGGCAGGGAGGGCAGTTAGGGGGGAGATCGTGCTGGCAGGGGAGGACCATTGGGGGTGAGATCAGGCTGGCAGGAGAGGGCCATTGGGGGCAAGATCAGGTCAGCAGGGGAGGGAAGTTGGGGGGCAACCAGGCACTCAGGCAGCGAGGTTAGGGGTGATCAGGCCAGCAGGGAAGGGCAGTTAGGGGCAATCAGGCAGGCAGGCAGAGGCAATTAGGGCTGATCAGGCAGTCAGGCAGGCAGGCAGGTGAGCGGTTAGGAGCCAGCGGTCCCAGATTGTGAGAGGGATGTCTGGCAGTCGGACATCCCCCAAGGGGTCCCCGATTGGAGAGGGTGTAGGCTGGGCTGAGGGAACCCCCCTCTGTGCACAAATTTCATACACCGGGCCACTAGTTATAAATAATGCGGCTACATACCAGTGTTTGTGTGGACCTACGTGTTATTTTTCTTGAGTGACCACCTCAGAGAAGGACGGCTGGGTTGTACGGTAAGAGCACAAAGTTTCTTAACGTCATAAGAAGCTGCGATACTGTTTTCTAAAGTGGCTCAACCATCTGGATTCCCTCTAGCAATTTAAGAGCGTCTCACAACCTTGCCAACAATTTCTGTGCTTCTCTCATCTTGGACAAGCATCTGTTTGTGGACCACACTCTGAGCAGGACTACTCCAAGCCTTTCCTAGAAAAGTGTCCAGGATCCCACATGTAATCTGGAAAACATCAAGGCCTTCTGGTGTCACCGACCAGAACAACAGGCTCTAATGCAAAACTCCCGGATCAGGAAAATGAAAATTAGCCAACACCAGTTTGGCTCAGTGGATAGAGCGTCGGCCTGCAGACTAGAAGGTCCTGGGTTCGAGTCCGGTCAAGGGCATGTACCTTGGTTGCTGACACATCCCCAGTAGGGGGTGTGCAAGAGGCAGCTGATCGATGTTTCCCTCTCATTGATGTTTCTGATTTTCTATTCCTCTCCCTTCCTCTCTGTAAAATATCAATTAAAATATATTAAAAAAAGAAAAGAAAATGAAAAGTACACATGTCTACTTGTACAGCGTTACTTTTAACACCAACACTGCAGTATACTTTTTGTGTTAGAAACACTTAAAGTTTTCTATCTTTCCTAAATAATGGGAAATAAACACTATAGCTCCTTTTAAAAAACGATTCCTAATCGAGCTCTAACAGGCCTCTCGGCGTGAAAATATGCTCAATAGCATCATTGCTGGCCTGGTGAGCACGGCCTGCCTGTGGCAGATGTAATGGGTGGCCAGTCCTGACACAGGTGCTAGATGGGGACGGGTGGAGTGTGAATAGGAAAAAAACACACGTCAAGTTGAACCCGAGTCAGCAGCCCGGGAGGACAGAACACTTTGCCAGAGGGAGTACCTAGGCCACTTTTCCAGGCCACCGAAGTGTCTTACCCATCGGTGTGGAGGGAAGGAAACCCCATGGCGCTGGCCGGTCAGGAGAGCCTGCTGGCTGTTTAACTTTCTGCCCCTTTAGCAGGCGACTCGGAGTCACTGCACCGGCAAGGGAAGCGGGGGGTACAGTCCAGTGTGTGGTTTTCAGTCTGGCCTCTGCAGCCCCCGGCAGGCTGACTCAGCCCCTGTTTGTGATGGAAGAGAGTCTCAGGGTGCAACAGCCGGAAACGCACTAACACAGGCTCATCCCGAATTGCTCAGCGTGGGCTGGAGCCGAGGGCACTTGCTTTGCTGAGGAGCGCAGAGTCCATTAAGAGATGAATTCACGAGACCGGTTTGGCTCATTGAATAGAGCGTCAGACTGCGGACTGAAGGGTCCCGGGTTCGATTCCGGCAAGGGCATGTACCTTGGCTGCGGGCACATCCCCAGTAGGGGGCGTGCAAGAGGCAGCTGATTGATGTTTCTGACTTTCTATCCCCCTCCCTTCTGCTCTGTAAAAAATCAATAAAAAGAGATGAATTCACGGAGGAGAGATTGCTCTCTTCTCAACATGGAAGCAGCCAGAAAGGATGGGCCGTCCTGCTGGGCGGCTGCTGGGGGGTCATTTTTGGCAACGTGTTCGGAATAGAGCGCAGTCACCGAAGACACACGAAGCCTTAGACCTGAGCTAAAGCAGAGCACTCATTGTTTTCTTCTTCTCTCAAAAATAAATAAGTAAAGGTTGAAGAAAGTTTATGGTGAAGAGATTTATTTTGGGGGGTGAGGGTGGGGGTGAGAGAGGGTTATGGGAAACAAAGCCTATTCTTACTTTGACTGGGAAAGTCTTCCTTTTGTCCCTTTGCTATGATCAGCCATAGGTCACCGTGGCTGCAAGGACTGAAGGTATATGGCTTCCCACTCCTGAACGTGTGGCCCTTTCCTCCTGAAACAGACAGAAATGAGTGCAGGGTGTACGTGTAATGAGTAGAGTGAGTGTGGGGGTAACTCCATGAGAAACCGTCCCAGTGTTTTCCAAAGTGGCTGCAGCCCCCTGCGCCCTACCAGCAGCTCTGGAGAGAGTTCCTCCTGTTCCGCATCCTTATTGGCACGTAGTATGGCTAGTTTTTTTTTTTTTTACATTAGCCATCCTATTGGAATGTGGTTTTAATGTCCATCTCCCTGGTGATTAATGATGGATGATTATTTGCCATCTGTGTATCTGTTTCGGGGGACACGGCTGTTCAAACATTTTGCCTACTTAAAAAACTGGTTGGTTTGTTTTCCAATAATTGACAATTATTTATATGATATAGACACAAGTCATTTGTCAGTTGTGTTTTGAAAATATTTTCTCCCAATCTGTGGTTTGTCTTTCATCTTCTGAACATTGCCTTTTGAGGAGAGCAGAAGATTTTAATGTTGATGAAGTCCAATTTATTATTCTTTTCTTTTATGGGTCATCTTTATTTGTTTATTTTTTGTACTTAATAAATCTTTGCCTAATCCAAGATCAGTGACTTTTCCCCATGTTTTCCTTCTAGAAGGTTACAGTTTCAGGTTTTCCTGTGGTTTTTTTTTTTTTCAATTAAAAATCTCAAAGACTCAGGCCTAGAGAATATGAAGCTATAAATCCCCTAGAAGATGAAATAAAAAACACATACATTATATTTTATTGATCCTACACAGAGATGAAACTGAGCACCTTCCATTATCTGCCCAGCCCTAAGCTAAATACACAACGCATTTACAACCTGCACCCCCAGGGTGGGCACTCACTGATTAAGCCTGCCTTCCTCACAAGGCCCTTGGACTTCCCTTAGGCCATGACTAGGTCTGATTCATCTTCGTATCCTGAGCTTTCAGCCCCGTACCCGGCCTCCTTAACAGGGTAACCAACTCGATTCGTCTCCAGGATCTTCTCATTGAGCCGCCGCTGGCATCATGGAAAAGCTGTCCAACCTGGGACAGGGGTTTCATTCCCTGGCCTCGTTTTTTATATCCTGAACATGAAAGGTTTGAAGAGATGGTCTCTTCCATCTTAGAAACTCTAAGATGTTGCTTGGACAGCTGCTTAGGGTGTAGTAGGCAAAGGACACATAGGTGGAGGGACATGTTGCCCCCTCTCTTCTTGCTTTGTTTTCTATGCAGCTAAAGCTGATACCTGAAATGTCAATGACCTGCGTCTTCTGACCTTAAACCCCCCACCCCCTCCCACAAAATCCTCTCCCTCTTTCTATTGAATCTCTCTCCTTTTTAATGTCTTTTGTGTTCTCTGATTCACAGTCTACTCCGGGTTTTCAAAAACCTCTAAAAGGCTTGAGTCCACCTTTCTTGCAAATTGTTGGGGGAGGGCATGGGAAGAAAGAAGAGAAGAGAACAGTGTTTGTGTCCCGCCCTCCACCGCGTGGCAGCATGTGTCCTCGATTTGGACAAAGCCGATGAAAGGGGAAAGGAGTTCTTATTGATTGGCAGAAAGCAGAGACGGCGGAGCCCAGAAGCTTTTCTTTGGCCAGCCTCCCCATCGTGTTCCCCCCTCTGCACTGTCCTCCCCGGGGCTGGACACCCGACACTCCCACCCCCCGAGGTTCTCACGACATTGACAGTTGAGCTGGAAACCCAAGTCCCCATCCTGAGGGATTTCTCACTGCCTCCCCACAGACGCCCATGCTGCAGCCCTGGAGGGCATGTCAGCAAGCAGAGGAACTAAGAGGCCACCAGAGCAGGTGCCAGGGGACACGCCTGCTCTGGGCAGCCCCCCAGTGGCCAGGCTGTGAAACCAGAGACCGGCCCAGTCCACACAGAGGCTCTCAGCCACGGTGACTTCATTACTATGCAACTAGGGCGCCCAGCCCTGCAGGACTGCTGCAGCCATGTCTGCTCAGGGACACGGCTCTTCCTCACCTGGGCCTGGAGGATGGCTGCCCGGGGCTTTGGGTTCTCTCCTTTCTCTTTCGTCTTCTTTCTCAACAATGTCTCTCTCTTCTGGTTCGCTTCCTCACTTCACCTTTGCTGTCTTTCTTTTTCTCTATTCTTTTCCTTCCCCTTCCTCCTCCACCCTGCCCTTCTCTCATCCTTCCCCTTCCTGTTCCCCCAAGTCTCCCACCTGCCTCCGGTCTTCCTCTTCCCTCCCGTCTATAACCCCCCTCTCATGGAGGACTTACCCAGGAGTGCTCATGGGCTTCCTCACCACCAGGCGTCCAGCAGACACCCCCCCACGTCGGTGAACCCTCAACATAAACTCTCAGTGATTGTGGCCTAGACCACTGGTCAGCAAACTCATTAGTCAACAGAGGCAAATACCAACAGTACAACGATTGAAGTTTCTTTTGAGAGCCGAAAACCGACTTCTGCGCATGGGCCACGAAGTTTCAATTGATCGTATGCGCACGCCTGCATGTAGTATTTTGAAGGCCACACTCAAGGGGCCAAAGAGCCGCATGTGGCTCACGAGCCACGGTTTGCCGACCACTGGCCTAGAGGACGGGAAGAGGTTCAACACATTTTTTTTTTACACTTCTTCCTTTTTTAGACAGAGATTCCCCTCTCCCCCCTTTCTGGACATCATACGTCCGTTGGATTACGATCTCTGCATTCTCCCTCTGTCTGAAGCCCTAGTGAGAAATTGGAGAGCTCCCTTGCACACCTCACAGTTAATCTGAAGTGAGGCATTGCAGGCCTGAATGTCACAGGGAGTTAGAAGCAGGAAGTTGCCCAGTAGCCTCCGTTTCACATGCCAAGGTCCCTCTCTAAGACTTATCTGAGGGCTCCGGTGGGGAGTCCCAGGAAACGTAAAGCCCCTAAGAATTCATGTACATGAACGTTTTCGCAAGCAAAGCCACTGTGGCCAGGCATGGGTGCCTGTTCCCTACTCTTCTGACATAAGGACAAGGAGGAAGACGTCTCCTCCCGCCTTAGGGGGAGAGGGGACAGGCAGTCATCAATATGCACTGGGCCCAGTGACACCGCATGGCAGAAGGAACCATTTCCGCTGCCTCCCGGGCCTGGGCAGCAGGCATGAGCCTATCGGCAGCCACACAGAATGCTGCTTCTCCATGCGGTCACGGAGACAGGGCCTCACGTCAAAGCCCTCGGGGGACCGCCAGGGCCGCTAGAAAGTGCACAGAGTCCATTCTCAACCTCGTTCCTATACTCAGGCCAGGCCACCGGAGCAGGGAGTCTCCCATGTAGCTGTGACCTTGGATTCCACCAGGCATCCAGATGAGGGTCATCTGAATGGTCTCTGGTTTCTACGGATTTATATGAAAGATGCCTGCTGTTTCAGTTTCATAAACATCATCAGAAAGAGGCAATCTTTACTTCCCACTTGGGTTGGTTATTTTGCAATAAATATTGTCATTTCGTTGAACTTAGCAGTTTCAAAAAAGAGACGGTGCATTCGTTTTTTACTGCGGATGGTTTTCACTGTGGATTCTGGGACCAGAAATGTTAACGCTCTTCCCACTTGAAAACTGAGGAATTAAGGGAGGAGAACAATCTTTACTGTAAACACAAGTGGGTCTTATAAATTCCACTGGTTTCAACTGTAGAAATAGAAAGCCTTGTATCTAAAATGTGTATTACTATCCAATTGTAAGCCTCTGAAGTCGTCTTCTTCTAAACTAAAAATCTACCAATCTAAAGATCTAACATCTAAAAAAATATTAAAAAATCTAAACTAAAAAAAAATCTACTCAAAATCGTGAAAAAGTCCATCTTATCCTTAGTAAATTATGATGTCAAGTTCTATAAGCTGAATCTCTGCAGCTTTCTTGTTTCCCTGGGATGTGTTTAGGAAAGGGTATTTATTCTCTTTGGTGTCAGACAGGTGATGGTTAGGATCTCAGCCCCACATGGTACTTAATCCCTTGGCGCCTCATCAGAGAGACTGTCAACCTACAAAACAAGGTGGTTGTGAGGATTAAATAAGACAATGACAAACAGTGTCTTGCTCAACACAATGCCTGCTGCTCAGTGAGTGAGCAATCCTTTTACCTTCCCTTCCTCTTTGTCGGAGACACGGGGAGGAAACCTGTGCGGCCGACCTTACCCCAGAAAACCACCAGATGGCACCAATTTGGAGATCCCTCATCTACCTTCTGAAAACATCCTGCGATCCCATCCCTCAATATTTATCTAAGTGTTGGTTATCAAATCTGTGGGTTCTGCTCTTTCTGGCTTAAGCTCAGCTACTGAGGATAAATTATTTGGACGGACATTCCTCTACCAGCAAGGCGCACACTCCGCCTAGAACTGTAGGATACGTGGCACGGAATCTAGTCCATGGCAAAAGAGGGGTAGGAAGAAGAGAAAAGAGAGACAAAGAGAATGAAAGAGAAGCAAAAAAGGAAAGTCAGTGGGAAAGAGAGTGACGAGTGGAGGACAATAAAAGAAACCGGGAGAAGAAGAGAGGAATGAAGTTAATATTTGACTAAAAGGGGAGAGGACTTGGTTTGTTTTACATTCTGTGAAGCCAAAAGAGATACTTCCTTTCCTTGGTAAAGCAAGAGGCTTTGAGGTCTGTGTTCCCACCAGCGCAGGCAGATGGATGTACCTGGCTGCCCAGCCTATGAATGAATGCCAGAGACACACAGAACCTGGGCAAAGGCTGGCACCACACCCAGTTACCTTTCGACTGTCAGAGATAGCACCCCCTCCCTCAATTGCGGAGCTGAGATAGAGAACATCGCTGAGGGTTACGGGAAGGTGCGGGGTATGAGAGGTGGCCATCAGTGTTGTTTTTCCCTCTGATAATTCTGAGGGAGAAGCTGTTCATGGCATATGACAACTTCTCAGGCTCAATTTTTTTTTTTTTTTTTTTTACAGATAGGAAGGGAGAGGGATAGAAAGTCAGAAACATTGATGAGAGAGAAACATCAACCAGCTGCCTCTTGCATACCCCCTACTGGGGATGTGCCTGCAGCCAAGGTACATGCCCTTGACCGGAATTGAACTCAGGACCTTTCAGTCCAAAGGCCGACGCTCTACCACTTAGCCAAACCTGTTTTGGCTCAGGCTCAATTCTTTAAGATAGTGAGCTACCGGTCCCTAGGAGGCAGGCAGAGGCTATATGATTACCTGTTAGGATGCTGGGAGGGGGGGTGGGGGTCCTACACCTCCATTTAAAATTCCTCCTTAATTCTTTTACCACTGTTAACATTGATATTGATACTCATACACACATACTTATACACACACACATGCATATTTGAATAGGGGAGGGAGAAGCTAACACAAATAGCTTATTACAGATAGCTCTCTAACAAACTTCTCTTTAAAAATTGTACATTATGATACGTAACATTTTCCATGTCAATGTGTATGTTTACAGCATCACTTTTAGTATTCTCACAGGATTCGATTGTATGAATGCATCATTTCTTTAATATCTCCTATTCAGTTAGCAAGCAAATATTATTTATTGATCAACTATTCTTTGCTAGAAATAAAGGGAATAGCAATAAGCAAGAAAAGAGTCTGCCTTAAGGGAACTTACACTATAGGGGTATGAGATAGATAATAAACATATTCAATAAATAAACATAAAAAGAACACTGATTTGTCAGCATCTGACCACCTTTAGCCTTCATTACATGAGAAGCAGGAAGCAGATGTGTGAAATTATTTGTCTAAGTGCCCAATAAAACTGATTCAGACATGTTTGCAGAATTAAATGGGATGTTTAAAATTCAGGTCTAAATTTAACATTAAGGATATATTTGGAAAAATTACACAATTTGTATGAACTACCACTAATGCTGTCTTGTGCTATTTTTTCACACATGTACACTTAACTCCAAGCACAATAACAGGAATAAAACTCACAATTTAAATATTGCAAAGGATATTAAAAGTTTTACAATAGTCTTAATGTTTCATTTATGTTTAGTTTTTTACTTTTGTAAAAATCTAGAAATTAAGTACTGTCATAGGATGTTTTCCCCCCACTGTACTATGTTTTATTTTATCTTTTAAAAATATTTTTTATTATTAGAGTCCTTTCTGATGTTGCCTTGCTCCTCACAAACATGGAAGACAGGACTAGCCATGACAGGCAAGAGTACCCAGCAAAGCCCAAAGCATGCAAAGTTGCTTTACAGCCACCAAATGCTCAGTAGCCACGTTCCGCATGAACATGCATGGTCAGCAGGCAGGCAGATAACACCTTATCTGGTTGGTTGGAGCTAATAAAGAAAGCCTACTCCCATCCCTACTCTAATCATTCTTCGAGAAACAGTCTTTGCAACAAACGTTAGGTCCATGTTTTCACTAGTCCCAACAATAAAATTAATCTTATTTCAGCGGATTTCGGACAATGTCTTGGGAGTTGGCTTGGAAACTGAGTTCACATTTTTCATCTCTGAAGAAAACGCTGGAAAATACTTGCTGGTGGCCAACCTCCAAAGGGTGATCGGCCACTCAAACTTATTAGTGAAGAGAGTCCTCGTGCTGTCTAGACAAGCAGGACCTAATTTATTTTTAGTGTGCAGCAATTCTCCCCGTCTCAGAGTGTTTTCACGGCTCCCACGTGTGGTTTCTGGCATTCCAGTAACTCTTGTTTCCTTTTCAGAGCCATTTCTCCCCCCACTTCGGCCTGTGCGCTTGAACAGGGCAAGGGCAGGACACATGGGACTGGGTAAAGCTAATCCCAAGTCTCATTCCTCTGGCCCCAAGAACTCACTCCGAGATGGCCAAATCACCTATTCCTAACTGGAGACAGAATGAGACACTTGCTGGGAATTCTGGGTAAGATCCTGGCGGCCTTCGGTTAGCCTGGGTGTTGAAAGATGAGAACTTGGGGTCCTGCATCTCTTCTCTGAGGCTTAGAAAGGAGCCACTCCGTAGAAGCTGAGCCAAGGCACTAAGAAAGACTGGTCCTTGGTGAACCATTGAAGCCATATCATTGCCTAGTCCTGTGGTCGGCAAACTGCGGCTCTTCTACAAAATACTATGGCCTGAGAGAATCTATTTTGAAGAAGTGGTGTTAGAAGAAGTTTAAGTTGAAAAAATTTGGCTCTCAAAAGAAATTTCAATCGTTGTACTGTTGATATTTGGCTCTGTTGACTAATGAGTTTCCGACCACTGGCCTAGACTCTTCATGTAAGTGAGATAATTTTTTCATGTGTTAATCCAACTGGATTAACAGGGCTGGTGTGTCGATCACTGAGACAATCCAGGAGGACGCTGAACACAGAGCCTGGCCTGAGGACCCTCATGCATTTTATCATCTCTGTTGGTAGCAGCCGCCTCGGGGGCCACTCACTAGGTGTCCAGGATGCTCAGAGAAAGCCTCTTGCATGGTCTGAAGGTTTGGGAGGGTCGGAGGAAATGAAGAAGAGGAGAGGAGGGAATGAGAATCTCAGGTAGCGAGAGGAAGAATGTACAATGCATAGTGGGACCACACTGAGAAGACCAGCTGACAGAACGAGGACTTGTGGCGAGGAAGACAGGAGATGAGCCGGCTGGACCGAGGCCTAGCTGACTGCTGATCTTGGGTGCTGGCTAGAGAGCTTGGACTTTGACCTTTGAGATATAGGGAGATATGACGGCCCTGCTTGATCTGACAAATCAGCATTAACCTGAGAAACCCCTGCCTGCAGGCAATGCTGTGGCCCCCAGGCCATTGCCCAGGCTCCTGCAGGATGCCGGCCGGAGACAGCCCAGACCTGCCCCCCGGCGGGAGGCTGGGCAAGGCAGACAGGGGGCGGACCATGCTCTCAGCACCGGGCACTCTGCTCTCCGTGCGGGACCTCTTCTGGGCAGGGGGCAGATGCCAGCCTCCAGGCCTGCTCGCCTTTGTCCCTGAACAAGACGGATGGAGATTCACAGTGTTTGCTTTGTTTGGCTTCCTCCGTGTTTATCAGTTTTCTGGGTCTGCTCCCTCACCGCGCCCTCTGACTCACCCTGTGTGCGATGGGCGGGTGTTCCTTTCCAGGGCTTCAGAAGAAACTTCTTTTTCTTCTACACCCGCCCCGTTTTCAAGAGTGCGTTCAACTCAGATCACTTTACACCCCCTTTCTGTGAGGCCAGAAAGCAGTTCCGGGAGAATCTTGCTCAGGAAAGCAGAGAGGAAGGGAGCAAGTGGTGGTTAATTTCACACACAGATTTTCCTGACAGCGTCAAAGGCAGAACAAAACCAAGGCTGGGTTTTCCTGACGGTTAATGCAGACTATCGAGAGAGGCCTGGAGTCGTCTTAGCACCCGCTCTAGCCACAGGCTCCTTAGTAGTCTTTGTCCCTGAGTTTCCTCATCTATAAAATGACATGGCTGCATCTGCGACCTTCTGGGTTGGCTGCCAGCTCCATCATCCTAAACATCTGTCCTGAGAGCCAACAGCTGGGTGCTGCTCCGGTGGGTCAGAGAGGACTGGCTCCGTGTGGAGCTGAGCGCTGGAGGAGTCCTACTCACCCTGGTCCTCCTTAGTAGCCCCAACGGGACAAACTTTATTTAGTTTTTATTTTTATTTATTTATTTTTAATGTATTTTATTGATTTTTTTACAGAGAGGAAGGGAGAGGGATAGAGAGTTGAAACATCGATGAGAGAGAGACATCGATCAGCTGCCTCCTGCACACTCCCCACTGGGGATGTGCCCACAACCAAGGTATATGCCCTTGACCGGAATCGAACCTGGGACCTTTCAGTCCGTAGGCCGACGCTCTATCCACTGAGCCAAACCGGTTTCAGCTATTTAGTTTTAAAAATAAGTTTTTATCGATTTCAGAGAGAGGAAGGGAGAGGGATAGGAATGTCGATGAGAGAGGAACATTGATTGGCTGCCTCCTGTATGCCCCCTGCTGGGGATCAAGCAGGAATCCAACCAGCAACCTCTTGGTGCATGGGACGATGCCCAACCAACTGATCTACACTGGCCAGGCAGGACAAACTTTATTTTCAAGAAGCTCTGCATTTTATTCACCTCTTATTGGGCCTAGAGATCAGTGGAAACCCCCCTTGACAGATTTTTTTAAAATAAGTAAATCAATGTATAATTTAAGGAGCCCTGATTGTATGTCAGAATGGGGCATGAGGCACTGTGGTTCGAGCAGCTCACATGCCCACTCTGCTCCCTATGGCTGGTGACCTTGCAAAGACACTTGACTTCTCTGATCCTTTTAAACATGTTTCACCAGAGGTAATAACCCAAACCCGGGGGATCTATTCTGAGGGTTCCATAATGTACATAATGTGTTTAGCACATGCCTGGCAGCTCGCAAGGGATCAATACATGAAAGCTATGGGAAAAAGCAGCCAAAACTACTAATCTCACAGGCTTATTTTCTGCAGGCTTAGCTCTTCAGTCATGGAACTGGATCTAAATATTTCTAGCTCTCATACCGCCACCCAGCTACCTACTCAAGAACTTAGCTGACCTGTGCCCCCTCAGGGCCGTGGACCCTCGGGGTGTATGGGGGCCTCTATCATCTTTACGCCCTGAACTGCACAATCCAAGGCAGCTGTAGGCTCCTGTGTTGCTCACGCAGGCCTTCCTCACACAGTCCCTCTGGATACTTTCTACCTCAGTCCATTTCAACCACAGACAGACTTCTCTCCCACTTACTGACAGTCTTCCCTCCCCCCGCCCACCCCAAAGAAATATAATGTAGAAAGCATTTCGGTGGAGATGCGGGCTGTGCCTTAGCAGGTGGCAGACCACACGGTGCCAGGGCTGGGGGACTGCCCGGAGGTCGCCCAGCATGCCCTGTGGCTGAGTCCTTTGCTCCCTCACCCCAGCCTGGCAGCAGGCGAACCTGTGCCCCAGTAAAATGACAGCTTTCTGTGTGTGACATGCCAATGGGGTAATTGAAGGAAAGCTGGAACTGCTCATGTTTAACCCATGATTGCCAAATCTGTAAATGCAAGGCACTCTCATTGCTAGAGGGGTCCGGGAGAGACAGAAGAAATTCATATAACAGTCCTCTTTCAAACACAGGAAAACATGGGTGGTTTGAAATGCTGGCAAGTCCTCAATGCAATCTTGCTCCATTACTCATTAAAATTTAGGGAACAGCCCCAAACTAGGCCTGCTAGTCTGACTACTGCCCAAATGGCCAAAATAGGCACTCACTCTGCGGCCCTCGGAGCTGTGGTATCTGGAACCTTGAACCCACCTGCCAGAAATGAAGCAGGAAGTTACTCCAGGTCCGATCCCTACCTTCTCCTCTCCAGCCCCGAAAATCAGTCTTTGCCAATAGGAACGCCGGCAGCCATCTCTCCATCGCACAGCGATTACTTTATGAGATGAACAAGAGTGAGGAAAGCGAGGTAGCCAGAGACCCAGCAGAGCCGCACAAGGGACGTATCTACCCAGTGCGAGACATTGGGCAGAGCCGTGACCATCAGCAAGCAGCCGGCCAACTGGTGAACACATGACCTGGAGAGAACTCAGAGTCCAGAGAAATGAGTTTGAAATGTGGGGCCTCTGTAAGCACATCGCCGCATCAGAAAAGACAAAAAATTGTTAAGATTAAAATTCTATTTTAAAATTCTATTTAAAATTCTATTTTAAAATTCTATCTCAGTAATGAGCAGAACTGAGATGATAGGAAAAGTCAAATCCCATCCATCACCGGTTTGACATAGAAAGAGGAAGCTTCGGATGCCCTCTGAGAATGGATAGAGAAAATTAAAAAAGTGCAGGAGGTAAATATGACTAATACGGCGATTACCGTGAAGAAATATAATTCGGGCATTACAACAATTTCCAAGTGAGAAAGAAGGACTGGTGAAAATAGAAACAATAATTCAACATAATTGAAAGCCGTCTTCTCACACGTGTAGATAAGAAGCGCTTATTTTGAAAAGGAATCCAAACATCATGGCAAAGGGGTCTGAATTATGAGAACTGTGATGGTGAAGTGATGAGTCAGCATGTTGGGGAAGTGAGAACGGCCTCCCGTGTCAGACCAGACCTGGGTTCAGCAACCTCGGAACTTGGGGTCTGGCTGGGGAAGAATTCCGAGCCAAGACCCCAACGGGAAGAGAACATGTGGGGGATCACAGAAGTGGGGGAAGTGATTTGTAGAGGAATTGGGTGTCGGAAACAAGTTGTGGAGGTACAGGAAGGGCCCTAAGAGCTTGGGAGTGGGAAAGGTAATGGTAATGGGCCGGGGGCCAGTGGAGGGGGGAGGGAAAGGAAAGGTGCAGGGATGCTCTTGGGAGGGGGATCACCCTGAGTCCTCGCTCCTGAGGGTTTTAAGGGTGGAGAGTTTAGGGGAGGCCCCAGGGGAATGTCTCAAAAACACATTCGACAGTTTTCCAGGTGTATCTTTCTAGGGTCCAGCTCTCCATCATTGGCCAGTGCCAGGGCAGGGCTATTATTCAGTGCAACTGGTCCTCAGGGCAGCTGTGGCTGGTTTTGTTGTTTTTCTGGGCCTGGAGCTGAAATACAACCGGGGCCTAGATGTCATCTCTAGGGAGGAAAGGTCAGGGGGTCCAAACCACTGGATCAATGATATGTTAGGGGAGGAAAGGTCACCTGGGGCAAGGTTTATAGAAAACTGATTTCTAAAATGTTTTTAAAAAAATCAATGTTACCTTTTTGTACTTTCAAAAGTGACCACACTCACTATAACATTTACATTGAGATCTAATGTAAAAAGTAACAGTCTCATATTTGCATATCCCAGACATAGATCTTAATTGATCAGTGTAATTTTCTCCAAATAGTTTTCTTTGCGTGTGTTAAAATTATTATTAACATAAGTAGAGGTCCGGAGCATGAAATTCATGCATGGGGGTATGGGGCGGGTGTCCCCCAGCCCAGCTTGCACCCTCTCCAATCTGGGACCCCTTGAGGGATGTCTGAATGCTGGTGGGATCAGGCCTAAATGGGCAGTTGGACATCCCTCTCACAATCCAGGATGCTGGCTCCCAACTGCTCACCTGCCTGCATGCCTGATTGCCCCTAACCACTTCTGTCTGTCAGCCTGATCACCTCCTAACTATTCCCCTGCCAGCTTGATTGATGCTTAACTGCTCCCCTGCTGGCTGATTGCCCCCAATTGCCCTCCCCTGCAGGCCTGGTCCCCCCAACTGCCCTCCCCTGCAGGCCTGGTCCCCAACAACTGCCTTCCTTTGCTGGCCTGGTCACTCCCAACTGCTCTCCCCTGCAGGTCTGATTGCCCCCAACTGCCATCTCCCTTGAAGGCCTGGTCCCTCCCAATTGCCCTACCCTGCTGGCCTGATGGTTCACAACTGCCCTCTCTGATGGCCATCTTGTGTCCACATGGGGGCAGCCATCTTTGACCACATGGGGGTGGCCATCTGTGTATTGGAGTGATGGTCAATTTGCATATTACTCTTTTATTAGATAGGGTTCTTTTGTTTTCTTTTCACAACAAAGGGGTTATAGAAACATATTTAATTCACCCTAATGATGATGATTTGAAATAACATTAGTTGTCTCTTAAATATTATCCAAAATGTACGTAAATCCATTACAGGATACAGCTATATATTTTCCTCTACTCTTCAGTGCTCTACACTCTGAGCCCAAAGAGAGTCAGCAGAGCAGATTTAATTGTACACTTTTGGCCAATGAGGGTTTGTGCTGCATGCTTCCAGCCAATGAGAGCGATCATAATTGTAACACAATTATTTATGCTCCTGTGACTTCTCTTCCTGCTGTTGATTGTGAATTCTGGAAGAAAGTTTAACCTATTATTGCTGGTGTTTAAATCAGACTGGAAGTTAAAAATGAAAGCGCTATACACTTTCAAGGCACTTTAATGAAGAGTCCAGAAACAGAGGATGAAGCTCAACAGGCAATTAGTGCTTGTGGAACCTATCTGATATCACGAATATTGAGTCATCCTCAATAATATTTTAGCCTGGAAGAAAGAACTGACAATTCATAAACAGTACCTGGAATCAGGCAATTATTTCAAGGAATTTGAGGAGCAGGGGAGAGCATTTGCCACTGTTGAGAGTCAGAGACGCAGCCCCTTAAGGGCAGGGCTGCCCTAACTTGACTCAGCTAGAGCTCCCAGGCCTGGTGACTCATCTGTTTCCTGCCCTGAGCAATGTGCATGGAGTACAGAGTATTTTGCATCGTGCTTTTAATTTTTAACTTTATATTACATAAGTATATTCCGGACATCTCTCCATGTCAGCATATATATAATCTGTCTCATGCTTTTTAAAGACTCCATAATATCCCTTTGTATTCAAGTACTGTAATTTATCTAACCAACTCCCTATTAATGGACATCTGGCTTGCCCCAACTTTCGATAGTACAAACAATAATGCAATTGCCATAAAGCCTTTAGAAGATGTTACATAGGTTTACACTTCTATCCGACTTTTGATAATGTGTCCTCCCCAACATTGGGTATTATCTAGTGTTTTATATGCTTTTAAATTTAGAAGTGAAAATAACATTATTGCTTAATTTTCAATTCTTTAATGTTACTAAATTTGAAAATCCTTTCATGTTTGAAGGACATTTTGCACTTCAAATTCTCTGAGCTCCTGGCTCATGACATTTGTCCATTTTCCTTTGAGGTGTATTTATTACACTGAAAGCTTGGAAATACCTAAGTTGTTTCATATATTTTATACAATAAACTATTATGTAGTCATTACAAATTATATTTCAAAGGGTTTTTAATGATGAAAACATTCATTACTGGAACTAAGCCGAAATATAAAATTGCACATAATATATCATTTTTTCACTATTTTACTAGCCAATGGAGTGATACCTGTTCAAAGTTAGCCTTGAATATAGAAATACAGAATTATAGATTTCCTGCGTTGGAAGACACTGGAAGTCTCTAAAGAAAACACGTAAATGATGCCTTTAGACCAGCAATTTTCAACCTTTTTCCTTTTATGGCACATGAACTAGTTACTGGAATTCTGCGGCACACCAACGAATAGATTATATTTTTTGCTGATCTGACAAAAATATAGGTATAATTTTGATTCATTCATGCTGGACAGCCACTGTGGTGTTGACTGCTGTCATTTTTTATTTGAGCATCTGAGGGGAAAGAGGTCAGTCGGGTCCTGCACGTTTTAAACATCCTTGCAGCACACCAGTGGGGTGGGGGCGGGGGGTCGGATGGTTGGAAATTGCTGCTCTAGGCAATGAGTTCCTCACAAGCAAAGGCTACAGAACTTCCGCAGTGACTGCCACACCACAGATGCTTCGGGACCGATAACTGATTCAATGAGGGAAGGAGCCACATGCGTTGCTGCAGGCCTGTCACCTGCTGTGTCCCGATAGTCTCTCAGGATGGGGCCTCCTGACTGTGCACGGCTGCTGCTGACTCTTGTAGACTCCTCTCATTTTTCACAGGAAAATGTGACTTTTGGTAACTTTACTCTCCTTTTATTTTCTGATACTTATAGACAAAGTATGGATCTCTTTATATATTATACTGGTATTAGAGATGCAATATACACTGAGTGGTCAGATTATTATGATCTCTGAATGCATAATAATCTGGACACTCAACACACACACACACACACACA
Organism: Antrozous pallidus; assembly: GCA_027563665.1. Lineage (NCBI taxonomy): Eukaryota > Metazoa > Chordata > Mammalia > Chiroptera > Vespertilionidae > Antrozous > Antrozous pallidus. The sequence continues at coordinate 78,247,357 of CM050521.1, read as the reverse complement.
CACACACACACACACACACACACACACACTAGAGGCCTGGTGCACGAAATTTGTGCACGGGAGTGTGTGTCCCACAGCCCAGCCTGCACCCTCTCCAATCTGGGACCTGTCAAGGAATGTCCAACTGCTCGTTAGGTGTGGTCCAGCCAGCCTGGCCAGGGGGAGGAGACATGGGTGGTTGGCCAGCCTGCCTGCTGGTTGAACTCCTGGTGGAGGGGACAATTTGTATATTAGTCTTTTATTATATAGGATATACACTGAGTGGCCAGGTTATTACGCGTTCAGAGATTATAATGATTTGGCTACTCAGATTATATGAATATGTCCATTATGTATATTTCTATTCTGATTTCTGCATTTTTTTCAGGTGACCTTATTTTCCTATTACAACTTCTTAGCCTCAGAAGTTTCTATTTTTTACACTTCCACAATGGCAGATGAGAATCACTAGCTGGGAGATGGTGATGGGGATACAGGAGGTATAGCAAAGCACGAAGGACAGAGAGAAGGGGCATACAAGCCTACAGAGCACTGAGCACACCTTGACCTTAGCCTTCACCCAAGATCAGCTCTCTTTTATGGAATCATTTACATGGACCTTGAACCTCAGAGCCCTGCCGAGGGTGGGGCAGCAATTAATGCTCTTGGGACAGCTGATGTCTTTGACAGCCAAGAGTGATTGGCACACATGTGTGTTGGAGAAAGTGGTCTTGCCACAGGCTCAAGTTTATCCTGACCGAGTGCTATGAGACACACGACTGTACTTTCAAATCAGCAGACCCAACTCCAGTGTGACCCAGGGAGGTGTTCACTTTGTTAAATTGCCATTGAATCCCTTTGGGGGCAGAATTTGCTGTATTCTCCATGTTAGTAGGAGTATTATTATTATTGCCCCTATTAATGACAATGAGGAGAAAATGCAAAATAGTTAACACACACCATTTCTTCTTCTCACACCACCATTGTGATGTGGATATTGCTGTTGTCTTTTCTCAGATGGAGATCACATAGGAAATACATAGAGCCAGGTAATCAATAGCTCCACAGTCTGCACACGCCTCCCTTTCTCTGTGGATTCATGCCAAGTCACACAAAAGCCTGGTCATTCCTACCCAAGAGGAAGGTTGACAGGGTTTGCAGATAATAGGAGCCTTAGCATTTTCTCATTTGGAGAAAGAGAGAGAGAGAGAGAGAGAGAGAGAGAGAGAGAGAGAGAGAGAGAGAGAGAGAGGAAATATGTAGCTCTAAGACTCCATAGGAGTAAGAGGAATAGAAACTTTATAGCTGTCTAAACACCAAAAAATGTTTAGGGTGCCCTAATATTCAACCTGCTCTGTAGGAATAAGATGCTCTTGTTACATTTTAGAAATGACACAATGGCTGCAAATCGTCAGCATGCCAACAACACAGGCCCAATCTTATTAGCTCATCAGAGAAATGCCCATCGGAATGTACATGCACGTGCCTGTGTGTATAGCACGTGTGTCCAGTTGGTCCTCATTGTTCACAGAACCTGGATTGTGAATTATGTTCAAATGTATCTCTAGCCCAAACCCACACTCAGGGCACTTTGTGGCCACTCAGGGACAGGCACGGAGCGGTGAGAAAGTTGTCACCCGACGTGCACTTTCCCAGCTGAGTTCAGACAAAGCGACGCTGCCACCTTGTTTCAGCTCTCGGACTATAAGCGAGCGTCCTTTTCGTGTTCTGTTTTAAATGTGCCTCATGTGTTACTCATACTTTTGTGCTTTCGTTGGTGATTTTACTGTTCAAAACGGCCCCCAAGTATCTGAAGTGTCCACGAGCATAAGAAGGCTGTGAGGTGTCCTACAAAGAAAAATATGGGTGCCAGATAAATTCCATTGGGGCCTGAGTTAGAGTGCTGACGGCCATGAGTTCAATGTCAATGGAGCAACAGTGTATGTTAAAAAGGTGTCTTTCAACAGGAACACACCTAAGACAAGGTTCTGTACTTCTGTTCACAAAAGGGTTGTGAAAACAGGTGCACAAGAACCAAACTCTGTCTTTTCCCGGAGAGCACCAGCTCCATATTTGCTGCTTAAGTGTTTATGGTGACTTCTACCACATAACTGCCGTGAATAACAAGAATCAGGTGTATGTCGACATGTATAGAATGTCTTTTTATATAATAGGAATGTGTGTTTGAGTCATGCCTCCTAGTTCACTGAGATCCTGAAAACTTAATCCTATATTGTTTGGTGATAAATGATACTTGGGAGAAAACTTAACATTGCATAAAGGACATTTTTCTAAATTAGGGTTTAAAAGTTCTATTACTGATCTTTTGCTTCACTAGCAATATTTTTGACCAACAATAACAAAATTGCAGCAGCACGGGAATGTTGCTTAACTGCTGCTTGGCAGAGTGGGCGTATGTGGGCTATAATAGTTGGTGAACGTAGTTGCAAAAACACTTACTTGGACTGTGACTACATTCCAAGCAAACTTTTCACTCCAGAAATCTGCCCAAGAGTTTGTTATCTGGTTGATAAATGGGCTTCTGGACATAATATTCTGTCCAAATCTCTTTGCATGTCAGCATACCCTGTACCCTGGAACAACAACCCAAGCAGAGTCAGATCTTGCCAAACATGGACGCCACCTTTCGTGAAAGCCAAACCCCAGTCCTCCCAGGTCCACTCCCCTCCCTGCTACCATGTGAGATGGAGTAAGACATTCATCAGCCCCATTTATCTCGCTGCACAGTTGCTTCGAGGAGCTTCCCTGCATTTTTCTGTTCTCCACATTGGACCACAGCCTATTTTAACGCACCTTAAATTTGGAAAAGAAATCAACTAAAAAAGTGGTGAGAAAAAAAATAAGACAAAGCCACCATTTCTTAGTTGATCATTTCCATAATCCTATAGAATAAAAGCCTAATATGCAAATCCACCCAACAGCAGAATGACCAGTCGATATGAGGCGCACTGACCACCAGAGGACAGACATGTAATGCAGGAGCTGCCCCCAGCCTGCAGGCCCCACGCCAGTCAAGGTGGGTGCCAGAGGGAGCTCCTAGTCGCCCCATCAGTCATTCTGCAGAGGGAGGTGACTGGCGGAGGCAACAGGCTGGCAAGCAGGTGGTGCCAGGTTGGCCAAGATGGGTGCCAGCAGGGGCCCCATGATCACCCCACAGATTGGCCCTGATCAGCAGCCAGGCCTAGGGACCCCACCTGTGCACTGGGCCTCCAGTGAAATCGTCAAGGCAGCCTGTGTGGTGAAAAGAGCCCTGAACTGGGAACCGGGGTACTATTTCCGTCGATGATGTTAATTGCCTGTGTCAATCAAGTAGGCAAGTGACTCCACTAGGCCTGCATTTCGTTATCTGCAAAGGCTGAAGCGGGACGAAACGTTCTTTAGAGTCCCTTTTAGGTAAAAAAAAATTCCCAGGCTCAGTGCTTTAGCTGGACTGCTCAAGACGATCGTGAGGCTTTTCAGATCATCTTGACATTAAAAAGATTTCTATTTTAAACCCTGAAAAATGCACGAGAATGTAACATTTCATATTCTCATGCATTCAGGCCTGGTTGGCTGAAGAATGTAGGGGTAGGCAAAAGTAGGTTCACAGTGGGGAGTATATGAAATAGAGTTCATTCTTATTATTCATGTATGAATTATTGAATTGTTTATTATGAACAGCTGTAAAACTACTTTTGCACACCCTGTATATTAGCTTTCCTTTACCCTCAGTGATTACAGATATTGTTTATTTGTTAATTCGATAGCCTTTCTTTTTTTAATAATCAATTAGCAAATAAAATCAGAAAATGTTTAAATAACTTACTATATGGCTATGATTTATTTTGCTCTTGGTATCTAAATATTTATTTTATTGTTTTTGTTATTTTTATAAGCTCCCAACACCACTTATGAAACAAGATAAGGTAGAAACCAACTAATAGCTTAATTGTGACATTTCAATGAACCAATTTAGTTAAAGTCATCTGTTTATATCTACTTTTAAATTTTTTTATTTAAAATTTTTTTATTAAGGTGTTACATATGTGTCCTTATTCCCTCATTAACAACCCCCCCCCATCTGCCCCACTCATGCCCTCATCCCCTGTTGTCTGTGTCCATTGGTTAGGCTTATATGCATGCATACTAGTCCTTTGGTTGATCTCTCCCCATTAATCCCATGTTTATATCTATATATATTTTACCTTGACTGAAGTGTTTTCTTATTTTTTTATGGAGTAAATCTTCCAAGCATATCATCTGTAGAGAATCGTATGGTTTCTTTTATTAGGTTTTATACTATCTTCTATGTAAGTCAATGTTTGGCAAAGCAAATCATAACCTTCTATAGCTTACCATTTCTATAGTCAAACCATTTTTGTTTACTTATAAATTTATCTTCAATTTGCGCCTTCATTTTTCTTATTTTGGGAACTTCTCTATTTCATCTTCTCTGCACCTACAAACACTAAAGTAGTTCTGAATTTAAGATTTTTTTTTTGGCAAGTCACTTTATAGAGTATATTGGTAATAAAAAATAACTTCTTTCCCTAAGTCACCTGTCTGTAGATTCAGACTTTTTTAATTTACAGTTTATTACACTGGACATACCTATAAATATATGATGTGGATAAGTAATGTTTCCTGGAACCTTGAAATGCAAAGATGAAGATTTCACACAGAAATGTGTTAATTATTAGAGTGCCAGGTATGGGAGAACAAGACCACGCATCATGTAACCTTACTTCACAGAATCAAATTAACAAAACACAAACTTTCTCTTAATATTCAGCATTATTCTTTTTCTTGGATAAACTAAACAGTTTTTATAGAAATAATGCTTTTATGACATATTCAATTTTGCTAATTTGGAAAAAAATCACTACTATAATATCCCCAAAACCTATAATTCTTTGTAGAATTTACTGGAACAGAAGGAAAATTCAAAGTTCTTTCAAGTTTTTATTCACCATAGATAAACTATCTTAAGTACATTTATAGAATTAGTTTAAAAAAATAAGATTTCCCTAAACAATTTAGCTGATTTTTAAAAAATTTCAGACAGTCAATATTTTAAATAGAATCCCCTAGTGTGCTCTTATAGTATCTTAAAACTTAATCATAATTAACTGCCTCTCTCAGCTTTATAGAAGAGGGAGCAAATTCTGATAATAAGACCTTTGCCATTCAATGCTGTGTTCAAAAGAAGGGTATTAAGAAAGATAAGGAAGCCTATTACAAGCTGTTTGCCAACCACAATGTATCTGCCTTTGAGATAATTAAGGTGTGGTTGATGTTTAAATGATTTGTTCTCAGAAAGAATTTTTTAAATACATAGAGTAATCTTTGACCTTTACTGTACTGAGTCAACAGAGTGCAAGAGAACTTCCAGTAATTGTTTTTGCTCTTCCTCAAGAACATCTTTGAGCCCTGGTTTGACTCATTGGAGAGAGCATTGGCCTGTGGACTAAAGGGGGTTCTAGTTTCAATTCTGGTCAAGGGCACATGCTCAGGTTATGGGCTCCATCCCCAGTAGGGGGCGTGCAGGAAGCAGCTAGCTGATCAATGATTCTCATCATAGATGTTTCTATCTCTCCCTCTCACTTCCTCTCTAAAATCAATCAAAATATATTTTTTAAAAAAGAACATCATTGAATTGGGGGAGAAACATTCCTAGAACATCCATGTAGACATGTAGATGCTAAGTATTTACATTTTTATTACTTGTTATTTTATGTTATAGTAAGACCAAAGAGATGTAATTACGTTTTGCTTTGCATTCTATAATATGTGTGCTCAGAACTATTACATTTTGATGAAGAAAATGGGGAAGAATATTAAATAATGAAAACTACTACTTATTACTATCAACCAGACACCATGCTTAGTATTTTAAGCAAACATGAGTTTATTTGATGATGATGATGGTAATGATGATAATAGCTAATATTTGTTAAGCAGCAATTATGTGCCTCACACATGCTAGGAATCTGAAATACAATAGTATACATATGAAGGACAGTCCCTGATCTTATGAGATTAGGGTTAAGTGACAATGTGTAGACAGATCAACAATGATGATACAGCGTGGGGATGGCTGTGATGTGAGAAATAGAGATGCTATAGAAGTACATTGGAAAGATGTCTGACCCAGATGTTATTAAGGCAAAAGGAGAAGGTGTGTTATACAAGACCCCCTGGATGTAGAGAAGGAGCATGAAGAAACAGCTAGAGGGTAGAAATTGCATGACCCTTTCAAAGGTCTACAAGCATTTCAGGATGGCAGAAGAGAGTTCAAACATGGATGTAATGAGACAAGCTTGGGAGGTAAGTTGGAGCTGCTCATGAATGCCACATAGAGGAGCTGAAGCTTGGGAACAGAGAGGATTATGCGCTGATCAGACATGTACTGGTATGTTAGATGACACTGCTACCGTGTAGATAAAGGATGGGCTTGGGCAAGACCACTGCCCATGACACAACTTAGTAAACCTGCTGTCATTGGGCAAAAAAGGTGATGAGAGCCTGACTTTGGGGCAGTGACAGTGGAACGGATAAAATGTGATTTGATTTGAGGGAGATTTGGAATGTAGTCGAGTTAGGCCTCAAATGTTGAGGGAGAAAGGTATTGCCAAGTATTTGTCTTAAGTTTCTGGGAGATGTGGTTGGCACTTAATAAGTTTGGGAACATTTAATTAAAATGAGGAGCTGGTTTTGGAGTGAGGGAAAATAAGCATTTTGTTTTGATGAGCTGAGTGTTGGAACCTGCAGGTGAGGAAATGACATTTAAGGAGGTTACAAAACAGGATCTGAGCCAGCACGGTCCGGCTCCCAAGTCCCTGCTCTTACCCACTGCCCTGCAGCCCTCAAACCCTGCTGCACAGCTCTTCTCGGGGACAGGATGCTGGCAGGCTGCACTCTCTCGATGCTTCTTGTTTGATCCTATGGGACGGTAATGCCGTGTTCTAATTCAGTGGTGCCACTGACTGCTTGGTGCTGGGCAAATCGTTAACCTTTCAGGACCCTCTGAAAGGGGGGAGTTGAACCAGGTGGATCTTTTTTTAAGGAGCTCTGGGAGTGGGTGTGGAAGGAGCTTAGGATAAGGAGAGTGTGAATGTGTGTCCTTACAAAAGGCTTATCACCTGGAAGTTTTTCTCAAACCAATAACTCTCAGCTAGATTCTTCTCACCCTGCTTGCAGTTGAGACCCATGGCCTTGGCTGCTGCTGTATAGCCTCCAAACACGCTCAGAGAAATAAAGGTTGAAAACCCCTAGACCAGGTGATCTCAAATTCCTCCTTTGTCTCTAAGATATTATAAAATTCTGTCATTACAAACCAATTTCTTTAAATTATTCCACAGTGGTTTTGCTTGTTTTCTTGCTACATCTTCGTTTATTCATCACATATTTACTGTGTACTAGCTAAGGGTCAGTTCAAACTCTACACACTCAGGATATAGCAGTGAGTCCTATACTTGACACACGTACATTCCGGTGGGGAGGGGCAGACAACACACTAAAGGATGGGCAAACATATCCCATGTAGTGATATGTGCTTCTGCAGGATGGTAAGGATAGAGAAGCTAACTGGTTACATCAGATTAAGGAGTCAGTGAAGGGATAATATTTAAGCTGAGTTCTGAAGAGCAAGCAGGAGCCCAGCTATGCTGAGATTAGGAAAAGAACATTTCAAAAAGAAGGAAAAAAAATATGGTGTAAGAGCCATAAGACAGTGCATCAATTAATCTGTATGGTTTGGGTTCTTGTTTTTGTTTTTGCTATAGGTAAGAGAAATCCCAAATCCACCTGGTTTAAGGAAATAAGGAAATTAATTATCTATAATAATAAAAGCATAATATGCTAATTAGACCAGACAGCTGAATGACCTTCCAGACATCCTTCCAGATGAACCCGGGGCTGTGAGGGCTGAGCCCCTTGTACAAATTTTGTGCAACAGGCCTCTAGTTTCATATAACACGGGAGGCCCAGAGGACAAATTTCGTGTGTGGGTACGGTCCCTAGGCCTGGCCTGAGATCAGGGCCATCTCCCCCAGCTTTCCATAGCCGGCTCCACCCCCTGCTGCTACCCACCCATGGTTCCCCTTTTGCCATCAGGTGATCAGTGCCTGAAGAATAGGGGAAGGGACCGAGAGGTAGGCTGTTCCTGCTCACTTGCCAGCACTGCCCCCCACCCTGGGTCACCCTGTGTGGAGCGATTGGCAAGGTGGAGGCCTTGGCCTAGCACTGCCCACGTCCTCCACCATCCACCCCTGACTCCCCATTTACCATTAGGCGATCAGAGCCTGCTGGGGAAAGGGACTGAGAGGTGGTCAGTGCACCTCATAGTGACTGGTCCAGTAGTCGTTCTGGTCATTCTGCCCTTAGGGTCAATTTGCATATTCCTCTTTTATTATATAGAATAGGAATTTCAAGGACCTAGTACCAGCACCCACTGCACAAAGTCATCTGCAGCTGGTGTTCAGAAGGGAGCTTCCAACGGCACGTGGAGTTATAAGATTTTTTGCCCAAGTCCCCACAGTGAGCACCAAGAGGCTCTCCACTGATGTGGAATGAACCCCATGTGCTCTCTCCCGCACCAGGAATAGGCAACAAGGAAATACTTCCCATGGTTCAGTTTTCGCCTGCATTTCTGACCTAGTCATTGCCAAGGGGAATGAGCTAACTGCATTGTTTTAGGTCCTAATCAGGCCCATTCCTTTGGCTGGGGTTGTGGTGAACTTTCAGTATTGTTTTTCTTTCAAGTCGGTAAAGCTGTCCTTTCGTTATGTTGTGTTTTGCCTTCAATCTGATGAATTGTCATTATTTTTCTTGCTAATCCTCTGTATATAGTGCCTGATCTCAGAGCATCTCTGGATTATATAAGGGAAGAGGCCCTGAGAACATTAATTCTCAGAGAATACACACTTAAGTCTAGACTCTACTATGATTATTCATTAATATAATCGTATTGTTTTCGTTCTCTCAGAAATCCATCACAGTCTCTGGTTGGCAGGTATATTTTTCCTCCCAAACTAACACTAGTATGGATTTATTTCCTCTTATACTGCTTTACTGTTCTGCTAGTTAGTGTAACTTTGGAAGAGATGGGAGGTAAAATGGTTAATCTGCCATTTTTAACCGGAATTGCCTGAGATTTCAAAAGGGGAGTTATTAAACATAAAGGAGAACAGGACTTCCCCTTTCAGTTAGAATATAGCAGGGAGCAGAAGACCCTTGTTTTCATGGTAATCACAAAAAGCAAACAAACAAACAAACAACAACAAAACAGACAAAATGAAATGCTACTTTCCTGTGGGACTAGTGAAGAATGATTGGCTAATATTCAGTTACTCAAAAGAAGGTCAGTATTTTAAAAATCAATCATATTTATTTTTACTAGCCATGAACAACTGAAAGCTAAAATAAAATAAAAAAAGTATTATTTAAATGGCTCCAAAGAAATGAAATACTTAGGGCATAACTATAATAAAATAGTTGCAGAATCTGTATGATAAAGACTATGAAACATTCATGAAAGAAATCAAAGAAGCTGTATTGTATTTGTGTAATGAAAGACTAATTATTAAGATGTCAATTCTCCCCAAATTGACCTACATGCTTATTATAATTCTAATAAAAATCCTGACAGGATTCTTTTTACTTATTGACAAAATGATTTTAAACTTTATATAGAAACCTGAAATAAACTAGAATAACTAGATAAAATGATATTTAAAAAGAAAAACCAGATTGGAAGACTCATGTTATTTCATTTTAAGACTTACTATGAAGCGTCAGCAATTCAGACAATGAGGTATTTGCGAAAGAATAGACACAAAGAAGAATGAACAGAGTATAGTCCATAAATAGATCCACCTAAGTATAATCAATATTTGACAAAAGTGCAAAGGCAAATCACTGAAGAAAGTATAGTTTTTAAACCAATGGTATTGTAATAATTGAGTAATATACATATGTGAAAACAAATGTCAATGCATCTTTGCATAAAAATTAGCTTAATATGGTTCAGAAATGTAAAGGTAAGATGTAAGATTATAAAACTTTTGGAAGAAAACATAAATGAAAATCCTTATGGCCTTGGACTTAGCAAGAAGTTCTTAAAAAAGGTACTAACTTGGAATTCAAAAAATTAAAACTTTTGTTATGTGAAAGACACTGATAAGAGAACAAAAGACAACCTAGAGACTGGGAGAAAATATTTGCAAATCATATATCTGACAAAAGAATTATATCCATACTATATAAGGAGCTTTCAGAATTCAACAACAAAAATTCTAAAAAAATGGGAGAAAGATCTGAATAGACATGTTACCAAAGAAGATATATAAACAGTAAACAGACATACAAAAGGATGTTCAATGTTATTAGGAAAATGCAAATTAAAACTGCAACAAGATACCTTTATGTACCTGTTAAAATATTTAATTCAAAATCCAAGTCTTGACAAGAAACATGGGCTATCTGGAACTCTCATATTTTGATGGGAATGGAAATGGTACAGCTACTCTGGAAAACAGCTTGTCAGTTTCTTGTGAAGGTAAACATTACTTGCAATATACATGAAGCAAACTTTCGCCTATGTATTTTACTTCAGAGAAACGGAAGCTTATGTTCACAGAACAACCTGTATTTAAATAATTGTAGCAGCATTATTCTTAATTCCCAAAGTGAAACAACCTAAATATCCTTCATTGGTAAATGAATAGTGTTACATCCACTAAATTAGAAACTTCTCAGGAATAAAAAGGGATGAACTACTAATACCCTCAGCAGCATGGATGCTAAACACATATCCTATATAATAAAAGGCTAATTTGCAAATCAAACAAATGGCTGAACAACCGGTTGCTATGATGCTCACTGACCACCAGGGGGCAGACGCTCAACACAGGAGCTGATCCCTGGTGGTCAGTGCACTCCTACAGGGGGAGCGCTGCTCAGCCAGAAGCCGGGCTCACAGCTGGAGAGCACAGTGGCGGTGGTGGGAGCCTCTCCTGCCTCCTCACAGTCGGACAAACCCCCAAGGGCTCCCAGACTGCAAGAAAATGCAGGCTGGGCTGAGGGACCCCCTCCCTTTCCATGTGCATGAATTTCACGCACTGGCTCTCTGGTATAATGATAAGTAGAACAAGCAATGCTCAAAAGTTACATATTTAGTGATTCTATTTACATGAAATTCTAGAAGAAACAACACTGTTGGGATAAACATAAGATAAAATGTTGTGTTGTTTGTTATGATTAATTATGTGTGTGTGTGTGTGTGTGTGTGTGTGTGTGTGTGTTAGGGTGTGAAAAAAGTAGAAAAAGTTAGGTGGGAGCCTGGGGGAAGTTTAGAAGTGAAGGAACTGTCTGTATGTGAATGTGATGGTCGGTACACTGTGCTACAAACTCACAGAACTGTGCACCCAAAGGGGAGGATTTTAGCACATGTGAATTTAAAAATTATGTTAAAAAACAATGAAAGGTCACAAAAGAAAATAGAAGAGTTGATTCTAAAAATGTTGAAAAACCTCTTCTATGTAAACATAATCCTAAATAAAAGTCCTAAAGAAAAGCACAGAGAAATTGTCAAAAAAGTGGATGAGGAATTTATGAACCACGAGGTCCTTAGGGGAGCACTACTGCTGGCAACCACTAGAGGCAGCACAGAGATGTCTGAAGCCCCTCAGTCAAACCAGGCTAAGATAAACAGCAAAATAACCACAACATTCTTCCCTCGGGAATTCCCTCAGAGGGCACACTTTGCAGCTCTGGGCTGCTTCCTTTGTTTTGCTCACTCGTGGGCGGCAAACAGAGTGGGCCGCTGTGACCGCAGAAGCACGCCAAGTGGGTGCCCAGCACACTGTAGGTTTGGAGGGCCCTGCTTGGGCCCCTGAGACCCCAATGCTGGAATGGTCTGCACCCGGGCCTCTCTTTAGGTGACTGGTGGTGGAGGGGAGCTTTTGAGTGAGCATGTACCTCTGCTCAGGCTTCTAACCCTGTCACCGGTGCCTGCAAACTGGACGTCAGAACCGTGGGATGGGACCAAAACAAATCTTACCATCACAAAAATAAACTTGCCCTGTGTGGAGGAATGCCTGAGCGGGCCCGGCGAGGCTGAGGGGGAGAAGGAAGAGACACTGTGTGGGGAAAGATGAGGGCGAAGGGAAAGGCCAAATACCTGAGCAGATGCCAACCCATCCTTACCTCATTTCCCCCTTCTTTTGTTTCATATTTGTCTTTCTCTCTTGGTTCTTTTCCTCCCCTCTTCACGTTCTCATTTCTCACCCCTATCCCTCACCCCATATTGTCCTTCCTCTGCTGTTCTTTTGCAGCTGCTTCAGTCCTTCCCGCCCCTAACAAGGAGTCAGCTGAGTAACAGGTAATGACTGAGTGCGGCAGACAGAAGGCCAAGGAGAAGGACCGCTTTCTTGCGGCTGCCACCGCACACCACCGTAAATGTGGTGGCTTGAAACTACAGGCGTGTGTTCTCTCACGGGTCCGAGGGCAGACGTCCGAAGTGGAGCTGTGGGCAGGGCTGCACCTCCCCAGGGGCTGTAGGAAGGACCCTCCCTTGCCTCTCCCAGCGCCGAAGGCTCCAGGTGTTGCTTGGGCTGTGATTGCCTAACCCTAACCTGTGTGTGTCTCTTGTAGCCCATTAACCACTGACTTGGGATAAAATTGCCGCATCAACCCTGAGCCTGTACTCTTCAGAGGGAATACAGGTACAAGTATATGTACACACGCACTCCCACGCAAACATGCAAACACGCACAGTCACTCTGAAGTCCAGCCCATGAGGAAGGTATTTGCCAGGAAAAGTTTCATCTTAGATTTCCACTTTAATGTAACTGTTTCCAGACGCCAAGTCTATTTTTCCTGGAGTGGAATCAGGGGACAACGAGGAAAGGAAATGGTTGGAATTCAGTAGGCCTGGGTCTGTAGGATTTCCCAGTTCTGTGGTCAGCAAACTGTGGCTCGGAAGCCACATGCGGCTCGTTGGCCCCCTGAATGTGGCTCTTCCACAAAATACCACGGCCTGGGCGAGTCTATTTGGAAGAAGTGGCGTTAGAAGAAGTTTAAGTTTAAAAAAATTTGGCTCTCAAAAGAAATTTCAATTGTTGTACTGTTGATATTTGGCTCTGTTGAATATTGAGTTTGTCGACCACTGTCCTAGGCATAAGACCTTAAGTGAAGACCTTTTGCGATTCCATTTCTCATTAGCAAAAGGGGGGTAAAAGTAACAGTGGCTACATTGGTTAGCATTTGCTGCCTAACAAGCCTCGCCAAAACTTAGTGGCTTAAAACACTAACAATTGCTTTTGTGCACAGTTCTGCTGGTTACCACTTTGGACTGTGCTCCACTGGGTGGTTCTGGTCCCACCTAAGCTCTCTCCCGCCTCAGCAGTCAGGGGCCAGGTTGGCTGGCTGGTCTTCTGTGGCCTCAGGGGGACGGCTTATCTCTGCTCCAAGTGGTCTGTCTCCTCCCCCAGGCCAGCCACGTCTTGTTCCACGTTGGAGGCAGGTCCTGGAAAAGAGTCAAGGTTCACAAAGCCCCTTGAGGCATAGACTTGGTGCCATGGACCGAATTGTGTCCTTCAAATTATATATTGAAACCCTAATCCCCACGTGACTGCATTTGGAGATAAGACTTATGAGGAAGTAATAAAAGTTAAATGAGGTTAAAGCTGAGGCCTGAATCTGGTAGAACTGGTATCCTTATAAGAAGGGGATGAAACATCAGGTCTCGCGTGCTCTCGTGCTCGCGTCCTCCCCGCTTCCCCATAATTATAGAGGAAAAGCCATGTGGGCACACAGTGAGAAGGCAGCTAGCTCTCTGTAAGCCAGGAAGAGGCTTCATCTGAGACCAACCCTGATAGCACCTTGAACTTACACTTCTAACCTCCGGAACTGTGAGAAATAAATCTATGCTGTTTAAGCCACCCAACCTGTGGTATTTTGTTATGACAGCTTAAACAGACTAATATACTGGGAGCTGTCATAACATCCCTTCTACCACATTCTATTGGCCAAAGTGAGACACTAGAGACTAGCCCACAGACAAAATGTTAGGAGGTCAACTTCACATCTTGGTTGTAGGGGTTGCAAAGTCATGTACAAAAGGGGCATGGGTTTGGAATAACAATCTAAAACACCACCACACATAGTTTCATATTTTACCATAACATGAAATTCTGGATAGGAAAACAGTTCCTCAATTGCAATGCCTGGTAGAAATATTAATTACCATCAATATCCTGTCCTGCTTTGCAACAGCTGTGACTATTTCTTAGCAATTAGGCGATGTGTGATACAGATGTATCTGGGTGTGATACAGATATATTAGGGAGTTCGTATAAGCCATTGCCTAATGAATGAAGTCCTACAATGCCTATAATTTACCAGAGAGGTAGCCATGGTTTAGGAGCAAGGCTGCATTGTCTTAGGTATAAAGGCTTAAAAATAAAGATTTGAATGAGTATCCTACTCAATGAGCTCAGAAACAGGAAGTTTGGTGGCTGGATGAAAAGTAGAAAGGAAGGATGCAAATCAGGTTGGATCTTGTGAATTTAGTCATCCATGCCCACCACTCCCCTGAGAGATCAAGGGGAAAGGGAGGCTGCTGAGTCAAGGAGGACCCTTCCTGGGAAGGCAGATCTATGGCTACAGCATTGGACTCTATTCTTTTTTTTTTTAATGTATTCTATTGATTTTTTACAGAGAGGAAGTGAGAGGGGTAGAGAGTTAGAAACATCGATGGAAGAGAAACATCTATCAGCTGCCTCCTGCACACCTCCTACTGGGGATGTGCCCACAACCAAGGTACATGTCCTTGACCAGAATTGAACCTGGGACCTTTCAGTCCACAGGCTGATGCTCTATCCACTGAGCCAAACCAGTTAGGGCATGGACTCTATTCTAATTGAAAGAGCTGCCCACGAGTCCTACAAACTGTGTCTGGGTTCGCAAACCTTCTTCCACGACAGACTGACAGCCAAAGGAAGAGCACGTTGGCATCTCTCTGACCATCGCCTGACCTCACACAGAACCACATGTAGGACTCTCTGACAGCTACGCTAGAGAGAGGGAATCCTGTTGGAGTAGAAGTCTGGCCAGCTGGCGCAGCTGAGAACAGGTTAAACCGTAGAGCTCAGCACAGTCATCATTCTTTCATTGGTCAGAGTGACATGGTGCCCTGGGGTGGCGCCTACTGGTTTCCAGGAAATGCATCTGCTTACCTTGCAAAGGCAAGGGGGTTGAGAGGGAAAGGTGTGGACATGATTCAAGGACCTCCAGGGAGGTCCTCCCTTCCCTAAAGGCTGCTCCAGACTCTGGACACTCTGGAGCTCTGCCCGAGGAAGTAAGAGGCAGACATTGTGCTCTGCAGATGACCTCTCCTATGCTTTGACTTAAGTAGACCAGCAGCAAAGGATTGAGTTATTCTGGATTGGGAACGGGTTCAAGGTCACTCACAATTCCTGATATGTATCTATTATTGTTGGTATTATACTATATTGCAGGATTATAAAGAAGTATAGCCTTAACCAGTTTGGCTCAGTGGATAGAGCGCCGGCCTGCGGACTCAAGAATCCCAGGTTCGATTCCCGTCAAAGGCGTGTACCTTGGTTGTGGGTTCATCCCCAGTGGGAGATGTGCAGGAAGCAGCTGACCGATGTTTCTAACTCTCTATCCCTCTCTCTTCCTCAGTGTAAAAAAAAAAATAAAATATATTTAAAAAAGAAGAAGTATAGATTAAGAACCTATTTTCTTCTGCATATGCAGTTTAGTTCATTTCCTGGTACCTAACACATATGGAATAAGTAAAGAAATGAATGAACTCAATAAATATTTTATAAACAAACAACAAAACAAGAAGGACACAGCCAGGGCTTAAATTTATAAAGTGTGTGAAGCAATACAAACATCTTCCTTTTTTGTCCCAAGGCATACACTCGATAAGTACTCAACTATGTGCTTAATCAATAGTTGTTGATTTACACTGAAGTTATAGAGCACACAAGAAAATATTGCAAAAATTTAAAAATTGCAAAAATAAGACAACTGAGTGTCCCCACAATTAAAGTATACTCAAAATAGCAGAATACAGATGGAGGATTTTGAAGCTGGAAATTGAACTCCATGCCATCATTTCACAGAAGGAATTGACACCAAGATCATCTAAGACTCGTCCAAAAGCAAGTCAGAGAGGCCCGGCTGGTTTGGCTCAGTGGATAAAACATCGGTCCATGGAATTAAGGGTCTAGGGTTGATTCTTGTCCAGGGCATGTACCTCCGTTGCAGGCTCTATCCTTGGCCCCAGCCGGGGGACATATGGGAGGCAACCAATTGATGTGTCTCTCTCGCACTGATGTTTCTCTCTCTCTCTCTCTCTCTCTCTCTCTCTCTCTCTCTCTCTCTCTCTCTCTCTCTCTCTCTCTCTCTCTCTCTCTCTCTCTCTCTCTCTTTCTCAAAACAAATCAATGGGCAAGAGTAAGTCAGAGAGAGAACTCTAATCAAGTGTCATGGGAAACATTATTGTAGGGTTTGAATCAGTGGTTACCCTTGTTGACCGGCACTAGAAATAAATGAATAATCCAGGGAACTTGTAACTCAAGGAAAATCCCTTCAGAAAAGGCCCAGAGGTCCAAATGCTCTCATATTCCTACTCGACCAGCTTCTCCCGGGACCAGGGCCCTTCAGCTTCTTCAACAGGAACCTTTCTCATTTTAGGTCCAGACATTTTTGTCTCCTGGGTAAACAGTCTTGTTAGACGCCTCATTCATATTTTTCCCCAGTTTTGTTCTTTTTTTAAAAAAAAATTCCTTATTATTTTTTATCACTATTTATCCCCTCTCTGCCCTCTTCCACCTCCCCCTAATCTTTTTATTGCGTGAGGTTTTATCACTAACTGATAGTTCTGAGTCCATCCTTTTGTCACTGGCAGCATGGTTTGGTTTGGAAGCAACACTAAGTTTGCTTTGAATACTTGATGGATCGCTCTATCCTGTCAGTCTTCCCTGCCATGGTCTGGGGCCAGTACCATTTCCAGACGGTGGTCACTGTCCTCTGTTCCGGCATCTCAGCTCCTCAGTGCTCACGGTCCCTTACCATTCATGCTGCTTCTCTCCTTTCCAAACCTAAAGGCCCTCCTTGGGCAACGTGGTGGTCACCATGCAGTGCCTGCAGGGGGTGGGGACGGCCCTTTCCCTCCTGGGCACCCCCTTTTTCCTGTCCCTGAGCTTCATGGAAATGCATGTGTGATGGCTCAGAGGCCAGGCAATGGTGCCAGGAGAACAAGAACAGGTGGGGAGGGCTTGTGTAATGGGACAGTCAGCTTACGGTGACAAGTTTGCCCTGAGCTGTACACTCCTTCTAGTCTACGGTACTTGTGGGCTGACACCTAAGGGTATGAAATATCCTTGGTCTTGCCTTCTGTTTGCCATGGAGATAAACCAACACTTATCCCGAGAAACAATCTCCTAAATTTCTGTATAAGGGTAATAAAGTCCTCCATGAATAAAACAGACATTTCAAAGATCAGTTTCCTCTACTACAGCTATCAAGCTAGTGTGTGTGTGTGTGTGTGTGTGTGTATTTGCTTCCAGTCTGGCTGACACTTCTCAGCTCAGGAGAAAATAATATTCTCTCTTTTTCCTAAAAAGTCCCTTGTGGTCACTGAACATTAGTGTCCCCTTCGTTTACGTTTCGATTCACCTTTTCTTTGAAATTCCTTCTGTTCATTCTAATTATTGATGGGTCTCAGGGTACCAAACTTCTCCTCTGAGCATCTCAGAAGAACTATCTCTGACCAAGCTTTAGCCAGCGCTACTGTTCATTAGGTTGAAAGTTCCCTTCTAACGACGCCGAGAGACCAATGTTGAGTAGTTCACATTACGTTTCGCAGCCGAAAACCATATTTCCACGCGCTACACACGGCAGACTCTCTTCACTGTACATGCAAAACAGTCCTGCTCTTGAAATGCAAATCAAAACCGATGAACAGTAGAGGCGGGAGCACAAAGGGACTTTGGGGTGACCGGTAATGTGAGTCACTGGCTGGCCACCGGCTTTGCAAGGAGAGTCACCGAGGCAAGAACGACTAGTGCATATAATTATCGAGGCTACGAAAGTACTTAGCAAATGCACCGCTAGATTCCCTGCCCCATTGAAAAATACCATCTGGAAACAAGGTATTAAAATGCTTTAATGGTTTCCCAAACGTGTAGATGGAATGTCCCATGTAAGGGGGTTTAAAGAAAACAAAAGTCCCTGATCTAATTAACTCCAAAGTTAATTCAACACTGTCCCTTTACTTACCAGAGACGGTCTTGAGGTTTAAAAAATTTTAAATCTGTATTCGTGTTATGGTAATATGATGAAGCATCTCTAAATCATGTAAATCCCAGCCAGATTCGTTGTCACAGTGTCTCGTCTTACTCAGGACCCTTCCATCGCACTGATCTTGCTTGGTTTCCCATTTCACTGCGTTGGGATTAAATCAGCGCATTCTGACTGCACGATTAGGACTGCTTTAAAACTATGGAATTACAAACCTCAGTCGAGGGCTGTGCATTGTACTCACTGTCATTACTGCCATTAGCATGTTCTCCACCCCTTGCAGAACAGTGGGGTAAAAAGGTCTTGTGAATAACTTCCACTGTGATATATCTGCTATTGGTTATCGGCAGCAATTACAGACATCCTGGGCTCCACAAAAAGACATAGAACCTGGAAAAATGCCAAGGTTTTGTGGATCTAAAGGAATTTTGAAAAAAAAAAAGATTATTTAAATCTGTGGATTCAAGAGCTAGTGTAAGCTTTAAAAGTTATTTACTTGCAGGCTGAGTTTTATAAATGGGTAAAGACCTAGTCTATTGAGGGAAAAGTATCTATTCTAAGTTTCATTGCTTTCTACGGAGTAAAATTAAAATATTTTATGAAGATGTTCTGAAGCCTAATTAGGTGGCTTCTGTTCTGTGCGCCCCTGAGCACTCCAGCCCCCTTCCCTTACCATTCTTCTTCAGAGTCAAGAGCTGGCAGGCCCGCTGAAAGTCGACATCGAGTATTTCTCATCCAAGCAGCTCACCCTGATAAGACTTTGGTCACATACTTTTCAGTTCTAAATACACACCAAGCAAGCCTTTCACAGTTGCAAACAAAAAGTCTCACATGGTTTCTCTTTTAATCATAAGGTGTTTGTAACCCCAAATAAACAAACTCCTTTGGGCTAAATCTTGGGATGTGGAAACTCGTAAGCCTTTGGGATAAACCCTACTATTCTGCTGGCACCACAACTTGACTCACTAATTTCAATCCCTTTAGCCATTTTCATCAAGGTTCTTCATTAAGTCTCTTTTAGACAACCAATATGGTTCGCTATTTTATAAACTACAAATCTGAGAGAAACTCTGTGTACCTTGCTATGCACCTGTGACAAGTCCAGAAGCTCTGATCAAGTTCTTGTTTAAAATGATCTTAAAACATATACACTTGGATCGTTATAATTTCCCTGCTATGCATTTCTGGATGTTTATAAATGAACTGAATAGTGGTGGGAAAAGATCCCAGTGGCCCTTAGCAGCTACAATAACTCTCTGTAATTTGCTGAAAGCGAGTGGTATTCATTTACTCTTTTTCTTAAAGTTCATGACAAAAGCAAACAGGTAGATTTTTGTCAGGAATCTTCAGGCTGGTTGATCTAAAGGCTTTGAAACCTGATAAATGCATACGTCAGACTAAAGAAATAAGCTTTTGAAACTAAGTCCTGGGAAAAGAAAGCTGGCTTTGCACACACTAAGAGTCCAGTCCTGCTGTTTGAGTGTTATCAGACAATCATTAGTGTGGAGACGGAAAAGAATGATCACTGGCAATGCGATGTATGTATGAGGATGTGCTGAAGTCAAAAGAGAATTTAGGAATAATGACTGAGTACCCCTCCCTGCCTTCCTGGACTCTGGTTATCTGGCTAACTGGTTCCACTCTGGGTGTTGCTAGTTTCTTTCTAGAAATGTTCTCCCTGCAGCTGTGGCAAATGATTAATTCTGTCACCAGGGATTTTGCATGCCTGCTTTAAAGTATAACAGGCTACAATCTTGCAGTGGAAAAAGTACAAAAGTCACCTTAGCGTCTTACAGTGCAACAGTTTTAATAGTACTAAGACAGGCAGGACAGTTTTGTAGGCCGAGGTTAAAAGCAACCTTGCCTGACTTAAAACATGTTTCTACTTCGAAGGTTTCCTGTCTCCTTCAGGTGGAGGTCTACAGAAGTTCTTCTAAAGTGCATTTCTTAGGCATTGAGAACAGCCCTCTCCAACAGCAAGCTCTTCACGGAGCGCGGCCTCCTCACGGGAGGTCTGCGGATTGCAGGGGGGCCACCCTCCCTTAGAGCCACGGCACCCCTCTCACTGCCACAGGTGCCACCAGGGTGGAGGCCACAGAGCAGCTTTCCGGAGATCAGCATCAGGCCAACTTCCTGGGTGTCGGGCATCTTCTCTTACCACAAATAAATACTTAATGCAGCCTTGAGTCACGAACTATGGAGACCCCAATGGGCACTTCCATTTCCAGGAGCGCGACATCGCGGGCGGGCCTCGCGCGCAGGATGTTCTCATTTGGTGGGATGGAGACACCAAGCTCAGAGGCAGGTCAGAATTCTCGGGTTTGGGCGCTGGGGGTTGGGGAGCCCGTGGCGGGGGAGAGAGTGACAGTGCGTCCCGCTACTGCTGGTCCTCCTGGGGGTCCCCGGGAAAGTCCGCCTCCTCCAGGGATCTGACCCCCTCGGGGAGCAGCGTGGCGCGCACTTTCCGCTTCTCCTTGAAGCGCCCGGAGCGCGAGATCTTCAGGTTGCGGCGGCTGCTGCCCGCTTTGTCCGCGCACAGCTTCTCGGGCTTGGGGGGCTCGCCGGCGCCCGCCAGCAGGTTGGGGTGCTGATTCTCCTGGGAGCTGCTAGTCCAGTCGGGGCTGGGCGGCCTGGGCTCCCCGGGGGCGGGCTGGGCGGGAGGCTGCCCGCCCACCGGGGCCTCCTTGCTTTTCTTCCTGCTGTTCATGAGCGATTTCCACCAGGGCCCCGAGCTGCCCGCGCCGCCGCTGTCGGCCATGGCCGGCCGAGGGGTCCGGGGCGCCGCGTGCAAGTGGGGGGCGTCCGCTCCGCTCCTCCCGCTGCTCGCGGCCGGGCTGCGGAGCGGGGTCCGAGGCAGCGGTCTGTGCCGGGGGAGAAAAAAAACTTAGCTGCGGCGTTTGTCAAAGTCACGCCCCCAACAGCCCCCTGCCCCCCCCATCTCATTTCCTCCGCTTTGCTCAGGACGACACCGGGAGCCACGAACCCGGCCGGGACCCCCAGAGAGGCGCGTCCCGCAGAAGCCACCGCGGGGGCCGCAAGGTCGCGGGGAGATGAGCGGCCTCCAGGGCGCCACCGTCTGGCCACGGGGCTGAGGCCTGGCACTGCCCATGCTCAGCCTTTGCCTTGACTCTCGAGGCAGGAATAGGGGGGGTGGGTGGGGGCAGCGAGCCAGGGGACACTCAACCCCCCCCCCCTGCATCTGGATTAACTGAGTCCGAGAGGGAAAACGGCCGTCCCGTCACTGGACCACCGCGGGCATCCCTGACCCGGTCCAGAGAGGCCTGAATTATGAATAATTATTATTCCTAATGAACATTGTAACATTTGTGTGTTTAAGGTTAAGCTACTGGAGTTGCAGGGAGGGGAGCCACTCGTCCTGATAAAATGTCTCACTCCCTTGAAATGAACCAGGGGGCCGGGCAGGCAGGGAGCGAACGCATCCCAGCTCCAGCTCTCCCCCTAATTCTGTCCCAGGACACCTCCTTCCTTTCTGCTGAATCCTCACCATTTTAGAGAGGGGGAGGGCGAGACGGAGGGAAACACGGCTGAGCGGGACATACGGACGGGCTGCCTCCCACAGGCGTTAGGGACCGAGCCTGCAACCCAGGTACGTGCGCCTGATCGGAATCGGACCCGGGACCCTTCAGTTCTCGGGCCAATGCTCTATCCACTGGGCAAAACCGGCCAGCCCCCCCACCCCCCGGTGCTTTTCAATGCGATTTTTCCGGGTAATTTACAGGCGAGGGCCCCGCTCACGGTGTTGTCTTTGAAAGTCTGCTTTTGACATCACTTCTGCCGTGTGACCTGGGAGAAGTGTGATTAGACTTAACTTCCCTTGAAAGCCACCAGCCTCCACTTACTCCCCAGAGACCAACCTTGCGTCTCTCGGAAGCCACCCCTATGATGGTAGCGACGAAGCCAAGTTTCAAATGTCCTCTTCCCTTAGCTCTGATTAAAACATGCCCGAGGCTGTTGGTGCCAGGCAGCTCGGGCTGGGAGCCCCGGTTACAAACGAAAGGCTGCGGCCGGCTCTCTTCCTTGCGCAATTGCCTCCTGCAAGGAGCCGCGGGAGCTCCAGACCGGTTTGCATCCATCCTCCCGGCTTTAGGCTTTAAGAAGCGCCTTCTGCGGAGCGACCAGGGTGTGTTCAGCCCTTAAGGGGCCAAGAATTCCAGAAGCCACAGAGCCCTCCGCCCACGGTCGGTGGGGGGTCTGCCGGGCACTAACTCCACGAATGCGCGGGGCTCGCGTGCACCGGTCCCCTCCCCAGTCCACGCGCCCCGCGCTCCCCGGGTTTGCCCCGGCGCCGGGGAAAGAAACTAAGGCGCACTCTGTGGCTGGAGGTTGTCCCGCCCGAACCCGGGACAGCGAGTCCGAGCGCCCACGCGAGACCGAGACGGCGCGGGGCCGCCTCTGTGCGCAGGGACGCCGGCTCCTCCCCGGGACGCCCGAGGGCACACTCCTGCTGCGACTGGAAAACAATAGAAAAAAAATGGCCAAAATTCTCTCCGTACACACACCCGCGGCCAAAGTTTGCAGCCGGGTGTGCAAACATCCTGCTCCCTCCGCTTTACAGATGGGAAAGGCGCCCCCCAAATTTTCCCATGGCGGTGGAGGTGGTCAAAGTTTGCAGCCGAGTGTACAAAACACCCTGCTCCCTCCGCTTTACAGATGGGAAAGGCGCCCCCCAATTTTTCCCTGGTGGAGGAGGTGGTGTGTCCGGCGGCTCGCAATTTCTCGTAAGGCGCCGGGGAAGCCCCCCGGGGGACACCCGGAACGGGCTCTGTCTGGGCGGACAGAGCCAGCCCGATCGCTCACCTGCTCAGCGCCCCCGCGGCTCCGCCTGCGACACTGGGAACGGGGTGCCCTGGGCGCCACCGGGAAGCCCGGCGCGGCGTCCCTCCGCTCGGTCCCGGGGAGTCCGGCTTCTTTTGGGGAGGTGCACCCGCCGAGATCTCCGCAGCCCGGCTGCGCGGATTGGTGGTGGAGGTCTCCCCCGGCACCTCCGGCTTCTGCGGGCGGCGGCGGCGGCCCCGGGCTCGCTGTGCGGAGGGCCCCGCGGCCGGTGCGTGCCCGCTCGGTGCCCCAGGTGAGTGCCCGGGCCGCTCTCTAGGTCGGAGCGCCCCTCGTCCCCGCCGGCACCGCGCGGGACCCGCCGCGAGATGGGACCTCGGCTGCTCGCTCGGAAGCTCTGGCCCTTCCTACGCGCCGGCCTTTCGGACATCTGCCCACCTGCTGGGCACCGGCCAAGTGACTCGGGCAACCCGAACCCCCGGGGCGGCGGGAAGAAAGGAACAGCAGCGCGGGAGGCGGCCCCGCGCCGCAGGTGCAGGTAGGCGCTTTGCATTTCCGCCCTCCGGGGCGCCAGATTGGGCCGGGGCGCGGGCGGGGCGCGGGCCCTGCGGAGTCTGATTGGAGCAAGGCTGTGTGTGCGGCTCCGGCTCCGGCTCCTTCTCCCGGGAGAAACCTGGAGGACATCCGAGGCCCAGGGGCCGAGTCGGCGGGGGAGCACGGGCGGATGAAAGTCCCGCAGCTCTCCCCCCGCCTCTGCCCTGATTTACCCCCCCCCCCCCCCCCCGGGCTCCTCAGCTCCCACCGCAAGTTTTGTGAACTCCAGACTTTGTTTCACTTCCAGGCACAGTGCTGCAGCCTAAGGCGCTTCTCGTGGGAAAGCTGCGATATTAACAAGTTCGCAGGGTGCCCGCGGGGCGCTGTTCCAAGCGCTTCTGTGGATTAGCGCACGCAGCACGCGCAGCTGTCCGAGCGGGCAGGCTCTGTTATCATCCTCCCGGGACAGCACAGGAGACCCTGCCCCGAGAGGTGAAGGGCTGCCCAGAGTGGCAAGGCTGGTAGGAGGCAGAACGAAGCCTGGATTTGAAGCTAGGAGGTCTGACTCCAGCTGCCCAGGTCCTACCCAGCACGGGACCCCGCACCCTGCCTGCTCTGGGCTTCTCGAAGGCTGAGGCTGTGATTTCTCTCAGGTGTGGAAGCCCAGGGCGCAGCCTCCCGCTTGGGGAGTGCAGACCCAGCCCCGAGCTGCTGCAGAAGCTGGCCAGTGACTCATGTCAAGGTTCAGGGAGCTTTAGCCCTGAGCACAAGCCCCTTATTCATTGCACAGGAAGGTATAGACGGAAGGCAGTTTCACCATTGGAGGCAGACGTGCAGTCTCCTTCGTCTTCCGGATGCTCTTCGTTTTCAAAGAACTATTTTGATGTCCCCGAGCTTGCTTATGATGCCTCTGAAGGCTGAGGATGGAGCCACGCTCCTCTGAGCATCTCTGTATTGGGGGCTTTCTGAAATACATAAAAACTTCATAGAACTAGCAGAAAGTAAGTTGGACGGACTATTTCAATGCCTGACATATGATACAAATAAAAATACTTTATATCGTTAACGTCTTACTCTAGCATTCTTGGATTTTAAAAAAGTACGAGCAGCAGTCTGTATCTGAAAACAATGCGTTTTCATGGAGTATTGGGATTCCTTTTAGAGGGTAATGTTCCATGCTAGCACCTGGATGGAACAAAGATAAGACAGGCCACCAGCTGTGTGGGAAGGCCAAGGACCGGGTAAGTCACCATGGTGCCACCTCATTGCAGATCAAGACAGCGGGCCAAGGAGAGAGACCCTGTTCGATCAGAGGTGTCGTCACCTTCTTAGGATGTCCTGGAGCTGGGTTGCTGCACTGTTGATCCAACAGGTGAAAAAAGGAAGACATTCAGGAGAAAGCAAAAACCAGTGCTGCCAACTGGCTGGCTCCCCAGGCAGTGTGGTTTAAGAAAGGGGCCGGCGTTTTCTTAATAAATGATCACCTACTGACTGATACAGAAATCACTCTCTCCCACCCCTCCCATTTATATTGAGTAATTCTATTATTTCTGTTGTGTTTTTGCTAACTTAGTAACATCTAACAAACAACCCTTGCACGCAGTAAAATGTAAATGGAGACATAAGAGCACAGGACAGAGTAGGCAGAGGGGGGTAGAGGATGGGTGGGCATTGCAGACAGAGGGCATGGCAAGTGCAGAAGCCTCGAGGTGGGGTGGGAAGGCATTTAGGATTTTGGGGGAGCAAAAACAAGGCACTGCAGGACATGAAGCTGGAAAAGGGGTTAGTGTTAGACACAAAGAGCTGTGTTCTGTTTCTGTTGATCCAGGAACCCTACTGTTTGGTTCTGTAAAGAGGACCTGGGCTGATCCCACACTCTGTGCTGGTAAGCTGGGCATCCTACAGTGTCGATGCCTTTAAAGTTGCCTCATCTAGCCAGTGAGTAGCAAGTGACATTACATGTTATAGAGTTTCAGTATCCTGAAACTGAGCAGTTATTCCTTCTTAATAATATTTCATCCTGTCATTTTTCATTTTTTAAAAAAAATGCATAGTTTGAGTAAAGATGCTTTACTTCTTTTTCTTTTTTTAAAAAAATTAAATTTCTCAGGTGAACCTTCAAGTGCAATAAATGGTGACACTCCAGGACACCAGAGAATGGATTTCTAGAGAGCACGATTTGCATACTACAAATTAAAACCAGAACGTTAGAGGTTAAATTTGGCATTTGCAGTCCTAGCAAACCTAGCGTCGCACAGCCAGGATTGATGCTTGGGGGATAGTCCTTTTACTCTTTTTGCCCCTATTTTCACATTTACTCCTTTCCTTCTTACTCTCCCCTTCCCTTCCCTCCTTTTTTCCTTTTCTTTTACAGACTCTTCCATCCTTTGAAAATCTCCCATGGCATTTTCCTTTGTAGTCACCTATGTACTGGTTAATCTTTCTTTTCTCCTTTCTGTATATTCACCTTAGTGTTGTTGGACTTAGTTTATAAACATTTAAACATTATTATTATTATTATTATTATTATTATTATTATTTAGAGAGAGAGGAAGAGAGAGGGAGGGAGAGGGAGGGATAAACTCAGTGGTGATAGAGAAGATAGTCAATTGGCTCCCTCATGCACTTCCCAAACTGGGGATGGAGCATGAGCCCAGTCAGAGCACCTGACGGGAATCCAACCTTGGACCTCCTGATTCATGGGTCAACGCTCAACTACTGAGCCACACGGGCCTGGCAGTTTATTAACATTTTAAGATACGCAACATTGGCTGATAACATAAGTTTCAGCACCCACGTCTGAAGTTGAAACCTACTTTTTGTAGCATCTCATCCTGCACCTTGTCAGGTGAACATGATGCATATCCAGAAGTACAGCAATTATAGCACAGAATATTCCTGTTTTACACGTCAGCAAGGCTGACCTGCACAGTGCAGCCTCTCTGAAATTCAGTCCACGCCAGCTGACTCCTCCGAGTACCCCATTCCTACCCCCTTTGCGGTCTCTTGGATTAATGTACACTCCCCATTTTTCTTAAAACTCATTTGTAGGAAAATTTAAGGCCTAAGTCAAAAGCGACTTCCTCTAGAAAGGACTTCAGAAGCTTGGGGCCTTGCCAGACAGGACTACTTGCCACACAGTCTTGGCTGGAGGGTTTGGGGACAATGAAAACAGATCCCTGTGAGCACCTGCCATAGTCACAGCTCTGCCCCCGGATCTTTTCTGTCCCAGCGGAACCTCATTGTCCAGAGCCTCATTGTCCTCGCAGACCTGGGGGTGGGCCTGGCCATACTTACTTCTGGGCTGTGCGAACCTCCCGGCTATGACCCTTTGGGGCCTACACTTGAGAAGTGTCTCCTATTAACCACTCCAGGTGGAGTGAGGCCTCAGCTGAGAATTCTGTCCCTTTTGCCCCAGGAGGCTATCAGCACTAACTTTGTTTTTGTGCCCAGTTGTTTTCAGCAGGAGATTTCATCCTATTCAGTTAGCCTGCCTGGAAGGGAATGGGTGGAGTTTAGATTGGCAATCGTTTGCTTAGTGTTTGTCCCCTTAACTAGCCTATAATTTCCTTGTTATTTATTTGTTTATTGCTCAGTTTCCTCACTAGAAAACGAGCTCCATTTTATTTAATGATCCCTGCATAACCCCTCCTATGTAACTTGTAGAGTTCTAATTGCTTTATAAATATTAACTCATTTAATCCTAATGTCCCCATGACAAAGGCATTGTTAAGTACAAACTTAAGTTACTTGCCAAGGTCCTGCAGAGTCACCGTCCAGGGACCTAACCAGTCATTGTGTTGATGTCTCTCCATTGAGCACTAGGACATGCCACTCATGAAGCGTTAGGACCTCGCATGTTGCCCAGTGATGACAGCTCTCAATAATACAGATGAGTGACCATTTAATGAAGAAATAGGAATGCTTTGTGGGTTACAATAGGACTGACTTGTAAAAAATGTAATAAAAGTAGCAATGAAATAAAATGTTGATCCGTCATTACATGGAATAACAGCCTGATTTTCTTCACTGCTGAGGTGTGAGCCCAGTAGGTGGACCAATCTACACTAATAAAAGAGAAAGATGCAAATCGACCATACCTTCGTGATGCCCACCAGCCAATCAGGAGTGAGTATGCAAATTAACCCAATAAAGATGTTGGCTTAATTTGCACACAAGGCACCCAGTGGCACTGCCCCAGCAGCTCCAGGCCTCTGGGCAGTTTGGGAAGACGGAAAGGCGGCTCTGGGCTGGAGCGAAGGTGGTGTTGGCAGCCAGAGGAAGGCCCATTCTTGCACGAATCTTTGTGCATTGGGTCTCTAGTGATCTGATAAGCATGGGAGGAACATTATCTGCTATGAGACCTAAGGAGATGGAGTTGGATGGTAGCAGATGGGAGGAATAATATAAGGCCTGAGGATGGCTGTGGAGATTTTATTAAACATTGTACTGAGGGAATGAATAAATGACCAGTGGTCGACAAACTGCAGCTTGCGAGCTGCTGTTTGTCACTCTGTTGACTCATGAGTTTGCCGACCACTGACCTGGACTCTAGGTCCTAGAGGACCTGGCATCTTGAAATAAGACTCCACAGCACACATTGACTACCTCAGAAAACAAAGATCATTCCACTTTATTGTTTGTTAGAAAATCATTGATGTAAATAGAAGTCACGTGTGAACAGTCCCAGGTAATGTTCTCTGGCTCGTCACCTGGTTCCAGGTGAGGGCTGGGGAAAACTGGCTCCTTTAAAGGTGACCTGCCATCTGCAGTTGTTACTTTCCCTTTTCAAAGGGTTGACTGGGTTCGCTGTGTTTGCCAGCCTTCTGTTTTTCTCCTTTGTGGTTTGTCCATGTCAGCTCGCTATGTCACGTGAGTGCAGGGAGAAGGTGGATTTCAGATGACAGGGTAACCTGATGCAGGAGGCGAATCCTTTGGTTTCCTCTCCTGCATCAGGCCAATGTCAGACTCACATAGTTCAAAATCCGCAAGAAATAGCTGTTTTCCTACCTCCCAGGTGGCCAGGGAGGCGTACCAAAATGTGGGGGCTCAGCGCCGATCAGTGCTAACAGGTGCGCCACTCACTGTACACACTGTTAGTGGACATACAGGCGTATCCGTTTGATGTCATTCATTTAGGTAGTGAGATAAACTGCTTCCGTTGTGGCTGGAAACTTTTTATAATCATGGCAAATTAAACATTCTTACCTTGGACCTCCCAGTTTATCACGGGCTTATTCAAAAGTGGGTAGCACTCTTTCCTCTTTCGCAATGCAGGGCAGCCCTGAGAGGTAGGTACTACAAACCCTCCAGTTTTCTCTTAGAAAGTTGAAGCAATTTTCTCAAAGTCACAAGAACATCAGAGGTGGAGTTATTTGGATTCAGCTTGCGTTACTCTGTCTCTAACACACTGTTCTTCTGATAGGGCTATTTGAACCTCATATTGCTTTTTAGTTAATCATCCGATTGTTGTATGCTTGTTGGTATCCAGGCTCTCACATCAAGAGAGCATCATAATTTAAAAAATCTAATTATGCCAAAACCAGTTTGGCTCAGTGAATAGAGTGTCGGCCTGCAGACTGAAAGGTCCCAGGTTTGATTCCAGTCGGGGGCATGTACCTTGGCTGCGGGCACATCCCCAGTATGGGGTGTGCAAGAGGCAGCTGTTCGATGTTTCTCTCTCATCGATATTTCTGACTTCCTATTCCTCTCCCTTCCTCTCTGTAAAAAAATCAATAAAACATAAAAAAAGTCTAATTAGGTCATTATTTTCTAAGTTTTCCCCTTACAACAATGCTAAGTCATATATGGTTGCTTAAGGGGTGGGGGCAAAAGTATATCTACAGGTGTGAGTACACAGACTTTATTCTTGCTTATTCATTATTGTATTATTTTCCATATGCATTATAAACCTACTCTTGCACCATCCTGTATTAAAGCCCTATGGAATCTCAGAGCACTGAGCTCGAATGAAGGCTGGGAGTGGTAACGATATACATTTCTTGTGAAAAGACTGGAGGGTTGGTTTGAATTACTAACCCCTTGGCTTTGGGAGAATTAATAGCTTCAGCTCTGGTTTCCTTAAACCTCCGGTGGGACATGCTATCTCCATCTTCGGGGGGCTGCCAAGACGAAAGCAGACAGTCCCTTTCCTGAAGCCCTAGCACTGTGCCCGACACATAATGGCACCCCGTAAACCTTAGCGTCTCCCTGACCAGCTTCTGTCATTGGCCGTGTGAGGAAATTATGTGAACCCACGCGACAAACCCTTCACTTTCAAGTGCTTTTGGAAAGCCGTGGTCAAGAGTCTGAAAGCGTCCTGTCATTATTGTTGGTTGGGGCCAGGTCTTACTCCCCCGAGACCCTGATGCACACAAACGCTGGAGTATCTAATAGACAGTAACTTGCTCTGAATCTAACGTTTTCAGGAATACACTTAATGATCCAATCGAAGCCCGAGTTTTCTGTATGTGAGTCAAGAATGCACTTTATTCTTTCAGCACCCAAATCACATTACCTCTGGCCAGAGGAGGAAGTGTGCTCAGCTAAGCCTGAAAGCCACGTTACCAGGAAAGGGATTAACAAGTCATAAGACAGAATCCTCAGGAGTAAGGTCACCACCGGCCTGTGGCGCGGGCATGTGCCAAGGGCTGTGCTTCATGCCGCTGCCCCATTAGTTCCTGGAATCTTAATACGTAACCTGGCCCGCATCCCCCAGTCACAGTCGAAGGAGGGAAAAGACAGGAGTGTCATGTCTTTTAGGGCTTCTAGCGAATGACAGAGGCTTTTCACCGCATTCCTCCCCTCAGTCTTCCCCAACCACTTTAAACATTTTTGTTTTGTTTTAGTGAAAATTTATCTTTAGCCCAGCCCGCATGGCTCAGTGGTTGAACATCGACCTATGAACCAGGAGGTCACGGTTCAGTTCCCAGTCAGGGCACAGGCCTGGGTTGCGGGCTCGATTCCCAGTGTGGGTGATGCAGCAGACAACCACTCAATAATGCTCTCTCATCACGGATGTTTCTGTCTCTCTCCCCCTCTTCTTTCCTTTCTGAAATCAATTATATATATATATATATATATATATATATATATATATATATATATATTTAAAATATTTATCTTTATTGTTCAAGCATTATAGATGTCCCCTCTCCTACCTCTTTGACCCCATCCACCACACTCCTGTCCCATCCCCAGCCTTCAATCCCAGCATTTACACAACTCCAGAATTCTAAACAATCTGGGCATCACACTCTCTTCTGATTAATATCCCACATTCTCTGTTAATTTCCTATTATGGTATCTGCAGATTTAGTTCTGCCCTCTGCTTCTCTTCTGGGCATTCCCACCAGCGTCTTATTAGAACGTGTGTCTAGCTGACCGTGTTACTGTGATTTGCCTATGTCCATATGCCTAGGCTAAATGGTGGTATGTATAGATGATTATATTTGCTTTCTTGCCTTTTGCCTCTTCCTGTAGTTAATAATGACCTCCCCCCATTCCCACCCCTCAGTTTTAATTTACTTACCTTTGTCTAATTTTTCTACACATCCCAATGGCTTCTTGGTACACTCTTTACAAGTTCAGTCGTATCAGGAATATATGTCTTTCTTTTTGATTTCCTAAAAGGATCACTCGTGGACACCTTCTCCTTCGGGGTGTGCTGGGATGTTCCTCAGGAACCTTGGCCGGGGGCAGTCGGTCACATGCTAGCTGGTTTAAGCAGGAGGGATCTGTGACAGGGCCCTGGAGAGCTGGCTGAATCTTAGGGATCATTTAGGTGTGTTGACAGATAGATGGCATTTGGTGCCAGAGTGAATGCAAAAGGAGGTTGGGAAGCAGCGTGGAGGGTGTGCCAAGGGGCACAGCAATAGAGGGAGCATGGGCAGGGGAACCTGAGCAGAGGATGGGGGTGAGGGCAGTGTCACAGCAGACAAGAAAGAGAGGGTTTTGAGAAGAAGGGAGTGGTCAATGTGCCAGCAACTGAGAAGCCAAGTAAGCAGAAACCGGAAGCTGTGGTGAGGTGGGGGGAGAGGGGTCAGCGGGCTCCAGTGCTAGCAGGAAGCGGGAGGTGGGTGTGGGTTGAGCATGAGCACCAGAGCCTGACCAAGTGATGTGAAGGTGCACTAGTGTCTCCACACCTGATCCCATGCATCTGGCCTCAGGGAGAGCCTCGAGGGCTGAGCAGGCAGGCTCACAGGGCCATCACACGGCCTTTCCGTGACATCGCAGCGGGAGACAGCTGTGGCTTGGCTTCAGAAACCCGCTTGGCATCAAACTGCTACTGTTCCTGTAACTCTAATTTGCGAGGCTGCATTAGGATGATGCTTTATAACTGCAAAGAAAGGACACTGGTGGCCTCAGCATTTAGCCCTGCTTCCCCTGCCCATATTGGTTTATCTTCCAAAATATACATTTCATAGCAAAAACCAGATATGGGGGTGCCAGTGTGACCCCTTCCCTCCTTTCAATCTGGCATCAATTCAATTCAGTAAGCTCTGACATCCCCCATCTTTCCTGCCTACGGCCCTCCTTCCCTGCTGTAGCGGCATCTGATTACCTTGGTGCCTCTGTTCTCACCTCTGTCCTTCACGTGGCACCAAACTGCTCTTTGGAAGTTTGACTTGTGCTTGGCACACAGGTTTCTTATTCCCTGACACAGCCTGCCTGTTTAATCTAGTCCTTCTTACTTCATATCCTGGTCAAACCCAACTCTTCATAGTCTTTAGAACTTTCTGAACTTCTATATCTTTATGGCTGGCACCTGCTATGTTCTTTGCCCGGAGAAGCCAGGAAGAGTCTCAGGAAGGAGGTGAACCTGAGTCAAGACTTCCAGGATGAGTGGGGGTGTGCCCGATGGGCACGTGGTATCCACGGTTCTTAACCTCAAGGACTTTGCCCTTCAGTGGAGACAGATGTATTCCTAATCTCAGCACTTTGTTATAACCGCTGGGTTAGAAATACCGCCTCCAGGACAGAGGCAGAAGAGGAGGTGCTTGAGTGAGACTCAACTTAGAAAAAAGAAAGGGCACTGCCTTGTTGGCATTGACAAGGCATGTAAGCCAATATCTTGGCCCATAGGCTCTAACATGGTGCCTTGCACGTAGCAAAATAAATCAAAGGGGAACAAAAAAAATGGACTCGGACAGTGTGACACACCAGAAGACAGGGGTCTTTCTGAACTGCACTGGTGAGCCTCTCCATGTTTTATGACATTCAGTGGACCTCACCTGTCCTCTCCTCTCTCTTCCCCTCTTCTGAATAATGGTGCTGTGGGAAACTGAGTCAGGCCTTCCTGTATTTCTCAGTTCTGTGCCCCTGGGCACTCCTATGCAGTCCCAAGGTTCCAGTTGTTGTTACCTCTGGCGAGTCACTCCCAAATCCTTGTCACCAGCTCGAGTCGGTTAATATAATTGCTAGTGAAACATCTCTGCTTGGAAATTTCACAGGTATCTCCAATCCTGTCCAACGTGAATTCATCACCTTCCATACCTCTTCTACCCTTTCCCAAGCACCCCAGCTCTTCTTTTTTTTTTATTAAAAGATTTTATTTATTTATTAAGGTATTACATATGTGTCCTTATCCCCTCCTTGCCCCCCACTCCTCCAGCTCTTCTCTTTATGTTCATTTTAGTAAATATTAGCCACTCATCAAATTAAGGAACCCAAGAGTCATCTTTGGTTCTTTAATTCAACCTACAACCAAACCTTTTCAACTCTACCTCCTAAATCTAACTCAGTCCTATTTATCTCTGCCTTGCTACCACCCAACCCAGGCTACATGACCTCAGCCGTGTGGGACAACAGGGAGCATCTCACTGCCTCCCTGCATCTACTCTATAACCCTCCCACCCCCACTGCCTACATATTCTCCAGTGGGTCCATAGTCAAGTGAGTTATCCTTTAGCAATCTAGACTGCGTTATCCGTCCCTAAACACCCATGAATGCTAAATGCAATGTGGAATCCTGGGTCGTATCCTGGAACAGAGGAAGAAAACCTGTGAAATCTGACTAAAGTCTGGAGTTGGGTTAAGAGTCATGGACCAGTGTTGGTTTCCTGGTTTTGATAGATGTAATGTGGTTATATAAGACTAGAGGCCTGTGCATGAATTCGTGCATGGGTGGGGTCCCTCAGCCTGGCCAGCGATCGGGGTCAATTGGGGCTGTCTTATGTAGTCCCAATCGGGGCCAGTTGGCCCAGGGGAGGGACTGCAGGAGGTTGGCTGTGCTGGGAGGAGTACAGGAGGGGGACCATGGGAGGTTGGCTGGCTTCGGGAGGTTGGCTGTGGGAGTGCACTGACCACCAGGGGGCAGCCCCTACATTGAACATTTGCCCCCTGGTGCTTGGTGCACGTCATAGCTACTGGCTGGCCATCCGATTGTCCAGTTGTAACGGTCACCTAGGCTTTTATATATAACATTAGGAGAAATAGGTAAGAAGTACACAGGGTCATTCTGCAGTATCTGTGCGACTTTTCTGTAAATATTAAAATATTTCAAAATTAAGTTTATTTTATAAAACCACATTAGTAGCTTTCTTCTCCCTTAGATTAGGGTCTCAAATCTGTAACATGACCAGTTTTCTCTCTCCAGCCAGACTAAACTCATTCTTTCATTCCTTAAGTGAGATAGGTCTCTTCCTTGATTCCAAGTCTGGCCCATTAATAAATGTCTGATAAAATAGAAATTACATATTTAAACCCAAAAGACTGAGTCTAAATTTTGGGGTTGATGGGCTCAGGAATCTGTGAACTCAGTTGGGTTTACCCAAGGAGTCAGAACAGCCTAGGCAATACTTCAACCACATGGCATGTACTTGCCTGTGCTCTCCTCACTACCTGCCTCTGCTCTGCCCTTGACCTTATGCACCAGCCCCCCACCAGGTGCCCACTTACATTAATGGGAGAAAGAAAAGGGTCCCCCCCCCACCCTGTCCCTATCCTACCTCCCACAACCCACTTGTGGACGATTTAACAGTGGGCTTCTGGAAACGATGCTGACTCCTCCAGATGTGCCTGCTAGAGTTATCCCAACGGCAGCAGTTTGAAGCCAGGTAAGAGGACACGCCAGGCTGCCAGATGGCAGGGAAGATAGGCCTGGGTGAGCAGGCTCGAGGCGAAAGCAAGCTCGAGGGGATCAAGTGTTGCCATCGTGTTCAAGAAAGGGAGTCAAATGAACCTTGTTACACATCAGAGAGTCCTGTTATATTACCCCTGTAATTACCTGGACGTGGATTTAACCTGGGCCAAATCCTTCTCGTCTTATGCTTCTTCCTTCCCCTCCTTCACGTTATATTTTTTCTCCTTCTAAGCCATCGCTCTTAAAATAGTGATAACAATAAGAAACAACTGTTACTAATTATTTTAGATCATCTTTTCACCCAAGACATACACTCAGAACATTCCCCCCCTCTCCCCCGTGTTTTTTAGGTGAGCAAATTCATTCCCAAGATCCTATCTATGCATGCATCGGATAACAGGCAGAGCTGGGATTTGAACTTGAGTCTTTCTGGCTCCAAAACTTGTGTTCTGCTCTCCAGCACGTGCCTAGAGTGATTGGCTGTAAAGGTCCTATCCCTCAGGGAATGAGTGGGCCCCTGGAATGTCATCTGGAGCAGGCTCTGCAGGGGGAAGCTGGCGAGGGGGGGGGGGGCAGCGAGCTGGGGACTCAGTGGGATGTTTGTGTTTGCTGACAGCAGAAACCTGATTGCCAGAACTCATCTGGGGACAACGTTCACAGAATATTCTGTCTACCTCCATCCCCGCCACTTCCCGCCACGGATTTCTTATGCATACCCCAGAATGATAGACAGAAGAATTGAATGCATTTAATTCCTTTCCTTCCATTTACATGATCATAAATTACAAAGTATTGTCCACTTCACAAAATAAAACCATTTCCAGATAATTTTTTGACAGTATCAAGAAGTACATCAGCTACAACAAACCAATCTGTACAGCTGGGAGGAACCAGGATAGCAGGGACCTAGCAGAAGTGCTTTCTCCCCCTTGTGCCCAGGAGTCCATCCGGGGACTTGCCGGGCAACCACGCTGCTGCCTTCTCCTTCTGACCCCCTTTGTCACAGTAATTTTCTCCTGGTCACTCCAAAACACACAGGTGAGCACTGGCATACATCATCTCAGACAATCGGGGGGAAAGACTGAAGGGGGAAAAATTGACATGTACAGTTTCTGATGTTTTAAATATTTTCTCTATGTTACCAAATATAGAAATCTTGGTGTGAAAAGCTCATGCTAAGATAAACATAACCGATTAGAACTGTAGTAATAAAATCATATTGAATTATTATCCATACAGAGCTACTTTGATCAAAGAGGAACAAATGCTTATGGAAATCAAACTCATTCATTCTTACTTTGAAAAATAGGCTTGTTTATAAAACAAAAATGAAAGGAAAGTCAGCAGTTATTCTGCAGATTCGCTTTTCATAAATACAGAAATGTGGCAAAAATACAATTTGGCATGGACCGATGAACTCTGAGTTCTTGCCTGGAAAGAAAAGGGAAAGGAAATGCTAACTTTTTATACAGCCCAGGAGCAACCAGTGTGGCCGAACGACCTGATGTAAAAGGACCGCCTTCCTGCATGTTCTAGGGCCGTGGTCGGCAAACTGCGGCCGGCGAGCCACATGCGTCTCTTTGGCCCCTTGAGTGTGGCTCTTCCACAAAATGCCTCAGTCTGGGCGAGTCTATTTTGAAGAAGTGGCGATAGAAGAAGTTTAAATTAAAAAAAAAATGTGGCTCTCAAAAGAAATTTCAATCGTTGTCCTGTTGATATTTGGCTCTGTGGATTAATGAGTTTGCCGACCCCTGTTCTGGGGTATGCTCACATGGTATGGAAAGACCATGACCAATTCCAAACAGACTTTGAGGCTTTACGAAATGTTTATGGGAAGAAAGGTTGTGGATGCTCCAGACCATTCTTACAGTTGCTATAAACATATACCATACGATAGCACGATGCCAGTGCTCAGCGGCAGAAAGGATCGAAAGCAGGGGCGCAGGCGGCAGGGGACGTTTCGCTGGGAAGCACGGATGAGGACGGAGGTATGTCAGGATAATACTGCACTCATGGTCAGCTTCCCCAGGGGTCACGGCACACAGGCAGGACAAGGGACACAGGGCGATAATCAATGCACTGCATTGAGTTCTATTTGCTAAAATAAAGGAACATTCTCGCAGCTAAAATAAAAATCCATTTTACAATATAAGTCTCATTTAACATTTCACATATAGAATCGTCTTTCTCTTCGTAAGTGGAAAATGCTTAGCTGTATCAAGTACCTCTCTGAATGAAGTTCCCTTTTATTACTGATAAACCTGAAGTATAAAGGTCTACATTGTTGTTGTTTTTTTAATAAGTTAAAGAAAGATTTATTAATCATTCTTCCAGCAAAACAGACATACGTACGAGGCACGG
Organism: Antrozous pallidus; assembly: GCA_027563665.1. Lineage (NCBI taxonomy): Eukaryota > Metazoa > Chordata > Mammalia > Chiroptera > Vespertilionidae > Antrozous > Antrozous pallidus. Next base: position 78,210,267 of record CM050521.1, on the reverse strand, counting down.
CGAAGACCCCAGCGAGGGCGCCCTCTCCCCCTCGCCCGCGCTGTTCTCACGCGGAGGGAGCGAGTGTCTATGAGACACAGGAGCCGACGGGGCCACCCACCGCAGCCCAGGAAATTCTGTCACTTGTTTGGAAAACACATCAAGGGTGAGGAGAGTTTTGATTCCTTGAGCCTTCTGAACTTCCATGGACCTGCGGCCACCCAGCCCATTTCCCTGGAGGGTTAAAACAAGACATCTTCGTTTTCTATTAGGATCTGCACAATCAGCTTTTGGTACCGCATGTCATGGAGGGTGGTGAGCATGCTGTCCTCGGGGGGCCTCATCAGGGTGGGCCCAAACACGATCCCCAGGTTCTCGGCATTCATGAAATTGTCCTTTTCATTCATAGTCACCCTGCAAGGCACACACAGACACAGAGACATCCATCATATCAACTTGTGCATGTACTTTCCCGCGGATGATGCATGTATGCCCCCAAGAACTTCTCTGGTTTGAAACACTGACAAAGAAAATTAAGAATGAAAGGGAAATAAGTCAGGCAGAGAAAGATAAATACCACCCGATCTCAGTCATTTGTGGAATATAATGAACAACATAAACTGATGAACAAAAACAGATCTGGAGACAGAGAAACACCAATCAGAACGCCAAATCTCAGGGAAGGCGGGGGATGGTGGGGTGGGGAGGAGAGATCAACCAAAGGACTTGTATGCATGCATCTAAGCACAACCCATGGACACAGACACCAGGGTGGGTGGGGACATGAATGGGAGGTGGGGGGTGTTGGGGGAATAAAGACACATATGTAATACCTTAAGCAAGAAAGAAATTAAAAAACAATTAAGAATGAGAAGGACAGAAAAGCGTTTTTAAAGAGGTAATTTTCTAATTGTTCTTTTTAGATTATGGACATTGCCTCAGCAAGTGAATTAGTAAGGGAGTCTGATATAGACACAATCTTTAAAATCAGAAAATCAGCCCTTCCTCCTGAAGAATCGTGAAACTGTCATTGGGAGCACATGGTCTGAAGGGGTGGATTGCTAGCTGACCCAGAGCGCACGGAGGGTTAGTCTAGGTGGGGTTCCCGGAGGAGGCGGCAGGAGGCCTGAGCTTACTTCTTCAGGTGGATCATGAGGTACCGGAGGGTCTCGTAGTGGGCGGGAGGCAGCAGCATCAGCACCTCGTGGATGGCTTCCAGCCTCTCGTCTGCGCTGGCGATTTCTGTGAGGTCACACAGGAGGAGTGTCAATGCAGCCCGTGGCATTCAAGTTTGCAGAGATGTAAAACGTTAGGCTACCGGCGGAGGGGAAGTCTAATAAGTTCATGCAACTTCAGGCAACGTTTCACTGAAAGTAACGAATGTGTTCGTATCCTGCCTCGTTCCAGAAAGGGTTTGAGGCTGGGCACCATGTGGGTATTGCATGCCCACTCGGTGGGGGGCAGAGGCTGGCCCTCCGGGAGTCTGCAGCCTGCAGATGCTTACAGTTGGCACCCGTGCTGACGAGGCTTTGCCCAGCTTCTTCTCAATGGTGGATCTGCTAGAAATCTCACCACCACAAGCTTTAATTTACACCCGATCTCACTTGGTAGCGTTCCCTTAAAGTTGTCTAATGAAGTCTTTCCTGGCAGGCTTCCAGAACTGAGCGACTTTATAATTGGCAAGGGCGCTGGCCGATGAGCCAGGCAACTCAGCCTGCGTTAGTGATGCTTTTCACCAAAGCGTTGGCACGGTGAACCCTGGTGTGCAGTCCAGGTTAGGAAGAGGATACTAGGCACATGACCACGGGAGGAAGCACGTGTGCTCTGCCATTTAGGTCTCTGGCAGCCCCCACAGAAAGCTCTCACGTCATTCCTCCTGCGACGGAGGGGACCCTGTTGCTGGAACCTTCTCTACTCAGGCCCACCAGGACCCAGGAAGGAAGGGTGCTCCTCCCAGGAAGCAGGGCCACAGCACCTCTGCAAAGTGCATGAATTTCCGACTCATTACATGCTTAGTAGCACGTATCTCAAGATGATACGTTTTCATAAAACGTCTTCAAAATGGGCTTGGCATTTATGCTGTGCATCCCAGCATCTGAATCCCTTTCTCACTATGTTCCAAGGCAAAGTGTAGACCCCTACCTCCCCTTTGCCCCCTTCACCACTGTGATCCTCTCTCTCAACAACAGTGGGCCGAGTGCCAAACACAGAATGAGCACCCGGGGGCTGATGGACGGCCAAGGCTGATGCTCCATTCCTGGACCTGTGAGCCTTGCTCTCCTCCTCTGTGAATCGGGATTGTAATATTGGCTTCATCAGGTCGGTAAGATAAAACTAGAGGACACTGATGAAGGTTCCTAGCATAGCCCTGGCCTATTGTTAATTTTGAACGGCATTAGTGGGAAAAACTTGGGGTATGATTATAATCGACTAGAGGCCCGATGCACAACATTTGTGCACTGTGCGGGGAGGGGGTCCCCTCAGCCCAGCCTGTGCCCTTTTGCAGTCCAGGAGCCCTCGGGGGATGTCCGACTGACAACAGTGGGACATCCTTAGCGCTGATGTGGAGGCAGGAGAGGCTCCTGCCAACGCCGCTGGCACAATTGTCAGCCTGGCTTGTGGCTGAGCAGTGCTCTCCCTGTGGAAGTGCACTGACCACCAGGGGGCAGCTCCTGCATTGAGTGGTGGTCAGTGTGCATCATAGCAACTGGTCGTTCCACTGTTTGGTCGATTTGCATATTACCCTTTTATTATATAGGACAAGAGGCCCAGTGCATTGGGGTGGGGGGGGGGGCGCGAGTTTGGGAGATGTCCCTCAGCCCAGCCTGCACCCTCTCCAATCTGGGACCTCTCAAGGGATATCTGACTGCCTGGTAGGATCAGGCCTAAATGGGCAGTCGAACATCCTTTTCACAATCCAGGACTGCTGGCTCCAAACTGCTTGCCTGCCTGCCTCCCTGATTGCTCCTAACCACTTCTGCCTGCCAGCCTGATTACCCACTAACCATTACCCTGCCAGCCTAATTGATGTCTAACTGCTCCCCTGCCAGCCTGTTTTTCCCTAGCTTCCCTTCTTTGCTGACCTGGTCACCCCTAACTGCCCTCCCCTGCAGGCTTGATCACACTCAACTGCCCTCCCTTGCAGGCCTGGTCTCTCCCAATTGCCCTCCCCTGCTGGTCATTTTGTGGTGGCCATCTTGTGTCCACATGGGGGCAGGATCTTTGACCACATGGGGGCAGCCCTCTTGTGTGTTGCAGTGATGGTCAATCTGCATATTACTCTTTTATTAGATAGGATAGAGGCCTGGTGCATGGGTGGGGGCCAGCTGGTTTGCCCTGAAGAGTGTCCCGGATCAGGGTGGGGGTTCCCTTGGGGCATGGGTCAGCCTGGGCGAGGGGCCTGTTGTGGTTTACAGGCCGGCCATACCCCCCAGCGACCTAAGCGGAAGCCTTGGTATCTGGGATTAATTTATGTCCTACAATTGAAACTTTGTAGCCTGGAGTGGAGCCAAACCTTCTGCTCTCTCCTGGTGGCAGCCATTTCTGTTGGGACATTTACCTTCAATAATTGAAACTATGTAGCCTAGAGTGGAGGCTTAAGGTCAGCCAGGGCTGCAGAAGCTTGGCTTCCTCCATTTCTGGGGAAACCCAAGCCTCCCTCCTGCTCTCAGTGGCTGTAGCCATCTTGGTTGGGGTTTATTTGCATAATTTGCTCCTGATTGGATGATGGGCATGGCTGTGGGCATGGCTTGATAGGAGGTATGGTCAATTTGCATATTACTCTTTTATTAGATAGGATTAGCAACAGCATTCTATCCAATGATGAAAGCAGCTAATCTCCAGTCCCCACTGAGGAACACCTCATTTTTCTATTGCAGGCACATTCTTGTTCTCAATGTCTAACAGAGTCGGCCGGCACAGGTTCCCGGCACAGACGGGTTGATGGGCAGAGACAGCTGGCTGGCATGTGGCTTCAGCTCAGCTGAGTTGTCCTGGTACTGGCTCCACTCAGCTGGGGCACGCTGCCTGCTTTCCCACCAACTGTGCCATTGTGGTCAAGTGCAAAGCAAGCCGTTCAGGCAATGATTTAAACAGCTCTGAGTTTGAATGCTCTTGAATTCAAAAGTATTGTACTTAAACATTGGATACAAGTGAAAAATTAGTTCTCAGTACTTACTTGCTGCTTCTATAAATTTGGAATAGGTATCATAGGTGATGACAGGAATGGGTAAGTCTCTGAAATACAGTTTAAGGGCTCCAGTGATGATGTTTATGTCTGGGTAGAGGTTGGCAGATATGTCTACCTTTTCACCATCTGAAAAACGATCAATAAATTAATTAGGAGCTGATTTTACCAAGTTAAAGCATGCCCAGGAAGGAAAATGAAATCCAATGAATGTTCCCTTACAAGTCTCAGCTGACTGCTTCCAATCACGCTGAGCTGCAGGGAGTAACACAGAGGAGTTTGGTGAGAGGGATTTTGGGCCTGAGGATTTAGTGTTGCCAGAAAGGGTAGTGAAATAGACTTAAAATGATTATTTGGGTCCCAGCTCATGGTAATTTTCTAAGTAGACATTTAGCCCAAAATTCATATTCTGGATTGTATCCAGATTCATAATGGAATAGAGTAACAACCAAATTTGCAATTTAAAAAAGCAATCTCTCCTTAAATTGTTCTACCGATATTTGTTGAACTTGGATTTGAAGACGATATACACAAAATAACTGTTGAATATCTTTGGTTTCCATTTTCTCTTTCAGGCTCACTGAAGATTCTTTTAGTTTGATTCTTCCTTCTCGTCCCTAGGACTTTATTTTGGAAAACCTTGACCTTCCCTCATGTATAGACAACATTATATTTCTTACCATTTTTACAATCACAAGAAATTTTTGATTTTTTGTTTTACCCTCAGGAACTATCAGTCCAACTTAATTGGCACATACTAGAATGTGCTTTTGAATAAAATCTGTTTTATTGAGAGACTGTTTGCGTTTTCTTTTGTACAGAGCATTGGAAGAACAAATGCTAGAGTAAGTTTGTTTCTGAGGATAAAAGAAGCCAGTGCACAGAAAGCAGGGAGAGTGTAGCAGATACGTCACATGGTCCCAGTTACGTGTTTTACAGACCTGTATCGAGAATCGACCGTGTGCCAGGCACTCGTAAGCCCCACCGAGTCAAAGAGGACAAGGCCACTCCCTTTAACAGCTCTAGTCAGACCGGGAGGCAGGTGTGCCACTGCCCACGGCCAGGAGACAGGCAGCCTGCTGTGCTGGAGGAGTGTGGAAACAGCGAGGGGGCACAGGAGAGGAAATGGAACTCGTAGGTCAGCGTGGGGCAGGTGGTCAGGGAGGATTCAGGAAAGAGGAAGGTCAGACTGACACCCCATGAGTGGGAAGTGTTTCCAGGCAGAGATGTGAGCACATCATAGATGGACGGAGCAACGTGGGCCGAGGAGCTTGTCCGTGGAAATGGTAAGGTAGATTTCCATGTTGCTGGGGTGCAATGTGTACAGGGAGGAGGAACTGGCCGTGAGCTTGAACAGACGGGGTGGTCAGATCATCAGAGACCATGGATACTATTCTAGAGAGTGGAGGTTCTAGCTAGTGGGCTAGGTTCCATCCCTCCACTGGCTGTACCAGGATTCATTGGATTATTCATTAGAAATACGGAACTTTGGGCTCATCCAGCTTTCTGAATGAGTCCCCAGAATGGGCCGTGGTGATCTGCATTTTTAATAAGTTCCCTTATGACTGTGTCACATGGCTTGGGGAGCACATAACAGTCCTAAGGAACAAAAGGAGTTACCTACTGAACTTCCACTGGCTTCCTCAAACTCACTGTGTGGGGGACCCCACTCCCTCCCTTCTGCCCTCCTGTTTGGAGCTTCAGGAGAAGGAGAAGAGTCAACAGGACACTGAGATGGGGAGACAGAGGATATCCTGGTGCCAGGGTAGTAACCGTAAGTGTTAGGCAACCAATACAAGAATTTAATGGCACCAAATGTTGGCTGCTCAACTCATTCAAGCAGTATTTTAAACTCACTTTCTTGTGTGGTCATTTGTCCACACTTAATAAAAGTAATCCCTAGAGAGGCGGAGAACGAGCAGATTTGTAAACCATTGCTCCTCGGCTTCCTAAAGAACAGCTCTCAGGAGCCCTGAAACCCCAGTCTCAGCATGAATAAAATCTGGTTCCCAAAGACAGGACACTAAAAAGTCACTGGCTTTCAAGCTCATGCGATGGCTAGTTTTGCGCAGTAGTTAGAGTGTCAGCCTATGGACCAAAGGGGCATAGGTTCCATTTCCGGTCAAGGGCACGTACCTTACTAATAGTTGCAAATTGGATCCCCGGCCTGGTCAGGGTCATAAGGGAGGCTACCAATTGATGCATTTATCTCACACTGATGTTTCTCTCTCTCTCTGTCTCTCTCTCCCTTTCTCCCTCCCCTCTCCCTTTTCCCTCTATTCCACTCACTCTCTAAAGATCAATGGAAAAAATACCCTCAGGTGAGGATTAAATAAAAAAGAAGGCGCAAGCCTACCTCTATCAAATGCCATTTTGACATCTTCGATGTGTTCGGTAAACCCCGAGACTCTGTAAAGACCTTCCGACTTTAATCCTGTTAAAAAAGAGACAGGGAGACTTTAGCCAGCTTCCAGCAACATCTAAGAACCACTCTAGTTTCATATCTGCACCGTGTGCTGTCAGGAAACGAGCAAAATCGTCAGTGCTTCTGCATCACCCACTGTTGCATCGGCACTTGGACTTGTCCGGCTCCTTTTCCGCCCACAGGTCTTCATTTGCTGCGGGACGGCGGCGAGCTCGGTGAGCCGGGCTTCTTCCTGCCTGGCTTTGCAACTCGAACCCATGTTTACGATTCTCATCAACAGGATCTCGCGCTTGTTTTGTTCATCAGATTGCTGGATACGATTGCACTGCCTCAGGCAGCTAGCTGCTTTCTCTCCCGCATCATCTTAGTCCATATGGCACACACATCCATGTATGAAGGTGTGAGATACGTATTACCCTGATTTTGATGAAACAGCCCAACGTTACAGCCTTTTACAGTTACAAAATAGTCACAGGGAAGTAAAGTACAGCACAGGGAATGTAGTAAAAAATATTGTAGCTCAGCCAGGATGGCTCAATGGTTGAGCGTCCGCCTATGAACCAGGAGGTCACGGTTCCATTCCCAATCAGGGCACAGGCCTGGGTTGTGGGCTCCATCCCCAGTGTGGGGTGTGCAGGAGGCAGCCAATCAGTGATCCTCTCATTATTGATGTTTCCATCTTTCTCTCCCTCTCCCTTCCTTTCTGAAATAAATACAAATGTTTAAAAAATATTGTAATTACTATGTATGGTGCAGGTGTATAGATTGATTGGGGGAATCCCTTTGTAAGGTATACAAATGTCTAATCGCTAGGCTGTAAGCCTGAAACTAATGACATATTGAATGTCAACTGTAATTGGAAAATTTAAAAGCGAACACAAATTTATAGCCTTTATATTTAGTCACAAATATGACAATATGTTAAATGTTTACATATGATTAACTTAATTATATACATTCAAACAAATGTGCCTTTTATATCTTCAATGTGTAGCTCATGGTAAATGCTCAGCAAGCATGTGCTGAATGCATACATGGAAGCTCTTCACACATGAAGAGTTTATGAATGAAACAGACATTGGTTTAGTTTGTGTGTGTGTGGGTGCACGCATGTGGCACATGAGCCTATGCAGACCACTTTCCTCCATCAACAGTGGAGAGTCCATTTAGGCACCCTGAGAGAGTTTTCTGGGCAACAGTAAAAATCAAATCCTTCTATCAAGGAGCCTTTTCCAAACCTCTTGCTTCGATTTCCCGGATGCATATGTCCACCACCATGGGCCGCTGGGCGCTGTGCGCCTTCACCAGGGTGGTGAGGTCGCAGCAGTACACCTTCTTGATCCTCTTGAGGTCCGGCTGGCAGTCGTTGGGCACGTGCTTGGAGCACTGCTTGTGGACGTTCAGCCCGCAGTCTGGAAACAGAGAAGCCGCATTAGCCTGCCCTGCCCTGTGGCCAAAGCCCAGCACGAATGACACGTTACCAAAAATAAACGGCGAAAACAGCCAAGGCTTTGCCGTATCTCCCTGCAGCGTCCGCCCCACTCGGAGGTGGTCCTCTCCATCCAATGGGTGTGAAACCTGAATGTATTCGGGAAACGCTGACATAATTCATTTTTTCTCGCGAAGCTTTCTCTGCTGCTGGACTGATCGCACTGGGATAGCACCTGTCATTAGCCAGGTGGTCTGTACGTTTCTTTCCCTTTCGGACCTGGGACCTTTGAGGCCACACGTGGGCTTTTGGGTGTGGAGTCTCAGAGCTAGTCATGGCTCATAGCGGGCACACAGGCCTTCTGCTTGATCGTTTCTCTTTTTTAAAATATATTTTATTGATTTTTTTACAGAGAGGAAGGGAGAGGGATAGAAAGTCAGAAACATCGATGAGAGAGAAACAATGATCAGCTGTCTCCTGCACACCCCCTACTGGGGAAGTGTCCGCAGCCAAGGTACATGCCCTTGACCGGAATCGAACCTGGGACCCTTCAGTCTGCAGGCCGACGCTCTATCCACTGAGCCAAACCGGTTTCGGCTCTGTAGTTTCTCTTAAGTCCTCGATGCTCCTCTTTGGGAGACAAGATAACTCTCTCTGCAAACCCCTTCCTGGAGAGGCGCCCACAGTTTCCACTCTCTTCCTCCTTGTGGGCAGCGGGCAGGCCATGTTCCCGTTGCTGGCCTTATTCTGACACCTGCGAGGGGAAGTGATGCTCATTGGACACGGGTGGGAGTACCCGAGGGCTTACAATGCAGAACCATGCCATGAAATGTGATGATGAAAGGAATTATTTATAAAGCTCATATCAAGATCTAAAGCCGAGAAGGGGCTTTCAAGTTCACTGAACACATTGTGAGAATAGCAAAGCCTCGCTAGCAGTTGGGATCCACTGATGGAATTTCTCAAACAATAGCAGAACCCAGCGTACATGCTGGAAAATGAAAATTTAATGTTGACGTTGTTCACAGTTGATGTGCTGCTTATTCAAAGTGCCTTCTAATATTACTTGTCTTTCTAGGTATAAAGAAAAACAATAATAATGATGTCCTATATTCTAAGATATTTATATTACACATCTGACAGATATTATAATCGGCGGCTTTACAAAAAAGGCACTTAACCACACCAAGGATTTGAGAGGATCTAAACTTTTGTAACATCATCAAAAATTATTTTTGAAAACCACTAGATGATCTTTATGGGATGTTTACTGGCCAACTTCTCTCTGCCTGCCTGCCTGCCATCCTTCCAAAGGTAAAACAATTCTCATTCATTTCAGCTTCAACAGGAGGAAGTCACCAACGCTCAAGTGAATTTCAATAATACTTTGATAAATCTACTTAGTAGATGCAAATTTCGGCCAACTGGACTAAACAGAATTGGGTTGGTCTTGGTTGGCTCCTCTTTTATAAAATGAGGATAAAACAGACCTACTCGTAGGGTTATCATGAGGATCAGATACGCCAATATATGTAAAGACTGCGGTGTGATGGACACTACTGAGAATTCAATCAAGGAAATCGCAAACACGGTGATAGAGAACACAAGGATACCTGCTAAGCTGTTCTTAAGTTCTTTCATTATTTTTACTATCTTTACAAATACCATTTATAACAATTTGGAAAAACCAGGGTAAAAGATACAATACACAAAATCCACCATTTTAACCTTTTTTAAGTGCACCTGTTTCAAAAATATTGTAATCACAGTGGTCTTAAGCACCTTTACGCTGTGTGCCAATATCACCACCATCCATCTCCAAGATATTTTTCATTTTCCCAGACGGAAACTCTGTACTCATTAAATATGAACCCCCCAAACCCTCTTCCCCTGGCCCCTGGCAGCCACAGTCTACTTTCTGTCTCTGAATGTGACTTCTTTAGTAATCTCTCATAAGTGGCATCACACGGTATTGGTCCTTTTCCGACTGGCTTATCTCACTCAGCACAGTGTCCTCCAGGTTCATTCATATTGTGACATACGACAGGTTTCCCGGTAATATTTCATTATATGGAGAGACCAAACCTTGTTTATCCATTCACCCAGAGCTGGGCCACTGCTGTCTTCTGGCTGCTGTGAAAAATGCCGCCCTAAACACAGGTGTGCAAAGACCTGTTTGAGTGGCTGCTTCCAGCTCTATGGGGTAGACAGCCAGAAGTGGACATGCTGGCTGCATAACTCTATTCTTCGTTTCCTTATGCACTTCGTGTTAATATCTGAAGCAACAGTGCTTATGCAGAATTAAGTCCTGATATTTTATTAAAATGAAGAAGTTTTATAACAAATATAAAAATATTCAGGGTTTGCAAATGAATACATTTCCATATGCTAAAAATGAAGCGTGTTTCATTTAAAAATGTTTAAAATGTGTGAAATATGGAGAGTTGAGCAGCAAGGGTTGTTCTTTTAACCTTTAGTGGTCAGTTTGCAAGCTTCCTGCTGCTCAGAGGAAGTATGAGGCTACAGGGTGGCCACTGGAGAGAAACAGCCTTTTTTTTCCCAGAGAAATTTGCTGTTCAAAGCTAATCTGAATCCCAGAGTTTTGTTTTCAGAATATTGACTTTGGACACATTTCTTGCTGAAATTGGATCACACCAGCATTCAGGGATATGGCTGGTAGGTATAAGCAGGCAGGCTGAATTAATACCACTGAGAACTTCAGATAGTCCACAACTTTGCTTAGGGGTTCAGTTGGGAGGTGTTTTGCAGCTCTCGCTGACTTTATTTTAAAAAATATTTTATTGATTTTTTTTTTACAGAGAGGAAGGGAGAGGGATAGAGAGCTAGAAAGATCGATAAAAGAGAAACATCGATCAGCTGCCTCCTGCATACCTTCCACCGGGGATGTGCCTGCAACCAAGGTACATGCCCTTGACTGGAATCAAACCTGGGACCCTTCCGTCTGCAGCCGATGCTCTATCTACTGAGCCAAACTGGTTAGGGTTCTCACTGAGTCTTTTGTGTTAATGGGCTCCCATGGGCCATTTCTGGAAAGACTGCTTTGAGTCTATGTTTACTGCGGGGGCATGGGGGAGGCGGCTGGAGGAGCTAATAGACATACATGAGCATCTACTTGAACCCTCCAGGCATCACCACCGATGATCGCTGTGTCTACACTGCAGAAGCTAAGATTGCCTCTTGCAAGCAGAGAAAGGATTTAAAATCCCATGATCCTGTGAGCCCAAACAGGCGATATGGGGAAACAACAGATCATCATAACGTAATGTCATTACCTTATTTTATTTTAAATGCTTCATAAGAATTCTGTTTTTAAATCTCACCCTAGCAAGGAAAATATCAGTCACCGTGTTGGTGGAAATCCAATTGATATACCACAGGAGGCTGCTCTCCTCCCAAGCGGAACTGCTTGCCAGAAAAAGCATGGCAAGATGACTTAGGAGGCCCAAGCACACATTAATTTGGCAATTCTTCGCTATTTTTTGTTAGATGTATCTTAACAAGATGTGTTGTATGCTGTTAGCAATGGGTGTGTACATCCAGTTCCAGGTAGAAAAACACCCAGGGTTTCAAAACGCTTTGAAACGATGTGATATCCAATCAAAGTCTCATTGTTATCTGATGGCAGAAAAATTCTGAGCATGGGCTCTGGTGCCAAATCCATGTTTCCCTGCTTAGTATGTGGCCAAGTGCAATTAACAATCATCTGGAAGCCTCAGTTTCTTCATCTATTTAATGGGGAGAATAACTGCATCTCCCCCAGGATCTGTGGTGAGGCTAATAGATATGGTGAATAGAAAATGCTTAGCTCAGCGCCTGGTGTGTGATCAATGTTCTCCAGGATTATTATTTTCATGCCCTTTCTTTTGTAGTAAAGTGGGGATGACAAAGCAATGTGGTTTTTCTATCTATGTGATTCCACTGGAATTAATTTCATTTTCTTTTAAGGAATCCTGCCTATCTGGGAAGGCAGGTAGGTACCTACAGAAGTGTATCCACTTGGGTTTTTCTTGTCTTACATAAACAAGCCATTCCTCTCCACTCTAGCAAATACCTAAAAGGATGCCTCGGACCTTCCAGAAAGCTAGATTTTTGAGCTAATCTGGGCCTATTTCCCAGCTCCCAAGAGTTGCCCTCCAGCTCAACAGGGTGGCACTTTATATAAATGGAAGAAGGATAAAGAAAGTTCCGTGTCTACCTGAGCACCGGACCCCTTGGGCGATGAGCCCCCACATGAAGTTGGCACAGTATTCACACCAGTGCGGGCCTCGGAATGTGTGGACCTGTGATCCAAAAAGAAGGGTGTCAGAAACTCAGTGGTTTGGGGACAGACAGCTCAGTTATGCAGCAAATGCACCACGTCAAGACGCAAAGGCCTTAGTGGGAGTGAGCATCCCTTGCTGGGCCAGTTCTCTCCAGTGAGGCGGAGTCGCAAATGGACCAGAGAGAACAGAGAGGCTTTGATCTTTGAACATCCTACACGGATCCACCATGCCCAGGGCCCGAGTCTGAAAGGGATGAGGAGAAATGGTAAGATTATGGGGCCACGGCATCAGCTAAAGAATGAGACTCACCACCCGAACAAGGTGAGGCTAATCAGCACCAAATGTGATTTTGATATGTTTGATATCAAACGTGGCCCGAGCTGCTTGCTATAGCTGCAATAGCTCAGCTTTTGCCTTTTTGACCAAAATGGCCCCCTGGAAATAAAATTATAGACCATTTAAATGATGAACATAAATATAAACATTCTTTAAAAAAGATCCCAATGAATATAACTTTATATTTAAAAAAATGTTCTGACCAAGGATAGTTTAGCAGTATTTCATGAATTTAAGGTAGTTGACATATTACCATTATTCACCCCAATAACAAAACAAAAGAAACCACATCAGCATTTCAAAAATTAGAATACCAACAATCAAACACAATTCAACATTTACTCATAATAATAGCATTCCCCATGCTAAGAATAGAGAAAACTCTCCTAAAAACAGCTGATTAACGGTATTTATGTTATACATAATAAACATCACATTTAAGATGGAGCATTAGGATAATTTCCTTCAAAGTCAGCAAATGACAAGGCTGCCTGCTATCAATGCTTCTTTGGAATATTATTCTATAGAGGTTAGCCAGCATAACAAAAAAGACAGAACATATATGATTAGAAGAAGAAATGAGGCCAAGTTGGCTTACTAAAAGAGTAGTATGGAGAAATCAGCATTGCTCTACCTGGTTTGGCTCAGTAGATAGAGCATTAGCCTGAAGGGTCCCAGCTTCAATTCTGGTCAAGGGCACATGCTCCAGTTGCAGACTCAATCCCCAGTAGGGGGTGTGCAGGAGGCAATCAATCAATGATTTTTTTCTCATCATTGATGTTTCTCTCTCCCTCTCCTTTCCTCTCTGAAATCTATCTATCTATCTATCTATCTATCTATCTATCTATCTATCTATCTAGAAATCAGTATTGCTCTATAGAAGTAACACCATTTTATTAAATAGTAAAAAGCAAAGGCTCCATTTACAGCAGCAGCAGCAACACTCTAAAATAATGAGAACATAATTTAATAAATGACATTACAGACACAAATAAGGAGATAGTCTATACTCATGTAGGGCAATGCCCAATGTTATAAATAGGTTAATTAGCCTCCAACTGAATTGAATGAATCTATAAATCTAATGCAGTTTCAGTAAAAATCTCTGTTCTATGGTGCTTTCCACAAAAATTGACACAATGCCCCTAACTTCCATATGGAAAAATAGAGAAGAAAAAAATAGCTCATGATGATTTCGAGTGAGTAGGAGAACGTAGGAAAACACATCTGACCATAGAGCAAGATGTCTATAGTTATAAAAGGAAAACCAGGCAGGATGGACCAACGGGCGAGCGGATTCGAGTGGAAAGGTCAGAAACCACCATACATAGGGAGACTGGGTATGTTTCCAAAGTGGCATCACATATTAGGGGAAGGCTCTCAGAGAGGTGAATTATTGTTATTTCATCCACCTGTCACCTTCTCATTCGTTATTCACTCATTTACATGCTGACTGCCTATTTTGAACCAGGCACTGTGGAAGTGCACAAAGATCCAAGGTCAAAATAGATTGGAGGAGCCCAGACCTCCCTGCCCTCAAGGAACTCATCTACAAGAATAAATAGGCCACAGAAACAATAATCCTCTGGTAGTGTGCTGGAGAGAATAACACATGTTTCTGAGAAGGCTGGGGAAAGGGATATTTGAACTGGATTTTGAAGGATGGATAGGAGTTCACCAGGCTGGGAAACACTAAGCTGCTGGGGAAGTGATAGTGGAGGCAGAATACTTGGGAAAACATTCCAAGAAGTGAAAATAGCGTCGCCGAAAGCCAATGGCAGGTGCCCTTGTTTTTTGTAAGATATTCTTTTCTTTTAGGTGATGCAAAAAAAAAAAAAAAAGTGACTAAATTCTTCTCAGGAATATCTCTAGTGGATAAAGAAATTGCATGGGGAATTCCTCCCTACCGTGGGGTAAAAATGAAAATGCAATATTTAGAAAGGAGGAGAGTAGCTACCATGTTTCCTAGACATTGACCAAATGAAAAACTGGCTGACTTAATGCTCAGGAAATATACGATACGCTACTTGTAGATTTTCTGACATTTCCCTTTTGCCAATATTAAAAAAATAATTAAACATATCAAAATTACATTTAATGCTGATTAGCCTCACCCATAATTACCAACATCCTTTCCCCTCAATATATCCCCGCTGCCTGCGATCTCTTTTCTCCAGCCGAACAAATGCAGGCAGGCACTTTGGAATAGCAACTAGCTCTGTGCGTCCACACATCCCCCCCCTGAGATCCAACAAACAGGGGAGGAGGGGAACGTCAAGTTAGCTCAACATTGTTTTAGGCCTGCTGCCTACTTTCCCCTTTGTGATGGACCACTGTTTATTTTCACGGCTGACAGGGCGTTGGGTTTTCTTCTGGGTCCACGAGGACACTCTTTGAATAGCAGCCTACATGTAAACGCGGGGACACTCTCCGAACCCATGTTATTTCCGGTCGTGTTATTATGTCAACCATTCCAACGAAACACCCCCTATCTTCAACAGTCACTAATCAGCTTTTTCCATTTGCTGAAGTTTATTGATTTTTCAAGAATATCTTTTCAGAAAAAAAAAAGGAGAGAGAACATTTTGCAAACTTTAGGGCAGCACCGAAAATACCCCAGACAGGAAGAAAATACCCTAGACAGGAAGAATGTCTGCCCAAGGCTATTATACTGGGCCTAGTCTGCCTGGAATTCGAAAACCACAGCAAACAGAAGACGATGATATGCAGGAGATAAGGGATGTTGGGCAAAGAGCGCAGGAGTGGCCATTTCGGGAAAACAAGAGCAAGAGGAATTGTCCAGGAGAAGCTCGGCGTTGTCAGGACACTGTGTTAGTGAGCAGGGAGACAGCTGGCTCACAGCTGGGGGGCTGGAAGCCAGCAATCCCTGCTGGTTCCATAGCAAGTATGTTTCGATGGGTCAAGGCAGGTGCCACCCGGTGTATAGACAGCTCAGCCCAGGTTGTAGGCGGAGCTGCTTATGATGTGCTGCAGTTGAGACATTTTGCTTTTTCTTATTAGCATACATCCTGGTTTCTCCGCCCTGGCACTCTGAAGGTTTAGGACTGGGTAAATCTTGGTGTACTGTGGGATGTTTAGCAGTGCCTTGGCCTCTACCCACTGGATGTCGGCAGCAACCCTGGGCGAAACCACCTCGAATGTCTGCAGACATTGTCAAATGTGCCCCGGGGATGAAGGAACCCTGGTAGGGAATCACTGGTACAGACGGGAACTGTTACCACCCCAGTCTGTCACTGTTACCATTTACATGGAAAACCAGAACTTGATTCTTTTAGTTGGGTTTCAAAAGGACCCTGGATCAAAGGCAGTTTTTTCTTAGCTGCTTTATATGCACAGAGGAGGGGGCTGGCGGGGGCTGAAGTCACTCCCAGCTCCCCATCACTGGGTTTGGAGGTCACCCGGTCAGGCTTTTGCCAGGTCACTGAGGAGGTGGAGGGTAGGCAGCCTGTCTGCTGTCAGCAGCGCTTGGCCCCAACCTCAGCCAAGGGTTTCTCCTGCGTTTCCCAGAATCATGTGACATTGAACTTGTGAGAAATTAAGTTAAACTTGGGACTTTTCCGTCTTGCAAGATCAGATGAGACGCTGGTCTTGACTTGAATGTTTTCAGATGTGAGAAAACCAGCTGAGGGGAGCCTGTTGGTTGGTAACAGAAGGTTCCTGTGTCCCTGGGAGGCCAGCTGCGCAGACGGAGTGGGAGCCTGTTTCTGAGCCTGGGTACCACTGACCCCCAGATAACTACTCAGAAGCTCTTCATTCACATGCATTTAAAATAAGGTTTCATTTCTAAAACATCCACAGCCACACAACCTTTGGGGAATCACCCCATTGTCTAAAGCATCACCTTCATTTGGTAGCTAATTTCCTCTCAGGAATAGAAGGGCATCAGTACAACACTTTTTTTTTTTTTGACACTTCCTTGCTCAAATGTCCTCCAGGCCCCCTCCCCCACTCCCATGGTCTGTTTCAAGTATTCTCCACCTTAGCACTATTGACATTGGGGCCAGACAACTCCCGTGGAGGGGTCCAGCCGGCCTGCGGCATGCCCAGCTATTAGTAAACCCGGAATCAGAAATGCCTGCACACATTGCCAAGGTCCCCTGGAACAAAACCCCTGGGAGAGAGTCACTCAGCAGAGGACAAGGTCGCATTCTTATGTTACCTCCTTCTTCCTCCCTGGCAGTGCCTAGCGCATAATCAGTCCTCAGTTCATATTTGATGGCTAAAAGTTACATGTCTAGTTTCCTCTTGTTAGAACTTTCAAAGGCACCCAGCTAATATGATAGCAGTCTGGTGCTTTATTTTCCTCCCAACAAAACACAAAAGGAGTGTTCCTTTGGATGTAACAGGGCAGAATCAGCCATGTTTGCCATTCAAATAGTCTCTTTGAGTTCTCTGCTCTTTGGCATAGAAGAGACTCAGTGTGAAATTAATAACCAAGAGGAAGAGGCTATAGCGGACTTCCCCAGGCCATCTACATGGGAGGAGGACTCCTTCCCTTACTCATCACCTGGGCACTGTCGGCCCCAGGCATCCTGGGGCCCCACCTGCCATTGACAGAGGCCGGAGGAACCCGAGCAGGACGGATGCCTGCTCCAGGTCACACTCTCCTGACTCTCCCTGGAAGCTTGGGCCTGGGGCTTGGTTGCTGGTTTGGTAACATATAAACCAGGGAGCATGCTGGCCGGGTGGCTGCGTTGCTGGAGCATCGTCCCATTCACCAAAAGGCTGTGGGTTCCATTCTCGGTCAAGGCACAGACCTAGGTGTCCGGTTTGAGCCCAGTCGGGGTGTGTACAGAAGGCAACTAATCAATATTTCTCTCTCTCTCTCCCCCTACCCCTCTCTCTAAAATCAACAAAAACATATCTTCAGGTGAGGATAAAAACAAACAAAGCAGGGAGTGAACATCAGCCCTATTCTGCTGACCATAGGGACTAAGACATTCTTGTATAGGGAGAGATCAATGAGGCTGATATCCAGAGAGCAGAGAGCAATGGAGTGGTGGGAGGGAGAGGGGAGAGGGAGGAGAAGGAGAAGCTAGGTCCAGGCACACTCCTAGATCCTGTGTCCTACCTCCTGAGTTCTGAGTAGTCCCTGTGGGTCTAGGAGCCCCTCCTGCACCATAGCCTCGCCTCTAGCTTATGACAGCTTTCAGGGGCTCTATTTCTCGAAAACAAGGAGTTTCTGGTCATTGTAATGGTGGGGTTGGGCTCCTGTAGGAGGCAGATGAAAAAGTGGCTCTTCTTCGCAGCCCTGTGGGAGCAGACCCCGTTATGTTCTTCATAAAGCCACAATTTCCAAGCCCATGTTTGCCGGCCTCACGGCAAGTCCCTCAGTTTATGTTCAAGGCGATGAAGTGTGCCTTTCCTTCCAGTTGTTCCAGACTCGTTCCTGCCCAAACAGCCTCTTCTGACGATTAAACAAAAGAAACAAAATAAAACCCACAGCCAGCGCTGAAGCTGATTTCTGCCTGTGCCCCAATGAGGCAGGGAGATGACTGGGGACGAAGGACTGCGCATGTCTATGAGCCCACGGAGGACGGGGAGAGAGGGCGGGCATCTGGGAGGCAAAAGTGGCTCTTCCCAGAGCCAGTGATCACCAGACTGAGTGGAAGGAGAGCTCCCGATGGGCCCAGAGACTGTGAATGAACCCTCAAATTCAAGGCGGGTGGTGGTGGTGCCATCACTCCTGGACACCCTCAGCCTCCTGACTGGACCTGGCCTGGCACTTGATGGATGGGAGGCCTGTGAGCAGGAGCACATGGCAGGGGCGCACTGTGAGGACAGGGTGCTGCTGGGCAGTCCC
Source organism: Antrozous pallidus (assembly GCA_027563665.1). Taxonomy (NCBI): domain Eukaryota; kingdom Metazoa; phylum Chordata; class Mammalia; order Chiroptera; family Vespertilionidae; genus Antrozous; species Antrozous pallidus. Next base: position 78,191,805 of record CM050521.1, on the reverse strand, counting down.
ATCTATCAATAGTGGGGGACATGAAAGATAAGGTGAGCAACCACCAAACTTCTGCCTAGACAGGGCCACTCTTGAGAGTCAGCCAAAGGCCGTTAGAACTAGAGGAGTAACCGGGTATATGTTTGCCACCCCTGGCTCCCCATGTATGAGCTGAGCAGCACTGCACAGCCAGGCCCTCTGACCTTACAGGGAAAGAGAGCTGGCCTGATGCCCCTTGATACAGTCTCCGTCTCCCGGGCACAGTCTGGTGACCCTGGCAAGGGCCACCTGCAGGGAAGGACACAGCACAACTAACAAAGGTGCAAATGCAGGATGAGGCACCTGTGGGCAGGGAGTGAGTTATCTGCCACATATGGGGATGCGGTGGTAGGTCAGGAGTTGGGGAGACGTGGGGTAAGACTGGGGTAGAGTGGTTTGCTCTTAACCTTAGAACTTTCTGTTCCTCTGCCCTCCATCTGTGCCCTTGCAGTGCCGGGTGGAGGGAGAGAAGTGGGCAGAAGGAGCCAGTGATGTCCGCAGACATGCAGATTTGGAAAGGCTGCTAAGAACGTGAGTGGGCAGAGCAGAGACAAGGCCCAGGGTGATGAGTCTGCTGTGAGTGGGCCGTCCCGGCTGATCATCCAGATGAGCTGTGAACCCCTCTCTCTCCAGAATGGGGTCCTCTCGGCACCCTGTTCCCTCCTGGCTCCTTTCTGATTCCAAGTTTCCACTCCTGTACCTTGCACTGCCTGGAACACCCTTTCATTTTTCTATTCCATGTGGTTAATGAGAGAGCGAGAAGGAGATGACAGAAAGAAGAAACGCATGGCCAAGTCAGGATAGAAAATAAGAAATACAGAGACGGTGAAAGCTAAACACAAAAACACAAGAGAAATGAAAGACACAAAAAGATGATAATAAAATAATGAGAGAAGCTAACTGTATTGGATGCCAGAGACCATAAGTGGTCTACAGGTATTCTATAAACTTTACAGTGCTCCCATTTTACAGAATGAGGAAACTGAGACTGGGAGAACTAAGCCCTTGGCCAAAGTTCAAGTACAAAGCTGGCCACAGCTACCCCATCACTGTGGTAAGTGGGGAAGGAAGAACAGTTATCAAGATCTGGGGGCTCCGGGCCTTGCCACCCTAAAGATTTTTAGCGCTCAACCAGTAGGTGATACGAGGGTAGACCACCCAACAGCAAGCTGTTCCTTTAATAGGAGAGTGTCTCCTAAGTCAGCCAGATGAACAGAGATGCAGCCATAGCGCGAGTAAAGCAATGAGTGGTTTTCTGTGTATCAGAGAGTTCATTTTCGAGAGGAGTCTGCCAACCTCCTTATTTCTTCAACAAATTCCTTTTAGTGCCAGTATGCTTATATAGACCCAGGGAATTTAGGATTTAAAATAGCAACCTCTGCCGACTGTGTGGCAAAGTACAACATTATTGCACAGAATGAGGGATCACTTGAATTTGCTTCCAAACGTTTTGTTTCCTGAGCTGAATGGTGGCTGTTCCCGGACACCTTCCCAAGGTGAGGACAGTAGCTATGACCTCGGGAGCAGGGACTGGGGGCTTTCTGAAAGAATGGAGGGGTGGGTTCCCACCCTGGACCTGCCGGGTGGGGGGCTTCTATTCATCCCTCTTGACAAAAAAATGCTGTGGGTGAGGCATGAAGATTGGCTGGCAGATGGGAACCTCTGCTAGGAAGCCGCTAGACCTGAGTCCTGACAGGGCCTCGTACGGCTTATTTGCTGATCAGCACGACAATGTGACTGCTTGTTCCTTTTACTGAGCACTTACTTTGTGCCGGACACAGAACGCCTTCCCGTAACATCCCCACTGCAGAGGAAGGAGGTTTCAGGATAAAGACTACGGGAAGTCAACATAAATAGAACATTTGTGTTTTACGTCTTAATTTTACACCAATTCCAAGCAGATGGCAGAGGCCTTTGATGGGAACTTACCTTCTTCAGTGGCCTGTTACTAAAACACCCTGGTTTTAGAAGGCTCTTCCAAAGAAAAGGGGGGCAGGGGTGTGACGAGAGGCTGACCGAGAGGGGCAAGGAGTGACAGAGGGCACCAGCGCTCCAGCTCCAGCCACTCATTCTTAAGGACAGTGGCACCAGCAGTACCATGGAAAGCCACAACCAAACTGACACAGCGCCTCAAGGGCCGCTGCAACTCAAAGACTCTATTTAAACGGGGAAGAGAACTGCTCCTGTCTGGCTCAAGCATCCCCTCTCACAACGGCGCTGCTCACTGCTTTGGGCTGTAAGAAGTCACGTGGAACAGACACTGACTTTTTAAGCGAACATTTAAAAAGCTGTTGGTGTTTTTTTCCAGTGACAAGCAATCAATATTGAACTTGTTGCCAATGGGACTATTTAGGAAAGTAAGACTCAACAATCGTTTTTGTTCTAAATGTCACTTCCCATTCATAGACCGAAGACTAAATCACTGAACTTAGTTTTGAAAGTATCGAGCAACTACCTAAGCTCATGATGTTTTTCACACAAGCTCTATCCACATTGAGTGACCAGATTCTGATGATCTCTGATCACAGTATATAAATATATATATATATATATATGAGAGGCCCGATGCATGAATTTGATGAATTCGTGCATGGGTGGGGTCTGGCCAGCTGGCCAGGGAGAGGGGACGTGAGTGGTTGGCCGGCCTACCTGCTGGTTGAACTCCTGGTCGAGGTGACAATTTGCATATTAGCCTTTTATTATACAGGACTAGGGGTCTGGTGCACAAAATTCATGCACTGGGGGTGGGTGATTCCTCAGCCCAACCTGCCCGCTCACACATACTGGGAGACCTCAGGGGATGTCTGACTAATCACTCACCCCAGCCTTGGGCACCCAGCCATCGTCCTGCAACAGGGCTGATGGCTGGCTCTGTCCCACCCAAATAATGCCCCCGCCCCCCCCCCCCCCAGGCCTTTGCTCCAGTCAGCTTGAACCTGTATAGCATGGGCCTTGTGCCCCCCCCCCCCAGCCCAATCCTTCTTCCTGGCCAGGGCACAAAGGATGCCTCGGCCCCATCCCCCAGCCCTGGACACCTCGGCCTTGCCCCCCGCTCCTGATTGGCTGGTGGGCGTGGCTTGTGGGTGTAGCGAAGGTACAGTCAATTTTCATATTACTCTTTTATTATATAGGATATACACTGAGTGGCCAGGTTATTATGCATTCAGAGATCATCATAATCTGGCCACTCAGAGAGTGTGTGTGTGTGTGTGTGTGTATGTGTGTGTGTGTGTGTGTGTGTGTGTATATATATATATATATATATATAGAGAGAGAGAGAGAGAGAGAGAGAGAGAGAAGCTGTCCCATGAAAACACATACCATATAAGGCATAACTCCAATTGTCTCCGAAAGCCAGAAGAACTGGGATTTTCAAGAGGAAGGGAAAGAATTTGCAAGTCCAAGAAGATCCACCCTCCCACCCATGGCAGTGTAGCCACGAGATGCAAAGGATCAGGATTTTTGCCCCAAGTCAGAAAGATTCCTTCTTAAGGCAAAAACATCAATGAAGGTTCAGAGAGAAAACAGGAAAGAAAAAAAGAAAAAAAACCATAAAAGCTTTGTATACCCCAAATGAGACCTGTCACTATTCGGAGGTGGGAGAGATGTCAAGAGCCCAGTAATGCAGTTCTCCCCCCTCAGGCTAAATGCGGAGGGCTGAGCTATTCCAGTCCTCAGTTCCGATACAGCATGCCAATGCCCGAGCTGCTCGCTTTCCAAAAACAGAAGCACAGTGGACGGACCACACGGACCGAATGTCCATTTCATAGACACAACGTTTGTCCTTATGAGGGACCAGAATGCAGAACAGAATAGCTTTCCTGGCCAGCTCCCTCAAAGGACTGTGCTAGTTCCAGCTGCCACCAGGCTGCCGGCCCTAAAGGAAAGGAGAATTTTTTTAAAAAAGGAATTCACAAAGAGCTGCTCCTGCCTCTTTGATCCTGGGTCTCCACGCTCTCCGACCTCCTAATCATCAGCCCCTTTGCTGGGGAAGAGCCTCCAAGGCCACTTGGCTCTAGAAACACCGAAAAGCATGCCAGGCAGGACGGGAAGTCTGGTACCCCCCCCCCGCCCCCTTCCCTCGCAGCCCTTCTTGGAACTCACTCTGGGGCAAAGGGAACAAGCCATCATTTTCAGATGGCCGGCCATGTCTACCGGGCCGGTCTGAAACGCAGAGAGCAGCGCTCCCAGTTTGTAAACACACGTGGGAAAACCCCCTGCAACTCCCACCGGCTCGCCACGTCTTTGTGTTTGGTCTGGCGAGCAGGATCAAGGCTGCGACCCCGGGGAGCTGGGCAAGGCGGCGGGGTGCTGCCCACAAGCAGAGGACAAACAGAAGCGACTGGATGATATCGCCCGTCATCGCTTGCTGTCACAGCTGTCTACACACAGAGCACAAGAGGGACGACAAAAGACAAAACACAGAATGTGAAACGGGCCACTGTGCCCACTGGCTCAGGGACAGCACCGTTCTCCTGTCTACCCTGCGTGACGCCAGGTCTCCAACGCCACCCATCGGGCATGCTCCGTTCTTCCCTCCCTGGAGATGGCAGTGGGTCCAACAATTTGAGACTCAGTTACGGAGCACAGAGGTGTTCCCGGGCATCCGCACCAAGCTCAGGCTTTCTGAGGTTGCCCGTGAGGTCAGATCCAAAGCCAGCTGCTACAGGTGGGGAGCAGGGGTCATCGCTCTCCTACGATCCCCCATCATGCTGCTTTCGCTCCCATCTGCCGCCCCTCAGAGACCAGATGGGAAGCATCCACGGTCCTGGTCCGCTCGCCTGCTCAGAACAGAAGGAAGAATGCAGAGGTTGGCTTACCTTAAAGTTGTGTGTCTTCTCGTAGTTGAAGTGGTTGTCGTGCGTGAGGGCGGCCCTCCTGACCAGGGAGGAGATCTGTGGACAGGCAAAGAGTTTGAGCGGGGGCCACAGGAAGCCGCCCTTCGCGCCCACCTTCACCCCCCAGGCCGCGGCCAGCAGCTCCTGCCGCTTCCTGCCAGGCTTCGGCTTCCGAACCACCGCACATGTTTTCTCATTTTCCAGCCACAGCTCCTGGGAGAACATCGTGTGTCCCCCGTGGAACTGGGGGTCGGGGGGCTGACAGGTTTGGGGAGCGGTGGCTAATGTTAGGCAGCAGATTTGAGGCAGCTGCCTCTGTCCCATCTGCAGTGGCCTCAGGCATGTGACCTGGAAGGGCTGGGTTGAGGGATGGAGCGGGCTCTGCCTCTGAATAAGGATGGGCCTGTTTTGTGCTATTTCTTAAGGCCGACGTGTGCCTGGAACAATAGCACATTCATGTGCACAGCAGCCCCCAGATGCTGCAGCCAGTCAGCCACTGAGAATCAATGGAGGAGGCCCGGGCAGGCAGCTCTCTTCCTGGGGCCAAGCACACTGCCAAGGAGAGACCTCTCATGCGTGCTAGCACATTTCATACACACACACCACACACACTCACATGCACACTCACACTCTCACACTCACACAGACATTAGCACACACACTTATACTCACACACACAGATATTCACAGACACACATACACATAGACATTCACACACACACTCACACATAGACATTCACACACACACACTGTCACACACTCACATTCACACACTCACACAGATATTCATGCACACACACTCACACATGCATACACACACTCACACACACTCACACACACACTCATACACACACACAAACACTTACACATACACTCACAGACATTCACACATACTCACATACACACTCACACACACTCATGCACACACACATGCATACACACACACACTCATACACACTCACAAACACACATAAACATTCATACACACACACTCACACACACTCACACACACACACACACACCCATGCATGCACACTCACACATGCACCAACACACTCACACACACAACTAGCTCTGGTATTCAAAGCCTGAAGCTGCATCCAATTATTTTGTGGCTCCGAACCCCATCCGGAGCTGAACTTTAAACCTTTAAACCCTGATGATTGTTTAATCATTTGGGATCAAGTCTGAGTCTCTCTCTCTTTTTTAAAAAAGAAATCTGCTCCAGTACTTGAAAGTCCACTTTTCATTCACATGCACGCCTTCAATTAGAACAGTCTGAGTGAAAGTCTACTTCCCATTCACATGCATGCTTTAAATCGGAGCAGTCGGAGCAGTGCATGGGGCAGGGAAGAAGGCATAGCACTTCAGCTGTGAGGGCTACAGCCAGACTTTCAAAGCAAGAGGTAGGACGTCTGCTCCAGGATAACCCCTACTCCCCGTCAACCCATGCAGACCCCATTCCTTAACCCAAACCAACACATCATAGTTGGCTTCCCTTTAAATAAAATATCTTCCATGTTCATTCTGTGAGTGTGCAGCTTAAAGCCTTCTTTGCTCTTCAAAAAGTATCATCTGTTTGATGGTCTTTCTCGGGACCATGGTTTTTTTGGTCCCTGATCTATCTGTCCACTAACAGAAGTGAGGACATCATTATGTCTTGGGAGAAGCCCTGATCTGTTGGCAAAGTTTAATGTCACTAATGCCAGGCAATAAAATCAATGCCTCTGCAACTAGAAAGTGAGAAGAACATAGGTGGTTGGACCATTACATGGATGGATGGCTCATGGATTTCAACCCTTCCTCTACTGAAACATGGCTCCATGTTGCAGCCTCTCCAAGCAGCTTTGTGGAGAGTAACAAAAGATCAATCATTTCTGATGTAAGTCTTCATTCCTGGCCATCATGCTCATTCCAGCTTGGTTCAAAAGTGAACGCTTCCATTTAATCCTCTTGTGACCTTCAACAACAGCTAGTGTTGATATTGAGCTATGGAGCAGAATGCCTTAAATTGTGCCAGACAATCTTTAGAATGTGTTGCGTGCACTTGCTCATTTAATTTCAGCTCATGTGTATGAGGAATCCGACTTTTAATCCACTGTTCAGATAAAGATATTGAGGCACTGAGAGGTGAAGCAATTTGCCCAAGAACATGTAGCTGGTTTAAGTGGCTGAGCCAGGACTAGAACCCAGAACATGTGTGTCCATCACTCAAGCCTCTGAACACCAAGTCCTGGTGCCTTAGTAAGCCTGTGGTACCACATCCACCATCCTGTCCCACTAACTGCTTTATCTGATGTATTGGCCAAGTCTTCCCCTCCTTACCACGCTTGCCCCACAATGACTCAGACCATATCCCTCTAGCCCACCTTGCACACACGGCACAACAATCGTTTTAGGCCAGTTACTGTTCCACGTGCTCAGAAAATGCCAATGATTCTCTATGACTTAACCCATGCCCTGAAGGGTCCCAATCTACCTAGATCATCTATTTCCCTCCACTCCCTCCACAAATCCTACCAAACCTCTTCTCTGACATACTCAACTTCTCACCTAAGTAGCTTGCTCTGTCCTGTAACACATTCCAGTATCATTTCGACATGTCTACATTTTCACCAACATTCACATCCTAATTAAAGTGCCTGCGCCCTTCTCCAAAAAGACTTCTCTCACCTCCTCACCCAAGGCAAGTTTTCTCCTCTGAAGTCCCATTGGGTTTCCCCACACTTTTCTCTTTTGTGCTTATCACTTTCTATTTTCTGGTAGGGTGAATTGTAACAGGTCTGTACCCCTGCCATACTGAGAACTCATTGTGACATGCTCTATGTCTAATTCACCCTTTTCTCCCTACAGGAATGTCTAATAAAATTCCTTGCCATAGTAGGCACTGAATAAATATAAGTTACCAGAAAATACCTGTATTGTATTGGAAGCCAGAGTTATGAAGAAAGGTGTGCAAAGGTGTATGGTGTGAAATCTCCTGGCCCATCCTATAATCACCCATCGTGACACTTTAGCTTCCAAGGACCTGAACCTCCATAGGTTCAGGTCCTTGGAAGCTAAAGTGTCTGATGGCAGACTCCCTGGCCTTCTTCCCCACTGTCTAATCCCAAAGGCCATCTGCCACTCACAGGACTGGGTGAAGGTATGGCACACCTTGGAAAGGCTTCTAATCCTTAGCAGAGAGGCAAAAAGACAGACAGGAGGGAGAAGGGTCTCCTCCCAAACCTTTACGGCTAGCAAATCAAGAGACCTTCTGTTGTTGAACCACTCACTCTGTAGAATGCGGCTAATTATATGGATTCATGGATTCAGAATCTGATAATAACTCTGCCAATGGAAAGTGGGCCAAAGGAGCTCCTTTTCCTTTTGGTATATGGGTGGTTGAATACAAGGGGGTTTAATATCTTCTCTTGCATCAGTGCCTTTACTTATGACAAGTAATTTTTCCTTTATCTCGGTGACAGTGGTTTCTTTTTCAGATATGTCTCAGTAGAATTTACCCAAACACAAGGCACATTCAGACGTGTGGAGGAACTAGACACTGTTCATTTAAAGTGTCTCTTTGCGTGGAATCAGAGTACTGGCATGGAAGGAGCATTATTGTGAGGAGTGTGGGTGACCCTAGATCACCCTCTTACTAAAGGAAAAACGATTACAAACGTCTCTTGGTGAAAACGTCCCTCTTCAATAACTCCATCACACAGAGCTCATTTTCTAACCTACGCAAGGACAGTGCCTGGATTTCTTCTCCATCCCCCACAATGACTAATACATCTTCTTATACACATGAACAGCTGTTAACAGTAGTTTTTCCAACAACATTTTTTATCTGACCCATTTTTAAAAAAAATCTATACATTTATTAGATCAGGGGTGGTGAACCGTTTTTTTCTGCTAAGGGCCATTTGGATATTTATAACATCATTTGTGGGGCCATACAAAATTCTCAACTTAAAAATTGGTCAAGCATTTAATTAACTCACCCCTAATGCCTTGGCAGAGCCAGACCAAATGATTTCATAGGCCTCATATGGTCCGCAGGCCAGACACTCCCCGCCCCTGCTCCACATGAAGCACATTTCCCTAGATGCTCTGTTTAAGTGAGGGAGTCTCAATTTTGGAAGTATGGACATTTGGGGCCAGATAATTCCTTGTTGTGGGAGGCTGTGCATTGTAGGATGTTTCGCATCTCCCTTGCCTCTGCTCACTAGATGCCAGTAGAGCCCACCAACTATGATAACTAAAAATCTCCCCAGACATTGGCAAATCTCTCATCCGAGGCAAAATTGCCCCCAGGTGAGAATACCTGGGTTAGATGGATAACACAAATATTTACTTCCTGTAAGTCAGGTATTGTATGAAGCACTTTGAATATATCGATGCATCTAAAATTAATAATCCTATGAGGAAGGTACTGTTACAATCATTCCCACTTTACAGATGAGGACATGAGAATGGAGGGTTTAAGTGATTTCTAAGGTTACATGGCTAGTATGTGGTGGCTGAGATTAGAACCCAGGACAGCTAACTAATGGTGTGCCCTCTTCCCCAAGAACAAGTCTGTTTAATTTTATTGTGATAAAATACACATAACAGCCCTTGCTGATTTGGCTTGATGGATAGAGCATTGGCCTGCAGACTGAAGGGTCTCGGGTTTGATTCTAGTCAAGGGCACATGCCCAGGTTGTGGGCTTGATTCCCGGAGTGGGACATGCAGGAGGCAGCCGAACAATGATTCTCTCTCATCGCTGATATTTCTGTATCTCTCTCTGTCTCCCTTCCTCTCTGAAATTAATAAAAATATATTTTAAAAATACACATAGCATTCACCATTTTAACCCTTTTAAAGTGTAGAAGTCAGCAGTTTAGTGGTATTAGGTACATTCTCTAGTCCCCGAGCCCATATACCAAATAAAACCCAGTACCTATTCCCCTCTCCCTCCAGTCCCTGGCAACCACCAACCGGCTGTCTCTCTCTGGATTGGCCTATTCTGAATATGTCCTAATAAATGGAATCATACAACATATGGCCTTGGTGTCTGGCTTCTCCCCTTCGCATGTTTTCAAGGCCCATCCATGCTGTAGGATGCATGAGCACCTCACTGTTTCTAATGCTGAAGGATAATCCGTTGTATGCACAGAACACAATGGCTTTATTCCTCCCTTCAGCAGTTGGGTATTTGGACTGTTTTCACCTTTTGGCTGTTGCAAGTAGTGTTTCAGAGAACATTCTTGAACAAGTGTTTGTTTGAACACCTGCTTTCAGTTGTTTGGAGTGTATACCACGTCTATGCTTTTAACTACCCTCTAACCTGCCTCTCATCAAAATAGTGTTCACAGTAAGAAATATCCAGAGGTTAGATGCCAGGGTTATTCTCTTCCCCATCGTCAGCCTGTGTGCGTGGTTCACAGGGCTGGTGTCCCCGTCTGGTTTTAAGGAGGAGATGCGTTCTCCCCGCCTCTTCCAAGGCCAGCACTGCTTTTGTTACTTTCAGGAGTAAGTGGGGCTAGAAATAATTGGCGAAATAAACTCACCACTCCCCTCTCCCTTACTTATAAACAAGGCTTGGGATTCTATTTTCCATGGCCTCCCGCTGTCCTTCTTTCTCTGATTGGAATCCTGAATTCAAGAAGGAATCAGGTAACCAGAGGCAGTGTGAGGCTGTCAGCTGAGGACAGGAGGCAGGGGTGGGCCAAGGGTAGGAAGCCATGGCCAACAGAGCCCATAGGTGACTGTAAACGTGCAAAGTGCCCAGGAGAGAGAGGCAGGGGGAGAAGGAAGAAGACATTCCCTCTGTGCTGGTACTAGAATCTAGGACCTTAAGCCAAGAGGGACCTTAGAGGTTCACCTTCTCCCCACCTCAGGCAGGCCCCCCTGTGGGGATCATGGCATTCTGCTTGATGAGGACCAATGTCCAGAAAAGGTGATGGACCATCATCTGCAAGTCACCTGCAGACTTCAATGAATTCCGGTTCTGTGTTTTAAGGAGGACTCACCAGTCCCTGGATGGTGTCTCCCAATGCTACACAAAGGAATCGATATCTATTCATACACAACATGTGAGCATGCTTCCACTCATACCCCTTTCACCTCTCCCTACCACCACTTTCCAATATGCCACTGCAGACCTCCACTGATTGGTAAGCTAAAGGCAAAAATCCATACCATGTCCTATGGGGGCCCGTTTGGTCTAGCCTCTGCCACTTTCCCAGCCTCACCTCCCATACCTTCCTTCCTGCCACCTTGAGAATGTATAACCGTAGCCCAGCAGTATTATTTCCAGAGTATTATCTATAACCCCGCTAGACCTCTGCCTTTATGAGCTCAGACACAGAATGTCATAATTAAGAGCCTGGTGTCACACCTCCAACCTGGCACACACTAGGCGCTTACTACATTTTTCTGAAAGAATGAGTATCCATGGCTATAAAATACCTTGAGGTCAGAGAACCACTAGAGCTTGTCATCAGCACTGGCTGTTCTCTCGTCAATTTACTCTTGTGGATCTCATATAAACTCTAGGGGCCATGCCCTGTGGCATTTCCTTTAGGCCAAAGCATTGCATTTCTGATGTCACAATAGGGGAGCACTGAAAACAGGGGGGGACTGCCCCTGAGTCAGGCCTTTAGGGACATGGCCAGGTTTGGGATAGAATGCTATGGACAGTAGCACATTGCATCTGTGGAGTGTGTTAATGATGTATCTTTCCTCTATGAGAGAGGTTGAGCAGGTGTCTTTTTTATCTTACAGGTGAGGAAACTAGGTACTAACAGGCATGTCCTGGGGAACGGAATCATCTCCTGATTATCTCTCCATGAAAATCTCTGGCGCTCAGTTGTAGAGAATGCAGTGGTGGCCGCTAATGGCCCGCTGATATGAGGACCCATCCCACCCTCTCTCTTCCCATGGGACTTTTTAAACCTTTGAAATGGGGCCCTCCCCACAGTTTTTGCATTAACTATGCCTCTAGTGACTAGCTTGAGGCCAACACTAGCTTGGCACTCAGGAAAGTTTTGGGGCACGCCGGATAAACAGACCCGCTTTATTACAGTCTCTTTGTTTTCTTTGTCACCCATCAAAATGCCTTCCAACTTTAGCCACAGTCATCACGGTCATGTTTTCCTAGTCCCTCACTGCTCATCCCACACATACGTCTGGGGATCTGGGGTTGGTGTTGATTCTGGGTTGCGTGTCATTTCCCCAAAGCCACAGAACATTAAATACACTCAGTAAAGTGCTGCAGGTATTCATTCAACCCAGAACCACAGGGGCGGGGGGCCTGTTTGCTCCTTTTATTTTCACTCTCTGTGGATCACACTTAAATACTAGCAATGGCTGGATATGAATGTATGCTTACTACTTATTTCAATGTCTAAAAAATATATATTTAGAGAGGGGGCGGGGTGATTTCCAATACGGTCTTGCTGTGGGATCCGAGACCTGGCATTCCTGTTGGCAAGTGAGAAAACTATCAAGACCAAGGGAAATAAGCCCAAGTTGCTGAATGAGAATCAAAAGGGTGGTTTTCTTAACGCTGCTAAGCCCAGCTGTTTGGTCCTATGTACCCTGCACACTTCCTTCTATTAACAAATCTTCCTTATGGGAACGTCTCCTTAGTGTCTGCTACAGCCTTTGCTTGTGGTTTCCCGTCCTGAAAGAGGTGGAAGAGAACAAAGAGACACGGCTGACGGCAAGCTCATTCCCATGACTGTTGAAATGAGAGAGGCCGGGTGGGAGCTGACCATCTTTCCTGCCATGTGCTAATTAAAGCAGAATAATCCTGGCTTGATTTGCATCCATCAAAGCATCAATGGCTGACCAGGCAGACTCCTAACATCCTCGGTGACCTCTACACTTGCTGAGGCCTGGTCCAAGGAGGAGAGACCTAGTCTTGCATGGCCCAGCATGTTCAGCTGTCATCCTATTTCTCTTCGGGGACAGATGGCCACTCTCAATCCAAAAGGGCCAGGTACTGGTCTCGCTGTTTTTTTGATGATTCATTTTCCTTCATCCCCAATACTCAGCGTTCATCCCAACCTGAGGGCCTGTGTGGTCTTGATAGTGTACCCAATGACCTTATTTAGAAGCAAATAATCTGATGCATCTTGGGTTGATTGGCAGCGCAGTGTTATAACGATAGTCCCTCCCATTTCCTTTCTCCAGCTGCTGTATTGAGACTGACAGTTTGGCTAACTGCTGATGTTTCTCACAGTCCGCTTAGATGGAGACACAAAAGATACTCCACATTGAAGGAAAAGACTTTTTAGGCGTGTTAAGCACACATTTCAGCTTACGGTTGTCTGCTTTTTGTTGTTTTGTTTTTGTATGCAGTTTTTGGAAGAGAAAAACAAACCTACTTGAGTGAGAACTTTAAAAATCTTAGTCAAGTTTCCCAAATGCTGAGTTTAGAAAAGTATGGCAGGGCTATTTTTGAGAGGGTAGACCATTTGTTGAGTCAAGACTCTTAAAATTGCTTTGCAATTGTTTAGGTAAACACTTGTAAAACTAAGTACCCAGTAAACAATGCCAGTTTTCAGGGAGCCTCAGCTATGATGAAGTTTCCTGATACCATTGTCTTTCTTTCTCCCCGTGTCTCTCTTTTTGGATTCCATATTCATTTTCCTTTCTTTGTATTTTCTTGGTTGTCCTGGGCCTCCCCTCCCCGCCCAGCCAAAGAACTAGGTGCCCAAACTGACTGACTTACAGGTTTCATTACAAAAGCCAGAGATCATCCATTTCTGGTTTAAGGCACCCGACTGTATGGTAGAACTCACGCTCTCTGACCCCCTGACACTGTCACTCACTTATCTAAGAGAAACCTCTGCCAGAAGCTATCACTTGCTGAATTATATTTTCTTGGCACTCAGCAGTTTGGCAATTTGCAAAGCAGAGTGCACCAGGCAGAGCCTCGTGCTGCCATTCTGCAGGCCCTTTGGCCAGCAGTTGGAATAAGGTGCATCCTTGTTGAAAGAAAAACAAATTGTTTGGTCCAGCTATTTTCTGCATGCACATAGCTATGCCGTTTCTCCTCCCCACGTTTTTTCAATGCTTGAAATCTGGGGACCCTGTTTCTTAGAAAATATGCTATTCATTGGGGAAGCTGTGCCTTAGCACACATGGTCCCTAAACTCAAAACTCACCAAATATATTAGAATCACACTAGGAACAAAATGGAGAAAAGTAACCCTGACAGTTATTGTGCACATACTGTGCCAGGCACATGAACAACTGTCTTGTTTATTCTGCACGGCAGTCCTGTGACATAGCATGATTATCCCCATTTCATATGTGAGGAGACCCGGGCGAGGACAGCTCTCCCTGCTCCAGCTTGCCCCACGGACACGCAGGATTGGAACACGGGATCGGCTGCCTCTGTAGGTCCTACTCCTAACCTTCATGTGATGCTGCCTCCACGGATCTGTCCCAGCAGGCCATAAGATCCTGAGAAAGGACCCTGCATTCACATTTTCTAATCCCTTTGGCACCGAGAACCATCAAGAGCATGCAAAAGTTTATAAAGGAATGTGTCTGGTCTGGTCCAATCTCCCTGTTTTACAAAGAGCAGAATAGGAAGTTAGTTGCCTTGGTTTTCACAGCCAGTGAGGTACAGGGCCAGGCCAAAAGGCCAATCTGTGGGCTAGGTCCAAGCTGTTTCCCCAGACAGTACAGATCTGGTCAATGTCCACGCCTGCCCAGGGCTGCACAAGTTAGACATCATTCTCTCTCTCTCTCTCTCTCTCTCTCTCCCCCCCTCTCTTCCCTCCCCTCTCCCTTTCTCTCTCTCTCTCTCCCCCCAATTACAAAGTACATCAAACAGAGGCAGGAAATTGGTAGGCAGTCTACATTGTTAAAAGCATCTCAGAAAGTAATTTGCCCATGTATATCAGGAGTTTCAAAATAGTAATATCATTTAAGATTCTGTAATTTGATTTCTAAGAATCTATCCTAAGGAAATGATCCTAAATACAGAAAGACATTCATAGCAGCATTATATCTAACATAAAAATGGGATGTATGTCCCAGCATCAGGAAGTAGCTAAGTAAGTATGACGCTCGTGCAATAATAAAAGATTATGTCTGTGAAGTGCACAACTGTAGTAATTACATGACTGGAATATGCCATGTGAAGAAAGCAAGATACAAATTTATAAATGTATTATGCTTATAAATATGTTTAAAAATCCCAACACATAGGAAATCACTGCACACACAAAAAAAGAAAAATGTCTACATTTTCTTTATTGTTTGAAATTTCTTTAATTATATTACCTTCATAATTAGAATGAGAAAAAAAAGGGCAAAATTTTGCCGCAGGGAAAGGACATTTCCTCCCTCTGGCCTGCATTAGCTCTGTTTTGTACTAGGAAGTTGTTACCTTAGAGGGAAGATTAGGTAGGTTTTAAACCTAATTAGACATGGATAAATCTAAAGTATTATCGTCTTCTGTGGTCTGGTTCTCACAGCTCTCACATAATTAAAGGAAATTCACATATGCAAAATAAGTGATTGAATAACATTATTGGAAATGAAAACTCTTAATCTAACAAGTATTGATGAAGGATTCATTTTCTGTGGGGCCTAAAACACGGTACTTTATGACCTTTACTGATATAAATGAAAACCTTTCCAAAATGCTAATGAGAACACTATTCCATGCAAAAACATGATTTGGGTTAAATCTCTGAAGAGAGTTTGGCCTTGAGCCAAAAGAAATAAAAGCTTTAAAATAAAAATACTGTTTCTATCATAATTGTTGTTCATCAGAGTCAGGAGATAAAAGAATAAAGATTTTTCTCTAAATAAATTTATTAAAACCCAGAAAATTACATGCTAGCCTATATAGTATAGCTATGAGAATTGAGATTTTGTGATGGTTCAATGATGATAGGGATAGAAGAGCTTCCATTTTGAAAAAAAATTTTTTCTAGCTTAATTTCTTTTAACTTCAGTCTTTTAATAAGAAAAAAGAAACATGGCTTCCCTTTTCTAGTTTGACTAGTAACTGAAGGATTGCAGCCATCCCTGAAGCCTGTGCAAGAAGCTGCACTGGAGTGGGGCGTGTGCTCTTTCAGCGGAACATGCTGTAGCTTATCAAACCCCTTGGCCATAGGGATAGCAGCTAAACGCTAAGAATGGTGAGAGCTTTTGTTTGCTAAGAAGGCCATGTTAAGAGTAAAGATTCTGGAGCTAAGTTGTCTGGCTTCAAAGTCCTGCTCCAACCCTTCCCAGCTGAGGAACCCGCGAGTTTCTGACCTCTCTAGGCCTCCTTCCCTCCAGTGTGAAACATGCATAGGAATAGCCGGTGCCTCTCGATAGTTAAATGTGCAATTTGAGTTGTAAGTTGTAAATTGCTCAGGTCTATCCCTGGCATCATTTTATATGTATGTATGCATATATAATTTAATGAATAAATTAACTTTAATGATCCTGCAGGCGATGCTTTCAAAGGAAGGCCTAATCTTAGGAAGGTGTGGATAACTGAGTTTCATCAGGACTACTTTTACTTGATGTGATGTGGGGGGAAGTTTTCTTTCCTGACCTGTCACAGTGAAAACACATCTAGTCATTTCGATTTGATTCTAGAGCTGAATAAGCTGGAGGCGTTTTAACCGCAATGGCAGGTCTTGGGAGGCAGAGGGCAGAGCAGCAGAAGTTCATATAAGATGTGTAAACGTTGCAACGTTGCCTTGCCTCCTGAAATATTCTCATGGTATCAAAAAGCAAAATAATTTAGAGGGGTATATTTTAGGGTCTGCATAAAAACAACAACAACAACAACACACACACACACACACACACACACACACACACACACACACACCCCAACAGAATTTTGGAAGCTTTTAGAGGTCCTTGGATGAAGGTATGGCTGGTGGCTTTGGTCCAGGGCTCCAATATTGCACCCAGGAAGGAGTCTCCCAGCCTCTTGGGGAGTGTGGTGCACAGCAAGGCAGCCTGGGAACACCTGTAGGGGCATAAAATCTCCACTACGACTTTCCTCACTTTGTATTGGAGGTGGGGGGAGGGAGGAAGGTGGCAGGAGATGAGTTCCTTGCTCCTGGGACCCAGCAGATATTTTTGGAAATGTGTGGAGCTGATGACACAGCTCTAAAAACAATCCACCAGCTACTTTCAGGAGTCACCTGGCCAAACTTGGTATACCATTCTCAAACACGGTCACACCGAACCCGGCGACGATGGTTTATATGCAAGCCTATTTCTCAATGTTTCCTAGACTTTGCAGCCCACAAAGCATGTTTCCGGCTGACCCACTTCTCTTCTGCCGCCCACTCAGGTTTCAAAGCGGTCTCCCTTAAAATATTGCTCATCTCCAGTTGTTGTCTGACAAGTTTGAAAATTTCTCTATATTGCCCTTTTTGGAAATTACCATTTACAATCCTGTTTAGAAGTATCTGCATTTTCCAGACTAAACTATAGCTGCGCAAGGCCAATGAGGAGCTATTAGAACTAGTGTTTGGAAAACTAATACTTGACACTTAACCTTGGGATGGCTGTGAGAATTAAAACAGAGAATCCACATTGTTTGCAGTGCCCAAAACACCAGGGCCCAATGGAGGTTAACTGTGGTTCTTATTAGGGACCACCTCTCTTTATATAAGCTCAGCTAATGGTGCCGTTGTACCCTGACTGGAGCACACATAAGAAGTATGGGTGTGCCAGCTATCTGTAGATGTTGTGGGGTTGGGGGGTGGTTACACTGTGCTCTTTCTCTTTCACATGGCAAGTCATTCGGGGCAAGCAGAAGAGGCCACGTGAGGTGGGAAAGAGCAGGAGGACCGGCCACAGGTGATGGCCTGCAGGGCTCTTTGGGAACCCAGGTTGGCAGAGCAGGTGGCACGGCCTCAGGGCACTCATGCCCAGGCGTGCACATCAGCAGAACTTGGACACAATGTGCTATTTCTTGTGGGTCCCTCCAAGTGGCTGTGATGTCTCATGGGACAGAGCCCAGGGTGTCATCTGAACCCCAGCATTCCACACCTTGACCTCTCAGCTCCCTGGTGCCAGTTAGTCTGAAGTCCTGAGATCTCTGGGCCCTACCTGACACAGGTCATGGCATTCACCCACCTTGTTTTCCTAAACCCCTGATGGATAAAAAACGATCTCTCAGCCCCAAAGGACATGTCTTAAAGAGTATGAATCCACAGGAAACTGCCACTGCCAGATGCCCTGAGTCCTTCCCGAAAACTGCTGCAAAGCCCCCAAACCGGCTGCCAGGATCCCAAGGAGGAGGATTCCATCTGTGGGGTCGTGGAAGCCAAGGGATGTCACTGCTTGGGGCTTGCCTGCCTGGTGGCAGGAAGGGCTTCACATGGTGGGAGGTTTGTGCACAATGCCTTTGAGTTACCTTCTCTGCACAAATAAAACATGTGAGCCCGGCCAGCGTGGCTCAGGGGTTGAGCATCGACCTATGAACCAGGAGGTCACAGTTCAATTCATGGCCAGGGCACATGTGTGGGTTGTGGGCTCCATCCCCAGTGTGGGTCATGCAAGAGGCAACCGATCAATGATTCTCATCATTGAAGTTTCTATCTCTCTCTTCCTCTCCCTTCCTTTCTGAAATCATTTAAAAATATATCAAAAGACACACACATGTGAAACATAATTTCCCATTATGACAAAAACACTGTTCCAAGCCCAGTATTAAAATAGGTAAAATGAATGGGAACTTATAGACATAAATGTTTGTTAGTGTACATGAAATATAAGGTATTTCTATGCTATAAGACAATAAAAATATATAATTGCCTTTTATTATATGTATGCATCAGGCACTACTTCCAACACTTTATATCTCCTCTCTCCCATCCATCTATCCACTCATCCATCCATTTATCCATTCACCGAGCCACCTCCCCATTCACCTATCTAGCCAGGTAGTCAGCCAGCCCACCACATATCCAACTACTCACCCCTTGATCTATTATTATTCTACCCTCCCATCCTCCCATCCTTCCATCCATCCATCCATCCATCCATCCATCCATCCATCCATCCATCCAATCACCCATCCAACCAATCAGCCAACAAATTCATGAAACAGTCAACGTTAAGCGAACACCTGCTAAGAACTAGTCACTGTGCTAGGCTCTAGGCATCTAAAGCCAAATAAGAGCCAGTCCATGTTTCCTCTTCAGGCAGTTCACACACTAGGACAATTGTTCGTAGTCCAGGAAGGGCGACATGAGCAGGGCTTTGCTGTTCATTATGGCCGGATTTCACACCTCAAAGTTTCTCATGCCTATTTCATAGTCTGTTGTGTTTTTTTAAATTCTCATCCAAGGATCTTTTCGCTGATTTTTAGAGAGAGTGGAAGAGAGAGGGAAAGACAGAGAGAAATATCAATGCGAGAGAAACATATCCATTGGTTGCCTTCTGCATGTGCTCCCACCAGGGTCTGAGCTGGGGAGAAGCCTGCAACTGAGGTACCTGCACTTGACTGGAATTGAACACTGAGCCAAACTGGTTAGGGCCCTATTTCATAGTCTGCAATAACCTCCATACTTGGCATTGTACTGACAATATAATCCTTTATTGCCTCAAAATACAGAAATTCTTCTGCTCAGTATTATTTAAATTTCGAGTTTATAAAGGTGTATGCATAGGATCCCAGTAACCTGGCTCTCCATTGTAAACCTCAGCATATACTCCATTTCCTCCAACATCGTTCTTCTTTATTCACCTCAATAACTCCCATTCTTCCTTCCCACCTCCCCTGGAACTCCTGTCCCTTTCTCCAGGAAGCTCGCCTTTGTTTTTGTCTTAATTCCAACCACTCTTTATGTAATTGTTTCCCTTTTGGCTCCCTTTGATTCTACATTCTAAGAGGCTGTGTTCCATATTGCCCATCACTATGTCCCTGTCTTCAGCACACTGCCTCTCTGTGCAACACTCAGTAAATATTTCTTGTATGAATGAGCAAACTGAGGACAGGTTCTTGGAAAATATATATTTAATAGGCTGTATAAAACATATGGTTTCCCTTGTGATTTATTGCTTTGATCAGGCATAGGGAGGGAGAGTATGGCTTTAGTTGCCCTATGAGAACAAGAGTGATTTTTTCTACAGCACAAGGTAGAGTAAGTAGGTACCATAAAGCGGAACAACACAGGGGAATGAGATCAATGACTGCTTCTGGTAAGCCCTCTCCTCTTACAGAGGAGGAAACTGAGGCCCACAGAAGCAGAGTAGCTCTTCTCAGCAAAGCAGCAACAAGGGATGAAACGTCAGGAATCCCCATCCACTTCCTTCTGCTTCATCTACCTGCCATCAGCAGCCACTTCCTTCCTTCCACTGTCAGCGAATGACACTACCCAAAGGAGCCCACACTGGGAAAGTTTGGAAATCTAAGACCAACACTCTAATCAAAAGTCCTGAAGCCAAGGTGATGCTCAATAAATCATCATTGACCTTAAAAAAAAAAATCACACCATGACATTTGGAGCTTTAGGCCATCTCCCCAGAGTTTCAGATTATTAGTCTTAGGCCCAGAAATACAAAGGAGAGAATAATAATGGGGTCTAACATTTTTGAGAAATTCACCCACCTCACAGTTAACTGGATGCTTTCCTGTGTCCAGAGGCAATCAAATCTCTCTGGCTGACCCACGGAGGTGTCATCTTATGAAGAACCTGGTGGGAGGGCTGCTGGAAAAGTTGGACCTGTGGGGCTGTGGGGAGGACTAGCCAGGACCACCTCTCCCTGATTTATCCAGGCTATATTCATCTCACAATGGAAAACGAGCCCAGTCGCGTGGCTCAGTGGTTGAACATCCACCTATGAACCAGGAGGTGATGGTACAATTCCCTGTCAGGGCACATGCCCGGGTTGTGGGCTCGATCCCCAGTGGGGGGCATGCAGGTGGCAGCTGATCAATGATTCTCTTTCATCAATGATGTTCCTATCTCACTCTCCCTCTTCCTTCCTCTCTGAAATCAGTAAAAACATATTAAAAAATTCCAAATTCCATGGGAAACCAGAGTATAGTGAGAAAGAGATTTAGTATCACATGAAAAAAAAAAAAGATAAAAACACACAAGGGAAGAAATAGGACAACTCTTCCCCCAAACCTAAAGATCTTTGAAAAGTCATTTGAGAATAAATTAAAAAAATTAAAATGTGTGGGCCTGAGCCTTCCAGGGGCTTCCGAAGGGGAGAACCTGGCCCCCGCCCCACCCCATTCCTGGCAGGCGCCTTGCGGTGGGAGAGGCTGCAGGATTCCGGAGAAAACCTGAAACCACATAAAAGGGATCAGGGAACTGTTCCCTCCTGGTTCAGTGTAACTTAATTCAACAGCAGGGCAGACGTTTCTGAGAAAGAATCCCTGTCAGATTCAAGGCGGCGGAGTTTCTGGCTGGTTGAATTTCACAAAAGTGTCCCCTGGGCATGACATCTGTCCGCTCCTGAATTCTGATATTTCGTCACAACCTCGGATCATTACACAAAGAACTCGGCAGAGGAGATGGGCCAAGGGGAGGAGGCCAAAGCGAAAGGACTTATCTTCCTGGTGGATTTGTCACGTCGAAAGCACGTGCCTCCACAGAGCCGAGTGACGGAGGGAAACTAAGCATTTGGATAGGAGACATTTGACACATATTTTGATTTGATTGAAAAAATCTGCTTGTCACACATACACGTTGTGTATTTTTCCCCCCTCACTGTTGGGATGTTGGCCAGGTAAGCAGGTCCTCGAATAACGTCATTTTGGTAATGTTTCCATATAACATCCATGAATAAAAAAAATCATTCCCCAGCTGGGGCCACTGTCTGTGTGGAAGGTGCAGGTTCTCCCCAGGTCTGCGTGGGTTTTTTCCATGGACTCTAGTGTCCTCCCACATCCCAAGACATGTGCATTAGGTGGCCTGGCGTGTCTAAATTGTCCCCACCTGAGTGAGCATGGTTGCATGTGTGTGTGAGACTGGCCCTGTGGTGGGGGCCTTCTGGCCAGGGTGGGGGGTCTCCTCTTGCACCCTGAGCTGCGAGAGAGCTTTGATCAAACCATGACCCTGAACTGGGATCATCGGGTTCAAAAACCATTCTTTGACTTTTCAAAATTCATCTTACTTAAAGGTCTATCCAGCTCATATTTCTCTTAAGGTCTAATATTGGAAGTGTTTGGAGTCTTTATTTAGAGGTTTGGTGATGCTTTAGTGACCAGAAATAGGCTGTAGGAACTTGACTTTTGTTGGTGGATGGTAAGATGGGTTTCGTTATACATCATTTTGCTTAGAGTCTCAGTTTCCAAGAAGCTATTGATATCATCAGGTGAGGAATGACTGTAATCTGATGTAGCAGGCCACAGTTTCCTTATTTCCGAAATGGACCCCATTCCATCTTCAAATGTTCACAAATATTCACTCCTGGCCCTGGGACCATAGATGCCCTTGAGAAGGTAAAAGTTGGGGGGACAAGTAATCGGATAATGACATAATATTGGAGCCATGGGAGTGCAGAGTTGGGACAAGCCACATTAGCATCCGATGTCTATTGGTGACATATGCATGGGGCGTATGTCTTGTGCCATCGGCCACAGTGACATTCCCTTAGGAAGCTAATTATTTAGTTGCACAACTTGCCTCACAGTTGAGAGACTCAAATAGAACCAACTTAGCCTACTCCTTCTAGAATCTTCACTACCTAAAAATAAACGGAGACTTCTGCTTCAATTATGCAACAGACACCCCTAATTAGAGCCTGTGAAAACAGCTCCTCGCTGCATCTGCCTTTCACTGGCGACGTTTGGAATTAAGCAAGAACGAGCAAACTTATCACTGTCTTTTACAGCACATAATAACAGGGGCCCGGACCCCGAAAGGTTAACAGGGATCTATGAATATAACACACAGAAACTGTGTTTTTTTTTTTTTTTTAAAGAGTGGACAGTTAAAATTGTAGCATGATTCCCATCTGCTTGGAAAGTTTAGGCAGAGTAATGTGCAAGATTTTAAAAACATGTGCTTATTCATAAACAGAGGCTGCTGAGTCACAGGTCAGCACCGTGGTAGCACTGCAGGCCTGAGCCGGAGGCACACCAGGGCATGGCTGTGCCATTCAGCACCTCCAGGGCCTCTGCCCCAGGCCACCCCGCCCACTTCCCACGCACTGACCTGGAGCTGGGCGCCCCGTGTCAGGACACCACGCCCTTCCGAGCTGCCCTTTTCACCACTTGGTTTCTCCTCATAACCACTTCCTGTGTCCCCCTCCTGGCACTCATTTAAATGCTAAATAAAAGGCGAGAGAGATTCGTGGTTGTAACCTGGAGCTACCTCAGAAAGGAAATTAAAATCA
Source organism: Antrozous pallidus (assembly GCA_027563665.1). NCBI lineage: Eukaryota > Metazoa > Chordata > Mammalia > Chiroptera > Vespertilionidae > Antrozous > Antrozous pallidus. The sequence goes on along the minus strand of CM050521.1, from coordinate 78,168,639 downwards.
ATTATACCCTGTGTGGGGCCGATGACAGTAACCTCATGTAGGAATAGCAAGTACAGTCTTCTGGGAGAGAAATACACTTTGTCCTGTGGGTGAGTGTGACGAGGACCGCTGAGTGCTTGTAGATGTTTCCAGGTCGGTTCTGAGGCCTGCTCAGGTGGGTCTGCAGGGCATGTAGGGGCTGAAGAAGGCCTGTGGGGTCTGAGGATGCTGGGAGCAGGGCTTTCCACGGAGGTGACAACCTGCCATTACACAGCCTCCAGGATAGAGGCGGCTACTGGCGCTGTGTGTGTAGCAGCCCCAAGGGCAGGTGTGACTCGAGGAGAGGACACTGTGCTATGATTACTGAGGCCAAGGCAGCCCGCTGGTCTGAAGAAGGCCAAGGTCAGCTGGGTAGCGTGCTGACAAAGTCACTGCTTTGCTGGAGGTCTTCCAGCCTAGGACCCCAGCTTCCTGGGAAGACCATCACTAGTTCTAGGACCCTGAGTGGCTCTCCCATGGCCCAGAATAATCAATAAATGAACTGGCACTGAAAAGGTCAGATGTGCCCACATCGTGCCAAGAGCCTGTCAGTTATCCTGGAGCATGAGGGTTACCAGTGTCGCCTCTGTGTGATGTGGCCTGAGTGTGAAGGGACAGGCTGTGGGACACCTGGGATGCTCCAGCTCCCTGCAATTCTGAGAAGGCAGTGGAGCTCTGTCTACAGCTCAGCAGGTACTTTTGACTTGAGCCTGCCCCCTCCACCTTGTCTGCATTCCCGGACCCACCTGACCTTGCTTTGCAAAAGCATCCTGCAGATCACTGATCAGCATATCACCTGGAGTGCTTGTGAGAACACAGATTCCCACTCCCCTCTTGGACCTAAAGGTCAGAATAGGATGGAAAGGGGAGGCAGAAGTCTGCATTTTAAGTACATAAGTCTTGGTGGTGTTCATACAGCAAGGCTGAGACCTGGTGCCCAGGAGAGCACAGAGCCCTCTGGTAACTCAGGGCTTGGGAAAGCTCGCTTTCCTCAGGGACATCGTTCTCTATCCACAATGGTCCTTCCCCTCTCCCTCTGTTCCTCGCTCCACTGTCTTCCCTCTTTGCTGTCTACTATGGGCAGGGCCAGGACTATGGTGGGTGCAACAAACTGAAGATGGATAGGAGATGGGCCTTGATTTTGAGAGGAAATTTGATCTAGCTGAGAACACAGACATCTGAACAGATAATCACAAAACACTGGAAGTACAGTAGTAAAGGCAGGTGCCAAGTGTACCAGGAGCAGCGCATGGAGGTCAGAAAAGTCTTCAGTGAAGAAGTAACATTGAGGTAGACCTTGAAGGGCAAGAATTTGTTAGATTGAGAAAAAAGAAAAAAAAAGAAAAAGATGTTTAAGATGTTTGACCAGAGAGAGTCTCTCAAGTTTGAAATACATTTGGGGATAAGTCTGGCTTCATCCTCAACTGGTCATTATTATGTTTTGATTATGATTGGTTTTGACTAGACCTGGACACCTGCAGAATAAACTCCTTCTCTCAAAGACTTTTATTGGCTGCCTCAACATTTGGCTGAAAAGGGAAATGCTTAGTGATCTGATTCTGAACACACAGCTGTTGTTATTCTTCTTGATGCGGGGTGGGCAGGGGGCTGGACAGCAGAAGGCCCCCAGAGAACATGGCTGTGAAAGCTGGCTGCCCTCTGATGAGGTATCCGGTTGTCCTCTGTCCTCCCAGGGCAAAATGCACTGCTCGGATCCAGGAGCTATCCAGTAACACCAGCCTCCCCTCCTACCCTCTGAGCTGCACTTGTTCACCACAGGCACGGCTCAGCCGAATGCTTGACCTTTCAAAGAGAATACTTGTAAGACGGATATCTGAAAGTGAGCTGGGAACAATGCTACACACTCAAACCCTGCACTCCCACAAGCCCCTGCAGCGCCGGGAAACCACGCATGGGCCTTCAGTAGGACGTCAGGAAACCTGGGTTTTCCTTCTAGCTTTGCCACCAGCCAGCAGTCTTCTTCACGGAAGGCTTTTCTGACCTTGAGCTTGCGTGACTTGGGAATGTCTATTCTTTTTCTGGGAACCCTCAACTATGACAGGAACCTCAGGATCTAATTGGCATCATCATCATCATCATCATCATTATTATTACTATTAATTCTGTATTGCTAGCAAACTGGAAATTTGTATTCAGACATTTGTGGAACATCACGAAGAAGCCATCATCCGGTGGGTGCAATAAACTGAAGATGACTAAGAGATGGACCTTGATTTTGAGGCATATGATAGTGGTGTACTGGGATTGGCTCACAATGTGTGCATCTCTTCCTAGCTTGACTCAATGATATCACATTGGCAGCTTGAAATCTGCCACGGTAGGAGTATTTACACCATGGACATAGGCAAATATCAGCATTCCCTCTGCCCTCCCAGAGGGAAAACATTCCTGGCTGCTAACTATCTGGCAGCACACCACAGGTTACAATGCTTCTAAAAGGATCAACAGGATTACTTCTTGGAAATCAAATAACATTTTAAGTGGTTATTTAGATCATGATTTTAATAAGGCTGGATGTTTGAAAACATACTGAACTGTTTTTTTAAAGTCATTTGCAAAGAACTTGTATGCACAGATGCATAACCCATGGACACAATTTCCATGCTGTAAAACCCACTCATGCGAAGCACACGGTTGTGAGTTTTTACTAACGTGCACAGGACTTGCCCTGCCTGTTCCTTTAGCAGTGAGGTGTGACCACGTGATGTGATTTAGCCAATGGGTGTCACTTTTGGGCAGAAGGGGAAACAGCAGAGTTATAGAAGATAAACTAGGCAACTACTCTGATGAACACGGAACATGGGTAAGAAATTAATGCTTGATGCCTTAAGCCACTAACATCTGGTGGCTGTTTGCTAATGTATCCTAACCTAAGCCATCTCCATGGAGACAGTGATGATTGCCAACAAATGACAAAGTTGGCTAAAATGTACTGCAAATAAAAATACGACTCCCTTAGTACACGGTTCAAGGCCCTTCATGAAAAGATCTCAAACCACCTCTCTGGTTTCATTTCCAGACCTTCCCTTCCTGGATTCTTACCATCCTGGGTATTTGACATTCCTTGAACATATTAGAACCACTACTACCACTTACTGAGCACCTACTATGTGCCATATGCTGTTCTTAATGCTCCATCATTGTACCCCCAGCACCACATCTTTGCTGCATTTTCTCTACTAAGCATGCCCATCACCCCTTTGTCTTAAAATATCCTACTTATCCTCTATGCTACAGTTCAAATGTCAACTTCTGAAGGGTCCCCTACCCTCTCACAGATTAAATTAATTGCTCCACTACTCAGTCCCCAGAACACTCTGTGCAAAGTTGATATCGTGCTATTATTATGTCTACCTCTGAGTTTTCCCCGAACCTGTATTATACACCTGCTGTGGCACTTCGGAGGTAGGAGTTCAGGCCAGGAAAAAAGAATGAGTAAAGGTGGCATTTTGGGTGGGCCTAGTAGGAACAAGGCTGGTTGATGGAATCAGTTGTGATTTCATTTTAGACCAAAAGGTCCAAGTGTATTTTTCAAAATGATACAGAATCCTCTTAAAATAGTTCCTTAGTGGATGGATCTGGATTGAGCCCGGATAGACCCTGATCTCTCTATCAAATCTAGACCAACCACAAACAAACCTGACCTGACCTCGTTAGGTGTTAACACTGGGGTTGCAGGATGGGCTCCTTTTCCAAGATGTCTCAGTGCTCCTGTGGCAGAAGAAGCAAAAGCATCTAGAAGCGCCCTAGGTGCTCCCCCTCGATGATCTGCTTAAAGAACCGAGGGGGTGGGGTCACAGGTGGAGATGCTGGGCCCAAGCTCCTCTTCCCATGCAACAAAAGGTGCCCTCCTTCCAGGGTAACATTTCTTGGACCTCAAGGTCTCCGGGTACTGAGAGCTTGCATTCCCAGATATTTCCTGTAAACAGCTGGCGCTCAGATGCCGACTGTCTGATGCCAAAGTAGTTTTGTTACATTGAGTGGCCAGATTATTATGATCTCTGAACGCAAATTGTTCCGTCCACTATAGGAGTCTGACCAACAGGCAGGCTGGCCAACCATCCATGTCCCCTCCCCATGGCCAGTCTGAAGTCATGAATTCATGCACCGGGCCTTCAACACACACACACACACACACACACACACACACACACACACACACTCACACTCTGAGTGGCCAGATGGATGTGAGTTCAGAGATCATAATAATCTGGCCACTCAGTGTATATCCACACTAAGAAAACTACTCTTACACTTGCCCCATGAGATAGGAGCTAAGCAGTGGTAGGTGGGTTCTGCCCCTGGAGCCCAAATCCATCCTGCAGAAAGTGTAGCCACAGCAGGCCTGACCCTCTACTCTCATCTGCTGGCCCTGGCCTTGGCAGCTTCTTCTCTTCCTCAGTAACGCCTTTTCCAAGGCCCTGCTCATATTGTGTGCTGCTATGAAATCCACTGCCAAGCTTGGAGGACGACAGGTGCATCCCAGAATGGACCATCTTGCACATAAATTCTCCTTTAAAAACTGAACAATAGTATCAACAAGGTAGCATTTTGTTATTTGAAGAGGGTGTTCAGATGCATCAATTCTCCATTCATTGCCCCCTGGCAATAGTCATGTGAGATACAGATAGCCTACTGTCCCTGTTTGGTAGGTGAGGAAACTAAGGCTGAGAGGGTACAATGCACTGCCCTGTCACACAGTGGCCTCAGGACAAACTAAGCTTTTCTGACTTCACACTACCCCGCTCTTGCTCTCCGTGACACAATGTATGTGACCATCAGTGCCATTTACCCATAACACGACCCCTGCTATTGACAATTCAGCTTTATATCGAATTACATTTACACAGTAGAGTGTGCACGAGCCAATCATGAATGGTCTTGCAGCGAAGGAGGAAACAGGATTCTCTCTCCACAAAGACTGAATGAATAAAAACACTGCCAGAAAAATCCAAGGAAAAGTCAATCGGTTAGGTTTCCAAGTGCCACCTGATCTAGTTGATGAAAATTCAGTGACTTTAGAAGCACATGCCAATTTCCAAAGACAGAGAAAGCAGGAGAGTATAGGCTACTACAGGTGTAGCCCAGGTAACTGCAGGTGTACAGCAGCGACCAGGGTGAGGCCAGTGAGGGGCAACATTTAAGGGACACTAACCCTCGGGTGTTGACCTTGCATTTGCACAATCCTGAGCATGTGCATCTCCTTAAATTTTGCACGCTAGGCCCCTCCCTCATCTCCCCCAAGTGCCAGTGTCGGTAGACACTGCCAGACCCTGAGGAGCAAAGTGAAGGCTGTATCTGCAGAATGAGCTCAGAAGCAAACTAGAAATAAAACACAGTTGCATTCAAATTGTTTGGCAATTGAAGAACAGGCTACATAATTTGTGGGGTCCTCTGTTCAATGAAACTGTGTGCCCCCTTTAAAAATTCCACCTCCACAATGGTACCAGCGTGCAGCAGGAGAGGCACATAGCAAGTGCCTGCTGACTTAGACGCTGCCTCGAAGAAACAGCACTCAGGAGAGCACAGCTGCAGAGCCAGCGGCTCCTCTGGTGAAAGAGCCACGTCTTTGCAAGGGCTGCGATTCTTCCTGGTAACCTGTTTCTGGAATGCCTCTATTTACGAGGCGTCACGGAGCTGTCAGCAGTGGAGTGGTGTCAGCCACGGCCTCCCCTTGTCGGCTCTGATTCCACACAAGCCTTTTTCATCTGGTTGCAGGAGCCAAATTATAGCTCAAAAGAAACACATAATTATATTCCCAAAGGCCAGGGATAGCAGCTGAGAATGCCCTCTCTACAAACAAAACAACAGGGGGCAAGCGAGGATTACCCAGGATGCATAGCTGATCCACAATATTCTTGGTAACATGACTATATATATTGCCTTTTGTTCTCCAGTTTAAAAATATTAGTTAAGTATAGGTCTGCTTGATTGACAGGTACAGATAAGTCTATTATATTATAGACTATATTATATTATTTCTATACTAGTGGCCTGGTGCACAAAATTCATGCACATTAAAAGGGTATTAATTAGAGGAAATAATTTAATATTGCTATTTGTTCTTTCTCTATAATAGAAGTATCAGAGACTAAAGAAAATTAGTAAAATGTATATGAAATCCTTCCTCCTGTCAGAGTCTGGGGTGCACCACGGGACCTAGAGTCAAGTCCCTGCTCACTCACATGTGCCTCAAAATCATGTGAGACCCAGACCCAGCTCACCACCCCCCCCCACATTGGTGTAGATCCAGACCTGGCCAGTCCCACCCTTGTCAAGCCTCACAGGGCAGGGGATATCCTCGGGTCCCCTGGCCCAGCACCAGGATGGGGGGTGTGGTCTGAGGTCCCCCATCACATCTCACCAGGTGGGAGACATGACCTGAGATCCCCTGTCAAGCCCCGCTGGGTAGGGGGGATGGCCTGAGATCCCCCGTCAAGCCCCACCAGGCAGAGGAGCACAGCCTCAGGTCCCCCGGCCCAGCACCGGGAGGGAGGCGCAGCCTCAGGTCTCCTGTCAATCCCCACTGGCACAGGGGCGCAAGCTCAGGTCCCCTGTGAAGCCCTGCTGGGTGGGGGCACAGCCTGAGGTCCCCTGTCAAGACTTGCTGGGTGGAGAGAACAGTCTGAGGTCCCCTAACATAGCACCAGGATGGGAAGTACACCTTGAGGTCCCCTGTCAAGCTCTGCCAGGTTGGGAGTGTGGCCTGCAGTCCCTTATCAAGCCACACCAGGTGGGACACACGGCCTGAGGTCCCCCAGCCTGGAGCTGGGGTGGGGGGAGCAGCTTTTGGTACCCTAGCCCAGCACCAGGGTGGGAAACACACCTTGAGGTTCCCTGTCAAGCCCTGCCAGGCAGGGGGAGCAGCCGGAGATCCCCTAGCCCAGCACCAGGACAGGAAGTATACTTTGAGGTCCCCCATCAAGCCCCACTGGGTGGAGGACATGGCCTCAGGTTCCCTGGCCTGGTGCCAGGGCGGTGGTTGAGGTCTGAGGTCCCCTGTCAAGCCCTCTGGATTGGGGGAGGGTGTAGGCCTCCCGTCCCACGCTCTATGGTCATGCCCCCCGCTGACCTCCCGTCCCGCTGCCATGACCACCTCACACTCTCCGTGAGCAGGTATGCATAGGGAAGGCTGGGCCAGGATAATTGGAAGGGGTGATGGGGGGCCAGCATCCTGGGTGAGCTGGGCCTCACAGCCTCTCTGCTTCAGCTCCCAGCACCCCAGACCTAAGGAGTAGTGCTTTCACAGGGGCCTGGCAGGACTGGATATGGCGATGCCTCAAACACAGAAGAAGCCCTCTTTAACTCTGGCTGGAAGTGCGTTGGGAACTTATGGTCGGGGGAAGCAGCCCAACATCAGGGCTGAAATAAGACATTGGGTAGCCTCCGGTGGGGTGACTTCAGTGCTTTGCTGCTGCCCCACCCTCCCACATACTGCCCCGCCCCACCCTTCCGTCCTCCCGCTCCTGATAGGCTGATAGCATAGTGAAGGTATGGTAATTTAGATAGGATATTATAATAATGCTGGTTCTTCCCAGTACATACCAGGGCCACACTCCCAGACCCAAATCCATAAGAACAGCCCTCCCCATCCTCCGGTAGGCTCTTCAGTTAAAGAGCAGAAGGCATTTATCCATGTACATTTCTGTACATGAGGATCTTAAGAAAACCCTTGCTGACATATTTGCATCTTGGGCTGGAGGGAGAGACTTAACTCTAACTTGACTATGGATTTTCTACTATTATTCAGGATTAGAAATCCTTGTTATTATACATGACTGTGCTCTGAGAATGACAGTGATGGATAGAGGTTTCTATTAGCTGCAAGTGGCTGGAAGAGTCAGGAGCTATGGCAGAGGTGTATCCCAGTAGCAGGAGAAAACATCCCCAGCCGTAAGGATGCTAACTGGGCAGGGGAAGTCTCATCACCTTCTGTGCTTCATGCTTGTTTCAAACACCACACATGCTTGTGCTGGCCACCCTCCTACCCCTTCGTCTCACTTGCCAATAGAACCCTGATTTGGTTTGGGCAGCAATGTGCCCAGACCCAGAAAATCGATCAAGACTGGTCCAAATCAGTCCTGTCGCCCTGTTCTCTTGGTCAATGACTCGTCTATGGGAGGGCCTGGGACTGTCCTGGCCAATGAGGTGTGACGGAAAGTCTGCTGGGGAGACAGGTTCTCCTGTGAAGGGAGGACTGGAGAAGTCCCCTTTGGGTATCACTCCCCTTGCCCTCTGCGTTGGGCAATGTCCTGCGATGCCTGTGATGGAGTAGTGATCTGATTGTGCACTTTTGAGCAGATCGAGAAGGAAGGCCACATGGTGAGGTTGGTAGAGGAGGAAGAAAAAGAGGCTGCTGGATCCATGATGAAAACTTCAGCCCCAGGCCATCCTGGAACCACCTACCTTGGCCTTCCTGTTAAGGACCAACCAACATCCTAAAGGTTAAAATCTGTTAGTTGAACTCTGTTACTTGCAAAGAATTTCTACCTTCAAACCCTAAGAAAATATTAAGCTATTCATCCTGTCCAATGTTTACTTCTTTTTAAACACAATAGAGATAATAAAGGGAACTAATGAAAAAAAATAAATTTGATGAACAAAATAGATCCAGAGACATAGAAGCATGGAACAGACTATTGAATCTCAGAGGGAAGGTGGGGGTAGGTGGGTGGGAAAGATTAACCAAAGAACATGTATGCATGTATGCATAACCCATGGACACAGAAATAGTGTAGTGAAGGCCTGGGGTGGGAGGAGGAATGGAGGGCCAGAAGGGGTTAAATACTGGACTGGCTGAGTGAGAGGTACAAAGGGGACACCTGCAATACTTTCAACAGTAAAGATTTTTGTAAAATAAAGGGGAGAATCCCAAAGTGGACTTACTGTCTCCTAGAAATGGTGTGCTTATATTTTTAACTGAGCTCTTAAATAAACTCCAATAAATTATAGTACCAACCATATGAAAGCAAGGTTGCAGTTATGAATCATTACACACACGCCAATTTTTCAAAGACCTATACCACATGATAAACTTCACCCATAGCATTAAAGCCTTACTGCTACACATAAATTTTCAAATTCATGTGTAATATAAACATCTGAATTTAATCAAGTCACAACAAATTTAAAACTCAAATTTCTAAAGCATGTTTTTGTGTAAACCTATGCTTGTAACATAGAAACCCACACCTGAAATCTACAAGTTATGTTGACCTATGTCACTCCAACCAATTTAATAAAAAGATATCAAACTAAAAAACAAAATAAGTCCATGCCCTGATCTCTAAAGTTTTAGTGTCATAGAACCCAATCACACACTCCAGGCAACATAAACCCTGAGAAAGGTGTGTATGTGTGTGTGTGTGTGTGTGTGTGTGTGTGTAACTCATGCTTTGTTTCAAAAGGTGTAAGATGGCTGAGCCATGATGTAGGTTGTCAAAGATCATCAATTCTCAACTTATAAAGTAGATTTTGTATGAGTGGTGTAAGATATCAAAGCCAAAGTCAAACCCAAACCAAACAACAAAACAAAAAGAAACTCTCCATCTAGCTCCAGCCATCCCTCTGTTTACAGAACATTTCACTCTTGTTTAATCACCTGATTGGGTTTGCTTCTAAAAAGACTGATATCCCTGCTTTGACTTCTTTGGCCAAATGTTTTGCTCGTTCAGATAAGTCTCTGCCAACTTCTAAACTACTAAGGCAAAAAGCAGTCTCATGTTACACTTCTGACATTTTTTTTTTTGAGTTGTCTGAATCTGTTTAGCCAAATAGTATTGCTCTTGGAAAACACTAAACTCGACATTTGTGATACATATGTGAGACAGGATTTTTGACGTAAAAATGGAACCTAAAAAGCATGAACTAAATGCCACTATCACGGCCTTCTTCTCTCGGTTCTGCGTGTTGAAGGCCTGTTATTCTGGAAACTGAAGGCATTGCCTTGTGCTCCTATTTCAGTACCAAGATCTTTCCCATCACATTTCGTATAAGGTTGAGAGCTGTGGCCTGTTGTAGGGACCGGCCCATGTCAAGACCGTGGCCTGCAGCAGACCGAGGGAGGAAGTGGAGTGAACAAGGCAGATACGTAAGAAGGAACCATACAATGAAAGTGCCAAAGCTGACCCTTGGAACATGGAAACCTTCCCTCTCATTTTCATTTCCTTCGGTCCCCCCTTTCCCCAGAGCCTGTTCTCAGAACACCAACCCTGACAGACACGCAGCATGGAAGGCGTCTATGGATGAATAAGGGTGGGGACCACTCAGCTCTGAGCCTTCTGGGAGAGTCCTGGCCCGCAGGACACCACTGAGAAATCCTGCACAAAAGAAATCTATTCATCTTGGTAAAATACACATGTATTGGGCCACAGGGAACTGCCTTAACATTGCATGAAAACACGACATGATTCCAAAAGGTTTATATATATCAAGCAAGCAGTTTACTGATTTGTTTGATTTCTCCTTTTTGAAAACATCAGTAAGTAGTATTTTTTCCCCCTTCAATTTGTGGAGGAAAATCTCAGCTGATACTATTACTCTATCGGATTATAGCCACAGCTAGAGGAACAGCCATCTACTAGGTGTGGACACACCTTGCAGATAAACCTACACCCAGTGGGAAATAGCACTGTCAGAGACTTCATTGTTTAGCAGATTCTGGAACTCGCTTCTAAGAGAGCAATGCCCTGGGGCTGGGATTTTTGCAGACCTGGTAAGTGCCTGCTGCTAGCCTGAATGTATGTCACATACATCCCTCACAGATATCCTGTCACTTTAAAGAGATGCTCAGGCTGGGAGAGGTCAAATGGCCCATCCTAGGGCATGTAGACAGAAGGGACAGAGGTGGCCTGGGCAAGGAGGCCCATACGCTTTAAAAAAATTAAAATTAATTTGTGAATTTTTTATTTTGCTTAATCCCTTCACCTTTTGCATCCAGATACCCATCCCCCTAATGGCTGTCCATGCACTTAAGTGTACCTCTCCAGGCCCACGCATCGGTGCACCATTCTTTTAAAAACAAATCAATAGCAACGAGGCGGGGCTATGATCATGTTTCAAATAAAACTAACACACAAATCCCCAAAGAGAAAGCCACTTCAACAATCCTCACTGGGGAAACTAATACACATAGAATAGGAACTCTGACTTTACTCACTGATTTAAAAAGAAATTGAATTATCGACATTTGAAAGGAGAACTCCACACATTCTTATATGACAGTAGGGAACTTTATTTCCGTATGTGGCATAAAAACAGACCCCTGTTTCCAGTCTCCATGTTAGCGGTCACCAGACACTGGACTGCAGTTGAGCTTTGGTTCAAAAAGCTTTCTTTTGGGTCTTCCCTCCAAAAAGGAAAGATCAGAATGTGGGCCGTTCTTTAAACAGCTGCTTTCTTTTTCTTTTCTTTTAAAAAAATGTGTTGGGTTGACATTGGTTAATACAATTATGTAGGTTTCAAGGGTACAATTCCATACTACATCACCGTCACACTGTAGCGTGTGTCACCACCCTAAGTCAAAGTTGTTTTTCTTTTTCATGTGGCCCTGGTAATAACCAGAGACGCTCTCATATAAACCAGGGGCCAGAAGTTGGCCTCCCCCGCTCCGATGACCTTCCCCATCGCCTTCCCATGTGGTCCAGACGCACAGCCACCTGCCTGCCTTCATAGGCGTTTACGTGCAGTCTATCCGTACACACTTCTGAGCATTTTCTCCTCAAACAGCTATTTTCAAATTTTCAGCTCACCGTCTCTGAGCCAGAATGTTCCTGCCAAAACAAGTTGCTGGGTGACCCTCTAGTCTGGAGACAAGGCCGTAAAGCTGGGGACGGCACCGTCACCAATGAACTTTGGTCGTCTCGGCAGTCACTTCCCAGTGGTCAGGGTGCCGGGAGGGCAGCTGCTTGAAACCCAGTGGTTTTAACCACTGGCCTCAACTTCCTCTGCACAAACCCAGCTCTGGCTTGACTTTCCCTTCCTTCCAGAGCCTTCTCCCACGTGACATGTGTAAGAAGCAGTAAAGCAGCCCCAAGGCAGTAAGATGGGGGTAGAGGTAAACTGAAAACTCGGGGAGCCTGTCCTTGAATAGACTGCAGACCTCCTGAACAGCCAGCCCTGAGCGCTGCCTGGGCCGGGGCCCCTCAGGCTGGCGGAGCCTCGAGGACAGCGGTGGAGTGATGAATGTGCATGAAATGAACCCGGTGACCTTGGCTGGAAGCACAAGGTGTTGGACCCATCGGCCTCTCTATTGAGCTGTAATTTGGTAGCGGGCTCAGAACACTGTGCTGCGTGTAGAATGGGGGAGACTGTCAAACTATGTAGCTCACCATTAACAAACAAACCCTCAAGGTGTCTGCAGACCCTCAAGGTGTCTGCCTCTGACAGCTGATATGGAGTTTGCTATGGACATTACAAACACACACACACACACACACACACACACTCACAAAATGGTGTAATAGTTACCAGTTCTTAGAAAATTTACAAAGACCTGCCACCTAGTGCCCATATGCACTATTACTCTGACAAATCACCCTGCCTGGCCGTTCAGAATCTGGGTTCCTATCCGTTGGCATGCGTGTCCTAGACGTTACTGAGCACCCACAGTGTGCCGAGTGGGTGCTGAGCGCTCACATTGAATAGCAATTAGTGTGAACCACAGGAAATGTCTGTTTTTGAAGGTAAGAAGCACAAAAAACTATTGAACGTCAACAGTTTCATTTGGTTTAGTCTAAGTCATTTCCATGTTTCCCACCTACTGGATTTTCCTCTAGTTCCAAAGGTTACAGTAAAAATGTCACACAGACAAGCCACTCGGGACAATTCCTTCCTTCCTCCCACCCCAGAGGTGGCCATGAACTCTGGTCTTCTTTGGGCCACTCCCTTGGCCACACCCATTTCCTCGGAAGATCAAATTAGTCAGGAGCAGAAGGTCGTTAGGATCACACCCCAGAGAGACTGGGTCCTGACACTTGTACTGTTTTGTTTAGAAGCTTTCAAATTAGAGGCAGAGCAAACCCGTTTCTTTGGTCAACATGGGAGGTGGGAAGGACAGCAGCTATGAAGTTAAAGAGTTACTAGCGACACGACCGACCTGCAGTTCTAGTTCTGTGGCCCTGGGCAAACCACCCGGCCTTCTGAGCCTCGGTTTTCTTGATTCCCTGCTGATAGAGAGTAGGAACCCGAAACGTAAAGATTGTTATCAAGACGAATAAAATGATGTAAGATTATAATGGATTACAAACTATGCCATGCTTGATACATGTAAAGGTTTTTTAAATGATAACGTTCCTAAAATCATGCAGGATTCAAAATAATAGAAGTCCCTTTTAATGAATTGCCTCCCGTGGGATTAGTATTCTGTGGTAAGTATAGCTGCCCCTACTCTGTTAAAGATATGCTGGATCTTGCGGGGCCCACACTTCTGTCTTATTTCTGACTCTCGATGTGAGTATTAAAGAAAGATCTATTGCAAATGACAGTGGTTTAACTTCTTGGTAATTCTTTTTTAATCCTGAGGATATTTTTTTTTTCATTGATTTCTTTTAGAGGGAGTGGAGGGAAGGAGGAGGGGGGAGATAAAGAGAGAGAAACATTGATGTGAGAGAAACACATCGATTGGTTGCCTCCCGTTCACACCCCAACCTTGGCCAGGGATCAAACCCGAAACAGAGCTATGTGCCTTCAACCAGGAATTGAACCCTCAACCCTTCAGTCTGAGGGCCAACACTCTAACCACTGAACCAGACCAGCCACGGCTCATTTTTTTTTTTTTTTTAAGCCACCCAATCATCTGACAGCAGTAAATGCTGTATTTGTAAACTTGAATTCACTCTTCAGCAGGTTGGACTTCGTTAGCTGCACGAGTGGGGAGGAACTAAGTACAAAGTGAAATATTAACTTTCTGGAAACTTCAAAGTTCCGTGTAAGGAGAGACAGGTCTAAGCGATCATCATAAAACGCAGCCAGACATTTCATTATTGAGGGATGAGTAATGCCAGATCTGCAACCTGCTCCAGCGGCACCGAAAACAAATCACCTACTGGGTAGCCTTGGCAGTCTCATTTCCATTAATGTCAAAGGCAATTACTCAGAAAACAAAACCTTTTCTCTTCCCCACAGCTGATCTGGGGCATCAGGCGGGGGGACCCACAAATTCTTATAGATGAAGCTTTTCATTCCTGGAGGTAGCAGATGGGATTTTGACCTTTCTTCCTTCATGGTCTGCAGGTTTCCCACTTATCTCATCTGTTTCCCTGATAACCTGGGAGGACTCTTGCTGGATCTTTGGCCAGACCCAACCCTGCAGATGGGGCGACGTTTCTTTCCATTTTGTTGAAAAAGGTTTCCTGGCAATATAATGAGAAGATACAGATCTGGTTTATCAGGGTTCACAGGACTCTTGTACATATTCTCTTCATCTTAAGTAAGAGAATATAATTATTGAGAGTCTACAAATGTACTTGCTCTGAGCCAGGGGGTGAGAGATGGAGAGGTATACACAGAAGTGGTGGGGGGCTTCCCATGTCTTCCCAGATGCTCCTTTTCCTACTTTGACATCGCCACATTAAAGAAGGAGAGTGTGGTTTCGTTAATGCAAATCGAAATGAAGTGTCATCAGAATATCTGAGCTTTCTCAGTCTTGTGAGCGGGGAGCACAGGATAAGAGGGTGAGGGGCAGCTGGTGGGGCTGGGAGGATTCAGAGTTGTTCTGATTGTAAAGACAGCAGGCATCTAAACTGAACTTGAACGTTCCTACTGCCCATGTCAAAAGCCAAACAGGAGTTAATTGACTAACATTACAGAGGGAGCGGGCCCCAGTGGCAGCTTCCTTAGAGGTTCAAAGTCCCCAGGACTCAGTGTCATGTCCAGGCTGCACTTTCTAGGCTCCATGTGGGAGCGAGCAGGCTTCAGCCACCCAAACTCTACTTCCTGCTGAGCCCAGCTCCTGACTCACAGTGAAAGTCTATTGGTTTCATTCGCTCTAACTTGACCGCATCCTGGAACCAACCACAGAGGCCAGGGCACGTGACCCCTGGGGTCAGCCCTGAACCACAAATCCACCTCTGGGGCTAGGGGACAGGTTTGACTCCACCAGAAGCACCTCCACCGAGGGAGAGGGGCGGGCTCTGAGGTCATTCCAGAAGAGGGCACATGGGTCTAGGGGCAAAAATGGCAGGTCTTCACTGTGAGGGGAGGGGGAAGTCCTAACTAGATGGACACAAAGAAAGAGGAAAGAGACTGACTGGAAAAGTAAACGACGGGGTGACACCCTGTGCTAGGCCAAGAAAGACAGACGTGGGGTTCCCTATAATCGTGTCTCATCCCACAGTGCTCATTGCGGTCCTGTCACCTTGAGCTTGGGGCCTCAGTTTCTCACCTGTACAGGGAACAGAGTAAGGCCAGGCCACTGGCGCCTTATTGTGCGTATACATCAAAATGGCCTGGAGAGGTATTTTCAAATGACACAGGCCCCAGACTCAGTGCTGGCCACCCCAGCAAGAGCCACTGGGCAGAGCTCAGAGGTTGGAGGTCAGAGGTCATAACCAGGGCAAACTGCAGTCCCTTCAGGTAGAGATAGAAGTCCTTGGTGACAGACCATTCACCTCCCAGTCAAAGGAGATAAAGGGGGGCAGGATACTTCCTCCCAAATACCTCCCTGAAGACAGGCGAACAGAAACTTCTCTAAAAGGGGTGCTTTTCACCTATCAAAGGTCCAACTGGAGCGCCAGTTCGCTGCGAAGTGTGGTCTGCCAATATGTGGGGCACCCCAAGATCTTCCCAGAGAGGACCGGAAGTCAAAACTATTTTTATTAATTGCCTCTTCCACTGGTTGACATTGCAACTGGCCTTTAAGAAAGTGCCATTTGTTAAGTCTTCTTCTGTGACGAAAAAGAATAACAATCACATTGACCTAAAGAGGCTATAAAAAGACATTCTTCCTTTTCCCTGTGACATACCTGTGTGAGGACAGAGCATCTTCCTATACTTCAAACAAAACAATATATTAGCCCTGACTGAATACAGAAGCAGATGTGAGAATCCAGCTGTTGGCTATTGAGCCAGACACTAAAGAGATTTACAAACCTATAAAACAATGCCACTATCCTCACGAGTTTCTTTCCATTTTGGAAAATGGACTCATTTCCCCACAAAATATGTTATTTACATAAACACATGATGGATTTAGTACTGTTATGTTTAAAAGGATAAAAAGATATTTTATTTTTTCCTCGATTTTACTTTCTATTACCTTAAATACCAGCAGCTGTATACGTAAACGTCTCTTTCTCTCAGTCATCTGACGGGTATGAAAGGGTTCGGAGACCAAAAGGTTTGAGAATCTCTAGCCCCAAAATCACAGTGGATCAGATCAGCGGGGCCATATTTACATGCAAGCAGCCAGGCTGGCAGAACTGCTCACCTGTTTAGGCAAAGAATAAACTCAAACCACAAAGAGACACCCCATCGCCACGGCACAGCCTGCTCGGTGCTATAAAACCGGAGGAAGCGGGGACGATTCAGCGGCTTCATTGCTGGAAATTTGTTCTTGCTCATTACTCCGACATCTGTGGTCCTTTGAGTGTCGCCAGCATGCAACTCTCTTCCCTGCCACTAGATGACACTACTCGCATGGAAGAGACCAGCAGTTTCTGGAGAGATTTTGGAGGGAAATGAACAAGGAAATCTGGCCTATCTTACTCAGACACACACTGGCGCATTGAGATAACTCTCCTTTTTGTTCCACTGATAGTGGGGGATGGGTCAAAAGAGAAGCTATCTGAGAAAAGATAAGTCACTTTTAATTACTCTTCTATAGGAGGGCCCTCGGCGTCAGGTGCATATCAGAATCACCCAGAGTGCCTAAAACCCAGACGCCCAGGGCTTATCATAACCAAGTCGTTGAGTCTGACTTTCAGTGTCAAGGGTGAGGGGAGATGGGAGTGCAGGCTAGGCATCTGTATTTTTGAACACTCCCCATCGATTCCAGGGGGCGGCCAAAGGCGAGAACCAACCCTCAAAACGGCTTCGTGAAGAGCCACCGGCTGGGGCCCTAAGGAAGAGACACCACGTTTCCTTGTTCTTTCACGGGCATCTCTTTCTCTCACCACAGTCACTGTCCCCCATCGTTTCAATGTTAGCCCACGGTCTTGGAGAAGCGGCCAGGAAGAAGGAGCAAGGCAGTCCTCTGACCCCATTTCGGGAAGCCTGCCTCACCAGATGCACTCTCCCCAGTGTTCCCTGGAGGACTCAGCGCAGGCAGCGGGCGGGGGAGCAGGCCGGGGCCTCAGTTAGAACACTGGGGGTTCACAGGAAGAACAAAAGCGTGCCAGGAGGTGGAACAGGCACCCTGAAAAAAAAACTGCTCCCCCAGGCGTCCCACAGCCTTGCTTCCCCGCCCGTCCTCTCCTCCAACCAGGGGTTGAGGACTTTGGAATCTCCTGGATGTCGAAGGGTGCAAGGCCAGGGATGGTCTTGATGCAATAAACCAGGAAGGGCAAACAGGTATTTCTTAAAAGCTCCCAGGCCGAGTCTAACGGGCAGCCAGGCTGAGGACCCCCTAACCAAAGCAGCTATTTTTCTCGCCGCATGAAAAATCCCACACCATCATGGGCTTCGGATGCAAGGGAATGCTCGGGAAGGCGGTTTCATGAGCAAATGTAATCTAAGTTCAAAGCCATTCTTACGGCATTCTCTCCCATTCCATTTTATGACCCGTGCGTGAGCCGGAAGATGGATGGGCCGAGCCATTACCGCACCTGTCACACTTACTAGCTATGTTATGCTTATCGTCATTCATCCTGGATTCCTGCAAAAATTCCGTTATGTCAGTCACATGTTACTTCCCAGGGGCCTCCCGAGGAGCAAGCCTACAGGTTTTCCGGAGCCTGTACCGCCAGGGGTGTTTTTCAGCTTCAGCATGAACAACCTGGCTCTCCTTTGGCAAAGGAATGTGGCACCTCTGCTTGGGCAGGGCAATGGGCCACACGTATCTGAGTCCACTGCCCTGAGGGAAGTCCCAAAGCCTCTCCGCCCTCAGGACTGAGACTCCCTCCATCAGGGCACACCCATGGAGCCTCCAGGAAATGAGCTGCCTCACCATCATCTGGTATTCATGCCAAATTTGGCGTTGGAACCCAGTGACCTTGACATTGGAACAAGGCTAACACACCCAGCGGGAGAACTGCTCAGCACTTTTTGCCTCAGTCATTCTCTGCCTTGCTCCCCCTCCCCGGTTCATGCTCCACCCACTGTCCAGTTTCCGAGGTGGTGCGGGGAGGACTCCTGGCTACTGCATCCCTGATCCTCTCCGCTGTCCTCTGGCTTCCAGGGACGTCTGTGGGTGGGAGGTACAGGCAGGAGGTCAAAGGGTGCAAGGAGGGAAGAGTTACACCAGAGGTCGGCAAACTCATTAGTCAACAGAGCCAAACAAATATCAACAGTACAAGGACTGAAATTTCTTTTGAGAGCCAAATTTTTTAAACTTAAAATTCTAACGCCACGTCTTCAAAACAGACTTGCCCAGGCTGTGATATTTTGTGGAAGAGCCACACTCAAGGGGCCCAGGAGCCGCAGTTTGCCGACCACTGAGTTCGACTGTTTCTCCCCTGACCCTCCCTCTTGGGTGCAGGTTAGTGGCTGCAGGGCTGGAACCTTGCTTGACTGAGGGGCCCTTTTCCTGTGAGAGCCCCCATCATAAGGGAGCCCCCATTCCAGCCCTCATCAGACTCCAGTAACCCCAGCATCTTCCCCCAGTCCCTTCCGCACCGGGAGCTAACTGCTTCTACCTCTGCCAGTCTGGGGGAAATCCCTATTAATCCAGTTCTCCGGAAAACGCCAGTGAATGTGTGTCCCACGTCCCGCTGGGCCTGCCTGCCGGCTGCCTTCTCCCATAACTGCCTCTGAACGCGTTTCCCACCTCTCAGTCATGCACACAGAGGCCTGGAGATATAACTCGTGTTCCTCGAGGATCCAAACTATCAGGGAATGTTACTTTAAAGCATTTTTCTATTCAAGCTGCCGTGACCTCTAGATGCCTTTAAAACACAGCAGACGAATGAGCTGGGGGCCTCAGTTTCGTGCTGTGCAAAACAAAGGGGCTGCACACGACAGTCCCCAAGACCCTCCTCCCCAGGCTCCAGCTTCTCAGGACGCCACGGGGAGGACGCACTGCAGGGCTCAGGCGGCGGGAGGTGCTGCCACAGCCACAGCATTGGGGATGCATTGAGACGCACTGTTCTCAGGGCGACTGAGGCAATCGGCAGAGCCACCACCTGCTGTCCACTAGACAGCGTTTGTTTCCTGAGTCCTTCCCGGGCTGGGCTTAGAGCTGGGAAGTAAACCGAGGTGTTACCTGCACCTCCAGCTGCCCCATCTCTAAGGGAGGTGAGAGCTGTCCAAACCATGGGTTCGCAACTTGGGTGTGCACCAGAGCCACCCGGAGGCCCGTTCACTCCCAGACTGGCAGGTGCCACCCCCAGGGTTCCTGCCCCAGGAGTGTGGGTCACACCTGAGAAGGTGCCAGGTCCAGCGGTCTCCTGGGTGGTGTTGATGTGGCTGTCCCTGAGGGCCACACTTTGAGGACGAATGACCTAATCAACCACTTGGAGGCAGCGTGGTCAAGTGTCGTGAAGATTTTGTGTGAAATGCTGGCTGGGGTAGTTGTGAGATGGCAGCCGTTCCTTTAGAGTTGGGCGGGGCAGGGAGAGGGAGGGCCAGCAGGTTTTATTAGAGAGGCTGTGCTGGGCTCTAAAGGGTGAGCGGGAGGGAACCAGGAGGTCACCGGAGGGGAGCCATTTCAGACAGCAGGTGCAGAGGGAGGGAGGACAGGGCCCTGGGAGGTCTGCGGACCACAGGCCAGTAGGGAGGCCAGCGTGGGATCACGGGCTAGGGAGGGTGGGGCTGGCCGTAGTGGATGTTTGTGCCACTTCTTTTTTCAAAAAATATTTTTATTGATTTCAGAGAGGAAGGGAGAGGGAAAGAGAGATAGAAACATCAATGATGAGAGAGAATCATTGAATGTCTGCCTCCTGCATGCTCCACACTGGGGATCAAGCCCGAAACCCGGGCATGTGCCCTGACTGGGAATCAAACCATGACCTTCTGGTTCATAGGTCAATGCTCAACCACTGAGCCACACGGGCCGGGCCTGCCACTTCTTTAGTGCCCCTCGCCACCTGCTGCTCCACCTCCTACCCTGGCTCGTCTGAACCAATGTTAAACCCTGTGATTCTTAGAATGCGTATAGGCCACGTTTGCACGTCAGTAGATCATCCATCTATGGAATAAACTTGGACATGCATTTCATGAAAGAAATTACACTGGGCAATGGCATTTTAATCAAATGTACAAAATGTTGGCCTTTATGCACCATAATGTTTTTAAGACCAATTATGAAAAAAATCAAAGAGAGAACAGATCACTATTGGCTAACTACCACCACTTTTTCTTCATTTGCACCCTCGCCATCAGTCTACCTCATCTAAGTTATTGAAGGCCAGTTCGCTGCCAGCCACCTTGACAGGAGAGAAATCTGGAATCCACGCAAATCCAAGGGGACAGGTGCTAACTTTCTGCTAATTAACACTTAATATTCTCAGATTTACAGGGAATCTGGTCTCCTGGATTATTTGGAAATGATCAATAAAATAAATGGGTGAACTACATTAAGAACTCCAAAAAAGGAAATGCGAGGCTGTTCGAACCGGAGAACTATTAGAACAGGTACACACGTCATTCATGAAAACCTGCAAGACGCGCCATGACCGAGGCACACAGGGGCCCCGGGCACCTTCCTGTCAATCCATTCAGGTTCATGACCCTTGTCTTCTAGTCACTGCCTCCATGGCAACAGTGCACTGACCTGCCCTGCAGGGAAATAGAATTCTGGAAAGACTGAGACTTTTAATAACTCCACTGGTCCATACAGATCCAAGAGAAATGGGTGTATCTGTACCAACTTACTTAACAAGCCCACCAATAGAATGAGTGACCCCAGGGAGTGACCAGCTCAGTGTTCAGAGTGCCCCCAGGAAAGCCACATGTTGCATCATTCATGTTCAAGCAAGTTCACAGACACCTGTCCACCGAGCCCCTCCCTGCATGTGGACGTCTTCCTTCAGCATCTCCTTACTGTTTCCTGTGGCTCGTGCAAAGGGATTACTGCCCTGATTATTAATTTCCTCCAAATGTTAAATTTAACAAACACAGACAAGAGGATCTATATTAGGGGTGGGTAACGTCTAGTTCGTGGGCTGTATGAGGCCTGCAAAAATCATTTGGTCTGGCCCTGCCAAGGCATTAGGGGTGCGTTAATGAAATGTTTGACCAAAGATAACAGGCTAATTTTTAAGCTGATAATTTTGTTCGGCCCTCGAATGATGATATAAATATCCAATGGCCCTTGGCAGAAAAAGGGTTCCCCACCCTGACGGAGTGAGGGACGTATTTTGTTGCACAGGTTTCCTTATAGAAATATCATCTAGAGCAGTGGTTCTCAACCTTCCTAATGCCTCGACCCTTTAATACAGTTCCTCATGTTGTGGTGACCCCCAACCTTAAAATTATTTTCATTGTTACTTCATAACTGTCATTTTGCTGATGTTAATGAATCATAATGTAAATATCTGTGTTTTCCAATGGTTTTAGGCGACCCTGCTAGCAATTCTCAACCTGTGGGTTGAGACATTAAATATATATAAACATGATGTCGTGACCCGCAGGTTGAGAACCGCTGTTGGAGAGCCCAAGACCATCGGAAAACACAGATATTTACATTACGATTCGTAACAGCAGCAAAATTACAGTTATGAAGTAGCAACAAACATAATTTTGTGTTTGGGGTTCACCACACGCGAGGAACTATATTAAAGGGTAGCGGCGTGAAAAACGCTGGTTGAGAACCACTGTTCTAGAGAGATAGGCATCTATTGACCGAACTTCCTTCTCGGGGGAGAAAGGATGGAGAAATAACAACCCCAATACCCAGGCTCTGAACTCCCCTCCCCAGTGGCGCTCCCACACGTCTCTCTTCCCAGACATGTGCCCGTGCACAGCCTGCAGTTGTAACCGATTGCTTTCTGGGTGGCATTACTCTCGGATTCAGAAATATCAACACGGCTTCGGAGATTTATTTCACAATTCATCCTCTGATTTGTCACGGCCGGGAAGGTCAGCGTCCAGATTTTCTGTTCTAAATGACTTTGGAACAGATTCCCCAACAGACTAAGAAATGGCTCTCGCCCAGACAGACCGGAACCAACGCTGAGCGTTGGGACTCAAGTCCTCTCTCTATTTTGTTAAAAGGCAAACAATCAGAAACCCCACCATTTTCCCAAGTCAATTATTTGAGAAAAAACAAAAAACACAAACTAAGTAGGTGCTTTGGAGATACTGGTGTGATCGAAAGAAACTGGCAAATGACTTTTTCCCCCGGGCCAGCTGCTCTACCCATTTGATTCTGGGAAGATTCTCCAAGGTGCTCAAACTCAATTAACAAATCAATTGCAATTACCCCCAGTCTGCCAATAGGACCAGCTGCCCCCTCGGCTCCTCCCTGTCTTCCTGTCTTCCTGGTGCATCCCCATTGCCAAAGCCAAAACCCACCAGCCCACCTGAGGGTCCCTTGCTTTTGGCTAACACTGGACAATGGGGGAGGTGGAACTCCATTCCGGTTTAATTAAGGATTAGCGACCACCAGCAGGAGCTGTGCCGGGATTCTGCCCCCTTATTTATATCTGCCCCAACCCAGCTTTCCTGAGAAGCTGCACCCAGCACAGGCTCCGTGGGGGCTGTGGGGCGTGGCCGGCTGTCACTTTGTGTCAGTGGCGAACAGACAGGACCAGGCAAAGCAGATGGTTCCAAAAAGGGTGCATCTAAAAGCCTGCTAGCACACCTCCAGGTACCAGAGAGGACAATCCCACCTTCCTGCCACCTCCTGCAGGACCATCCAGACTGACGGCTCACCCGGGGGCATTCCTATCATCTTTCTTTGGGGCAAAAGGCGGCCTGTCTTTCTAAGCCTCCTGGAGGCAGCTGGCATCACCACAAGGCTCACCAGTGTCAGTACAGCTGCCCCTGAGGTAAGACCACCTTTAGGAGCCAGTAGGCCTGCAGAGCATGCATGCACAGGGTCCTCAGAGAAGCTGCCACAAACAGCATGGGTTTGGCCAGCTGGGTGCAATCTACCAGTACAGTGGTCGGCAAACTTGTTAGTCAACAGAGCCAAATATCAACAGTACAATGACTGAAATTTCTTTTGAGAGCCCAATTTTTTAAACTTAAACTTCTTCTAACGCCACTTCTTCAAAATAGACTCACCCATGTCATGGTATTTTGTGCAAGAGCCACACTCAAGGGGCCAAAGAACTGCATGTGGCTCGCGAGCTGCAGTTTGCTGACTACGGTTCTAGCAGATGGAGCCTGTAACACCTCTCATGTAATTAAAAGCAAGTGACTGTTGTCATCATACAACATCAATGGAAGGTTTTTTCCCTTTCAGATTCCAAACAAACCCATAGGTAATTATTTGTGGGAGTGGAGGGACTGACTGAGTTTGAGCAAATCTCTGAACACTTCTGGGTCTCAGTTTCCTCATCGGTAAAATGGGAGGGTTGAACTGAAAGATGTCTAAGGTCCCCTTAAGCACTAACATTCTAGAGTTCTTCGGGTGGGGGTGGGTTTCCTACAGTATTTTGGCAAACCACACATCTGGTTAGTCATCAGCTTCTCAGCATCAAGACACACACCCTGTCTCTACCACCGGTGCCTCTTACCTTTTCCACCGTGGGGTGCTCTTCACTCGTGACGCTCGCTTTCCGGGCCTCATTCTTAGAGCGGCTTAGCCTCCTGGACACCTTCTCTCTGAGCAGCGTGGCGTACCCAATGTGCTCATAGATGGGGTTTGTGGTCATCTTGGAGATGTACTCGGAGGCTTTTGTTTCTATGTACAGTGTTATCAGGCCGTCTGTGACCAAGTCGTGAATGGACTCGAACCTCTTCTCGCCCACAAAGTGTTTTCCATCGTAGAAGAGCCTGTAGTTTAAGGTCTGGTTTCCAAACCTGCCAGGAAGGGGGTCCAGAGGGGAGTCAATGTTAGAAGTGAGACTGGTGAATAACAGCAGCCAACATCTTTTGGAGCGTGTCCTATTTGCCAGGCACTGGGCTGAGTAGCGGGCATGGTTCCCCTCATTGGTTATCATAGAGACCCTGCGAGACAGTCACAGTTGTTACCCCTGTGACCACTGAGACTTGAAGAGGTGGGGTACCTGCTGGAGGCTACGTGCCTGCAAATTTAACCCCAGCTCATCTCACGATGTCATTTAACCCTAGAGACCACTAAGGCCATTGTGGCCCTTATCACTCCCATTTGTAAAAGTCAGAGGGTAGCCACTGATTTGCAAGTGTATCTTACTTATCAGTTTCTTCATGGAAAGTAGCCATGCCCCATGCTCCCGCCCCTTTACTGCCATGACTGCCTCCCCCCGCCCCCCCGTCCCTTTCCTATTCCAGCTTGACCACCCGCTCATGCCTCCCAGTCAGTTCGGCTGAAGAAAACAAGGGGCCCTGTGCGGAGAGATCCCTGCTGGCACCACCACAGCCAGCGGCCCAGGGACCCAGCTTAGAGCATCCTCTCCCTTTCGGGCTGGCTGTCCCCCCTGGACCTTGGTCCCACAACTCATGGCTCCCGCCTGGTTCGCACGGGGCCTGCTAGCTCCTGCTGTGGGGTGCTGGGAAGACAGGCAAGGACTGTGCACACCTAGCACCAGGCAGCCTTGAAGCGCTTCCTCCTAATGGCATCACGTACGACATGCAACTACCACCCCTGGTAGCAATGGGGGAGGGGTCTTTCCATAGACACACTCTCCAGATGGAGCACAGCATGCGCCTTTGTGGGCTGGCCACCGACTCCCTTCCTCCATGGGGAAGGTCTTCCCAATCCAGAGTTCACAGATGAGTTTTTTGAAAGTTAACCTAATTCTGGAATTGAATGCTTCCCCCAAATCTTAGAGGACTGCTGTGAGGACCACATGACAGGATACACATGGCCCAGCTGAGGAGAGTGTGTTAAGGGCTCTGACTCTCAGTGCTTTAATTTCGTGGGAAAAGGCTTTCGGAGACTCAGCGCCGAGGGCTCGCTGGCATGGAGCATCAGGACTGCCACAGGGAGTTCTTTGGGTCGGTGTGGTCCCCAAGAGAACGCCATGGACAAACTGCACGCCCACTCAGCAACACAGGTGCACACACGTGCGCACATGTGCACACACGTGTGTGCAAACACACTTGTGGGGTGAAGGCTTTGGACCAAGACTGCTGGGGACCCACTGAGCAGCAGCCTTTCTCCCTCGGCTGGCTCAGTGTTTTGGGCAGAAGTGGTTATAGGAGCACCAACCTTCCAGACAATTCTCTAGTTATTTCGGGGGTGGAGGAAAATACCGAATAGGCCATTAACCTGACAGAGCCTCGCTGTCCATCCTGCTGATAACACCGGTGGCCTCAGAGTGTGTGAACCTCTAACACAGGGGTCGGCAAACTGCGGCTTGCAAGCCACATGTGGCTCTTTGGCCCCTTGAGTGTGGCTCTTCCACGGCCTGGGCGAGTCTACTTTGAAGAAGTGGCGTTAGAAGAAGTTTAAGTTTAAAGAATTTGGCTCTCAGAAGAAATTTCAATCGTTGCACTGTTGATATTTGGCTCTGCTGACTAATGAGTTTGCCGACCACTGCTCTAACACATTGCTGGTGGATTGTAAACCAAGGGGAAATAAAGTGTAAGTGTGTGTGTGTGTGTGTGTGTGTGTGTATGTGTGTGTGTGTGGCGGGGGGTGGGGGGGAGTGTGCAACATGATTGTGAAATAGGTCAGAGTTTCTGTTCAGAATGATCAAAAAGTCCGAAACAGAGAGTGGAGATGCTTGCACAACATTGAAAATATACTTAATGCCACTAATTGTACGTGTGAAAATAATTAAGACGGTCAGTTTTCTGCTTGTACATCTCACAGCAATTGAAACCCAGGGAACGGCGAAGTCAGTTGTAAGACAAGCGCAGCGGGGCACGGCCGGCTCACCGCAGCGCGAGCGTGTAGCATCCCGGCTGGCGCTGGCTCTCTCTGAGGATGTAGGCTCCCTCCACGCCTCCGAGAAGCTCGTCAGCCTGCTCCCGAGAGATGATCCCATGGAACCTGAGGGCAGAGGAGACCAGGACGCTCTGAACAGGCCACACACAAAGCATGGACCACGCAGAGATGGCTCCAAGATTGATGGGGCCACCGGGACCTCTGCCCCCGACTTGGGTGACTAGTGTGCATCCTAAGGATGCTGAGCAGCCACCCCTCAGCATGCACCCACACCCATGCTAAGCATTCAGGAGGCCAAACACAATGAACCCGCACACCACCTGGCTTTCTGCTGGTGCTTTTGCTCACAAGCTGAACATGAAAATGGAAACAAATGCCAGGTTATAGCTCCTTTGTTAACCATGGGGAATAGCACAGGAGCAATTACCAGCTGAGATCTCTGCTCCAACACAGAGACTATGTGTTATCCTGATTGCAAATGAACATTATTGATTACCCACCTGCTTACTTCAGGTGTGTGTGTGTGTGTGTGTGTGTGTGTGTGTGTGTGTGTGTTAACATTTGTTAATGTCAGAGGCTCATTCTCTGGAAAGGATGGCTAGCTGTAATAAACATTTCTCTATTTCTTTAAATGTTGAGCGTGATAGCTTAGGAATATGTTTGCAAAATGTTCCTTCCTGGAAGTGGGCAGGGAGAGAGGGAAGTCAGCTAGAATGGAAATTTTAGGTACCCCCCACCAGGAATACAAAGGTTAAGTTGGAGGACAGTGCATGATCTTGGAGCACTGCTTTTCAGTGTGCTGTGACATAGAGCCCCTCTCTTGCCCCAAAGGAGGCTAGCAAGAGACCTGGAGGGGTCTGTGCAGAGCCATGCTCAGTGGGTCCCCGTGGCTTCTGCAGAGCATGCGTGGATCAGTTCTCGGGGCTCCTGGAACTGAGCAGAGAGGTTTGGGGCCTGCATTGTGAGTGTGACCACTGGACCCTGCCAACCTCATGGGGAAGCCTCTGATGTGGCATGAGCTGGGGCCAGAGAGGGCTGGACAGTCACCCTGAGCCAAGAGACCTGATACCGGGCCCCTGAGAGTGGGAAAGGGAGTGGGAAGAAGGGACATTGGGCATCAGGAAGTTTCCCACATCAGAGTCAGAAAGGACAAAAGCGGGTGTCACAGGAGGTTGGAGGCTGGGATGTGCAGAAAACAATCTGACCATGTGACTGACCATGGTCTGGGTAGGGCAGGGCAGGGGTGGCCAGCAGGAAAAGGCACACACAGAGGACTCAGGGACCTGATGCCCCACTCCATGTCACTTTCAGGGGTGGAGGAATATACTGAATAGGCCGTTAACCTGAAAGTAGTAAGTTTTCATGACCTTAGCTTGATGTATTTAAGTGATGAGCAGCAGCCTTTGCAGTGTTAGAACCAAATTCAATCCAATTGTTCCACAAAAGAAAACCACTGGTCTGTGAATCTGAGGACCCAGTCGTTGGCTCCTCTTCCCCTTTATGCATGGATTTTCAGACCCCCATGACGTGTGGGTCTCACAACCCCAACTTTGTGAACAGAAAGTGAGGCCAGAGGCTGGGAGAAGTGGGGAAGAAGTGCACATGGTCTCGCTCATGGTCAGCTGATGGGTGCCGTGCACCATCTGGAGTCCCATAGGTGCTAATAGAAGCTATGAACTCATTAAAAAATTTAAGAACAAAAATAATATCTATGCACAGTGAAAAAATTCAAAAGTTAAAGCCACTAACAAAATAAAAATAAAACAGTAAATATTCTCTTTCTTTAAATGTGCCCTTGCCAACTGTTTTTGCATGTGATTCCTTCTAAGAAAAAACACACACATACATGTTTCTTGAATAGAGCGTGTACTACTTTTGGAATGGGACAAAAACAACAACAGAAAAGCTTTCATTTTGAAAAAAGAAAGGGAAGTGCAGAATCCGAAGTTTTGAAGTGCATTTCCCTCTGGTACATGTTCCTTTTATGTGGTTCAGGAAACATGCCCTGGGTCTCCTCTCACTGCAGAGCTTATGAGGTTTGGGGGGTGGAGGACGAGAACAAGAGGGTTATGTCACAAAATGTTTCTGCAAAAGATAAAAACTGCAAAATATATGGAGGTCCTTTTGGAATTCATATCGGACAGTGTTCCATTGGAAAAGTATATGGAGGTTTTCATTTTCTCTTGTTTTATAAACTGAAGCAAAATCCAGATCAGCATATTGAGGAAAAAAAAGGCACACAACCAACTAATGAGGCTGGGCATTCGGGACATGAGGGCCGTGGGTGGATAAGAGCGGAGGCCAGGTCTCCTCTGAGCTCCAGAGGGGCCGGCTGGATCCCCAAGCTCAGGTCTGAGGCACAGAAATGCAGCCGTGGCAATTAGGAAGTGGCTGGAGGCCGGGACAGCTAAGAGGGTCATTAATCACGAAGAGGAAGCTCTGATAGGTGAGGGGATGGAGGAGGAAGGTGTGGGATTGGTGGGGAGAGCTTGGGAGGTGGACTTGAAGGAGACCTGGCCTCCTTACTGCCTCCTCCAGGTTGGAGGTGGGAAGAAGGGAGTTGATAGCCACCCCCTGGCTCAGCCCTTCCCGCCTGCCCTGTGAGCTACTCTCTAGGCCTCAGACTTAGCCACTGAATAATGAGGTTTGTTTGCTTTGCAGTACGTTTCTGAGAGAGCAAAGCAAAACAAGACTAAAAACGAAGAAGAAAAAGGGAGGAAATAATTTAGCTAACATAGCTAAGTCAAGGGAAATGATCATTTTGGCTTACGAGATTGCGGGGATGTGGGGGTAACATTCCTGAATATTGTATTTACTGGGGTGTAAGAAAGATAGGAGCTCAGCCACAGGGTACGATCTTTGACACCCTAAATCTTTATATAACATTGAGATTGAAAGTGAAATACAACACAAAGTCTCAATTATGGAAAATGCTACCTCATATTTCAAATACTTGCTTGGCCCTTAGTGGCTGCTTCTGTGGAGAGGGATGTATGTCCCAGGAGATACACCCCCTCCCACACTACAGGAGCCAAGCACCTGAGTCTTAGAAAGAAAATGCAACACAAAAGGGTCCTATTACAGTTTTCGTTCTTGTTAGACTCTTGCACAGTGGACATTTGATGAAGACCTTATATTAGAAGCTTTTTAATATTTATAGTTAAATGATATGAATTGACTACTTACTACATTATTAAAACAAAGAATAGCATAATACATACTCTCTTCCGTAATATTTTGGTCTGTTTTCCACCTATATTAAAAGAAGAAAAATATTAATAATGCATTTGAATTCAAATCATATAGATAAGAATGCTTTTC
Organism: Antrozous pallidus; assembly: GCA_027563665.1. Lineage (NCBI taxonomy): Eukaryota > Metazoa > Chordata > Mammalia > Chiroptera > Vespertilionidae > Antrozous > Antrozous pallidus. The sequence continues at coordinate 78,139,205 of CM050521.1, read as the reverse complement.
AAACAAACAAAGCTAGAGTCCTGGTCATAATTTTATTACAGTTTTTGTTCCAAAAATTAGAGATCCATAAATCCATGGAGTTAACCAACACATTCCCCTGTCTGGGGTAGGAATGTTCTAGAATCATCATGATATTGCTCTAACCATTTAGGCTCCTTTCTTCACCCAAACCCAACCATCTAATAAAAGAATTTCAAAGGAAACAAAGTGGTGCTTAATTTAATATTAGGGAATTTATAAAGATATTACAAGGCTTCATCCTGGAGGATAACAGGAATATTTTTAGCATGAATAAAACATAAGCACTTATCTCAATATTCACCCACTTGTTTCATTATGAATTTACAATAAAGATGAGGTGTGGATCTGGGTTAAAAAATAACTTTCATTTGGTCCCTTCCCACATAAAGTCGATATTCCAATATTCTTCTTTTTTCAACAAATGACTAATGACTAAAATTACTTGACACCAGAGATATAGATGCAGAGGACAAGATTTATGACTCAACCAAACACCACAAGCATTTCAGAAAAGGTTTTCCAACCACAGCTTTTGCCTTGTGGTTATTAACCCATGGAGATTTTCATTTCATAGAGAATAGTCTGCATTCACAAGAACTTTGTTTTCCGATGTTCCTTGTGTTGGAGCTGGGGAGAAATGAACAGGAATTCTCATGATCAGCTTTTGTTCTTCTAGTCTAACTTCAGGGACTAGATGACAGTGGGGCCACCTTAAGTTATGAATTTCCATTGATGTTATGACAGCATACAATATGAGCCTGCAGCTGTTTTATTTATAGTTATTTCTGTCTGTAGCCAAATGGGGACTTTTTAAAAATTATTTTTAATCCTCACCTCTTACTGATTTTAGAGAGACAGGAAGGGAAAGAGAGAGAGAGAAACATTGATGTGAAACGCAAACATTGATTGGTTGCCTCCCATACGCACCCTGGCTAAGGATCAAACTTGTAACCTTTTGATGCCCTGAAGAGGTTCCAACCAACGGAGCCACCCTGCCAGGGCTCGAGTGGGGAGTTTTCTCTGCAGAGCTCAGAGGCAGGGAAAGAGGTGGGACTTCAAGCTACTGTCCTGCTTCCAGCCTCCAAAGGATGCAGGTAGAAGGGAGCTAGAGAGGAATGGTCAGAAATGGGGAGCCAGGAATCTGAGGGCCACATTCACAATCCTGCTTGGACAAGCTTGACTGGCAAAAACGATTCATGGAGACACTTCTAAGTATGTGCTCACTCATCTGTGCATTTTATACTGAAAAGCTTTGAACTGAGAGGGGGGCATTCATAACTCCCAGTCTTCAAGGTGTGGAGCCTGCTCAGGGTCACTTACAGAGGAAGACCTAAAACACGGCATTGACGGCAGCACCGAGTGTGAAACGGCACCTTGTTACCTGACGTGTACCATGGCGCTACGTGCCGGAGGGCTTTCAATATGAGCGGAACATTTTGTCATTCATATCATTCTATTGGCTTTCAACGTTTTTTCTCCCTTTCTGATACCGTAGATAGCTAAATACAATACCTACATGGCACAGAAAATTCAGTTCCAGACAAGCCAGTGGAGGTAGACAAGGCATATATAATGGGCAAGATATCTCTGTGTTCTTAGAAGGATTACAATGCTTCTCAATGTAGAAGGACAATTTTCTTTCCATCTTTTTGGTTGAGTCATAACACACGTTTGTAAATTTGGGTGTAGCCTCTAACCCATTTCTCTTCTCTACCCTCTTATCTCCCCAGAAGGGGAGAGTCATCTAACTTCCTCAATGGACAGCATGGTAGAGAGAGCCTATCTTTTTACTGCTGGCATGCAGGTAACTAGCTAATCAATGTTGAATTTAATTGACTCTTCAGACAACAAATTGCTTTCAGTTCATTAATCCATCATAAACACTGTGTTCAGGACTCTGTGCTAAGCCCTGCAAGTGTTTGTAAAGTGATGACCTCGCAGGCGTGAGAGGAAGGGTCCGAGGAGCTCAGGGGTGCTTTGCACGTGCAGCAGGAGGACATACCTGAGAAATCTAACACAGCCTCCATCACCTCTTCCAGTGTAGGGAAGCCAAGAGGTATGGCGCCTTGAACGAGACCAAATAAGACCCTGCCTAGAGGACAGTTGGATCTAATTGAGGGACAAATCCACATACGGAAACTATGAGCAGATAAAACAAGAGCATTGAATTGTGCGTGGGAGATTACACTTGGAATATGGTCATATAAAAATATTCTTTATTTGAAATTCAAATATATGTAGGCACCCTGTTTTTATTCTTCTTTTCTAAATCTGGCAACCCTTCATAGGGGGAGATGGAAGGTAGAAAAGGAAAGAGAAGGGAAGACAGAGGTGTAGGCATCTATCTGAGCCCTGTTCCGCTGGTTGGACTCAATCTCTTTTCTTTTGTTGTACAGCTGTCCTTGTTACCTTAAAGAGAGAAATACTGGCTGGGATCAAACCCAAACAAACAATAACCCTCTCCTTAAACTTTTTGCTCACAGGAATTGAAGCAGTCTCAATATCCACACTTCACTGAGCTCTTAACCACGCAAGAGCTTAATTTAAGTTGAATGACCCCAGAAAAATCATAGGCATCCACATTTTTTTCAAGGTGCCCTTTGATGCAGACAAAAACAGTTATAAATATCAATTTACCAAATATTACTAAAACGCCTTTAAATAATTATACAACAATCTGGTAAGAATTTCTGCGCAATATAAACTATTTAAGCATCAATAACGTAATTGTCTGACACTTAATGGAGTCATTCATAGGAGCTGTGTACATTCCACTGCTGAATAGAATAGGGATTGTTTATGCTTCTACACTGAGCATCTACATATACATAAAACCCTAAGTGACCGGTTGACCATTTGACTGTTCAACTGTTCAGTTGCTATGACCTGCACTGACCACCAGGGGGGTATATGCCCAACACAGGAGTTGACCCCTGGTGGTCAGTGCACTCCCACAGCAGGAGCACTGCTCAGCTGACCAATGGGCTCCAGAAGCCAGGCTCATGGTTGGCGAGTGCAGCTCCGCTGTCGCAAGCCTCTCCCTCCTCTGCAGCAGCACTACCGAGCAGTGGTGGCAGCAGATGCAGCAGGGCTGGGATGAGCAGGAGTGGCGTAGCACCTGGTCTGGGATCAGGCTCCTCCCTGGCCACCTACCACTTCACCCACTACTATATCCCTCGGGGATGTTGGACTGCTGGTTTTGACCTAATCCCCAGGGACCAAGCTGAAACCAGCATTCTGACATCTCCTGAGGGGTCCTCTATTGCGAGAAGGCGCAGGCCAGGCTGAGGGACCCCACCTGTGCACAAATCCATGCACAGGGCCTCTGGTGTACTATAATAAAAACCAACCGTGAAATAATATTGCCAAAGATTTGAAAAATACTCTCTAAATTGGACCTGCATTTGGTAGTGTCCCCAGATACCAGGCCTGAACAAATACTAAGGGGCTTTATCCTCAGGGGAAAGAGCAGGAAAATTGTGGCTATATGTCCAATAGACCTAAACACAAGGCCAATCAGAGTACTGAGATGTGAGAGAGACCCTCTTCCATCTCCCGGCAGCCCTGCTACTCAGAGTGTGGCCTGGGGACCCGCCTCAGGCAGCAGGGGCGCTACCTGGGAGCCGGTTGGAAATGCGGAGTCAGCACATTGAAGGGGTCGCGTACACACTAACGTTTGAGCAGCTGCCACAGGAGAACGTGCCATAGCAGGTTTTCAACTGGAAGAAGGATTTGGGCTAAAACTTTTTGTTAAGTGTTAATAGCAAACAAGCGATATAGCGTGTTTAGGGAGGGAAGGTAGTCTGCAGGTCTCACTAAGTTGAGTAGTTTGACCACATGGAGCGAGGGGCCAGTGAACAATTTGGAGCAGGGAGCAGTGTGACGAGGTCTGCATTTTTGGACCTCAGTGGGAAAGATAGATTGGAGAGTGATCAAGGGTCAGACAGGGACACTGGAAGGTCACTAAAGGGCCTGACTTGTGTGCACTCACGGAACAGCAGCAAAATTACAGTTAGGAAGTAGCAACAAAAATAATTTTATGGTTGGGGGTCACCACAACATGAGAGACTGATTAAAGGGTCACAGCATTAGAAAGGTTGAGAACCAATGCTTTAAGGGAATGCCATGGGAAAAATAAGGCCTTAGATTCTAGATGAACAGAAACAGATTTTAAAGCTTGCTCAGTTTCCATCCCATACTACACTCTTTCACTGGGAGAGCGTACATTTCAGCCCTTGAATTTTCCTTCTCTCCTTTTCAATAGAGAACTTTCGAATGGAATTAGCCCTATTTATTTATTTTCTTCTGGATGAAATTGCCCCAGTATCACCAATACAAACCCTGTCATCAAAACCTATTTCTCTACATTTGATCTGTAGCTCAGAAAATCCAGCCTCATAGCTGCCCTGCATAGGAGGTTGCTAAATTGAATTTTAAAATGATTTCTATTAAGCAAAAACTTAACATCTACCAGCTGCTGTGAGATTATGAGAGCTTTGTTTTTTCAATAATTAGAGACCTTGTTTACAGAGGACTCACAATATTCTTTGAATGTCTTTGTGTTGAATACAAAAGGACTTGTGTTTATCTAGGCAATGATAATCTGACTATAAAGCACACTCATTTAAGGATTATGTTTCCTGTCTCTCACTGTGCAGCTGTCACCCTGCTCGTTCTTTCAAGCTTTGCAGAGTGCTGAGAATGTGTCCTTAAAATTGGGAGGCACTGGAAATTAACCAGGTAGCCTGGAATACGCACACTTCTAAATTACAGAGGAGCAGCTGGGAGAGGCATATTGAGCCCTGGTTCTCATGTGTTAACTCATGGGCAGAATTCAGTCGTCACAAAGAGACTTTCAGGCGTTCAGTCCTGGCAGAGAAGACCATAGGACAAATTGGACAGTCCAGTATTGAAGCAAAGGGCAGCACTGTGGCCTGGTCGTTGGCACGGGTCGGTGTCTGAAGGGGTGTGTGCTGGGTTGGAAGCCAGGTGCTAGTCCTGTGACCTCACGCTCATTGCTTTGGGGCTCTCTGTAGAATAAGAGAGCTCATGTGCCCCCCAGTGTTGTTCAAAGGCTTACATGAGATAAACATGGGAAGCCCAAAGGACATTCCTGGCACAGAGTAGCTACTCAATAAATGATAACCTGTTACCGACAGTGTTCCAAGCCTCCCCGTTTTTATGTGCATTATCTCATCCAATCTTCAAAACAGCCTTATTAAAACAGCATATTCTTATAACTCCAGTTTTATTGAAAATTGAAGGAAAATGAGATGCAAAGAAGTATAATAATCTACTGAGGGTCACCCAGCAATTACACTGACAGCAGGGCTCTGCATTCGTAATCTCTGCCTCACTCTGCAGTCGGCACAGGCAGCCTTTGCTCTCAGCACAGCCCCCACCGCAAATAGCGCGTGTCTGCTATTAACACTTTACAAAAAGTTTTAGCCCAAATCCTTCTTCCAGCGTACCCAGGGCTTTGCAAAGTTCCGTGAGTGCACACAAGTCAGGCCCTTTAGTGACCTTCCAGTCTCCCTGTCTGACCTTTGACCACTCTCCAATCTATTTTTCACACCGAGGTCTAAAAATGCAACCTCAAAAAAAAAAAAAAAAAAAAAAAGCAACCTCATCACATTTTGCTCCCAGCTCCAAATTGTTCACTGGCCCCTCACTGCCATGTGGTCAAACCTCCTCACCTTAGTGAGACCTGCAGACTACCCTCCCTGAAAGTGGTATTTCCTCTCCTGGGTGTGTCCCATCTCTCTTCTCTTGTTTGTTTTTTCCCCAATACATTTATCTTCATCTGATATTACATATTTCACTTGTATGTGTGTTTTTAATCCCCCATTCAAATGGAAGTTACACAAGGGCAGCGAATTTTGTTCGTTGCTTACTGTTGATCTTTAGCATTTAGAACAGAGCTGGCACATAGTAGGTGCTCAGGAAATATTTACAGAATGAATAAAAGAATGCCACACAGGGTCCTCCTAACATGGCCTTGCTTGGGCATCCACAGTCTGTCCTTAGCACACACACTCATGGCCCCGCCACATCCTCATTCCCCGATTCTTTATGTTCCTAATGCAGGCCTGCTTGTGGTTCCTGAAACACATCCTGGTCGCCTAGGCCATTCTTTGGTCAGGATATTTCCTTGTATGTCATTCTAGGTCTTGGTCTCCAACCCATCTATGCCCGAGCCTGGCAAAATCTCACTGATCTTAAAAATAAGAAGTAAAATAATGCCATTTTTGGGAAATCTCCTCTGGCCGCCTCACACCAGCGTAAGTATTATTTCCTACCCTCCTTCTGAACTTTATAAAAGCTGAGTTAGCTCTAACTGGTTTGGCTCAGTGGATAGAGCGTTGGCCTGTGGACTGAAAGGTCTCAAGTTTGATTCCAGTCAAAGGCATGTACCTTGGTTGTGGGCACATGCCCAGTAGAGGTGTGCAGGAGGCAGCTGATCGATGTTTCTCTCCCATCAATGTTTCTGACTCTCTATCCCTCTCCCTTCCTCTCTGTAAAAAAATCACTAAAATATATTTTTAAAGAGCTGAGTTAGGGCCATGATCTCCCTGCGATTTGTTTTGTTGGCCTTTATGGCATCTAGACGTGAACTCCTGCAGGGAAGGACTCCTCTCTTTCTGTCTCTGTTGCCCAGCATGCAAAAGTGTAGCTTGCACAGAGCTGTTTCATGGAAGCAATATATTGTTTGAAAGTCAGCTCTGCTAATGGCCCCACATCTGCTTTCTGAGCTTACTGAAATTTCAGAGGGGGCCTCTGTGAAAATATTGGCAGTCCTGGTGGCTCACCCTTGATGCTTTATGCCTCTACGCCATAGGGAAAAACTAGCTCCCCTCCCAGGTTTCTGTTATCTCCAAGGAGTGAAGACTGGAGACAACAGGGAGCAACCTTGACTTATAGTCAGTGACTCTGCTAATTCTCTAGCAAGGTGTGAACATGGGCAACAACATAAGCCACTGGGATGCTGTTACCCATGAATTTGCAGGAGAAACTATTAAGAGAAACAGAGTTGATTCACACGCATGGCAGAGCCTATCAGCAACAACAGTAATAATGGCCAATAGTTATTAAAAACTTACTATGGACCAAGTGCTGTTCTAAGCACTTCCTTCACAGATATTAACCCATCCAATCATTGTGACTACGCAATAGGTGCGACTTGATCATACCCGCTCCCAAAGGATCAACTGAGGCACAGAGCAGCAGAGTATAAAGGCAGGTTTTACCATTCGAAAGCTGGGACCCCTAAAAAGCACACCTACTGCCCAGAGGTGCATCTGTCCTGCTTCATGGATTCCTGGAGATGTCCTGCCTCACATACCCATCCCAAAGGCCCTGATTGTCCAGCTTCCCTTCAGAGAATTTTTCATAACCCTCCAACCAACCTCTGTCATTTTTGTTACTGTTGTTGGTTTGTGATTATTTATTTATTTATTTATTTATTTATTTATTTTTGCTAAAGTTAGCCAGATTTGGTTTCTGTTGTTCATAATAGAATCCTAAGTGATATTCCCATTAAATCCTAACTTCCAGGGCCAGAGCCAGGGTGGCTGTAAGGTTTAGCACGCGCCATAGAGGATACTGACCTACAACCAGGACTGGGAATAACTGTGGGCTGCAGTTCCAAAACATGGAGAAGATGAACCCCTTCCTCGGAACTAGGCACCCCTTCCTAGGACCTCTTCATGGCTTTTGATCCACTCTCACAGCAGGCTTCCAGACACACCCAAAAGCCTCTCCAGCTGGCCCAGATCACCCCCTGGCAGCTCATGTTGACCCAGGCGTCATTGCTACGTGTTCTTGGCTCCATGTGTTGGCTCCCAACACCTGCCTCAGGCTCTCCTTGTTTGGACAACACAATTAAGTGTGCTGCTCTGGCTCTGCCTGGACACTTCCTTGCCTAGCATTTTATAATCATCCTCTGGCATCCTGAAGCCACAGCTACAGGTACAACGGCTCTTTCTTCCCATCCAAACCAAATCCCATGGAGGCCATATTGGCCAGAGTGGCTGGTTGGCTTCCCTCCAGGTAGGAGAATCAAATGGGGTAGGCCAACCTGGCCATCCTCCTGATACTTCCTACACACAGAAACCTTATTTAAAAAAAAAGAATCAAGCCCCCCCCCCCCATTTTAATAATATCTTTTAAGATTCAAATTTTATCTTTATATTTAACTCATATCACTGTTGTTTCAAAATGTACTTTTGCCCCTTCTTTGGTCTTCAGTGCCAATGAGAATCTGAGACTAGTCTCCACAGGATGTTTTTCTCTATTAAAAGCCATCACTGAGCCACCTGGTGGCCTGTTCTCCGCACTATACAATCCTTGTTCTCTTAAACCTTTCTAATAGGACTGCTTCCCAGTCCTTAATTCATCTTCATTATTCTGCTTGGAAGTCTCTCTAAATTCTCCACCTACCGCTTAGGCTCAAAGAGCTTGAAGTACCCAATAGAATCGAATCAAATCAAGGGAAAACTAATGTTGCTGTTAAGATTCTAGGGAACAAAAAAGATTGTGTGAGTACACTCATTTAATTCTTTATTCTTGATAGTAAATTTCTTTCTTTAAAGCTTAATGGTATTTGGTGATACTCTACAATTCGGAAAAGGCAAACAACATCCATCATTCTTTCTTCTCCCCTGTTCTTTTTTCCTTCCTCTTGTAGAAATGTAAGAGTGCCCAAATGTAAGTGTTCATTGTAAGTATTCAAATGTCTGTGTTCAAACTGATGAATAAAATTAATCTATCAAAAGAAAAAGAAAGTGGAATAGAATGTGGGAGATGGTAGAAATTCAATATTGTCTGGAGAAATATCCTCAATCGTTTTTGCATTATAGCCTCCTATGAACCCTTTTTACACACTTTTTTCTCCCCTATCCTCTCTTCCCAATGAAAACTTAATACTATAGGTAGGCTGAATATCTGTTTATGTTCCATATGTATACACTAAGTGAGTACTGTTTTGTTGCCCGCCCCTTAGGAACCAGTTCCCTTGCCCTGGGGGTAATATTGCTCCCAATGAGAACTCAGGGTCTGGAGAGATTGCCTTGGCTTTCAGAATGCTGTGCCATTTATTCTTCCACCAGGAAGGTGGAATAAATACCTTTGCCCCCTTCCTACAGATGAGAAAGCTACAATTCCTAGTGGTAAATTCATTTGCTTCCAGTCCTGCACAAGATAAGCAGCAGAGTTAGGGCTGAAACCCAGTTTCTGATGCCAGAGATCCAGAATCCTGTTCTCCATTCTTTAAAAACATAGTCCAATTTAGCAGTTCTATAATAGGCACGGCCCCAGAATAATTTCCAACATGGCAATAAATAAGACCGAAAGCACCTTATTAATGTTTGTTTTTACTCTCAATTATTCTCCTGACAAATTATTCCTTGTTAAAACTTCTTGGGCTGGTCTTGCTGTGCCTCCAGCACCATTGACACCAGGGCACCTTTCGGCCACTTGGGACTGTGCGCCCAAGAGATGGTTTTTATTCCCTGGCTCAGAGCACACCCTGCCATTGCTCTTCTTCTTTTCAAAATTAATTTTTAGGAAGAGATGAAGGAAGAGTGAGAGAGAGAAACATCAATATGAGAGCGAAATATCTATCAACTGCCTCCTGTATGTCCCCTACTGAGGACTGAGCCCACAACCGAGGCATGTGCCCTGACAGAGAACTGAACCAGCAACCTTTCAGTGCATGGGAGAACACCCAACCCACGGAACCACACCAGCCAGCACCTGCAATTGCTCTTGTTTCACAAACAATCTTTGCCTTTTCTTCTTGATATTTTTTTTATGGTAATTTTCACCCAGTAGAAAAAAAATAAAAGACTTGTACAGCCAACACCTATATCCACACCATCTAGATTCTGTAATATTTACTACACTTGCTTTATGAAATAACTATTCACCCCTCTAGCCATCCATTAATCCAACATTGTTTGGGTGTATTTCATAGTAAATTTCAGACACAGCCCTCTTTCCCCCAAATGCTTCACCAGGCCAATCGCGCACCTGAATTTGATAACATATAGGCTTTTAAAAGGAGAGTAACACCAGACTTCTTCTTGAAGTTAAAGAAAGTGAGCTTAGCCCTAGCTGGTTTGGCTCAATGGATAGAGCGTTGGCCTGTGGACAGAAGGGTCCCAGGTTCGATTCTGGCCAAGGGCACATGCCTGGGTTGCGGGCTTGGTCCCCAATGGGGGGCATGTGGGAGGCAGCTGATCAACAATTCTCTCTCAACATTGATGTTTCTATTCCTCTCTCCTTCTCTAAAATCAATAAAATATTTTTTAAAAAAGAAAGTAAGCTTAGGTCACATGTTCAGGTGGTGTTTCCAGAGAAACAGGTTCCACCCACCTCTTTAATATCCCACTGCTGGAGGACTGTGCCACCTTTGCCAACAGGCCTCTATTTCTTGACAGGAAGAAAAGTGACCATCACAAAGCAATTGAAAGAACACCTGCTTATTGTAATTGCCCTGGTTTCTTTCACCAAGTTATGAGTTAAACATGAAGGTCAAAACATTTCTTAAAATGAGATCAAAGGCATCCTAAATGAAAGGACTAAAATTTCCTTTTTTTCCAAAGGTTTTTATAGTGTTTTGGAAAGGTAAAAATTAAAGACCAATACTTCTAATCTATAAATGTCAGGCACTATTTTGAGAGCTTTGCATGTATTAATTCACTCTTCAAAGTTACTTCTAGTGCAAGGCTAGGAGTCAGCAAACTTTTCCTGGCAAGGACTAGGGAGTAAACATGGGGTGGGCAAAAGTAAGTTTACAGTTGTTCATATGGAAAATCATACAATAATTAACAAATAAGAATAAACTGTGTTTCATGTATCAGAACTGTATACCTACTTTAGACTTTGAGGACGGCTAACTCAAATACTCACATTTACTATGGAAGCACAAAAGCAGCTACAGACAACATATAAAGGAATGAGCATGGCTGTGTTCTAATAAAACTTTCTTCACAAAAACAGTCGGCAGGCTCTTGTTTGTCAATGCCTGTACTGGTCTAAGAAAAGTTAGAGTGCATTCTCAAAAATCAGTTTCAGGACATCTTACAGTCAGCTAGGACTGCGAGCTTGCCAACGCCTCGAAGGCCTTTTAATGGAATGGTGGATCACATCAGCTCTCTGTGTTCCTGCCCTTCCATCTCTTGCTGCACTGGGAGAAGACCATCATTAAATTTTAATCTATGGCACAACAATGCCAACTTAAAACATCAAAATGCACTAAGGCAGGAAGTGGTTGAATTCTATTGCTGCACAGCTGAGAATACTGAAACCCTACACATCTGGCCTGCGTCCTTGAATGGCAAGGGGTTGTTGGAGCATCATTAAGACTGGTCTCTGAAAAGTCATCGAACCCTGGGGACCACGACAGAGCAAAGGGACAACCAGGACAGTATAATCACAGCCTTGGTAGACATACCGGGGAGATGCTAGAACAGTTCATCAAATAATCAATGTGTGATTACCTAGGGCATGAGATGCTGATGGCAGCCACTATGCCTTTGTCGGGCTGGGCCGGGGCGATTTAATTTCCTTCCACAATGCAGAAGGACACTGGCCATGCAAATAAGAAGGAAGAAAGAGATACCATTGCTAAAGCAAAACTTGCTCTTTTCTCCAATGAGGTGGAGATATGGTGTATGAAAGCTAATGTCAAGAGAGACTATGATTTGTGAAAGGGTACAACCAAAGGTGATGGATTACCAATGGCTCAGTCAGTGTAGGCCTGGAGACAGGAGGGGAGTGGGAGACTGAGGCAAGGATGCAGGACCAGGAGAGCACCTGGGCTGGCTTGGCTTTTATTGGCAAATTGGCCACCTATGATACCAAGCTAAGAAATGCTCATGAACCACACAGCTGATCCACTGAATGAAGGAACTGTCACTTGGAAAGCAGAAGTAGAAAGTAGTCCTGTCATAATGCCAATAGATTTGGTATTTTTATTAATGCAAAGAACCATTAAAGCAACAGTAAATCTAGCAAGAATTTTTGAACAGTCACAAGATAAGGAGGACCTCTTTAAAAAGCCGGAGTCGCATTATCCAGTTTGGCTCAGTGGATAGAGTGTCAGCCTGCAGACTGACGATTCAGATCAAGGGCATGTACCTTGGTTGCAGGCACATCCCCAGTAGGAGGTGTGCAGGAGGCAGCTGATCGATGTTTCTCTCTCATCAATGTTTCTAACTCTCTCTCCCCCTTCCTCTCTGTAAAAATCAATAATATATATATATTTTTAAAAAAGAATTACCACTTTAAGAAAAAAAGCAGGAGTTCATTAGCGTATATATTGAATCTGAAGGAACATAAGTATGAATCATCTTAGAATTGAATTTGAATATTTTTGTTAATTAGTAATGCAAACATAACTCTACTAAGTACAACAAATTGGAAGGTGGGTGTAGGAAACCAGGATAAATAAGGCGCTGACCATACTTGTACAAGGATGCATAGTTGGCCCCTGCAATGTACGAGGGTGTGGGAAAGCCAGGCATAGCAAAGAAGGAAAGCAAAGGCAAGCTATTTGTAAAGGGTGGAAAATAACATCTAGGAGGAAGAACAGCTAGAGAAACTGTTTGAGGGGTTGTGGGGTGAAGTCCATGAAAAGTCTGGCACAACTCTGGGCAAACAGTAAGCACCACAGGAGACAGTGTTTCAGTTCTATCCTAGGGCACAGGGAAGGGAGTAGGAAACAGAAGCAGGAGTGGGAACAGTGGTTACAATAGTGGTCCTCATACTTGGCCAAGTGCCAGGTGCACCCACAAGACTTCTTAACACCCAGACTGCCGGGCCCCCACTGCGAATGTGTGATTCAGCAGGTCTCTCGTGGGCCAGAGTATCTGCATTTCTGACGAGTTCCCAGGCGATGTCCTAGCTGCTGGCCCCAGACTCCAGAAGCACCTGGTTAGAAGCCCAGTCCTGGATTCGCTCTGGGTTTGACTCCAGCTCTACCTGCCGGGTGCTATTTGTCTCATTTTCTCTTGTAAAATGAGAGGGATGGGCTGTTCTGAAGAATAATGTAAGTAAAGCTCTTCACCCAGCGCTAACACATAAGCACTGCCTGTGTGTCAGTGCTCATTAGAATTAAAAGGCTGATGACAAGGCGATAATTAAGCAACAACACTCAAGATAATCACATTGTAACTGGATAGATCTGAGATTGCACCATTCACATTTTTCTGATGGAAAGTAAAGTCAAGGCTACATACAACTCTGTTTTCAAATGTCTCACTGCTTAGTCAGCCAGACCATGTTACCCTAGGAGGCATGGCTTGCCTGAAGTGAAGTGTAACCAGCTTTTATCAGCATTATTCCTCAGTTACAGTTTAACCAGGTGAGTAAAAGCTGAAGCATGTCTTTAAAACCTCACCAGTGCGTCCAGGCTATGCACCTGTTTCTTTTCCTGGACCCGAAATTTTACTGGACCTGACCTCTGAGTCACAGGCAGTCATACTGGAGATATCTATAATTGCAGTCACGGTGGGAGTGCGGTATTTGCTTCCTGTTTGGATGTGTAAGGTTGACCTCTTCATAACCACTGTGCCCGAAGTCTAGACCACTCCCATCTCCTCCCCCATCAGTGAGTGATGGAGGCTTGGGTGATAGCTGTCAGAGGCCAGGTGAGGGTAACAGAGCGAGTATTGTAATCCACGATGCTATTGGCTATTCTTGTTTTTCTAAAGCAACTAACCACATAATGCGCTAGTTCCTCTCTAGAATTCCATAAAGAAATGCATAACCCATGGACACAGACAGGGTGGTGAAGGAGGCCTGGGCGAGGATGGGGGTTGGGAGGAGGCCTAGAAGAGATCAACGGGGAAACACAGGGGACATGTGTAATACTTTCAGTGATAAAGATTTTTAAAGAGACAGATTAAAGGGGAAAAAAAAGAAATGCACATTTTCAAATTACATTTCAAGAAATAAAAATCACCCAGAAAGATTAAAGAAGATTCTCAAGTAATTTTACTTATCATCCATCACTGTTTAATCTCCTTCATTTTCCTTATTCTGTTTTAAGAAGAAACCGTCCACTTCTGCTTCATCTTCGGCTTCAGCATACACACTGCCCCATGTGGCCCTCCCACCTCAGGCAGTCAGTGCTTTGATTCAGAGCCTTTAAATTCTACAACAGCTTGTCCTCGCCCGGCCAGCATGGCTCCGTGGTTGAGCATCGACCCATGAACCAGCAGGTGGTGCTTTGATTCCTGGTCTGGGCACATGCCCAGGGTTTGGGGCTTGATCCCCTTGTGGGGTGAGCAGGTGGGAGCAGATCAATGATTCTCTCTCATCATTGATGTTTCTATCTCTCTCTCCAAAATCAATAAAAATATATAAAAAAACAAAAGTAGCTTGTCCTCAATTGCCTTTTCCCACTGCTGAAGACATCACCTTGGATGCAAAGTCTATACTACCTTAGTTGTTCAGAGTATTCCAAAGGGATCAAATTCTTTTTGGGAGGGTTATGCATTTTGTTAGGTTAAAGTGCTTGTCTTTGCAAGAAGGCAAATATAAAAGCACAAAACTTTGGAGAAAGAAAACTCACGTGTCTAAACTTTTTTCCTCACACTGGCTTTACTCGCCTCCCCCTTGAAGAATAGGTCCACAGCCAAAGCAAGTCTCACTGGGGACAAAGCAAACAGCCTGACCGCATTAGGGGATGAGAGGATGGCCTGGGAGAAAGAAGGATGGGCAAGCCTTTTAATCCCGGGTTGTGTCAATATTAAGGGAGAGGGTGTGGGGAGAAGAGATATATTTCTTCCCAGGGAAGAAGTAGCCTTCTGCTTACTCTACATGAAAGCCAACTGAAAGGCAATGGGATTGATTTTTGTTGGGGGCTTACAGAGTCGATCTCATTACTTCAGAGACATATCGTGTCTCAATATCTGGAATCAGTAGAGTTTCCAGGTTCCCCCAAATGCACATTTCCTTAAAAACATTTAAAAAAATAATTCAAAAGAGAACAGTAGAGAATTGTGGAATAGTACAAATTCCCTCGGAGTTTACTTCATGTTATGTTTTATTGAGTTTATTGGAGGGACATTGGCTACTAAAATATAGGCTTCGGGTATACAATTCTCTAATACATCATTTATATGTTGTATTGTGTGTTCACTGCCCCAAGTCAAGAGTTTATTTTAGATATGGGACTCAAAACGCACTGAGTTAATTGAAGATGACATGGTTCATCAACGCAGCTTGTGGAAACCTTCCAGACACGTCTAAAGCTACAAGACTACAAGGCCTTGGAGACCAGGTCCAGTGAATCAACATTTTCAAAGCATGATAAAATGAAATGCTCTGGTAGGCGTAAAAGAACATTTTTGACAAGTAAAGGTAGAAGAGAGAGAAATCAGATGATATCTAGGAAACCCCAAAACTAGAGAAAATGCACGGGGTGGGGAGGCGGGGGAGCATTTAAAGTGGTATTTTAAAAAGTGAATACAGCCTGGCTGGTTTGGCCCAGTGCTTACCTGTTCCCTCATGAATCAAGAGGTCCTGGTTTGATTCCAGGTCATGGTACATGCCCAGGTTGTGGGCTCAATCCCCAGTAGGAGGTGTGCAGGAGGCACCCAATCCATATATATCTCTCTCATCATTGATGCTTCTATCTTTCCTTCTCCCTTCCCTTCTCTTTAGAAGCAATAAAAACATTAAAAAAGTGAATAAGAGACACTAATCACTAGGAGGTAAAATATATTTCTTCAACTTAAAATAGGCCACTATCATCTGACCTTGGCTTCACCTCTGATAATCAAGACAAAATGCTGGCTCTGCTCATGAGTGCAAGCAATCTCAATTCTACTGTTCCCTTCTGCATTAAAAAAAATTCCAAGGTAGATTATTCTCTGGCAAGGAGGGAGCAGTGAATCTGCATAAAATGGAGGACAATTTAAAATAATCGTACGCAATTTATTTCTCTTTTCTGAAATTGCTTTGTATAGGTCACTATAGCAATTTCAAATAAGGCAAATGATACAAAATTCCTTTACAGTCTCAAAAGAATTTCTGCTTATGCTATACACGCTAGGTAACTGCAGTGGAACTTGGCTTTGCATTAGCCATGCAAGTGAATCGTGATCTCTGGCCTTCCCAAAAGGCCAAACAGAAATCTAGAACATTCTAGGAAAAAATATTAGTCTGTGTTGAAGTAAGAAGCTTACCTGTCAACAGTCCAATTCACTGGCCTACTAATGGCAGTGAGTAAATATCCGATCTGCTATTGTAATGGTTTGAGAATTCTAAATTTCTTACATTTGCGGTCTCTCGCCTTTTTTAATCATTTTACCACATAGCTTACTGTACTGATTGCCCACTGCTGCTGGCGCTGTGTTCCATGTCAGAGAAGGAAACACACATGATTAGGACGGGTGAAGTCTCTGGGGCTTGTATTATCCTAAAGAGAGATGTACAGCAACAAGTAAACAAAGAATGAAAGATGACAAGAAAGTATACAGAGTGGGGCAAAAGTAGGTTTACAGTTGTGAGTACATGAAACACAGGGTTTTAGTCTTGTTTTATTATTTATTAATTATTGTATTGTATTTGTATATATATTTGTATATATAGGTTATCTCCAAAAATGTATACAGTCACTTTTACTAATTATAAGGGCAGTATTTATTAAGATACATTTCAGGAGGAACCAAGATAGCGGCATAGGTAAATATCCATCTTGCTGCCCCACACAACAATTTTTAAAACTATAACTTAATGACAGAACAAACATCATCCAGAATCATGGAAAGCTGGCTGAGTGGAAATTCCACAAATAAAAGTAAAGATAGGACACTGTGACTCAGAGGAATGGCAGAGGGCATGTTTGAGGATACAAGCGTAGTCAGAGGTTTGGAGCCGTGTGCGCGCGAGTGTATAGGGCGGGTAGCTGCAAACCCAGCTGGTTTTCTCGAATGGGGAAGGAGACAAAGGTGTCCCACTGCACTGATTTCCCAGTTCCGGGGAGGTCCAGGGAACCCACACTCATATGGGGTGAAACTGGACAGTAAGAAGGAAGAACAGTGAAACTCGGGTGCTGCAGAGGTCTGTGAGCTTGCAGAGAGGGCAGTAAACTTGGGAACTGCAGAAGTGCATGAGCATGCAGAGAGGACTTGTGACTTGCTCTCTTGTTCAGGGAAACCATCAGACTGCATTTTTTTACAACCCTGGGTGAGAATTTGGATGTGCAGACTCATTTGGGGAGAGGCTGAATTGTCTGGTAGCTCAGTGGCAGCTTTCTCTCAGAGGTGTGTGCAGCAATTACCACCAGGCACAGAGACCCAGGTGCCACATAGGGCAGAGCTGATGGGAAATCAAGGCTGCCTGCTCAGCCTGAAGACTCCACCTATCCAAACTGAGCACAGCTGATCCTCACAGCCAATTGGACTGGAGGTCAAACCCTCCTAGTGCTAACAACAATAATCTAGGCTTAACTTCAACAAGACTGTGCAACACATAAAGGGCTGCACCAAGAGTATCTACCTCAGGTAACTGGGGAGGCTGAGCCACTGTCCCTTAGAGGACATCTACCACGCAAAGCTAATTGACCAACTCAGGGAAGCAGCCACAATGCAGAGACATGGAAAGAAATCAGATTTGAAAGAAATGGAGGAAAAAAAATGACTGGACATAGAGTTCAAAACCACAGTTATAAGGTTTCTCAAGAGGCTCCTAGAAAAAGTCAATGAATTTAATGAGACCTTTAAGGAAATGAACAAGACCTTTGAGGATATGAAAGAGACCCTCAAGAATATGAATGACACCTTCAAGGATATGAACGAGACCCTCGAGGATATGAAAAAGGACCAACTAGAAATTAAGCATACACTGACTGAAATAAAAAATATTATACAAAGCCCTAAAAGCAGTCTATAGGACCACAAGAACCAAGTCAAAGATTTGAAATACAAAGAAGCAAAATCCACTCAGCCAGAAAAGCAAGAAGCAAAAAGAATCCAAAAACTTGAAGATAGTGTAAGGAGCCTTTGGGACAACCTCAAGCATACTAACATTGAATTATAGGGGTGCCAGAAAAAGAGAGAGAGCAAGATAATAAAAACCTCTTTGAAAAAATAGTGACCAAAAACTTCCTCCAACCTGGTGAAAGAAATTGACTTAGAAGTCCAAGAAGTGCACAGAACCCCAAACTATAGGAATCCAAAGAGGACCACACCAAGACACATCATAATTAAAATGCCAAGAGCAAAATACAAAGAGAGAATATTAAAAGCAGCAAGAGAAAAACAGTTAGTTACTTATAAGAGAGCACCCATACTATTGTCAGCGAATTTCTCAACAGAAACTTTGCAGGCCAGATGGGAGTGGCAAGAAATATTCAAAGTGATGAATAGCAAGAATCTACAACCAAGATTACTCTACCCAGCAAAGCTATCATTCAGAATTGAAGGTCAGATAAAGTGCTTCGCAGATAACAAAAAGCTAAAGGAGTTAATCACTGCCAAACCAATATTATATGAAATGTTAAAAGGCATTCTTTAAGAAGAGGAAGAAGAAAAAGGTAAAAATAAAAATTATGAACAACAAATACACATCTATCAACAAATGAATCTAAAAATTAAGTGAATTAAAAATCTGATGAACAGGATAAACTGGTGAATATAACAGAATCATGGGCATAGAGAGGGAATAGACTGACAATTCTTGGGGAGAAAAGGGGTGTGGGAGGTGCAGCAAGAGACTAGACAAAAATCATACACCTATGGAAGAGGACAGTGTGGGGGAGGTAAGGACAGAGGGTGGGATGGGTACCAGGTGGAGGAGAGTTAAAGGGGGCAAAAAAGGGGAACAATGTAATTAATAAACTGAACAATATATATATATATATATATATATATGATACATTTCATTTTCAAAGTTGAGTTATCAGGTGTTAAAGTATGTATACCTTTTTGGGGTCACCCTGTATATTGTATTACATTATATATTGTTATTGTTTATATATTATACTAGTGACCCAGTTCGCGAAATCACACAAGACCCAGACCTGTGGGATATTGCATGAGACCCCAGACTCTGATATGCTCTGGGACTCCCCCAGTTCCGCTGGTGCCACGGGACTCCCCTGAGTCCTGCCACACCATGAGATCCAGAGTCAAGTCCTTGCCCACCCACACGCACCTGGCCGCACACGCAGCCTCCTGGTGACCAGCCTTTGGTCAACATGGCATTAGGGCCACTGGGTTTTTATAATATAGATTATATGATACCTATTGAATATACATTTGTATATACATATTATATAATTAATTAATTATTGTAAACACATGTAAACCTACTTTTGCCCCATTCTGTATTCGAGTGTAGTGAGTACTATACACAAAATACACAGGGAGATGCGACAGATGACATCTGCAGGTGCTAATTTTTATGGGGTTGAGGAGGGCCTCTGTTCTCAGGTAAGTATTATCTGAAACCTGGACATGCAGAAAAGTGCGTGACAGGAATTGCAGGGTCAAGAGCCAATGCAAAGGCCCTGGGGCAGCAGCACTGTGGTTTGTTTGATAAGAGCCAAATCTCCTGGGTCTGGAAGTCAGCACACTGAGAAGGGGATAGACAGGGTAGTAACAGATAAAGGCAGGAGCTAACTATGGCTCATGGCACAGCAAGAAGTTTCTCTTTGGTTTAAAGAGCAATGTCAAGGGCTTTTTAAAATACACTCTTAGTTTTATATTTAGCAATGATGATCTGGACTCCTGTTTGGTGAGTGGTGTGTGTGTGTGTGTGAATGTGGGTGGCAGGAGTGGAAGCAGAGAGATAAGGCAAGAGACTGCTGACCTGGGATAATCCAGGTAAGAGATGAGAATGGCCCAGCCCACATGACCATCACAGATATGGGGAAGAACGGGCAAATGCAAGGCCTATTTGGAGGTGGGTTTGATGGTTGCTAAGAGAAAAGGGGGCGGGGAGGAAGAGAGGTGCCCCGGTTTCTGAGGGTGGAGGCCATGTTGTGGAGTGGGGCCCTATTCCGTTTTGACCATTAGGCTGGAGAGGGCCTGTGGGACACACCACTCCACGGAGACAGATGGAGTGAGGTGCTCGGAGCCCGGAGAGAGGATTTGGGTAGAGGCACACACTGGGGAGAAATACTCTGCACGGGGCCTGAAGGACCACCCAGACACACATGGGTAATTAATCAATGCCTAGGAGGTGACTGATTGAAAAGCGACACAAAGGACACGCGAGCGTTTTGTGCACTGGGAGAGTCTGACTCCTGGCACGGAGCCCCGGGGAATGCCAGAGTGCCAGGTGCCGCGGCTGCTCAGGGACTGCTCGTTGACAGCGAGGGATCTGTTTGCACCTTCTGTTCCCCATCCTCCGTGTCTTTCCTCCGGGTGAGTTAACGCCCGACCCCGGCGTCTTGCTTTGTCCTTGATCGCTGCCTTTTTTGCCCTCACGCTCAGAAAAGACTGCCGTTGCTCTGACTCTGCCCTAGCGACAGTCTCCGCACCTGTTCTTGCCAAGTGTCTGAACCTGCTGTGAATCATGAACGCTGGGGACTTGTTAGGTGCCAGGCGTTGTTCTCGACCCTTGACGCAAATATTCCATTTATGGCGCCCTGCAAAATCAGCGTCTGCCTTCAGGGGCTAATTGGGGGGGGGGGGGGAATCTTAATCCCTCTGAGACAGAAAGTGCTTGGCTCCAAATCAGGGGCCTAGACGGGGCTGCCGCAAGGACTCAGAAGAAGGCCCCTGGCTGCAGCCGGCTCCCCTGCCTGGGTGTGCAGGGCTGGCTGGATTTTGCCTCCTGAATCAGTCTGTGCCCTTGGCTCTCCGAGTCCCCAGCAAAGCCCATTAGGTGGTGGGTAGTTGCTGACAGCACCAAGAATCCAAATCAGGTGGCTGGCGTCTGTACCTGGAGCGACAGGGTGTCTCTCTGTGACTGTGGACTCATGTGGGGCCCTGGTGTGTGTGGGGCACCCCAGGCAAGACACCTTGAGCATTTAACTGTTTGTGGGCTAAATCCAAGGTGCCTGGCTATCCCTTTTGTTAAGACTATGGGATCGGCTCATAGCCTTTAGCCAGGAAATTCCAATGACAGAAATATACAAAAACCAAACAGAGGTGGAAGCTGCTTTAACTAACAATGTTTTAGCTCTGACCTTTCAGAGCCATTGAGGTTGTTTACCAGCCTTCCGAGCTTCCCATCCACATCTTTGTATTAGCCAGATGGGGATTGGTTTTTGGTACCTTTGTATTTTTGGAATATAAATAAACTGCTGCTGTTTGAGTGTCAGATGCTGCCTCCCCATCAGAGAGAACAGACATCCCACCCCGGCCCAGCTATTTTTCCTATTACTGCATCTCTGTCTTCTATACTTTTATTTCTCAATCCCCAGCTCCTCTACTCAGAAACTGGACCCAATCTCTCTCTCCACGCTGGACGTGGAAAAGAGAGAAAAACACCCACACTGGTGTGGGCATTTCTCACGTCCATTGGGAGGATCTGACCACAGAGGGGCTCATATCTGGTGAGCAGAGCAGAGGGTGTCCATCACCAGAGAAACAAAGAGACAGGGGATGTTGGAGCAGCCCAGCTGGCCAGGCTTGCCAGGGGCAGGAGAGGGGCCAAGGACTGAGGCGGGGGGGGGGGGGGGGGACTGAGGCAGGACTGTGTATAAAAGGAAAACGTGGACTTGTAATAGCTAGCGGAGGTTTGAGATGGCAAAGACAGAGAAAAATCCGCACTCACTGCTCCCAAGAAATAGCCTCCACGGCTTCATGTAAATGTGTTCATAAAGCTTCCATCTCCCCGGCCACCTATGTGAACGGAAAGGGTTCTGCCTTCATTAGGCACGTCCCCTGAGCAGGCGGTTGCGTGACAAGAGAGAGGCATTCGCTCAAACACGTCTGCAGCCAGATCAATGGTTTCCCCAACATCCAAGAAGGGGTCGTGCCTTCGCCGAAGGAGGCCACGTCCGGGGAGGCCGAGCAATCAGGGCAGGGATTGTGTGCAGGTCACGTCGCACAGGAGGACAAAGGGAACTGCAGCCACTCCTGCGGGCAATCGGCACTCAGGCGCTCACAGGAGCAGCGAGAACGCTGGGCCCTCATCGCCCGCCCCTGCCTGGCTGGCTGCGCCCCACGCTGCTGCCCAGGACACGCAGCCCGAGAAAGCCCACCCAGGGCCGGTTTCACGGCAGAAAGGGGACACGGACTTTCTAGAGGCCGGCTGCCTGGGAATCCAGCCTGGGCCAGGCTAACGCGTTAAGGAATCACGCCGACCCGGGGCCACAGGCGAAAAGCTGGGTTTCAGAGACAGGCAGGGAATAAAACGCGGCACACACACCACGTCCTTCAGTCACAGCGAGCAGTGGCGGCTGCCGCACACGGCTCTGCTTTGCTAAGGCGACAGCGGCATTTCCTCCTGACTCAAGTGCATCGTGAAAGAGATGAGGTGACCCTCAGCCCACTGGGGGTCTGAAGTTTCAACTGAACCAGGAAGAGCTTCTGTGAAGCTAATCTGAACCCACCCAGTTCCATTACACCTGCTCATAGCGCTACTACTAAGGATTCTGAGAAACAAAGGAGTGTCTCTGTCTCTCTCTCTCTCTCTCTCTCTCTCTCTCTCTCTCTCTCTTCCTCTCCCCTCCCCTCCCCTCCCCTCCCCTCCCCTCCTCTCCTCTCCTCTCCCTCTCTTTTACACACACACACACACACACACACACACACACATGTAAAATCTTAAACACATCTTTACTACATGCATCACAATTTTGTTCTCTAATATGACACACAGAGTACCAACAGGCGAGTTCTATGCTGCGTCCCCAGCACCCAGCTCAGCGTCAGGACAGTGGGCTGCCCATATATCTTTGTTGAATAAGTGAAGAGTATTTGCTCCACCCTGTGGACTCAGAACCCACCCGGCCTTGCCTAGGGACTTTATTTGTGCTCCCAGGAAGAGGAGCCCTTAGCTCTGCACTAAACGCACCAACACGCTTTCATGGAGACATTTCAACTCGTCTAGTCCCCGACACGTGGCTATATTCTTTCCGATGGAGCAATATTAGATGTAAAGTAGTACATTTTTAACACCTTGTTTCTTAATTCTCCCCCAAAGCGCCCTATTTAAAGCATCTCGCCAACATTTTTGTATCCATCCTCTTCTTTTCTGATTGGGATATTACTGAATAACCGAAGGCCAACAGTCAGCAGGGTGAGTGACAGGCCAAGGTCGGACTGCCCGATAGAGATGTAACTTCATCCTGAAGCACTCCCCAGGGGTCAGGCACTTTGGCCTCTCAGGCTCTAGCCTTTGGATGCAAATTCAGATTACTTGATGAATTTGAATGCCTTTCAACAGAAGTAAAATTTTATGTAGAATTATTTATTAACAAGTGAAAGTTGGCTGTGGGAATGGGTACCTAAGTCAGAGTTGGGTTCAAAATCAGACCGGGTCAGGCCGCAGAAAAGTCCTGATGCTCAAGAGTGTTGGAATTGGAGCGCCCACAAGGCGGATGTGACCCTTTAAAGAGATCAGCTACTCTATATATTTAACTAAAGTCCCAATAACAAAACTACACGAGGACCCGGGACCTCTGTTTGAAGGATATTAGTCTGGCTAATATCTGGGTAACATCTGGCTAATATCTGCAGCAGGATCAATGGAGGGACGAGATGGCAAAAACAGAAAATAGAAAAGAGAAAACAAGGCCTGAGTCCTGCCTTTCAAGTCCTGCTGGCATCCCAGGG
This sequence comes from Antrozous pallidus, assembly GCA_027563665.1. Taxonomy (NCBI): domain Eukaryota; kingdom Metazoa; phylum Chordata; class Mammalia; order Chiroptera; family Vespertilionidae; genus Antrozous; species Antrozous pallidus. The sequence goes on along the minus strand of CM050521.1, from coordinate 78,115,443 downwards.
GATAAGAGACTGAGCAGCAAATGAGAGGCAGGGAGAGTTCTGGGGGCTGGCCGGCATTTTTATGAGTCGACATATTGTTTAAACCTCTCTCCGAGAATAAAGACACAGTCACTTTTCTTGCAGAGATTTTTTTAAAATGTCAAGTCAGTAAAACAAAGTATAAAGGTTTGTTAACTGTGGGTGTGGAGAGTGCCCAGAGATTTATTATTCTCTGTCTTATCTCTGCTGGAAGCATGCCAGCATAAAACACATGATAAAGGAATCAACATAGCAGGAACAAGGAAAACAACCCAAATGCATGTCTTGGAGGCGGATGGGGGCTTGTAAAGGATGCTCACTGCCTCTGCAATGGTCCAAAACATGAGACATTTGATTCCAAGTTAGTTAGGATTTTTAAAATAACACCCATCTTCAAAATACAGATTAAGATGTTGAATTTGGTGACATTGCAATAAACATTAATAGAAATCAACTCCCAGGAAACCGGAAAGCCATCCCATATGAACCTGGTGCTGACAAGTCATCATCTTTCACAAGACGTATCGGAAAGAGTGGAGTACTGACCTCCCCAGGACAAACGATCCTCTTGGGACGAGGGGCCTCTTGCTGTAACTGATACACTGCCAGAAACAACAACAAAAAGTTAATTATAATTCGAAAACGGTAACACAGCCCAGCATGCCTTCAAAGAGTTCCACCTAAGTACATCTCCAAAATGGCAAATATGTCAAACACAAAAACACAGAGGAGACAGGCCCGTTTTTTTAAACTGAATACAGTCAGATCATTTATATGGAAATTAGTCACTGGGAATGTAAACTGGCAAAATTGATTTTTTTTATTCTTATAAGGCCAATTTAGTTTCCTAATTGTTACCGGCATTGTTCATTTCATGGCTTTCTCGGAAGACTAGATAACCACTAAAATTCTTGTGACTGTGGCAAAGATGAAATTCTACTTGTGAGTGTGTCAGGAGTACGATCCTGTAATAATGGGTTTTCTGAATCTCAGTGCCCACGGCTTCTGACACACCCGGGAAAGGCTGGCCTTCGGAAGGAGTGTCCTTCTCTGAAATGCTGCAGGAATGGACAATGACACCACTGACTCTGCGACTGAATGGGACCCCAACTCGTGGCTTTCACGAGTCTTGTTTCTGCCCCGCCTCTCACCACGGCTTCTCCTCTGTGGGACCCATTGCTATTCCTTTTCCTTGAGCTCTTTCATATCTGAGATAATAACAACGCTCGTGTATCCTGTTTGAACGACAGACTTCCAGGCGTGGGCATGGAGGAAAGCGGGCAATTAAATAGAAAAAGACAATTTATCAGACGGTTCTTTGTGATTCCTTTCAGACTGTAACGAATGCATTTCTGCTGGGCAGCCAGCCTGGTTACTCCCCCGAGAGGGAAGCTGCCCGCTGCGGGTTCCACGTCCGTGAACACAGAACTTGAAAACAAACACAGTTGCTGCTATCTTCAGAATGCTGAGAGGGAAGAGTTTCAGTTTTAGGTGGAATAAATCTTTGAAAGTTAAAAAGTCAATCACGTAAAGCCTAGAAAATGTAATAACATATGCAGAAATTCTTAATTCCTGATTTACACTTATGTCTAAAAATAATATTTAATTGAAGGGCAGATGATTATGAGGAAACAGGGGTAGCACTGATGGGATATATGGTGTAATTATGACTCCCTAATGTCGTCAGCTCAACGGTTACTTTCTTGCCTAATTAAGTGTAGACTACCCAACTTCAGCAGACAGGGACCTAGCTAACCCTCTTAGAGCTGTTTAATGCGACACATTTCTGAGCTTAGGTTGTCCCTTACTAATGGAAATAATTGTGTCACTTAGGTACCCATGTATGGAGACAGAGTCAGAGGTGGCTTCGTAGCAAAGAGGAAACACGAGGAGGAATTGACCAAAGATACAGAACTAATAGTGGACAAGCCATTACTGTCCAAGCAGGGCCCGCGCTCTCCTTAAATCATGAGAGAGGCTCCTGGATGCCTCTTGAACCAGCCCCGACACCGGCTAGCTGCTTGTTAGGGGGGCTGCTGCTGCGAGTGAGTGCAATGAGAACCAGGGGCCAGTTCCTGCAACCACAGAGTTCCTGATCCAGAGAGTCCTGAGCCCCCTTCTCTCCCCACTGCCAATGTCTCAGTTACCTATGGGGGGCATGGCTGGGATGGCTATGTGGCCACCATTTTTAACGTCTCCCTTGGAGGGGACAAACGAAGTACATCTGTTACAAGGGAAGCATTTCTAGCTAAGCATGCCTTCGCAAGTCATATGAGAACACATGTGAACATGTGCTATGGCCAGGAATCATAGTCAGTATTCCGTGGAGGCTTAGCAGAGGAAGGGAGAAGAGACAGAAACCAGCATTCTGAGTGTGTCATGTGTCAGGAATAATCTTTTATTAAATCTCCCTGAAAACTCAGAAGAAAGAACATGGCATCACAGCCATTCTCAGTTTTAGTGAGCAAACAAGTGCAGAGAAATTAAATACTTGTCCTAGAGCATCCAGCTAACATGCATCCTTTTGATTCCAAATGGCTGGTTTGTGTTTGCAGGCCCCAGGGCCTTTGCACTTGCTGCTTTCTCCACCTGGATTGCTCTTTCCCAAAAGCCCGCTGGCTCTCGCTCTGCCTCCATTCAGGTCCTCCTCCTGGCTCGCCTGGTTTGGGATGAATTTCCATCCCATCACTCTGCTCCCTTACACTGGTTTCTGGTTCTTCACAGCACTCGTGATCATTAACACACTTGGTTTACTTTGTGCCTTGTCTCCCTTCACTATAGTAAGCTCTTTGAGGGCAGGGACTTGACTCAGCACCTAGAACATTACTTGGCACATAGAAGATGCTTACTGCATATTTGACGAACAAATGAACTGTGTCCGATGACTAACGGGTCATCATCCGTGCTCTCAGGGAGACTGACCCAGTGAGGGAGAGCTGTACGTGGAAAAACAAGACAGGGTGGGCCAAGTACTTTACTGAGGGTGAGCCATGGAGCTCTCTGTGAAGGATTAGAGGGGTTTCTGCAGATAGAGAACAGAGAAGGGCTTACAGGTGGAGGAAAGAGCCCCAGAGGGAAAGGGAATGACGTGCTGATTGGTCAGTGAGAGTCCAGTGGGTCTACTGCACCAGGTGGGCAGCTGTGGAAGGAGGCCACACGGAACAGAGTCTTGCAGGTCACACGAAGGGCATGAATGGCCTTCTCTCTGCAATGGGGAGGGAGGTGGCAACGTGTTTTGAGTATGGAGGTGACGTGAGCTGGTCTATTTCTGAAGAATAACAATAAGAATATGAGTATTCAGAATAACAGAAGCTGCCATTTTCTGGATACCTACTATGTGCCAGACAGCTTTATCCACTTAATCTTCCCAACAAACTTCCAAGGTAACTGTTACTCCCTTCTCACTGGTAACGTAGTAGAGATGCCAAGCTTTGAACAAGTTCAAGTTCACACAGATGATATGAGGAAATCAAGATAGAAAGGCCAACTTCCAGATTCCAAGGTCTGTATTTTTTTTAGCCTCAGCACCTGTTCCCTAAGGCAGGTAGTGGAGGGGTCCCAAGTGGGCTGATTGCGTTAGAATCTCCAAGGAGCTGCTCTAAAAATACAGATTCCCAGAATCCGTTGTCCCTGGCGATGCTCACTCTGCCAGTCTGGCACAGGGCCCCTAAATAATCTTGTGAAAGCCGTGCAGGAAATACTGATGCACAGCCAGGAGGGGCACCATTGCCCAGTGCCTCCCTGGGGACCGTGGAGGCAGGGAAGCAGGAGAGACAGTATTTTAGATGGACACACAGGAGGTGGTGGAAATGTGAGTTAAGCTAACACTGGTGGAAAGGCAGGTGAGAAGGTGAGTTGATTGCAGAGGAGGACTGACTAGGTTTGATTACAAACGGAATGACCGAGAGACTGAGATGCCATTACCCATCACACAGGATATGGCTGAAGGAACATTACAGTTCCTCTCCTGTGTCAACAGGCAAAGCCCATCGCTGTGCCCTCCAGAGACCCTCTGAGATTCAATAAAGAGAAATGCTGTAGCTCACCAGTCTCACAACCAGAAAAAGTCCATGCCAGGGGCAATTTGCCAGGGGTCCTGCAAACCCCTCAAGCCAGGGACGTCACCTCTCCTTCCTGGTCCCCAAGTAGCACACGTGGTTAACCGATCGCCATGTCTCAGTGAGCAGTCTCAGGATCCACAAGATCTGCTCTGTGCTGCTCCAAGCAACAGAAATTGTCAAATAGGCAAGAAGCCTGTTTGCCTTCTGGGTAATGTGTCTCCATAAAGATAATGAGACAGCAACCAATGGCAATGGTGGCCATGTAAGATAATGGGGCCCTGAAAGCTATCTTAGCTTCGAGGGAGATCCCGAGACCCTCGTTTTCAAGGTTAGCTATAACAAAACAAACATCTGAGAAGAAGTCTCTGAGGAACATTTCATAAAACTGAAGTGCCAAGTAGTTTTAAAGAGTCGTTTCTAGAATTTTCTGTCAACAAATACATTTCACAAGCAAAGTGCAATACTATATGTCACTTCTTGGGTCATTCTATTGGCTAAGTGATGATATGATGGAATTTGCTTCTACTGCAATATTCCAGTTATGTTTCAGGCACTGCCCAGCCCCGGGCCCGCTGCAGCACATGAGAGAATTCTCATATGGAATAAATCGTTTGGTAAACGTGGAGTAGGGAATGGTCGCTGAGGATGAAGATGAATAAGGGGATTCCTGTCTGACCAGTGTGGCTCAGTGATTGAGCATCAACCTATGAACTAGGAGGCCACGATTCAATTCCCAAACAGGGCACATGCCCAGGTTGTGGGCTCCATGCCCAGTAGGAAGCATGCAGGTAGGCAACCAATCAATGATTCTCTCTCATCACTGATTTTCTATCTCCCTCTTCCTCCACCTTCATCTCTAAAATCTCTAAAAATATATAAAAAAAGAAAAGAAAAAGGGGATTCTTATTCTCCAAAAACCGAAAGCAGATTGAGAAATCCAGAGCGCACTGAGAAAATGTACTTTTTCTTCAATAAGAAAACTCACCTTACCCTCCTTGGGAAACTGAATCAACACACTCCCTGTGAATGCCAAAGGGCAGTCACTGGTCTGGGTGGTGCTGAAGCCCAGTCCACGCCACTGTCTCTTAAGTCTAACAAGGACCTAAGAGACCCTGCAGGAATGTCCTCTAACTGTCACTTGTTTCTAAAGAAGGCTGTGGACCCAGGAATTGAACCTAGTCCCTTGGTTGTGCCACTGAGCCCCTATTATCCTGCTCACTGCTCGTCTCCCTAGTTTTCATGGAAAAAGAGTCCTGGGTGTGAGGAAAAGATGGTAGGTGCTTTAGATGTTTTCTTAGCTCAACCCCACCTCCAGCCTACAGTGTGGTCTCCTTGCCAACAGAATGCCCCATCTTAAGGGGGATGGAGCCCTTTTCTTGTCTAAGGGCATGGCCAAAAGCCCGAGGAAGCTGTGTCCACTGGAACCAGGGGCTTTCGGGTAGTAGAGTGCCCAGGAGCCCCTGTGGGGCTGATACATCACAGATCCCTCCCTCTCTCCACTCTTCTGATTCTGATATCTGAGGCAGAGCTGAGGAATAATGGTTATAAATCTGCTCCCTAGGCAAGTCTGATGCAGAGGATGGGGGTGTGTGGACCAGGGTTCTGAGGTTCCAAATTCCTTGTTAGGAAAACAGGCTCAAGCTGTGGCTGCTTGACCTGCTGCCTGGGAGGGTGTCCTCTGAGAACCGACAGCCATAGCACTTGCCACTTAATTGGCACTTGGTCTTTTAAAAAATGAAAATCTTTCCAAAGTATACTCATGGTGGCTAGCTTTTGAACGTATCTGATTAAGGCATAAAGTTCATATCATTCTGGATGAAAAGTTTAGAATATGCTTTTTTATTTTTTATAAAGCCAACTTGAAAATAGCTTTTCTTTTTGAGAATTGAAACCAATAGCTTTCTTCTCAGTTACTTCATGAACATTTTGAGGTTTGGTCTTGAGAATAAAGAACCTGCTGTAGATACATGACACTTTGGGACAAGATTATTCTTATGGAAACTGCCCAGCGATATCATTTGCTTCTAAGAAAGGGAGTAGAGGAGGCAGGAACTTGAGGGACACCATGTGACATCCTGGCAAGACCAAGTCTTATCCATACTGTGGCCTCACAGCTCTACGTCCACTGTCCACTGTCTGGCTTAAGGCAAAGAGTTAATATGCACTTGGTGAAAGAATGAACGATGTGTGAATGAATAATGAACAATCTACTCTATATAAAGTATTGAGGGCTGACTTCCAAGGTTCCTTACTCTCCTACATTTCTAAGTCAGACAATTATGGTTGTCTTCCCAGCATCCATTTCCATCTTTCCTGTTTCAATAGTACTCCAAATTTTCCAGTCATGTGGAACCTACGGGACTGATCACTCCCTGAGTTTGACTGGCTTAGGGCACATAGCATATCCCCGCTCTGACTACCGTGATGGACTCAGGATTGTGAGCAGTCAGTCAGGGCTGAGACTGGAGTGTCTCTCTGCCTGCTGCTCTTAAATGAGCCTGGTTGCCCTGGTGCTGTTGGCCATTCTCTGGGGATCACAAACGGAGGCCATGAGTTGTGGAGCCAAATGTAGGAGAGTGGAGCCAAGAGAGGAAGAGAGACACACTGGGTTCTGATAATGTCCTCAGAGTGACGGGAACAAATCCTCCTAAAGCTGGTTTCTCTGAACTTCTTGCTCAAGTCAATCAAAGTGATTAAGTTCTGCTACCTGCAACCAACAGCGCTGCAATTAGCATGAAAAACAGCTTCTTAAAGTGGATCATTATGAAGTAGACTAATTTTCTTCTAGGAAAAATATCATGATTGGGGCTAATGCTTCATAATAAGAATCTGATATCAAGTAAGTCAACGTTATGACCCAAAACAGGTGATGGATGAAAGCAAAGATAGACTACATAATTCTGGAATCATTGCAAGTCATCAACCTTTAAATAAGGTCCTATAATATGGCAAACATGTACTGAATCCAGTAAATATCTGAGAGATTTCAAAGTAGCAAATAACCACCTGAGGTTAAAAATATATATGTGTAATGAAAAAATGTGAATTCTATAAAAATATGCTAATGAACTTAACGCTGATGTTTAAAGTTAATCTATTAAAGGTGGTTTGTGCACATTTTAAAGAGAAAGGTTTGGTGTTTTCTGCGGTTCAGAATGTATTTACCAAGAGGTTTTTTTTTTTTAAACAAATTTCATATTCTGATAGGTTTGTTGAACTTTCAGATCAGAAAAATGCTATAGTTATAGCATATTTGGGGATTTAAAAGTATCTCACGTAGTTCTACCAGACCCTCAGATTCCTTTCTCTATTTATCCTTCAAGACCCACATGCAAATTTGGCCTCTTCTATAAAGTCTTCTCTATGCACAGGAGGTAGAGAGTAGTATATTATTATGAAAGTCCATTTGCATTTTAAGTGGTTTACATATGTCTCCCTTACTAGACTGTACATTGGAGGAAAGTATGTTACTCATTGTTGGTTCCTAATACTTATTGTGACATTCAGAGGTGCTCACCACATGTTTGCTGAAAAGACCAAATGAATGGATTCTAATCTTGGGAGTAAGATGGAGTAGCATGAGTGTGGGGATATTTCAGGTGAGTTAATAAGTGGTCCAACACTCGAACTCAAACAATTCATGGATCCAGGACGAACAAAAGAGAGTTCTTTTTCAGCAGTGCTCTGTAGGCCTTTGGTCAATGAGTTTTGATGACATGGATGGCACAGCTAATTGCATACTCCCTCGATTTTGGAATTTCAAATCACTAGACTCCCTGAAATAGAGCTGGATGACTAATAGTTGGATAGAATAAAGAGGAACTTCTTATATGTCATTAGCTTTATATTAAATGGCCTCAACCATCCCTTTTGCATCTAAAGTTTTATGATTCTAGAGCAAATAAAAACCTAATTTGGTTAGATCCAAAAATCAAACTTAAAAAACACTAAGGCAAAAGTTGCTATTGTGAACATGTCATTATTAATGCCTCTCCTAGCTTCCTTAGGACATTGAAGTGTTTTTAAGAGCTAAATAGGGTGGCCTAAGGTCTCTTAGCAAAAGGTGAAATGAAATTGAGTCAATGCCACCTTTTCGCTTCAGTAAAGTTCTCTGCAGTAGCATTCACTCAACAAATGTCTACTGGGTAGTTAATGTTTGAAGGCAGTGTGCAAAGCATGGTAAGTCATGGAACATCCAATACCTCTCGCTACAGATATTTTGTTGATTTATTGTCAGAGCACTTCGCACTCCATTAGGGAACAAACAAAAACATCCAATTACTAAGTCATTAGCACTGGCTTTTAAAAGAGGAGATCAGAATGCAGAACAGTAGGCCGGAAGGGCCCTTGGAGACCCAGCGCAAGCCCTTTATTTCACAGATGGAAGAACAGACTCGTGTAATAACGTTGAGATGCCTGCATATATGCTGACATGAAAAGATAAAGATGAGATATTTGTGAAGTGAAACAAGTAAGTTGAAGGACACCCATTTTGACAAACTGAAGCAACAGCAGCAAAAATGCCTTAATATTGGGCATGTGTGTTTCAAATATACTTTGCCTTTCAAAACAGAGGGGGTCAGCTACTGGAAAGAGGAATAGAATATGGAGAGAGGGTGGTTTATAGGTTATGGGAAATTTTTACTCTTAGCTCTATGTATTTCTATAATGTTTGCCTGTTATGTAGCTTTGTATTGCTTTTGTTATATATATATAGGAATTGCATGTGTGTGTACCTTGTATATGTATTAGTATATACTTATTTATATATACACTTCTTATTTATATATTTTTTTTCTTTCTTTGAAAAAGAAAGAAAATAAAAATCTTGGAAACTGGTGGGCTGTGGATCCCACTCTGAATGCCATTCCAAGGCTTTTGGTAAAACCTCTGCCACATTACAGAACCTCCCTGAGCTGTTCCTTGTATGAATGAAACTGGGATAGTAATAGTGCCCGTTGCTTAGGGCTGCGGGGAGAACTTGAGAGTTCAGGCACGTAGCTAGTGCAGCAGCTGACCCACGGCAGGTCTCCGTGGGCAATAGAAACAATGGCAACATCAATAACAATAGCAATAATTACGTTTTATTGCTGTCTGGAAGCAGGGCCTGAACAAGAACCTGTGTCCCTGTCTCTCGGCACTCTTTCCTCTCTGACAGGGGACACACTTAGCCAGGCAGATGATATGAAGGAGACAAGGAGTTTCAGGTGGTGATAATTGTCTGCCTTCATGAGGGAAAGCTGCCCGGTGACCAATGATCAGACAATGACCGCTTTCTAAGGAGTCAGCCTCAGTGACCCAACGTTATTCTTTGCTTTCTGTTCATCTGTTTGTGGTAAATGTCATAGGATTTTATAGCCACAAGATATTGGCCAAGAACATAATTCAAGGAACTCAACTTTTACCCTTGCTGACCAAATGTGGAAGAAAAAGAAAAAAGAAAGAAAGCCTTAAATCAGAGGCATCTTTTTTTCTAAGAAGGATTCCTGAGTGGGTCACAGGCAGCGGTCCTGGCCAGGGGAGAGTGCTTTTCCAGACCTCTCCGACCAATCTCTCTCCCTAACGGAAAAACAAAGGGTTTCCGGGCTGTGAGATGGGGCTGCTTATTGCACTAAATCAATGGCCGGAATGGCTCTCTAGGCAGGCCTGCGGCAGGCGTCTGGGGAGATTCCACTTCAGGTACTCACGGTAAGATTTCCATATCGGAGGCTGGTATTCTTCAGCATCTAGAATAAAAAGAAAGACAACCATCCGTCAGCCTGACCATCCAACTGTCAGCACATATCTCCTCTGGAGGAACAACAGTGTGTCGGCAGCCCTTGCACTCATTTCTGGGCTGTCCCAGGCATGAGGGACGAAGTGTGCAGGGCAACCTCACAGAACGAACACACCTTCCTTCAGCTCACTTACTGTGGCAGAGTCAATCACGTAGCCATTTTCATAGAGCCGAGTACACCCAAAAGGATTTTTAAAGCAATTAACTTGATTGTACCCTCTAGTCACCCTTTCAAACAGTATTTACTTAACTTGGCATAATAAACATATAATTTATCCCACAGTTTCCAATCAGACCTTTAGCCCATTTATTAAGACTTGAGGGAAGACGCAAAGTGGCAAGTATGCTAAATATTAAATCTGGGAGGCTGTGGGACTCAACCAACTCTGAAAAGATTGGGCCTGACAGCGGGAGACACTGATGATTCAATTGGAATAGCATTATCTCCTTGAATTGACTCCAAAATGTGACGTAGGCAATTTCTAGAAAACCTCTCTGCCATCAAGAAGTGTCAGTACGAAAGAGTTACAGCAAAATGGAGAGGACGAAATTGTTATTCACCAGCTTGAAAAACAGACAATGGAAGAAAATCTGCTTGTTCAGTTGACTCAACAGTCTCAGTGCTGACAGCTGAATTTGTAATTCCGACAGAATTATTAGTGCTCCCATCTCCCTGCGAAGGCCATGGTGAAACACGCTCCAGCTTACACAGCCAGAGGGAACATCTTTCCCCCAAACCAGACTGGTGAGCTGAGCTGGGAAACCTGCCGCGTCTTCTCATTCACCCCTGTAGGTAGGAAGCTCTGCCTTCCTCATCCCACCCTCCCCCGGCATTGCACAGCCACCTTCTGCTATCCTTGTCCTGTGCCACCATCACATACTCGTTTGGTGCAGAGGAATAGAACTCTTCTAACCTCAGGCATAATAAAGTTTGAGAATTTTTTCCCCCTGCTGAGAAACAAATAAGTTACTTATAAATAAAACCTAACTCAAGAGTGATGAACGTTCCCCAATCCTACTCAATTACACATGGGTAGATTCAATTAAATTCTTTCACAATTAATACCTTGCTCTCTGGGGCCCATCCTATCACAGAGGCAACTAAATGCCTCCAAAGGTAATTTCATTCAAATAAATCTGTACTGTTAGGCCTGCACTGCCAGAAACTTTCAGATAGAGAATCAGCCATTCACACACACACACACACAGACACACACACACACACAAATAGGGTGCACTCGTAAGGGCTTAGGTTGTTATTCAAACTTAGTTTGCTGAACAAAAGCAAAACTATTAAATCTTTTGTCCAAGGAAGCAAAACTAAAGAGAACAATATCTTAAAATAGTGAGCTTCTGACCTGTAAAAGCAAGTAATCTTGTCCTGTTACATAAGCCAATTTAATGGGTTATAATGAGTGTTCGTTTATAAAGAACATTCAAAGAAAATAAAGTTGCTAAATTGAGAAAAAAAGTCTAAGACTATCCATACAATGTCACCTTACCAGAAAGCCAGATCTTCTATATGAAAATGTTGATGGCACCTTCAAAAACATTTTTCAAAGATAAAGATCAACACACACACACACACACACACACACACACACACACACACACACACACATCAAATGACCTAGGAATGTAAATCCTCAAGATATCATTGACCCAAAGCTGCAACGTCTTGTTACTTTGGATGAGGTTTATACCGTGAGGCAAGCACAATCCCTGACCAAGAGTGGTCAAGAATGGTCAAAACCTAGACTGCAACTTCCTGCATTTTGGGGGATGGCCCCCAAATAAGAGACAGTCTCCTTTTCCAGGTTTGAAAATACAGTTCAGATGCTCAGCTCGGATTCCCTAAGGTCTCCTTACCGAAAGCCATAGGTTCGGATTAGATGACTGCCCCAGCCCATTTCTGTCTTGCTGTTCTGTGAAAAGCTTAGACTCTTGCTTCCTCTGAAACACTGGCTCCAAGCTTTCTAACTTTCCTTTAGACTGCCCCTCGCATGCATAATGATCACCTTACAGTTGTTTTTCATTGGCAACATATCATAGCGGGGAAGAAAGCCACCTATAGAAACAGGAGAGCATAATGCGCCTTTGCTTAAAACCTTCCAGTGTCTTCCCTCTGCATCTGCAATAAAGCGCAAACCCCACACTGTGGCCTACAAGGCCTGTGCCACCTGGGCTTGGTCCTCCACTTGACTCCATTGCAGACATGTCCCCCTTTTTCATTGATCACCCAACCACTCTGCCCTTCTCTCTGTTCCTAGAACAAAAGCTCTCTGAGCTCTGCCTTTGCTCTTGTGTATCCTCCAGATAAAATGCTCTCCAGCAGCTCTTTGCATGGCTGATGGGCAACACTGTGTGGGGCAGAGCCGTAGCCCAAATGTCAACTCCAAGTGTTGGGGGAAGGGCTTCCCTGTCATTTTATGTAAAGTAGCTTCACCCCAAACCCCAGTCCCTCCCTGTCAGAGCACTTATCACCAACTGAAATTACTAATTGATTTGTTGACTTGTTATTGCTGGTCTCATCCCACTATTAAACTTCATATAAGCAGGGATTTTGCCTCCTTCCCTTGTACATGACTAGCCCTTGAGTACCTGGCATATACCAGACATTCAAAACACGAGTATTAAGTAAATGAATAAGCTTTCAGGGTTCAAATCTTGCCTCTGACAACTAACTTGGAGCAGGTTTCTTAGCTTCTTTTAAGAGTCTCCCAATAGTCATGGTCACAAAACAGAAAAGAAATAAAAGTACTTAACGGCATAACCTATCTCTTAGGGCTATTGTGGGAATTAAGTGAGATCATGTATGTAAAGTTTTTGGGACAGTACCTGGCAAATAGCAAGTTCTCAATGAAGTGCCACGAATGTTGTCATTGTTACATCACCCCATGCTGGCTCTTGCCAGGTGAGCTCATGCTCTTGTCCTCTCTCCTTTGACTGTAGCCCATAACTATCTCTATTCTTGCCTCCAGGTCTGGAGCTTGTAATTAAGTTCCAGTGCTGTTGTCATGGAAGGTTTTTCTTTACCATAAAAGAATTCACAGTGAGAGGCCATTTGTCATGCGTCAGTGGAGAAACTATAATTACCTTGGTCTTGAAGGCACGTTTCCCAAACCACTAAAGCGCACTGTTTGGAGGCCTTGGTCCAGGGGCCAGGCATGAAGTATTTTTAATTCGTTGAAACAAATCTTCACTGCCTCCAACACCACACCACCACATGCACATTTGCCCCAATTTTACACAAAATTTTTTTGTGAAAATTTAGTTTACTCTTGGGTAGTCTGACACTTAAAAAAAGAAATCCTGGAATAAGTTTTCCAGACTATTTAGTTCACCTTTCTCATTTTGGCAAATAAGAAAATTAAATGCAGCTGATTAAGCAGATTTCTCAAGGTCATAAAACAAGAGTAGGGAGTCCCGCCTTCCTGGCCTCCGACACATCAGTCATCCTTGCTAGGTAGGCCACCCTCATTTACATATATTGAAATCAGGAAAAATATACAACAGATTTTTTACTTCAACTCTTGTGAATTTTGAAAAGAAAAAAACAAAACGGAGAAAGCAAAAGAGAATTAATAGCACAGAAAACTGGCATCGAGTCAAATGAGCAGCCTCTCATCTCTGCATATACCCCCATCTAATGGTTAAATTCCGGGAAGGGCAGGCGCCGAAAGTTTTGACAGCATCAGGCCTGATGCTTCCGGAAAGGGCATTATTTTGTTAAACATTTGAGTGAAATGGGTAAAATGCAGAAGGAAGGAAGAGGAGGTGGAATAGAAGTTCCATGTTTTAAGGAAAACAAAAAGATCACTAAATCCAAGAGACAGTAATCCATTTTTTTTGAAAGAAATAATGAATGGTAGGGGCTCAAAAGACTGAGGAAAGATATTGTTTAAACATATTGACCAATATGTATCCAAACTTTAAAAAAAATATGCAAACTCTTTGACTCAGCAATTCTATTCATGGGAGTTCAACCTGAGGCTGTAAAGAAACACTTGGACAAAGATGAGCAACAAACAAGCTGTTCGTTACTGTTCTGTGTATAACACTGGTTAGATAAGTGATCATATACTATCGCCATGAAAACAATGGTGTGGATCGGAGCTGTGTGATCGAAAGCATGGCCTCCGGAGCTGGACTATCTAGGTTCAGAACCTAGTTCTGTCACTCATGAGCTGTGGGACCTTAGCAAGAGATCTCATCTCTCCATGACTCAGGGTTTTTTTTTTTAACCTAGAAAATGGGATTAATATTATATCCAACATATTGCATGTTGTGAGGAGAGGATGGATATATATATATATATATATATATATATATATATATATAACTAGGAGCCCAGTGCATGAATTCATGCACAGGTGGGGTCCAGCTTTCCTGCCCTGACTGGGGCAATCAGGTCAGGCCCGACAGCCAGGGGGAGGGGATGTGGGAGGTGGGCTGGCTGGCCCCACCCCTGGTCAAATTCCCAGTTGAGGGGACAATTTGTATATTAGCCTTTTATTATATAAGATAGTTAGTCTGGTATCTGGCATGTAGTAAACTCTGCTACTTGTATTATCAATATTTGATGGCATAGGAAAACATTCCTGCTATATTAGATATTAAACAAATCAGGTCACAAAATAATTGATTACATATAATGGCATTTTAAAGAAAAGATAAATATTTATATACATAGAAATGAACTTCAGGGCCATAAACCCCATTGTTATCAGCTGTTATCTATACCTGACAGTGAAAATAAAAGGGTTCAATTTTTTCCTTTGTTCACCTGCATTTAAAATTTTTCTGTTCATATTATTTGTATAAAAATGCAAATGATTGAGAAATAGGTTAATGGGAGTGCTAGGTAGTTTTATTTTTAACATGCTGTCTAAATAAATTACCGACTTAACAGTGAAAAATAAAAATGACCAACAAAAATAATTCTCATGTAACACATGCAATGCGTACGTTTTAGTGCAGGAAGAGTCAGGGAAGACAAGAAGAGATGGGGTGGTTTCTGGAGCAAAATGCCATGCTTAGCTCCCTCAGCCCCCTCTTGATAATTCTGTGATATGAATGTTAGAGAGAGACTCTAAACAGGCTGGGAGCGGGCATCTCCTCTCATCAAAGAGGGGGGAAAGGGAAGAAAGACAGAAATGCTTAGAAAATGATCAAAATGTTATAAAAATGGGTAACAAAACCACTCACATTAAATCGTCCCCAAAGGATCTGAATATATAAAACAAAAATAAAAATTAAGTTTAGTTCAGGTGAAAATTTGGAAGCAATCTTGAGCCAACCCTGTGTGCTAAAGTGTCAACCCTGAGCAGACAGAGCCGCTGTTTTGAACTGTGGGGGAGGATGGAGAATTCTGGGGTCAGGACGTGGCAGAGCTCTCTAGTGTCTGAGACCCAGAGCGAGGACAGAAGGGGCAATAGTGAGCATGTGTCCCACAGGGCATGACAAAGACCAAGAGCATGACAAAAATATCTGCTTCTTTTTAACTAAGCATAAAAGTGGAGAATCAGAGAAAGCCTGACGAAAAAAGGTATGCCTTAGAAAGTCCCCAACCTCAGGGGGAAAAAGTACCATTAATAGATTTGCATGAATCCTTCCAGATTTTGTCCTGTCAACGGCTAAGATAAAAATCTGTTAAAATGGCCTCAGAATTGTAGATACTGTTTGGTAATTTGCTTTTGAACTGAATGATATTTCTTTGGCATCGTTCCCCGTGAGTACACATAACCCTGTGTTGTTTGTTCTGTTAAACTGTGGCTTGGTCTTCCATTGTATAAATACACCAAAATGCATTTAATCCATTTATGGAATAATTTCCAACAGAGGGACATGTAGGCAATTTTCAATTTTTGAGAACAATGGTTCAGTGATACATTACATGTGTCATATAGATTTTGGGAAATTGAACAGCTGGATGAAGGAAGGGTCTGTTTGTTTTTTATATTAAAAGCTATTGTTAGAATGATCTTCAGAAACATGCATCAACTGGGCCTCTCAACAATGTGGAAGCATTCCGTTGCCCCTCACCCGTCCCCCCAATAATGGCTGTTATCAAAATACAGTTTAATTTCTGACTCCACTAGCAAATGCACAGATAGACTAAGTATTCGCCCGCAGAGCCGGAGATGCACGCGCAGAGGCTCCTGGGAGTGCACGTGGAAACACATGGCCTTGGGGGAAGGTGTAAGCTCCCAGCCTCTGCATTTGTAGTGGT
Organism: Antrozous pallidus; assembly: GCA_027563665.1. NCBI lineage: Eukaryota > Metazoa > Chordata > Mammalia > Chiroptera > Vespertilionidae > Antrozous > Antrozous pallidus. Next base: position 78,099,356 of record CM050521.1, on the reverse strand, counting down.
TGCAGCCGGAGGCTCTGTTCCTCCAGACATTTCCAGCGCCAGAAATATGTCGATTTTGCTGGAACCACCTGAGGAGCAAGTGTGAAGGAATTTGGGGAGTGATTAATGAAGCAAAATTAGAGAACGCGGTGTGCCACGCTTGGGTAGGTGGCATCCAGACAGGAAATACCTGTCAACATGAAGGGGAGCCCGATTCCTCCGCCTGGCTCAGCGGAGTATGACAGATGAACGGAAAAATACACCAGACCTTTGGTAAACAAGACGATTGAAAGATTCACCGATTTAGAGAACGATCTACCAGCGAAGCTGGAGATGCCCCATCTTGAAGGATATTTCACAGGAAGCTGCACAGACCTCTCCAGAGGGATCATTTGGGAAACAGGTGCAAGGACTGGGTCCCACCTCTGCCATCCCTGCTTCAGTAGAGCCGGGTCTCTGCGGTCACTTTTGATTTATTGATGCACATATTTGCAAATAGGCTGGAGTCATGGTCTCTTTCCAGGGCAGGTGGGTGGACAGAGGTTTTCAATCAGGCAAGGAACAGACTCACAAAGAGATGACAGTTCAGGATATGTCGGGTGATGATCTTAATGGGCCCAGTGGGTTGGAATCCAAATGGAAGCGAGGAACCACAGCTCGAGTAGCATGTTACATGTATGCACATGCTGCAATGTGTCCTCGACACACACACAAGCCCCAGCTTGGGTCTTCGGAAGCATGGGAGGGTTCAGAGTGTGCAGCCTTTGGTCACGGTCTTGCCAGGCCATTCCAGGCAAAGGGTGGCCCGCCAGAGGGTGCGGTGATCTGGGGATCGTCCTAACTGCAGTGCTAAGGCTATTCCAGAGCTTTCTTACCATCACTCTGGCTGAGGAATACACAAATGTGTCCCAATGCTTGTCACCTCCACAGGTTCCCTCAACCCCCCTGAGAAATTAGACCTCTGTGTGTTCTCTTTGGAAACGCTGCTTGAGTGAGGAATGGAGGCCTGAAGTGCATCTGACTGGGCTCTCTTATCAGGGATTTCTGTACCAGGGATATCTGTAACAGAGTTAGTCTTCTGTGAAGAGACTAGTTAATAAGACACATTCCAGAAACTATGGACCAGGCTGAGCAGAGATTTTTTCTGAAGGTGATGAAGTCGTTAAGGGCTTGGGCTGGGGTTTATGGTCACTAGAGGGCACTGGGACCACATGGCATTTCTGTTCTGAGCCACTGATTCCATATGCAGAGGCTTGATGAGGTGCTTCCATCCAACAAGTATTTATTGAATAAATACAAGGAGCCAGGCCCTGGGAGCATCTCAGTGAGCAAGGCAGGTAAGCTTAGGAAATGCTGCATGACCGGGCCCCTGGCCACCTCTCCCTGTCACCTCACTTGTCTCTCCTCTTGCCCACTCTACCTCAACCACCCTGGCCTTTCTTTTGATCCTTGAATACATCCTGATCAGCCTTAGAGATCTTGTGGTCTCTTGCTTCCGATTTCTACACGGCCAGTGGATTGTCATCTGGATCTCAGCGTCAGTGTGCTGGCTGCTCAGGGACACTTCCTGGACCATTCACCACAAGCTGTCTCCCGATAGCCTCCTTACCGCTTTGCAGAGCTTTTGCACTTTCGAAACTTTCAGACTATGTGCTTGTATATTTCTTTGTTTATATTTTGTCTCCCCAGGCTAGACAGAGAGCACCGTGACTGCAACAACCTCATCTATCTTTTTTTCTAATATCTGGGTCTTCCCTAGGTTAGGAAAAGGCAGCCCTTTCAGGCAGGTGCACAGCTTGGCAAGTGGACAGCACTTGTGTGTGAAGAAGATACTACCTCTGGGAGATAGAGCGTGGAGCCAGAGCATATGACCTGGTGAGAGAAGTCCAGGCTGGGTCCTACCCCCACTCATCCCCTCAGGTGGGCACAAACAGTACAACTGGAGTGACCCCACCCATTTTATTCTATTCTATTATATATTAGGTGCTCAACAAAGAGTGGACTAGCGAAAGACAGATCTCATTCCCTGATTTAAAAGTTCCATTCTGTTGAGGGATATAAACAAGTGAGGAGGCAACAGGATAGCCAGAGGTTGTGGAAAAGGATGGGTGATGACAGAACTTCCCAAAGTTTGGATAGCTGAGTGAGGTCTGGGGCATTTAGACCCTTCCCATACCTTAGTTGCTTCTAACCTTGAGCGGCCTTGTCCAAGGCTCCTTTTGAAGAGCTATTTCAGAGAAGTGGATTCTAACAGCAAGACTTGTGGTCCCCAAAGTCTGAAAAGCATAAGTAACTTCCAGTACATAGCACATTAAGCCTAGTCAAAGAGGTACTTTATCACTCAGACGTCACTACAGCAGCCAATGGCAACAGTGCTTTTGTGGGCAAATGGGCTCATGAATCACGACTTACAGACCAAAAGATGTGTGTGTGTGTGTGTGTGTGTGTGTGTGTGTGTGTGTGTTTCAGAGTAGCTAGGAAGCAGGGGTAGATAAGTAAGGGCTTACTTTTGTTCTAGAAGGAAAGGGAACTATAAGCAAGGAGGAGACAGCATTCAGTTGTATTTTAGAAAGAGCCCTCCAACTGCTGTGTAAAACTGGATTGGAGGAAGAGAAAACTGGAGGGAGGGGATATGGGGAGAAGTACCAATCAGGGAGCTGGGAAGTAACCTAGTCAGGTGACACTAGTGATCTGAACTCAGATGGAGGCAGTGGAGAGGGAGAAAATGGGATGAATTTGGCAGATGTTGGGAAGATAGAATCTGCAGGACTTGGTAATGAATTGAGTTTGAACAGAGAAGGATAGGAGAGAAAATGACATATGGCTTGGATAGAAGAAGACGAATGGTTTTTGGCATAAGTAACTAGATGGATAGTGATGCTATACACAGAAACAGGACAGGCTAGAGGAGAAGCAGGTTAGGCATATGGCGACGTACTTGGCTTTTCCCTGTTGGAAAGAGTTATGTTCAAGTGAACATAACTAAGAGGGTTAGAGTTCAGAAGAGAGACCTGGGCTGGAGATCTAGAAATGGAAGCACTAACATACACATGGCGACTTTGCCGCTAAAACAGATGACATGGTCCAGCATGGGTTTCAGAGTAAGAAAAGAAGACCTTTGACAGAATCCCCAAGAAGCACCAACATTTAAGTGCTGAGAAGAAGAGGAGAATGAGTAGATAGACACTAGAGCAATAAGGGAAACCATGAGCTGGGCTGACATGAAAGGCAAGGAGGAGACAATTAAAAGAGAGAAATGGGGAACAGTTTTAGAAGCTGTTCAAGTGAGGTAAGCATAAGGACCTACTGCTTTAGCAACAAGGAGATTTTTGATGACCTTACAGTGGAGTGTGGGTAGAAGCCACAGCTAAGTGAGATGATGGGTAAACAGAAGTTGAGAAAGCAGAACTCGGGAATATAAACAACTCTTTGGGGAGGTATGGCAGTGACATGGAGGAGAATAGGAGGTCTAGTTTGGGCATCATTATTCCTTGCCAAATCACTGGCCTTGCCCCTGGTTGCCCACTTTCCCAGGGCTCTCTCCCTGCTTACTGGCCCATAGTTTCTACAAAAAGCCTGTTCTCCCAGGATGATGGATAATTTCCTTCTTTATCATTTACACGTTTCCTCCAATGCTTTTTGTTTAAAGACAACCCACACCTACTACTTCCATTCAGCCTGAAGCACTGTCTCTCTTCCTCCCCACCCCCTTCACCCCATTCTCCCTCCTAGCATTTGCCTGCCTCTTTACAAATTCCTTTCATCAGAAGAATGTCTTCCTGGTTCTCCTCCAGAAGCCTTTTGGGAATACATTTATTCATCAAACAAATATTTACCTAGAGCTTACAGCCTACTTGGCATCAAATATTGTACCAGAAATGGGTGTAGATATAAAGGCAAGATGCACAATCTAACCACAAGGAATCAGTTAAAAAAGGAAATAAAGTTATCATCTCATTCATTCATTCATTCATTCATTCAACAAGCACTAACTGACTGGCTGCTGAACATTCCACTCCTGGCCACCTGTGCATGTGACCAGAGTATAAGGTAGACAGAGGCATGGTAGATAGCAAGGTTAGACTGACTGGAGAGGAAAGAGATTATTTTACTCAGTTATTTTTTGATAATTATTCTTCCATTCTTCTTCCTTAGAGAGGACAATGTAGGTGTACCTCCAGCCTGCCCTCTACTCCTGTCACTGAGAAAAGCCCCTTTCTTCTCCTAGAATACGTTTCTGTATCTTGAGTTTACTGCGGGCATTTGTGTCTCTTTGGATATACAGGGGTTGTGGCAGATACAGACTAAATTCTCAGGAAAGCAGCTCATAAATCATGGTCCTGGCAATGTTGCTGCTGGCAAAGAAAGACAGACTCTTTGGCTGTATTATATTCAGAGTCAAATAGAGGGAGTCCTAGTTTAGAAATAGGAGAGAAATTCCTTTCCTACCAAATTAGAAAGGAATTTTAAAGTGTCTGGTACATTACAGATATGCATTATCTCTAATCTTCACATTTATCCTGAATTATCTCTCCACATATTCACCCATTCATCTCTCCATCCACCCACCCACCCACACACCCATCCATTCTTCCACCCACCCACACACCCACTGACCCATCCATCCATCCATCCATCCATCCATCCATCCATCCATCCATCCATCCATCTTTTCAGGAAATATTTACATGCCAGGTACTCTATTACATAATAAAGGTACAGCCACGAGCAGGAAAAACCAGGTCTCTTGCTTTCAAGCTGTCTTCACTCCAGCAATGAAGGTAAATAATTATACTAGTATAATAAACTACAAAAGGTGTTACAATAGACAAAGTTCAGTATGCTAAGGAAGCATACAGTAGAGGTCATGTAAGGCAAATATTTTTATCTCCTGGAGATGAGAAAACGAAAACACAGAGATGAAGTCATTTGCCTGTAGTCAGACAGTTAGTGGAAAAGTATAATTCAAGTCTAAATCTGATTTGTTTCAGAACCAATTATTTCACTCCCCCACCCCGCCCAAACTCCCTGTTCCCAACGGCCTCAGTCCCACAAGGGAATTAGCTCTTTCTTTTTTCTGGTTTGCTTCAGTGATATAACATGGTTTGAACATCGTAGAAACAGCACTAGTGAAATGGGAAAACTCATGACATTATTCAGTTTTCTGCCATTTTTTAGAACAAACAGAAGATCTTACTACCTGGAATTTCCTCCCTCCTTCCTTCCTTGCCTCTCTTAATCTCTTCCTTAACTACCTTCTCCGTCTTCTAGAACCACCCATCCATCCATCCTTGTCCTTCTTCCTCAAGGGTACTATGTATGACTGTTCCTCAACTACATTATCAACAGAAATATTCAGCCCATGTCTAGGCCTGGCTCATCGACCAGGTACCAGTCTGGCAACAGACGGTGGTCTGGGTCTGCAATATGCCTGCTTAATTCTTAGGTTTTAGTAAGTCCACCTAGCTAACACCCCTCCCGACTGCATTTGGTAATAAAGGTAACCTTTTAGTCTATGCTTGCTTTACATGGTTTGATTTTTATTGATTTAGGACTGCTCAGTATTGGGTGGCGAACCCTAAACAACCCCAAACCAGAAGCCAGCCTCTATTCTCCTAATGAGAAAATCACCCCAAGTATGTTTTTGAATATGTACACCTTTAGGGATATTAATGAAATCAAAGATATCGACTCATATTTAATTCACTTACACATGCATATTTAAATTCCAGCATAAAATAACACACACATTTAGAGATAGTGCTTTCATCACTTCACACACATTTAATGGAACAACTTGATTTAAATTCATTATGTGCTATCTTTCTCACTTCTGGAGTCATTTAAGACATTGTTTTCCCCAAGGCACATTGTACTTGCTTCTTCATCAATCTTTTCAGAGCAAACATGCTTAGCCTCCAAGTACCATGCTGTCACTGAACATCTTCTTCAGCCCCTGACACGTGTTCATGTCACAGGAGGGCGGCTGGCTTGTCACCGCCCCGCAGGTGGCCTCCACAACACAACCACCGGCTACACTGCTTCATAGAGTGAACTTTATGTGGAATCACTATGCTGCACACCTGAAACTCATATAATATGGTACGTCAACTGTCCTCCAATAAAAACGTCAATCACAGAAAAACAGTCCCAAGCAGTCAATCAAACACTTCCAAACATGTCCTGCTCCGTAGCTTACATATATGAATAAAACCAACTGTTGATACAGAGAATAAACCGATGGCTGCCGGAGGGGAGGCGGTTTCGGGGCCGGGAGGGAAAGGTGAAGAGATTAAAAAGTACAAATTGCTAATGACAGAATCGTCACAGGGATGTAAGTACAGCACAGGAAATACAGTGAATAATATTGTAATAACCATGTGTGGTGCCAGTTGGGTAGTAGACTTGTAGGGGATCACTTCCTAAGTTGTAGAAAGGTCTAACCACCATGCTGTAAACCTAAGACTAGTTATGATATTCAATATCAACTATAATTGAAAAAGATCAACTGTAACTGCAAAAAATTAATGTAAAATTAATTAAATAAATAATAAAGTGATCTTTTTAAAAGTCTGTTTAAAAAGTGCTGAAAGGAATGAGGTGGCTGGTCTAGAAAGGTCTCAAAATGCTGAGTGTTAAAAGCAAAGCACTGCCAGCCCAGTGTTAGCAGAGCACAGGTGGCTCTGGAGGGCCTGCCAGAGTCCAGGCTGCCTGTCCCTGCGGGGTAGGGGTTTCGGGTGGGAAGCTGGGTGCCCAGGGTCAGGAGAGGCAGGGAGACCTGGTGTCCTCTGTCTGTCTTTTTACATTATTTGAAAAAGAAAAAAAAAAACTTCTAAAAGGATTGCTTATGATGATTACATTTAACACTTGTAATTATGACTATGTCTGGGTTACATTTTGCAGCTTCCTTTTAAAAAAGGAATTCCATTTAGTAACCTCTACAAGGGGGCAAAACGAACATTAATTAAGGTAATCCCAGGTCTGTTGTGCCTTTTCCAGAAAGTAGCTAACCGGGGGTTGAAAATAAAGCAATTGAAAGAGAGGCCCAACAATCTGAGAGATTTGGTATAAAATAAAATTGAAGATGACACCCTCCTTTCTGAAAGGTAATTTGGGGCATATATCCTCAGTGGAAACACATCTACTTAACTTCTGTTGACAAGCTTTCATTACACTGTGTTCTTAGGTGTTACAGGTGCAGTCACTTACTATGCATAACAAGCATGTGAAAGGTATTATTAATTCCTTTGTACAGGTGAGCAAACTGAGAAATAGTGAGGGGTGTCCAGAATCACCTAGTTAATAAATAGCAGAGATGAGTATTTAGGTCTAGATCTGTCCAACTCTGAAAAACCATGCCTTTTCCATTATAAAGTGCCCCTCCCCCACTGATCTCTGCAATATCGTGGGCCTTCATGTACATTGTCAAATGGGATCTCCAAACAGCACCTTGTCACACAGCAGTCACCAACCTTTCAGACCTCACGGACCACTAGTGGTCTGCGGATCACTGGTTGGCAACCGCTGCTTTACGGATACAGAACCCGAGGGCCAAAGGGGACTATACCTTTGCTCAAAGTTGGCCTGATTACCTGTGGCCTATAAACATAACAACATGTCATCTTGGGGAGGCTGACCTATGTCATCATACGTTATCACAGGGACTCGGTACACTTGCTTCACACTGTGAAACCTGTTTACTTAGATCCAAGATTACATTACCTCTGTCTGCTTCTAGAACCAACCTAAACCTTGCCTGTTACATCAGTCACTTGCATGCTGCTGGGCCCCATCAGGTTGTCTAGTGGGCCTGCAATGGGCGCTGAGCCTCCAGGAGCCTTCAAGTTGGCTTTTCTGTGTTCTATGGTTTCTCATCTCTTGCTTTAAAAATAGCTTCATACCGAGAAGATATTTCTAACGATCACAAACACATGCATTAACACTTCAATCATCTCACCAACTATACACCACAAAGCAACGAAAACCACACAGGAAGCAGGAGAAACAAGGGTAAAGACTTGCCCTCACGCCCATCCTTCTTGGCCTGCAAGATGCTAATTTAAAGCTCAGCAAGAAACTCTGCTGTACATGTATTTATCACTTTTGTGCAAAATGCCCGAACGAACAAATGTCTGCAGGAAGGCAAGTCTTCTGTCACGGCTGTGGCAGGGCAGTGACAACATCAGCAGATCTACAATTAAAGGGTTAAGAGCGAGGCACACAACAAGTGATCCCCAGGATTCTTGAAAGAGAAAGTATTTATATTACACAACAGAGCAAGAAGAATAGCCCCCTTCCTGTACCCTGCTGTTATCTTAGTGTTTGCCTGTTCACAGCGCTCAGGACAGCTCCACCACGCGCCTGCCGGAGACTCCTACCCTCTTGTTGTTTGCACAGTGGCACATTCATCTTCCTAATCGCATTTTGTAAAAGTTCCTGCTTCCAGAATCAAAGACCAAATATTAAAACAAATCTTTCCTTAATATTATCCCCTGGTGGAGGCTGTTTGTCCTTGTAACCTGTTTATCTATTCCCAGCAGCATCGTCATAGGAGGAATAGTATATTTAAACACCTGTGCCTTCATGAAAGATCATTTGTCAATTTCCTAATTTGCTCCTTTACAAATATTTACCCATCACTCTATTTCTGAGCCCAAGTTAGGCGCTGGGCACACATAGATGACTTTGTTCTTTGCCTCAAGCAGCTCCCACTTCTAGAGGGAATGTAACTGAATGGAGTCCATGGGAGGGGCATGTGCGGGAGTCATGGGCGCCAAATTCGGGAGCCAGGGCCCTGGCAGGGGTGAGTGGAAGGTGACGAGGAAGTCTGCACAGAGGGGATGACATTGGAGCTGGGCAGTGAAGGATGAGGGGGAGTTGGCTAGGCTCTGTGTTATGGGGAAGGAGAACAAGGTGAAGGTAAGAAGGAGGGAGACTTCTTGGTTGGTACACTGAGCGTGTCAGACAAAAGAGTGTTTTCTCACAGAGCTCAGCTAATATTTCCACCGGGAGTCTGGGCCTTGAAAAAAGCCATCTTTCCCTGCCTATAATGCACAGACACAAGAGGGACAGGCTGACTTTGAATGGAAGAGCGGCTGTGATCTGTCAAGGGATGTCAGGGGTGAGGAGAGGGACACAGGGTAGTTCTTCAAGGGCAACCTGCCTCCTCACCTTCTCTTTTGGGCAGGAGCCACACCATGGCTACTCCCGGTGAGCGTTCTCTGGCTTTCAGTGGAGTGAAAGCGGGGTGTGAATCCCAGAGAAAGCCTCCCTAGTGGCTCCAAGCCCCAGTGCTCCCCTGTAGCATTCTGCTCTTCAGCACCGCTCAAAGCAGAGCTTTATACACACCAGGGGCACACAAAAAAAAGGCTTGCTGGAGTGGCCACTATCAAAGTAGAAGAAAAAATCAGATTCTCCTTAAGGATGTCTATTCCAGCACCGTATTTTCAGTTCAAGATTCAAGTGAGAAGAATCAGCCACAGTGTTTGAGGGGGCCACGTGACCATCACAGGCTGGCTGGTGGGAGGAAAAGGGGAGAAACAACGGAGCACATTGGAGGTCTCCTTCCCCACCCCCCACCAGGATCTGCAGAGGGCCATACCTGACATACCTACACTCCGATCCAGACCACTCACTTAGTGCACCTACAATTTCCCTGTCAGCACTCAAAGACTGGAAAAGAAAAAAGCAGCCCGAAACAACTAGATTTGGGGCCCTGAAATAACACAGGTCCTTTATCTCCAGTGTCTAGGTCCAAGCTCTTAGGGGCTTCTCACATCTAAGGCAGCGTATCCCCCAGCAGGAAGTGAGTGCTCCTCTGGGCGCTAACAGATCACTGGTACCGAACCAGTCGCTGGGTCAAGAGGCTCAGCCTTCAGCAAGAGCTGTTTGTAGGGTCTCTGTATGCAACCCGTGGCTTCTTTAGAACTGGTTCTCTGTTCAGAATTCATCTGTTACATGGTGATAGGCCCTCCTCACCCGCCCACCACAGAAACCGAGAAGCTGGAGTGGCTCCCTTGTTCTGCTCCTGTGAGTACACTGTACTGAATAGATGGTTCTGGAAAGCAGACATACTCTGACTGGACCACCACTGAGGTCTTTCCTGTGGAATTTTAGATGGATGTCTAAACATATTTTATTTTATATCACCACTGTTTTCAAAGCTGTTACACTCATGAATGGTAAAGGTATCTATCAATTAGATAACTTACTTCAGTCATAGTAAATGACCCAAGGTATAAATTCTGACTTGGAGATCATACAGCCAATATGGACAGAGTTATCCCCACACAGGCTTCCTGCACCCACCTACAGGGCTATTTCTGCACTGTACTTTCTCATTCCACTCTAGCCCTTTGACCCCAATCTTTACACTTAGGGGGCAGTTACATGACAAACCTGCAATCAGATGGCCTTTTTCTAAAACCAGTTGTTTCCAAATAGAATTATAAGAAGAATATTTCTAATTCCTCACCGTGGTTTCTAATTCCTCAACGCAGTTTTGTGAAGTCAAATTGCTACAACTCAATCCATCAAAATTTTGTACGTTTGTCTTATGCGGTAAAATAATAACTATGAGATAGAATACATTTATCGGATGGCTTTTTAAATGGGTTTTAATTCTTCCTGATAGCAGTGTGGTCAAATCTATTGATTGTCAAAAACCAGGGAATCTTTCGCATGTCAAGGACTACCAGCCCCATAGTGCAGTGTGTCTGTTGTTTTTATCTAGTCCTATCTCCCCAGCTCACACACTCATCTCGTGTCTGATTCTCATCTGTGGTTGCTGAAAATCCAGAGGTCACTGCTATCAAAGGCCCTGTATCTGCAACTGCTGGCTCATCGATGGGTCTGGGATGGGGCAGGGGCATAAATTGAAAAACCAGAAAGAAGTCTAGAGCTAGAGGAGAAATCAGTCAGGAAAAAGCTAGTGGTAGAAACAGAACATGCTCAGTATAAAACAGTGCCAAGATTTCACGAATTTAGAGCAGAATTCTGCCCTTAGTTCCCAAGACGGCTACTACCATCATGCTCATCCAACTTGTTTCCACTTTTGATCTCAAAAACTACACAAATATCATGGAAACCCAACCAACCTAGAAGATGCTAGTCCATCTTTACATTCTTAGATGGCATCTTTGCTTCTCAAGAGATCTCAATTTCTTTACTTTGAATAAAGCACTTTTAATGTTTCTCTTGGAAAAAAAAAGAGATCTCAATTTCTTCTTGATCTGCTCTTAGCTGCTTGGATCTCTTCCACTCACTGTGTCATCTCTTCTCCTAAGAATAGTCATTTTGCAAAATCAGATTCTGAGTAGGACCCCGTAACTCTTTCAGCAGCAGGCCCAGCATGAAGCCATGGAGACTCAGGGAAGAGTGGGTTAGGCTCTGGTGTGGGACGGCGGTGGAGAACGTGGACACAGAGCCAGGGTGTGCCTCCTGGTCTGCTGTTGCTCTGAGTTCACTGGCCAACCCTTGACCTGAGAGAAACTAGCACACACCCTTCTTTAGTTACTTCTCTGCTTCCTATTTCCCCTACTGCCATCTGAGACAGAAGCAACACCCCCACTCAGCTCTAAGAAGGGAGGGGAGAGTGGGTGCTTCTCAGCCCATTGTGGCCCACACTCCCTTATAATAAACACAAAAGCTCATGCCTTATCTTCACCCACATTCTAACCCTGGTGCAGAAGGAAGGACATCTCTGGGGATAGGACCACAGCCAAGATGGAGCCTTCCTCTCTATAAGATGGATTAGTAGTTAGCAACTCTATTTCCTGAGCGCTGATTATGTCCCAGGCCAAGAGCTTTAGAGTTATCATTTCGTTTCAGCCCCTCCAAAAACCCCCACAGAGTAGGTACAATCAATGTCCCTACTTTAAAAAATACAAATGGAGCCTTACGGAGAAACTTACCCCAGACAGGCCAACTGGTAAGAGGCCATGCTGGGGTCACACCTGGATAGTCCCACTCAGTACAAGGGTTCCTAACCACTACCCTCAGCGGCTATTGGTTTATTTTCTCCTTTTATGGATGTAAATCATATTGTACTATCCATAATATTTTTTCAAATCACACAAGCTGACCCGTCATGCTAGTTCTAATTTCTTAAGGGGACATCCCCCAACCAGTCTATTGAACAATCACAGTGTTGGTGACCCCGATTTTGAAGGGAAGAACTGACTCTGACACTCTGATAGGAGTGTTCTCTGCTTCTCCCAGGAGGATCCTCAGTGCATGTGTGAGGAAGTTAACGTACACCACTACTTAGACTCCCTTGCATCTGGCTTCCAACTGGTTTCAGTCAACCAGAGGTAAGGGCAGGATATGCGTAGGCAGCAGATGGAACCCTCCATTGTCCCATGACACTATCACTGCCCTGGATTCTGTCCTGTATCTCTAAGTGTCTCCAGACTCAAGTAACAGTTTTCTCCTGGTGCCCTTTCAGGCCTAGGAGTGGTCATAGCTTCCCACCATGGGCAACCCCTGGGTGCTCCCGAATCTCCTGGTTCTGTTGGCCTATCTATACCTCTGTGAATAAGTCCCTTCATTACTTCTTTTCAACATCCCAGCTGAGTGTGCTTCTCTCCCTGTCAGGACCCTCCCCCAACTCCTTTAGCACCCCCAGGCCAGAGAAGGCTAAAACATCCTGGAACAAGACCTGAACAAGGCCAAGGCCATTTATTTTTGTAGAGACTTTTGACTCACTTCTTATAAACTGGAGCCAAATATGCTGCCCGAAGAAGAGGAGGGAGCTTGGGTGTCTTCCCACAGTTCCCATAGTGCTGGCTCTGATCCCCATGGCGATGAGAGAGGAGTGCATGCCACAATCCCAAACAGCTAATTCCCTTCCAATGCTTCAATGTTGGTGGATTAAATTTAGAGTAACATCTGTAACAAACTTCGCCTGCTCTACCATACAGCCCTCTCAACTGACTCAAAGTAAGGAAGGGCTCATCTGAGTCCTTGGCTTTTCTAAAAATAAAAACAATAACATCATCAAAACTCTCTCCTTTACTCTTTGGTGATGTATTTTGAGCATAGCAAGGCCTCATATTTTATTGGGCTATTTTTCCTTTCTTCATATAATATGCATGCCACAAACCTACAATTATGGGGTTTCTAAGAATTTAAATGATACACCCTAGATACTAAACTGATTCCTTTGTTTTTCATACACATGCAAACACAACAACCAAGAATGTAAGTTTGTCCCTTGAAGGTCAATCCATGACCATGATTAAATTCCAAAACCAAGTTTCAGAAAGGTCACCTTCATTAACCTTGTATTATGTAGAATAAATGCATAAATATACATCTGAGAGGGGTACCTTCTCTTTCTGATGTTCTCCAGCTGTGGGAAGGTCTCAAAGGGGTAACAATTCCCAACTTCACTCACACAGAAATGAGCCAACCTGGCCTGGGGACTGGGATAAAGACCATTCATTCCAGTAACACAGGCTCAAATCAGGCGTTTTAAGCGTAATGCCCAGGCCATATCATATCTCAAGAGGCCAGAACTGAAGTATTCGACTAAAGGCCATTGTGTGGAATGAGGTCAGGGTTACTTCAGAATAGAGACTGGCACACATACTAATTTCAAGATGACTTTATGATATTCAAGGAGAACCTACTATTTTAATAAGAAATGGGTTAGATCATGAAATGTGATCACAGACATACAATCTTGTTACAACTGCCTGACCAGCTACTGAGAAATAAGGAAATAGAGAAGATGATGCTTACCTTCAAGGAGTTTATAGTCTGGTCAGAAAGAGAATGAAAGTAGATGCTGAAAGGTGAGAAATGAGCAGTCCAGACAGTGAAAGGTCAGGGAGTGCTATACTAATGTTATGGTCATAAGGAAAGGGAGTTCAAAAGAGAAAGGGACTGCCGTAAACTGCTATCCAGATCCCTGAAGACAAATGCTTCTTATCTGAAAAGCAACAGTTCCTGTTTTAAAATTACAAGAGGAAATTTTAAATTGCCTAATTCAATCAAACACCATGTTTTCTTTACTGCAGAGGTTTGCCGACTAAACATATTACTAAAAATGCTCTTGAATCATCCAAACAATGATTAAATGCACTTATTTCCTGATAAGCTTCTGCAGATTAAATACACGCTGTACATTAATTATCACCGAGCTGGCAGGAAGCACACACCATGCGGACATAGCTGGCTTTCAGAGAAAGGAGGGAGGTGAAATTATATTCTCCTTCCTCACCACGCAGCTATTGATCTTCTTAACGCCCTTCCAGAATGTTGAAAAGGAATAATCTACACTTAATGAGAAAGGACAAGCCCAGGGAAGATAGGTAATCAGAAAAATGAGATCTCTCTGGCTGGACCCTCTTCTATTATGCGGGGCAGGCTGACCATTTTTTCTTGCCTTATCTGAAGGCTTAAGTGACAGTGTGGGAGATGAGGAGTTAACTCTTCCTCTCGATTTGCTGACAGCCCTCACAGTTGGTTGGACTTGCCACTATTTCATCTCACTGGGGCACACAGCAAATGGCCATCAGGCTGTGGTGGCAGCAGAAGGCATTCTTGGGTTCCACCAGTGCTTTTCAAGGAGAGGGAGGGTCCAGTCTCTCTCCTCTCTTTCCCCCTTTCCAGGGAATTACTCCCCCAATTCATTTTGACTTATTTGGACTTGAAAAGGAAACACTTGGGTCTGCAATGAATAACCCCAAGCAAGCAGTTGTAAAGTTAGACCAGTTTCTACTAGTAAAACACTCCACCCTGGCACTTCTAAGCATACACCTGGCTTCCCAGGTAATTCACGATTAAGAGACGGTGCCCCCAGTGATGATTTATCACCATCAGCACCCTGTCTGCCTCCCAAAGAATTTAGAGCTCTTTCCTCAGAAATGACAGCAGCTGCTCGCTTTATAGCAAAATTTTTCTTCCCATGAGCAGATGGCTGAATGTCTTTCTTATTTCCAATGAGGAAAACATGTCTGGACTTGTGATTTTAGGCTATTGTAAGGTTTGACCCCCAGCATAAGGCACTCAGAGAAACAATCTTGTTTACTTGAAATTCTGTTTGTAGATGAGTGAGTTCATTTAGGGTCTGAATGATCCTTTTTCTGCTGTTCTTTTTATTTATTTTTTAAATTCAGTAATAGTGTATAATTTAAAATGTCAGGAAATGGCAATAAAAGGGGAGCGGTTTCTCCCCTTTCCAGTTATTATGCTCTAATAGTAAAGTTATAATATACAAAATAAAAGCCACAGTTAGCATTTAAAATTTTTTCTCCAGACCACACTGTTGGTATAAAAGTTTCTTTTATACACATATCTCTGCTTATATATCCACATGTGTATCCCCCATAGAAATCCAACCTTTGCCTATCTCCCCAAAGAAATACTTTTCCTGGGTCTCCATCTGGGTCTTTTTGGCTGTTCATCTGCTTAAGATTAAGGGGGAAGAAAAAACTTTACTCCAGAGTAAAGCAAACTAGCCTATAGCCTTGTAAATCTAATCTAAAATGAGTGTGTACACAGGACAAGCAGTCTTGCCTAAAAAAGGAAGTATTTGCCTAAGTTGAAAAAAGAATGACCACACAGAACATATTATTCAGACCTCTAGAGTCCCGAATAGGAAAAGGAGGGTTATTGTTAGAAAGATGAGCAGAAACGAAGATTTTGCACAAGATGAACTGCTTCTGCTTGGAGTCTCAGAGAACCAGCATTACTTTAGTCATTTCTGTGATTATGGGGTGGGTCTCTCTCTCTCTCTCTCTCTCTCTCTCTCTCTCTCTCTCTCTCTCTCTCTCCTCAAAATTTCTATAGAATCCTTGTCTGACTGTCAATCAAGCATTATGTTTTAGAGAGTTCGTTTTCTCAGGTGGTCCTGAGATTTTTCATTTTGTTTTTCTTTCCTACTTTCTCTGGAAGGTTGAAGGGAGCACATACCTATACTCAATTCTGGGCTAAAGAATGAATAAAAAATAAATGCAAATCTCAAACTGGTAAATGAACTTTAAACTTTACATTTCAGGGAAGAAATGTTAAGTGTGTCAGGTGGTAGGTGTCATTTGAGGTCATAAACGAGTTACTAATATGCAGTATTTATATGGCGCTGTGGGCTCCAGGGCCCCACAACCTCTAATTACGCCTTTCTCTGGACATCCCAGTAAGGCAGCGAGGCATCATTAACCACATTTTATAGGCAAAGAATCAAGAGTTAAGTGATGAGCCTCAGGTTACAGACTAAACAGAAGGTAGAAAAGCGATCTGATAGTCTCTGAGTCCAAGCAAACATCTTGTATAGCCTCATCTTAAAAATATCAAACAGGGGCACATTGATGTAAATTGAGAACTTTTATGCCAACAGTGAGAAACACCAGGAGCTTCTCTAGTCTTGAGAGGCAAAACCAAAGTCACTGCAGGTGGTCCACAGCCATGGTTCTCAAACATCAGGGGGCATCAGAATTGCCTGAACGGCTTATTCACACACACACACACACACACACACACACACACACACACACACACTTCTGAGTCTCCCCTCTGGCTTTTTGGATTTAGAGGTCTGGGTTGGGGCCTAAGAATTTGTATTTCTGAAAAGTTCTTGGGTGGTGCTAATGCCGGTGGTCTGGGAAACTCACAGCTATGGAATGAATCTTCTACCTTGGACCACAACAGCTCCATTCCCCACCCTGGTAGTATCTTCAGGATTGGCACTCCCTTCCTGTTGGCCTGGCTTTTCAGCTTCTCACTCAGTATGTTCCAGAGATAGAAATAAGGCCAAGTCACCAGAGATTAAAAGCCTTTGTTTTAATATATATCCAACTACCTTTAATCAGCTCAAGTCTTAGTCCCTCCACTAATGCTTCTGTAAAAATGGGGCAAAAAATAATATCTACTCCATAGGTTTAATTTAAGGGTTAACTGAGGTAACCCACGAAAGCACTGAATGCCTGGCATGGAAAAAGAGCTCATTAACAATCATCATTACTATTGTTATATATTAATGCAACAAGAATTTGTTGAATATCTACTACTTTAGACTCTGTGAAGGATAATGAAGATAAAATGGCAAGTCCTTATCACTTTTTTTTTAACTAGATGGGAGCTTCAGAGTCACTTACATTAGTATGTTATTTGGACATGTACTAAGATGCATTCATTAACAGGGGGAAAAACAAATCAAAAGAAAAGTAACAATAAAAGCCTTTCTCGGAATGAAAGCATATGCCAAAGACCAGCAGATAAATATTGAGTTGTTCTGGTTGAACAGGGAAAGAGGAGGACAGGAAGTCCCCTTTCCACACCCCTATCCTGCTTCTCCCCAGGCTCCTGTGAAATCTCAGAACTAATCATCCCTCTCTCTACAACTGAGGAAAGAAACTAGGACCCAGGGAAGTGATGCAACTTGAGCAAACAATGATGGAGATGGTGGGATTGGATTAGGGTAAAGTATCAGGGGATCATTCTGGGAATGCCCTTACAGATGAATTTAAGTTGACCCCAATGTTCTCATTTTATAGATAAAGATACAGAGGTCTTGGAGCCTATCCAGCCTATCCAGAAACTGATCCTGGGAATATGACCCAGATCTCCTAACTTCCAATCCACATCTCTTCTCCCTTTAGTTCCTGCAAACACTATTCCAGGAATGGAACATTCTCCCCCAAATGAAACAAGCTTTGGGCCGGACCATTGTCCCAGGAAAGTCCAATATTTCAGCCTAGCCACAAATAGCAGCTATAAATGTTTCCCTTAAAACCATCCTTACCTTTGAAACTGCATAGGCTTAGTTAGCTTAACAATCCTTGTCAGAGGTATATACATTTTCATACATGTCTCTTAAAGACTGCAAGTAGCACTTAAAAGAAATTGGTGTGGCTCAGAGCCAGGAGAACTTCTAAGAAGGCCTGAGTTGATTGCCTGGTACCCATGGTGTGATGCTAACTTACACCAAAAAGAGGCACAATTTCTTTGCCATTTTCCATTGGCTTCCTTGCCAAGGAGAACAGTCTTTGGATTGCAAAGGACAAGTCAAAAATTGCAAAAAGGAAACAATCAGAGGTGGGACATTCTGGGTGGGACAGATCATCTAACTGCTCCAAATACATTGAAATATCACTGGGAGACAAACTGCACAGTGAGGTCAGAGGAAATCTGAAATTGAGTGAACAATCTGCTGGCAGAGGTCTTCGAGGCAGGCATGTTCCATGAGAGACGTCAGGCATTAGGCAAACATCTCAGCTTTTCAAAGAGAGAAAAGGAAAACTCTCAGATATAAGTGGTTGAGCTGAAAATAGATCCCAGAAATTATAAATGGGATGGATTGTAAAGGTAATTGATAATGGTGGTGCCATAGAAGCCGACCCAGTCTCACTAAGAACAACTCAAGTCATACTAAAGCCAGCGACTTCTTTCCAGAATAAAGTAATAAGATGGGGATGTCAGAGAAAGTGAAGCCAGTAAGAGGGGTTTCTGCAAAGAATTTTTGACCAGGTTATGGAACAAAGGCTAGAAACCAGGTAAATAACTTGATGGCTGACAACTGCAAATGGTACAAATTACCGTAGTTGATAGAAAAATATTTCTTGACTTTATCCTAGGCAACATTTTTATTAATGGTTTAACCAAAAGCAAGAACATTCTTATCAAAACTGTCTATGTACAGGAGGAGATCTAATTAAATGTAACATCGTTTCAACAAGTATGCCCTTTACCCTTTTTGAAATAAGATCCAGGAGCTTGAATTGCCACCTGGGAAGGGTAGATAATATACTAGATGGAAAAATGTGGATTTTTAAAGATCCATATAGCCTGACACTAAATTCAATAGAATTTCATTTAGGAAAAATAAGTGTAACATTTTGCCAAGAATAAAAAAGAATCAACCCAGCAGGAGGACATGTGACATAGATGCGGAGATGTCATTGGTGTAACTCCAGTAGCTGTGATAACAAAGCTACCAGCAATCTCTGATCTTAAACTGTGCTAACAGTGATAGGAGGCCATTTTCTTTGGTCAGACATTGTGTGTGTTTCTGGGGGGCCTCACTCTTTGACAGTGGTCGGCAAACTCATTAGTCGACAGAGCCAAATATCAATAGTACAATGATTGACATTTCTTTTGAGAGCCAAATTTTTTAAACTTAAATTTCTTCTAACACCACTTCTTCAAAATAGACTCGCCCAGGCCGTGGTATTTTGTGGAAGAGCCATACTCAAGGGGCCAAAGAGCCGCATGTGGCTCGCGAGCCACAGTTTGCCAACCACGGCTCTATGATATTAGTGAAGAACTGCAGTGTGTCTGGAGGAGAATGAGTAGAGAGTATTCCAAACCTCATTGTGTAATATGTGGCTGGGTTAGCCATGTCTCTGAGTGAGTGCAGTGTACATCTTCAAATAGCTGAAGGGCCAGATGTGGGCATGTCCTGGGTGCAGGGACAGTGCAGGGTCAGTTCCTGACCACCACAATAAAGCAAGATCACAACAAAGCAAATTACAATCTCTTGAAGGCCTTGCCTTCAATTTGAAAAAAAAGGGAGAAATAAAACAACAACTGTAAAGGGCAACAAAGCAGAGTATAATGAAACGAGGTAGACCTGTAATTTGGGACAGCAGAGAAATAGAATCAGTGTCAGTCCGAGGAAAGCACTGTCTAACGGTTTCCAATTCAAGAGGTAGGAAGGGTCCCATCCCAGGAGGCTTTCAAGCATGGCAGACAGTGCTTCCCAAATAGGGGTGCACCTATCCCCTGACTCCAGGCTGTCTCTGACTTGAATAGTGTTAACTCAACTTTATTTCCAGTAAATGCGCCTTTTCTGCAATGAAGCCCTGAGACTTCATACTACCTGCTGAAAGACCTACTTCTCTGAGCCATAGAACCATATTGAAATCCCAATAAAGCCAGCTTAATGACACGTTAAGCATTACAGAGAGCTTTCATCCATGGGGCTAGTGCATTTTCTCATCAATTATTGCCTTTTATCTTCAAGACACACCCACCAGGTGAGGAGGAGGATGAAGCACGTTTTGTTTGGCCTGTACTGCAGCTGCAGAAGCTTGAGAAGATATGCAAAGGCTACTCAGTCATGACAGGAATTGGGAATTTGCAATCTGGTCCTTTCCCTATTTCCATTTTCATGGGAAAAGCCACATCACACTTGCTTCAGGGCACCGTCCCTGTTACAGAGTGTTAGAAAGCAACAACCATCAGGGGTGGACTAGAACTTTTGGTGCCAGGAAAGGCAGGGACTACTGGTGCAGACAAGAAGAGTTAATGGGAAGCAACATGTGAAAAGCCATTGGACCCTTATTAGTGGTGAATTCTAAGAAGATGGTTGAATAAAACACTTATCCTCCCTTTACCTTATTTTCCTCAATTACTCAAGGAGTTGCTAATTCTCTGGGATGAAGAGCAGTTCCCCCTTCCAACTCCCCACCCCCAAATGGCTTTTAACATTACAAGAAAAGATCCAGAGCTTAAGGGCAAGAGCATTCTATTTTTTGTTTCTGCTGTGGCATTTAACACAGCATGCCTTAAATTAGATTGGAAAATGTCTCTCTGAGTAATCCACAAGATCTGCAAAGGAAGTGCTAAGTACTCCTTGTCCTTGTGTTGTGAGGCAGAGAAGGGGGCAAAGAGCAGTCTCTGAAACTAGGGCTAGTGGTTCAAATCCTGGGTTCAAATCTCGGCTCTACCACCTACGAACTGTGTGACTTTGGGCAAGGTAGTCGACATCTCCGGGCCTGGTTTCCTTCTATAAAATGGCGATCATAAGAGTACCTCCAACTTCAGAGGAGAACTGCGGAGACTGGATCAGCCAATCTGTGAGTTCCTGGCCCTGTTCCATGCCTCATGGGTTAGCCTTGCGGTCGGCAAACTGTGGTTCATGAGCCACATGCAGCTCTTTGGCCCCTTGAGTGTGGCTCTTCCATAAAATACCACAGTCTGGGCAAGTCTATATTGAAGAAGTGGCATTAGAAGAAGTCTAAATTTAAAAAAATTGGCTTTCAAAAGAAATTTCAATTATTGTACTATTGATATGTGGCTCTGTTGACTAATGAGTTTGCTGACCACTGGATTAGCCTCATTACCACAGCACTGTCCATATACTGCAGAGCATAGAGAGCCCTTAGCTTGGTGGTCAAAGTCAAACTACTCTCCCTGTTCACTTGCAATAAGATGTGGGGCTGTCCACAACAGAAAGCAATATTAGGAAAGCATACTTAAACGAAACTCATAGATAACCCAGGGACCTAATTTCTGTAGAGACATTCCTCAATTTTCCACCAGGGAAGCTTTGCATCAAATCTGTAAGAATCTTCCCTGGACTGCTTTGTAGAGAGATCGTGGCATTTTAGAGCAATGTCTCTAGCAAGTTTTAAAAGAAGCCACTTTCTCCCGTGAGAGAGACATGTAGCTAATTGCTCCCATCACTGGATCTAATTTTAAGTGATTGGATTCTGGGAAGAAGTTTGAGAAGAAGTAATGGTAGAGCCTTTGTGGTCCCTAAGGCTTCAGTAGATACACCCCTGCAAATAGGGTGTGAGGTGGCAGGAAGAAGGTGTGCCTTCGAAGGCTGGAGGAGAGGGCCGGATGTCGGCCACCGAATAGATCAAGACTTCCTGGACCTGGGAAGAGCAAATAAGAGAGAACTGGAAGAAAGAGAAAAAGCTGTCAAGAAGACAGAACTCCAGGGAAATGGGCAAGACTGTTTTGATAACTAGTAAAATTTGGGGGTAGTCATTAATATTACTCTTGCAATTGGGGTCTGGGATACCTGGCTGCTAGATGTTAGTGAGGAAAGTGGCCACATTCTAGCAGCTGCTCTGTTGGTTTTGATGTTTCCTGAGTATTTACTTGACTTTAGCTCTTTCAAAAATGAGAATGTTTTGTGATAAAGTTGCAGAAAATGTACAGTCACACATCTATGAAGATGCCAGCCAAAAGCTACCTGGGCAAACCTTTACGAGGATGCCCTTGTTGTTCAAAACCACAGGCTTCTGTCACCTCCTGTGTCTGAACCATAGGGGAGGAGAGTGACAATGCATACCTCCTCTGGAATCAGAAACTGCAAAACTGAGCAGTTTGCTGGCCCTGGGACTCAAATCTCCAGTATGCAAACTTCAGGCTGTTGATTGGCATGGTAGTTAAGAGCCCTGCATCTGGTCTGACAGATAAAATGTGGTTCTAATTCAGCTCTATCGCTGTCTGGCTGTGACTCTAGACAAGTTATTTAACTGCCCTAAGCCTCCGTTACTTCCTGTTTAATAGAGAAATTGATAGGATCTATCCACCATGGGGACTGGAAGGGTTCAGTGAGCTACTGTGAGCAAAATGCGAGATCCATTCCCCACTAAAATTTCTTTTATTGTTTAAATGTTTCTTAACTTATTGCCAATAATAAAAGGGGGTTGCAAACATTTAAAAACTGTGGAAAGCATAGCTACAAACTCAGGTGAGTCCTCAAAGAGCCGCTGAAAATAGATGCCGAAACCCGAGCTTAAAGCCTGCCTCTTCCACTCTTGATGCTAAGCTGACTACTATTTACTTCATTCTGCCTTAGTTTCTTTTTTAAAATTTATTTTTCAATTATAGTTAACATTAATCTATGACAAAGAAGGTAAGAATATACAATGAGATAAAGACAATTTCTTTAATAACCAGTATTGGGAAAAGTGAATAGATACATGAAAAAAAAAAGAAAAGAAGAAATGATACCACTTTTTTACACCATATACAAAACAAACTCAAAATGGATTAAAGACTTAAATGTAAGACCTGAAACTCCTGGAAGAAAACATTGACAATAAACTCTTTGATGTTGGTCTTAGAAATATTTCTTTGGATATGTCTCATAGGGCAAAGTCAACCAACTAATCAAGCTAAAGAGCCTTCACACCACACAGGAAACCATCAACAAAACAAAAAGGCAACCTATTGAATGGGAGAAGATATTCACAAATGATATATCTGATAAGGGGTTGATACTCAAAACATATAAAGAACTCAAAAACCTCAATATTTAAAAACAAATAAACAATCTGATTAAAAAGTGGGCAGAGGACATGAATAGATATCTCTCCAAAGAGATCCTACAGATGGGCAATACACACAAGAAAAGAGACTCAACATCACTAATCATAACTTGATAAATATTGATGATCCTTAACCTACTCATCAACACTCTACTTTACCCTCTGTGCAGAAGTAACCTAAGATAGGGGCTGTTGGGGCTGGGGAGGGTAGGTCACACAAAGAAACTGGGCATTGCCACACTGGCTCATTCACTCTGAGCAAGTGACAGAGTTTGATGCTATTTGGTTCCAGCAGAAACAAATGCCCAGAGGAGCCATGCCCCACTGTAAACCCCAACACTGCAATATTGTGAATAGACACCCGCAGGCACTGCAAAGAAGTGCTGAAAAGAAAGTCGTTTGTGGAAATGCAGACAGACTCGGTGCCTCTGATCTAGATTACAATTTCAGGCGAACCTAGAGTTGCCAGAGTTTCTCAGAAGTAAGCACCTTGCATCACATAGGGATCAGTAATTTCCGCAGCTCTGTTACATCTGAAGTGCCCACAAGATGCTAACCTAGGGGGTGGCTGTGAAGGTTCCATCCACCATGCCCGGCCCCAGAGAATACAGAGCACACCTTTGTACCAGTAGAACAATGAGGTGACAGTGTAATTTCTGCAGTGACCCTGATGGTGCTGAGCTGATTCCCACTGGAACCCTTGTTCTACTCCTCACCTCAACATACAGAAACCACCAGCATTCCCTCTGACTCCCGCACTGAACACTCACTGTGTGACTTATCTAATAAAGGTGGGCTAAGAACTGAGGCCTGAGGCCTTTTTTGTTGTTGTTGTTGTTGATTCTATTAAACTATTTCACGCACCAAGACCTACGCATAACTCCTGAGACGAACACAAGAGTCTATGCCACTGATTGGCTTTTAGACTTACAGAAGTCAAACAAACACATCCGTTTTTCCACCCTAAACTATTTCCTGCTCCAGAATCATCCTGCATTCCATTCCCTCTCCAGCCACCCTCAGCCTCACACTCCTCCCAAGAACCCGAGGCCGTGGCTGGGGGACATGTCAGCTGTGGTCACCACTGCTGTGGGACCGTATGGAGGGGACAGGGACTTCGCAGGAGTTGAAGTCACCTCAGCACAGCCCAGCCACGGGAATCTGGCAAACCAACTTTATGAGGAAAGGACATTTTTCCTTTCTATTTTACAAGAAGATGGGATTCTTTACTGTCAATTACGTCCAGACTATTATATTACTCACAGCTTTCCCTGAAAGGTAAAAGTTCTTTGTTATGGCGCAGAATCCGCTAAATTATTAGGATTACAAATTACATACAGAATGGTTAGCTGAACTAATTCAAGTTTCTTTGCTTAATGCATGTGTAATAAAGAATCACTATTACAAAAGTCATCAGGAGAAAAAAAATGGAAAAGCATGTGAATGGCCAGGGAACTCCCGGAGACACAGGAAGCAGTGTCTATCTCCGGGTCCTGACCTTGACCTTTTCTCTCCTTACTGCACATCCGCCCAGGATGGCCCTGCCCACCCCCTCACTGCTAGGAATTCCGACTCTAACCCAGACATTTCCAGGAAGCTCTGGGGAAGAATTGGCAAACTTCCCTGAAGGAGGCTGGAGAGAAGACATTTTACACTTTGTGGGCCACATCGTTGCCCACACCTATTCAACTCTGCCCTTAGAGTGCTGAGGCAGCCACAGACAATGTGCAAACCATGAGTGTGGCTGTGTTCCAATAAAACTTTATTTGCCCAAACAAAGGGAGGGCAGGGTTTGGTTTGCAGCCATAGTTTGACGACCCCTGCTCTGGACTCCAACTGCCTACTAGTCATCTCCACCTACAAATTCCACAGCTGTCCCCAAATGCCATGTGGCAAGGCTAGCCACATCCTCTTTTCCCTCCCAATCTGCTGCTGTCACAGAAGACCGGAGAAGAACCAAGCAACGCTTAGAGAGACGGAGTTAAGCTTTATTATTACTCGCAGGCTGAGCAAAACCATATTTCAAATTCTGGCCCCAACATGGAGAAACTTTCCCTATTTATATGTTTTTACTTTCTTTGTCTCCCAAATATGGGGTGTTTCTGGTCCTCTTTGTAAGTTCTTATAGAGCCCTATGTGCTGTGGCTTTGAGACCTCAACCAAAGGCTTGGCCTGGCGCCAGCACTGACAACTTCCTCTGGGGAAGGTTTATGGCCTCTCTGGAGTAGTCTTATTTTCCTTATTATTTAAGCAAGCAAGCATTTACAGAAGCCAAAATAGCAGGGTTAAAATTTCCAACAGCAGTTTTTATATAAGATGGATGCTCCATTGTAAGCACAGCACCAATACTCAGGCCCTGGCATCCTTCGGTCAAGCACAAACCTAGTAACTCTTTCACTATCTCACTGATCCACTGTGTTGCCTGATCACAGGGGATATATCTTATTCATATTTATAATTCTCTCCCCCCCCCCCCCCCCCCTGTGGTCTGACCCAATGTCTGGCTCATGGAACAGGCTCCAAAAATGTTTAATGGATGAACAAATGAATGAGTAAATGAATGAATGAACTGTTATAACAACGCCAGGGCAGTGCTTGTTAGACTTCGATATGCATCCCATCACCTGGAGACTTGACTACATGCAGAGTCTGATTCAGTAGGTCTACAATGGGGTTTAGCACCTGCATTTCTACCGAGTTCCCCAGATGCTGGAAGTTCCTGGTCCACAGACCACACATGGGTCTAGGAAATATCCTTTGATCCCAAAGTGCTATAGCAAGGAGACTTCTTCCCTAATTTTGATGCATATAGTGGTTTCTTTACACGGTTATTTCACTGCATCGTTATTTGTGCTTATTCAGAACATCAAAGATATTAACAAAATAGTTCATGGCGCCAAATGACTTTTAAATCTGTGGAGTTTACACACATTTCCATTCCTATGCCTCAGACTATTTGCCGCTTCAATTACCGTCTCCTTCCCTATCTACTCCTATCCCTGGTGCCTACTTAATTTAATTTAAACATAACTGTATGCGCTATCTGTGTGGAGCTCTTTCTACAGATGCTCTGCCAATGCGGGGCTTTCTTATCAAGATGTGTAACTTATCATGAGTGTGCAAATGTCTTAAACAAATTATTATTGTCTAGAAATTCAAAAGAACAGCCTGCTTTCCCAGAACCCTAGTACAATGGCCAAATCGAAATCTATTTTCAGGCTACCTACACCCCTTTTTTTACAGCAACAAAACACTTTTATCGACAGAGCAAATAATTGCTTACAAAACTACAGGGATCACATGATCCGCCCCCCCCACACACACACAAATAACCTGCCCCCGACCCCGCCTCCCAAATAAGAATATACCAAGGTTATCTGGGGAACCTTCATACTCCATGAAAACTGAGCTATTTGCTTTGGCAAGTTATAAGCATGACCCCAACACTGTAGCAAAAATTGCTCATTTCTTTGTATGAATTCAGTAAGATATCACATTGGGGCAGCAGCCCTGGCTACATTCCACTTTGCCTGGAAACTAGCTTTCAGTATAAAGGCGCCATACTAGGCTACTTTATAACAAGTAATCTCAGCATTTTTGGATAATTACACCTCTCCCGACAATTTCTAAGGATATTGAATTGCATCAGAAAATAGGTGTCATAGTGAATATGTGATTTGAACGAGGCTTTTTCACTACCAAATTATATGAAAATGCACTATAATCAACTCATACTATATAAATTGCTATCTCCCTATATTTATCTCCAATGAAGAGAATCAAGTTGCCTTCCCTGAAATTACAGACGAAAATGATTACAATGGTAGAGCAGTTTCATAACTGATAACTTGTAATACCTGTGTCTCTGTCCATTCAGGCTGCTCTAACAAAATATTCCAGATGGGGTGCCTTATAAACAACAGAAAGTCCTTTTCCATAATTCTGAAGGCGGGAAGTCCAGCATGGCCAGGTGAGGTCTTCTTTTGTGTCGCAGACTTTTCATCATGTCCTCACATAGCAGAAGGGGCGAGGGAGCTCTGTGCAGGCCTCTTTCCGAAGGGCACTGACCCTGTCCATGAGGGCTCCATCCCCATGACCTTCCACACTTCTCAAAGGCCCCCCTCCTAATACCAGACACACTGGTGTTAGGATTCCAACATGTGAATTTTGAGGGACACAAATATCCTACCTAATAAAAGAGTAATATGCAAATTGACCATACTTCCTATCAATCCACACCCACAGCCACACCCACCAACCAATCAGGAGCAAATTATGCAAATAAACCCTAACCAAGATGGCTGCCACTACTGAGAGCAGGAGGGAGGCTTTAGTTTCCCCGGCAATGGAGGAAGCCAATCTTTCCACCTGCCCTTGCTGGCCTAGGCCTCCACTCAATGCTACAAAGTTTCAATTATAGAAGATACATAATCCCAACAGAAATGGTGGCAGCCACAGAGCTGGTGAGAGGAGGCTAGGATTTCCCAGGTGATGGAGGAAGCCAAATTTTTGCAGCCCTAGCCTAGGCCTCTACTCTAGGCTACAAAGTTTCAAACAGAAATGGCTGTTGACATGGAGCGAGCAGAAGGCTTGGCTCTGCTCCAGGCTACAAAATTTCAATTGTAGACATAAATTAATCCCAGATCCCAGGGCCTCCACTTGGGTCACTGTGGGGCGTGACTGGCCTGCAAACCACCATAGGCCCCTCACTCAGGCTGTCCCACACCCCAAGGGAACCTCCACCCTGATCCAGGACACCCTTCAGGGCAAACCAGCTGGTCCCCACCCATGCACCAGGCCTCTATCCTATCTAATAAAAGAGGAATATGCAGATTGACCATCACTCCAGTACACAAGAGGGCTGCCCCCATGTGGTCAAAGAGGGAAGTTGGGGGCAAACAGGCTGGCAAGGGAGCAGTTAGACATCAATTAGGCTGGCAAGGGTAGTGGTTAGGGGGTGATCAGGCTGGCAGGCAGAAGCAGTTAGGGGCAATCAGGGAGGCAGGCAGGTGAGCAGTTTGGAGCTAGCAGTCCTGGATTGTGAGAAGAATATCCGACTGCCCATTTAGGCCTGATCCTCCTGGGATCGAGCCTAAACAGGCAGTCGGACATCCCTCGAGGGGTCCCAGATTGGAGAGGGTGCAGGCTAGGTTGAAGGACACCCCCCACTCCATGCACGAATTTTGTACACCTGGCCTCCAGTATACACAACACACACACACACACACACACACATCCAATATCTAAATGACCAGAAAGGTCAAATACATGAGCTGAATAGTAATGATTTTCATTACAATTCTTCTGGGGAACTGACAGATCCCGAATCTTCTAAATCAACAAAGAAACATTAATACTTAGAGAATTTTAGAGCTGAAAGAGATTTGCAGCTCATGTGGTCCAACGTGCACATCTGGCAGCTGTGTGCTGAGTCCCATTCATTGGGAATAACTCGCCCACTGAATGAGTAGCAGAGCAAGGTCCTGGACACAGTCAGCCTCATCTCCCCACAAATGAAGAGTGTTCAGCATAAAGTGAGAAGTTGATAAATATTTATTGAATGAAAAGAATGGATCATATACAACACGTCTCAAATATATCACCACCTTGTCAGAATACCCCATTTTTTGTCATCTATTTGTCATTTTTCCAGAATCTCTGATATGCCAGGCATTTCACAAGGCTGAGGCAAACCTCAGAGTAATAGGTTTATTTTATTCATTCCGAGAACTTAATTTAAGGTGATCCTATTATTGTAACCTCCTAATGCAATGTCATCGCTTATCAGCTTAATGCTGTAGACTGTATGTGTGGGTAACTCCCTAAAGGAATTATTTTCACTCTCAGCCTGAAGTTAGGACTCTTATGATTCAGCACGCTTCCTGCCAGGATTGAACAGGGGAGAAATTGCCATCTTTGTGTTCGCCTGCCGAAGCTGAGGAAGAGGAAGCCGATCAAAGTAAGCACACTTTGCCAGGCAATTTGGACACATTCTCTCTTTGAGATATTCACAAAG
This sequence comes from Antrozous pallidus, assembly GCA_027563665.1. NCBI lineage: Eukaryota > Metazoa > Chordata > Mammalia > Chiroptera > Vespertilionidae > Antrozous > Antrozous pallidus. The sequence continues at coordinate 78,070,352 of CM050521.1, read as the reverse complement.
GAAAGCATTTCAGAACTATGGAAAGATCCTTGAATTAGAAGCACTCATAGTTCAGGTACCTCATCCACAATATTTGTTTTCGAGGCATCAAAAAAGTAGAAATGAACATATGGCTTTGTTTCCTAAGAATATGATAAAAATCATAATTTCATCAGAATTCAGGAAATTAAGCAATACTTTCACAACTGAGTGCTAAATTAAAGTTAATTTCCATATGGCAAATGCTGGTGTTTAAAACTGTAATGAGCTCGGGGGGAGGGGCAGTTTAGCAAGCTCTTGCACATGTAAACTCACAATATTGTTTTAATCAAGTGGCACTTCACGGTGGGAATGCCTGGAATTATTCCATCTCAAAACAGTTGATAAACCAGAAATAAAGGGAAGTAAAGTTTTAATTATTTATCCTTCGATGCAAGGGTAGGTAAAATGTTTCCATTTGGCTTTAGATTCCTACCTATTCTTCTCAGTTTACCTTAAATGGTCAGCTCAGATGCTATACTTCCCACCTAATGTAAGCTTACACTTCGTGGAATTTTCACTCAGTTATTATTCTGCATGTGTCTCATCTCCCAGACCACACCGACACCTCCTGAGGGACAAGAATCATGGTGGGTTCATCTTCATTATCCTTCTTGGCTCTCGGCTCAGGTATACTGTACATAGTAATCGCTGAGAAATAATTGTTGACAGTGAGTTTTTAGAATTCTTTTTGTTGGTGTTGGTATAACTTCCCAATTCCTCTTCCTACATTAATAGTTAAACTTTTTAAAATCCTCAACTGAGGATATTTTTCCATTGATTTTTAGAGAGAGCGGAAGGGAGGATGCGGGGGAGGAGGGTGTGAGGGGGGAGAGCAAGAGCTCACACTTCTGAGAGCTCAACCACCAAGTCATCTGCTATTCCTGCTTTGTGAAGATTTTCCAGTTTCAGGGCCCCTCTCTTAGGCGGGGGGTCTCCCAGTTGGGGTTCATATCCACTCACCTAGAAGCTAAGGCTTTGGTTATTTCTTCTTTAACCCTTCTATTTTTTTTTATTTTTTGTCAATCTTCACCCAAGGATATTTTTCCATTGATTTTTTTAGAGAGTGTGGAAGAGAAAGGGAAAGTCAGAGAGAAACATTGTTGTGAGAGAAACACATTGATTGGTTGCCTCTTGCACATGCCCCAACCAGGATACATGCCCTTGACCAGAATCAAACTCGGGACCCTTTAGTCCACAGGCCAACGCTCTATCCACTGAGCCAATCTGGCTAGGCCTTCTTAACTGTTTTTTCCTGGGGAAAAAATCTAAATATAAGTATTAGCCCAGCAAATGCATTTACAGGATTCTCCCCCAAAATGTATACAGGCTTTAACAGCTGATATCTCAATTTTGAAGATGAACTATTTTAATAAAAATTGTCTTTATAATTATTTAAAGTACATGTTTACTTTTTAGGTATATCTATCTGTTTATCTATCTACTCTCTCTCTCTCTCTCTCTCTCTCTCTCTCTCTCTCTCTCTCTCTCTCTCTCTCTCTCTCTCTCTTATCTATATCAGGAAGGCTGAGGAGCCCTGGGGCTGAGGGAAAGGCTTGCTTGGCCTTGGCAGTGAGCAGGTCCTTGGCGACTTGTGAGCTGGCTCATCCTGGCACAAGTCCAACTGCAAATGGTTAGAGAGCCAAGTGGACTAACGGAGATAGAGGAATACTGACTGTATTTTGGGATAGAGTTTGACAAAAAGAATATCTGCAAGAGATAATGTTCTGGACACCAGGGCTGTATAATTATTCAAGATACAGGGAAGCCACTGATAAATGCAGAGGCTTTCTTTGGTCACACCATAGCCGTTGGGATCTAGGACCTGAGGAATGAGTCATTTCCATTTGTGGAGATTGGGGTGTGGGGAGGAAAAAATGAAGGAACAGCATATTCTGGTGGTACATTTTTAAGTTGGCGTTTTGCAAGTATAATAGGTTATTTCTATTCTGGTAAGACTCCATTTGTTTTTAAAGTAATGCCATTATTTGGGAATAGTCTTGAGTTTTTAACACCTCAATTGCATTTTAATAAATGAAATCCCAGAAAAATGCATTCTTCAAGCAGGAGAGAAGAATTTTTTTTCCAGTGGTCCCTACTATGTAAGGGCGTAAGCAACATGATGCTGAAGAACATGTTTTCCACATGTTATTTATGACTTAGGGGCCTTTAGACAATTAATTCTTTTGAAACTCTGTTTTGATAGTAATAAAATGAAAATAATTTCCACACTGAGGTTGCTCTGACCTCTAAAGCTAGGCTCTCTTCTTTCTGCTGCCCCTAAAGGAGATCTACAGCCTTTGGTGACATATATTTTGCTCAGATTAATTGCTGGCCACCTTTACCATACAGGTTGAAAGAAAAAATAATATTGTCTCTATGAGTTTTGATCAACTGTTCAGAAATGCAAAATTGGTGAGGCAGAGGGAAAAGGAAATGCAGAAGAAGAGGCAGAGAGTGCAGGAGGAAGCAGCAGGGGGCTGTGACACTGTTTCACAAAAGAATAGGGGGAGAAAAGCCAAGAAAAATGAGCAAGAAGGAAGAGGATAAAAATGAGAGAAATAATATATTTTCAGATTTGCACTGAAGTTTCAAAAATATGTTTCATAACATTGTGAAGCATAGGACAGTCATGATTTGAACGCTGACAGTTCACTTACATTGGCTCTGGTGCAGAGCTATATGATGACAAATGAAGGATTGTATTAATTTCCAGCACTGTTGTTGCCTCAAATTATACCCCAAACTTAAAATGTAATTTAGTGAAGCCTGGATATAGAAGAAGTAAAAATGTCATCTAAATAATGCCTGAATTATTTACTGAACTTGCCCTTGACATTTGTTCTAAAATCTAAGTCACCCTTCAATTCCCCACCGAGGGCAGGAATCCTGATCTGTTTAATTATTTATGTATTTCAAGTGCTTAAAAACAATGCTTGGCATTTAGCAACTGCTCATTAAAAACTTGTTGTATAAACAGGCATTCAGTCAATACTTATGATGACACTGATCTCACCCACAACTGCCCTCCCCTGCTGGCCTAACTGCCCCTAACTGCTTCTGCCTCCCTGATCCCCCTGAACTGCCCTCCCCTGCTGGCCTAACTGCCCCTAACTGCTTCTGCCTCCCTGATCCCCCTGAACTGCCCTCCCCTGCTGGCCTAATTGCCTCTGAGAGCCTCTGCCTCAGCCCCCGCTATCATGGCTTTGTCCAGAAGAAGTCAAATATCTGAAAAATAGCCAGTTGACCTGGTCTAATTAGCATATTACCCTTTTAGTAGTATAAATAGATTATATAGGATAGGATTGCTTAATTGGGGGTAGGGAGCCTTTTTCAGCAGGAGGAGATCCTCTTGGCAGATAAAAATACATAATCCCTGTATCTGGACTGACAACCAACCATGTGCACTATACTGCCAAACTGGTCATTAAAAAATTGAACCTCTTTTCTTACACCTTACACCAAACAGCTGTTGCCCTTAAAACCCCTTTTCAGCCCCCACCTTAGGTTCTGCCTTCACAGTTAACCCAGATTACGTTCTGACTGGTTGGTTTCTATGCCAGTTAGTGTCAAAAGTTCCACCTCCTAGGCAGCCATTGGCTCCTTGCACTTCACCCAAGTTTGGTTCTGATTGGTTGGTTTCTATGCCAGTCAGTGTCTCCAGGCCTATCAATGGGTCTAATCAGAGAGGCGGGGCCGATCAGCAGCCCCAGTGGAGGCCCAGAGAGAAAGAGAGGTGCAGCTGCTGGCCAGGCCCAAGGTGAAAGAAGAGGCAAATGTTGATCAACAGCTGCCATGGAGGCTATGAATCAGACCCTGCTTCTCTCTCCAGGCCTCTCTTTGGGCCTGATCCGCAGCCTCCTCAGCAGTCAGTGCTGGGCCAGGGGACTCACAGAGACAACTACCGGTTGGTCAAGTCTTCGGTTATTTGGACCCTGGGTTTTTATATATTAGGATGGTTATATGCCAGCCCCTGGGCTTGGCATCTGAGAAATAAAGACACATTGACATGATCCTTCCTTTATGTGTGGGGTAAAGAGACATGTAAAAGGCCATAGGAATATAAGCAGCAGCAGCACATACATATGTTAAGGGCAGAGATCTTAGAGCCACACAACCTGGGTTTGACACCATTCTTCCAGTGAGGCCTTGGGTGAGTTACTTAACCTCTCTCTGCCTCCGTTTTCTTACTTGCAATGTGGTGCTATCGCCCTCAAGGGGATTTTGGAAGGATGGTATGAATTACTACAGAAGAAGTGTAAACTACCTGGTACAAGATGGGTATCAAGTTCAATAGAAAAATAATAATGATAGAGGGGGTGGGAGGAAACTTTGAGAGGTGATGGATGTGCCTATGGCCTTGATGGTGAGATGGTTTCCCTGAAGTACACTTATTCAGAGACTCATCAAGTTGTATACATTAAACATGTGCAGCTTTTACATTCCAATCATATCTTAGTCAAGAGCACTAGGGAAGTGAAACTTCTACGAGAGTGTTTAGAACAAAGAGTGAGGCATAAAGATGGGTCAGTTCTGGGCAGAGAAGTGGTGACTTTCCTGACAGTCACAAGAGAACATGTGACCTTTGAACTGAGTCTCCTAAGATGGGTCCCCATTTGCCAGGATATGGAAAGGAGTGGGCAGCACAATGAGCACAGTGTGAGCAAAGGCCTGGAGGTCTGAAGTCCTATCAGAAGGTGACAAAATGATGGAGATGGAAATGTGATGGAGGGAGTGGAGACCAGAGATGCTAATGACCTTCTGTTGCTTATTCCCTTTGATGAGAGGGAAAGTAGGAGAAAGTCTGAGACCGGTTTGGCTCAGTGGATAGAGCGTCGGACTGCAGACTGAAGGGTCCCGGGTTCGATTCCGGCAAGGGCATGTACCTTGGCTGCAGCCACATCCCCAGTAGGGGGCGTGCAAGAGGCAGCTGATTGATGTTTCTCTCTCACAGATATTTCTGGCTTTCTATCCCTCTCCCTTCCGCTCTGTAAAAAATCAATAAAATATATATATTTTTTAAAAAGTAGGAGAAAGGTCTAGGATGAGGATGGGGGATAGAGATAAAAAATCAGGTCAATGAGCTTTTCTTTTTTATTGCATTTCAACGACTTGTTTTGTTCTTAACTCTTCCATCAATAGTCATTTTTTATAAACAAGTATTTATTTTAACATTTATTCATCTGATTTGTAAAATAGCATTTTAGATTTTTATGCACTTTTTCAAAAGAAGTATGTTTTCTTTATAGAAAATTTTAATACTTTGGGCACTAAGAATAAGAGATAAATTCATGCCATTTATCTTTTTCATTGTTTATATATTATAAATTAAAAAAAATTTTAATTGCAAAATGGTATCATGTGGAGTCTGTAGTTTTATAGCCAGATTTTAAAAAACTAAATGTGAATATACTTACATGTCATTTAATATTCTTCTACATGATCAATTTTAATGATATTCAAGTACTTCATTATATGGATGTATCATAATTTATTTTTATCTACTCCCTTATGTGACCATTTAAGTTGTTCCCATTTTTTTCTGTTACTGAACATTTCTGTTGCTACATCTTTGCACACATCCTTGGTTTTAGTGTTCATGTTAATGTGTTTCATCTGTACAGTAACACTGAAATGAGGGAAGAAAAGTGAAGTGAATTCACAAAGTAGTTGATATGCTCGTCACAGGAATTACCCCAAACACACACCCTTGCCTCCCGCTTCCTCATAAATGCCTCATGCCTGCCTCATGGAGATGGGATGGAGTGGAGAAGTTCATTTGAGGGAGGGGCATCCTGCCTGGCTGGTGGTTCCAGGAATGCGCACTCTGGCCCCTCGCTCTGCTACAGCCAACAGAGCCCAGGCACTCGGGGGCCATGCCAGAGCAGCTCCGATGAGCCAAGGAGGGTAGGCCTCCACTGCATCCACCTGAGGTGAGCTGGGAAGCCTAGAGTTGAGTATTTGATTTATCGTCCTGGCTCATCTTCCTAGCACAGATTAAGTCAAGAAAGAACAGAGACAAAGAGAAGAAGGGGGGCAATCAAGATAAAAATCTCAGTCATTGGAGATTTCATTCACTGTCCCCTGGGCCACTCTAAATATATTGATAGAGGAGGGTGACTGGGCAAATAGTTTGCCTTCTGAGAGAAGAGAAGGGGCAGATGAATTAGGAGGGTGCCTGAAGGGGTCTGCACCCAGCTTAGAAATATAGGAGTGAAAAAAATCAACCAAAATTTAAAAAGAGCACTCACTGTTCCTCCCCAGTCTGGAGAACCGAACTTAAGCTAAATTGGGCTAAAATCAAAAGAATAGTGACATTCCAAACCCTTATCCAAGCTCAATTTTTTAACTCAAAGAACGATTTTGGCTGCTTCTTTAAATATATTTTTATAAAAGACCATGAGCTATTAGCCATCTCTTTGCTGTAATAGTGGGTATCTTCTAGATAAAGTCTCTGCTTTCTCTTCATTCATTTGTTGAGTCATTGGTTCAGCCATTAGCACACATTGATTAACTATTACTGATTGGTAATCTACTCTGCGCAGGACATGGCTTTGCTAGATCTTGTGCATATATGGTCATGAGCAAAAACAGACACTCCCTTTCCTTCTGCAGCTCTAGGCTTGTGTGTGTGTGTCTGTCGGGGGGGAGGGGGGAACAGTCAATGAAGAGGCAAATAAATTATTAAGAATAAAGTGCTCTGGGGAGGAAGGGACCTTCCTGAGACTAACAAGGCAGACCTGCTTGGGGTAGTTACAAAAGGCATCTCTGAGAAGGGGCACGACAGGGCCACTAGTCACCCAAAGAGTGAATTTTCCTCCTGGCACACAAAAAGGCTACATGTCCAGACCCTCACCTCTAGGTGGGTCCCATGAGATGAGGGCACAAATGATGCTTCCCACTTCCAGGCCTGGTCTAAACAGTCCTCCTGACATTCCTTCTTTCTCATCAGGTTAGAGCATACGATCATGTGAAGGGTTCTGAGAGAGTCAAGAGAATGGAGGGATCACATGCTGGATTGGCTTGGTGGCCACATGGAACACGGGATGGGGCAGGTCCCCATTCCTATCTCTGATTCAGACAAACACACAAACACAAACACACAAACACACACACACGCACATACATACCAACCACACTGAGTTGTGACCTGTGGGGCAGATACATTTTACTCTTTTAATCTACGAAGAATTGGAGTTGTAAGTGATAGATATTCTGACTAACAGAGGAGTACAGGATACACTAAGGCCTGAAGGATGAAAGAAAGTCACTTGTTGGGAGACCTGGAATAAGAGCTTTCAAGGTAGAGGAAACAGCATGAACCAAGGGCTAGGTAGGAAGTCTGGGAAATTGACAGTAAGCTGGAACCAGGTGAGCAGAGAAGTAACAGGAGCTAAGACTGTAGTGATGGGAGGGGCAGATAAGGCAGATACTTGTAGGTAGTAGCAGGGAGCTTGGATTTATTCTATTTCCTCCATATATTTTTTTTTATAATTCCTCCGGTACAGTTATTTGTATGCCAAGGTACCCCATAGCTAAGGTTCAGTGATTTATCTAACTGACCAAAATCCAGAAAGATACAACACTGAGTATATTAGTTTCTTATTGCTGCTGTAACAAATGACTACACAATTACTTGCATGAAACATCCCTAGTTTATCCACTTTTAATCTCCCTGGGCTGAAATCAAGGTGGCAACAGGGCTAGGTCCCTTCTGGAGGTTCTAGGGAAGAACCTGTGTTCTAGCCTTTTCTAGCATCTAGCAGCAATCAACATGCCTTGACACATAGCCCCTTCCTCAATCATCAAAAACCAACAGCAGAGCATCGTCAAATCTCTCGCTGACTGTGTCTCCTGATTCCCTCCCTCACTGAACAGGGCTCTTGTGATTCTATGAGACGGAACCAGACAACCCAGGATAATCTCCCCATCCGGAGGCCAGTTTATTGGCAACCTTAGGTCCATCTTCAGCCTTCTTCCCATGACCATGTCACATGTTCACAGGTTCCAGGGATGAGGATGGGAGCATCTTTGGGGGAGCTGTTATTCTGCCCACCACACTAGACATGCCACTAGTTGGGAGATGAGGCCAACTAAGCCATGGTTATCAACCCTGTACCTCCCAGACTTCTTCATTATTTTCCTGAAAACTGAATGTTTTAGAAGATTTGATTTCTAAAACAGATTGAATTCATTATGTAATTACATATAATGATTTCCATTTATATTTTTTATTAGGCTTTTCAAAATGTACAAAGAGGCTGCAGACCTCTCAGAAATATCTGAAGTGATTCTGGATTGAGGGCAATTAGAATGAAAGAGAACCAAGCTTTTCAAATCTCAGTTTCCTAGGTCTGGTGAAATCTGTCATTGTTCTCCCTTAGCTGAAAAGCTGAAGGGGAAACAATGAGCATTGGCATGATGTACTTGGGTACACCCCACTCCTGTTGCCACCAAGATAGGGACTTGGGACTGACCCCTTGAAAATATCATCACAATAAAATTATACTCTTAACACTAAGGGGCTTGGATATTACCAATCATATCTAAAACACAGGGGACTCAGTGTTATACACACACTTCACACCTCTGGAGGGAAAAGCTCATTACTGTGTTAGAGGACAGGAATCTGGCAACTCTGCAGAATGCAAATCACCCAGAGCAATTCCACTCGAGCTCGCCTGATTACATTCCCATGTCATTCCTCAAGGATGCTAACAAAGCTACTGGGACAGGAGGGAGTTTGTAGCAATTCTTGACATATCAATTATCCTGGATTAAGTGGTCTGCCACACATTTAAGTAATGAAGAAAATACTTGAAAAAATCACCTTCACACAAGATTCCCTGGAAGTTTGCTCTTGGGAGTTGACTGTCAAGAGCCAAGGCTCAGTAGTTCATGTGGCGTTAGATCTACCTCCTTGTTCTTTCTATTAGCGAAGGGTTTTCTCTTCCAACTGAGTCCCTGAGTTTATACTTACTTTATTGACAGTGAACACACCCTTTAGCAATGTATCATACGGGGCTTTTGTCTTCCCATCACATCCCTCCTCCTGCATTTTTTCCCCTTTGTGGATCTCTTTTTTGTTTATTAAACACACTAGAGGCCTGTTGCACAAAGATTCATACAATAGGCCTTCCTTCCCCTTGCTGCTGGCACTGGTTTTCCTCTGGCACCTGTGACCCAGGCCTTTGCTCCAGCCTCAGCAGAGAAGCCAAGCCTCGAGGAAGTGGAGAAACAAAGCCTCTTCAGTCTTCAGTCTTCACTTGGGCTGGAGCCTTCAGTCTTTGCTCCATGCCTGTGTATGCAAATTAACCTTCCATCTTTGTTGGGTTACTTTGCATACTCACTCCTGATTGGCTGGTGGTGTCAAGGAGGTACAGTCAATTTGAATATTTCCCTTTTATTAGTGTAGATGACCTAACCAGAACATTCTTGACATGATGCCAGTATACCACTTCTAGGAAGTACTGATAATTAACTTCCCAGGAAATGCTACCTTGACCACAGTTTTTGAGCCTAAAACACCCTTCCAGGAAACAGATAAAGCAACATGATGCTTTCAAATCTGCTTCTTAAGACACAGTCAGTTTGGGGACAAATGATTTATTGGCTCTCACTATGCACTACTGATGAAATCAATGAATACTTATGAACCAGCTTCCTACCAAATCCTAAATGAGGCCTAACACACAATGGGACCCAAAGCAAATCACAGCACTAGGAAAATTCCGAGATAGTTGCTTGCTTGACACTGATTTTGCATTTTGTCCACCGAAATATGAACATTTTGAATATGAAACACAGGTATTTATACAAATCAGATACAAGCATGTGTCTAACTTGATTTGGGGCAGTGGGGCTAGAGGATGAGAGAGAGAAAAAAGAGAGAGAGGAAGAAGAAAGAGGGTAATATGAATAGGAGGAGAAGGGGAGGAGGGGAGGAAGAGCAGGAGGAAGGCAGAGGAGAAGGAAGGAGAGATGAGGAGAAGTCAAGTGAGATCCACAATAAGTGCACGTGCTCTCTTACTTAGAAGAACAAACGTTGGCTGTGATGAGTTGCTTTCTGGGCAGCCCGTGCGGCTTCCTACATCAGGAACCTTTAGCAGACTCTGCACCCTATGCTATGCAAACCCAATAGCTAACAATTGCTTTGGATATTCGGTGTCTAAAAATTATCCAGCTATTGACTCACCTTCCCATTTTATCACGCCTCTAAGATTTAACACATAGAACATTTTTTTTTTCTTACAAATCCCAAGCGTTGTAATAAATCAGGGTAAGTGACAAAACAAAAACAAAATTTATCTTTGTCAGAGAAGAAACTATCCATGTGGAAATGCTGGGTGCTGCATCAATCGTTTTTTTATTTTCAGCTAATAGAAAACAAAGAGCCAATAAAGGGACATTCTTTTGATGCCGTTCATCCCTATCACCTGATAGGACTGCCTGAGAGTGAGAGCTCAAAAATATTTGCTGGATACAGACATTTTATATCTCTCTGAAACCTTAATATATATAACTGTTATTCTGAATAAGCAAAATCCAAGGGCTATAAGCAGCTTTATTTTTGTTTCCCGTTGTCCAAACTGTAAATTTGTTCTGGTTAGGTTAATTCTTCCTCTGCCCATGTCTTTCAGGTTGCTTTCAGATAACAAGGTTGCCAGCAGCTCAACTCACAAAACACAAAGTGTAGGAATTAATATGCTTAGTCCAGTACAATAATATACTAAACTCGACTCAAAGTTACAGTTTCCCCCACTTCCTGGTTCAGGCTGCTCTAGCTAGTGCCCGAGGTGGGCGAGCTCTCTCCTCTTGCCCTTTCCTCCTTCCTCCTCCACCTGGCTCTGAGCTGTTTGGTTCCTCCAGATGGGGTGGATAGGAGAGGGAGGTAGGAAGGATGACTTAGGGGTTCTAACTGCAACTGTTTAAAGTACAGTTGATTCTTGAACAATAAGAGGAATTGGGGACACTGAGCCTCCCAGCACAATAAAAAATCTGAGTGTAACTTTTGAGTTCTCCAGAACTTAAGTACTATTAGCCTACTGCTGTCTGGAAGCCTTACTGAGAACATTAAGTAGTTGATTAACACATATTTTTTATGATATAGTGATCTAGCATATATACATATATGAATCATTTTCATGTTTTATATATACACTGAATGGCCAGCTTATTATGATGTCTGAATACATAATAATCTTGCCACTCAGTGTGTGTGTGTGTATATATATATATATATATATATATATATATATATATTAGAGGCCCAGTGCATGATATTTGTGCATGGGTGGGGTCCGGCTAGCCTGGCCAGGGGGAGGGGACATGAGCAGGCAGCCGGCCTGCTTGCTGGTCGAACTCCTGGTTGAGGGGACAATTTGCATATTAGCCTTTTATTATATAGGATATACACTGAGTGACCAGATTATCATGTGTTCAGAGATCATTAATTATCTGGCCACTCGTGTATATATGTAAATATAGTATATCTTACAATAAAGGAAGCTAGAGAAATAAAATGTTATTAAGAAAATCATAAGGAAGAGGAAATACATTTATAGTCTTTACTGAAAAAAACCTGTCTATGTGTCTTCTGCCTTGGGCCCCCAAGGTGACAGTTTGAGAGCACCCTGCCCTTTTGATTTTCAAGGAGTTAAGTCAGACCCCAGTCCACTGTGTCCCCCCAAATGCAGAGGATGCCTGTTAAATCCTCTAAGAAGGCCCAGCTGAGGCCACTCCAGCTGGGCTTAAAGGGAGGTAGACTCCCTCAGTATCATTTTGGGGGAGGGCTTGGATTAGAGTCTAGCACGTGATTTGCTCCAAAATTCAAATTCTTCACCTCTTTACACCTGCAATGTAGGGAAGGGGTTAAGACACAAAAAAGCTTGTGCACATCTCTTCTTCAATCCCGTGTGGTTGTCTTCCCTAAATCCTGAAAGACATGTTTACTATATTGGGGACTCAGCCAATACCGAGATGAAAATGGTTCCATTTTCACATAGTATCATATATGAATACTCCATTTTACCCTAAAATATGAAAATCTTGGTTTCCAAAGTAGATTAATCCAGACAGCTATTCTTCACTTGAGTGAAGAATAGCTGTCTGGATTTTTCACTCTGTTGAGTTATAAGGAATCTCTCACTATGCATATAGTTTGGCTAAGCCTCTTTGAGTATGTTTTTTTTTTTAATTTGCTCTGTCAGTCATTTTTGGTTTCTTAACTCAGCTATGCCTCGCATCATATACATCTCCCAGGGCCAGCAAGGGACAAGGTTTTAGTTACCTGCAGCTTTGGTTTGGTTCACTAATTTATGTCCTCTACTCTCTCCCTGAACTTCTGTGAAACCATGGAGTTAAAACATTAGATTTCGAAGAAACTTTTGGAATAGTGTCTTTTTGTGTGTTTGTTTTATATTTTGTCCCTGTACTAGTACCCAGCGATCCTTGTGCATTCCACCAACTATTGCTTTCGTCACTTTTGAGAGAAGGGATCATACAGCTTCAAGAAATCAATTCTCTACTATTTCAAAATCATGGGTCCTGGCATGAGCTGAAGATTGGAAAGAATGGGTGTTAAGAAAGTGAAGGCTCTGATAAAGTCCATTGGCAGAGGGAAGCCAGCTACCAGTGGAAAGTGGTAAAAAGGTGTTGGAGGCTGGAGGGTCCCTGAGAGGTGGCCCTAGATCCTACCCACCTGCAGGCAGAGCCCGGAGAGGAGTGGATACAGGAAAGCCTTACATAGAACTAGGGAGTATGAGAGCAAGGCATTGCATCTGCCTCCCAGGTAGACTTGAGGGAGGAGGGGAGGTGCCAGGGTGGAGATGCCCTCCCTAGTGTGCAAGTGACTGAGGCAGCCCCAGGTGAGCCCTCGTGCCATAGCACATCTAAGAACAGATGAGCGATTCCCGCGCATCCCAAAGCTAACACAAACATGGAGCGGTGGTGACCTGCAGCTCTAAGGAATACCATGCTTTATGCACCAAGCTTGTTTCTGTATTTTATCAAATACTTCCAAATAAGTCACATTTTAAATGAGTGCAGACAAGACGCTTACTAATTAAAAAATCCATGGAGAAAAGCTTTTGTTAAAGATTCTTTTTGTTATTTAAATAATTACCTGCTAATCTATCTACTTCAGAGTTTCAGGATTTAGTGATTTTTGAAAAGGAGAAATGCTTCATGTTTGTAAAATGAATCACTGCTTTTTTTTTTTAAAAAAAAAAACCTCTTCTAATTTGACTCATCATATTATTTTGTTGGCTCAAAATATTATGCTGCATCACTGAAAATTGAGAAAGAATGTAAAAGGGCACTATTTCCCCAAGACTGTCTACTCAGAAGCCAGAATCAAAGGCCCAGGGAGGCGCCACACACCCTAATGAGCCATCTTCTCCCTACTTCTTCTCACCTGTTCACTTTTGTTCCTCATATTTTATTAATGGTCAGTTCCTGTATCCCCTCTTTTAGGGGATTTCTTGCCTCACCCTCCTCTCTGTTTTCTCAAATAGGCCCTAGCTCAAGACATCATCAAGTTTTATTTGGTGTATTACTTCCATTCTCTCTCATCACTACTTACCAGCACCTTCACTCTAAAGTACACACTCCTGAGCTTGACATGCAAGACCTTCCATAATCTGACCCCAATCTTTATTCCCAGTCTAACATGTGCTCTTGTCCCTCATATGCCCCGAGTTCTAGTAAAATCTATTCCCACTGGTCCTGCCTCCAGCTCTTCTCTCCATGCTCTATCTCCCCTGTTCTTCCTTCTTGGGAACTCAGATTCTCATCTGTACTCTAGTGGAGAGTTATTGATTTGTCTCTCAAAATGCTTGTCACTTTCGGTTCTGTGTACCAGTTATTTGTATTTATATCTCAGTTTCCCATGCCCTCTCCCTCATAAAAGCTCGAAGAAAATACAGGAATTATCATGGGATACCAAGAAGTATCAGCAACCTCCTATCACTCTTATAAAAAGGCAGAGTTTTTACTTTTGTGCAGTCATAATAAAATACATTAAATACATGCTGTGCTTGCCACATCCATTCTCTATTGTCAAGACTTCTCAAGAAGGTGACATCTCCATCCTCATTTGACATCTGATCAAAATGAAGCAAAGGGCAAGCAAGAGGCAAAACCAGTGCTGCTCTATCAGGTAAACAGGGATTCCTAAAAGTGCTCACAAAAATGAAGCTCAGCTTGGCTCTGCACCTTTTACTATGGTCTCCAGACAGCACTACCTATGGGCTCCGGGATGCCTTCATTTATACGGATTCTGTCAAACACATGATAAACAAGCCTTCAGGTGAAACACAAGAGCGCCTGTGTTCTCCGTGACAACAGACATCCCCAAGGATCCCTACAGGTGATGTCCTTAGGATGGATGGCCCTTTTTGTGTGTGTGAATACAGGAAGAGGGATTTATTTGAGAACCACTATTATAGAGCCCTGCCACAGTAGCCTTGAAGATTCTTTCCAGGATATATGTAGAATGTTTCATGGTCTTTCTCACATCAACTAAAATAGAAATCCATTGCAGTAGGACACTACCTGGCCTTTAAATTTAAGACATTCTAGAGACAGATGCCCCTTCTTCATCCAGAGGGGCTATTAAGGGGGCATCCCCCTGGACTTGCCTGGCTCCTGAGTGCAAATCTCCAGTCACAGAGGTGAGTCTGGGCACCAATCAAGCTAGCGGCAGAGTATCTCTAGGAGTGTGGGCCTGTGACAAGTCACTCAGCATCTCTGCAAGGGAACCCATGGGAACCTCCCTAAATCTCTGCCTCTTTGGGCAGCTGAACAGACTTGAACATTTGATCTCATCGGTCCCTCATGTTTCCAATGAAGGACGCAGACACCACTGAAAGAAGCCATTTTCTAAAGTGCACAGTAGGAAGGAACCCAGCCCTGCGGCAGGCTAATACCTGCAGGCCACGGCTGGGATCTGTTATGCAAATGCACTCTTGGTGGTACCTTTCACCCCCTTCACAGTGTCCAACAGCCCTCTGCTGTTATACCCCACAGCACGTGGCAAAATAGAAATCATTTACTCAACATTGTTGGGAATCCTTACATATAGAGCATTGTAGGATATGCTTAAAAAACATGTTGGATATAACTAATTGTTTTAAGGCGGTTAGACAAGACCCTCCCCTTTTTGGAGCAATTCCAGCTTCAGGCTTCTCAGACTCAGTACATTTCTTCAACATGGATGATTTCTAGCATGTGGTGCTTATGGACAGCTCAGCCAAGATCATGCCAACTTTCCCTTCTCTGGGACCTCATGCCCAGCGTCTCCGACACCAGTGAGGCCTCCCACAGGACCCCACTGGCTCCAGGCCAGTCTTTGCTAATTTGCCTAATCCTTTCTGCTGGCAAAGGCAGTGATGCCAAGGGGGCCAGATCTGCATTAGTCAGTCATCTGCTTCTCTGGCGCTCACATCTCCTGGCCTTAAAACAAATATCATGAGAAGAGGTGGATAAGTAAGCTCAACAGCCACATGTCACTGGGATTCATCTGTGCTACCAGGTGCAAACATTGGTAGGAAAAGCTTCAAGAACCCTCCCTCACCATGAATGGACCTCCTCATGGTTTTATCTATCTTTCTTGATTCCTGACATATCCAATTGAGTAGTTTTTGATAAAGAACTGCATGGTATAGACACAATGGCATTCATAGACACACCTCCACCTCCCACCCCAGACTAACATTGCTGAAGACCAGATGTTGAAATCCAGCTCTGTGTTGTAGGACAGTCTTATGGAAGTTGCTTCCCCTGTTTCCTCCTCTGACAAATAAGACTAGGACAAAACCACCAACCTCGGTCTACAGACGTGCCCAAAGGCACCTGGACAAGCACAGCGTCCCTTGATTAAATAGAGGACCTGAGTGTGGTGCACAAGTGCTTTCTCTTGCAATGTCTAACTGGACACAAAACAAGAGGAAAAGGAAAATATCCAGCAGAAGGGGAAATTCATAAGAATGACCTTGAACCTGATGAGAAAGTGTTTGTGTCTCTTTTATGACAATTCTAATTATATTGAATACCTTCATTGTTCAAGGCATGTCTATGTGTTGAAAACACCAGAAAAGTAAAATACAATCCCTGCCCACAGTGTGGATATATGTGGTGTGTGTGCACCTGTGTGTGAATGCATTGCATTTATGTGTGTGTGTGTGTGTGTGTGTGTGTGTGTATGTGTCTGTGTACCTATGTGTGTGTCTCTGTTTTCACAGCTAAGTGGAGATACACTGCTGCTCGCTACTGCTCACTATTCTAATCAGGGCAGTCCACGGGAGGTACCCATTCTCATTACAAGGATCTGGAAAATCTTCACACCCAAGTCTATGTTTGTGTGGTCTTGAGGGGAATCAGCAAGCAGAAACAGATGAGAAAGGATTTGGGAAGAAATAAAAAAAATCCTTGGGAAAAGGCAGGGATAACAAAGGGAAAATGGGGGATAACACAAGTGAGTGCAAGTACACTAATGTGCTAACATGCATAGGGAATGTGGCCTGGTAACCTATGAGGTTTCTACTGAGTAGGAGGCACCAAAGACAGGCAGGCATTTTGCGCTCACCATGCCTCAGGGTCAGAACGAGCCACGTGAAACCAAGCTCTCAGCAGCTTCTCTCTGGTTCTGCCCTTGTCATTCAGTTTGGCATAAAAATGGCACCTTCTTAAAGTGTGTACAAGACAGACTCTAAGGATTATATTTGGAATTAACATACTGGGGAAGTGTTTCTGTATATATAGAGACACTGGCAAAATTAAAAAGGCATTCCACTTCCCCAAATATCTTGCTTTTCCCAAGCTGGATAATCATAAGAAAACTAGAAATCATTTAAACTCGGTAAGGTATGAGACTCAAGTGTTCCCACTGAAGAATTCTCCAAGCACATTACTAACAATATCGAAAACACTCATCATTCATTCAGCAAATATTTATTGGGCACCTACCAAGCCCCAGACCCTATTCTAGGCATTGGGAATAAGATAGAGAATACAACCAATAACCCCCCAACTCCCATGGAGCTTATAGTCTAGTGGATGGAAACTGACAAGAAATAAATAAGAAAAACAGTAAGCCAGATAATAAGATATGCTATGGAGAAAAGGGGCTGGAAAATGTTGTAGGTAGCACCGGTGACATCTGGCCAAGTAGATACCTAAGGGTGAATCTGCAGCAGAAGAAACAGCAAGTGCTTTTCCCCTGAAAAGCACCTGACATAGTGAGAAATCACAAGGGGCCCATGTGCCTGGCGCTGAGTGAGAGAAGGAGAGAGGACCGAGGTGTAAGGACAGGGAAGTAGCTGAGATCAGGACCCTGGAGCAGGAGGACAATTCGTAGAGTGTGGATTGTGGGAGCAAAGAGAATAAAGGGTTTCACAGTAAAGGAAGTGAGTGACCAACATTAGCAAATGCAATTGAGAGGTCAGTTAAGGTGAGGACTGAGAATGTTGTGGAGGCTGTTGGTGACCTTGATTAGAGGTGCCAGGGGGAGCTTTGAGGGCAGATGTCTGACCATAGGGAATTCAGAGAAGGTTAGGAGGGAAAGAATGGACAACAAAGCGTTTTGCTGGAAAGAGAGTAGAGAAACGGGGTGGTCATTGGATGAGGAAATGCTGCCAAAAGGTTTTTTTTTTATATATAAGGAACTTATACAACTCAATAGCAGAAAAGCAAATCAGATGATTTTAAAATGAACAAAGCACCTGACTAGAAGACATGCATGGTTTTCCAAAGAAGACATGCAAATGGCCAACAGGTGTATGGAAAAGCTCCACATCACTAGTCATCAGGGAAATGCAAATGAAAACCACAGTGAGATAGCATCTCACACCTGTTAGAATGGCCACCATCAAAAGAACAAGAGAACAAGTGTTGGTGGATGTGGAAAAAAGGAACTTTTGTACACCGTTGGTAAGAATGTAAATTCGTGCAGCCACTATGGAAAACAGAAAGGAGGGTCCTCAAGAAATTAAAATTAGAACTACCCTACGATCCAGCAATCCTAATTCTGGTACATATCTGAAAAGAATGAACTCATTGTCTTGAAGACATGTCTGTCCCCCCAAATGCATTCCAGCATTATTCACAATAGCTAAGATATGGAAACTAGTGAAGTGTTCCTTGATGGGTGAATGGATAAAGAAAATGTTGTGTGTATACACACTTTGGAATATTATTCAGCCACAAGAAGGAAATCTGTGTTCAACAGCATGGATGAACCCTGAAGGCATTATGCTAAGTGAAATAAGCCAGACTGAGAACTAAAAATGCTACAGGATCTCATTTATATGTGGAATCTAAAAAAAAAAAAAAATCAAACTCATAGAACCATGAATAGCAGTGTGACCATAGTTACAATATAGGATTGTATACTAAAATTTGCCAGGAGAGTCTATCTTAAACATTCTCATCACACACACACACACACACACACACACACACACACACACACAAAGGTAACTATGTGAGGTGATGGTGATGGATGTGTTAATTAATAGTATTGTAATCATTTCACAACGTACATATATACAATCATCATGTTGTAAACCTTAAACTTACACAATATTACTTGTCAATTGTATCTCAATTAGATGCCCAATGTACAAAATTCATGCAACAGTAGACCTTCCTATCCCCCTCCCCCCACTGCCGGCACCAGCTTCCCTCTGGCACCCGGGACCCGGGCTTCCCTTGCAGCCCTGGCTTTCTCCAGAAGGACATCCAGTCTAATTAGCATATTATGCTTTAATTATTATAGATAATGCTGGGGGGGGGTCTGAAAAATAAAGGATGATAGGAAAAAGAGGAGGGTGAGTCATACAGGAGATAAGGCATGAACTCTGAGGGAGAGGGGGATGTGATGTGATTTTATTTACATTTAGAAGCTCCCTCTGGCTTTTGGGTTCAGAATACTAGAAGGCAGAGGTGGAAACAGAGCAGCCAGTGAGGAGGCTCTTGCAATAATCCAGGATGGAGATGAGCTATTTGTGGGCTTTTTCAGGGACCAGAGTGGCAGCCATGGAAGTGAGAAAATGATGGGATTCTGAATATATTTTGAATACAAGTACAGAAGAGTTCATAACACACAGGGTGCTTTATTGTCCCACCCGCATGAATACAATAAAACCAGGATATGTTATTACAGCATTTAACCCAAACATCCATAAGATGTGAGCTGCTCTTACTGACAACCCAGTTTTTAACTAGCCAAGACTGTTCCAGAACTGTGATGATATCAATGAGTGATGCCAGGGAATACATAAAAAGCCACTGGCACCATAAAGCATGATAGAAATTGAAGCCGCAGTTAAAAGCCAGGCATCTGTGTCTGTTCCAATAAGCCAATTGTCAGGAACGAATCAATAAATCACAAAATGTGTGTGGAAAAATATTTCAGGCTTCCCAAGATCAAAGACTGCAGAGTAAAATATTAACTTGATGTCCTTTTAACTTTCTTGCCTCCGTATTTATTAGTGTTTGACCTCCCTTGAAATGAGAATTCCATTATAAGCTCTTTTGATAAATGGATCGAAAGGTTGCTCAAAGTACTCCATTGTCACCAAGTGTTGTCTGCTCTCCAGCAGAACACTATTCGTCTGCATTTCACAGGAACTCTCCGCAGCGTATCAGATACATGCATCTCTTTTCAACACAGAGAAGAGAACTGCCCTCTCTCCCTCCTTGGCCGCCCGTAGCTACAGTGGCAGACATTCTGACGTGCAGAGCAAGGTAATAGTGTCATCATGTAAAGCGTCCATTCCTGGCCATGAGGAGGCCTATGTTAAACATATTTAAACACATTTAATCCAATAATTAGGGCTTGGAACCACCAAAATACACGGGGAGACCAGTTCCTCCCCTTCAAGTGTATAACAGGGAATATTACACACAAAACTTCCTGGAGAGTGGAGGACACTTTTTTCTTATCTCCCCTTTCCTTATCTTTAGGTTTGACTTAAGAAGCATTAGCGGCTAATTTTTGTTACCCAGAAGTTCTGTGCTACCCTAAAGGGCATATATATTACAGATTCCTATAAGAATCATGGCAGTGTTTTCCCAAACAATCAAACGTCAAGAATGTGATGCTAAAGAAACAATGAAAGATGCATAATGTTTATCACAGCCTGGTTTATTAGAAAGAAAAACTGGTATCCGCCTCGATGTTTAACAGTAGGTGGCGGTTTAAAAATATGCAAGTTCCATCCCTGCGATTGAATTAGGAGTAACCTTTAAAAATGATGTCAAGTACTTAAAGAGATGAAAACACGTTCACAGATTTTGGAAGTAAAATTAATATAAATGTTCATTTTTATAAAAAGAAGCATCCTATGTTTACTACATGTATTAGAAGTATAAACATCGAAAGATGTATGTGAGTAGTTCCAACATGGGATTTTCAGGAAGAATGCTTTTTTTGTGCATCTGTGCTTTCTTCTGATATTTCCATAGGTGTCATTTTATTAGCAGTGTGATTGGAAACGTGTGAGTAAAAGTTAGTGAACATGGTTCCTTGGGGCACTCCAGGCTCATAAGAAGTCTGCCTGGCCAGATGCACCCATATGGCTCCGGACCCTGCTGCCTTTCGGACGTGTGCTGTGTCAGTGTTTAGGCCCTGACGGCGAGAGAGGGCCTTCCTCCATGGAAGGCCGGCGGAATTCTCCAGACATCACTGCGAGGCTGTGGGGACCGTAGCGGAGATTCAAGTCCCCACAGAGCCACAGGGAACGAGGCTTTAACTATAAACTCAGAGGGGGATACATCATGCTGGTTGTCTTTGCATCAGAGCAATAGGGATTGTCCTGGAATAGAATGCAGCCAGAACATCTCTGGGGACAGAGCTGGGAGGCACAAAGGGGAGACAAGCAAAGTCCTAGGAAGAGAACAAAAACCCAGCCCAGATGTGGCCCAATGAGCCTTGTGTTATAAAACAGCCCAGCAGTTAGGGAATTTCCAGGTAACATCAGGAACAAGACAATCTAACAGCCCCAGCAATTTCCAAAGATTCCTTTAAATTAAGAATAAAGTCTTTAAAAAAAAAACTACCTTGAACTTCAAACTGCTTTAAAAGCAACACTGAAAACATCAAAAGGAAAGTGGATTAAGTGCATGCGCCATCTGTAAGGCCTTGCTTACCACAAACTCAATTACTTGTTCCAAACTGAGATACAGGTTTGTCTGTGTTCACTGATAGGCCTGTCCAATAAGCGAGAATGCCAGCCCTCAGGGGAGAAAGCCGCAGTTCTCTTAGTCGCCCTCCAAACTGAACCTCCAGGTGAATGCATACAGAAGCAGCTCTGCTTTGCAAAGCAAAACAGGCCCATATCTCCAGGCAAAGCCAACCCCAGTACCAGCTTTCATCTTCTGGGCCGTCTATTTGAATAGAGAAAGCACTCGGGCATGTTTGTCTTAGGAAATAGTCAGGTTTTCCCTTCGGAATAAAGTTGAGTCCAAATTAGCATTTTCTCTATGCCATCGCCCTCTGCTCAGTTGTAGAATTTGCTCGGATCCGATTTTGGCCGGTGTTCCAGTTCTGAGCAGAGGGCAAAAGCGTGCGTGCTTTGCTCTCCCATTAGCGCACTCATGCCTACCCTCACTCCTGCTGGCCTGGGAGAGGCTGCCAGCATCCCCCTCGGAGACATCTGTTGCCCTGCTTAAACCAAGAAGCCTCCCGAGCACGTGACTGGGTCGTGCAGAAGCCGAGAAGTGCCACCTCCAACAAGAGGCGTCTGTCCACCTCGCCTCTCCCCTGTCATTTCCTCCTCTAGCCTCAGCCTCAACAAGTGGCCGAGCCTCGCACAAGCTGTCAGGGACAGATGCTACGTGAAAAGAGGAAATTGGACTCAGAGATGCTACAGCTTTTTTAATTAAGTCCAACCTAAAAGCCAAATAGTGGGGCATGAAATGAAGATTTTCTTACAAATAAGCACCGCGTTTCAAAAGCAAAAGTGCATTGGTTCGGGTTAGCAGGCGACGACTCGGTCACTTTCTCCAGCGTTGCACTGTGTCTCATCCAGTGCCACCGATATTTCCGCGTCTGCAGTGGAAAATGAGCTTTGCGTTGGTCCACGGGTGTCCCGAGTTTCCTTTTGTTATTTCCTTCCTCTGCTGTCCCTGGGCTAGTTGAGTTGGCAGGATGAAGTGTGGCCGCACACAGCCAAATGCTCGCTCTCATCTATTCACCACTCACCCCCTCGCTCCCTGACTCCACGAACACCCACCTCCTGCCCCCTCCACGGCAAGCCTGGCTTTGCATCCCAAGAAAAAAGGCAGAATAACACAGCTCCTGGCTTCCCTCTTCCCAGCTCCCCTCAGCTAATTCTAGTCATTTGCTTGGTCTCTGTGTCTTTGTCTCCTTTTTCGCTAGTTTACCATTTGTTTTCTATTCTGGCTCCTTATTGTTCCTCTCTGCGTGCTGCCTGCTAATTAAAGCTGAGGACAAGCCCGGGACCTCAGGGGCACTTCTCCACTCACGTGGCCAAGATCCTTTTTGATTATTAAGGACAGTGAGGACTCAGGGAGGAAGAAGACCATGTGGGTTTTTACAGAGAAGAAAATAAGAAAAAAGAAAACCCCTCAGACACAGAAGAAGAAAAAAAGGCAAAACCTTGAAATATACACTCTAAATTCTAAGGTAATCACAAAATACAGATGGATCTAACTAAGGCTTATTATTTTTCGAATTTTCTTTCCACCATTTCAGCCATTGAGAAAATGAATTATATTATTTAAGATGCAAAAGAAAATGTTTATAAATTTCCATAAGGAGGAAATCTCAGGTATCATGTTGCTTATTTTACAGACCAGGAAACAATGACTTGCCCAAGACCACACAGTGAGGTAGGTGCTGAGGCCAAAGTAGAGCCCCAGGTTTTCTGATTTGCTCCCCATCCCCTCCCAATACCCAGCAAGCTACTCTCTTCCCCCCTTCGCGTGTTTTCTATCCCTGTATGTCAGTATTTTAGAATATCTCATGATTTGGGGTCAAGGAGGTAAAGCATAAGCTTGCTATGAAAATCCAATTACAATGTTGAGAGTTTTCTTAGTGATCATGACATGCAGTGTTTTAAAAAGATATTCTGAAAAGTAAATTTGAAACAAATGCTACCAAGAAGATGGGAAGGAGAAGGAATTATCCTGTTCCAAGATCATACTCCTCTTTGGGGAGCCGGCAGGAAAGGAATATCTGACTTGGGGGATTATTTTTATCTGTGTCTCACTAAAGAAGACAAAACTTCAAACTGAATGAGAATTTGATTTCACCGAATCTACTTGTCACAATTCTTTGGGCTGAGAGACAAAAAGCACAACCCGACTTGGCTAACACAAGAAGAGAATAAATGCATTGTTCTTAGGATCGAAATGCCAAGAAGCGAGTCTTATTTCAGGCATGGCTGAACGCAGGGCTCAAGTGTTGGCTAAGATGGCATGGTCCATACTGAACGCTGGGAACTGTTCTCGCATTCCCCATGCCTCACCTAATCCTCACAATGACGTCGCTCACTTTGCAAATAAGGAAACGGAAGAGCAGAGACCAGTTGTCCTGAGGGACCTTGTTAGTAAATGGCAGAGCATCTCAAACTCAAACAATCTGGCTTCAGAGCTACTGCGACCTCCTAGCAGAGAGGTCAGGGAGTTAGACTCAACACCCCGTACATGGACTCCCGGAGATATCTCACTGTTTCTGAGGGTACCTTTATGAGTTGGATGATGCCCAGTAGATGATACAATTAGTTGGATCTATGATGTTTAAAGGACCCACACGTTGGAAGTCAGCCATCAACACAGTGCCAGAGGGCTCTGACCTCAGCCATGTCCAGGTCCAAAATTCTGTCAATAACCCCAGGGAGGGCATTTATGGCATACTGATCACGTTGAGAGTGGAGGTGATGCTGGGGAGAAGAGCAATACTGTTGGATGACATAATCAGGACCAGGCACCATATGCACCAGATCCCTGATGAGACCGAACAGTGAGGAATGTGGCACCTGTGTTCAGGTTAAAATAAACACACATACAAGTCCATGATGGTGGAGACACACCTTAGCAGCCATCAGTGTGAAGAGGGAGTGTTGACGGAATCTGTGAATGAGTCAACACGACACTGTGATTGCCAAAAAACTAATGTGGTCTCATGCTGCCCTGCTGGAATGGGGACATTTAGACTGTGGTTTGTGTTTGGTCTGCTGAATGCTGTGTAAGGCAGACCACACCAAGACCTCCATGCTTAATTCCTGACCTGATGCAGGCATCCTGAGAGGAATGACTATGACAGGGAAGGGCCTGGAAACTCATTTGAGGGCACGGGCATGTTTTTCCTGGAAAACAGAAGGCTTATCTGAAACACAAGAGCTGCCTTTAGCACTATGAGAAGCTGTCCTGTGGAAGGGTTCCATGTGTTCTGCGTTATCACCTGTGGCTGGACCTAGAATGATAGTAGGAATGAAAGGGGGACAGATTTGAATGTAACAGAAAGAAGACTTTCCAAAGAAATGGTCCCCATGTGGAAAGTTTCAGCGACGCAGCATCAAAAGTTAGGAGATGACAAGGATATTGTGGAAGATATAAAGATCAGATCAGTGGTTCTCAAACTGTCTTCCTCAGGGGTTCCTCAAGCAGCGAATATAAGGAACAGAAACAGCAGCAGAATGGGGTTCCACTGTTACTCAAGCTTCCTGCTCCCATGCTCCATTTCAAGCAGAACAGCTCCCCTGAGGTTCGCACAATGGGTTTCTGCTCTGGAGGAAGGTTTATTAAGCCACTGAACTTGAATAACCTCCGCGGTTCCTCTTCAACTTGCAAGTTCCAGGAATGAGTGATTCTGAGGTGCAACTTCTAAGAGGCAGACAAGGTGGTGGGGAAACGTGGCTCTGCAAACATAACCACGGGGTTAGAATCGTATTGTGTTAGTTTTCTATGGCCACAGAGCAAATGAACACAGGTCAGTGGCTCAACCAATAGGCGCTTACTGGCACAGTTACGATGGGGCAGAAGCCCAGGCAGGGTGAACAGTGTCCTCTGCTCAGGTCTCACACACTGAAATCCAGGTGCCAGCAGATGTGTTCCCCTCTGAGCTCTGGGTCCTCTTCCAAACTGGCAGAAGTCATCTCCCGGAGGCTGATGACGGAGCTCTATTTCCTTGCGAGCTGTTGGCAGAGACCCTCCTGGCTCCTAGGGCAGCAGTCGGCAAACTGCGGCTTGTGAACCGCAGTTTGCCGCTCTGTTGACTAATGAGTTTGCCAACCACTGACCAGACTCTCAATTCCAATAATTACAGGCTGTTGTTGTTCCTTATGATTAGGCCCCTACCCCAGTGGTCAGAAAACTCATCCTGTCTTAGGGCACCTCTCTGATTCTTACCATGTGACCCCCGCCACAAGCTTTCAAACAGGGCCGTTGGGTTCTTTAAGGCCAGAAAAAAAATCTTTTGCTTTGATTCTCCTTCTCCAGGGAAGGCCTGGACCCTACTACAGAGGGCTCCCCTATTTAGGTCTGGCCCACCCCCCATAAATCTCTCTCAAAATCTACGGATGAGAGGCCATATCTATATCTTCACAATTCCTTCTTCCCTGCCATAGAATGTAACCTAATCAAGAAAAGTGAAATCCCATTATCTTATATTTTATTAAACCTTTATTGTTGAAAGTATTACATATGTCCCTCTTTTTCCTCCATTGACCCTTCGAGGCCCTCGCCCCAGCCCCTTATCACCAGATTGTCTGTGGCCGTGGGTTATGCATATATGCATACATGTTCTTTGGTTGATATCTCCCCACCCACCCACCTCCACCTTCCCTCTGAGAAGTCCTGCCCACACTGAACCGGGTATGATTCTCCAGGGTGTGTGTATACCCAGGGGCAGGAATTTGAGAGCTCTCTTAGAAGTTTGCCCATCACAGGTAGCTTTTCCACTCTGATTCTGATGTTGGGCAACCTGCGTGGCCTCTCCATCACTCAGTACCTCATCCATAAAGGGGGGTAGTGATATAATAAACAATCAGCGGTTCAGGGAGGACAGGACAGAGGACAGGAACCCACACCTGGCTAGCACCCAAGGAGGATATAGGTATTCTGTGCAGGAACACACGGCATCCTGAGAGTGACTGAATCCAGTGGGGGTCAGATGCCCTGTGGTCCATGTGCTCGCAGGTGGGGGATGCTAAAGTGGGTCAGACCCACAGCTTCCTGGAGAGGTGGCTTCTGTCTGCACCCCTGCCGCCAGCTCTCCCATCCGCTGCCACTTTCACCATTTGGCTTACATCTCCTCTGCCACTTGGGCCTCCACCACCTGCTATTATCCGTCCTTTTCTCTGTGATTTCCCCTGTCTTTTTCTCCTTTCTCTGTGGCTTCTCTCATTTATTCTCATTTTTCACACTGGCAAGATTGGCTATTATCAGCCCAATGTCTCCCCCTCAGGCCGGCTGACATTCTGTCCTGCGGTGTTGACGACACTGGTTCTTTTTCTTAGCATTCACTACTCCTAAGCTCTTATAAGTACCTTTTTTTTGTTTGATATTTTTTCCTGAAGTTATTAAATTTTGACTTGTTTTCCCTTTAGGTTAACAATTCTCCTTTACCCGACAGATAAATCAGAAAATAATGTCTCACCTTTCAAAACAATTCAGCATCAGAATTTCCTTTTAATAGAAAAATCCCCCAGTACAGTTAAAACATTATTCATTTGCTAACAATTCGTTTGCAAAAACAATTTTCAGGAACCCTTCTGTTGTGCAGTGTGAATCATTCCTGGTTCACAATCTAGTTTGCCAAGGAGAACTATAATGAGAGACTAGCAAAGGGAATAAGGCGAAGCAATTTCAATCTGCCAGAGTCAACGCAAACAGCCAACACAGCTGTGGCTGTCAGCAGGATTTCAAAACACAATACATTTCAGCCCTGTGCCCGGCACACAGTAGGTCCTCAGTGGAAAATTCTTGCTTGGACCTGAGGAGATATCTCGGTAGCAATCTGTTTAACTGAATTGAAGATGTCTCAACAGGAGACATCCATGAATCCACATAGTCACTGTTCTGTCTTTTGCCTAACACCTCACTTCAACGTGAAATAGAGTTTTCAAAACAAACAGAAGAACCAGATGTAATGAACACCGTCCGACGCAGACAGCTTGTACAGACAAATGAGCTGACATGCAGTATCAGTTCCATCTCCAGTGCTCGCGGAAAACCAGGTGAGGTCATAGCTCCCATTTCGACCTGTTCTGTCATACTGTGTGAGCCAACGGGACCTTCTCTATGCTGCTTATGGAGGAGGCCGTGGAGGGGGTCAGAGGATCCCCACCACCCGACTGCCACCCCCAGTGCCCAGGCAGCAGGAGCTACCAGCTGTCACTCTCTAATATTCAACATATTGTGGCAGAGGATGTATGTGTCCTAGGAGCTGACGACCAGGAAACAGCACTGCCCCAAAGCCATCAGGGGAGATTAGACCACGCATACCCCACCGCCACCCACATACACACACACCTCAAAACTCATCACTGATAAATATCTCTTAGAGGCCATGGTTGGACAGGGCTCTAAGGGGTCACCTTTTTCATGTAACCGTCACTGTTTTCATGAAAAAATCAGTTTCCAAGTTTATTGCCAAACATCTGTCTTGTCTTCTAAGTTGCAAGCAACAGAGCACAGGAACCATGTCTACCCCCAAGACCAAATAGAGGGTCTTATACTCAGTAGACTATTTGTTCAATTAATAAATGAATGAATGAATGAAGTCTTATATCCTGAATGGCAGGAGTAATGGCAAGGTTTGCAGGGAGTTTCAAAATACACCATAGCTCATCCAGTCGCAGATTCCTGCTCTTCAGTCAACACTGTCCTAGTCATAACTGATCCGCCCAGAATGAGTGTCTGTTCTGCTGGCTCTTCTTCCACTCAGTGCCTTCAATGCTGGGGTTCTTTTGGGTTTCTGCTTTAGATAGTCTGTTCTCTTTTCCTTTATACACTCTTTGGGTTCCTATGTATCATTTTTACCTCCAATCTCCCTCTTGAATTCCAGCCTCCCATACCCACAGCCTAGTGGGTCAGTCCAACTGTTTGTTCCTCAGACCCCTCAAACTAAACAGCCTCAAAACCACTTCATTAACTTCCCTCCAAATCACCACTCCTTCTTTTATATGTTTACTAGAGGCCAGTGCACGAAATTTGTGCACTCGGAGGTCCCTCAGCCTGGCCTGTGCCCTCTTGCAGTCCAGGAGCCCTTGGGGGATGTCTGACAATTTAGCACTGCCACAGAGGTGGGAGAAGCTCCCACCATCACCACTGAGGTTGCCAGCCATGAGCCTAGCTTCTGGTTGAGTGGCACACTGACCACCAGGAGGCAGCTCCTGCGTTGAGCAGCTGCCCCCTGGTGGTCAGTGTGCTTCATAGTGACCAGTCATTCTGCCATTTGGTCTATTTGCTTATTAGCCTTTTATTATATAGGCTAACCATCAAGTACTCCTCCTCACTCATCTTCATTACTCAATCTATTCTATCTCCTCAGTGTAATCATATCCTCCTATGCCTTTCCATCCTAGCTTCCACGTTCTTAGTTGGGATAGCTTTATTTTTACAACAATCCTGCTTCCTTCCCTGCCTCCTCACCCCAATCTACCAGGTCTTTTTAAAACAGAAGCTGGGTTGTATTATCCTCTATTTTAAAACCTTCTACTGGCCCATATCAGCCATAAAAGCTGGGGCTCCCAGACTGGTTTACAAATCCCCCTGCCACCTGCAGACTCAGCCCCACCCCCACGAACCACCCCAGTCACACAACTCGCCACATTCCTGTGTTTGGCATGCTGGTCCCTCTACCAAGGAATGCCTTTCCTCCTGTTTTCCAGGTGGGGAACCTTGTTCAACCAACTCAGCTTTCCTTGAATCTTCTACTCCAACCTCTCTGCCCAGGGGGCTGTGTGTGCCCCTTACAGCACTTTTTTCTTATAAGGCTTTGTAGTTATCTGTTTGTGAGGACAGGAGCCTTATCCTATATCCCTGAAGTGGGACAAATCAGGGTTTCAATAAATGTTTGTTGGACAGATGTCTTCTGATGTGGAAACAACTAACTTAGAAAGACACTTTGTGTACATGAACTGTTAATATCTTAGGTGCCACCTGTACTATGAGTCTCCTTTCAGTCTGGTATTTTTGTGGTATCTCTACACCCCATTACCAAGGACATATGATAGAGGAGGGAAGAGAAGAAACAAAACTCATGCCCAGACTGGTTTAGGTCAGTGGATAGAGCATCGGTCTGTGGACTGAAAGGTCCCAGGATCGATTCCGGTCAAGGGCATGCACCTTAGTTGTGGGCACATCCCCAGCGGGGGGTGGGTAGGAGGCAGTTGATCAATGTTTCTCTCTCATTGATGTTTCTAACTTTCTATTTCTCTCCTTTCCTCTCTGTAAAAAAATCAATAAAATATATATATATTAAAAAATTTTTTAAAAGAAACAAAACTCATGCTTTAGTGTTTATACTTTTAGAGAATTGGGACATAATGCCCATCATCACAAGCATTTCAGTGGCTTTATTTTACAGTTCCCTTTTGACTTTGCAAATATGGAATGTCTGCAACATATGATGATTCGATTTACCATTTTTTGAATTTATGTTGATGCAAAAGTAATACACTTTCAGTAGAAACCATACTTCAAATTTGAATTTAGACCTTTGCTGGGCTAGCAATAAGAGGGACTATACTTTCCCATGATGCTGGGTGTGGGCTGTGCGCTGAAGCTCCCATTTGTCCCGAGAATCTTGAGGATTAACAGCCCCTACTCCACAGTGTCCTGTGTTGGCACTGTTTCTGGATATTGTGTGTTGTGTTTTCATGTCTCATCATGTCTACAAAATTCCCATCTGTGGCTCCTACTTGTGGTGAGAAGAGGGGGAAGGCGATGAATCTTGAGATGAAACTCAAGGTTATTTAACTGGAGGGTAAGTGTTCTGAGCACA
This sequence comes from Antrozous pallidus, assembly GCA_027563665.1. Lineage (NCBI taxonomy): Eukaryota > Metazoa > Chordata > Mammalia > Chiroptera > Vespertilionidae > Antrozous > Antrozous pallidus. The sequence goes on along the minus strand of CM050521.1, from coordinate 78,040,360 downwards.
TTTAAAGGAGGTGAGGCTAAGCTATCATGTTCAGCAGGTTATGTGTGTTCAGTGCATTTTATTTTATTTTTTAACACATGTTTTCAGTCTTTCAATTGGGAGTGCTAAAACACGATAATAAGTTGTGATAAACATTACTTATTAAAGTAGCTGATTTTGATCTAAGATATTTTCAACAGGTGGTATCAGGACGTAACCCCACCATAAATAGAGGAGCATCTGTAACCACCAACCACAATTTCGGAAGTACGATATTGATACCATATAAAAGAAAAGAAATTGATATACTGAATTCTTCAGGCCAAATGATGCCATTTCTCAAGCCACAAGCACAAAGAAAGGAAAGGAAGTGAGCCAGAAGGGGAAGGCTCTGGAAGGAAGCAAGCCTGGGGGGCTGCCTGCAAGGGGAGGCATGCACACACAGGGCCGTCCTCCTAGCAGACAGGTGGCAGCCTTGCAGGTCCACCTATTCCTCCTAATTACAAAGGACTTGGCTGCCAGCCAAGACCGGGGGTAGTGTCGGGGCATTTTTAACTCCTCACTGAGAAGGACAAGCAAGCCAGAAAGGATCCCTGCCAAACAGGAGATGGTTTGTGGCAGGATTTCAGACCCAGGGGCGAAGTGGGGTGCTCAACAAAAAAGAGCCCATTGTAGAAGCTCAGTCATAGTGACTGGGCCAACACTGCTGAGCCCTCGGGAAGGCAGGGAACTGGAAGGAAGGAGGGAGCCATGGTTCTCTCCCAAGATATCGCAGAGCCCAGGTCTGCAGAAGCTCGCTGAATTCTCACCTGACCTGATCAGTCCTTGGCAAACTCGGGCTCATGGGCCATTCGGCCAGCTATCTGCTTTAATAAATAAAGTTTTACTGCAACACAGTCATGCTCACTGGTTCAGGGATGGTCGACGGCTGCTTTTGCCCTATGGAGGCAGACTTGAGCGGTGTGACAAAGACCATATGGCCTGCAGAGCGTAAGTATGTAATATTACCTGGACCTTGACAGGAAAAGTTTGCCAACCTCTAGTTCAGAAAATGCCCATGCTACACCCCAGACCAACTGAAATTAGATCCTCTAGCAAGATCCAGGCGTGAGTACTCTTCCCAGGTGGTTGCCGTGTGCAGCCAAGGTGACCATCCTGAGCCAGCCTCTGAGAAGCAGCTGAGCAGCTTATAGAATCGGTTTCCATCTCAGCTGAACGAGTCACAGAGAAGGGTGCTTCAGAGATTGAACTTTGGGGATAGAAAGGCCTAATCTGCATCCTGACTCTGCCACTTATGAGCTATCTGACCTAAACAGCTCAAGCGCTCTCTACACCTCAGCTTCTCCATCTCTAAAATGGGCACAGCAGCACTACCTACCTCACAAGTTGGGAGGAAATGCAAAAATGCATGTAGAGTCCTCAGCATTGAGCCTGGCATTGACTGCACTTCATAATCTGTAGCTAAAATAGGGATGGCAGAAGCTGGGCTTTCAAAGGCTGCTGACTCCATTCTTACTTCGAACAAGACAGAGATTCATGTCAGAAGCTGAGCGATGACTCAAAGATGCCACTGGGAAAGGCCACTGTGCATATGCAGTGACCAAACTTCCAGCCTATGTGGGCAGGTGTGTGGTTGAGGAGATATGCCTCAAGGCTACCTCTGCCCATATCTCCCCTCCTCATGGGCTCCCCATTTTTGGCCTTTGCTCACATTCTGGATGCCAGAGTCTTTGCAGGACTCTAGTAGCTCCCGGTGAATGCTTGCTAGAGTCTTGCCCACCAAACCCCAAGTCCTGCTGCTTGAATTGCACGCTGGACTGCATCACAGTTGTGGGTGCCTTATACCTGCCCTGCAGTGCCTGCTTCCTGCCCACCTGAGCTCTGCTTCTGTGTCAGTCTGGGTTTGTACCCAGGTGACACAGGAGGGCTCTGGTCTGCTATGCACAGAAAACTTCTCCTTTGGGTAGACAAGCTGGCTTCTCGAGATGTTCCAAAAATATCTGTACTCCGATCATTCAACGAACAAGCAAAGGGATGCATCCGGCAGAACCATTGTACTCCTGGCTCAGCTAATGACCCTCACTAGTCAGGGAGGGAGGTGCCTAGATTTCACAAACAAGCCTGGGTTTTGCTCAGCATTAGTAACTTCTCCTATCTGATCTAGAGATGAGTGGTCCATCAAATGCATCACCAGAGTTTTTAGGAACTCTGGCAGGGTCTGGTGACTCACCAAATTAGGAAATGGTAAACCATGACCTTCATCAGTTCATTGACACAGGGTCATGCTTCCGTTTGCATATTGGTTTATGGCTTGGGCTAAAACAGGATCAAATTTAGTGACCAATTCCAGAAAAGTCTGGCTAATAGCATCCTAAACTTACACGTATAAGGAAGGGAGGCTTAGCCCATATCAGGACCTCACCCATGGGACCCTGTACCTAAAACTGGGACCACATATGATGATCTAAAGTAGATGGGGGTCAAGCAATGGGTAAGAATCAACCCCTCAACACAACTAGAAAATCCAGTGACCGGCCAGTGGGATATTCTCATTATAACAGTAATACTGGTACTAATGGCTTCCATTTATTGGGGCTTCCAAAGTGCCAAATGGTTTCTTTATATGCAATTTCTCATTTAATTTTTACAACCATCCTATGAAATTGGCAGAATTAAAGTACTCTCATAGCCACATAGCTTTCCAGTGGCAGAACTGAGATCTGAACTTCAGGTCTTACTGACTCTTAAGTCCCTGCTCTGTAATTGGTTACGCAGCATCCGCAAAAAGAGCCAGTAAGCCTCTTCTGTGGCATAATCTTGTTCCATCAAATAATGTTGGACTGAGACACAGAAACAATATCCATGCCCCGTGAGCTGCCCTCTGAGAAAAACTGCCCTCGAAGGTTGAATGCATGCCTGGGCCTTTCCCCTTGGGTTGGACCCTGTGTGCTTTTATCCCCAGAATCTCAGGGTCTCTTCAGAAACTCCCTATGGATTTCTTCTCCAAGCCCTTCCTCACACTGTCCCACTGGGGAGCTCTCAGAGTCTTACATTTGATCCCCCCAACACAAAAATCCACTCCTGGCTCAATACCTGTGTTATGTTGGGTCAACAATTCTCTCAGCAAAGAGATAGCTATCTCCTTTCCCCAAACACTGATGATCAAACATCAAATCTTATCTAAAGAGCACAAGACATGATTACTTCGGCTGTAGAGCACAACATTGTGGCTTGTCAAACTCAATCTAGGATGTGTCCCCACCCACCTCATGGATCTCCAGCCCTGCTACCACTGGCCCGAAGTGCTGCCTGGGGAACCAGGCTGCCTGGCCCTCGGTGAACTCTCCACCTCACTTTGCTCATCTGCAAACTGCAAATAATAACAACACCTCCTTCAAGGCACTGTGGCGAGACAGAAATGCATTTCATACGAAGTGCTTAGCTCAGTGCTGACTCAAGCGAAACGCTCCCTAGGTAATTATTATTACTAGCTGTGATTATATTGCCATTTCTCCTCTGATTGTTATTATATATATTCACTTAATCAAAATTAACCACTCTCCTTTCCAAAGGTGCAGGAAAGCACATGGTACTACTCAAGGACTGAGGTTTTACACATGGAAAAACGTCGCAGTATAAAAATTGACTTGTTCTGTTGACTTGCCCCCAAAATACGGTACATAATTTTTCATGGCCTTTGACATTTCTCCCAGACTTGACCATATATTCTCTAACTTAATCCCCACGCCAACCTGGAAAATACACTTTGGAGATGAAGAAATTGACTTTCAGAGGTGTCAAATAATAATAGTTTGAGATGTCAAGTAATAATCTACATATATAAAAGCCTAAGTGACCATTACAATAGTTGACCAAATGGACTGGTTGACTGAAATACCTGTAGACTGGTCGCTATGGCGTGCACTGGCCACCAGGGGCAGACACTCAATACAAGAGCTGCCCCCTGGTGGTCATTGTGCTCTCACAGCCAACTTCCCATGACTGGCCAATCTCCTGAAGTCCCTTCCCCCAGCCAGCCGGGTCCAATAGGCCCCAATAGGCCCCAATCAGTATTGGGCAAGAGAGCCCTGATTTCGCCAGCACCAAGTACCTGATCGCCAGCCAGGCCAAGGAACCCTAGCTGTGCACGAATTCATGCCATGGGCCTCTAGTAGTAGTAGTAGTAGTAACAACAACTAACACTTATTTTGTGCTTTCTATGTATTATACACTGTTTCAGGAAGCTTCCATGTACACCTTTCTATTTTCAAAACAACTTATGAGATAGATATTCTTGTTATACTCATTTTTCCAGATGGGGAAACCAAGACACAGGTTAAGTAGCCATCCAAGATGACACGGATCAGAGAGATAATGAGAATTTTTTAAAAATATATTTTATTGATTTTTCACAGAGAGGAAGGAAGAGGGATAAAAAGTCAGAAACATCCATGAGAGAGAAACACTGATTAGCTACCTCCTGCATATCCCCTACTGGTACATGCCCTTGGTACATGCCCTTGATTGGAATTGAACCCGGGACCCTTTGGATAGGCCGACGCTCTATCCACTGAGTCAAACCGGTTTCAGCCAGATAATGAGAATTGATCACTACAATTCCATAGGGTGGTACCCGAGGACCACAGCTGGGTTTGGCAGAGGACAAAGAGAGACAATACTATGGGCCTTTGCGATGGTGGCACTGTCCCTACCTTGCACCTCCCTCCCACATACACACACTGTACACACACACCCTCCCCTCCACACGGAGTGATCTCCAACTCACTATAAAACGTTCACTATAAAACTGTGTTTGTTACCGAACTGGCAGAGACCATCCCCCTGCCGGTCTGGGGAGGCCAGCGCACCGATGCAGGCAGTTTTCCCAGAGGACAGGGAACGGGACTGGAGAGTTCCTTAGGCCCAGTAAAAATGATGCTCCTGCTTCAGAACAACAGAGACGTGTTTTGTTTCATCTTTAAACAGCCTTGGATCTTCACGTTGGCTGCAGACTGGCTGAGCCACTGCCTTCCCTAGTGGGCTGAGTCTGGGCGGAGCGAAGCTAGATCACGATCCTTTATAAATCATGGCTTTCCATTAACGTTCATCTTGCTAGTGTCACTGCTGTCACTGCCTTGGTTAGTGCAGGAAAAGTGCAACTACGATTAAGTGAGATGAATCTCTACTGCCCAGGAGACCCCAGCCGCGTCAGTAAATTGCCTAGTTATTGGTCACTTGGCAAGCAGACTTAAGTGGCCCTGGGGTCCTGGGAACATGAAGTTCAAAGAAGCTATGAAGCGGCTGCTCCTCTATTTTAAAGCTTTTGGTAACAGTGGATTGGAAAATGGACCTTCTGCAATTTGAGGTTCCCATTTTGAAAAGCAGGGAAAGGCGACCACCTCAGGCTCTGGATGATCTCCTTTGCCAGTCGATGAGCAAGAACTTGGCCAGCTGTCCAACAGGTCACTCGGCGTCAGTCTTATCCTAGTTTTGAGGAATGTCCATGGGCATCTTTCAAATGGCAAGGCCTGAGAAAACTTTATCTGATTAGTTCACCGCCCCCTCCCCTTTTTTTTGCTAATGCAGGGATGTTACCACACAAGATGGCCACACACCGAACATGGAGAAAGGCAAGTTCACCCCCCGGGAAGCGGCTTTCAAAGAATGGTCTGGGGAACCCTGGGAGTCCGTGGTTTCTGAGAGGTCAACACTATTTTCATAAAAACACTAAGACATTAGTTGACTTGTTCATTCTTGTGCTCTCTCAAATGCACAGTAGAGTTTTCTAGAAGACACATGACATGGGATAAGGCAACAGACTGGATTTGTAAGTCAGATATGAGGATCCAACCATCTCCCACTAAGCCAGACATTAAAGAAATCTGCAGCGAAGTACAATAGTGAGACTATTCTCATTCATTATTTCTGGAAAACAGAGGTTTTTTTTTTAAATAAAGATAACTTACATTAACACTGAATTGGTATATTGTTTAAAATAAATTGATAAATTATTTTTAAATTTTCTCAGGTTTAATTTCTCCTATGGTAAATATTGGTTGCTATAGCCTACATGAAAATATTTGAGGCAACTTCAGTAATTTTTAAGAGAATAATAAGGTCCTGAGCCCCAACAGCTTGAAAGCCACTGATCTGAGGGACCCTGATAATTTTACTCTCCCCTCAAGGGAAGCCTCCTTCCCTCCCTGGCTCAGCAGCCGGGCATCCCCCTGTCAGGCTCACCACTTTCTTGGACTTGGGTTCAGGGTCTCTCTTTTGTAGCCTTATGACCTGCTTTGCCCCTCATCCTCATTACTGAGATATCTCTGTTCTGCCTGTGGACAGGCCCAGGAGACCGCAGGAGGGAGGGGAGGGAGAGAGATGCACATCTGTGCATTGACAACAGAAGGGAGCTGGATCTAGAGACAGCTCTGAGCTGCAGAGACTGGGAGGGAGGACATGCCTGTGGTGAGGGGCCAAAGGGGCCAGCCCATCATTCTGTGGGCATCACCATATGGAGCAAGTGCTCCCCTCCAAAAAGTGTGTAAAACACCACGACTGACACCAATGCCACAGGCAGAGCCACTTCCTCTGCATGGACCTCAGGACCCCTCCTTACAAACAAAGCTGGAAGTGTCTCCAACCCCTGTCAATCACGTTCTTTTCCATCTAACCCGCCTATTGGCAGTCATTGCGCTCCTCCTGGACACCGGTGTAAGGTGCTCCTGGGAGAAGCTCGAGTAGAACGAGACCTGCCCTCTCCTGCTTTTAGGAGCTGCTCATCAGCAGCAACATGATCATATGAGTTTTAACTCCTGTTTTTCACCTCCCCTGTTTTAGGGAGATCGTGGGAAAGCAAAGCTGCTAAAGAAAGCGGAGAAACAAAACTCCTAAATAATTCACAAGGCTGGATCATCAATGCCTGAAGCAGAAGAGTCGATTCTGTAAGAGCAACCACTCTGTTTTCCTTCATCAATGTGATTTCTTAACCTCACCTTCAAAGGTTGGCCATGGCTGAGAGAACCTGATTTCCTACCAAACTAAAACCCCGCCTGTCTGACCTGGTTACACTCAGGTTCCCAGGCAGGATTCACCTTCAAGGCTTTTTGGAGGCATCCATCCGAAGGGACCCCCAACCCAGGGGGCATCTACGAAATGGAAAGGGAACTGGGGCATTTTTTTTTTTAATTGCAAGATGCTTCATCTTTAACGTAAGCTCTAGAGTCATCAAGTTCTATGTTAAAATGGGCTGCCTACTCATTACTTGTTTATTCAACCCGGCCAAGACCAACCCTTTCACTCCATGCAGACAACAACCAGTTTTTTCAACTTGTCTCCTTGCTGCCGAGTCAGGCAGGGCCTGTCGAGGCCAAGGCTAAGCTGCGCTGGATACGCAGAAAAGAGGATGGAGAGGACAGCTGTTCATAAAGGCTCTCCAAGGCTCTTTCTCCACCTCCTCCCCTTTCGCTCCACCACCGCCCACCTCCTTCACCCCACATAATCATTTCTGTTCAGCAAGGTTTTGAAATTCTGGGAATTGTCACACTTTAAGCATCTTTTATGAAGATTATCAAGATCATTTGCTTTCACATCTCTTGCACTCTGAACATTAAAAGCCCATTAACTAATTAATTATATGCTTTTAAAGATTATCTGCACATAAAACGTTAGAAAATCGTGATTCCTATCACACACACATAACATTGTATCTTTTTCTGAGTCATATATTCTCTCTTTTTCCCTCCTTCCTCTCCTCTCTTCTTTTCTTTCCAGTGTGTTCTCCTCTCACTTCCGTTTCTCTCCCTCTCTTTCTCTCTCCCTCCCTCTCTCTTCAGTAACCATAATCACAGGCATGCTTTCTGGCCTTATAGTCTTACATACCTTTGAATCATTTTAAAAGTGCCCAATTTGAAAATGAAGAATGTAGCTCCTTTATTTACAAAGCAGCTTAAGGGGAAGTGCACGGGCTTTTCTAGAAAACCGAGATGGATTCGAAACCCAGCGCTGTGTGAACTGAAGCAGTAAGAGGACCACACAGCAAGGTTATCACGAGGATTAGATAAAAGAATGCCTTATAGCACTTTGCTCAATGCCTGGCTCATAAAAAGCACTCAGCAATGACAGCGATTATGCTTGCAGAAGTATTTGTGACTGAGATCATAATTCAAAAGAGGAAGAGAATTAGAATGACACACCCTACACACCAGAAACTGCTTCTTAGTCCATCTGTGTATTCAATGGTTTGACAGTGGACCAAGCACTTAGAGCAGTGGTTCTCAACCCTTTTAATGCTGCGACCCTTTAATACAGTTCCTCATGTTGTGGTGACCCCCAACTATAAAATTATTTTTGTTGCTATTTCATAACTGTAATTTTGCTACTGTTATGAATCATAATGTAAATATCTGTGTTTTCTGATGGTCTTAGGCGACCCTGCTAGCGATTGAGAACCACTGACTTTGAGGAACATCTCTGATCCCCAGAACAATTCTCTGAAGTAGGTAGGACAGGTGATGCTATCCCATGTGATACACCAGGGCATGATGGAGGGCCAGAAAGTGAAGCTTAATAGGGATTAAGTAGAACAGGACTAGTTCAAGGCCCTGGAAGAGGACTGTTTCCTCCATTTGGCTGATATACTCAGTCCTTTAAATTTATGGTCCTGTGTCAGCTCAAGAACTGGTCAGAATTGAAGATTAAAATGCCAAAGTTCATACTGTAAAAAGCAAACCCTCGATTATCCAACTGTGGCCCCGCTGAGTGAATCAAGGTGTTTCCTCCCTCCCTCCAGGAGGAAGTTCAGGCTCCAGGCCCTTCCCTGAGCAGGCATCCCGTGTAGGGGGTGGGTCCCTGCAGATGGCCGTGGGGGGAGAGCCAAGTGCGGGGACTTGACTCCCAGCAGCCCAGCTGTTGTGTTGCCATCTGCAGCCCAGCCCCAGGGTAGCACAGAGGATTACAGGCTGGCAGCTGTCAATTATCCCAGCCAGATGACTCCCCGTGGCATCGCACATCTGGAAAAGCCTTCCCTGGGGACTGGTGTAGCAGCATCTATGCATCCTCAACTCTATTATTATCTTCAAAGATACCCAGAGAGTATTATCTCCCAAATGCATAGATTAAGAGAAAATAAAAATGCAGGAAGTAGTCAATCATTTTTATTTTAAAAAATACTCTTTAGCCAATGTTGGTACACAGCAAGATACTTTTTTTTTTAAAATGGCATGAAACACAAAGGACATGAAAAAATATTAAGAATGTCTGATGGCATCATCAACTAATTTCATTTCCTTCTGTTATCAAAATGGATGACACTCGAGTCAATTGCATGCGCTAACTATGTATATTTTGTTTGCCAATCTTTCATTCTAGGGTTCTAACTAAACAAATAAAATAAAGAAGGACATCTGTCCCACAACACGCATAAGAGAAATATGCAGGGAGCAGGGAAGAAAAAGGTGTCATCATAAAACACGCAGCCTTCTTGATGGAAAAGAACCTTCTACAACGTGAATCAATAACTCGAGCTGCGTCCCTACATGCCCTGCTTAACTGGGACTTTGCTATAAAATCTGATTACTGTTATCAGCAGGAAGCCAGTTTGGCTGTCCTGCTTCAAGAAGAGTCATCCAAGTCACAGATCAGCCAACACACAGACTGGGGGAGCCTGGCACACGTGCTCGAGTCTCCTTGTCTGCTGGCTGGGGAGGATTCTGTGGCTTGACTCAACTCAAATTGTTGATTCGGGCACTGAATCTCAGATTCCCAGGACAGGGACACACTGACATCCAGGTCATGGAGGACTAGAGAAAATGCAAAAGGGCCCCTAGAGCTGAGTGCTTGGACCCTCAGCCCTCAAGTTTCTCCCTGGAGAAAAGTAGTTTGCTTTGTTCTCCTTTAATAACCCATTGAGAAATGTGCATTTAGTGCCTAAGCTGCAGAAGGTCCTGGGTTGTTGGCACAGGGATACAGCAGAAAGTATTCCAATGACGTGCCCGCCAGGGGGAAACACAGGAGGTCAGAAGGTTCTTGGTGAGAAATGCCAAATTAGTACAAGAGTTCCCAGTGCTGCCGGAACTGGGGGGTGGGCAGAGCTTGAGCCAGGTAGGGACCCATCAAAGGGGAAGAAACTACCGGATCCATATGGAGTCCTTCCATAAGAGATGGGCAGGACTTCAAAGGGAAAATGACTTTAGCTTCTCATCTGAAACACTGTGAAGGGCCAAATAGTCAATTTCCTGTTTTCTGAAAGATTGTCATTGGGGCCCGGGCTGGGTTTGAGGGTTGCCGAAAAGGAAAGGAGGGCAGTGCTCAGAACCAAGCTGTCACTCATGCTGAAGATGGGCAATAGTGGGAAGAATCAGGGAGCGGACCTGAGTCCAAAATCTAGTCTACATTCCCTGACTAAGTGACCCTGAGTAAAGCACAGTCCTTCCCAAGCCTCAGTTTCCCCAACTGTGAAATGGGGTAATGCCTGCCATGGAGGGGGCTCATTAGCATTAAATAATACATTTCAACCTTCAACATAATCTCTGGCACACAAATGGTCAATAAATTCTAGATTCTCCTCAACCTGGACTCTCCTCACACCATCTCTCTACTCTGAAATGACTGAAATGACTATTACTGGGATGGCAGGCCACGGATTTTTCCCGAACATGCATAATTTTAAAAACGTATCTCGTTGGCCCATTTGAAAAACAATATGGTCAACTTGAGATTTAGCAAATATATTCTTTCTATTTCAAGGTAACAATATTGCCCGTTCAGTATCTCATTGGATTATCCATTCTTTAGACACGTCTAAAGAATGGGGAGAGGAAGGAGGGGGAAAGTTGGGAAAGAAGGAAATACTGAGTCTCCCCTCTCTGGACCAGCTTTCTGGTAATGCTCAGTGAGAAAGGCCTAATGGGGGCCCAGTTTCCTAGGAAACTCTGCTACTATAGGTGCTGGGGCTGGGGCCTTGCTTTGTAGAAGACACATAGTTCTGAGCAATATGTCACACAAACCAATGGCATGAATAATATCTGAATAGGGTCTTTTTGAGGTGACTCTTCACTTATGTGGCAGCCAAGTTTTCACCACTTAAAACCAACTTTATAAGTTGACTCAAAACCTAAGCCTTTTTCTTCTGATGCACTCACCCACTGTGGCAAAGGGTGTCCTATGTACTTCATCTAGTTGGCATTAGAATTCTCCTCAGCTGTAACTCACCACCCAGGATTCCCCTTCCTGCCTGCTAGAGGGAAGGTTGTTCTACCGCCATCCTGGACCCAGAGACTCCCGCTGTCTCATTTCTCTTGTGAAGCCTCTTCCCATCTGCAGTCAAGTCCTCTGAATTCAGAGAAGGACAAGGCAGGTGCGTGCCTAAGATTTTTATTTAGTCATCTTGTCTTTGTCCTCGGGGTGCCTACCCATACCTCTTAAATCGTATACAAAGCTCTATGAGCTCATTAGCAGCCTGGTTAGCTTCACAGTCAGGAGCCTTAAGGAGGCAGAAGTAAAACTCAGAACAGATCCTTTCAAGAAATTTCACGACAGCGAGTGTTCCAGGAATGTAAGGCTGGGAGGACATTTAGGCCCCAATCAGCACAGCTTTTGAGAGACATGAGTGGTGACCAAGTGAGAGAACAAGAGTGTCCAATGGAAGCAGGGAGGCAGCACAGTCAGGAGGCAACTCGAACTTCAGAAAAGGTGAAGCTGAATAAATGAATGAACGTGCTGTGAAATCAGGAGAAATGGAAGGCATCAGGGTAGCATCATGAACTCTGCAGGCAATATAGCCATGGCACCTTAGAGAGGGGCAGGGGCCCAAAGAGCTGGCGGGGGAGTCCTTGAAGTTTGCCAAGGAGAGCCTATTTCATGCTGTGCTTTGTGACTCTCTTCAGCGATGTACAGTCAACAATCAGGCAACACTTGCTGAATCAGAGAAGCCCGAGTCTCGATGTGATGGGAAAATAAATGAAAGCTCTGGGCTCTATCCTGAGTGCTTTACTTGTATTAGCTTATGTTAGTGGTCGGCAAACTCATTAGTCAACAGAGCCAAATATCAACAGTACAATGATTGAAATTTCTTTTGAGAGCCAAATTTTTAAAACTTAAACTATGTAGGTAGGTACATTGTTATCAAGTTAATTAGGGTACTCTTTCAATTGCACTATATGTGCGTGCCCGCACATGGTATTTTGTGGAAGAGCCACATTGAAGGAGCCAAAGAGCCATATCTGGCTCGCGAGCCGTGGTTTGCCGACCACTGGCCTATGCAATTCTATGTGGATAATACCTTTGTGATAGGCAAGGAAATGAGGCCCAAGCAGTTACACTAACTTGCCCCAGACCACACTGGTAATTAACAGTGGAGTTTGATTAAAAGCCAGGGACTCCGGCTCTAAATTCGGAGTTCACTGCTATCCCACACATCCTACAAGGAATCCAGTCCACTGTGCAATTTCTTGCTCACTCTTTAGATGTATCCACCCCAACTGAATGTATCTTCAGGAATTACACTGGTACTATAACTTTATCAAAGATGGGGTTTTTAATTGTTTTGTCTAGGAAATAAGTACTTAAAGGGGAAAAGGAAAGTTATGGGCTAGTTACCATTAATTGAATTGGGCAGACATAGGGCTTTTTCTAGGACTTTTGGCCTGTTTGTGGAATTCTCCATAACAGCTACTTCCCACCCTCATGATTTCACTGTGTTTTGAGAGAAACCGTTTTGATGTCATTTCTCAAAGGATTGAATTTGTGATGAGACACAACACTCTCCTGTAAGTAGGCCAATGGTTTATTCCATTTAAATCTAGTTGGCTTTTTTTCCTGTTAACTGTCTTTTTAATATTTTAAATATTTTTTAATTTTTTAAAATTGTGGCAACTGCACATATCATCAGTTGTAACACGTTAACCACTTTTAAGTGTGCAGTGAAGTGGCATTAAGCACATCCACATTGTCATACAACCATCATCACCATATATCTCTTGGACTCTTTACTTTTTGGGAAACTGAAAATTGTACCCATTAAAATCTACTTTCTTTTTCATAAGGAAGGGTCACTTTAACAGACAAAAATAAAAGAAACAATTAGGCAAAGAAGAAAAGAGGCAGCTACATAAAGTCAACCCTCCCCAAAATAATTATATTCAATCAATTCTCTACACTGATTTCAAAAGAAAATGAGGATTTTTGACATCTCAACTGACAGACTAATCCTGATATAATTCGATTCTAAGGTGGTGTAACTTATTTTAGCCTAGTAAAAAGTAAGCAGTTTAAACTATTAACCTGAGGTTATCCACGACTGACAAAGCAGGGTTAACACTTCCTTTGAAATGTATTACCCCACTGGGCCCTGTGCCCAGGATTCTGATCTCAGGTTGAGCCCTGATCATCAGTAGCTCTTTAAGCTCCAGCAAAAAGCCTCATGTGTGGCCAAGGAGGGATCTTAAGGTGTAAGGGAGTGACAGGGGCTGAATACCAATGTGAAGCCATGAAGTAATATGCAGGAAACAGTGGGTCTGAAATCTGAGGCCACTTGAAGGAGGTGATGAAGGTACAGATCATCTCCAAGAAAAATGTGTCTGCTCGCACATGCTCACAAAGCTTACACCTCTGCAGGGACCCATGGCCCACCAGAAGCCCATCTTCACATGCTGAGTGCAGAACATGCAGGAACAACAGCCAGGAAGGAAACCCTGGGGACCACCAATAAATAATGAGCCAGCTTTTTTTTGTTTGTTTGTGTGTGTGTGTGTGTGTGTGTTTTTTTTTTTTTAAAGAGCCAGCCCAGGAGACTGAGCTGGTGCAGCCAGGGAGGTAGGGGGGAAAACAGCTGACGTCAAGCAATAGGAGAGTTTCAAAAAAAGAGTGTGGCACAAAGCCAAATGGTATAAATGGGTCAAATAATGGTGTTGGAGATAGTTTAAGAACAGCAGGACCTGTGATAAAGTTAGCTACAGCGGGACCCATGAAACAGCCAACCATGCTCTATGGAAGCGCAGGTTTGGGGATAGACCAAAGAAGAAGTATTGGGAGCAAGGGCAGAAAGCCCTGCGGAAGCAGCTAGCTTCCTTCCCCTGTATCTGGATAGACTTATGACCTGCTTGTAAGCAAAAGGCAGGTGTAACAATGTGTAGTCATCATCAGAGAAAAGGCCGGGGCAACAAAAGGCAAGGCTTCTCCCTTGTTCGATGGAACTTTGTGCTTGGAGCTCTCATGTAAGAAGTCTGACTCCTGCAAGGCTGCCATGTTGTGAGGAAGCCCAGTGCCAGTGAGTAAAATCACCCCTGAATGATTTCAACTGAGGCCCAAACAAGGAGTAGAACAAAGTTGTCCCCTCTGTGCCTTTCTAGAATTCATGATCCACAGAATCCATGAACCAAATAAAATGGTGGTTGTTTTATTCTACTAAATTTGATGAGTTTTATGGCAATAGTGGCTGTTATACTTCTATGCTGAGTTGTCTAGGTCCAGGGTCTATATTTGATTTTCTGTGAGTAGTACACTGCTCAGACATCAGCATAAGAGACTCTAAAAAGAAAGCAACTGTCCTTTTTGTCAATGACAAGATAAGGAAAAAAGGCTTTTTTAAATTAGTCTAAAAACATAAACATAAAGATGGAGTAGTTAATTTTCCACTTAAAATATTCAGTTTATACTTGCATGTTCATAATCACATATTGTATAAGATGATACGTTTAGAAATATTACTCTTTTCATTCCTACAATTTTAAAAACAATTCTATTAAACTCTTGGCATACATCTTTTGACAGTTTCCTGGCCATCCTTAGAGTCACTTTTGAATCACTGAATAGATTTCTGGGGTGTACCATCTTCAAATTCACTGACACAATTTGAGATAAAGCACTTTGGAATCTGTATAAGATAGTGCCACTGGAAATGTTATCCCAGCCAGTGCATTTATTGAACAGGAGGCCAGTTTTTATTTGATTATCTGGAGATAAGTATTCATGAGCATCACAAATAAGTGATCACCACTTCACTGCTTTTGGAAAATAACCTGAAAGGGCCTGTGTCCAGTGGTATCTAATTTGCACGTTTATGAGGGCAGGGCCCTCGAATAATCACTAAAGCTGTGTAAATTTGCTTCTGTTAAAAGTCATTCTATTAGATGACTTCTAAGAGCATGCAATGCTGGCATTTACTTTAGGTAACTTCGCGTTAATGAGTCTTGCCCAAACACTGTTTGTGGTTCAAAGCAAATAACGGAGCCACAGTTTTCATTACGACAAAAGATGCTGTAAGGACTCAAATTTAATACAGTCTTATTTTTTGAGGAATAACATTTTGAGAGAAAAACCATCACTATATTTGGATAGATGCTCTGGAAAACGTGGAGTGGAAGAATCATACTCATGACTTTTTAGGGAGATTGAGTTCGGGGTGGTAAGTAGGATCTCCGGGTGACAAGAGGGAGAATCTGGAGACCACGCCCTGCTGGGAGGAAGTCACAGTGCCACAGGTGAGCCTGGGGATGATGGGAAAGAAACTAGCGGAAGGTAGACAGAGCTTGGCCAAGTTAGGGAGGCAGTGAATATAGTGAAACACCAGCTCTACAGCCAGAGGGCCCGAGTTCACACCCCAGGCCTGTCATCAAGTCGGCTGGATGGCCTTGAGAAAGTTACTAAACCTCTCTGAGCCCCAGTTCCCTTCTCTGTAAAAGAAGTGTTGAGAGAATAATGAGATGCCATATAGAACATAAGAAAAGTAAAAAGCCTGCTGGATAGAGAGTTACTGAAGACACTTCGTCAAGGAGTCTATTATCATAAGTGATGATTGATTGGCTATGGGGGTTGGGGAAGAGGGATCTCTCTTCCCTGCAGCTTCTCTCTGAGTTTTCTTAGAACAGGTCATTTTCAGATATATTAGGCTGCATCCTTGCCAGACCAACCTAATGCAGCTATAATTTATGCTGAATTAAAAAATGGGCTTTAAAATAATTCCCCGAGCAAATGATCCAGGAGAACCAGCTTCCTAGCAGAAGATATTAGGAAAGGAAAAGTTTGCCCCCCAGGCTCCCACCATTTCTTTGAGCTGAGATCAGAAGCGGATAATGAACCCAGCCAGGGGCATGCTGTGCTACATCAGTTCAAAACCAGAAGGTGAGAGTTAAAATATTGTAATTGTGTTCAAACGGAAAGAACGGGAAATGGCTTTTTCCCTCCTCCCAAACGTTCATGTGCTAAATAACTTCTTAAAGAAGAACACTTTCAATTGAGAAAGAAACATGAAAATCATGTGGGAATGAGTCATTAAATTCCAGGTTTCTTACAGATAAAGTGTTCCCACATGGTCATATGGTTCTGTAATTCTGAAATAAAGTGAGAAGTCTCCAGGGACTGGAGGTCAGGACTACGTCTCATTCACTCACCTAACACACCTCGGACACACTCATGACACTGAAATCAAGTGATCATGTCTCATACGGCAGCATCTCTGCATCTAGAACATAATCCGGTGGGTAATGCTCACTGAAACATCACACCCAGATGTTAACAGGAGGTGAACGGAGCCCAGAACGAAAGAAAAAAAAGGCACCTGTTACAAGCAGACTGCTCTGTCTAAGAAATGTCTGCTCCAGCTGTCAGGACTTAAACACCAAAGGAAAGGCAGATTGGATTAGGCTACATTTGGAAGAGAGTTCCAGTAAGATGCTTGGTAGCTTCTGATTGCATTTAATAGCATTAAACCGAATTGGTTTTTGCTAGAAAATGGTTTTTGCATACCGCAAGCTGCATTTATAGATTCTGTCCTTACAGAAGGAATACCTGAGATGGATGTGGCCTGCAAAGAAAAAAAATGATGTCAATAAATCAGTCAAGTCCCCTAGAAGGCCTACAAAGTGGAATAAATAAAAGGTAGGATGGGGAATAAATCATGGTTGGGTTGGTTTTGTTTTTTTCCTATAAAAGATCCTTTCTAAGCTTGAATGGTCCTGCTAGCCTTCCCACTGCCTCTATCACACGGCCTGAAAAAATCACATAAACTGAAACGAAAGACAAAAAGGAAGAGAAGAAGAGGCACCTCCTCAACCAACTTTCTGTTTTGTTTATTTTCTTAAAGATCTTGCAGCTTCCTCCTTCCAACCTTGTGCTTGGGAAGCAGGAACCCAAAGTCCCTCGGTGTGGAGGATGCTCCTTCTCTTGCTTGCCTCCTGGTTAGTCCTTCCCACAGCCTACATTTCAGGGCCAGCTGGAGGGCCCACAGGCCAGGCCAGGGGCGCCGTTGCACAGCTGGCACATGAGGCCCTGGCTTGTCATCCCTGCTTTGCTGAGAGGGATGGGGGAGGCCAGGCTGTGAGGTGAGCCTGCTGGCCCTGCCTGGAGCTGCATCTCTACCTCACCTGAGCACCTGGGACAGTGCCCCTGAAAGGCAATGCAGAAGCAGGTCTCCCTGTAAGCACAAGCCTTTTCTACCCCATGCATGCTGGGAAACTGCATCTGCCCCTGCTCCTCCTGGGACTGTGCACTCCAGTCAGCAACACACTGTTCCTTTCTGGGTGCCTGCTCTGCAGGCTCCTGGGGTCTGTGGGTCTGAACTCTTCACTAATCATCTCTGGTCTTCCAGTCCCTCCTCTTATGGCCTCAACCCCCTGTGACCTGGTGGGCCACCTGCACAGAGCTGCTCAAATTGACTTCTGCGCTAGACACTGTGCAGTAACCTAGCTAAGACACTTTCCAATCCCCTTTGCACAAACCTGCCTGGACTACAGACATAAAGGCTAAAAACTACATTTCCCAGGCTCCCTTGCAGCTACTGGACTAACATGTGACCTATACTGATGAGCAGACCTATGCACATGAGATTTGGAAAAAGGAGGTGTTGAAATAGAATGCCTATATTGTTCAGTGCAGAGAGACTGGTTTCCTATAGACCTGGCATGGGTGATTTATCTGGGGCAACAATGGCAGAGATTTTCATATCCAGTAAAACCAAAGCTGAGTGTAAGTGGTAATGGCATGGAGTTACTACTAGAACAGTCCTGATTCTTTGAAGTTTTTAGTGCCTTGTAATAAACAAATTTCCCCTTAAATTTGTTAGGGTGGCTTCTGTTTGCAACAAACAACACTCATCAAAATAACTCCTTATCCTTATACCTTCATACTTACCTTTTAATGTAGAGTATTCCCAACTCATACTTACAGAAGGTGCTTTAGATACATTTACCAAAACTTCACCTGAGAAATGACACATCTCATAGTTATTCTGAGTACGTTTCATATTAGCATTAGCATTGGCAGTCTCCTCCATTCATTCACTTAACAAAATCAATTAAAGGGTGACTACGCACTAGACACTGAGATGATCATGGCTAACACACCAGTTCTTGACTTCAGGGAGCTTAGCATCTAGTGGAAAAAGAACAGCTACATTTATTTAGCACCTATCAGTGCCAGACACTGCAATTAACATTCTAAATATTTAATGCATATACTCCTCAAAATAACGATATGAAGGGGATGTTAGCATCTCAATTTTGCAGATGAAAATTTTGCTTAGAGAAGATCACGTGTCCATGATCAGGATTGTGTTTCTGGTAAGGGCTAGACCTGGAATTCAAACCCACATAGCCGACTCTGGGACCTGCCTCCAATATAGACTGCTAATACCTTGAGGGAAGGAAACAACATATTAACTGCATCCTATGGCGGAGGGCGGGGGGGCCCTCTAGTCCAATGTCATCCCTATGTCAGAATCCCTTCCTGGGCTTGTTGCTGCTGCACTGAACGAAAAGGCACTCTATCTGTAAGGAAGCAGGGGCATTTTATTTTAAACCACCACAATCCTCTGCGAAGTACCCTGCACAGTAGATACAACACAAGTGTTTGTTGAGTAATTTTTGTATTTTTAATTTTGCCACCCAGGAATGTGTAATGGAAATATTACTAAACTGTCAAGAAGTTTCAGGCATGCAAAAAAAAGGGTGTGTGTGTGTGGTTTAGAATCTTCATTGTAGGAAGCATCTTAAGATTGAACAGAAACTCAGAGTTCCAAGCCTAGACTATTGCATTACTTGTAAAGTACTTTTATGTCCCTTCAAATGAGTTTAGCTATAATTCATGCGAATCTCATGTCTTCTGTGTGTTCCTGAATCAGAAACCTCTGTTGGCCTTGCCTGCTTCCCTGAGATGTTCACTCCTTATACCGGTGAAATATATAATTAGGTTAGCCTCCTGTCTGTAACATTTTGAAATCAAAAGGAATTTTAACTCTCTTATAGAATTATCAAAGAAGAACCTTTTGGTCACTTAAGAATTAGGAAGAAAGCACTTCTAATCCAATAAATCTCCTATCTGATTTTAGTAATGGATCTAAAATTTCATTTCTGCAATGCAGATAAATGGCCATTTAAAAATGGGACCATATCAATAAAGGTGTTGCTATAAAAGCTGCAAACCGATGGCTCCCAGAGTCTCCCTTTTGTCTTAGAGAACGTCCTCAAACTATGTCTGGGTACAGAAACCCGAGCTAATTGATGTTTGTGTGGGTGAACAAAAGCAAATATCACTGACAAAACATTTACAGATGAACAATAAAATCATATATAAGGTTACGTCAATAACGTCTTGGCAATACAGATGGTTCAGAAGCCTCAAACTATCTTCTCTCGGCAAGACGGATGGAAAGAACTCTTGTACAAGGTTTAACAACTACAGTCTACATGTATGTGATTTTAATCCACATCAGAGGATATGTTCACTGATTTTATAGAGAGAGAGAGAAAGGAAGGGAGAGAGAGAAACATTAATGTCTGAGAGAAACATGGATCAGTTGCCTCCTATAAGCACCACATAGAGGGATCAAACCAGAAATCTTCTTGGTGTATGGAATGATGCGCCAACCAACTGAGCCATCCGGCCAGGGCTAAGTGTTACTCGTTTAAATTCACCTTTCTAAATTTTTTTTACAAATGAAGTTTTTCCTAGTTATTCATGCTACTACCATTACCGTGATAGTTCCCTTTTTTCTTATAGGTTTCAAATATTACATAAGTGAATGAAATATCTATATAGTTTTATTTGATAATTCTATTGCATACCTGGCACATTTGAGCAGCTATTAACTATAAGTTGGTTCCCTGGAAGCTACGAGATACATGGGTGAATAAAATGCACTCCCTACACGTGAGGAAATTATAATCAAGCCAGGAAAGATGAAGGGTTTAAAGCAAAAAGGCCACAGGACCCAGCTATGGGGTGAAAAGCATTTGAGCCCTGAGCTCAAGAACTCTTCGAGGAGGAAGTGACATCTGAGGTGGACTCTGAAGGACAGGCAGAGTTCTGGTGACAGGAGCGAGCACACCAGGACAGGAATGGTATGATGAAGGCGCTGCTCCCCTAACCTGGCTCGTCCACAGAGTCACACAGACCCAAGTTTCACACATGACATGTCCAGATTCCAGCCCCCAATGTGCTAGCGTGCCTCCCTGGTCCTGGAGCCTCCCTCATCCCCCCCCCCCCAATCCCTTGCCCCACAGAGATTTACTGGGCAAGGAGATGAGTGTGGGAATCTCCAGAAAATACTCCGGTCACAAGAAGCAGTCCAGGACTCCTCGCTGTGAATGAGACAGGAAGTGGTGGGAGAGCCCAGGCAGGCTGCAGGGTTAGGAGTGTGGGGACCATCAAAGAGTCCCGGGTGAGTGAATAACATGATCAGAACCAGATGCCAGGTGAAGGCACCTGGCAGTGGGCCAGAAGGCAGATGTGATGGCGAGAGACTCCTGGCAGAGAAGTAACTCACCACGAGGCCAATCACGGTCCCTGGGGGAGACGCGGGGCTTGCGCTAATGTCACGACAGCAGAAATGAGAGGGACCGATGGATGCTGGGGACTGCTGCAGGAGCCTTGGCTAAGGAGCTGGGGGCCGGACAGAGATGCAGATGTGCAGTGCATCAGCTGAAGCAGGTCTGACTGCAAGTCCGGGGCCCCAGGTGGTGGCTCTGAGCTCTGGCCTCAGGCTGGACATCAGAGGCTGCTTCCTATTGATCTCACCCCTGCCAACTCTACTACTGTCCGCAGATCCGCTGGCCCTCCCCCTACTGTCCGCAGACCCCCTGGCCCTCCCCCTACTGTCCGCAGACCTGCTGGCCCTCCCCCTACTGTCTGCAGACCCGCTGGCCCTCCCCGCGCAGGTGCCAGTCACACTCCCTCCCATCATCTGCACCTAAGTCAGATCCCACACCTGTGCCTCCCTGCAATGGACAGGCGCTGTCTCCAGCTCAGCCCCCTTCAGCCCCGGTCCACCCCTCCTGGCTGGCTGGTCTCAGCTCTGCTCTCACAGGCCCGGGTACCAGTTCCTCCCAGTCACAGATGCCTGAGCAAGGGAGAGCACACACAGAGCTCCACATGCAGCGATGCTTTTTCGATAAAAACAACGTCTTCACTAAAAGCAACAGCCATGACCACCAAATCAGAACAGCATCTCACTGACCGCCTGAGGATTAAGAGTTGGGAAGGCTCTGTGGTTTGTTTGACTTCGGTTTTGCTTTGTTATCCTTGGAAAGCAAAGCCCCAGAAAGGGAAAGCGGGTGGAGGAAACAATACAACAGTGTCAGTGCTCCTGGCTCCGGGGCCGGACTGCGATACAATAAAGGTTAAGACTGGCTACGAAAAGGTCGGGGCCTGCGATGCACCCTCCATGGCAGGAAGGCTTTGTTTGTTGGGTTGGTTTTCTGTAACAAAGGGGCTGGCAAGCTTTGTGAGGGGGCAGAATGAGCAAGTTCTGGGCCTTCCTAGGCCCTGAGCAGGCATTGCCCCATGCAAGGGGTGCTGGGTGGACTGTGTGCATTGGGGGGGGGGGGGTCAGGGGGGTGGTAGGACGCAGCTGCACTTCGCAGCAGCCAGCCTCCTTCTGGCAAGCTGAGTGCAGGAAGCAGGGCAGGCTGGCCTCGGGCAGAAGGCTGGGGAAGCATGTGGTCACAGGACAAATGGGCACTTGTTCTCTGGAAGGTGTTGGCAGCCACTTTCATGAAGAATGAAGAGGGAGGAAGGAGGTTGTGACAGCAGGCCTGGGTGCCTGATGCGGCCTCGAGGAGGTGCCTGTCCTGGCATCCTCAGGTGACTGCATTATTTGCATAAATAATAGCAATATTTGAACAGAAAATCCAGAACTCCACTATGCCAACTGCATTCTCTCCTGCTGTCCCTCTTCCTGGAGTTCCCTACACCCCACCCCTTTCTGAAATTCCATTCATCTTCCACTCCAGCCCAGGGCGTGACCATCTCTATGGCATCCTCCGGACACTCGTAGGCATGAGAGATCACTCCTTCCTCTGGTCTTGATCAGCGTGAGAACACACCACCACTGTAACCCACACATGATGCGCGATGCCGTGCCCAAGTCAGAAGACTGCCTTTGGGATGCAGTGGGCCTTGAATCCACAGCACTTGCAAGCAGTGGCTCAACGATCCCCGTGGAAGACACAGAGACCACACAGCACTCACTCGTAGGAAGATCAATGAAGACAAAGTGTGCCGGTATCGGCCTCACTTGGACCCTTCCCTCCTGGATGGAGGGCAGAAGCTGACAGTTCCAGAAACCTACTCTGGTTTTGCAACGCCCAGCAAATAAATTCCTTTCTGAGACTCCACCCCAGTGCCTATCTCCCCCGGCCCCTCCGGGCTGCATGGACCAGGACCAGGAAGAGGATAAGAGAACTCTGGGAACCTCTCTGCTTCTGCCCAAAGCACGAAGTAATTCTCTCCATGCAGCATCAGCCCCAGACGATGACCTCATCATGGGTGTCACCACAGCCTTGTCTCCTGAAAAGCAGAGAACAGTTGTTCTAACACCGGCAGAGTCTTCCTCTGTCTGTTGCCAAGGCCTTGGCACATGCTAAGTAGACGCTGGTTGCATGAAACAGAATTCTCTGGTCACTTTTCTTTAGATGTTCCTACCGCACCCTTAAGAATCTTTGTAGTAATAAAAGCCACGATGTCGGCACTGATGCATCCATCTTACACACGTGTATAGAGACCATACATCAGAGGCCCAGCTTCAGTGGAGAGGCAGGAACGAACGACTTCACAACTTCAAGAGGGGGAGATCTGAGATGTAGTTGAAGCATGAAGAGCATTTCCAGGAGCCAAGAGGGATGGAGGTGGAGGGCATTCCATATGACCAGAGGAGCCTGAGCAAAGACTTGAAGATGAGAAGTAGAGAATATGCTCAGGGAACTGCCCATCCTGGTCAGAGGCCCCTCCCTGAAGGAGCAACGTCATGTACTACAATCAGCCAGTCATCCCCTTACCAGCTGTGTGGCCTTCAACAAGTCCCTTGAACTCTCTGGGCCTCAGCATTCTCGGCAGTGAAATAGAAGTGATAATACCTTGCAGGGTTGTACTGAAAATTTAGGATGTAGGCAAAGGATGTGGTAAAGAATATGCATTAAATATATGGAAGAGCCCTAGGATCAGTGGATAGAGCATCAGTCTGCAGACTGAAGGGCCCCACGCTCAATTCCAGCCAAGGGCACATGCCTGGGTTGCGGGCTCGATCCCCATTGCGGGGTGTGTGCAGGAGGCAGCCAATCAATGATTCTTTCTCATCATTGATGTTTCTATCTCTCTCTCCCTCTCCCTTCCTCTCTGTAATCAATAAAGAAATATATTTAAAAATAAAAATAAAAATAATGGAAGATGTAATGATGATGGTGGTGGTGGTGGTGGTGGTGGTGGTGGTGGTGATGCCACAAGCTCCCTGAAGACACAGACTGTTTCTTACTCTTACTTGTCCCCACTGAAATACCTGCCATCCTGGTTTGCTCAAATTGCACAGGTACTAAGCATGTGTTGACTTAAATGAATTTCCTTGCTACTTTATTTCTATCACTGATCCTTGGTTTTTGCTTTTCTCTTTAAAGAAATGTTAGACTTTGAAGAGAGTCTATGGACAGTGAATGAATGAAACAGACTCGGCCTATCATGGATTTGGGACAGGGTCTGCAGGAAACTTGACAAATGCAAGCCAGCTGGAATAGGTTGCTGAGATTAAAGGTTCTACAAGGGAATGAGTTTTCTGAGGCTCAGGACCACCCCCCCCAAAAAATGAACAGGCTTTCAATAATCAGAGAAGAGGGAAATGCTGAAGAAAAGAGATCAGGTTACAAAAGTGTGGAGTATGTTTGAAAAACCATGATTATCTGGCCTGGCCAGTAAGTGAAGGAAACCGAAGACATGGCCTGAAAAGTAGTTTAAAGTCTGACTAACAGAGATACCGCAAGGTCAAGATGAAGGTCAGTATCTGAGAGCAATGGACAGCCATGAGTAACATGGCCTGGTGTCACAGAAGCTGAGACCACAACCCTCCGAGAGACCAGGAAACTAAGGCCAAGGGACATTAACTTGCTCAAAGTTTGGGACAGAATTGGGATGAACATGCTAGTTTCCTAATGATTAATCAGGAGCTACAATACCCATTGCAATGAGCTGACAAAATGTAGCACATACACCACCTCCTTATCCCAAGGCAGACATTTCTAATCGATCAAGGCATTCTTTCTTATCCTTTCCTACTGACTCCAGACTTCACCTTCCTCAACACAGTTTTCTAATCTCAGACATATGTGCTGTCCCTGGAGGTGACATCCATCAGTCATCATGTTCAACTCAACCTTGCTGCCCTAATGCAAGGACAGGGGGAGGGTGCTTGGAGGCTGGGTAAAAAGGGTGAAGAAATTAATTATTCACTGGTGTCAAAAAATAGTTAGGGGGATGCAAAGCATAGCACAGGAAATATGATCAATATAACTACATTGGCGCCAAGTGGGTCCTTGAAATATCAGGAGGAATACTTTATAAAGTATATGATCGTCTAACTGCAATGTTATACCCCTGAAACGGAATAACATTGAATGCAAACTGTAATTGAAAAATCAAATTAAAAATATGCTTGCTTTGAAATTCTTACAGAGAAGAACGGAAATGGCCCAGAGGACTCAGTCCCTTATGAGAGTCATGTGGTTAGTGCACCCCTCTGTGTGGAAGGTGAATTCTGTCCTTCACAAGCACAGACAATTCGTCCCCAGCCAATGAGAGTGGTGAGCCACAGCCCCCTCTGCTCTCTGGGCTGCCCTCAGTCCCCAGCACTTTCTCTTCTCCCTCAAAATTACAACCAAGAAGAAGGGGAAATCCCAGCCTCGGAAATGAGGGCTCAAGAGCATAAATAAGTAAACACATCACTTAGGATGTGGCAGGGAAAGAGGGTGTGGGAAAAGAAAATAACATATGAACCCTAGACTCAAAATCAAGCACCATTCAATGTTTCCTTTTTAGTTCAGAAACCACTAAATAAAAATGAAAAAAAAATCAGGAAGTCCCCTCCTTAGTGTTAACAATAGAACAATCCAGTGTGCTGTTACTCAGGGCAACTTCTTTTTAAAAAAGAGGCACTGAATGTTCAGATCCCCTCCGGACCCTGCTTGGTACTTGGACTTGGGTGCACTTTCGGCACCTAAAAATAGACCTGTGACAGCAATGTACCCCAGACAGGTAAATTCTGCGATTTGAGACGGGAAGAATATACTTGCAAGCACACTAACGTGGGAATTTTGGATTCTCCTCCCTCGGTAGCCTGGAGGCTCAGAGGAATTCTCCTTTTCTCTCAGTTGGAATTTTTTCCCACCCCAACAAGCGAGAACACCTACATGCGTATATTTTGCAAGTAAACGGTCTGGAGTATTTTAAGATCCTTCTAATTAAGGAGCTGCATAACACACACAAAGTAAAATTATGTCACTTGTAAATACAAGCATGCATCCTTTATGGTAAACTAACATTGGAATCTGAAACCGAGATTATTTTCAGGTAAAATGTTTCATTCATTTCCCAAAAGGATTCCCCACAAGATTCCTTTCAAATGAGGAGTTCTGAGTGCATTTTAAATTATTCAACTTGGGAAACTCTGCTTTATATATAACTTTTCAGGATTATACCTGCTCCCCAAAGTGAAGTGCACCTGCGTTAGGTAGACGACAATGGTCTCAGTGTGGAAAATGCCAGAAATGAGATGTGTCCTATGAAAAATTAAACATAAGGCCACCAGTAGCATATTTTTAAAGGTTGCTGTTTTGGTTTTTCTCCATAACATTTCCTTTAAAAATGAACAAACACAGTGAATTCCATTTTCTAAAAAGTAATTTCCTCCCCTTACCATTTTTTAAATATTAGTAATTGACTGACTACAATGCGATTTTAAGATAATGAAGCCAACTCACAGAAAACAGAAAATAATCATATGTAAAATTTTCAAGTGTTTCTCAGTAATATTTATTTCTATGCTTATTTATTGATTACATAAACAATAAAGTCATTAATTAAAAGGAGTTTGTTTTCCTGTACCTGAGAACATTTTTAACATGTGTGGAAGGTTTGAAGTTCATTTCCAAAGGGAAAAAAAAAGGTTATGCTATAAAAAGACAAGCATTCACTCTGAAAAAACTGCAATTACTGCTTTCCTCATAGAAATCCCATCTGATGCTTTCACTTCTTCTCTTTTCTTTCCCTCTTCTTAAAAAAGAAGATAAAGCAGTGCTGCAGGTTTTTCCAGATAACAATCAAAGAATCTCACTTCAGGATTTCAGCATTTAAACTTGAGCCTTTCATCCAAGAAGGCTCTTACCTAATGCACAATAAGCACCAAAGAGAAGTCTGTCGCTTTCTGAACACAATGGACATTTACTGTACTTGAAGGGTCTCCCACCTGAACCCAGCCCTCCAGAGTTCTTGAAGGAAATGATCAGCAGTACTGGGAGACCTATTCTGTTCCCACCAACACAGATTGCCGATGGCCTAAAATGATGCAGCTATCCTCCTTCTGGGCAGAAAGACCATGTGACGGCAGATGGAGCGCTGTAGAAGAGTCAATAGCAAGGACTCTAGAGGCAGCCTGCTTAGGTTCCATGCCTGCTCTGTCACTTACAAGCTGTAGGACCTTGAACCTGTCACTTAATGACATCAGAAGCAACCATGTCATAAGGACATTTTGAGAATTCAATGAGTTATATGAACGCACCCCTACATCGAGCCCCTTGGGACAACGCATTGTGGAGTAACCACAATATAAGAGTTTGGTATTGCTAGTAGGTTCCATTTCATATGAATCGCATGAGGTCACGAAGGAATTGGAGATGATTATATCAATTTTTTAAGTGGCTCCAGATTGATGGTAGCTCTCCTCTTGGCATACATTTTGGAAGAAAAAATGGGATTGTTGTTTTGTGCCTCTCATCCCAGATCGCACTTGCCACAGCAACCCTTGGTTGAAGATGGGCAACACCGGTCCCTCTTTTTTCCTCTTGGACAAAGCCCTTCAGGACTGGCCCCGGGCACTCTCTCCTGTCCCTCCTGCCTGGCTTTGACCTTTCCATCTCACTTCAAGCTCCTGCAATGACTAGAGTTTCTCAACTACTCCGTGCCGCTCCACCCCTCTGCACATGCTATTTATTTTCCTAGAATGCTTTCTCCCAGTGGTCTAGCTCTTCCTTTTTCAAAACTTGGCCCAGCTATCCCTGCCCCCCAAAAGCCTCTTTTTTTTTTAACCTCTAGCCCTGGCTTTTGCTCTATTGCTCTTTCACATCATGCTGCCATTTCTTTCTTTTCACACTTGTCTCCTCTACTGGGAGCAGACCGTGTTTTATTCTTTTTCTATACACACAGCACGTAGTAAAAGAACTGGCACCTTGCAAATATTCACTATATATAATTGTTGAAGAAACATAGGGTGGCTTCTACTTGCCTGAGATTAACTCTCTCCCTCCGATTGTCATTCAGCTGCTATTTTGCAATCTCTTTTTACCATCAAGCATCTGAGACACGGGTGCTGATTCAATAGTCTCTTCTTGCCTCACCTACGAGATGGGATCAATACTCAATCTGCTTTTGAAGTGAGATACAATATCAGGAGGGAAGAGGATTGAAGGAGGACAGGACACAAAATATTCTTCAGTGAGGTCCTGGGGAGGGTGTCTTTTCTTCCTTTCCAGCAAAGTAGGGTCCTTAGGAGCCAGGCTCAGGGAACAATGACCCTTGGGAACCTTCCGAGGGCGGGTGATTCATGCCTCTGCCTCCGCTCGGGGAAACCAAAGTGGACAATCCAAGAGATTCTGTCCAGGGGCCAAACCTCAAACCTGGCCAGTCAGTGGGTCCAACAGCTCCTCAGTGGTAAAGACTGCGGACTGGATTTGGTCCCCAGATATATTATGTTTGGCCCACAGAGTCTTGAAAAATGGGTGAGTTAGTTGCCAATGTTTGAAAATTAGGAGACTGAACATTTAAAAATCTAGATTTCTGGCTTAATTTTTAAAAGAATGGGCTACCCGTGGTCCCCCTCCCAGGTAGGAGCATCTGATGGGAGCCAAACAGTGCTGCCCCCTGAAGGTGGGGCATGTGTTCTGCAGTTCACCACATTCCCCACTTAGCTCTATTATATGAACTGCCTGGCACTGTGCTACTGAGTCTGCAACTTCCTGGCAGGGCTCAGCACAGGAATTCAAACACTGTTAGAAGGAGATGTGAGCTGGAGAAATCAGACTTGAATGTAGAAAGAAGCTTGGAACCAAGGGGACAAGAGCTTTTTATAAGATCTTAGTTCCTTAGGCCAAGATAGGAGGGCATATGAAGATCAGTGACAGATGGAGGCTAGAATTATCGGGTTTTAAGAAGTATGGCCATGGAGACCAGAGCTGAAGGCTTTATGGTATATGTGTGCATAATATAAATTCATATCTGCAGCCAGGACCTCTCTTCCAGACCCATATATCCAACTGCCTACTTGACGTGTTTAATGAGTGTATCAAACGGAACATGTCTCCATTGAACCACTGATCCCACTCTACTCTTCCTGCTATCACACCCATCACACTTAAGGCACCTCCATTCATTCTTCCAGTTGCTCAGGCCAACAGTTTTGGTGACACTCCTGACTCCAGCTTCTTTCACTCCGCTGTCTGGCCCATCAGCAAGGCCTATTCTAGCTCTACTTTCAAAATCTGTCCAGAATTCAACTCAGTGTCACCAGCTTCACTGTCATCTCTCTGGTCCACACCATCATTTTTCTCCTAGGTTGGAATACCCCCTGAAATGCTGCCCCTAATCCTGTCCACTTGCCCTGCAGTCCATTCTCAACACAGAGGCCAGAAGGATCCTGTGAAAACAAACGTCGGGTCACAGCACTGCTCTGCTTAGCATCTTCCAATGACTTCCTGTTCATTAGAGTGATAGAGCCCCTGCTGAGATCTACACACTGTCCCATGACCTGTGAGTCACCCCCTTGCACAGACACCTCCGTCTCTTCCTGCCCTGCCCCCACTCACTTGACTCCAGCCACCCTGCCTGCTTTGCTGCTCTGAGAGCTCCAGGCATGTCCACTTCAGGGTCTTTGGATTTGCGGGTTCCCTGTCTGGGATGTTCTTCCCCTTCCCTCCCCTAATCACACCCTTCATTTCCTTCAGACTTACTAAAATGTCTTCATCTCAGGAAAGCCCTCCCTAATCACCCACCTCAAGTCAACCCTCCTCAACACTTTACATCACATCCTTGTCCAGCTTTCCTTCTCTAAACTTGGCCTAGTTTTTGTTGTCTGTCACTCCCAGCTGCAAGATAAGCACCTCAAGGACTTCTTCAATATCTCGTTAAACACCATAGGTCCAG
Organism: Antrozous pallidus; assembly: GCA_027563665.1. Taxonomy (NCBI): domain Eukaryota; kingdom Metazoa; phylum Chordata; class Mammalia; order Chiroptera; family Vespertilionidae; genus Antrozous; species Antrozous pallidus. The sequence continues at coordinate 78,010,720 of CM050521.1, read as the reverse complement.
TGCCTGGGAGAACCCGTGGCACATAGTTCAATAAATATTGGATGATCAATAAATACTTGTTCAATGAATGCATTTATAAATAGTCTACATTTTAAGATCGTACTTACCTATGATCATTCCCAGTAGAAAAAAAATATTTAATAGTCTTCCAGGCAACATTCCATTCAAGGGTAATACATATAATAGGCCTCAAGCTTTCATTTTAAAAGTCCATGTGTGAGTGAGTGACAGACTGAAATACTGGAGTAAGTTACACCACATATACAACACGGCTGTGCAGTAAAAAGACCAGCCTGCTCCTCCTTCCTCTTGCCCAGGCCCTTGGATTCATATACAAGACACCGGGGGTAGGATTTTTCATGCACAGGATGTGTCAACTCTGCACCACAGTCTATTCAGTCCCTCCTTTGTCACACTGGCTTCCCCTTTGCATCTTTTGCTTCTCTGATTTCCAACCTCCAAAGTCTGGTCCTGAGGCTTTGAGCCTCATGGTCTCATCTCCTGGCTCCCAGCTGACCTCCTGCTTCCAGGCTGGGTGGTGAGACCCATTTTCCTCTCTACTTTAGCCTGGAGTGTAGATGCAGACAGAAAGGCACTCAGGGATGTTTTGGGCCAAGGTCTTTGCTTTATTGAGACGCTTCCCCCACCCCTTTCCCTTTTCCACAGGATTTTTGAAGTTATCTGGGTAAAGAAAATGAAGCTTTGTGATGACACCTAAGGATGACAACACGGAGCTGAAATCGTTATAACAGCTCTAGGCAAACACAGGTTGAAATGGTACGTCATGTCGGTCCAAAAATGCAGCATGCAGTGGGCTCTAAAAGGCAAGGGGATGGGGAGTTACTGAAACAGTCAGGAATCTGAGGAGGAATTTACAGACCTGCAAAGGCAAAGCACAGAGCCTGGAAATCAGCCACTTCCCACCAACGCCACGCTGAGCCATGTGAGCTTAGACATTGTAATTCTAATCACATTAGAACATTTTAGACCACATACATTAGACAGGGAAATGGGAAGTAGGCCATATGGAGTTATAAAGAGTTATCTGGCTCTAAAACTGGGTGGGGCTGAGGTGGTGGCATGAAAGCATTTTGGCTGTTTGGGTGCTGTCATCCTTGACACCTTGAGGTATGCAAAATAATGGCCCCAGCGACACCCCCCATGTCCTCATCTTGATCCCTAGAATTTGTGAATATGTTACTTCACATGAAAAAAGGGACTTTTTCAGATGTGATTAAGTTAAGGATTGTGAGATGGGGCAATTACTATAGACTAGAGGCCCAGTGCATGAAAATTCATACACTGCAGAGGGTGTCCCTCAGCCCAGCTTGCTCCCTCTCACAGTCTGGAGCCCTCAGGGGCAGGAGGCAACCTGGCGACCAGAGGAAGGCAATGGTCTCATCACACCTCTGCTGCTGCCACTGCCAGCATCACCTTGGCCTGCTGGTCCTGGTTACATGCACCTCAGACCAGTCCTGGGCAGCTGGGCAGCCGCCATCCAAGGCTTGCCTGTGCCTCGGCCGGCCTTGCTTGCCTGAGCCTCAGTCAGTGGGGGGTGCAGGAGGACCCGAGGCCCCCGGTGCAACTCAGGGGACTCCGGTGGCTGGCGCGCAGAGCGGTAGGCCCAGGCTGAGGAAGAGGATACTCTTAACTACATGAGTTATAACTTTCAATTTGTTGGACACCACAGTCAGGCTTCAGCTTCAGAGGAGGGAGGAAGAGAGGGATGGGTACCACGTTGGAGGAGCCTGGGCGAGCTGTCAGTCAGTGGGGGGTGCAGGAGGACCCAAGGCCCCTTGAGAAGCTGAGGGGACTTTGGCAGCAGGTGCATGGAGCAGCCAGCCATGCCCCTGCTATGGATGCCTCCATCTTGTGAGGGTGTGATGGTCAATTTACATATTACCTCTTTATTATATAGGATTACCAGGGTGGGCCCAATATAATCTCAAGAGTCCTTAGAAGAGGGAGGCAGCAGGGTAAAAGAAAAGATGCCAGAATAGAAGCAGAGGCCAGAGTGATGCAGGCCCAAGCGTCAAGCAATGGGGGCAAACTCTAGAAGCTGCAAAGGCAACAAGCTGGATTCTCCCCAAGGGCCTTCAGAAGGAACACAGCTCTGCCAACCTATAGTGTTATGACTATGGAGAACCACATGATGGTAAGTTAGTGTGATTTTGAGCCACTAGATTTGTGGCAATTTGTTACAACAGCAATAGGAAAGGAGTACATGTCTGTTCTCTCACTCCCACATCCTGTGCTGCAGAAAATTCTGGTGAGGAATGTCCCAGATGTTCTAGAAGCAGACTAAGGTAGAAGATGTTGAAGTTGTTTGTGAAGTCATAGCTCACTCAGTGGCAGCACTTAATGATTTACAGGAGAGCAACCTTGCCTTTGCAAACAGTCATAGCTGGCTCCTTGCAGAGACCTGGGAGCAATGCCAGCCACACCAGTACATGTGAGGTAGTCACTGAAACACAAAGATGGGCTTCAAACCAGTTCTGCGCAGTCATACTGGCTGCCCATGACTATCCCACACCTTCTCTATCACGTATACACTCTTTCCGGGGACTTTTAGAGAATAGTCTTGCTCCATTGGAAGGTAAATCCAAGGTGAGTATAGGTTTTATTCATTGGACCCAGGCTGTTCTTATCATCTTTTCTCATCTTCTTACAGAACACCTTCTCTTCCTACTCCTCAGGCTCTATTGTAGGTCTAACCTCCTTTTCTCCTCCAGGGCAAGTTAAACTCATTCAGTATAAAGTGCACAGTGGCCTCTAAGGGGCATTCACTTTCTTACAAAGATCAGAAGATTGCAAGCTTCTGGAGAACAGGGTCTACACTGAGCATCTCTCCTCCTCAGTGCTCTGCCTAGAATTTAGTTGGCCTTGGATCAAAACTTATTGAATGAATGAATGAATGAAATTCCACCAGCAGACAGGGCATCTGTGCTACCTCTCAGCACTTCCTATGATCTGGAGAGAAATCTGTTTGCATGACTGCTATTAAACCAACCAGACCTTGGACATAAGACATAGTAAGAGCAACAATCATGCTAATGCTACCTTAGCCTTCAAGTCACTTTGTAAATCACCAGTGTACTTATTCAAATAATAAATCTTCCCTAAAAATGGAGAATATACCTGGTAAGTGCAGAAGGACCAGGTGACTTGGGACACGTCATTGCCACAGTAGATGAGAAACAGATAATAAGGTTCTAAACTTTCAACTTGACTGAAAGGGAGCCTACACTCTAAGTCTCCTTATAGCTTGGTTAGTATTCATGGAGCCTTTGGCTACTCAGAATATCCAAGCATCAGACTGCTCTGACAGGCCATAGAGAATTGTCCTAAGCTCTTCCCTAAAACCTTGTTGCTGGTCATCTTAACAAATCCCATGAAAACCTAGGGATATGGTCTGGGGTCAATGGATGGCTTCAGTGTGGTTTGTGGGCCTCATTCAATTTTATGCAACACTATATTTATGAGCATTTGAGATGTCTCAAAGGAGTAAGTCTAAGAAAGGTTTAAAATTCACTGCTTGAAGAAATGATTCTAGCCATTACGTCTTGCTAACACGCAATTTATTTTTTTAAATATATTTTTTTATGGTTGGTGGTATTACAGATATCTCTCATTTCTCCCCTCCCCCCTCCACCCAGCCTCTCCCCACCCCTCCAGGTCTTCACTACCCTATTGCCCATGTCCATGGACTATGCATATAAGTATACTAGAGGCCTGGTGCACAAAATTTGTGCACTGGGGGCTGTCCCTCAGCCTGGCCTGCACCCTCTCCAATCCAGGACCCCTTGGGGGATGTCTGACTGCTGGCTTAGGCCCAATCCCAGGATTGGGCCTAAACCAGCAGTAGAACATCCCTCTTGCAATCCAGGACCAATGGCTCCTAACTGCCCACCTGCCTGTCTGCCTGATTGCCCCTAACCACCTCTGCCTGCTGGCCTGATGCCCCTAACTGCCCTACCCTGCAGGCCTTAGCACCCTTACCCACCTCTGCCTTGGCCCCTGCCACCATAGTTTTGTCTGGGAGGACGTCCAGAAGATGTCTGGTCTAATTGGCATATTACCCTTTTATTAGTACAGATAAGTTCTTTGGTTTATCTCTTCTCATCCCCTCAACCCCACATTGAGGTATGTTACTCTGTTCCATGCCTCCACGCTTCAGGTCTTATTTTGTTGGTCAACACGCAATTTCTTACAATGGTGTCTTTATTTAGTGTCATTGTCTCAAATAGTTCATCTTTAGTCAGTTGATCACTATACTAGTGTCCTATTGCTGCTCTAACAAATTAATAATATTTGCTTGCTTAAAACCATACACATTTATTATATGACTGTTCTAAAGCTCAGAAGCCTGAACTGGGTCCCATGGGCTAAGATTGAGGTGTTGGCAGGGACATGTTTTTTCAGGAGGCCCCAGGGAAACGAGTCCATGTCCTTGCCTTTTCCAGTTTCCATGTGCCAGCAGCCTTCGTGCCATCTGCAACCTTAGGTCCCCCTTGCTGTGTGATATAACCTATTCATGCATTCCCAAGATTAGGATGCAGACAGCTTTGGGGGTTGAGGGAGCAGCGACATCATTCTGCCTACCAAGCCCTTAGTATGTTCTTTTTTAAAAATATATTTTATTGATTTTTTTATAGAGAAGAAGGGAGAGGGATAGAGAGTCAGAAACATCGATGAGAGAGAAACATCGATCAGCTGCCTCCTGCACACCTTCTACTGGCTATGTACCCACAACCAAGGTACATGCCCTTGACCAGAATCGAACCTGGGACCCTTCAGTCCACAGGCTGATGCTCTATCCACTGAACCAAACCTGTCAGAGCCTTAGTATATTCTTCAAGCACCCAGATCTGTTAGGAGGTTTCATAAGGGATTTCGAAGATAAACTGTATTTCACAAAGTCCTTACTCTTCAGGAGAAAACAGTAAACATGATGGTAACAGCTGCCATTGTCGAGCACTCATTGTCTTGCAGGCTCCTTTCTAAACACACTGTATGACTGACTTAACCCATTTCATCTTGCAACCACTGGGAGCTGGGTAATATTATTCACATCATTTCAGAGAAAAGGAGACTGAGGCACAAAGAGACACTGTTGCTTGCCCAGGTCACAGGACTAGTTTGGTGGCAAGACGGGGTTACGATTCTGGGACGCAAGCTCTAAACATCCATGAGCAGTTTGTTCTTTCATACAACACTGGGGGAAAATTAAAGAGAAAAGAACAATAACTGGGTAAACAAAACAATATAAATCACAGAAATAAAGAAAACATTCAAGCAAAAAAGGGATAATGGAAATTAAGATAAACAAGCCATAGAAGGGAATATTAAAAAGACTGGATCATATTACAGACACAGGAGGGTAATTCAAAGAAAACAAGCCATGAATAGTCATTGTCACAAACTGTTCCTTTAAAATAATGCCCATCATAAAAATGACTGAAGTTTTCAGAGAGTGTATAAATAACAGGTTAGAAAGAAGCCTGCAATATCAGTGGCATCTCACATTCAAGGACATTTGACAACCCTGAAGTACGTGAGTGGACATACGCGGTTAGCTCAGATGGAAAGGGGTGGCCGCAGCCAAACCCCGACACCAGCAAGAGGGGGTGCCTCTGTTCTCACACGGACATAAACGTCAGGTGGCCCGTGGTACTTGCAGACGCGAAGCCACGAAAGGAAATTCAGTCTGGGAAACATAAGGGGGGACTGCTTCTTGGAAACTGTGTCTGTGGAGTGCACCTCTGCAGGAGGAAAGACAAAACCAAACCAGGAGAGCTGGAGTAGGTTGTTTCTGGAAGGGAGGGAGCAGCTGCGAGGCTGGGAGTGACTTAGGAGGCATCCTGTGTGGAAGCACAAAAGGATGAGACGAAATCTGACAAGGTGAGAATAAGACCTGGTCACAAAACTAGTGAATAGGTTAGAGAAACACAAAGGCGGGTTTTTAATACTTAAAAGTAGCTTTTAAAGGAAGCATGGAAGAAAGGGTAAGAAAAGAGAAACTCTTATTTTCCACCCCTCTCTAATTCTGACTAGAACAATGACAGCAAGGTCCTGAACTATTCTTTCCTGGCGATGTCTTCCTAAAATGTCCTCAGTTTACAGACCTGTTTCCAAATCCAAACATGAGCCTCCCCACTCGCCTCCACATATTGCCTGCTCCTTCCACCATCTGAAATGACAGGATTCAGAAACAGACTCTGGGGTGGAGGATGGGAGAAACGTTCGTGTGGTTTGTGTAAGGGAAAGTGGCTTAAGCTTCAAATGAAAAATATTATTACTAATAAAAATAAGTACTTATCCTGCAACAACTAAAGACACAAGAAACTTAATTATTCAAATGGTCCATGCAGGATAAAAAGTGAACAACAAGCAACGTACAATGAGAAAAGGAAACACTTAAGTTTAACTGAAAATGCAGAATGTTCAAAAAGCATCCTATGACTCCCTTAAATACTGCAACCAATCATCTTAAGTGCTAATGATAGACCTGGAGCTCTAACTTCCTCTCCAAAGAACCATCTAAAAGGCTAAAGTAAATAAGTGGGAAACCAGTGCAGTCATGACTGTCTTCCATGTTCCCCAGCAGTGCCCCTGCACCATCTTTGTGCTTGTTGAGAAGGATGGGTCATTATTGAGATACCTCTTTGTTTTTGCTGCTCCACATTTTCTCTGAAGAGAAGCATTCCACATTAACACCAAACGGTGATGAGAGAAGACAGCAGAGAATATCTTCAAAGGTAGACTGCAAAAGCAAAACAATTTTGGCAAAGCAAACTACTAATTTTAGTATCCCAGAAAACAAAGGAAGAAGAGACCGTGGAGATAACATTGCTCTTTGCATAGAAATATGACACCATTGAGCACCTTCTTCCCCCTAAGCACACACACCTTTCCTCCTACTGATGATGGATTTTGCTCATTGAACCACACTCGCCTTCAGTTCTTCTGCTAACATGTAACCTGTTTGTGGTGGCCACAGAACAGACACAATATTTAAACAGTGGGCTAAGAGACCCACTTCTCACTGGCCCCCGGTACAACCAGCTACGAGCTGAAGTTGAGTCTGTAGATATACAATGAAGGGAAGAATATTCCCCTGCAAAGCCAGCACAGCATTGTGCCAGACACACGCAATATAGCTGGTGGGAACTGGTACATATCCCGCTGCCAGGCTCATTACAAAGCAATCGACAGTGTGGTAATAGAAGAGGGTTAGCAATTCCCAGCTGTGTGACCACAGGCCAGATACTTAACCTCGCTGAGCCTCACTGCTTCTCAGCCACGAAAGGAGCATAATAAAAACGCTATCTGTCCGCATAAGATGTTTGAGGTGCAAAATGATTACACACCTGCATATAGTTTGTATAGGCAAATGTTGTCAGTACAATGTCCAGTTCCAGGTATAATAAAGAAATGTCATTACAGGAAAAGGAAAATACTTTGTAGGTGAGTCACACAAAAAGTCACGATTGTAGAATATTAACAGGAGAGGGAAAAGCAAAATGTGAGCCATTTGATAGTTTTTTAAATTTATGAAGAGCCTTCATTGAGCATCTGAAACAAAAATAACTGAACTACAGGCCAGCTGGTATACCTCAGTGGTTGAGCGTCGACCTATGAATCAGGAGGTCATGTTCTATTCCCCATCGGGGCACATGCCCCAGTTGTATGCTCTTCTCCAATAGGGGGAGTACAGGAGGGAGCTGATCAATGATTCTCCTCATGGGTGTTTCTATCTCTCTTTCCTTCTCCCTTCTTCTCTGAATTCAAAAAAACATATACATTTACAATAACTGAACTACAAATAAAAGAAGATGAATTGGATTTATACTGTATCGTGAAGGATTTAGGTAAGTTATCCTTACAAAGAATTTTTGGTTACAAAGAGTGGGAATGCAGCGAGACAATACAATCTTCATCCCTACAGTTCTTTACTAACTGAGCAAATAGTTTCCTGAGACAACAGAAGTACAATCATTCTAGAAAAGAGGCAAATGAATTTCAATTGTCTTCTAAAGTCAAGCTAGCCTTACAGTCACTGTGACAGTACTTAATTCTGCCGGTGATGTGAAGGCCACCAACAATGGCCAGGCTCTGACAAACTGCACTTACAACAACAGGTGGCAGCTGGGTTTGGCCAGTAGGCTATAGTCTTCTCACCCCTCATCTATAGGTTCCATCCAGTCCTAGGATTCTAATCCCTAAAACCCAGCTGTAGCAAATGCTAACAATTAAACCAAGTGAAAAAGACCACCATCCTCGGTATAGTATGTCACTGGAATGGATGCCACCCTTTCTAGATAGATCTTGAGAATATAACTAATTGATCTTCATAATCAGCTCATTAGGATAATATATCATCGGTGCTTTTTAACTTCGTAGCAAAACATACCCATGTTTACATATGTTTATGGCTGTACCATCCAAGTGTATAATATTACAATCTGGTGCAGTGGGAAGCATATGCCACATGCTCGCTCGGCTTCATCTTTTCTGCCAATGGGAAATGTTTTTTAAAAAGGTAAAGATGTGCGTGGGAAGATACTCCCTTTGTCCTTTTTCTACGTTAACTCTTTCATCTCAGCCTTCTTCCTAGCCCCACCTTGCTCTTGCAGAGAAGACTAAAGAGGCATCCCCACCTAAGGAGGAGGTCAAGACTAGACAGGGCTGGGGTGGTGGGAGTTGTAAGGGTTAAAACTGGATATCGATTCCACCCTGGAGCCCATGGGCCAGAGAGGAAGCACGTCACTTGGCTCGGAAATCAGGCCAGACTGGAACAGAGTGGGCGTGAAATGAGAGTTCAGGAAGGAGAACCTGGCGCTGGGGCCAGAGGCTCACTCATCTGGCTCCCTGCCTGAGCGACGTGGGTGGATTGGCCTCCCTGAAACCCGGGGTCATAGGAGACAAACCACCCCCTTTACTACTGTGCCTGCAGCCGAATCACCGTGGACTTTGATCACATCAAATTCTCTGCCTTAGTGTATTTATTTCCTGCTATTGCCCAGTGGGAAGGCTGTGATTTCTTTTTATCCTAACAAGTGAAATGAATAAAAAATTATTGGCCTACTCATTCTAAAGGTGTAACACATGCACACACACGTATGTATATTTATATTACCACATATATACATATATCTATATATTTATTTTTCTGTGTACATGTTATTTTTAAGTAGCTTTTCTGTGAATTACAAGCAATGATTTGGTAGGTACCCTGAGTTTAAGCAACTTGATATCATGTTTGTTTAGCACTTAAAAACAGAGAGCTGAAAACTTATTTGTTGTACAACCCGAGGCCTCAAATTTAACAATAATCTTATTGGGTGCCAGCATCCATGGCTGAACAAAGGTTTTGCAGCCTGGATATATTCCCAGGATAAAATAAAGAAGGATAAAACAAAGAAGGAGGGAGGTTCTTTTGAACTTGGACTACAGATTTTAGGCTAGTATTATTTGAGGTCATATCTGTTGTCAGTGACAGTTGACAGAATTCCAACTGGGTTAGCTAAAGGAAGAAAAGCTGTCCTGGCTATCAGGCCAGGGAGAGCTAGGGCCGCACTGGATTCAGCTTCAGACATGGTGATGGACTCGGTTCTCCATCTCCCATTCCAGTGCCCACATGGTATGGTCTATCTCATGTCCAGGAGGTGAGTGCACAACGACTAGTTTATTTATTTCATTTATTATTTTTTTTTAAATTTTGTTCCTTTTTTTCAATCCTTACCCAAGGATATTATTTCTATTGATTTTTAGAGAGAGTGGAAAGGAAGGGGAGAGATAGAGAGAAACATCTATGTGAGAGAGACACAGATTGGTTGCCTCCCACACGCCCCCCCTTCCGTCCAAGGGCCAATGCTCTATCCACGGAGTCACACCGGTCCAGGCATGATGACCTCAGTTTAAATAGGACAATTCCACTGGGGTCATGTGCCTTTCCCGGTCCAGTTCCGTAAGCTGTTCTTAGTGAGCTGGAGTCACCAGCCAACCTCAGAAACTACAGACCTGTGTGGACTGAGGGAGTTAGAAAAAGTGGGCACCCTATAAAGAAATGGGGAATTGTACCCCAAGAATTGGAAATAACTCTGGTCAGTGGACAACCTTATCAAGGGACTCAATGGCTCTTCGCTATGGAGCAAAACAACTTAATAGCATATAAGTGGCTTCTGGTAGGAAGGAGATCACTTAGATGGGAAAGTGAATCCAAGTCAACAAAGCATGAACATGGAGATGTTGATGGTGGATGTGGGCTACAGAGCTCACCCAGCCAGGCATGGGGGAGATAAGAGACTCCGCCAAAGTCGCAGTCTGTGCTGATGCTGACTGAGCAACCACCCTGTGCAGTCCCAGAACATTCTAACCAGCTGTCAATGGCATGGCGAGTCCCATCACAAAATTCCTATTGCTCCCTTCATAAGCTCAGAAACATGGACGCGTGCATTACAGCTTCTGAAAACTCCAATGCCCTCTACCTCTCCCCCAGCTTCAGGAAGCCTTTCACAGCCTCTACTTTGTACACAAGCAAAGTAAAGACAGGTTAAGAAATTCACTTTAGGGGAAACAAAATCTCCTTTATTATCTTCTTTTGAAAAAAAAATATTTTATTGATTTTTTACAGAGAGGAAGAGAGAGAGATAGGGAGTTAGAAACATCAACGAGAGAGAAACATCGATCAACTGCCACCTGAACACCTCCTGCTGGGGATGTGCCCACAACCAAGGTACATGCGCTTGACTGGAATCAAACCTGGGACCTTTCAGTCCGCAGGCTGAAACTCTATCCACTGAGCCAGACTGGTTAAGGCTCCTTTATTATTTTCTTTATGTTAATTATTTGGGGCATACATGGAGAAAGTTAAAAGCAAAATTAAGATCTCTGGGATAATTCCAGAGAAAACCTAAAAAGTCATCCCATAAGTAAAATTAGTCTGAATTTTATTCTGATATGTATAAATTTACTTTTTTTTTTTTTACTTTAAAAGTCTTCAGTGATTTTCAACTCGCTGCTTTGAGCCAATATCTTAAAATATACAGACCCAACCCACTTCTCAGGACCACCATGGAGAGCTGATAAACAGGATAAGGCATGATGACATTTCCAAGGAAAAACTAAGACAGCAACTGCCTTCACATCAGGAAATAACTGTCCATTTTTCTTTTGCAAACATCGCATTCAATGAGCTGCTTTTCTGGCTGGCTATTCAAATCAGTGACTCATGCTCATATTTCAGGCCCCCTTGCTCTGCAGGCTGGTCCATCTGAGGCTTACCTAGCTTACTGACATCATGGAAGTTTCCAAACAGTCTAACTGCTCTAGGACTTTGGTTTCTTTTCCCCACTTATCATCACAGGTTTCTGATAGATCATTTGAAAATGTTAAATTTCCCTTTCTTTGTCAAAGTGTTTGGAACGCTGTGGGCAATCAATTGAGAAAAGACAGCTCATTGTTCTATGTTTTCCCCCTCACAGAGAATTTATGTCTCAAAAGATATTTTTAAAAAAGAAAGATTATTTAATATATGGCTCCCTGGCCAACCCAGAAACTGCTATAAATTCAGAATTCATTCTTGTCTGATGTTCTTAATTACAAGATAAGTAATCTTTCTACATTTGTTTAATTTCGCCTATTTATCTTCTCAAGTGGAAGGACACAGAGCAAATACCATTTGGGGAGTTTTATTAATAAAGCCATAATCCCCTGGCTTGTAGGACATGTCTCAGAATGAGGCTTTAACTACAGCCAAGCTCAGTGACTGTAACACCCACTTAGGAATTAGAACTGTCTCCCCAGGTGAGGTAAGCCACCTTTTCCAGTGATTAGTAGGGACTCCTTAAAATGGGCCTCAGAGCTCACAGCACATGATCAGCTTCAGTCTCCTGCCTTAAAGATGTAGCAAGGATGCCCTGGCTGGGATGTGGCTTAGCTGGTTGGAGCATCATCCCATGCACCGTAACACTGAATGTTTGATTCCTGCCTTGGGCACCTACCTAGGTTGCAGGTTTGATCCCCAGTCAATTGGAGTACCTATGGGAGGCAGACAACCAATGTGTTTCTCTTTCACATCGATGTTTGGCTTTCTCTCTCTCCCTCTAAAATCAATTTAAAACAAAAAAGTAGCAAGGATAATCAGCTTTGCCATATTTCTGGACTAGTATTTCCATATCATGAAAAGTTAGGTTAGGAAGCCAAAAGAGATGATAAACTACAGTACTAATGTCCTATAGACACTAACTGGTTTTTCAAAGAGAATCTTTGGAGATTTTATGCTAAACATATAGTTATGTATCTCCCTACAGATTGACAGTCAGAACACACACAAACACACACACACACACACACACACACACACACACCCCTTTTTCACACAGCATTGGTTGACTGATCTAGGAACTTAATATAGACAATATATAATACTGTCTATCTTAGATCCCATATATAAAAGTACAACAGCTACTTCATGATGAAGTTTGCATATTTGATAGCTAACGTCTTTCTGGGCTAATCTGCCATGCCCACATACAACCAGACAATATTATAAGTAGGCCACATTTTCCCCCTCTTGATTTTGACAAATTATGGATTACTGTAAATAGTTTGTGAAGCGTGTGGTGAGAATCAGGAAAGAAGATCACATTCTTATTCCATCTGCTTTAAATCTATAAGGAGTTTGACAAGGGCTCCGTCTCAGACTTTCCGAGCCCCGGCTTTGGCAGTTCCCAGCAATGAAAAGCAATCTTGCTGTGATTGAAAAGGGAGGTGTCCACCCAGGCAAGCTACAAATTGCCAGCAGAGGGGATCGCCTTGTAAATTACCTCCCAAGCCCCAATAAATTCTCCCGGATGGAAATCTGCCTTTATCCTTATTTTCTATCTCCACGAGACAATATGTGTTTTACTCATTATGAATCATCCTCTCCATTCCTTTCGGCTAAGGCAAAGGAGAATGAGCAAAATGTACTTACAGGCTGTGCTACACCGGGCTCTGCTTATGAGAGAAGATGTGTAACAAATAAGACTGTCACATGAAAGGCATGACTTGTCATGAAAAAATACTTGCCTTTGAATAGCACTTTACCAATCTAAGACTATTTTTTGTCTTTGTTTTTTGTTTTGTTTTGTTTCGTTGTTGCTTTGTTTTTCAGATTTTATTTATTTTAAACTTATCTTTATTGTTGAAAGTGTTACAGATATATCCTTTACCCTCTGTCCATGGACACCCTCCTTGAAGTCCTGGCCAAGGGGCTCAGTTGGTTGGTGCATCACCCTATACATCAAAGGTGGCATTAGATTCTTGGCCAGGGCACATTAAGCATGTTGCAGGTTGAATCTCTAGTCAGGGCATCTGTGGGAGGCAACTGATAGATGTTTCTCTCTCTCTCTCTTTTTCTCTCTCTCTGTCTGTCCCTTCCTCTCTCTTGTCTATATACTAACGGTCTGGTGCATGGATTCGTGCACTGGTGGGGTCCCTTGGCCTGGCCTGCACCCTCTTGCAATCCAGGACCTCTTGGGGGATATTGGAGAGCTGGTTTCACCTGATACCCACGGGCCAGGTTGAGGTACCCCACCGGTGCACAAATCCCTGTACTGGGTCTGTAGTATGCATATAAGATATTTGGTTAATCTCTTCCTGCCCTCTCCCTCCCCCCTTCCCTCTGATAGTCATCAGTCTGTTCCACATTTCCATGCCTGTGCATTAAGCATCTGCCTCCTGGTGGTCAGTGCACATCATAGCTACTGGTCAAACAGTTGAATGGTCGCTAGGCTTTTATATAGAGAGATATGAAAGTATATGAAAAATGCTCTAACTTTAAATCTTCATATGGATTAGCTGTTATAGGCATTTCAGTTATTTCTCACAATATTTTTTGGTAAGTAGAGAAGATACAACATGCCACAGTTTCTGCATATACTTAAAACTGAGACAAAGAGAGGTAAAGTGATCAGGATCATAGAGTTACTAACGACAGAAATGGCTTCTGATGTTCTCTCCTGCAATTTTTCCTCAAACAATTAAGGGTTTTAGAAATAATCCCGGTTTGTGCATTCAAGAAACAGAAAAAAAGTTGTATGATGAGGTTTATTCTCATCATAATTGAGTTATGTTACAAAGGTTAGTTATAAACCTTAGTTGAAACTTAGTAGTATCTGACTATGGCCTATATGTCTATCTTTTTTAAAATTATATTTGCTGTAGTCACATTTAGCATCACTTAATCAGAAATCATTTTATAGCTTTTCACAACTGGAGCATTTCTGGTGAAAAAAGTTAAGAATAAAGGGCTTCTGAATTGAGACAGAAATTCTACCCAATTGTTCCTCTTTCAGGTAAGTGGCCCTCAGGATGGTGTGACCCGGGGACATCCGTGGAAACTGTCTCTCCCATCATGCTTGTTTGCTGCTTTGCTACTGCAGTGGTTTTAACAGTCTGGTCAAACGTAACGAGCATTTTCTTGATGAAATGCTTCTATTCTTGAAATGGAAAAGCATTGGATGTTACTGCCTGCAGAGTTTGAAAGAATCAACTCAATAGAGTTTTAAGTCATGCGAGTGGCATGGGTACATCACAACTGGAATTCTCATACATGGCAGGGAGGAAGTATACACTGTAAGACCGCTTTGGAAAACTGTTTGGTGGCATCTCATAGAGTTGAGGATACACATACCCCGGGAGCTAACAATTCCACCTGTGGGTATCTACACGGCAGAGAGTGTCCATATGTGCACATACAAGAATATGCATAGCAGCATGTGTTTGTAGGAGGGCCAACTGTAAATAAGCCAAGAGTCATCAGAAGTAGAATACAAAAGTACACATAAATATGTAGAAATTGGATTATTCTACAACAGTGACAAAGAATGAACCACACGTAGACACAATATATAGATGAATCTCAAGACATAATGTTGAGTAAAAGAATCTAGACAGGAAATAGTAAATAAGTGCGTATTGTGGGATGTTGTGCATATAAAATTCAAACAGAGATCACTTACCCTATGGTGAGAAAGTCAGAATAGTGGTTATCTTGGGAAAGGGTAGAAATGCAAATCAGTGTTTCATTGGAAGGCCTGAGTGGACCGGTTATATCTATCAATAGTATTAAAACCTAACTTTCACTTAATAAATGTCACCTAATAAACTCAAGTTAAAGAAACAGATCTCATCCAGCCAGTGTGGCTCAGTGGCTTAGTATCGACCCATGAACCAGAAGGTCATGGATTGATTCCTGGTCAAGGCACATGCCTGAGTTGCTGGCTCAATCCCTAGCCGGAGGCAGCCAATCAGTGATTCTCTCTCATCACTGATGTTCCTATCCCTCTCTCCCTTCCCCTCTCTGAAACCAATAAAAACAAACACACACAGATCTCTTAATGGGATACTCCCTTTCCACTGAGTTATTGTGCGATACCATCCGTCCTCAGGCCCACCGTCACCAAGCATGACTTGTGCTTCCAGCATTGCTATTACACTGAGGAAGGAAAAGAAGCCAGCTCCAGAGCTGAGCAGAAGGTGCTGCTTTGCTGGCAGGGCTCAGGGTTCCAGAGGCGTAGGTGGGAGTGGATGTCACCGTCCCAAATAAGACTAAACTCACCCAGGGCCATTTACAGCTTTGTTTCCCTTGAATGGTCTTTTTTTTTTTTTTTTTTAAATAAGATTAAGAGGGTTAAACTGCAGGCTAAGCCTAGTTATTGATATCTGAGCCCCACCAGTCACTTTCATACTGTAAACAAAAATTAAACGTCTTCTAATTACAGTGCTAGCTAATCAGCATGATAAGGCGTCCCGTCCAGGGTATCCTGATTAAGCTGCTTCGCTGCCAGTTCCTTCCAGCCCAGGCAGAGACACACATCTGCATTCATTCACATTCAGGCGATTGCATGCCAGCCTGCTGCCCAGGGGATGAGGCTGAGATGGCAAAGGATCAGACATGTATCTTTCATTCAGATATCCTTAGAATCGTGCATATGATCAAAGGAAAGCATTCTTCCTTGCTGAAGGAAGAACCGGAATTAAAACAGTACACCCAAAGGACCCTGGGGCCTTAAAGCCATCCTGCAACCAATAACCACCCCTCAAGATTTGGATTGAAAGGAAAAGCATTGGTAGGACTCTTTCATCTTGAAGATTAATTTTCTCTTTTAATGACAACTATGATACAGCACCATTTTCAAGACATTTTTCAGCTCATAAAAGTGACAAATGCTTTTACTTTTCCAATGCCCCTCTCCCCCTGTGTATAAATGTTACCATTCATCCTGACTTAAGGTTTCTTTTCCATTCTGATTGAGAGCCGGATACAGGGGACTTGAGCAGCCTGAGAGAGGGGGCTGCTGAAGTTAAGGCCTGTCCCCGTGCAGTTAGGGAAAAACATGCTGAGTCTAACATAATTACTGTGTTGGAGGAAAGGCAGCGTAGAGCAATAGGTCAGATAACTACTGTGGTTTGCTCTTTGCAAGGCACAGCCTGAGATAATATAAAAATAATTATATGCACAAACCAGATTTTCCAAACTGCTTATTTAGTTTTCTAGGTCAGTATAGTTGGTCAAATCCCTCTGAAAGTTCAATTTCCCAGCTGACCACAATGGTGAGTTCACTTATATGATTTCTGTGAAGCACTGCATATATTTAGAAGTTCCAGGGACTGTGATGTTTATTCCTCGTTTTCTAAAGATTTTTTCCCCTTCATAAGCACTGGACTGGGGAGCAAGAACAGAGTGAAAGCCATGCTACTGTAAAAGTTTATCACTCTCTTCATTACCATGTAATTAAAACTTCAGGTATATAAAATTAGTTCCAGGAGAGTTAACATTGAATATACCCTAATTTGAATTTAGCATTTGCATGCCAAAGTAAGTATGATTTTCATAAGAATAGCCAACTCTAGGAGAATATGCTAATTTCCCCATTGTCCACATTTATCCTGTTTTCAATAATTTGCATCACCAACTCCCCTCCCCCCCAAATGCAAAGGTATAATTTTACCTTTCTAGAGGAAAATGTGAATGCATCCATTGGTCCTTATGAATGCATCCATTGGTCCTCTGAGGCTACATCAGTGGCCTCAGAAATGTAAAGCCTCCACTACCTTAAACACACTTGAACCAGCTGAGACCCACACTGCTTAGGGCAGGGGGCCCCAGTGTGTCCCAAGTGCAAAGCAGGCAGAGGCCAAAATCTCAGTCACATGAGCCAGCAGGTGAGAAAGAAAGCACTCAAAACGGATAGCAGATCTTACTCGAGCATGTGCATAAAGAGCCAAAAGACGGCTTCAGACAACGTGGTCAGTGGATTTCAAACAGGGTACATTTGTCCCATTAAGAAAAGCCAGTGCTCGGCCGAGTATGAGGCAGGCTTCCCGCCTTGTCAGTTACCTCTGTTCTAGTGCTGTCTTCGATCCTGGTGGGATTTCCACCTACCAGAGTGTCCTTTCCCAATTTCCTCAACCCTAATTGTCTTTTTCTTTCTCTCAGATACACTGCAGATCTCCATGTCTCTGGAAATTAATCACTATTTGAGAGATTAATTGGAATTTTAAGACTATTAATTGTAATGTCCTCTTCCTCTTGCTTTTTTCAATGTTGAAGGAAATCTGCAAGGACTCTTTCAGCAACTAAAACGTCTGTTAAAAAATGTTCCAACCCCCCAAATAGCTGCTTTTCAGACACTTCAACTCTATGGCTTGCCAGTCATTACATGGGGAGAATTATTTAGGATTAGTTATAAATTCCATCTGGGGATCAAAAATAATTGGTTTACATAATTTTACATAATAAGATTAATTATACCTGTAACCATTAAAATGTTAAATGACCTCATTCTCACTCTCCAAAAGAACTCTTTCCTTTTTAGAATCAGTCACTGAAGGATGTGATAAATAATTTAAAATGAAAAGATAGTAGCTAAAAACTCATCCCATAGGTAAGGATCCTCTGAAAGTCTTCTTTTCCCTGAAAACTGAATCCCTTTATGCCACAAAGACACACACTTATGTCCTACATCCCACAAAGACACACACATACCCTGACACCCACACATAATCCCAGACACACAAGCACATACTCACAGGAACTTACAGACACACCCATATACATAAACATTCACACACACACACACACACACACACACACACACACACACACGGCATTACTTTCCATCAAAGCAATTCCTTGCCCCGGAATAACAGAGCAAGTTTTTCTAATTCCTGCTTAAACAGTAACAAAGGTAAAATTCCTTGGCTTGGCAGAAAGGTAAAATTGTAGCACACACAGAAGAAAAAACTTTGGAAATCAGATGTAGACTTATGTGTTGGTTTTAAAAACGCTTTTCTCATGGTAAAGAGTTACAACTACAGGCCTGCCTCCGGGTTAAACGAAACCCTTTATCAGGACATCCGGGAGCCTCCCGGGACCGTGCCATGTGCAGAACCGGAGAGAACGAGAACTGGGGGTGCCCCTTCCAGCTAGAACCACAGGCGGGAGAGGCGGCCTGTGAGTGACACGCTCAGCCTCCCGGCTTCTTGTTTGCCATCGAGGCCAGGCCTTGCCCCTGTGGGTAAGGACCCCCATGTAAACTTCTGGCATCTTTAAGTGGGGACAAAAGTCTCAGAAACTAGTGCTCCAAAGGGGTAACAGCTCCAGGGAAGAGGTTTTTTGGTTTTTTTTACATCCTTTAAAAGATATTTTTATTGGTTTCAGAGAGGAAGAGAGGGGAAGAGATAGAAATATCAATGATGAACAACTCTCATTGATCGGCTGCCTCCTGCAAGACCCCCACTGGAGATTGAACCCACCACCTGGGCATTAGTCCTAACCAGGAATCAAACCGTAACCTCCTGGCTCTTAGGTCAATGCTCAACCACTGAGCAACACTGGCCGGTCCTAAGGGAAGAGTTTTGAACTACAAACATTTATAACTGATAATAACTACACATTCTACAAAGTTCCACAAAGTCCACATTCCCTATCAAACTTTGGACCCTAAACTCCTTCGTGGTGAGGCTCATGTTTCCATTCACTCATTCATCCAAAAAAGTTTGTTACAAAGCTGGGATGTGCAAGCCCTCTACGAGTGGCTGGTGACCTGAGGGTCACTGTCTTTATGGGGTGATGACTGGGGGTAGGTTCTGATAGTAAGGTACAAGGGGATTACTTCCTATCTCTTTATGTCCCTCACCAGAGGCACGCACGGTGGCTGACCTAAGTATGCGCTCAGTGCTTACGAAAAAGAGAATGAGGAAGGAAGGAGAAAGCAAGGATGAGAGGATTAAGGGTCAGAGTATTGCCACCTTGCTTACCAATTTTTTTTACATAAAATATTTGGGTAATTCCATAATTAAGGCATACTCAATGTGGATTAGTATACACCATATACTGTAAAAATACTTACTTAACCTCCATCTGAAATTAAGACTGAAATCAGACACAGTCAGGAATGGCAATGTTTTTAGTCATGTAGCCCATCCCAAACGAGTCTCTGGTCAATAAGTTGGTGGAGACGAGGAAGATAAACACCACACCCGCTGACTGAGGACGGCAAGCTCACGAGCAGGAGGGACAAAAACTGCTCCATAAGAAGCGACACAACCTTGAAGGCTGCTCACAAGGAGCCAGTACCGATCCAGGGAGCCTTCAGTCCCGGGAGAGATGAAGCTTCCCAGGAAAGGCGGGTCTCATGCGACCACAGGAGTGAAGGGCCAGAGGCCCAGGAGCGGTTAATCCAATGCTGCAGGTACAAGAGGAGGTGAACCCGAAAGAGATTTTTGAGGATGGCTGTGTGCTGGCCCATGGTCAGCGGCTAGATGGTAGAAAGGTAGTGAGACTCGGACCCTTCTCTTGAGGCACTACGATTGACTAGTCAAGAGCCACCGAAAGGAGGCCATATTTAAGTCGAAACAAAAGTACAATTGAAATGACTCAGTTTTGACAGTAAGGAAATATTTCTTCAAAGGGGGGTTTGGCAAAGTCTAGAAAGAATGACCACAGCTCCTTTCTTTGGTGCCACTTGTACTTCCCTCCTCAGAGTAACGAAGAGACGCTGCAGATCAGACTGAAAAGGGGGAATTGCTGCTGCTGCTGGTATTTGTGTGTGAGTGCGTGTGTGTATGGGTGTGCACACGCGTGTGATGTAAAGGTATGTCTTAGTGTACGTCACATTCCAAAACGCTGTATAGCGGACCCTCTCTGGGCTGCTTAGAGTGATGACTGAAAAGGGAGAGCAGCACAGGCCCCAACAGCTCTTCACACCCTCCAGACCAGGCGCCCAGAACAAATGGGGCCAAAGGTAATTGCGAGGTGAAGTGCGTGCGTGGGGAGGGAGGGTCGTTCCCTTGCGGGGAGCAGCCAGGCACCATCAATTGGCAAGAGGAAACCAGCAGAGTCAGAGACTCATAAAATTTTCAGGTCCCTCGGGGATGCTACCGTGCAACCTAATCATTCTACAGACGAGCGTCCAAAGTTACAAACCGATAATGCCAGTTGCCCCAGGCCCTCCGAACAGCAAATTCCGAGATGAAACAAGCGCGGAGCTGGATCGTAGGACTCCTGGCCCAGTGATCTTTAAATAAAAGATCCTGCCACAAAATGAAAAGCAGGGCCCTGCTCTCCAGAGCGTCCTGCCGGTTCTTTTCCTCAGTAAGAGCCTGAGCTGCTTCCTCCAATGAGGTGCCAATCATCTGCTCACAATTTGAAGGCACTCTGTTTTAAAAACAAAGAGCTGCTAATGATCACTCTTTCTCCTAAATCAAAGCTTTAGAAACTCCTTGCCATAGCAACCAGGAGTGGTTGAATCAGCTACTATTATTCCCTGGATTTCTAAGAAACAATTCTGACACCAGGGCCAGGGATGTTGAAGTCGGTAAACATTAAAGCCCCCTCCCTAACCTCACTGTCCTATTTTTCATGAGAGCTAAAGGCTAATTCTGAGTGAATGGCTCTATGTTTTTCCATAATCATAAGACAAAGCGCTTCAAACCCATAAAGCGCCAAGCAGTGAAAATGCACCAGGAGAATCTCAGTCATTGCTTTGGATGGGGAGCAGATATGTTTTTGTCCAGGAGTGAATATCATTAGAGTGAGAGGGGCACAGCTGTTAGACGCTCAACTAGCCTGAGTCCTTTGCTGGGAGAAGCCAGGTGTCTTAGAACACGCAGATTTCCGTCGTGGCCTTCGAGAAACCAAGGGCTGAGGACATTCATGTCACATTCATGACACAACTGTGGCAGGCATGCTTGGCTTCTCCTTCCTCCTGCACAGAACCCTGATGCATTCGGGTGTCCTCACCCCATCAGGGACACTGACCCCACTCCCATTACAGGAAGGCAGTCGTGACCACTAAATACATCGTGGGAATCCTATTTTCCCTGCCAGTGATTGGCTCACAGGTGACCATGTGACAAAACTGTGGCCAATGGGGCCAGGGGAATTCTGCGGGGGGGGGGGGGGGGGGGCACTTCTGGGAAAGGTTTTCTCCTTCTCCACTCAGGCAGGAGGAAGACATCCCCTCCCCCCCTTTTCTCTTTCTAAATGTGATGCCAGGGGCTGCCATTGTCTTGATGTCAGAAAGAGAACAAGGCTGAGAACAAGGCCCTTCCACCAAGAGGGTAGAGGCCAGAGGACTCCTGGGAAGCATATAGTGCCCCTGTCTACCACTTCTTAGGGTTTTCTGTATTTGCAGCAGGAAATTAACCCACAATACAATGGCACCTGGAATGTTCTGGTCAGGAAGTGAGGAGGTGTGACTGTGCTATGCATGTTGGTTTCACGAAGAGAAAAGGTGCATGAACAGCAGATCCAGGGACAATGCATCTTTTGTTAGAGAAAGGTTGGCCTGTGACATTAGGGAGGAGGAGAACCCAGGAATAAAACCCACACCTGAAGGGAGCTGCTGAGGCCAGCCTTGTCCACGTGTGCTGTGGTCTTGGTGACCCAGGACAACCAGATTTCCCCCAACAGAGGACTCAGATCAGCAAATCCACTGTAACCCAAATCGACTTCCTCTTCTGGGTACCAGGAAAATACTCCAAACGGGAGCGTAAGAAAGGGTTCAGGAAGATGGCTCAGTGATTGCTTTCTCCTCACATCCCCATAAATGGGCATTTACTAGTATCTGTATTGTGTGTGGGTGCTTATCTTTGTTGTCCATGATGGGAAAAAGGCAGACGGTCCTTGAGGGGAAGCCAGCCATCCTATAAACTCACACAGGCCATCGATGATTGAAGTCTGCCCATGAAAGTGACCATGCAGGGACTCTATTCCCCAAAGGCACCCGTCTTTATCCCCCCCCCCCCAGGGCCAGATCTGCCTCCCGCCCCCAAAAAGTATATCTTGCTCTAGCAGACTCTGACCTCAGGGAGGAAAGGACATTCTGCACCAGCCAGACTCTCAAACCGGTAGGTCTTTTAAAGGTGCCTATTGATTGGATTCATCATAGTGAACTATATGTGGTTTTAAAAAACTTCATTGGTGATATTCACATTTTAAATCCATTTTATGGATTTCCCTTTACTTGGTCCGGGTAAAAGTAAATACTATGAGAGCAACTGAGACAGCTGTACCTGCGTAGTAGCTTAGTCTTCCTACCAGAGTATTTACGGTACAATACTGTGACCTGATGCGATGCAAGGGTGTCGACTCTTTGATTGGAAACAAAAAAAAGAGGCAGCAGGTGACACCCTTGGGAAGGTCTGCACATGTGTCCATGTAGTAGGGTATCTGAGGCAGCAGCAGAAGCAAACCTGTGCTGATAACACTCAGCAGCACCGGGCACCCAGCGGGAAGCTTGGTTCCCAGGTGACTCGTGTTCCACACTGAGGACAGAAGAGTTGTGCCCAGGCCTTGAAAAGCTGCATAGAAATCTAATTAACTAGTCCTTCAAAATGCATTCCTTGCTTTGTCCGGCATCCGCAGAGGAGACCTGCTGCTCTCCTTCGTTCCTTTGCCAAAGGGACGGACGATATGGTAGTCGTTAGGGCAAACTGGGGAAGGCAGCAGACCCTGTGAGACAGTCACAGAAACGGGCCTTTGTGGGGCCTTCTGAGGAGCTCGGGGCTGGCAGCAGAAAAAGACAAACGTGGAAATTAACATGGGAAGAGCAGGGGTGCCCATGTGTTCATCAAGATGTCTGACTGTGAAGTGGACATTGCCTGTCTTATTATAAGCATCATGTCCAAGAAGGACTTGGCCTATGGGGGCTTTTCCTGCCTGCTCACTTCACAACCTTTTCACCTTTTTTGTTGTTGTCTCTTTAATAACAGCTTTATGGAGATATATTCACATACCCCGCAATTCATCCATTTAAAAGTGTACAATTCAGCGACCTTTAGTATGTTCACAGATGGGTGCAACTACCACCACAATCAATTTTAGAACAACTCATCACCCCAACAGAAACCAGCAGCCATTAGCCATCACCCTCCAACCCTCCCAGTCCAGGGAAACATCAGATCTACTTTCTGTCTCTATGATTTGCCTATTCTGGACATCTTGTGAAAGTGGGATCATGCAATATGCAGTCCTTTATAACTGGCTTCTGGTACTTAGCATGTTTTCAGGGTTCATCCCTGTTGTGTTGTGGACTCTATCACTTTTCAAAAGTTCTCTAAAGCTCTCCCTATTGAACTCCAGTTTTACTTCTGTCTGATATTCCTTGAGTGTTCACTATTTAGTCCTGAAAGGAGCTTCTGGACTACAAATCAAGTTTAAGAAGCCCTGGTTCTGAAACGGGGACTTTGTCAGGAGTCTCCTACTACAATGAGTGCCAATAATCCATCTTATCAAAATTAGAAAACTAACTTTCTAAAAACCATTAAAGGCATGTGGCTGTTGGGATCCTCACAGAACTGATTGCCTTCAAGAGGTAAAGGAGGTGCTATAGCATCATTCCTACGACAGAGTGCTTTAGAAAGAAACATACACTCACTCAACAATTTGTTACTGAGCGCCTACTGCCTCCCCGATGCCATTCTATGCCCTGAAATCAGCAATTTAATTTTACTGATACAATTATTTAAAGAAAGAAGGCAAGAGAAATTAAAGTAGTGGCTACCTTTGGAAGAGGGGAGTGAGAGGAGATAGGGGCGGGAAGGGAGAAGAGGACCCAGGAAGATACAAGGGTAGGTAATGATCCCAGGTTGGGTGCTGGCTTTTTTTTATTATGAGTTATGTTGCTCTGCTCTGTTGCTCGCATGTATTGCACCTACTCATTTACATATATTGAATATTACCTCAAATATAATTTTAACAAGAGCCACTCCTCTGGATTAGTAAACAGTGGAGTCCCTTTGGATGAGAGATCTGGGTTAACTTAAAATGCTTATGGTAATGTAGCATGCTCCGTGGATTCTTACACTGAGGAATTCTAAACTGGTGGGATTCCACTGCACAGTTCTGAAGGCTGTGGAGCAAGAGCAAGGTAGTACATTCAGGGGAGATTTTTCCAGCTATTGCAAAGGATCTCGAACTCTGAGCGATCACTCATCACCCTGGAAAGGAATCCGAGGAGCAACTAAATGGGAAGGGGAACTTCATGAGGCCAGAAACTTTTATGTTTTGTTCATAAATCTTCAAGTGTTTTTCATAGACATTATCCCAGTTGGTTCTCTCATGAGTATTATGAGGCATTTTTGGGATGAGGAAATGGACATTCAGAGACATCCAAGGGAGCTCAGCCAGTGGTTGCCGGTGTTTGGGCCAGATCTCCATCCCCCAGCTCTTGTCACATAACACTGACCTTGGAGTCCAGGGTTCAAGGGAACCCACACTCATTTACAAAACCCCAACATGAACATTGGAAGTGGATTTCAGAGAGTTAAATGTAAAGCAATAAAAAGCAACATCAGTCCACTCTCGGGGCAGAAAATGAAGGGCACTTTCCGCCAGGAGAAGGAGCACCAGGTTGAACTACTCACAGATCCGGAAACACGCTGCCATGAATTCCTGGATGACGGATCTGCACTAGGCGACTTAAGACAAATAAGGTGTCTTCAGGGCGTCTCTTCCCTGGAAGGCTGCTGCGCATTTTTACAAAATACCCTTCGGTGCTCTTCCTGAGGTTAGAATACAGACCCCAATAAGCATTGTGGCAGTTGTCATGTTCTTATGACAAACTGCATTTTCCGATTCCAAATGATGCCTCCCATTTGTACCTGCCTAGGATTCGCTGTGGTTGTGCTGCTAATGTGACTCTGACGCTATTTCAGGAGAGTTTACAGAGGCCCCATCAACAGCTTTCTTCCCTGAGAAAGAGTCATATTGGGGGTGGGGGGTGATGTTAGTCTGGCTGCTTGAAACAAGCACAGGGCTTTCGCGCGGGCGAAGTTCAACCCTCAGGCATATGAACGTCACACAGAGGAATCATGTGCTCTGGTCACTGACAGCACCTTCAACCCTGGACATTGATCACCCGCTCGGGAGATAACAGAGGGGACACCTGGCTTCAACTAATCAAGTCCCAACCAGAAACTAACAACTCACAGGGCGCTTCCTGAAGGAGACAGGATAATGTCCTCTTTGCATATGAAAGTCAGCAGAATAGTATTATTTACCCAATAAACATGGCTTAACGGTCTCCGTGTCCACGGGGACAAGCCCTGTAAAAGAGAATGGCTAATTTTTCCCATAATAAAGTGAATTTGAATGAGCAACTTAAATCAATATTAGGCAGCCAAATTATGTGTATTAATATCTACACATCATTAGCATAATCCCAAGTGGATTCTTTCATTACTAAAAGCAACGCTGGGCCTGACTTTTCATTCCCCTTGATGTTAATTTATATGTTATATATTTGCTTGGAAATAACTGTTGTTTGAAACTGAACCCACGTCTGCTTTCTGTGTACACATATACACACAAACACGTACAGACGGACACATAGACCCGCCTACAGACCTATACATATATGCGTGTCTACACATATACATATTCACAGCAAGAAGCCTCTGGGGGCAAAGACTATCAGACAAGAATTTTCTGCAAGGTGGAGAGAAAAGTGTGTTGTTTATTCTCTCAGCTTCTCTTTCCAGCTTTGCAGCATTATGGCATTGCAGGCTTTTCTTGAAAAGAGGAGTGTCCATATATATAACAAGTAAATATGCCAAGTCTGGAATTATACTGAAGCAAAATAAAAAATAAAGCACAAAACTTGCATAAACAAGAATCTGCTAAATGCCTCAACCTCTCTCTATGGCATTTCATTTCGACATCACTGTCCAGACGCAGGTAGATGAGGGACAGCGCTCAATGTCTGGGAGTAAAACGGAACAGGGACCTGAGATTAAGGCCAAACTGGGCCTCGGGAGAGGAAGGCTAAGTTCTGGCTGGGAGCGTGGACAGGGTTGCAGCTGTGGTAGCCGTCGGTCGGCGGATCTGCCGGGTGTGTGTGGTGGGGTCTGTGATGACGGCTAGAACATTCTCTGGAATGCTGTCCAGACCAGTGCTGTCTAATACAAATATGAGTCACATATGTAATTTTACATATTTCTTGTAGCTACATTAAACATTTTAAAAGATGTGAAGTTAATTTTTAGTCTTCTTTACCTAATATCTAAAAAAAAGTTATCATTTCACATATAACCAATGTAATATTTGGAACTGTCTTTTGGTTTTGGCCTAAGTTTTTAACCCAGGGGCGTATTTTGCCTTGCGGCCACCTCAGTTCCGGCTTGCCACGCTTCAAGGTCTGCATAGCCCATGGGGCCACCCCCCTGGACAGCACAGGTCAGGAGTCGAGAAGCAGGTCCTAAAGGTCAATGCTGCAGTCCCCACTCTAACAGCTGATACAAGAGATTAACCCACCAACCCCACTCCTTGCTTCCTCTGTACTTGCTGTCCCAACATCTATCTCTCAGGTTTATTCCTTAGAAGCAAAGTTACTTAAGAAAAAGCACTTTGGAATGTTAGTGCAGCATTATCTGAAATCATAAGCAAGTGCTGGCTTCTGCTTCCTTGAAGGAGATAGTGGTCAGCCAGGACTGAGGGCATAGAGGGGAAAGATGGAGAGTCATGAAATCCAGGGACCAGGCCCCTGATGAGACCAGAATTGCATATGGTTTTCGTTCCAACGATTCTGTGATTCACATGCCCTAAGTTTATGATCGGAGTTATGGCAATAATAATCAGGTTTCTGAGTCCACTGAGCTCTGCATCCGCATTCTTAATAGCTGCTTGACACTTTATTATTTTTTAAATATATTTTATTGATTTTTTTACAGAGAGGAAGGGAGAGGGATAGAGAGTCAGAAACATCAATGAGAGATAAACATTGATCAGCTGCCTCCTGCACACCCCTTACTGGGAATGTGCCCGCAACCAAGGTACATGCCCTTGACCGGAATCAAACCTGGGATCCTTCAGTCCGCAGGCCAACGCTCTATCCACTGAGCCAAACTGGTTTCGGCAACAGGTACTTGACACTTTAAAGAAACCTTCCACGTTTCAATGCTTGTTGCACTCGAAGATAGTAACAGAAGTTGAAGGAGGCGGCTGCTTCCTTTTCTTAGGAGCTGTAATATTCTTGCATGGTATTTGCATGCATTTTCCCCCAATTAGAGTTGCTGAAAATTCCAAAAGCTAACTTTATTTTCTAAAAACCAGTGTGCATCTGCTTTTCCCCATATGTGGGCCTTTTGCAGAAGCAAAATGCTTCTAGGCCAATGGTTAGCTGATGGCCAAGTTGGTAGAAAATCTCATTTAAATAGTACGGCTTGGAAACACCGCTCGCAACCTTAGTCCACACATTCACAATTTTTCCATTTTCTTTATGATGTTTTGGAAGAGATACAATTGTAAGATCTGAACTTCTAGATATGGATGTCTTTTCTCTTTGGGGGTGAAATTACAACTCACTGGGGGATTATGTCAAAAAGAAATGGGGTTGCTTATTAGGGAAACCACAAACCTTTTAAAATAAGTTTGAATCAACCTATAGGACTAGAAGAGTTTATAATATTTTAATTACTCTCCCCAACATCTTCCTCCAGCTGTCACTGCATGATTTTCCTCAAGGTAATGGAAAAAAAAATCACTTAAAAAAAAAAAGCTGTTTTGCAAAATTAGTAAAATAAAACCTAAGCAGCACCAAGAGCAAATGCAGGAATGGGAGAACATTCTATCACATTTCTATCCTTTGCTTATTAATTTTACATTAATAAAGTCTCTGTCTTAGAACTGCTGATCCTGTACACCAGTACTGCCCAATAGTGTCGGCTGCAAATGATGGCAATATTCTATTCCTGATCTAGTACAGCAGCCACTAGCCACGTGTGCAACCGAGACTTGAAACCTGTCTCGTATGATTGAGGAAATGAATTGTTTTAAATGTAAATAGCTACATGTGGCTCGTGGTTACTGTGCGGAACAGCACGGCTGAATATAGTCAGGATGGACACAAGGTCACTGGAGTCTCAGTGCCTCTGTTCGCACAGCAGCCTTGAGGTCGAAGGCCCATTTAAAACACAAAGCACTTTTGACTTGTGTTTTGAAAATGTTAAATAATTAAACAGCTTCAGGAAAACCAGACAGGAAAAACGTCTGCAAGAAATTCTCTAAAGCTCTGTGGGATGAGCGGGAGAGAAATGGAGAATTAATGTTCCGAGGGCCTGATTGCTAGATAACAGCTCAGCTCAGGCTCCATCAGCGCTCTGAGTGGCACAGGGTAGTTCCTGGAGCTCTTAGGGCCCGGGTTCTCTGGCTTAGACAACGTTGGGATCCTGCTAAACAACTCCAAGGTCCCTCCTCCCTCCCAAGCTGCAATGCAATGCAGTCAGTCCAGCTCAGGAGAAAAATCCTTCTCCAGTAGGAATTGTGTGTGGTCTCTCTCAACTTCTTCCATCATTTTGTTCATTGACTTTCTCGTTAAGGATGTGAGCTAAAAACACATATGCTGCCGCCGGAGTACTCATCGTCTGGGAGTGTCTGGTGGTGATAACAAGACTAGATATGCTCACTCCATATGGAGCGCTGTTAACACACCAGGGAAGATAATGAACTGAGTGCAAAGTATCACCGCTCTTATTTTTCCTAGTTTCTTCCCACTTTCATTTAGAAAATGTTCGAATCTTGGGAAAAGTTGCAAGAGAAGTGCAATAAACTTCTTAAGACTATTCTTAAGTCCAGATACTGCAAGCCCAACCTCCCAGCTGTCCTCTCTGCAGAGCGATGACTTGGTAACATCTCCCAGATCCCAGCCCTGGTGGGAATGAGCTTCAGTTAGGCTGAGGGAGGGCCTGAGGAACTACTGAGCACAGCAACAGAAAGCACAGCGAGAGTGCTGTGTTTTCCCTGTTAACCACGAACGTGTGTCTCAGCCTTCAACCTCGATGTCACAGACTTCTTACACAGAGATCGGAACAAACCCCTGTGAGGACAAAGAATGGGCTTTGATATTAGGAAGATCTTGTTCTAATCCCAGCACCTCAAATCCAAGCCCTGGGGACTCTCTGAACCTATTTCTTTGTTGCAAATGGGCATCAGGTCTACCTCAGAGATATAGTGTGAGAATTACATACTATGATGGACACAGGAAGCCATGGAGCAGCCATTCGGTGCTGTTAGTTGCTTTTGCAGTTTATAAGCATTTTCCCAAACAGTGCTCCAGGAAAGACGATCTCAAGGCTGCTGTGCAAACAGAGGCACTGGGGATAAATCTGTCAGCTACTGTTATTTCTGGTTTATAGCCAAGCCAACTAAGGCTCAGAGACATCAAGGGAAGGAGGGAGGAAAGGGAGAGAAGTGGCACCTACTGAAGTGATATGGCGGCCAGGCCTACGGGAGGCCATGCTTCTATCACCTCTGTGAATGCTCACATCTACTCCAGGAAACAGGTCATCACACCCATAGTTTGCAGGGAGGTATTTTAGGCTCAGAGAGGCTAACGTCACCCAAACCACATAGCTAGCTAGTTGCAGGGCTTGGCTAAGTATCTGGTTTAAGTGCCTATGCTAAGGGTTTAGGAGCCTTGGTTAAGGGCTCAAGGGCCCTGGTTAACGGTTGGAGGGTGCTGGTTAAGGGTTTAAGGGCTCTGAGGGTTAAAGGGCCTTGGTTAAGGGTTTAAATGTTCTGGCTAAAAGCTTAAGTGTCCAGATCTTCTGACTTCAAGTTTAAGGCTCTTCAAACAACCTCTAATGAAGACACGTTTCTGAAAGTGGGATCTCTCACAGCTGGAGGAAGCAGACTGTTTCCCTGCATCTAGTTGATTCTGCCAGGCCGCTACTGGCACCCAGCCTCTCCTCTTGGAACAGCTCTCTCTCCAGCAGGCCCACCATGCATGGGGTCACTGGCAGCCTGCACAATGCGTAGGTGATCTCCCCACGCCAGGAATCTAATCAATGCAACCCCTGGCTGGAGGTGATTACAACATTTTAAATAAGGCTATTAACTGAACACCTTTATTACAGAATGTCTATGGGATCTTAGGCGTTGAATGATTTAAAAGAACACTATAGCCCTGGCCAGTGTGGATCAGTTGGTTGAGGTCCGTCCCATGCACTGAACGGTCATTGGTCAGGGCACATGCCCAGATTGCAGGTTCAGTCCATGGTAGGAGTATGTACAGGAGGCAGCTGATGAATGTTTCTCTCTCACATCAATGTTTCTTTCTCTCTTTCCCTCCCTCTCTAGTAAATCAATAAAAACATTTTTAAAAAGAGTAGAAGAACACTATATACTGCTGAGGTTATACTGTGAATGGGCTGAGGTCGGGTGACTTTGATTGGTCACATTGTTGAAGCAAGGCAATGCTGTAATCAGACCATATTGTAAAGGCTATAGACAAAGAATGGCCTCCACAAAGGTGTCGATTACCTGGTAATAATAAATGAGGGAAAAGCAGGCTCTCTGCATGAGCAGCCGATGGATGGCTCTCCCTGTGTACACAGCTGAAAAACTTTGATCAACACTGTCATGCCACACGCCGGGTCTTCATCCTCAGACCCCAGCAGACAGCCACGTGGTCCCACAGCCAAATAGACTGCCTGTGGGGTCAGCTCACACCTAAATGGGCTTTCCTCTAGTCATGGGGACAAAATAAACCTCTGCCTTTGTTACTAA
Source organism: Antrozous pallidus (assembly GCA_027563665.1). Lineage (NCBI taxonomy): Eukaryota > Metazoa > Chordata > Mammalia > Chiroptera > Vespertilionidae > Antrozous > Antrozous pallidus. The sequence goes on along the minus strand of CM050521.1, from coordinate 77,979,660 downwards.
CTTTGAGACGTGTGAGTGCATTTTATCACACCAACCAGCCACCCAGAGATGCAGGCATCCACCTCACCCCTCTGACCGGAATCCACGTGAAAAATGGAATACCAGCTTCTTCTCCCACTGTGCACATGGAAGGGACAGCGGGGAGGTGTTGAGAGGCTTTGGAAACTATTAACAGTAAAGTAGACCAAGTTCAGGATTTATGAAAACCTGAAAATTTAAACCAGCATAATAATAGGTGAGATAAGCAAAATGGATTGAGGATGGGGGAGGGGGGAGGAAAAAAGGGAGAAAGGAGAAAAGAACTAAAAAGGGAAGGAAGGTAATTCATTTTTAAAATTAAGTGGCATATTTCAGGAGCCATGAAATGTGAATCTACACTAATAAAAGAAAAAGATGCAAATTGACCGTACCTTCACAATGCCCACCAGTCAATCAGGAGTGCGTATACAAATTAACCCAACAAAGATAGAGTGGGTTAATTTTCATACCCAGGCACTGAGCAGCCAGGGGTAGGATGCTGGCATTGTCACCTTGGTGATGATGCAGGCATTCTGCACTGCCCAGCTGCTCTGAGCCTCTGGGCAGCATGGGAAGGTGGAAAGGCAGCTCTAGGCCGGAGCAAAGGCGATGCAGGCAACAAGGGGAAGGAAGGCCCATTCTTGCACAAATCTTCATGCATTGGGCCTCTAGTATATTCCTAAGAGATAAATGACTGGTAGGTGATAGATGCTGTCAATCATATGTCCATCACTAGGTCACCGTTTCTCTTTCTCTGTATCTAATGTTCTTGGCCGGAATCTCTTCTGGCAGAAAACTCTTTTCCAGAACACACCAGTGTGACCCCACTCGTGCACAGGTTTTCCAAACCCAGTGTCCACTTATGTTCACCGCCTTGCAAAAACAGGAGACCCACCGGGCAGCAGACGGCCCCCAGCAGGAGTGACACTGAGGCCAAGCCCAGGTGGCAGCTCAGAGGACACAATGTCCAGTTCCACCCCACACAGACTGGCCTCAGAAAATACCTGCTATTTGCGTCCCCTATAAGTTGACCAAAACAGTTCAGAGGGTTGATGAGAGTGAAGGTAATGTGGCAGTTTTGCAAAAGTACCCAAGCTGGTGGGCCTTGTCAAACACTACACACATGCTGCCGTGCTTAAGAAGGACTTCCTCTGCTCTCATCCTGCATCCTTGAGCTCATCGGGGTCACCTCAAATGGACAGTGGAAATCTAATAAGTTAAAATGAGGTGTGGGAAGGTCACCAGAAAGATAGCAAGGAACAACTATCCAAATCCTAGCAAACAATTTCTCTCAGGGTGTCATTTAGCTCTGTGAGTTTTTAAAAAATATGCAGGGTTTTTTGGAATCACAATTTTTTCTTTTTTTGTGATTTAAAATAATAAAGATAATCAAATCTTCCGGCCACTCTAGGTGATTCTGTATTTAAATTACCCACAGTGATCACCAAAACAAAGATTAAAAAATTGCTTTTATACATAATTGAATATTTCTGAAGAATCCAAAAGGCAACTTATCTGTTTTGACAAAGACACCCCCCGTTTTGTAGTATTAAGTTACATAGAGTTTCTGGTTACACATATGTAAGTCTTGGCGGCAGTCTTGTAGTTTTATCTTCTGCATCTGGGACTATGAAAGATTTGTATATGTCACCAGTTGTGGTCCTCCAATAATGAGTGGTGAAAATTGCTATTTATCACCTCTACAATCAATACTCATGTGACAGCAGAAATTAGCTTTACAGTGGGCCTCTATATCCATGGATGTGGGGACTGACTGTATGCACTGAGGTAGACCATTTTAGATAAGGGACTTGAGCATCCTTAGATTTTGGTACCCACTTGGGTACCTGGAGGCCATCTCTATGATACCAAGGGGTGACTGTATTTACCTAGCCCACATTACTGTTGCATAGAATCTGGAGAAATAACTCCTCCAGTCCATTCAAGAATCTTCTTTCCCCAATTAAGGTTTGATAACTGTGCCTAATACTGATTTTCACTCTTTTTCATTCGCATTTGAAAAGTCAATTTCATTTCTATAATACAGTGTCTTTGTGTTCTCAAAATCTTAACTTCTTATCCCGGGTTTCCTTTAATATTTAATATTTTATTTAGTTTAGTTACTTAAAACCATCTCATAGAGTCTTTATTAGCTTATTTGAGTTTTCTTTACTGTGTGCTATTATCCATTTTGCAATCACATTACTATATGCAAAATGTTATTTCAATTATAAAAGCGACTATAACCCATGATGATTAAGAAAACTATTTTGCAAATCAATCATTGTTTACTTCACAGTATAATCAAAGGCTTAAGGATAGAGACTTTTTTTCCGATTAAAAAAAATAATAATAAAGGGAATCACACCTTCTTGCCAATCTAGGTGATTGTGAAATTTAATTACCAGCAGTTATCTTTAAAACAAAGGCAAAGCAATTTCTTTTACACGTAATTTGAATGTTCCAGGAGAAAATTTCTGAAGAGTTCTCAAAAAAATGTATTTTCAAAATTAATTTTAACTTGATTATTGTATTTGTTATGTGTTGCTTTTTTTTTCTCATTCCTCCAAGGAGCAAAATTTATTCACACCAAGCACTTAGGTGCTACATTCTATGCTAAATGCTCCACACACATTATCTCATTTAACCCCCATAATATTTCTATTAAGGAGGTCCATTTCATATAGATGAAATGACACATGTGGGTGATGGGGTTCAACAGCAAGTGTGAACTTTCTCAGTAAAGTCAGATAACCTTGGGCTCAATACTGAGTAAATGATTACATCTTTACTCTGTGCAAACACACCCAGACCTGAATCTTCCACAGCTATTTCCCTGAGAGAGGTTTAACCCATGTTATTGGAGTTCCCCTCTCCACATGCTGGATACTACAGAATCAAGTGTCAATTGCCCAAATATGTCATAGGGTGTCCAGAGCTGTGTCATTTACCACACTGGTGCCTGGACAGAACGAAAGCCTCCTACATCCACAGCAGAAATATGTAGTCTAGCAGCGCGAGGTGTGATGCTGTTTTTGAGTTTATGAGCATAACTGTGCAAAGAATAGGAACCACCAAGAAAAAAAGATCAAGAGTCCTAAGAAAGGAAGTTGAAAATCAGGCCATGAACTTTATCTCCAGGTCTTTACCTAAGCTCTTTCCTCTTCCTGAAATACCTTTCCTTTTCTCTGATTTCTGGAAAAATCCTACTCATGCTTCAAGGCCCAACTCATAGGTTATCTCCACTGACTCCTCTAAACTGAGGTCATCTTCTCTTCCCTGTGGTTTCCTCCCCATAATTCATTTTATCCAACTGGAATACAGATTGATATGTGCTTGTTCACTGCTAATGCTGGAAGGTGAGGGAAAGGGTCTTCATTCATCTTTCTATTCCAAACACTTGGGACAATGCCTGAAACTTTAAAGACACTTAATAAATGCTTGTTTAATGGGGCTCAGACCTCAAGATCAAGTTTAACATGCAATGCAATAGGCAGATTTTTCTGTGTGTTGGACTTATTTCTGCACCCAAAGTCTAAGCTAGTGACTGTCTTTTTTTTCCCTCTCATTACTCCAAGGAGCAAAATTTATTCACACCAAGTACTTAGGTGCCACATCCTGGGCTAAATACTCCACAAACATAATCTCATTTAATCCAGGCAATATTTTCTGAAGTAGGTCCTAGTACTACCATCTGCCCTCATTTACAGATGGGTAAATTGATATTTAAAGAAGTTCAATAACACCTAAAGTTACCCAACTGGTCAGTGGTGGTGCTAGAACTCAAGGACAATAATCCTAGAACTTCAGAATTAGAAGCAATCCCCAGATTTTCTTCCTCACCTAACAGCCTTGATGCTGAGGCTTCTAGTTTACTGCCTGGCACATAGTAGGTCCTCCAAAATGGTAATTGACTGATTGATTCTGACCTTTGCCAGCTGCCATCACCAACAGGCCCTATTCTTTCCTACCCAACACCTCTCACAGGTGTGAATTGCTTGCACATCCTCTGAATTATTCATGATCTACACCTTGAGAAGTATGCTTAAAGAGGGAACTACATATCTCATGATTTTTCAAGACAAAATGCCTAATTGGTGAATTAGATGATATATGCTTCTGGTCCACGTCTAATATAGCCACGGCCAGTTTGTGAATTTCAGCTCTCACGTGATTCCCCAGTTTCTATTAGGATTTAAAATAGTGGTAGCTGAGCAGCAAAGAGAACCATCACAAGCGTCTCCAGCCAGCCTGCAAAGCAATGACCCTCACCTAAAGCTGACACTGAGCCTCAGATCCACACGATCCTCTGAAGGCTGAGTTAGGTTCTTCAAGAAGAGTTCTTAAGCTACATCAATACCTGAGAATTCAGATGCCACATCACCTGTAATTCATGGCCTCGGTGAATCCCGGGAAACTGCAGTCTCTGGGCCTTTCCTCCATTCTTCCTTCCCCTAGCCAAGACTCCCTCATGAGTTGATTTTTCAAGTGGGAAGTTTTACGAGAGGGATAACCATCTGCTCATCGTGAGCCAATATCACTGTATTTTAAATTCAATGTTAGTCAACCAAAATGAATTGAAAAGCAACAGCAGTGTGGTTTGGGGGGTACTAAAAATAACCCGTTGCATTTGCTGAGTTCTCAGAATTAAAACCACAGGCGGCCAACTTGTTGCTGCTCTTAATCAGATATGACTGCTCTGTCCCATTGGCTACTGCGAGAAGGAACTTGAACTGTTAACTACACCACAGGCCGAACAACACTGTGCCTTTGGCTAGCTGGCAGTGATCCCGAAAGAAAATGCTGTTTCCCTGGAGCTAAACTTGCCAAAAAAGATAGCAGCTGGTTTTCAGGTGATCACCTGTGGCACCTCACAATTGCACCTTAGTCAAATTCACCCGGCATTTACGATTTAATTAGTTACACATCTACAGATATGGTTCAGCGATGCCTGGCTTGCTGTCTAATGCCTCTAGCAAGGTGTTTGTTCTTTTGAATTTGATTTTGGGCAACAATAAAACACCACCACACAATAGGAATTAATACCATATCAATACATTGAGCATTCCCATTGGGCCTTTCAGACCTTCTTGACCCCTGAATACTGTACCCTACACTAAATGGCTTATCAGACATCCCCTGAAGGTTTGTCATTAAAGTTACCAGGGGTCAGAGAGGTAGAAGAATTCTACCTAATGCATCATTGCCATTAGATTCCTGTCATATTCAGAAACGGGTTAGGAAGGTGGGGTGCTTCTATTGATTCCTGTTCCTTTGGGTTCATTAGCTGTTTTTTCTCTCTTCAATTAAACCTGCTGTTCAACCTTAGAAAAGCTGAAAGAAGCTCTCCCTTTGCTCAGCTGCACTTGGAGGGGGGAAAAAATGTATGCCTGGAAAGTAAAATTACAGATCGTATTCCAAAAGGCCACACAGGGAAAATCTCTCTCTCTCTCTCTCTCTCTCTCTCTCTCTCTCTCTCTCTCTCTCTCTCTCACACACACACACACACACACACACACACACACACACACACACACACAGCCAGGCACATTGTCAGTGGCTGAGCTCTGCCTCCTGTTTGCTAACTCACTTCCATCAGGACCAAAGGACACAATCCCTCCATCACTTCCATCCCAAACCCGTGCCCCAAGCGTGTGTCTCCACGGAGCTAATTTCTGAAACAAACAAAGAAAACCAAGTCTTCGAGGAAGGGGGTTTGCTCCCGGTGCGGTGCCTTGAATTCGGGCACCCAGCTCAGTAGCGGCGCTGCACCGCGAGCGGGTCCGGGCGCCCAGAGTCGCCCCCACCTTCCCCGCCTCGCCAGCCCCGGTTTCAGCTGCGCCGCCGGAAAGTGAGAGCCTGCCCGCTGCTCCCCTCGCCTCTCCCCGCTGCTCTCCAAGCCCCCGATCGCCCGCGTCCGCGAACCCAGGGCGCCGCCGCTCTCCCATCCCCGCGCTGTCAGATGTCAGCGGGCACCGAGGGTCCCGGCCGCCCACACAAGTGTCACCCCGGACGCTCGCTCCCACTCGGAGTGCGCGGGCAAGGCGGGCACAGGAAGGCTCTGCCCATCCCGGGGCGCGGGGCGAGTGCAAGGGGGCCAGAGACCCAGCCCGCCGCCGCGCCCGCCAGCTGGAACTCACCGGAGGACACGGAGGAGCCGGACAGGCTGGAGTTGCTGGACGCTGCCATCTCCGCGCGCCCCGCACGTCGCTGTGGCTCAGCCCCGGAGAGGACGCAGCCTCCGCTGCCCTCGCCCGGCCGCTCTGGGCTGCCGCGGCCCCCGGCCCATGGCAAAGTCCCGGCGGCGCCCCAAGCACCAGCCTCTGGACTCTGCCTGCACTTCCTGCTCCGCCAGATGACGCGCTGCCGCCGCCGCTATTTATTTGTGGTTTCCGTCCCTCTCGGCGCCCGAGCGCGCCGCTCTCCGGGTGCCCTGGGGTAGGGAGGTGGGACGGAGGGAGGCCGGGGGCCGGCGGAGCGGACCGATCGGACCGATGGTGCCCGCAGCCGAGCCCAGCTGCGGTTAGAGCTCCCCCGCGCGCGGCAGGGACCGGGCGCCCGGGCGTCCCTGAGCCGCCCCGCCAGCTCCCCGCACCCTCCCCTTGCGCTCCTGCCTTCCCAGCCGCACGTACTTCGAGCTGCCCGGGCAAAGGCGGTGGGAGACAGACAGACAGAGCGACCTCCCCCTTCTCCCTCCGCCCCAACTCCGCTCGCTCGCGCGCGCACACAAAGGAAGGAGAGGAGACGCGGGAGCTGGGGAGCTGGTTCGGCGGCTGCGGGCTTGACCGCACCTGCCTCGGAGGCTGCAGGGGGGAGGCTGCGGGCTGCAGGGCAGGAGGACACTGGACCGAGGAGCGGGATCCCTGGGTGTCGGGGAAGCCGCGGGCGGCGGGGGGCGAGGGGCAGAGCCGCTCCTAGGGTTTGAACGCGACCAGGAGCGGGGAGTGGGGAGAAGGAGTTGGGGCTCGCTGAGCCCCGCCAGACTAAAGATCGGCGTGTAGGCTGGGGTGGAAAAGGGTGAGGGTGGGGTGCAGGGAAGGCGGGGTCACCGAGGACACGTTGTTTGGCTGAAGGGGGCCTGGGAAGCCAGGGGATTGGGGAGCGCTCCTTCCACTCCCCTCCAAATTGTCCTTTGTTGCTCTGGAGCTGGTGGTCCCAGCCCCCTCAAGAAGGTAAGTTTTCTGAAACACCCTCACCACACCCAGCACGCCAATCCAGCTGTCCTGCGTGCCCCAGCCTCGGACGGTACCCCCCCCCCCCCAGGGGCCCACTGGGCTTTTGAGGTTGGCCTTCAAGGAAACAGGCACGTTCCAAATATAGCATCAGGCCCACACAAAGCGGGGTGTCTCCGAGAAGGAGGCTCTCTAGTTCCTCGTGCTGAGGACCCCACAAAAGGCAGACTAGGCGCCTGGCCACAGATCCCCCTGAGCCTTCTCAGGAGAAGGCCCTGCTCAGGTGGGAGCCAGAGACTGGTGCACTAGGTGCGTCCCTTTCCCCTGTATTTAAACCTAAATTCATTTCTCTGGGAGGAAATACCATGCAGATTAAAAAAAAAAAAAAAGTCTATTTCACGCTCCCAGCAGGGCAATCGGTTCTTTCAATCCGGAAGCAACAGAAAACTGTGAAATTTGAACAGAAATTGTTAGATCAAAGGGAAGAGCAAACATTAAAGGGATGAACGTACTCTCATTATGTAGCAAAGCGGAAAGCGTTTGCATTTGGGGAAGTTCGATTTTTAAAAATCTGGTTAAAAGGACACGGTTTAAAAATAATTAGGAGGGACACAGCACAGCAGCCAGTCCCGGGGCGGGGCACCAACCACGGGTCTCACACGCCTCACACACAGCGAGTAATAAATGTTGAATTATGCACCCCTGTCACGTTTTCTAGTTGATTTAAACTAATTGTTTTTTTAAGGTTTTTGTGTGTGTTTTAATGCAGCTGGGTGAATAGTTGAAGGCTGATGAGCACTCTGCAGTCACTGAGTCTCCCTGACCCTCATCTAATGGAACTTGATATCCAGCCTAGTATAAAGAGACCCACACACCCTCACTCACCCTCCCACCCGAATTTTGCTTCTTTCTTTCTGTGCCAGGCAGCCTTAACGCAGCCCAAGCTGGAGCCAGCCCTTTAAGGGACAAATGGCCCATCGCAACCTTGACCTCTCTGTCAGAATGGAGCTTCCTGTTTTGTCAGAGTTCTGATCAAAGGCAACATCTACTTGTTTGAGGAGAAACCTACCTGTCCCTCCAGGTCCTTAGATGGGCAGCTATCTAACTTGGCCGCCACTTAGCTGTCACCATCTGCATTCTGAAGAGGATAACATCTGGTTTTCAGACTCTGGCCCTGCCACTTATTAGCTCTATGACCTTGAGCAGTACTTACACTCACTGAGCCTTAGCTTCTGCACCTGCAACCAAGGCCCTCTGACATAGGGCGCTGTGAAGATTCAATGAGTTGATAATGGCAAAGTCACAGTGTAAATGACATCAAGTTTAGGCTCATCAGTGACAGTAAATGGTTCACTTAAAAGACTGAATCTACGATTTGAACCACTTTTGTTTTCTCCATTGCACCTGGAGATACCTAATCAGCAGTGACTTCTTCTATGAGGGAAAATGTCCAATCTCTGGCCCACCGTTAGTATCCTTCTTGGCCCAAACTGAGTCACAGGTTTCATGACCCATCTCAGAAGTCTCACAAAAGAATGTCAAATTCTGTTTCTACAGCTTGGAGGACAATAGCTACCTTCATAGGGTTATACACTGAGTGGCCAGATTATTATGATCTCTGAACGCATAATAATCTTGCCTCTCAGTGTATATCCTATATAATAAAAGGCTAATATGCAAATTCCCTTGACCAGTAATTCGACCAGCAGGCATGCTGGCCAACCACCCATGTCCCCTCCCCCTGGCCAGGCTGGCCAAACCCCACTCATATATGGATTCATATATATATATATATATATATATATATATATATATATGTATATCCTATCTAATAAAAGACTAATATGCAAATTGACCATCACTCCAACACACAAGATAGCTGCCTCCATGTGGACACAAGATGGCCATCACAAGATGGCCAACAGGGGAGGGCAGTTGGGAGGGACCAGGCCTGCAAGAGAGGGCAGTTGGGGGTGATCAAGCCTATAGGGGAGGGCAGTTAAGGGTGACCAGGCTGGCAGAGAAGGGAAGTTGGGGGTGACCAGGCCTGCAGGAAAGGGCAGTTGGGGTGGGGGCACCCAGGCCTGCAGGGGAGGGCAGTTAGGGCAAACAGGCTGGCAGGGGAGCAATTAGACATCAATCAGGCTGGCAGGGGAGTATTTAGGGGGTGATCAGGCTGGTAGGCAGAAGCAGTTAGGGGCAATCAGGAAGGTAGGCAGGCAAGCAGTTGGGAGCCAACAGTCCTGGATTGTGAGAGGGATATCCAACTGCCCTGAGAGGGATCCCAGATTGGAGAGGGTGCGGGCTGGGCTGAGGGACACCCCCCCCCCCCAATGCACAAACATACATACACTGAGTGGCCAGATTATTATGCATTCAGGGATCATAATCTGGCCACTCAGTGTACAGTTGTGGTAGAACGTGCAGCATGGTCCTGTGAAGTAGATTATTCTTATTACCCCAAATTGACAGCTGAAGAGACAGGACAGAGGGCACTTGCTGTGAAGGCACCCCTAGGGCACCCTGTGCCATACAGATTCAGAATAAGATGTAGAATAAGAATAATGTTTTCCCACTGGCTCCAAAGGCCAGGAGCAGGTGTAAAGATAACAAACAGACTTGCTGAATAGAAATGGGATGACTGGGAGGCTTAGCTTGTGGGTAGAGGTGGAGGGGAACTCTGAAGTCCATTATTTTGAAGAACCCAGGAAAAGCTTCAGATTTTAGAACTGAACTCTGAAAGCTGGTTAATTATTTGGAATGTGAAAGCCATTACCAGTGGAGAGAGCTCAGCGGGTATGATTGCTCACTAGCATTTTTCTTAGGTTCACAGGCCTCAAGCGCTTCCTGCTCTTGCAAATATTTAATATCAGTGAATGAGGATGAGGTCCTGGCACACCCTCAGTAGGCTCAGGACCTGTTTGTGGGCCTCCCAAAGAATTTCCTCAAATGAAACAGTAAAAAAGAAAGAAAGAAAAGCTTGTGCATTTTATTCATTCATGTTCATTCATGTATGTCCTTAATTCTAGGCAGTGACTTTTTTTTTTTTTTTTGCCAATGGGAAGGGACATATTAATACTATAAAGATCTTAGATGCTTTTGAAAAAGATTTTTAAAGATATGAATACCTTCTTTCTTCAAATATTAAAAGAGCTACGGGATGAAAGAAGTTGTGTTGATAATTTGGTCTATTTTGGGTTAAAAGCTGCAATTGGTTTCAGCTCTCATGCCAACTTAGCATTTAAAGTCTTCCCACCTTCCCTTTCCAAACCTGTTTCCTGTTCTCCTCTTCGTAAATGCAACCCCTTCTCACTGTGCCTGCCCACCTAACGGGGCAGCACCCGCCATTACTAAGGTCCTCCCTGATGGGCACCCTCCATATCATGAAAGTTCAAGTGGAAGCCACCCTCCTAGAGAATCTTCCCTGATCCCCAAGCCAGACACCAGCCCTCCTGTTGAGTTCCTCTAACCCAGCGGTTCTCAACCTTTCCAATGCCACGACCCTTGAATACAGTTCCTCATGTTGTGGTGACTCCCAGCCATAAAATTATTTCCTTTGCTACTTCATCACTGTAATTTTGCTGCTGTTATAAATCATAATATCTGTGTTTTCCGGTGGTCTTAGGCGACCCTGCTAGTGGATCTCAACCTCTGCATCTCGACCCCCAGGTTGAGAACTGCTGCTGTAGAGCCTAAGACCATCAGAAAACACAGCAGTGAAAATAATTTTATGGTTGGGGGTCACCATAACATGAGGAACGATTTTAAAGGGTCGCGTGCAGCATTAGAAAGGTTGAGAACCACTGCTCTAATCCTTTCTCCCGACCACCCCCTTGGCAGATGCCCTGTCCTGTTTGGCTGGTAAGTTTGTAACATATTGTATCTCCCAACTCCATTAAGAGCTTCCAGGGGGCAGGGTCCTTATCTGACCAGCCTTTGTGCTCCCTACCACGCTTGCACACAATAGGTGCTTTAAGTAGGTATTTGTTGAATAGATGAGCAGACCAAGGAACAAATGACTCCATACATGGTTCTCAAGGACACCCCAATTACATGTCACATCAGTAGCTGTGACCACTCAGCCACAGAGGATGAGTGCAAAGAAGTGGATGTGTATGTCAAGACACTGCTGTTTACAACAACAGCTGAAATGATGAAAACCTAAGACTGCAATTCTGATGCAGTAAATGTTTGCAAGCCCCACCCCACCTCCATCACCGGCTGTTACAACTCCTGCACTTCACTGTTTACAGAGTAGCTCGTATGCTACAGTAATTTGTTTATTTTTGCTTTGCTGTTCCTTTGAAGTTTAAAGGCAGACATGGAAACACCTCAGGGTATGTGGCTGCGGTGGTGGGAGCTGGGCTCCCGCATCCCTGGCACTCTGGGGTGTGCGGGAAGGTCATTCCTTCCCTCGGAGCTATGCACAGAATGAAATATTCCTTATTTTCAAGATTAATCCAGTGGCTGGCACGCTCAGGAGACTAGTGGGGCTATTTGTCAACGAGCTTTAAATATTTTATGGCAAATACTCCACTCTCCCCCGAAAATCGGTCCTTTCGCCATCAATTTCTCAACATCGATATACTGTTTGTTGGAGTGAGCGGCGTGTCCCTTTGTAGCGAAGGCAGTGTTTCTAAAAACAAAGATGCCTAGTCCTGGTAAAGAGAAAACGTGGGCTCTTTGGGGGTAAGGACAGGCGTACCCAGAGGCTGAAGCTCAGAAAGACTCCGTTACCCTGAAAGTGGGGAGACGGCCCAGGGAGGGGTTACCCAGCAGACAGCTCAGACCTGCCTCTGAACAAAAGGAGCCCACACCTGGGGTGCAGACAAAGGGAGGCCCAAGTCCCAGTTCACATCGCTGGCTGCTGGGGACCCCTAGTGGCCACACATGCCGCCAGCACAGGTGCTGAATGTCCTCACTGACACGCAGAGGGGGCCCAGGGGTTTCGCCCCGACTCTATTTGGCCACTTAGCTTGCCAAGTCAGACACACATGCCCACACACACACTTATGCCAGCAGCCAGATACAATCTCTTTGACGTGAGAGCCAGACAGAGACATAAAGGAGGGTATTTCTTTTTGAAGAAAAAGAAAATCAGCATTCAGAGACTTGAGAGTCCAGAAACTCTTTGAATGGGCTTTCTTCTGCGCAATGTCTCTCCCGGCTTTGTTCCCTGACATCTTAGATTACAAAAACCTCCCCGACCCTCCACGCACGAAGAGACATCTAGGATAAGTGACAGTGAATCTGCTCTGGGCAAAGTGGTGCAGGGAGTTTGTTTACTGCGTCTTCTGGGGCACCTCTGACTTTATGCTCCCGCATGATCAGAATCTGCTTCCACCAAGGGTCTGCTGGGTTGACTCTCTGCTGTTTGTCCATCTATGCACTCATTCATTCACTCTGTGAGGTTTGTTGAGCGCTGGGGAGAAGGATATGAGGAAACCACATCCTTGGCCTGTGCGTCCTTTAGTCTGATCCTTCCTACCTTCCTGGGGCATACACATTTCAGCTGGCACAAGGCACATAAATGATCTCTAATTGGAAATTATTAGGTAGGGATTATCCATCATTGGGTATCAACTTTCTTTTCAGCAGGATTTTTTCAAAACAAAACCTCCAAAATCAAACCTCAAAGTATATTTCTAGACAACTAGCATCTTCTCATGCACAGGTTTAGCTTGTCAGCTCAGAGAACCAAGCGAATACTCTCAATGTTCTGAGCCTTCGCTCCCCTGAAAAAGGTCTGGATCATTATTTCCATCTCTTCGTCTGTGGCAGCAATAGATTCAACAGGAATACCTTTTTTTAAAAAAATATATATTTTTTTTTTTAAGGAGGGAAGGTAAATGGCATTGGAGGAAAACTAACAGATATTATCTGGGCAAATCATCTGATACAGAAAACATATTTTAGCCTTTTGCAAATATAGGGTGGGACAAAGCAGTTGATTCCAGTTGTTTGTATGGAAAATAGTACAATAATTAATCCTATATAATAAAAAGCTAATATGCAAATTGACCAAACTGTGGAATGACCAGTCACTATGACATGCACTGACCACACTCAACACAGGAGCTGCAGTGCATTCCCATGGGGGAGCACTGCTCAGCCAAAAGCCAGATGAATGGTGAGCACAGTGAGGGTAGTGAGAGCCTCTCTCCCACCTCTGCAGCAGCATGAAGGATGTCTGACTGCCAGCTTAGGCTTGCTCCCCAGGGGGAGCAGGCCCCAAGTCATCAGTCGGACATCCCCTGAGGGTTCCCAGACTGCAAGAGGACACAGGCCTGGCTGAGTGACCTGCCCCCCCCCCCAGTGCACAAATTTCATGCACTGGGCCTCTAGTAAATAATAATAATATAAGAATAAACTCAGTGTTCCTCATACTTCCAACTGATTCAAAAAGTACTGTGAACACCTCCTAGAATTCACTAAACCAAATACCTATTTTCACCTGAGTGAGTTCCCTCTCCCAAAGATTGATTTTAATACCAAGGGAAAGGCCAATTCATAGGACAGGGCTATGTGCAAACCTCATGTCTAGAGATTACCTGGGAGTCCTGCTAAAATGCAGGTTCAGATTCAGCAGGTAGGTGTGGGGCAAGCCCTGATTCTGTATTTCTGACACCTTCCCAGGTGACACTGCTGTCCCATCACCACACTCGGCAGTAACAAAGACTGTAGGGCCCTGGTTCACAACTCTGCCTGCACCCAAAGGCTTTTCAAAATCCCCACGCCCAGGTCGCATCCCACAGCCATCAAATTGAAATCGCTGTTGGTGGAAACCAAACATCAGTATTGTTTTAAGCTCCCTGGTGACTCCAATGTGCTGCTATGGTTTGGAGCCACTCATGGGAAACCGGGGGTTTAGAGAAGAGATCATACTGTTGAAGGAGTCAACTGGGAATAGTGAGGGCTCATGCTGTCCCATCATTTTGCCAGGACTCTGGTCACGAAGGAGAGAGAATCCAATTCTTGTCAGGACCTTTCAGAAGACTATGTAACCACAGCCATTGTGATGTGAGAAACAGACTATAATCTAACATTAGGATAACGTTTTTCAATCGGCATGTGGGTGATTCTGTTTCAAATTGTAGTCCACATTATGATTCTTAAAATATAATTCTCAGTAAACAAGCATAAACAATATATACTTACATTAGGGCCACTCCCATAAGAGCAGCCAGCTGTCAGGAAGGCAGGTTTTTTTCAGCAAATCCACTCTATCATTTCTCAATCAGAAAGAAGATTAGAAATGGGACTTTTGGCTCAGATGGGGTTGAAGGGTGATGTTTATGCCAGAGATATACTTCACGCCACAGCTACAAAAATTGCTTTGGGGAAAGAAAACCCTCAGCTGCTTATGTGTAATGAATTCATGAAAATGAAACTCTTCCCTCAGAAAGAAAGAGGTGAATGCACCTGCCTCCTACTTCCAATGGTGGTAGCAGAGAGGCAAAAGGTAGTTGAGCTGACTCTTTGTACCCAAACAATTTACCCTCACCCACATACGCTCCCTCTCCCCAGGGTTGACTCTAAAAAGGTGGCAAGTTAAATGAATCAAAGCATTTACAGCAGTCAATTCAGGTATGATGGTTAATTGCATGTGTCAACTTGACTGGGACATAGGGTGCCCACATATTTAGCAAAACATTATTCTGGGTGTTTCTGTGGGGGTGCTTTTGGACGAGATTAACATTTAAATCAGTAAATTGAGTAAAGCAGATGGCTCTCCCTGATTTGTGTGGGGGGAGTTGGGGAGATAGGGGGCAATCCATCAATTGAAGGCCTGACTAGAACAAAATGACTGGCCCTCCCTTCAGTAAGAGAGGATTCTTCCTGACAGCCTTTAGACTGGGACATCAGCCCCTTTCCTGCCTTTGGACTGGAAATAAACCATCACTTTCCTGGGTCTCTAGCTTGCTGACTCACATGCAGACCTGGGACTTACCACCTCCGTAGCCTCCATATGCAAAAGGATAGGCATGAGCTAGTGTGTATGTGTGTGTGTGTGTGTGTGTGTGTGTGTGTGTGTGTGTGTGTCTTATTGGTTCTCTTTCACTGGAGAACTGACTACTAATTCATAAGGGTAATTTTTCACCTTTTGTACTCTACCAGATTTTCTAATTTAATTAGATTTTCTAATTTTCCCATAATGAGCATGTACACAGTAATCATTGATATTAAAACTGTGTTATTAAGTGAAGAGCACAGTTACACCAAGTGTCTGTACCTCAGAGCAGTGCTGCATCTCAAACTTTAGGACCTACACATACTGCGTGGGGAGCCGTTAAAACTGGGTCCCCCCTCAGAGACTCTGATTCAGCAGTTCTGGTGGCGGCAGACAGTGTCTGCATCTCTCACAAGCTCCCGGCGATGCCACCCCACAGACCCTGCTCGGAGTGGCAAGGTCAATGATGACTCTAATAGTGACCACAGCTCCTTTCGAGGGGACTTCTATGTGTATTCCACCAAGCCAGCCCTTAGCTCCCGTCTGCCATGATTTGCTGCCATCTTTCTTCCTGTGGCTCTTGAGCAACGGGAGGATTCTGGAGGGCAGTGATGGCGTTTGACTATTTTTTCACCCCCCTTCCCTAACCCCCAAAGCTTTCCCATAATAAAATGAAAAACATGTTTGTAGAATCCAACTGAGTTGGGTTGACTTTTTGAATTGACTTTTTCTGTTTTGATCCAGAAGTGAGCAGGAACAGAATGAACACAGTCGGATGCTGTCTGATATTCTCTCCGCTCTGTCGAAGGCATTTAATTTTCTATAAATCTAGCTCCAATCCTCTTCGGGATGGTATATCAAGATCCTTAATGTGACATTCAGGCTTTATGGGATGTGAATGATCTTGAGGAACAGTGTGTTTACTCAGTTTGTATTTATAGACATGTGAATGTACAGAATAATCGTGCAAAAAAAAATCTTTCAATGCTGAACTGACTTTTTCTGTTTTGATCCAAAAATGTAATATTGGATAAGAATATCCTAGCATTACACATGGTAACATTGATTGAAAGTGACAAGTAATTTAATATAATGATCTGACAA
This sequence comes from Antrozous pallidus, assembly GCA_027563665.1. Lineage (NCBI taxonomy): Eukaryota > Metazoa > Chordata > Mammalia > Chiroptera > Vespertilionidae > Antrozous > Antrozous pallidus. The sequence continues at coordinate 77,963,415 of CM050521.1, read as the reverse complement.
CACTTGGGGAGAAGTCTGAACAATAATACAACTTTATACATTCTCATTTGATCTGCATCTTCATACCCCCCCTCCGTTTTTACATTCTATGTGTCATATCATAATGCCTGCCTTTTGTTTCTTTATAAAAATATTTTCATTGATTTAAGAGAGAGGAAGGGAGAGGGAGATTGAAATATCAACGATTAGAGAGAATCATTGATTGCCTGTCTCCTGCACGCCCCCCACTGGGGATCAAGCCACAACCCAGGCATGTGCCCATGGCCAGAACCAAACCCAGGACCCTTCAGTCTGCAGGCCGGCGCTCTATCCACTGAGCCACACCGGCTAGGGCCTGGCTTCTGTTTCTAATGCTGCTTGTGATCTTGTTGTACTATTGTCAGAACACTATTATGTTAAAACAATTCTTATAGGGCATTCCAAATGGAAACACCCCCCGCCCCAAGCTTCCTCTGCCTTCCATTTGCCCAACTCCATCGTTACCCTCTCTTTTGCGGAGCTTCCTGCCTGTCATGGTTTCAGACGAGAAGTTCAGCTTGTCTGCACAAACGTTTGCATGTCTTCATTAAGGGAAGACAGCAAAGTGATTAATGAGTGCTATTTCTCATTTTGCAAAAGGAATATGTCCATTTTCTATATTCTGTATTCAAAGCAAAGAAAGAGTCATGACTTAGCTTAATATCCAATCATTTATGGCATTTATTTTATTTAAGATGTTTTCTTATAAAGTAGTCATGTTAACAGTAGATAAATTGGAGGTAAAGGATCAGTAAAAGAAAAAAATTAGCCATTTTCCCAACACCATGAATAAGTACTTTAATAATTTGTGGCATTTTTTTTCTCCCTGTGGGGATGAGCAATTTAGCAGTCTGCTTTTTGCAGTTTATGATATGTGGAAATCTGAACATGCCTGTGGGAAAACTTTGTTAGGACCTCCATCAAGAGTGGCTGTCTTTGTGCGTTGAAATTATTCTACTTTAATTTTTCTAGGTTGTGTAATTTTTTAAATGATTATATTTTATAATTGTATACAATAAGAACGCTACCTTCATTTTGGAATGAAGCTGTATGTATTATTTCCCCATGTCATTACACATTCTTAATGTGATTTTTAAGTGGCAATAAGTCCATTCATGACCCCTCTATTAACTGAAATTTAAATTGTTCCATAGTTTTTTTTTGCTTTTTTGTGGATTTTGCTGGGATAAGAATCCTTGCACAGAAACCTGGAGGTGCCTTTCTGTTGATTTTCCCAGGCTGGCCTGCTGTCAGTGAACATGGCAACGGCAGGGCCTGCAGCGGCCCAACTTTAGAGGGTACCAGACACAGTGGATTGCACACTAGTTTCCTGTTCTGCTGGTCATCTATCAACCAAAGAGCGATGCAGCTTGTCTGCTCTTTCTCAACTGAACTGAATATATAATTTTGATTTTTCTTTTTTATGATTTCATTATTTTTCAAGACCATTGGGTTGTACTTCACAGCTTCTTGTTCCTTCATCATAACTGTGATGGTCTCACAATTTTTAATTGTGACACTGGGTATTTCCTTTATGCCCCTTCCAAACCCACCCTCCACCCTGCTGCACCCTGCTCCATGCCCTGAGAGGCGGATCAACTGGACTGCAGGCCAGGTGCGCTTTGTCGGGACAGGTTGCTGCCCTCCCCCAGGACCAGAGGATCTTTGCTTTCCATTGGTATAGCCCAGTGGTCGGCAAACTCGCTAGTCCACAGAGCCAAATATCAAGAGTACAACGATGGAAATTTCTTTGTGAGCCAAATTTTTTAAACTTAAACTTCTTCTAATGTCACTTCTTCAAAATAGACTCGCCCAGGCCGTAGTATTTTGTGGAAGAGCCACATTCAAGGGGCCAAAGAGCCGCATGTAGCTCACGAGCCGCAGTTTGCTGACCACTGGTATAGCATTTGGGCACAAAGAGTTTCACTGGTTCTCCCCAGGTCTGATGGCTTTCGCTTCCATCCATTCCCTGGAAACAGTAAATCTTTGCCTGAATACTGCCTATGGGAAGAAGGGTGTGCGGACCTTCCTACTCAGGGAGATGACTTGGCTTCCACCCCCCCACCCCCCCCCCCCCCAAAGGCCAGCAGCTTTGCTGCTTTGGCCCAACAGCTTAAGGCTTCTTCTTCCCACCAGAGGAGCATGGGGCACTGTGCCAGTGACTCCTGCATCCCGTGCCACCAACAAGAGCTCTCTCCAGCCTTTTCACCTGGGAGACCATGGAGAAGAGCTTGAGAGTTGGTACAAACGCCCCTTGTGTCTGGAGCCGCCAGTTATTCTAAGCTAATATACTAGTGCATACTCAGCTTTGAGGATTTTTGAACAATGTCTCTTCCTCACTCTATGGCAGCCGCCTCTTCCTCCAAAAGTGAAAGAAATCATGTGTTTTGACTCTCATTGGGGGGTGACTTTTTACTCCTTGAACTTCTGTTTCCTGGCCATGTGACCTCAGCTCTCTGAGGAGCTCATGAAAGGGATGGTTTTGAAGACCGGCCGGCATTTTCTTGTTGTTAGGCCAGGAGGAGTGACTCTCTCGAGGAGTTTCACACCCCGAGCAGGAGGGGGACTGTCAGTGTGTTATTAACACCAGCACCGTTGACCCCACATGCACTCTGGGTTGGAGGGTGAATTACATGGTCACCGAAGGTATGGCCCAAGGTCCTGGCACAGGCGCCTGGCAGATGTCTTCAGGCCAATGCCAGAGGCAGGGCTCACTGCCTCTCTGGGTTCCTGTGGTCTTATTTGCTAGCTGAGAGAATTTTCCTGTAAACTCTGGCATGCATTTAAAAATATGTGTGTATTTTTTAAAAATCACACTATCTTATTCAGCACTTTTTAGCTGACATATAACAGAAAGGCTCCTCTAGATAACTAGTAAGTCCTAAGTGTAAGTTGAAAAAGAATGTTAAAATTTTAATTTACCTTTTTTCTTTATTAAGATGAATGATTTTTGAAGTTGTTGATTCTGATGGTTGCATAAGTCAAAAAGCAATGGTCAATGTGAAAACGGTTAATATTTTTAAAATGGAATCCATTAACGTAAAAGTCTGACTTAATAATCTTTCCTCAAATACTCAAACAGTTCAATTTATCTGGAAGGTGTGAACATGAATAATTTAAAATTAATTTTCCAACTGCAAGAGAAATAAAATTGATTTTGAGCATTTTCCTGCTTATTTTTTTAAAAAATTTTTTTGACAAATGATGAATGAATGGTTACATGATGATAGATAGATTGATTAATAAATAGGTTGTTGTTACAGTATACTAAGGTAAACTTTAGATGCCAGTCTTATAGCCAAAGTGAAGTCAGAGCAATCCTGGGCCCAAAGTCAATCAATTACAACAAACCAACTAACAGAAATCACCCAAGATGCCTACAGCACCTGTGGTACCGAGACCACAGTGGGACTGGATCCTGGAGAGAATGTGCTTCTGAGACTTAATGATGCACAGAAACGTGTTCCACTAAAGGACTGGACATTTCAGGAATTCCTGGGTTCCATTTACAGGTGGCAACATAACCAAGTATATCATCATGATCTGGGGGACCCTGCATCTGACCTGGCTGGTCTGGCTGACTAGATGCTTGTCTCCTTCCTCCTCCTCATTCCATGAGTTTCCCCCATGCACAGCCCATGTTGACTCGTCAGTTGAGGAGGACAGCCTTCTCAGATAGAGCTGATTGTTCTTTACAGTCAGGAATATAGGCCCTAGACAGTTTGGCTCAGTTGGTAAGAGTGTCAGCCTGTGGACCAAAGGGTTCCAGGTTCAATTCTGGTCAAGGGCACATATCTTGGTTGCAGGCTCCCCGCCAGCCCAGGCCCAGGCCCTGGTTGGGGCTTCTGCAGGAGGCAACCAATCGATGTGTTTCTCTCACATCGATGTTTCTCTCTGTCTTGCCCTCTCTCTTCCACTCTCCCTAAAAATTGGGTGAGGATTAATAAACAAAAAACAAAATGAAAAACAAAGAGTATAAGAATGGGGGACTTCCTGTCAAGTCAGCTCTTAATTCCACTTGTGTGTTGAAGATATGCTTGCAAGCTTCAATTACAACTACTTCATTCTTCAAAAATGATAGATTTGGTAGTTGGCATTTCCCCACCCCTCTCTGGCAAGCCAAATAATGGCTCCTAAAGACATCCTCATCCTAACCCCTAGACCGGGGAACACATTATTTTACATGGCCAAAGGGACTTTGTGGAGTGGTGAAGGTTGTAGATCTTAAAATGGCAAGATTATCCTAGATCCATGGTCAGCAAACTGTGGCTCGGGAGCCACATGCAGCTCTTTGGCCCCTTGAGTGTGGCTCTTCCACAAAATACCACGGCCTGAGTGAGTCTATTTTGAAGAAGTGGCATTAGAAGAAGTTTAAGTTTTAAAAATGTGGCTCTCAAAAGAAATTTCAATTGTTGTACTGTTGATATTTGGCTCGTCGACTAATGAGTTTGCCGACTACTGTCTTAGATTATCCAAGTGGGTCCAATTAGTACTTAACATTGAAGAACTTTTCCCAGCTATGGTCAGACAACTCCAATGGAAGAAGAGGCAGGAGAAATTAAAAACAAGATAGGAACTCAACTCACTGTCGCTGACTTTAAAGATGAAACCATCCACAGAGCAAATGTAGGCAGCCTCTAGAAGCTGAGAGTGACCATGATCAGCAGCAAGCAAAAAAATGAAGACCTCAGTCCTACAACCAAATGGAACTGAATTCTGCCAACACACCTACATGAGGAAACAGACTCTTCCCTGGAGCCTTGAAAAAAATGCACCCTTGTACACCCCTGGATTTTAGCTTGGTGAGACCATATCAGACTTATTGTCCACAGGACTATGAAGTCATCTATCTGTGCTGCTTAAAGCCATCCAATATAGGGTAATCTGCTACTGCATCACTAGGAAACTAACATCCTCCTGTTTTCATATTACTAGAGGCTAGGTGCATGAAATTCATGCACAAGAGGGGACTGTCCCTCAACCCAGCCTATACCCTCTCCAATATGGGACATCCCTCTCACAATCTGGGACCCCTGGCTCCTAATCCCTTATCTTCCTGCCTGCCTGATTGCTCCTCACCACTTCTGCCTGCCAGCCTGGTCACCGCCTAATCGCTCCCCTGCCAGCCCAATGGTCCCCAACTGCCCTCCCCTGCCAGCCCAATCATCTCCAACTGCCATCCCCTGCCACGACCTGCCTCTTCCACTTGAGGTAGCGGAGATGCCAGGACCAGCCTTCCCATCACACAGAGCCGAGGGACCCCCAGGCCTCACGGCATGGAGCAGCCCCTGGGCCCCACCTCTGCTGTGCAGGTGGCCATCTTGTCATGATGTTGCATGAGGGTGTAAAGCCACCTAGGCTTTTATTATATAGGATTCACTGTTTGCTTCACCCTGTACTGACTCTACCCACATATTCCAGTACCTTCCTGAGATCTTGTGATGGTCTCAGAAGCGCCACTACAGACATGAACACAGCTGAGCAAGCCCAATCCAAGTCCTTATAAATTGCATTTGGGAGTGATAAGGATGTCGGCAGAGAGAATATATTCTCCTCTTGAAATGGCAAATCAAAACACAAGCCATGTAAACCTGGAGGTCTCACTATAGGAGAAAACCCGCTTGAGAATAAGGATAACTCAGATCCAGCTATACCCAGAACACGTAACCTCTAGACATTTTAATTATCTAACTTAAAAAAACAACACCCAAACAACAATCCTCTTATTTAAGTTTGGTTTTATTCTCTGCCACTACAAAAGGCTTGGCTGGTAAAATACCAGTGTCCTTGGGTTGCCAACAATATTCTAGGAACTGAGCATGGTGGCCTCAGGCACAATGCCTGGAACATAATAGGTCTCATTTTATCACAGAATTTACCAGGCAACTGAAAAATACACAGGAGTGCTCAGAGATTCAGGATAAACCCATTTGTTTCCTGATGTACTAGTACGTGACTCAGGGGAGCCTGTTTCCAAATCCTGAGCAAGCCAATAAGGAGGAAGCTCTCTCTTTATACCCTTTGGTTTCTTTGTCCCCCAAATATGGATCAGACTTCCAGACCTTCCACCGGCTTTGCAAAAAGCCCCGTGTGTTGGGATGGGGGCTGTGAGACCACACCTAAAGGCTTGGCCTGGTGCCAGCACTGATATTGCCCTCTGGGGGTTGTGTATGGTTCATGGTTATGGCATCTGTAAAATGGGAGTATTTAGGTAAACAGGTCTTGCAAGACCAGATAATTAAGGAATGGGCAGTGACTAGACAGACTATAGGCTAACAGGAATGTACAATAGGGATACTGATTAACTAGGTACATAGGCTGATAGCCCTCCACCTGTGCCCCCCCCCCAAAAAGTCTTATTTTTCTTATCAATATTACTAGTTATTTTTATCTTTCAGAACTTCCCAAGGTAAGCCTCCTCACTCCTGTCTCCAGTTCAGACTCCTAGGACTGTGAAAGGAGCCCTGGAGTCATGGAAAATTCTACATGAGATGAGAATGTAGATTAATGTGCTCATGAGTTACCTTTCTCATGGAAACTACTAGAATGGAAACTTGGGAGATACCCTAGCTCCCAAGAGTGTATACTGAATTTCAGGCATTGTGATAAGGCTATGAAAACATGTTAGACTGGGCACTCACCCTTTAAATTATATTTCAAATGAATATTACTCCATTTATTCAGAAAACTGGTTCTGATCACACATCTGCACCTTAAAAAAATAACCCTTATAGATGTGACTGGAAAAGAATTTACACACATTTGCTATTCTGCAGTGTCTGTTTATAGAACCATCTTATGTTCCTGTCTGTTTATCATACTACATACCCTGAAGACAATGGCATCTGAGAGAAGGAACCACATTATTATTTTCCAAATCAAGGAAAGGCCATCCTTAACACAGTAATATTAGCATTCTAACTTGTACTGCCTTGGATTAAGGCCTAGTCCTTCCTGGCATGTGTTTATGTGGGAAAATGAAAATGCATTCTTTAGAGACACACTGGTAGTTTTCTGAATCATGTCATGTGACTGGATTTGGCTTTAACAAGTTCTGTGCTCTGAATCATTTGCCTCTTGGCCAATATTTAGTTTGTAGAATTTGATTAAATAGCATCTCTGAGGCTTTTAGAGCTTGCCTTCCCTGTCCACAAGTGAAATAAATATTAAGTCTTTGACCTTACACTCTGAACACAGAAGACTCCCAATAAAAACCTCAGGGCTGCATTGAAGAGAATTCTGGGTAAATTCCTCCCCCTTTGGGATCCCCACCCTATTAGCTTATTCTGGGTGTGATGCTTTTTTTTTTTTTTTTTGCCAAGCTCAGTTTGAAGGCTCTGAAGTAGCTAATGCTGTTGGTTATTCCATTACTCATGTATTATGTTGAATGACATCCCTACAGAATAACCAAGCCAATTAACAGGTAGTTCTTACAGACCCAGGAGATCCCCTGGGCGCTCCTAAGGGCTTTTTGGTTTCCCTAGAGAGCGGCAGAAAGAATGTAGTAGGACGCTTACAAGGTGGTGTCAGCACCAGTTATTTCATGAGCTGGAGCAGTGCATATGGAAGCAATAGAACGATGCGATCAGGAGTCAGAGCTGGGAACCAGGACCCAACTGCCAGCGCACTGCTCAGCGCCTTTCATCTGGATTGACACAGTCATCTTTACTGGATTGTAAACAGTCATTTCCAACAAGAGAAATGTGGGCTTGTGTGCATTAGAGCAATGGCTCGGCTGGGTCACAGAGCGGTGGAAGGCGTTTCTGTCTGAGGTTAGGCATTACAGAAAGCCGCACTGAAGCATTCCACGGAGCTTGGGAACCAAGATACTAGAGGACATACATTTGTCATGTAATGCTTCATCTCTCTTCAAAATATTTTCTAAATAAGCCAAAGCCATTATAAGTGGGGATATCGACAAGTGATTTAAATGAGTCATCAGATGAACAATTGGAGACAATATGGACAATATGGGGAGAGGGGCCTACCATTTTCAGTATCCAAAATTAATGAAAGGAAGAACAAGCCTCCAGCATCAAATAGAACACGTTTTAGTAGGGACATACACTGAGTGGCCAGATTATTATGATCTCTGAATGCATAATAATCTAGATACACACACACACACACACACACACACACACACACACACACACACATTAGAGACCTGGTGCATGATTTCATGCAAGGGTCACGGCATTAGAAAGGTCTAGAATAATTCTCCACCTTCAGGAACAGATGGAATCTGTGATGGCAGGAGGCTATAGAGATCTGGGGCTTAACCTTGACTCTTCCTCTAACCAGTTGTAGATCTTGGAAAAAACATTTAATCTCTTCTATGTTCCGTTTCCTCTTCTGTAGACTGAGGAAGCTAAGGTTACACTCAGGTCTAAATTCTGTAATTCCTGGATTTAAAACATCTCCTTGCAGGAGGCTCTTCTCCCTGCTCCAGGAGGGCTCCTTATGCCCTGAAGCCCAGCAGGGCAATAAACCTCACAGATACTGAAGAGCCACCTAATGATTCAAATGATTTAATGGAATTTCACATGGGCAGCTAGGTTTTAATTTTCTCTTCTAGCACATTCCCTCTGGTAAAGTGTATTTCCTAATGGAATACTAACTGCACAGGATATTTTGATTGCTGGAGGGATCTCATATGGAAATCAGATTTAAGTCATGTTCCTCTGGTAGTTTTTATTATCAGAACAAAATAAAAGCCCCCCAAAGAATGTTTATTCTTAGAATTAGGAACTGTTGGAATGTTGAAAGCATCTTCTAAGAGTTAAGCATCTGTAAATATTTAAAACAGGATGATATCACATTTACTGCTTCTAATAATCTCCTTGAAGTTTGAATAGAAGCCAAAAAAATGAGCAAAATCCCAGGGAACATTTGACATTAAACTGTTGACTCCATAATCATGCCTAATAACTCAAGTTATAACAGAGTTGGGGAAGACCCATCAACTGTCCCTGCAAGCACACAATCAACTCTCCACATGAAGAAATGGGTCATGTAGAGAATGCTGAAAAGGGCATTTCCCCACTCTCTGATAAACTTTGGTAGATTCTTTATTCACATCATCTTATTTAATCTCAACAGGCCAGAAAAGTAGAAATTGTTCATTCTATTATATGCTGAGGTACCAAGAAGTTTTGTGTGAGCTGTAAGCTACTTTTGTTTCAAATGCCAAAGAATATTGAAGGAAGGCAGTCCTTGCTCATAGTCATTCACTCATTCATTCATTTACCCATCTATCTGTCCATTCATCCATTCATTCATCCATCCATCTTTTCATCCATCTATCCATCCATCTATCATCCATCCACTCATTCCTTTAGAAATGCCTATTTTTAACATACTCTAATCTAAGAAAAGTTTCCTATAAATCCAGCCCCCTCCCCCTTTTCTTGCTCAGTTTTCCATGGAGATGGAATTCAGAGAAGCCTTCCATTGTGACTTGGCCTCCATTATTTGATTACCCCTCTTGCCTTTTCTGTGTAAAATTTTAAAACTTCCTTTTGTTTCTCTTTAGAATCATTTTCAAAAGACATCTTTTCTCCCAAGACCAAAATTGTTAATGAAAAACAGTGTTTTAGGAGGGAGAGGAAAACAGAAAGATTACCATAGCATTTTTACATTAGCACCATGACATTTCTAATAATCTACAGAAAAAGATTTTTTTTCTAGCATCCTCCTAAGTGCCTCTTGAAAACCTCGGTGACATACTCAATAGCTACTGACTAATTTTTTCTGGCAGAAAAATGAGTTCAGCGTTACTGAAAATACGTTTTCTATCACCGGATCTGATTCAGGTCACTGAGTGGCTTCTCGCTGGTGGAAAGAAGTAGGATTTATTTTCAATGAAATGTTATTGAGAAGAGAGAAAAAAAATAACATTTTGACCTACTCCGACATTAGCAAAATGCAAATTATAGTCGATTTTCTAGGAGGTAATATTTCAATAGTTTGTGCTTCTGGAGTTGTGTGTCAACCTGAATAGTTGAATAAAAGGTGCATAAAGGGAAAAACTAATTTGAAGCAGCTGGCAGCTTAGTGACTGAGATAATACCAGGGAAGTTCCAAGTATAGAGGAATAATGAATAGCATTCACTACAAGCTCTGAAGCTCCATACTCCCACAGTGTGGGGGCATTGACTGGGGTAGGACTGGACAGTCCCACAGCAATTTGGGAGATTAAGGATCACTAGCCACAGGTTCCCATGGGTGTGGCAGGGTTAAGGAGAGGCCACATCCCATTTTTTTTCCCCATGCAGAGATGTAGGTAGCTGCAATACAGATTGCACACGTGGGTGATCAGGATATTAAGTGGGAGAAAAGAAAGCTCTTCATGACTCTTCTTTGGGTAATAAATTTCTCAGCATCGTGAGGGGGCCAGCTTCCTCTCTGTAGGTGAGATTTCTTGCTGCTAACATCCAGAGGGGGATCATTGTACAAATGTGTGGAAAGAAAACCCTGCTCTATGATAGCATTGTTTTTGATTTTTCCTAAATGTCTATTCCTCTGTTAAAATTCGAGGTGTTCGCTACTGGCAGCCACAGGATTTTATCTTTGAGAACACAGGGCAGCTTTCTCTAGACCCATGGTTGGCAAACTGCGGCTCGAGAGCCACATGCGGCTCTTCGGCCCCTTGAGTGTGGCTCTTCCACAAAATACCATGGCCTGGGTGAGTCTATTTTGAAGAAATGGCCTTAGAAGAAGTTTAAGTTTAAAAAAATTGGCTCTCAAGAGAAATTTAAATTGTTATACTGTTGATATTTGGCTCTGTTGATTAATGAGTTTGCCAACCACTGCTCTAGACAAATCCCCAGATGCATAAAGCAACTGTTAGTTTTAATAAAAAAGTACAGCCTCTTGGCTTTTGTCTTGAGCAATGCAGAACAGATACATCTGAAAATGGAACATGATGCCCTGGTAAGTAATGCCACAGACCACCAGTCACTTCTACACTCAAAATCACATCAATGCATGCATATTTAATTAGAGCGTATAGGCACCTCAAGAGAAAAAAGTCAAAGGTTCCCTCATAGATGACCTTTCTCAGATGCCACAGGGCAAAATTTCACGAGAAATGAAATAAGATGAGTTGAGGTTGGCTATTTAATAAGATATCTTTAAATAGAATTTTACTTTTTTTTTTGTCAGAGTGAGAGTGTTATACATATTTTGGAGGTGACCTGGTGTAACAGAAGCTTACACTGATAATATTCTAATTCAAATGATATCCTCTATATCGACTTTAGAGAAGTAACAAGCTTAATCCATGGTATTTAATCATTGAGATTCATTTTGACATTTTTAGAACATAGACCCTAATGCTGCAACAGATTTGCAAGGAAGGTGACATGCCACGTGAGGATTTACGGGGGGGGGGGGGGGGGGGATGGTTTCATCTGGGGTGGGAAGATAGAAAGTCTCCAGGTCAAAAAAAAAAAAAGCTGAAAGGAAATAGGTGGTTTTCAAATTGCTTCTCTCTGAGATGTAGGAAGAACTTGTATCCATTATTTAAACTTTCCTCCCTCTCATCACTCTTCCTTCTACCCAACAGCCCTCTTTAAATTTAAAGAGGGAGAACAACAAGGTTAAATGTGAAAGGAAGTGTCCTACCCAGTTGCCAAAGGGTGAACGCTTCGTCTGCTCTGTAGGAAAGAGCATGTGGCTACTTCTAGACCATTAACTCTCAAACCCAGACAGATGCCCTAATACTGTCTATACAAGGACAGAGGATATCCTCTCCAGTTGCCCTGCACACGATAGATAAGAAATATACCATATCAGCAAAAAGATAATATATTTGTTGGTGTGCCACAGAATTTTAGTAATTAGTGTATATGTCATGAGATGAAAAAGGTTGAAAATCACTGGTTTAGAGGAATAAGGAAGAGGGATGGAGAATGTCCCTTCTTCATGCCAGGGACTTGCTTGTTCCTTGTATACAAATGGGAAAGGGTCTGATCATGAGGTTCACAATCTCCCTCATCCTGATCATTCCTTCACTTACTCAATGCACTTCACTAGTTGGCCTCATCTGTCTGTAAGCATCCTGCCCCAGGCCAATCACAGAGATGACCCTCCCAACTGCCCTCACCATGGACCACAGGCCTGTTCTCACAGCTACTAGGACTCCTTGTTGAGCCCCTTCTGGCACTCACAGTGCCATTTCTATACCACAGAAGTTATAGAGAGGTTCTATAACCAAGGCTTCCACCATCCTCCTCCCCAGGTATAACAGTCACAATAGACTAGGTCCGTGGTCCACAAACTGCGGCTCACGAGCCACATGTGGCTCTTTGGCCCCTTGAGTGTGGCTCTTCCACAAAATACCACAGCCTAGGCGAGTCTATTTTGAAGAAGTGGCATTAGAACAAGTTTAAGTTTAAAAAATTTGGCTCTCAAAATAAATTTCAATCGTTGTACTGTTGACTAATGAGTTTGCCGACCCCTGGACTAGGTTATGATGTGGTCACAAACAGGTCCCAAATACCAGCAGCTTAAATTAATGAAGGCTGATTTCTTCCCAAGCCTGCCTCTTTCTTGGAAAGTCTGAGGTGGTAGTGGGGGGGGGGGTTAAGAATATACAGGAAGATGCACATACCACATCTAAATATTTAAAAGTTATAAACCAAGGTAACAAACTGGGAAATAAAATAAGTTCTACCCTCTTTTCCTGGGGGAAAAAATGCCTTTATGACAAATCTGGAAAACAGATTTGAATTTAGAATTCTGAGACTCCTTGCTGGGAATGTGGTGGAGTGGATGAGTTGTTAAAACTTCAGGTGAGGAAACCAAAGTAAAGAGAAAGAGAATTAGAGTGAAGACACCTGGGATTGGTCTAGGTCAGTGGTCGGCAAACTCATTAGTCAACAGAGCCAAATATCAACAGTACAGCTATTGAAATTTCTTTTGAGAGCCAATTTTTTTTAAACTTAAACTTCTTCTAATGCCACATCTTCAAAATAGACTTGCCCGTGGAAGAGCCATACTCAAGGGGCCAAAGAGATGCATGTGGCTCGCGAGCTGAGGTTTGCCAACCAGGCGCCTAGTGCATCTTCTCTTCCTAACCATTGTGTTCTCTTGCCTAGACCACCACACATAAAAAGCAACAAATAGCAAAAACTGCTCTTCACCTGTTATAATTGTACTAGAGGCCCATTGCAGGAAGATTCCTGTAAGAATAGGGCTTCCTGAGGCCATCTCTGCCACCCCACCTGCTTCCCTCCCTTCGCTGCTGCCCCACTTGCTTCTCCACAGCTTTGCTCCCTTCTGCAGTGCTTGGCTTCCTTCTACACTGTCTTCAGTCTTTGCTCTGTGCCTAGAGATGCAAATTAACTGCCATCTTGGTTGGATTAATTTGCATACTTGCTCCTATTGGCTGCTGGGCATGGCTTGTGGGCATAGCAGATGTCAGGTCAATTTGCATGTTTCTCTTTTATTAGATAGGATTCCTTAATTGGGGATATCATTTAATTCCTGAAGCTCATGAAGCCCTCAAGGATACCAAACCAAAAGAGTTGAGTCACTTTTCTAGGTCAACTCTGCTTTGAATCATGTAATTAGTCATAGGTATAATATTTCATTGGTAAGTATAGCACCTGAAAAAACCATTTGAATTAGAAAAAAAAAGAAACCTAAATAAAAGAAAAAGACAAGACACCACATGCTATTTCATGTAGTGTCTTTGATCCCTGTTTATCACTTGTAAATTTTCTGCCTTTAACAAATGAATGACCTGCTTGTTATGGGCCAGGTGCTGTGCTACCAGCTTCGCATACAATTTCATTCAATTCTCAAATCAGTCCTGTAGGGATGTCCTCTTTCCATATATGAGAAAGCTACTGTAAGGCTTAGAGAGGTTAACTAACATAGTAAAGGTCACACAGCTAATGAGTAGCTGAGCTGGGATTCAAACCCCCATCAGTCTACTCCTAAACTATGCTGTGCCCTTACTCAGATATGGTACAGAGAACACCGGTAGGGTCATCCTAACACCTTGCAGGGCTGATATGACAATTAAAGAGATGATGTACATGAAAAGTGTTCAGTAAAGCACGAAGCCCCGACAAAGGTTTGCTGGGATTATTCCTCACCGTTTTACACCGGGTTAGCTCTGCTGTGCTTCATGGCCAAGTCTATATTAATCCCATCATTCATCCTTCATCCACCAAAGTCTGGCTTTCTTAATAGGCAAAGGAAACTGGAAATATGCCTTTTGTAAGAAAGGCTTAACACCCACAGTGCTGGGTCACCAGAGAAGAAGGGTTCACTTACAAAAGACCGAGATTAATTTGGACATTGTTTCCTTACAAAAAGCAGGAGCCCGGAGGCAAGCAACCCAGGGAAGGGTAATGCTGAGCGTGAAAGCACTTACCTCAGTAATCACCATGGAATTATCCACAGCCTCCCTGACTGAGCCGGTACCCTGCAGCTAGTCCTAGGAGGTGGCCCTTCCTCGCTCTGTGTAAGGAGCTGGGCGCTTTCACAAGTTCCTCAGGGCGAGTGTCTGTCTGTCAGCTGGGTCACCGCCATCTTGGCCCACTTCTCAAAGCTAACGTCACAGTGCAGAATAAATGCGGGATCTCCTCAGCTGGAACCACTCCCCTCTCCCCTTTGAATAGCACAATGCCATTTACAAGTGCGTGAATGCAACGCATCTGACTTCTTACTCAACATGTGTTTTCAAGCCTCGAGGCGACCAAATTGAAGACATGCAACGACACGTAAAAGGAGCAGTGACTTCCATGCAGGGCATGTTTGTCTACAAGGTTAACCGATTCCCCTTGTTTTCATTCCAAGTCCACCTTTATCTCGGTAACAGCAGCTACAAATGTGAAATGAAACCTTCAAGCCCAGAAAACTGGAATTGTATTTACCAGCTCAAGACGTGCAAAAGCTATTCTCTGCGTCTTAGCTGGAATATCAGGCACACTGCAGAGCTCTGGCCGTGGGTCAGTGAGAGGCATGCATACTATGGTGTCCAGTTACAACGGAAACCCTGGGGGGGATGAAGAGAACATACTATCCTGTTTCCCTGAAAGTAAGACATCCCCCGAAAATAAGACCTACTTGCTGTAATATAAAGCATCCCCCCCCCCCAAAATAAGATCTAGTGCATCTTTGGGAGCAAAAATTAATATAAGACACTGTC
Organism: Antrozous pallidus; assembly: GCA_027563665.1. NCBI lineage: Eukaryota > Metazoa > Chordata > Mammalia > Chiroptera > Vespertilionidae > Antrozous > Antrozous pallidus. Next base: position 77,948,231 of record CM050521.1, on the reverse strand, counting down.
TTATTTTGGGGGAAACAGGGTCCTAATTCAGTATCCTGGGTGAGGCAATTGAAAAAAATGATGGTCACTAGCCTGGGGTCTCACAGACTGTCATGATCATTATATGAATTTGTGCCCTGGTGGCATCTCCAGCCGGCCCGCCCCAGTCAGGGCCGATTGGGCCAGGCCAGCCAGGGAAGAGGCCGTAGGCAGTTGACTGGCCGGCCTCGGCCCTGAGGGAGGAGGATCAGGGGTCAGGGCTGGCCAGGGGGAGGGGCCAAGGGCTATTGGCCGGCCGGCCCCACCCCTAGTTGAACTCAAGGTCAAATTCCTGGTCAAGGGGACAATTTGCATATTAGCCTGATGCAACTTATTGAGCCCATGCCACACGACAAGCATTTTATGTCCACTGTCTAGTTTCACCCTGTAATCACACTGCAAGGTAATTAATATTATTTTACTATGAATGGATGAGAAATGTGAAATCAGGCTATTTGCGTGAGGTCACCAGATGGCAGGTTCTAGATGTGAACCCGAATCCAGCTCATTCTCTGAACCACTGGGGCTTAACAAACTGGAACCTCCCAGAATGCATAGTGCAGAGAACACAAGGCCTTGGGGGAACCCTGAAACCAACTGAGTTGATCAACCTGACAATTTTAAACCTTTGTTTGCAAAAAAGCTAATCAGAAAGACTTAACCAATCTTTTTGCAAAGCCTTCTTTTGCCTACCTTTGAGTACTCTCAACACAAGAAAAGAGTTAAAAATTTTATTTCCAGAAGTTTGATTCTCTTCCATAAGTTATATACTTTGATTCTTCAACTGTTGATTGTAGTTATGAGAGAAATGTAAGAAAATACTCTCTAATGTATTAGAAATATTGACCAAAATATGGCTGCTGAATAGTATAGAGAAGAAATATACTTGACCCTTGAACAGCACAAATTTGAACTGCATGAGTCCATTTATAGGGAGATTTTTTCAATATATATAAGCCAACTCTCTGTAACCCTGGGCTTCACATCCACATATTCAACCAACCACAAGTTGAAAACAGTATTTTTGATCACAAGGGCAAACTGTATGCATTGTTCTATACCATTTTATACAGGAAATTTGGGCACCTATAGATTTGGTCTCTGCAGGAGTCCTAGAACCAATGACCCCCTGACACCAAGGGATGGCAAGTTTTGGTAAAGTCAAAAGTTATATGGGGGGTATTGATTGCACGTGGTAAGGGGGATTGCCACTCCTAACCCCTGTGTTGTCCAAGTGTCAACTGTACATGTATCTTTTATGAAAGACCTACACCAGAATCATCTCTCCCTGCTGGGGGGAAGCACGCCCTGCAGGTGACCTCCTGCATTGTAGCCTGGCTTCTGAATCTGCCACAGGTTCACCAGATGTGCTTCTTCAGAGGCATGGTCCCTGGAGAAGAAATGTTAAGAAAGACAGGGTGAGTATTATTTAATGAAAATGTATGCTCTCACCCTCTTTGCCCATCCCATGTTTATCTGTCCCCAAATCCTCTCAGTGCATTTAAGAATATGTCAGTGGATTTTGAATAGGTCCCCCTCAAAATCCATGCCCATCAGAACCTCACAATATGACCTGGCTTGGAAATAGGGCCCTTACAGGTGTAATTGGTTCAGATAAGGTCAGACTGGGTTAGGATAGGACCTAAAGGCAATGACTGGTGTCTTTATGTGAAGAGTAGAAGACACTCTGAGACACACACAGAGAAGAAAGCCAGGTAAAGAGGGAGACTGGAGTGATGCAATATCAGGCAAGGAATGCCACGTTTTTCTGGGAGCCAGAAAAGGCTGGGCATGATTCTCCCCCAGAGCCTCAGCATAATCCTCAATTTCAGGTTTCTCCTGAGCTGTGAGAGAGGACATATCTGCTGTGTTAAGCCACCCAGTTTGTGATCATTTGTGAGGATACTGCTAGACACTAATAAAAGGCCTCCCACACACTTGAGCGAAGTCCTCAGCATCTTTTGCAGGAATTATTTTTACTATATCAGTTCTGTTCCTCCATCCCAAGGGAGCCTGCAGTGTTGCACCCTGCAAAGTAAAATATTTTACCAACAGAGATCTCGTCTTTGAATCTAGATAAACTTCCAAGGACCCTCTGATTCAGTGATTCTGCTTTCCAGATGTTTCTTTCCTAAGGGACTAATCAGATGCACATAATTTTTTATATTAGAATATTTCTTGGTGAATTAATAAGGGAAAATTGGAAGCAACCCAAATGATCAGATGTTGGAAAATGGTTGAATAAATTACAGTACATTCCTATGATTGAACATTATGCAGCTATTAAAATCATGGCTTTGAATTAATAATGTGTGAAAATAATTGGGATATAATGCTAACTGCTAAAAGCAGAATAAATAATTCCATGTAATATGATTCCAATTTTGTTTGCTACACATGTTACTATACATAAAAGACTAGATAAAATATATCATTTGGTAATCTCTGAGGAGTCACAATGGGGTTTTTACCTGATCTTTTTGCATATCTCCATATTTCTATAATAATCATGTATTATACTCATCAAAAGAAAAACAAGCAATATGTCTATCTTATTCAAAAATTTAGAAGACTTCAAGCGAAATAGCTTTCAAGTATCTTGACCACATCTCATAGCAAGAAATAATGGTTTTCCTTCTGACAATACAAAGTCCTCACTTCATGCAGTCTATAGGTTAGGTTCTTGGACACTGCGACTTTAAGAGAAACGAAGTCTAACAAAACACCATAGGCTAACTGATATAAAGAAGAATTAAGTTCCGACACCCTATTTCTGGTCAAGAAAATATGACAAACTTTTAAACAAAGTCCCAAAATGCTTCTAATATTAAATATTGATATAAAGGTGAGCTCTATGTACATTTGGGTGTCCCAAGTATGTTAGTGCAGTTTTAAGCCTTACTTCATTAGTATAAATACTACAAACTTTCAAAACTGCCACTTAAAAGCTTACTTCTTTTGACTCTAGGCTTTAATTATTTTAATGTACTTTTTTTCTTTTAGGCGACATATGCTATTTTTTCACTTTCGAGCTGAAACAAAAAAAATTGTGCTACTCAAAATTCACAACACTAAATAAGTGTAAAATACATTTAATTAAACTTCCACATGTTGGGGTTTTTTAGTAAGTTGCAGCATGTATATCTCTGAAGTCGTGAAACGTTCAGTAAGACTTTTGCAACCCCGTCTTTGAGTAAGTGCAGTAAAGCATGATTTGTTGTTCGTTTACTATAAGCTCCATTTGGTTTTCATGTAAGTGGCTCCAATTTGGGTGCAGGTATTCTGGGGCCAGGAGCTCTCCTTGTGCTCAGAGCAAAGGGCCTTGCTCAGGGCCCACATTTTAGAAGACACCTCTCTGGCCCTTGATGGCTGTGCTCCTCCCCACAGTCTGAAGTATCCATGGGGCTGTGCCCATTGCTCGCCCTGCCCCCAAATCCATACCTCCCCAAACCTTGTTCTGAGAATCTAGGATCCCCAGATTGCCTCGCCAAATGGCACTGGGCCTCCTTCAAGGGCCTGTACATCAGCTGTGATGTCTGCAACATCTATGCCTCCAGGACAGATAACACTGCAAGTGGTGTGCCCAGTTCCAGGGCCAAGAGAAGGCCAGGTGGGGAAAGAGGAGGTGGCTTCAGACCAGGGGCAGGGGACCAGCTCTCCTGTGCCACCCCATTTAGGTGCAGATCATCCAGGAATTTGAACTTGGCCTTTCAGGTCATAATGAAGGTGTATTTGTCACTGCAGGAAGTTTGTTTAATAGCTTAATACAAATGTGCTGATGTTGGTCTGACAGAAAAATACTTTCCCCAACACATTTTCCTCCATAAGAGGTCAGTGGGATAACCTACGATGGTGAATAGTGACGGCTGCACATCCCCAGAGCCAGGTGGTTTGTGCGGAGCCTGATTTAGCCCTCACCACAACCCCATGAAGGAGGTACTTGCTCAAAAACTGAGACTCCGTGACATGAAGTAATTTGTTCAGGCCACAAAGTCAGTGCTAAAGTCAGCCCTCCTTGCACAACAAACCCAAGTGGCTTAAAGCAGCAGGGATTGGGGTCTTTCCCTGCTGGGTGGGCTGGTGGAGCCTCAGTGCTGGTGGTTTCACCTGGGCTCCCCCAGGCAGCAGCGCTCAGTTGGAGGGGCCGCTGACCTGGGAAGTGGCCAGAGCTTTTCTCACCTTCTCACAGGTGGACCTGCTGTCTCTGAGCTGCCTCAGTCCTCGGGCCTGGAACCTCTCTTTCCAGGAGCCTTCTGGGCAGGGGAGTCTCCAGGCGGCAGTCTCCACGCAGAGGCTGCCAAGCCTTTTGGTTCCTGCCATGGAACTGGCACCTGTCCACATTCTAATGGTCAAAACCAGTCACAAAGCCAGTCACAAAGCCAGCCCTGATTTAAAGAGTGAAAGCAGACTCCACCTCTGCAAAGGAGAACAGGAGCATGGAGACCTTTCCTTCCTCCCTTCCTCCCTCCCTTCCTCCCTTCCTTCCTTCCTTCCTTCCTTCCTTCCTTCCTTCCTTCCTTCCTTCCTTCCTAATTCTTTCTTTCTTCCCTCCCCTCCCTTTTCTTCCTTCTTTCTTTCCTTTCTCTTTCTTTCTTTCCTTTTTCTTTTTTCCTTTCTTCTCATTCTCTTTATTTCCTTCTCTCTCTCTTTATTTCCTTCTCTCCTCTCTCTCTCTCTCTCTCTCTCTCTCTCTCTCTCTCTCTCTCTCTCTCTCTCTCTCTCTCTCTCACCAAAAAGTGGATAAGACCTAGCAGCTAAATAGCAGAGCCAAGATTCAAAGCCAGGTGGCTAGACTGGGGTTCTAAATAACTGTGCCATCTCAGAGCTCCAGGGCATCTGGGGGACTTACACATGGGAGGATTGTGTGTTCTGTCTTTTCTGCCTGCAATACCTTTGCCTTCTGTCTCCCCCCCCCCCCCCCCACCCCCGAGCCTGGCTCAGTGCCCAGCACCCAGTGATGGTCGTTAATAATAAGTACTCAGGTCGCAAATAAGAGAGGTGACTCTCCATGGGATCCCTAACCTCTCAGTCTCAGTTTCCAGCCTGCAAAACGGGGCGAATGATGGGAATGGCACATCCGCTTGCCCTGGGATTCCTATGCGGTAACTCAGAGAAAGCTTCCAGCACGGGGTGCCAGCTCTCACTGCTCCCAGGGTCAGCGCTGGGGCTCTGGACAGGGCAAGAATGCGCGTGGGCTTTTGCAAGGCGGGAGTGAAACACCGCTGGGTTTCCAGATGCAAGCAAACGCTCGTGTGCTTTCGAAACGCAGTGCTGAGAGTGTAAGACAGCAGCTTTTTAAGCGCAGGAGAGAAAATCAAAACGCACAGGAACAAGCGCACGGAGCCGACCTCTGCCCACCTTCCTCCGTTCATGTTTAAGACCCCCCCCTCCTTCCCCTGGACTTGGGACTGCGGGCTGCTCCCAGGATGGGAAGTGATCCCTGGGCGAGGCCAGGTCGCGGGGGAGGGAGGTGGGGACCTACCTTGGGCCCCAGAAACCTGGGTCACGTGCCTCGCTGAGAGGGGCCCTTAAAAGCTGGCCTCCTGCAGGGCGCTGGTGACTGGGAGGTGCGCGGGGAGGGCTGTCGGGCCTCTGCTGAACCGGAGGAACCTGCGGGCTCGGTCTGCGCGCACCGAGGCGGGAAGGAGCGCCACTGCCCCGCGTAAGTGCGCCAGGTGCGGGCGGGCGCAGCGGGCGGGTCCTCGCCCGGTCCCCAAACGCAGGGAGTGCGGGGCGGGCGGTCTCTGGAGCCCGGGGCCCCCAGAAGGAAGGAGAACACGCCGCGGGGTGGGATACTACCCAGGCCGGTGGGCTTGGCAGGCTCGGGATTTCCAGGGTGGGGTACCAGAGGCTTGACCCTCTGCCCTGCATGCGCCCAGCCCCGGGAGCACCCCCCAAGGCGCCAGGCAGAATCCGAGGCGCTGGTACCCCGGTTTCTTCCAGATGGGGGCGCCTCCTAGTCCAGGAGCACCTCATCCCCTCCTGGGAAGCATGGTGCGGAGGGCCATCCATTCCTCTCTTCGGGACGCTTTGATTCCGGGGTGCGGTGGGGAAGTGGGAGCGGAGGATGCCCTTGATTGGGGTGCGCCCCACAAAAGGCGAGTTGGCTGGAGCCAAGGAAGGAAGGCACTCCAGAAAGACTGTCATGTCTGGAATGCAGGATTAGGGGGGAAGCCAGGGGCGGGGGACAGGTGACAGCTCCCTGCCCTGCGGATGGGGCCTTGCGGGGGGCCTCACTCCTGGGAGCCAGTGGGATGTGCAGAGACATGGAAGCGCCAGGGCCTTTAAGGTCAGCTTGGTCTCACGGGGAAAATGGGCTTTTGCCATGTTTATGGGTTCGAATCCCAGCTCTGCCTTTTACGAATTGGTGACCTTGAGCGGATTATTTGAATTGACTGTGCCTCTGTCTCTGCACATTTAAAAGACATTGTTTCCTGAACGGGTTTGCCTGGGTGGGTAGAGCTTTGGCCTGGGGGCCGGACGGAAGGGTCCCAGGTTCAGTCCCCGGTCAGGGCACATGCCCGGGTTGCAGGTTTGATCCCCAGTAGGGGGTGTGCAGAGGCCACCAATCAATGATTCTCTCTCATCATTGATGTTTCTCTCTCTCTCCCTCTCCATTCCTGTCTGAGCGCCCTCCCCCTTTAAATGTACAACTATTTTTTACTCTCTCTCTCTCTCTCTCTCTCTCTCTCTCTCTCTCTCTCTGTGTGTGTGTGTGTGTGTGATGATGATGATGATGATGATGAGTACGAACAGAGGTTAGGAGAAACAGAGATCCAACGAGAATGCATTTTACTAACTTGAAAAGGAACTTTTAAGAAAGTTGTCTAAATAGGAACCGGAACTTCTTTTTTCTTCTTAAAGTAGACCGCCCTGGCTTTGTCGGCGTCTGGAAGTCTGCGCGCTTGTCAAGCCCCTTGGGCTAGCTGGGCTTTCTGGACTTCTGCCCCAGTTAACCTAAGCCCAGGGAAGACCCATTACATAGAATGCCAGTGTTCTTTGTAAGAAGCCATTTTGTTCTTCTTTCGTAAGGAGTTGGCTGTTTTGGAGGGGCGGACCCCAATATATGTGAATCTAGCTTCTGAATCCGTTTGCGGGGGTTTCCACGGGCCTGGTTTTGTAGCCTGAGAGAGAATGCGCTGTGACTGACAGGAGGTTCAGATGAGGGAGCAGAGCACTAAGCCAGCCCACCGGGCTCCCCAGTTCACCCCCTTGTAAAAATCAACACAAGAAGCGTGGTAGGCAGTGGGAATGGCACCAGCGGTCTTCCCAGGAAGTCACACCACACCTAGGTTTAGTAACCTTGATACTTGGGTTCCGGCTGGGAGAGAATTCAAAGCCAAGAACAAACTGGAAGAGAACATTTATTTGGTTAATCGGAGGTAGAAGAGGTAATTCCTAGAAGAAATGAGTTTAGGAAATGAGTTATGGAGGTAAAGGAAGGACCCTTGGAGCTTGGAAGTGAGGAAGGTAATAACAACATGCCTGGGGCAGGGACGGGGACATAGAGGAGGAGAGAAAGGGGGAGAAGGGGAGGGAGAGTCAGAGTGGGAGGGGGAAAGAGGAGGGAAAAAAGAAAGGGAATGGCACTGGCCCGCCCCTGGGAAGAGACCACACGGGCTCTTCTCTCCTAAAGGTTTTAAGGCTGGAGATTTTAGGGGAGGTCCCAGGGGAAGTTCTCAATAGAATATTCAGTAGCTTTCAAAGGATGTCCATTCAGGGTTGTAGTCGCCACTGATTGGGCAGCACCAGGGCAGGGGGTCACTCTTCAGCTGGTCCTGAGGGCGGCTGGGGCAGGTTTTGCTGCTTTTCTGGGCCTGGAGCTGAACTACAACTGAGGCCTAGATGTCATCTCTAGGGAGGAAAGGTCATGGGGTCCAAACTGCATGAGCACAGGTATTCACCCTGGGGGAGGGGTCCCACCCTACAATTTCCTTTGCTAGGCACCCGGGATTTCCGCCCTGGTGACCTCCTGCACCTGGCCCCATCTCCTGTTCTGCTCAAGTCTGTCTGAGTGCCTCCTACAGAAGCAAACAGCATGGCAGTATTTTGTTAATGACTTTGTTTTGTTTCCAGAAGCATAGCATTTGTCAGAGGAAACACTAAGTATTGAATGCTACTCTGGTATGCACAGAATTAAGATAGTGAGGGAGGGAGAGCTTAGTTACCACCTTAGAAAACAGCACACACCCATTTATTAGCACCCAAATACCCATGGAAATGCCTCATTCTTAATAGGAAGCCTAGTGCACTTAGGAGAGAGAACATGTTTATTTACCTTCAAGTGTGGCTCTGATACCTCAAAGCTATATACCTTTAGACAAAGTACTTCTAAGTAGACAGATACATGAGATGAAATGCATACATGCTTACTGTGTGCAGGCATCATGTTAAATGTTTGCACACTCGGGGTCCTTCTTGTGGCCCTTCGTGATGTGGCCCTTCAGTTGGTTATTAACTCTGCCCTCTGGCCCTGCAAAGGCAGCAAGAGGGAGGTGGAGGAGTCAGTCAGTCTGGGATGTCCAGCTTCAGAGCTTGAGTATTTCCAATCAAGACGAAATAGGGAAGTAGAGACATGTTTAGGGAAGAAGGTAATAAGTTTACTTTTTTGAGTAACTGTTAACTACTTTTGATTTTTGTCAACATAATTCACACCCATGGGTGAAAAATCCAAGTCACAGTATCATTCTCATGTCAAAAAATTGTCTTCCTCTTTCTAGTACTCTCCAGAGTGCTCTTATCTCTGAAGTCTCATCCCAGGCTTTCATCTGTTTCTTCCAGTGTTTACCTCCACATTTCTCAGTGATCTGCCCAATCTATTTCTTGATTTCTTGAACTCTTTCTTAATTTAGAGTTGTCCTTTTAAAAAAATCAACTTGAGGTATTTGTCTATTAAGGTGAGAACCTATCACTCTTACCTAACTTGTCTCAACTTGCCTATCCTCTATCCTGACCAATGGTTATAGAATTCGTTGTTGATGCTAAATTTGTTCCCGTTTAGGACTTTATTATGTAAGTATTGCTCATTGCTGAGCTAAGTAGTATGCTTTCATTGCAATACCTTTCTTATACAGTTTGATATTCTTCGTTGGATTAGTAATTGCCTCTTTTTTTAATTTTAGTTTTCTATGTAATTATCAGGACTTCTGTCCAAGCCTGCTGACAGAACTGTAGTATCCTTATGGATATGATTTTTCATAAAAACGCATGAGGTAGTTACATGCATTTTTTTTTTGTCCTTCCCTATGGATTACTCTGTCTCACTGCTCCAATCTACATGGGTGGCCTTTAGGTAGAACTGTCATCCTGGGACCTCTGTCCTGTTAGTTCCCCTGTTCCTGGGATGCCACATCATTCTCTTTTTTACTTTACTTCCTCAATTTGGTGGAACACCTTTGCCACTAGGTTTCTGAGAAGTGGTATGTGAGAACCAATTTTTAAAAACATATGTACACCTGAACATTCTTTATCATTACACTTGTTTGAGAATTTGACTGAGTATGCAATTTTAGCATAAAATTCATTTTCCTCTTGCAAGTTAGAAGCTGTTGCCCACCCCTCCCCGCAATGTGTTTCAGCAGTTGTTGCTGCTTTTGGGAAAAGTCTAGCGCCATTTTGGTTCTTGATTCTTTTAATGTTTGTTCTTTTCTCTCTCTTGCTCTCTCAATCTCAGTTTATTTAGTCTTTATTCCTGGAAACTGTCCCATGTCTTTCCATGCCTTGATCTGGGAAAATTATCATCCTTTTATTCTGCAAATCATGTCCATATTTCTGCTAAATGTTTTTGTGCTAATTCTTTAATAATCTCCTCTCCTGAATTTTATCTCTTTTTAAAAAAAATATAGAATGTCCATTACTCAGATATTGGTCTTCCAGAACAAATCTCCTAATGAGCTTTGTTCCTCTTATATTTTTGTCCTTATATTTTCTGGGAGATTTCTGTGACTTTTTTGGTCCTTCTTTTATCAAAATTTTAAAACTGCTATTACCCTATTTTTAAATTTCAGGAGTGTGTTCTTATTCTTTGTTTCTTTTCAAAACAACTTTCTGCTACTTAGTGAATGCAACATCTATTATTATTCCTTTAAATAATTTTTTTGTTGTTTTTGAAGGGCTACCCTATTTCATGCATTACTGTTTCTTTTGAGTTTTTGTGTGTTTTGTGTGTGTGTGTGTGTGTGTGTGTGTGTGTGTGTTCAAGTAGTTTCTTTCGGTTTTTCTTTAAATTAGAGATTTTCTTCCCAATGTGCAGTGCTTCTTTGCAGTCTGGTTGTATATAAATTGTGAGAAATGAAGTTACTGACTGTTTTGCTGTATCCAAGGGATTTATCAGCAGCTCCCTGGCTCCATAGAATTAATTGTCAGGACCAAGAAGTTCCACAGAGGACCTCACATATCAGTGTTGCTAGGTCCTTTTTCTAAGAGGTTCCAGTAAACCCAGAGAGGAGTCCTCAGGCTCTTGCACAGAATGAGGGGTAGAGGCACATAGTGCATGCTGCCAGCTTTCTTAGAGCTGAGTGGTCAAGGCCTACGTTCGAGGCATGTTCAAGTTCAAGGGGGAGTGTTCAGGGTATGTCAGTGTGGAGACAGCTTTAAATTGGGTGCCTCTTCCCCAGTTTTTACTATATTTACTATTCCCAAGTCTAGAGTTCCCCTGGTTTAATTTTTCAAAAATAAGTGTTTTACAGAAAAAGAAAGAGCCAGGCAGGGGGCGGTGGGATCTGAGCTTTTGCCTGCTGTTACAGACTTGGGCCGATCCTTCTCTGCAGCACCTGTCTCACCTTTGCCTTCTGCAGTCTCCAGCACTCAGAATGTCTGGGCTTTTCTGTGGCTTTGTAACTGAATTAGCTGGTGCCTCATCTATATTCTGCCTTCATTCTCTGCACACTATTCGTTCCCTTTCCATCCTACAACAACAAAATTTGACCTGCCTTATGTGCTGTTGTTTCTCCTGTTCTCATGGGCCATAGGATTTATACCTTTTAAAGAATGTCTTCACTTCACTCTAGAGCAGTTTTATGAGGGGCAGAAGTAAATGTGGTCAATTCACTATGCCTTAGCACAAGAGTTAGGCTCCACTTTGACACGTTACGTTCACTGTGCCCGTGGGGCCTCTGCTGGAAATGTGTAGCAGGCAGTTGGATAGATGAGGCTAGGCTTTTAAGAAGAGCTATTATTCCAAGCAGTGTCAGTAGAAGGTGCTACTTAAAGCGATGAGATTACCCTGGAGAGAGAGTGGAGCGAGATGACATAGGAGAGAATCTGAGGCATCCCAATGTTTAAGGGAAGGCAGAGGAAGAGGAAACTCTGAAGGAGAACTTTCTAGAAGATCTATGAGAGCACAGATTACAGAAGGCAAGTCAATGATAAATTGTCCTAAAGGGTAGGGTAATGTCTTTGTGTCAGAGAAATCAATTAAAATAATGGCAGAACCTTTTGTTTTGAGTTTGGGAATATGGAGATCATTAATGATTTTGGCAAGATGGTCTGGATCAAATGCAGTAAGCCAAAGAGTAAAAATAGCTTTTCTGATTTTAGAAACTGCTGATAGAAGCAATAATAGAGGTGTTCCCATGCTTTTTCTATTGTCTCTGCTTTGGATACTCTACCCACTTGATTTTAAAATACGTAATGAGGAGATTTGGTTTTGTGTCCTTTTGTTCTTGCTGACTTGTCCTTTTGGGATGTTGTTGTCTTTTGATTGTCCTATGAAGATAGTTCCGCCCAGTGGTCGGCAAACTCACTAGTCCACAGAACCAAACATCAACAGGACAACGATTGAAATTTCTTTTGAGAGCCACATTTTTTAAACTCAAACTTTTTCTATTGCCACTTCTTCAACACAGACTGGCCCAGGCTGTGTTATTTTGTGGAAGAGCCACACTCAAGGGGCCAAAGAGCTGCATGTGGCTTGCGAGCCGCAGTTTGTTGACCATGGTTTTAGCTGATTTGATTTTAGAAATTATTTCTATGGATCACCTCTCCTACCTTCAGGGCTGGAGTTGTCAAGCCATACTGTGTGGGCTTCAAGTTCTGGATATGTGGGTGATGCTGATTCTATTACCCATGCCTTTGTGTAGTTACATGTATGATGGAATGTTTGCAGCGTAATAGAGACAGTGGGTTACACTGAAAAAAATATTCCAGCCTGTTACACTCAGAATAAAACCTAAATCCCATTCTGTTGAGGTCTCTGAGGGAGCCCCAAAATAGCAAACTTCTCTCCATTGCCTGAGTTTTGGAGAAATTGAGAAGACAAAAGAGCAAGGCAGGTGAATAGCAATAGATCAGTTTGATTCATGAGAGAGGCTGGGTTGAATTGGAGCTTTTACTTCTGGAACAATGGGCTTCCCAGAACTAAAGCCCACAGTTGGGCAGACTTGCCCTGCTGTTCACAGCCCCACACCTGGCGGAGAGAGAAAAACACTGCTTCCTGTTTGACAACAAAGGAAGTTGAGACTAACAGTTTCCCCAAATTTATCATCAGATATTTTTCCACCTCTTCCCCCCCACCTGGTAGAGTGAGCAAGAAGGTAGCAAGAGGTCAGCCTCACCATTTATGGAAACATTAGAGCTGGGAAGAAATGAGCCCAAACACCCCCATGATCTGATACCCGATCCCACTTGGTACCACCCTCCCGTCACTCGCTGGACTCCAGCCTCATTAGTTAAGTTAGAATGGGGTCATAATGGCAACAGCAAAGATACCATTTCCATAAGGTCACATTCTGAAGGACTTCAATATATATATTCTGGGGGGGAGGGGAGGGAACAATTCAACTCCTCACAATTCATGCCGCCACTTTGGGCAAAAGACAGACTTAGGAGTCATCCTTTCTGCTTTCCATTATATTTCATTTTATTAACAAATACCCATAGACGTGCCTTCCAAATGTAGCTGACCACTTCTCACCACCTCCACGGATACTCCCTGACCCTGGTCTCTGTCATCTCTCCTGGATTATCACATCAGTCTTCTAATCCTTATTCTTTTAAAGTCCATAGGCTGAGTAACAACCAGAGTGATTCCACATTTCACAATTCTAATTAGTCTAGTATTGCTTCTTTATTTAAAAGCCTCCAATGGCCTCCCATTGAAACTAGAAAAAAAATACAAATGGCTATGAATACAGATAAGACTGCACGTGTTGACCCTGACTACTCTCAAAACTCACGTGCCACTTCCTCCTACATCCACTCTATGCCTGTCAGCCAACAAAGAAAGCTTGTTTGCAGACCAGGACCTTTACACTGCTTCCTCAAGGCTGACTTCGCCCAGAGAAGTGTTTCCTGTACACTGTTAGCTCAGACACTGTCTAGAGGTCATTTGGAACAAAGAGGGCAGGCTAATGGTGTCCCTCCAACATATTTTGTTGAGTAAACAAAGGTCACAGAATGGTGTTCTATTCCATTTCTTAGATACCACACAAGAATAAAAAGCCTTTCCTGATGCAATCTTGTTGGTTTGGGGAGTATAGGATAAAGTTTTAACACATTTTACTGCAGAACTTCTCGGCAAAATAATAATAATTTAATTCTGGAAGATATAGTATGTTGTACTTTCAAACTTACCTGGATAAGGAGGAGGGCTTGGCCCATGCAGCATCTTTTGGGACATGCTGGTATTGGGACTGTAGAATGGACTTTGGAGACAGATAAGGACTGGCCTGAATTCCTTGTTCTACCACGTATTAGCTGTGTGTATTTGGGTAAATTAAATTCTCTGAGGATCAGTTTCTCATTGTAAAATGGGAGATAAAGGTTAGAAATACAAATATAAAACCATTAGCACAGCTTCAGTTCATAGGGAACATTCAATAATTGATAGAAGTTATCGGTATCATTATCACGATAATGCCTTTCATCATGGGGGTGGTCTTTCTGTTTTTCTATGTCAGAACTATTTTTAACATTTGGGCCATGTCTACTTTTTATTTCCACCCCCACTCAAATTTTCCTTCTGGTTAGAGTTTGATTTCAAGGTAAAAAGTGTCCTACGACAGTGCCTGATAATATTATTTTCTCCGGCTCCTGATTCTTTTCATTCCCTACCTGCCACATAACTCAAGTTTGTCTCTCTTCCCTGGGAATCCAAGGGGATGGTGCAGAGATAAGCTCACCAATTCATTTGCAAGATGAGACACCACTGTGGGATGCCAGAGGGGCGGCCTGTGAAAAGGCGATAGGCGTATAGTCCCAGGGCCACTTGTGCAAAAGGCTGCCCATCACCAGGTGTGCCAGGTCCTGTGTCCTCTCTGGGAACAAAGCACTTCAAATATCAATTTTAGAAATTAAAAAGATGCCATAAGGAAGATGAATAGTGCTTCCTACAAAATAAAGGGTTTCCTTTATCACTTGTTTGCGTGGAAATCTTTTTCACAAAATAGCTAGCTTTGGGATCTGGGTTGGTATTTAATTTAGGATTGCACAGTAGTCCTTCAATACAGGATCCAAATGCTGTGGATATGTATGAATAATCTTAAGAGGTGACTGAGTCTTTTAACTAGAGGAACAGTTTCTTGTACTGTCACTAGTTGGCCTGTTTTTGTTGTTTGGGCCAATGTTTTAATTGTGTTGGGAGCTATTAACACCAATTAAACATGTGAGGGGGACCCATGTAACTGTCTGAATTTCAGCTATCACAGTTATTACATAAATTAATTTTACCGTTTAATTGGAATAATTTAAAATGAAGACATTGAGAGGAGAGACGGGAAGAACACAGTCTGCTTGAAATGTTGGCTCTGTGTTTTGTCCTCATTCTGGGATTTCTGCTTGCTGCTTTTCCATTGTGGAACACATACCTTCTGGCAGCCGGCTCCTCTCCCAGAGGTCTTGCCTCTGTAAGCAGGTTGCTGGTTGCTTCCATACACAGATGACAACTCGGCAGGACGCTCCTGTTTGTCTCTCCTGCTGATCATTCCAATTATAATTAACGTTTGAGTTGATAGAAAGTGGTGCTCATCTTATTTTTAAAAATAAGGAACATGAGACCAACATATGCAGGTGTTTATTCAATAACCAGTTCTCTGGGGGCGGTGGGGGAAAACCCTGATTTGTGGTGTTTGCTGATGTCCATGGTGTAAATATTTCCACCATGGCTGACTGCAAGCCGTCGATAGGTGTCACTGAAAACAGAGTTGAAAACAAATACCTGGTAGCAAACTGTTGTGTAACCCACCCACCTGACAAACACAGAAAAATTTAACTCCAGGACATAGATAACAGGAAAATGTAGTAGGATAATTTAGATGTGGTGAGTTTTGATACTATGACACTTTTTTTCAATATAACGTATTTAATGGTAAACTTTCATAGTGTAGTTTGTAACAATGGCCATGTTGAACAATTGGTTCTCACAGCTCCTGGAAATCTCATTGTTGGTTCTAACACACTGACCAGGACCCACCGAAGTCACTGTCTTGCCCAAGGTCTACTGAGTCGGTCATGGCAGGATTAGCATGAACTTCTTCCAAAAACCCAATTTCTCTGGAAATATTTACTTATTAATGTGTTTTTTTTTCCATTTGTTTAACTACATCCTCTACTGGTCTACGAAAGGATCTAGAACCATAATAGGCTGTTATTATCTATCAAGACAATAGGAGTCAGAATATCTATATATATAAAAGCCTAAGCAACTGGCCGACTGGCCAACCAGCCAGTAGCTGTGTCGCACACTGACCACCAGGGAGCAGACGCTCAATGCAGGAGCTGCTGAGCTGCAGTCACTTGGCAGCAGTAGTTCTCAGTGACACACCCAGAACCATAGAGGAGGGAGCCCAATTCTCGGGTGTGTCATCCTAGAACTGCCCTCTCACAATCCGGGACCCCTCAGGGGATGTTGGAGAGCTGAATTCAGGCCAATCCCCACAGGCCAGCCTAGGGAGTCCACCCGTGCATGAATTTATGCACCTGGCCTCTAGTATGAATATAACTGTAACCAAGGACAAGAAAGTGGGAAGCAGATTGGATTTGAGCCATAAATAAGTCATTGCTTTGAGTATGGCTTGGCCCTACTACTGACTCACAGAAGAATCTTAAGCAAGTCACTTACTTAATCCTCTGGCTTCCGCTCTCTAGTTGGTAAGATGAAAGAACTGGGTCACGTGAACAATTATTATCTCATCTAGGTCTAAAATATCATGACTCATATTTTGGATCCATCTGTTCAACAAATATTTGCTTAGTACCAATTATATGTACATCTGTTATAGACTCTACTTCAGGCGGAATTAAATACAAATGTAAGAACAGTAACTGTTATTAGCACATCTCACATTTATGCAGAGCCTTCTCATTGACCAAGGAAGACATGTACCCTGAGTCTCCAAGGTTCTATGGCTTCAGCAGGTCAGGACTCATTTTTTCAGAATGTTAGGGAGAGAAGGACCTATTGTAAAAGAACAAACAGAACCTGACTCCTAGGAAACGCGAGAAGTCATAACAGGTAGTAATAAGGAATAAGAAACACGCATTTTTTTTTTTTTTGCCATGTCTCTCAGTTGCTTCACTTTGTCTTCAAAACCAGAAATTGTTTTTTTCTGATTATAAGATTAATTATTGTAGAAGATGTAGAAATTCTTAGAAAGTATTAATAAGGAGAAAATACCACCTATCCAAATTTAATAGCTTGCTTTACTTTAATATTTCAGCATATTTTCAAAGCATTGTCATAGATATATTAATTGTTGTATATATTTTTATCTTTTTGGGATACTGAAACTTACTTAAGTTGGGTACATTGTTGACTGTTTTTATTATTTTATAAAACTCTAACAAATAACTTTGTTTATATTAAATATTGAACATTGTACACAATTTTCAACAGTAATATTTAAGGTTTAGTAAACAGTGTTAGCAAATCATAAACTTCTGACCTTTAGCTTATTTGATTCTGCCAATATTCCTTTGTATTTGCCTAGATTTTATTCTGTTTCTAAACAGTTCTTAAGAGGAACAGTTTGTCTGAATCCTTCAATATGGTATATTTGAACTGGAAATAGTGCCAATGTTTCACATTATTTCAAATAGATATATAATAAAGTGTATGGTGAGTAATTTTTCTTTCACTTTCTATGGGTAGTAGATTCTGGTACAGGATTTATTAGTTTAGAAAGTACTCAATAAGTGTTCAATAAGTAAAAAGATTCAGGCTAGTTTAGGATAAGCAAAAACATTTGAGATGGATGTTATGGGGAAGGAAAAAAAAAAGACTTTTCCATTCAGGGTAATAGCTTTCATTTCATTAGGAGAGATGATAGCTTAGCACACAATTCAAGAATTCTGACTGTTAAGTGGGAACTGTGACATGAAAAATATTGCTTTAATTCACCTACATGAGATGACTCTAACAGTTGTTTAATTAAATGTTAATGCGAGCTTCTAAATTGACCCAACTCTTACTTTTATGAATTAGATATGTCAATTAAAATAAGACCAGCTCTGCCTTTCTTGAACATCTCTGAGTCAACATCTGCTCACAAGGGAACTTCTGTAACTAGCCTAGTTATTTAAATATTAATGGCTTCCATTAAAGGAGCCTGGAGGTTTGCAGCAGGAAGACTGAGAAATTAGATGGCATCATTAGTTTCTTGTTTCTGCCTCCAGGAAAATAACCGCTTACTGGAAAAGCTTCTTCCACTATGGTTTCAATACCACAGATTTTTTCCCTGAACCAGTTAGAGTAAGATTGTTGGTTTCAAGCATTCCTTAAAAGTAACTGCCATTAAAACACTAGCATAACAAATTCACAAAATTTTAAAAAATTATTAGTATTCTAGTAGTCATTACCCTTTGGCTTCTTGGGAACCGAATTTAAGTTTCTAAATTCATTTTGTTGTTTATTATAGTCAATAATAGGCAAAAGCATTTTTAGCTACATACTGTAGATGATTGAGCTTGTTTACATTAAATATAGGGAATTCTATTAAATTAACCATGAAAGACTTTATAAGGATTACATTTTCAATCCAATTATAGTTATACATTTTTATCTTATTGGGGAAATGTGACTAAAAAGCTTTTTTAAATTTGCTACCAGTATTTTCATATTGTGCCAAATGGGGTCGTGATAAACAGGTGGTTAATAGACTTTTGCCCATTTTGTGTTTTTAAGACGTTTTAATAGTTTGGTATTTTAAAGCACCCTATAGCATGCATTATATTTGCATAGCTGCATATTTCTTTTTGCATCCAGTAATCTTAGACTCTATAGCAGCAGTTTTCAACCTGTGGGTGATGACCAGGGTTGCCTAAGACCACCGGAAAACACAGAAATTTACATTACGGTTCATAACAGTAGCACAATTAGTTATGAAGTAGCAATGAAAATAATTTTATGGTTGGGGGTCACCACAACATGAGGGACTGTATTAAAGGATTGTAGTATTAGAAAGATTGAGAACCACTGACCTAGACTTGAGAGCTAAGAACTTGGACCATGCTTAAACAGCAGTGATGCCGAGTAAGGTACCACCAACCCTGATGTAGGCATCCTAACACTTGGCAGGGTCAGAATTAAGGTGAAGCAAGTGAGGCACCTGCCTTTGGGTGTAACATGTAACAGTCCCCCAAAAACTCAGTAATCAAAATAAATAGTATTTTAATATACTCTTGTGAAAAAATTCAAAATCAATGCCAAATAATTCATGGTGAACCAAATGTCAAAACTTTAGATAAAACGATGTGATTTGACCCTGACTTACCTCACCCTAGTCCTGTCTCTGGCTGAGTTGTAGTTCTGACTTCTCCACTTTCATGCCATGCATTAAGCACTCCTTTGAGTCAAATTATCTTATGTAATCATGGTTGTGAAAATCTCACTTTCCTGGTGGAGTTATTAAGAGATTTGAATCAGCTGAAAATACAAGGGAAGGCTCATTGTAAATACAATTTGCATGTTTGTTTACAAGCTAGGGAAATCGCCATGCAATTTTAATCCCCTATTATCATCAACCCAGATGAACATTCTTAGCAAACATCAGATCTGAATATCCTTGGAAATCTTTGTGTTAGTAAAACTTAAGGCCTAACTTCTGAGTTTCTTTATCAGGGAGCTATAGGGGCAGGGACCTAAAGATAGGTCTTCCTGCTTTCTTTTTGTTCTTGGATGCAAAGTGTACTGATTTTTGTAAGCTACAGCAGAGGGAACCAGAAATCCTTTTTGTTTATTTTAAATTTCCCTGCAAAGTGCCCATGGACAACTGAGGTCTCACCTTTGCTCACGCTCACCCACCACTAGTGCTGCCTTCCCATCCCTCCTGCCTGCCTGAGTTCCAGCCATCCCACCTTGCCAAGGCTTTTCTAGGTCTGCCCTCCTGTCATGGATGAACTGTCAGTACCACTCATTTGGGGATCAGTTACTGAGCCCTTGTTGTCTTGAGGCGTTAATCAACTCCATGGAATTTACTTCCCAGACCAGGGTTTTGTAAATATAAACTGTTTCTCCAGCTACATAGTAAATCCCTTGAGTAACCCCCTATTAGACAGTTCATTTCTGGGTGAGCAGGGATTGGGTCTATTTTATTTAAGTGGTAGCAAAAGGCATTTTAATACAATTGTGTTCTGAGTGAGTAAATGACTATCATGCATGTGTGTAAAAGGGTGAGGGGGGATATTTATTCTTTTGATTAATTTGTGGAATGTTGTTTCCATCCTAGGCCTCGAGGGAATAGTTGGTGCCATGTGGAAGGCAATTACTGTTCTGTGGGTCCTGCTGGTGCTCTGCCCTGGTGGGAATGGGCTGTTTCGCCTCTTGTACAACAATGCCGGGGTCCTGCAGAATAAGGGAGATGCAGGGCAGCCATTATTTCTCACTCCATATCTTGAAGCTGGGAAATTCAAACAAGGTAAGTCTAATCAGGAAACCACTGGTGTATTTTCATCTGTTCTTTTCCTTAAAAAAAAACAACAACACAACAATTATTCTATAGGATCCAAAATATATTATGAGAATTTTTTTTTATTCCCTGGGTTTATTTCAAATACAAATGCTTTGGTGTCATCTATTATCAGAATTGTGAGTTAAAATGAGAGTATGTCAGGCCATTTATCTGGTGGTAGAGTCCCTGCACTTCTATTTATGAAACTAGTATAATGTCTGTCTACCACTGGGCACTTAGTAAGCTTAATAGGAACCTTACAACTTACTGTGTGTCAGTTATGGGGGCCATGTATCCACACTAATAAAAGAGAAATATGCAAATTGACCATTCCTTCTTGACACCCACCAACCAATCAGGAGTAAGTATGCAAATTAACCCAACAAAGATGGTGGGTTAATTTGCATAGCCAGGTCTCAGAGCAGCCAGGGGCATTCCACACCACCCCAGCTGCTCTGGGCCTCTGGGCAGCATGGGAAAGTAGAAAGGCAGCTCTGAACTGGAGCCAACGCAGTGCTAGCAGCCATGGGAAGGAAGACCCATTTTTGCATGAATCTTTGTACATCGGTCATCTAGTTCTGTATAAACTCAGTTAAGCATCTCAGCAACCCAGGGAGGTAAATTCCTCTTACATATAAGAAACTGAGTGGAAATAAACTAAGTCCCTTTTTGGAATCAGACAGATGCCAGTGGTGGGTGCAAGGCTCACACCCAGACAGCCTCACTGCAGAATCTGTGCTCACAGCTGCCATGCTGGGCTCCCTGCCTGGCAGGTTGCCACCCAAATGGCCTAGGCCTCAGTTTCCTCATTAATAAGATGGTGCTATAACAACTTGCCCAAGTCTAGTGATAGTATAAGAATCAGATGAGAAAATGCATGTGAAAACTCTTAATATTCTGTAAATTGCTCTCTGAAGATTTCTTGTAAATGGGGCTTTCTATTGTCATTATTAATAGAAAAAAAAGGTGTTATTTGGTGTCATTAGAAACTCTGCTTTTAATGTAAGTCACTGTGTAGATAAATTAATCTTTCTGGATCTCAGTAGGCTCCAGAATAGTATATAGGCAGCTATTCCGAGGATCTGTAATTAAAAGGAAGCAGAGACATGGGGTAGTGGCTAGAGGAAGTTATGAAGTCAGGAATGGTCTTCGAGAGGGTGGGAGATCAGGTGTTTGCTGGTGGAAATGATCCAGCAGAGGGGGATGGTTGATTGAGGCCCGGCAACTCTTGCTAGAGCCCTTTCTCTAAGTAGATGAGCGGGATACATGGCATCTGTGGGAAGATGCTATCACAGGCGATGCTGTCTGCTCCGGAGGGCCGAGGTTCATCCCTTGTGCCTCTGAGGCTGGTGGGCTGATAAACGTCATGGGAATGTGGAAGTGATGCTGGAAATTTTAGGGAAATTATTGTTTTATTTTTAAATATATTTTATTGATTTTTTTTTTACCGAGAGGAAGGGAGAGGGATAGAGAGTTAGAAACATCGATGATATAGAAACATTAATCAGCTGCCTCCTGCAGACCTCCTACTGGGGATGTGCCCACAAGCAAGGTACATGCCCTTGACCGGAATCGAACCTGGGACCTTTCAGTCCACAAGCCGATGCTCTATCCACTGAGCCAAACCAGCTAAGGCAGGAAATGATTGCTTTAAAGATTAAAAACAAATCTGTCTACTTTATATGGAAAGTATAATAAAGCAAGCAACTTTCTTTTCCTTTGAAATTTCTCATAGCCAATAGAATGTCATTGTTGTTTTTGTTGTTTGGTTTATATCTTAAGGGTGAATTTGAATCCTGTTCAGACATCTTTTCTGAAATACACATCGGTTCCATGTTTCACCATCTCTTTTCTCAGAAAAGGTGAAAAACTTTAGTGATGTAGTCAGTGTACATTAGTATACATTTGATAATGTCGTCAGATAATGTAGTTAGATAATGCAGTCAGTCTTCTTTTCAAAAGATTCTTTTGACTTGATGTTAGAGGAGGCATGAAATGATGGTAGCCTACCGGTACAGCCTCATATCCTAGACACATATGAAGAGGCAAAATACCATTGATCCAAATCTACCAAACTGGACCACATGCATGCATTCATTTTGGCATCCATAAGTGGATACTGATGACTTAGAGATGATGTCCATTAACAATAAATCAAAGCAAATCATGTAGTTTAGAACTGAAGAGCAATGAACTACTCATAACCAACTCTACCAGTCCACAGATGAGACCCACATAGTTTGCATGATTTGTTCAAGGGGAAGCAGTCACAGTAGCGGAGGTGTGTTTAGGACCCAACTTTTCTGACTTCTGCTATAATTTCTTTTTCTTTCTTTAAAGAGCTTGTGCTCTCCTACAGTGACCAGATACACATACATAAAATAATTTAGAAATAAGGCAGCGCATATTAGAATCCTAAAAGAGTATATGTGACCTAGACATGCTGGAGATGTTGAGAAAGAAACTATCCTGTCAGTTGGCACAGCCCAGGGAGAAAATAGCAATAGTTGCAGTAGTAAATATAACAAGTAGTTACCAGTAATTATATCTCCAGTACCTAGCACAGCACCTGTATGTAATCGGCACTCGATAAATACTTGTAGAATTTCAAGTTTAGACCCAAATGTGTGTCAGGCATTGTGCTTTCTGCACACATCAGGTCATTTAATCCCTAAGGAAGAAGGCATAGTTATTGTTCCCACTTTACAGCTGAGAAAAATGAGACCCAGAGAAATTAAATCTCTTACCTAGGGCTATTTAAACCTAGTAAGTGGCAGAGCTGGAATTAAACCCTATCTCTGCTGACTCCAGAGTGTGAAGTAGAACCACTGAATGTGTGACCAGCTTCAGACCTGAGGGTATTGGGCAGAACTGGGGTAAATAGAATAGGACCTGCACATACTGAGTGAGGAAACAGCTTAAACGAAGGCATTAAGTAGAAGTGACCTTGGGGTGTCTGTATCAGATATCTGGTAGCATCAAGTGAGAAGACTGTAGAGGAATCCACCTGAGAGATTGTCCACACTCTCTCATTCCTCAATTTCTTGACTATGAGCATTTCAGCTCTGGTCAAAGTAGCAGAGAAAGATTTTGAGGGAGAGTGTTTCATTTTCTGTCCTTCTATGCCAGCCCTGATAGATCCTCATGCGATGAGTGGCGATATTGAAAATATTAAATCTGATGTGATGTCACTTTCTAATGTTCTGGAACACACTCAAAATCTCAAATGGAATTTCAAGTGGCTGATCCAAAATCTGGCACATCTGGGTATTCAAATGCAACCCTGATAACATAATCAAGGATAATTTTACTCATTATCTTCACTGAAAGTTCAGAAAACTCTCATTCCCCGAGATCTGTTTTGTTTATCGAGTCTGTCAGAACCTCAGGAACATGAGTCTTAATGCTGCAATGGAACATTTTGGGGATGAATAATCATTCACCAAAAGCGAAAGAAATTTTTATTTTTTTTAATCCCCTATTAGCTGGCTTCATTTTATGTAATTGTAATTGCATGTTTACTTTCTCTGCAGCTAGACCAAATCTTAACTCGCTGACACAAAATGAAGCTGGAAGGCAAATTTTAACATGTTCACAAAACATACTTAGCATTTCCACAAATATTAAAGGCTATCTTGCTATTAGGTCTTCATTTATTATTTACTGAGGGTCTGGTTGTGTCTCTCTGTACATCGCGGTGGTGGCCCGAGACTTGGTGAGTGTGAAGTAAGCCCTGATTAGCTGGTTCATACGCTTCTGTGGTCAGACTCCAATCTTTTTGAACGTGGTAGAATTACAAACCCTGGCAACCATGGTACATAACAAGGAGGAAGTGAAATCACTTCAAAGAGACCTTCTCCCTTTCTGTAACGGTTTTGAATGTTTGTGTTGCTGAGTCACGGTTCCAGGAAGAAAGAAACCTCTACATCTTGGGGGTTTATTTTTCCACATTCCATTAATAGACTCTGAAAGGATGAACAGAACACTTGAAAATATTTTTTAAAGTCATTTGAATTGAAAGAACTTTTTAAATTATTTACTGTGGTTTAGTTAAAGGAAGTTTAATATTTGAAACAGGGTGAACCACTTTTTTGTGTGTGGGGGGGGGCAGAAAAAAAAGTTTTATCTACATTTTTAAAGATCTTAATAAGGCCTCCCTGCCCTAAAAGGCTTTTATAGAAGGAAGCTAATTCTAGTGCATTATCATTGTGGCCTGTTTTGGCTCATTCATTCATTCATTCATTCACAGTATGTATTGAGTGCCATAAATGTAGAAGTCAGCATGGTATGTCCCCAAGGGTACAAAGATAAACTAGACAAATTCTTGCTTTCTGATAGTCCCTGACCTAGAAGGGCAGGTAGGGAATGAGCCTGAGTAAGCATAGGTAGTAGAGAAACCACTTGGGGTGCTCAGAAAGGGCAGGCTGGCTGAGCCGAGTCATTTTCAGAGCCGACCAGCGGGCCTGCTGCCGGCTGTTCTCAAAGGGATGGCCGACTCAGGCATCTCCTGTCCATCATATGCTTTCTCTCCTCATTCTGCTTCGAGGGCTCTCATTTTTCCCTCCATCTTTTCCCACGAAACCTCTCCTGCTCGCTTACCCCTCCTGATTCACACCTATATTCCTCCCCATCTCCTCATCTTCAGTTCTCTGCCCTCCTTCTTTGGAGGTAGGTCTCTGATTTTCAAAAGATGAACATCTTTGTGAGAAACATTGCAAAAGTGTTTTTTAGGTACAAACTTTTAGTTATTAAAAAAAAAAAAAACAACGGCCTGGGGTTGTAATGTACAGCGTGGCGACTGTAGTAAAGGATACGGTTAATGCGTGTTTGACAGTTGCTAAGAGAGTAGATTTTAAAGTCCTCATCACAAGGAACAACATTGTACAGCTGTGTGGTGACAGATGTTAATCAGATTGACTGTGATGATCATTTTGCAATATACACAAATGTCCAATCATCAGGTTGCACATCTGAAACTAGCATCATGTTATATTTCCATTTGAAAAATGGCCCCCAAACAAGTGTTTTAATGGCTGCCCAACCCTGGAGGGTGACCCTTCTCTGGGCTAACTGAAATGCAAGCAAAGAAGGGGAGACGGAAGCATGTCTGCAGGAGGGAAGGGTGTGACTGGGAGGAAGGCGCCCACCAATCATCTCTCTCCCTTTTCGTTTTCTTAAAATCCATCTGTCTCTCTTTTTCTCTTTTTCTGGTGGGCAGTTAGATCTCATTGGAAGAGGGGGAGCAGAGCTGGCTGGCTAGGTTGGGTTAAGCAATCTTTGCTGGGGGACCTGAGCTGGGGGAGGGGGAGGAGGAACTGGGCTGAGGCAGGAAAAAGCTGTCTTCCAGACTGCACGTGGGGTGGCCTGGGCAGGTGATGACCGATGACCGTCCCTCCCTGCCCTTATTTTATGCCCAGCCTCACAGTGAGGGAGGGCTTATCTGCATGTTTTCATGTGACCCTCACAGGGTGGGGGAGGCTTCCACGTTTTGCATAAAAGGAAAGAGGCTCAGAGATGCCGTGGCCTGCTAGAAAGCCTGGTCAGGACCGCCAACCCAGGTCTGTCCACCTTGGACGGAAATCATGTTTTCCCTGCTGTGCTGGCCTAGCAGGACCCTCTGGGCATAAAATAAAAGCTCAAGCAAAGGGAGGGACTGTCATCACCCACCCAAGCCACCCCACATGCCGTCTGGAAGACTTAGCCTTTCCCTGCCTCAGCCTAGTTCCCACCCCCCACCCCCCACCCAGCCCAGGTCCCCCAGCGAAGATTGCTTAACCCAACCTCGCCAGCCAGCTCTGCTCCCCCTCTGGAAATTGCCACCTCCCCTGTGTCCCCACCATCGCCTCTGCTCCCAGGTGCCCCTGTTCCCATCTAGGGGATGCATTTCAAAGACAACCACAGCGATGCGCCCGCAAGCCGGCTCCTTTTCTCCAGGTTTTGGGTGCGTGGACTCAGTGCCATCCACTCTCCTAGGTGAGAGACTGGGGCCCAGACCGGCCCAAACCTCTGCCTGTTAAAATGCTCACAGAGCCCTCGCTGGTTTGGCTCAGTGGGTAGATCATCTGCCTGCGGACCAAAGGGTCCAGGGTTCTATCCCAGTCCAGGGCACATACCTCGGTTGCAGGCTTTTCCCTGGCCCAGCCCCTCGTCAGGGCTCCTGCTGGAGGCAACCAATTGATGTGTCTCTTCTCACATCGATGTTTCTCTCTGTCTTTCCCTCTCTCTTCCACTCTCCCTAAAGATCAATGGGAAAATAGCCTTGGGTGCGGACTAACAAACAAAGTAAAAATAAAAGGGTCACAGGGCTGGTCAGTAGTAGCACTAGGATCAGCCAAGCCCTGGAAAAGGAACAACGTGGTGTAGTTGGTATGGATGCGTTTCCCTTTCAGGAGGCCCAGCCTTTGAAGAGAGAACCTGTGGCCCAGAGCAGGGGTGTGCTGGTGAGAGTGAACAGCCATCTCTGGGGTCAGGCCCTGATGGGTCACACTGATTCCCTGAGCGCACACATTCTCGCTGTGGCTACTGCACCCATCAGTGCTGTCGCTGAACCCCCAGTTGGGAAGACATGCGAACCATCAGCGCTGCGAGGCCTGAGGGCCCTAGGACCCACAGAGGTGACTTTAGTCAGTGGCTGTGTGAAGCACCAGGCTTCCTCACCGATCCCATCCACTAACCCAGTAGTTGGCAAACTGCGGCTCGTGAGCCACATGCAGCTTGTGAGCCGCGGTTTGCCGCTCTGTTGACTAATGAGTTTCCCAACCACTGCTATAAGGCATTAATTACCCTTGCCCAGAAGTTTTGATTTCAGGTTAAAGACATTAGTACATTGTTAAAATTTTTTTAAGTGTTTTTCCCTAAGGCAGTGCTCAGCAAACTCTTTAGTCACGGCTTGCGAGCTGCAGTTTGCCGACCACTGCACTAACCAGTCTCCAACTAGTCCGTCTCAGACTTAAATGGCTTTCCTTGAGTCTTTTGTTTTTATCAGGGACCCTTGCTTTGCCACCACTACAGGACTCTTCCTTACCCAGACTTCCCCATTCACTTCCCCATGATGCCCTGTCACCTGCTTTCTGTTCCTTTTCCACCCCTTTCCTAATCACTGCTTCCCCTTCCACTCACCCCTTATGACTAACTCCCCAGTGAGAGGCAGTGGGGAGCGCGGGAGAGGGAGCAAACCCAGATTCTGAGGTTTAAACCTCAGCTTCCCTTGGCTAGCTGTGTGACCTTGGGCAAGTTACTTAACCTGTCTGTGCTTGTGTTTTGTCACCTGTCAAGTGGGGATAATAATTATACCTGCCACTTAATGTACATTGACCTTTCCAGTGTTAGCTCCTAGCAGTATTATCTCCTCCTGGGTGGCCTTAGCTATATGAACATTTCCTTCCTCCTTCTTCCCCCACTGTCCTTGCCCCTTTGCTGCCATAAGACCTCTGCCCTCTACAACTGTCCCGTCGTCTTATTTGGCTCTCTCTGAATAGCCACTAGGCCAACCTCAGTCTCACTGTCTGCCTTTCCGCACCCTCCCCAGCCACCCTTAGCCATCCCGCCCCCACAGTCCTTCTGGAAGTTCTCATGGACTAATTAGCATATTGCCCTTTTATTAATATAGATATTTGGTGACCAAAAAAAAAATCTGAAATATACCATTGTCCTTGGCTAAATTGTATATCACTGCCTCTGATCACTGCCTCCTAGACTTGACCCCTGGGAGGAGCCAGTCCAGATGGAGGTGGCTAACCCTGTATCATCTCTCTAATCCTTGGGTAAATTTTTCTCTCACTAGGGAGACAATTGAGTGCGGTGGCTCCTTTCCCGGGACATCAGGTGGAGAGCTATGCCGGCTTCCTCACTGTGAATACCACTCACAACAGCAACCTTTTCTTCTGGTTCTTCCCCGCCCTGGTAAGCCTGCGCCAGCGCCGTAACGGAACTGCCACTCAAGAGCGGGCTATGCTCCCTCCGGGGTAGAAATGTTAACCTACAACTCAATGAAGATTTATAGGCTTAAAACAATTTTTTTTTCTAAAAATAAGTGACTCTGTATGGTGTTCCTGTTTATGGGCAGGAAGCAAATGTTTGCAGAGAGGTCCAGCTTTTAAAGTCCCGCAGCCTTATTAGGAATATTAATCCTGCCACCTCTTCCTGCCGCCACCTTCTTCCTAGCTCTTTGTTGTTTTGTTCTAAAAAACACTCGGGGTAGTGGGGAGCCCAGGAGGGTAAGGAGAAGGGACACTCCTGAAGCTCACAGGTAATGCATACAAGCATGGCTAAATGTGGTTGACTGTGGTCTTGGATGGTTGTCTTCTCTGTGGGTTTTGCTAGGTCGACTAATATTCCTACACTCACTCCTTCACGACTTCAGTACCCATGAATGGGCAGTACTCTGTGAAGACACAGGAGAGGAAACTGAATCCATCTACTCTGGACCTCTCGGGGAGGGGTGGCAGATTGTGGTGATCTAAGTTGGGTTCCTGGACAAGGGGGCCACTCACCCTCTCAAGTCCCTAATAGACACAGGTAGGTATATCCTTGTACTTGACCAATTCTAATAAGCTTATTTCAAGGTCACACAGTTCTTTAGCGTGAACAAATCATGTTAGGCTTCTGGGCACTGTTGGGGGCATTGTAAAGGTGCCGAGATGCATAAATGAATGCTATCCCACCACAGGGTAATTTTCTATTTTCATATTCCAAATTGGATTTGCTTTAGAAGCCAGAGAAAACAATGAAAAAGCTGTCCCTATGGAGGATCATATTTACATTTGCATGTGATTTGCATATAGCAGTGTGACATATATAGTTACTGGGTAAATTGCTTAATCCAGGGTGGTTTTCAAATTAAATTGCTTCTGTTGGTACTGTTGGGTTGTATTCTTAAAATATGTTTTATTGATTTTTAGAGAGAGAGAGGAAGGGGGAGACATCGAAACAGAAACATCAGTGAAAGAAAAATATCATCCATCAGCTGCCTCTGGCATGCCCCCTTCTGTGTATTGACCTACAACTCGGGCATGTGCCCGGACCAGGAGTCAACTCAAACTCTCTTGGTTCCTGGGTCAATGCTCAAACACCGAGCCACACCAGCATTTTTAGACTTCTCATTTCCGCTTTCCCAATCACGGCCTCTGATGGAATTCACCACCTAGTTGTGGGTTGGGGGAGGCATATAAGAAATGGTGAAGAATTCTAGACACTTTTTGGTAGTCCTTAGACTATCATCTACTCTGAAAAGTCTTTCCTGGATCCTAGAGAGTTCCTTATCTCTCCCTTGGTGTTACTGTAGAGTAAGGCAGGTGAGGAACCTAGAGCACAAGATTTAAGGAGGATATTCACTCACAGGGTTGAACAGGTACAAGCTGGTTGTCCTCCAGATTCCTGCTGGTCCATCCCATTGGTGGAACCAAACTGGAATCCAGAGAATGAGGAAATCTCATCCATAGAGGTCTGCCTTCCAGGCCACAGAGCAGAGAATAGACCTTCAAAGTAAGTAAGTCAGGAAAACATGCAAATATCCAGCACATCTGCCTTAGGGAGAATTGGTAGGAATTAAGCCTAAAAATATGACCTAATCCTTACAGGTGGAAATTATCTATGTGTTCTTGGAAGTCCCTTAAACTTTACACCTTTTGGAAGCCACAATATACAATTGTGTTTTAATATCACATTTAGTAATATCATTAAGTACAGACATTTATCATGTCCTCTATTTGTCTTCTATTGCTGCTGTGCAAGTGATCACAAACGTAGTGGCTTATACAGCACACAGGCATTGTGTCACAGTTCGGTAGGCCAGCAGTCTGACAGGTCTCACTGGGCTAAAATCAAGGTGTTGGCAGGGCTGTGGTGCTTCTGGAGGCTCCAGGGGAGAGCCTGTTTTCTTGCCTTTTGCAGTTTCTGGAAGCTGCCTGCATTCCTTGGCTAGCAGCCCCCTTCTCTGTTTTCAAATCCTGCTTTGGTAGGTTTTGGGTCCTCACATGCATTGCTCTGGCTGACTCCATAGTCACTTTGCCTTCTCCGACTCTTATCTTTAGCCTCCTTCTTCTACATTGAAGGACCCTTGTGATTACACTGTGCCCACCCAGATAATCTCAGGAACTCTCCTTATTTGCAGGTCATTTGACTAACAACCTTGATTCCATCTGCAATGCTAATTCCCCTTGGCCATGGGATAAACCCAGACACAGGTTTGGGGGATTAGGATGTGGGTATCTTTGGTGGCCAATATTCTCTGCAAAATGAATACTTGTGAAGTTTGCCTAGATTGGTGGCTCTCAATGTGTTTTCAGTGATTCTCACGTTTTATTGTATTTGAGATTACCTCCAAATTCCTCCCAGAGACTGTGACCTGAAATTGGGAGAATTAACAGGCAGGGCATGCTTGAGAAATCATCATTCCAGCCTATGGGCCACCGCCCTGTGTTCAGTGTTCCTAACCCCAAAGTGGTCCATACTTTTTTCTCCAGAAACTTCTAGAGCAGGCAAACCCGGATGGAGGTGGTGCTGTCCCCTGAATGCCCCCTGGGATGGGTATGATGGCTAGAATGGGGGACTGAGGAGGCCAGTGCAGCCTGTGGGGATCAGCTTCCCTAATCCTGCTTGGTTTTACTCTGAGGTCTGCTGGGCCTCATCCTCCACTGAACTCCCTGTGTCCCCCACTCACACCCACACCCTCACCCCAGCCCTGCCCCCCAGTAACCTGCTCCTTACTTTCTCTTCTGCTTTGTGGCTTCTGTTGATACCAGTAAGTTCCTCAATGACTTCTGCATAGTGAATCTTCACTAATAATGATCCAGATTTGTGAAAACAGGTATTAATGGTGAGGGAAGTGATCTTTTGTTTTGAAAACAAAACAAAGACCCAGTCTTCTCTTTCTTAGGTGGCCTCTTAGGGCAAGCGGCTTTGTCTACAGTGCAGGTGTCACAGAGGGTGAGAAAGCTGGTTAGGAACACGGGCTTAGGTCCTGCACCCTCTCCTGGTTGTGAGACTGGGCTCTGAAACCCCAACCCCTTGCATGACACAATGCAAGCTGAGCTGTTGGGGGGTCCCTCCTTAATTAAATTCATCTCCTGACCAAATTCTGTTTTGGGGGACCAGTCATGTAGCCCTAAACACATTCAAGATGATCCCAGAAGACAAAAGGCACAGGGTCGCCATGCCAGGAAGGAAGACACAGAAGCAAAGCATCCTATTGGATACAATGCACCAAGCTTCAGTGGGGAGAGGCAAAGATGAAAAGACAGTGCAGCTGACAGCTGTCACCTCAAGGCATCCAGGATAGATTGTTCCAAGACCTCCTGAGGGTGGGGGTGGAGGGGTGGGGAGGGAAGGGCCCACCTGCAGAGCCCCGTCTCTGAGGTCCCAGAGCAACCATTCCTGCCCAGTCAGTGGGGTTATAAATTATGGAACCGGCCAGTTTGGGTGAAGGAGATAAAGCATAAGAGAAGGAGAAACAGCGGTCATCCAGATGGGGGAAGAGTTTCTTTTCTTTGGCAGAAATATTAATCCATTGCCTGTCTCGGGAAGCAGCTGATATTGTCATCAGGAGAGAAATGACCCCTTAGAAAAACTGGAGGTAGAGAAAACGAGAGAGCCAGGAAGGATGCCACATTTGTAATATCCTCTGAGTAATTTTTTTGAGCTGCTGTTTCTCAAATTAGTTTTGTTTTCCTGTTATTTCTGTGAGACTCCCCTGTTATTGTATACAAATCAGGGTATAATGGATTCTAGAACTTGAAAGTGGTGTGCAGTGGGGATACTCTGCAAGCAAAATGAATGGGCATTTTGCATGGGATAAAAAGTGTAATGAAGCCAATAAAAATGTAACAATTGCGATGGCTGCTGTTAAGTGAACAGTGACTCTGTGCTGGACAATGTGCATTTTAAAAATTTAATCCTTTCAAGAACTACACAGAGGAGGAATTATTATCCTCATTTTATAGATGAAGAGGTTACAGAGATTAAATAATTAGTCTCCAATTGCCCACGTGAAATTAGCAGAACTGGAATTTAAAACTAGATCTGGACAGAGGGATCTTTGCTCTTGATGGCCACGCGGTGACCCTGAGAAAACTAGACTGGAAGACGCCTGAGTCAGTCAAGCAGGCATAAAATCTTGACTCTGCTCCTTGGGCCAAATGCGACCTTGGGCACATTTTTTTAACTTCTTTGAGCAATGGTTGTTTTGTTTGTTTGTTCTGTTTTAAAATGAAGACCAAAATATCTCGTTGACAATGGTTTGGAGACCAATGAGATAATGTTGGAAAGCCCTTACATTGGTGCCTGATACATAGTAAATAAAGTTGCTGTTGTTATAATTTTATTATCATCATCGTTATCTTTATTAGTTTTCTCATAATTAGCACCATTTGGGAGGTTAAAGGAGACAGGAAGTTGGGGGAGATTCCAAAAGAAAGTAGCAGAATGCCAGGCAAGACTGTGGATTAGTTGCTACTGGGTAAGGAAATTACACAGTGGAATTAGGGCCTTTCCACTTTTAAGAAGATAAAGAAGTATTTGATTTTTTAAAAATTTAATATCCTTCACATTGAGAAAATTACCTAATATTTGACATTTTTATAGGAATATAGGTAATTTGATGGAAGCATTTAGCCTAGACTTGCAGATTATTTACTTCAAATGTCATGGAGCTGAAACCTGAGATGTTTAGAGTTGGGCCTGGGCCCCTCCACGAAGGCCCCGTCGTGCTCCTCTGGCCGAAAGGAATGGCCGGGATTCCTGAGTCTGCAGATCTGGTGACCGAGAGAGGTCTGTTTCGTATTGAGGAGTCAGAAAGGCTGGGACAAGTGAGGCACGGGGCACCTAGAGGCAACATTTGAGGTGTTCCCTCCCTTTCAGGATCATGCAGGAGCCCATCTTACTTAATCAGATGCCAGGAAAATCAAGCGCACGGAACCAGGTTAACACAGTCCACAATCCAGTGCAAGCCAAAGCACAAAGCATTCTCTCTGCAGGTGGGAGAGCGTGTCCCCAGGAGTACCCAGGAGCCAGCAGGACAGCCCCCTCCCCCTGGCGTGAAGACATAGAATCAGGCTCCGCTGGGCCTCAGCCTGTGCTGGGTTCACTCCTTCCTCTTGGTGGCAGAAGCAGTCAAGGTGGTGGAGCACAGTGGCTCCCAGACTGGCGGCTGCTGCTCCGAAATACCTGGGGAGCTTCACAAATAGGACAGACTCCTCTGCTCTGTGTCCAGCCTCTCCCAGCAGATTCTGATCCAGTAGGTCTGGAAAGGGCCCAGGGATCAACATTTCTGAGAGCACCACAGTGATTCCAGTGCAGTGGGCTTGAATCTGGGGAGAAAGAACTAGAGTCAGGGCCCCAGAATTCTAGTTCTGGGACTGCAATTACTGGCTGTACCACTTGGGACAGGGCATCATGCTCTCTGTGCCTCCGTGTTGTCATATAGGAATAAACATGTCAAACCTGGTTGATTTTTAAGGACCCTTTCCAGTGTTACCTTCTGTGGCTGACAGTGTTAGTTGGCTTGCCTATAAGACATGCCTAAACGTGCAGCCTAAGGTACAGAAACATCTAAGAAGTCCACATCATGGTCCAGGTTGAATGAATGAGCCCTTGAATTTGTGGCCTCTGTGCTAACGAGCCTCCGAGAGAGTCACCAGCGAGCGCCCTCTCTGGGTCTGCATGTTCCTCTCTCATCCCCTTCCATGCTGAACCCGGGCCAGGCTTTGTGATCAGTATGTGATAGCAGAAATGTTGGTGTGTGACCTCCAAGGCTTCTAAGGACAAAGCTGCTTTGTCTTGGTCTCTTGGATCACTCACGTGGAGGGGAACAGGTGCTAAAGCAGCCATCTGGACAAACCCGTATGGGAGGACATGGGGCCTCCACCAACTGGGATGAAGTTCTTCCAGCCCAAGTCGAGCCTTCAGGCGACTGCAGCCCTGGCTGCCAACTTGATTGCAACCTCCTGAGAGACCCTGAGCCAGAGCTGTCCAGCCCCCCCAAACTCCTGACCCACAGAAAACAGGGGAGATAATAAGTGATTGTTATCTTAGCTGCTAAGTTCTGGAGACATGTTATACAGCATTAGATATTAATATGGCCTCCTGTCTTTTGGGCTGTGATTGTGACATTTTGGAACAGCTAGAACTTCCAGAGTGGTGACTGCCAGTATTTTGTTACTGGTTTTTTGTTTTTGTTTTGTTTTTTTGCTTCTCAGATTCAATTCTCCTCTCTTGCCTGCTCTGTGATAATAGACCTTGAAACACTTTCTCATGCAGCAAACATGATATGAAGCTTCGTCAGTAGAGGGTGCTGGAGGGACATTGCAGGAGGAAGTTGGCATCTTTTCCTGTTCCCTTGTCCATTGTTTTTGCTTTCCCTTGACCTTGCTGCCTAGTTTGTCAGCAGTATGTGTGTGGGGACATTCAGTGGCACTCAGCCTGAGCTGGGGACCCAGGCCATGAAGACCTTCAGTAGGCACACAGTCCTGGCTCCGTCCCAGGGATGACCACCTGGCTATGGCCCCCTCAACATAGATACCATTCACCTCAGGCCTTGCCAGTGAGCAGACTTCCTACAACTCAGCTCTCTCTGCAGCCCTCACACCAGCCTTGACTACCTGCACCCCAAGGGTGGCTTCCCACAGCCCTTCCATCATGGATACTCTTGGTGGTATGTCACCCTTCAAGCAACTGGGCTCCCAATATTCTGACTTTCTTTATGCCCCCAACCCCGCCAGCCACAGCCCACTGACTCTGGAGGCTTTTCCTATTTGTCCAGGATTGTTGGCAGCTTTGGGCCGGGCCCCCTAGCGAACTTCTCAGCCACCCAGTGGGCTGTAGCCACCTCTTCTCCAATGAGGTCCCAACTGTAGCCTTGGGAAGGGCCCCATTCACACTTTATGGGGTTGGCCATTCATGGGTACTCTTCCTGAACCCAGGGTGTTCTTTAGAATTCACTTTACATGTTTATGGTTATTCTCCCATTATAATGGATACATTTTATATTAAATATTTCCTATTCCCCAGTATTTGCCCAACCCTGAGGATGTAGCTCCTCATGCTTGCTCATGGCTGATGCAGGCCAGAGTAACAGAGCTGTAACACTGAAGGTCAATGTTTCCAGGTAAAATAAATAATAATAATTTTAAAAGTAAAATATTTTAAATATATATTTTTAAATTTTATTTCAGAGGGAAAGGGAGAGGGAGAATAAGATAGAAACATCAGTGATGACAGAAGATCATTGATTGGCTGCCTCCTGCACACCCATACTGGGGATCGAGCTCACAATGTGGGCACGTGCCTTGACAGGGAATTGAACCATGACCTCCTGGTTCATAGATCAGTGCTCAACCATTGAACCACCCCGGCCAGGCCAAAAAAGAAGAAAAAAATTTAAATTAAAGTTACTGTGGTTTTTATCATTTGGTTGAATCCTAATGCAGGTAGCCACTCAATTCTAAATTCTTCTTTCCTGCCTGAACACACAAAGGGAAAAAAAGTGTTGTTTGGCCTAAGGAACCAGGACCTAGAATCAGGATCCAGGGCAGCCAGTCTTTCTGTCTCAGCCTCATTCTGTCCAAGATCACAGGGTCACCCATCTGTGCTTCATTCCTCTCTCTTGGCAGGTCAACATGCGTTGCATTTACAGGTAGTGGCAGAAAATGGCTACTCTACAGTTTCTAAGTTTATCTGTCTCAATCAGCAGAAATTAACTAACTTCTTCTAGGGACAGAATGTGATTGGTCCAGTTTGGGTCAGGTGTTCTTTCTTGGGCCAATCAGCTAAGGCTGAGGGAGCTGGGTCATGTGACATAACATGGGCAATGGGCCTTTTCTACTGGTTAATGCAGAGTCACTTTTTAGAGAAGGGGGTGTGGGCTGAACAGATCTCTCAAAATATGTCTTAACCATAGATGACTATGAATCCAGTAGCCACCCAGCAAAGATTTGGAAATCACAGACATTTGTTTTCTCTGAACTCTAACTATCTTCTCTTTGCTGTGTATGTAGGGCATCAGGGATCTGGAAGAATAGAAGGTAGGTGAGACAAAACAGGAAGAAAGTAGCTAAAATGATGTTACAGCTCATTCCATTCATAGATATATTTGAACTGTGCAGAAACCTTTGTGTGCATGATTCCCTTTGAGAAATGAAAACTTAACATAGAGAATAAAAGCAACTAACTCTTTCAGCCATTTCTTTCTTTGCATCTTTTCATCAAGTAGGGAAAGTCAGGTCTTTCCTTCTAAAGTCAACTTTCTGACGAGAAGCACAAAGGGAAGACATAACTACTTCACAAAGGAATGAGAGCTGGGTAGAAAGGTTAGGAAGGAGAGAGATGGGAAGGGTTCTGGTGTGGTGCGAGCTGGCTCAGATAAATGAGACAATTCAAAACTGGACAAGAGCCAGTGGGCGCTTGAATGATGTAAGGAGGCTCAGAACAGAAAAAAAAATTGAAAAAGTTAATTTTCCATCTGATGGTACAGTGGCAACAATCATAATAAAGGAAGATTTCGTGAGTGATTAACAGCAACCACTCTAAGTAAAATTCCTCTGAAAAGCACAGAATATCTTAAGCAAGTGGCTAGTATATGCTGGCAGGGTGTGTATGTATAAAGAATTAAAATGCTATTAAGGTACCTCGTTAATGATTCTGGTCGCAAAACCAAAAGCTTTAAATGAAAAGCTCTGCCTCGATAAACACCATTAGTGTAGCAGCTAAAGTACCACCTGAACTGGAATCTCCGTGGCAAAATGGGAGTCCACTCAAACACACTTGGGGTGGATTTCAAGACATTAGCTTGAGGTACCAATGACTTCAATTAAGATAGAATACGTTACTTAAACCAAACAAATGATCTGCCTCTGCATAGAGAAGTGTGAAGAGAGCCTTAATTAATTTACTAATTGTACTCCTCATCTTAAGCGGTATCATTGATTTTGGTCTATTGGTGGTTTACTTGCTGTTTTATAAAGTGTGGTGCTCCTTGTTGGGGGTGGGAAGTAGGGATTAGCTGGAGTATGTACCCAGTCTTGGACATTGGCAGAAAATGTTGCCCTAATATTTGCCGAGATACCTACGGTTGCCTAGAGTCACTCCAATGAGTCCTCCGTGTAAATACAATCATGGTACCTGAGAGTGCTGAAATTGACAAGTCTTCAGTCCGCCACCCTCCTCCACCCCAGTGTCTGAACGGACTGCCTCAGTGATATGTGAAGGCCTGAATAGAAGGTTATCTCTACCATGTAACATAGAAGAGGGCTGGGGAGGATGGATCAGGAGATGGGTATGGCTTGATGGGGGGCGGGGTGAAAAGGAAGACTCAGGGTATCAGGGGCTGCTATCCATAGGGGGTAAGTTCAATGAGGCAGGAGGGTTAGTACTAGTTAAGCTCACTATGCTCGCTTAGAGGCCAGGAGAAAGGGAAAAACTCCCAGTTCCTAAGAATCTCTTATACAAATAAATGAGTTTTGCTTCCTTCAAATGGCAACCTATAAAGACAGAGGGACAATGGAATGCGCTGATGTGAGAAACTGTGAGATCTCCTCCCTTGAGGATTTTAAAGACAAAAGAAAACACACAAAACAAAAAAACAAAAAAACGGAATAACCTGCCTCCTTCTGAGTGGTTCATTCTGGAGCCAACACCGAGGAAGGAGTGTACAAGTTCAAGTTGGCCACCAGGGGTCACCAGAGAATTGGAAAGGGCTTCTGAGGCAAAGCCATAGTTCATTGTTCATCAACAAAAAATGCTGGTTGGTGGGACCTGCAGGCCCATACTTTTCAGTCGCGAGAGACTTCTCACTTAACTGTTTAGCATTCCTTTGTATGTGGAATGTATTTGTCCCTTCTTTTAATCATCAACACTTGCTACACTACTCTAACCTATATGTCCTTAAGAGAGATTTGATTTGATTTTTAATTAAATATATACATGCTTATCAGTAGGGGATTTCAGCCCAAGTGTGAAGCTATCACTGGAGGCATTCTTTAAGTGGTCACTATCCAGTCCCCCCATTGCTGTCTGGTAGCACCCATTTATTTACCTCTTTACATCCCACCTCACCAGAAAAATTAGTCAGATCTGACATTCAGATAAGTATACCAGGCACTGCTGTGAGTGCTGTGCATATGTTCACTATTTGAATCTGCATCCCAGCCATATAAGATAGACATTCTTTGTCTTCTTATTTTGAAGCAGAAGACAGTGAGAAACAGAGAAGTTAAGTAACTTGCCCAAGGACACACAGCTGAAAAATAGTGTATTTGGAATTCAAACCTTGGCAGTCTGATGCCTAAATCCATGCTCCTAACCATTCAGTGTCTGAGCTGTCCATGAGTGGGAACAGGTCTCCATCCCCAGCTCTAGAGTAATGCCTATACGTAGTCTGTGTTATAGGTTTAATGAATTAATATGTTGGCATAAATTCAGTATCATACTCCTCAGCCAAATGATGATACACACTGACATGAAGAAATTTTCACAGCAGGTTGATAAATGAATACTGCAAATACAGAGTATTATTTATATCCTGATCCTATTTTTGAAAAAAAAATATTATAAGCATACATAATTATCTACAAGATATGTATATATTTGTGTGGGGGGGTACATAGAGAAAAATATGGAAGAGTAAACATCTGATGATCATCTCTAGGGAACTTTCATATACCCTACTTGAATAAAAATTATTATAAATAAGTACTTTCTTTGTAATATAAAATGTTTTAAGTCATAGTTTTAAAACTTCTGGCAAAAATCAATGCCCTATTTCTCTTGCTTCACACACTCTTGAATTATGGCTTCAAACAATAGATATTTTTAGTCTTAAATTTTGTTTTAAAAAATCTATAAATGGATTAAAGCAGTTTTTTACTTCATTTGATCCCAAGCTCTGCAATGTACTTTGGTTCAGTATGTTTTCATTCACTTTTATTCTTGCCTAATTGCTAGGTGAAGAGCGGGAGTTTGAGCACTAAGTACATCACCTTAGAATTGTCACCTAAAAACTCTATGCCATTCTTGTGGAATTATTATATTACTATGTCACACTGTATTTAAAAAGTCGGCATACTGTGATAAGCCTAACTCGGGCTTTTAGCATTGACCTTGTAAATCTTTATCTTCCAGCATCTGACTTTTGCATGTCATTCCAGATAAGAGCAGTATTAGTTCACAGGTTGGTTAGCCTGTCAGGGAAGAAAGATGTATGCGTGGAGTTTCCTTTAAAAAAAAAAATGGGCTTGTTCAAGGGTGGTTGAGCTCCTGCACCTCCTTCAGGAAAGTAAATTTGAGGAGCAAGGGCGGCTGAGGTGAGAGGTGTGCATGCAGGTCTCTTAGTGTGTAAGCATTCCAAGAATGCAGTGTCCTTGCCTTCAAAGTTTGCATAATAAAGATGTTTGGCACCAAGGTGCTCGGCTTGGCTTTGTAGTGTGGCCTCTCAGGATCAGGCTATTTTTCTGAGAGCTGGGAGCTCCCTCATTGTGCCAGGTCACAGGAAGGGACATGAAAAGCCAGGGAGGATGGGGTGGAGACCAGATGGCCAGGGCATCCAAGAGGGCAAACCCCCCATGGTCCCACCAGATTCTCAGCCCTGCCTGCACACTGAACCACATGGGAACTTTAAAATGTCAGCTCACCCCATACCAATTGATTTGGAAGCTCTGGGATTTGGGCCTAGGCAGTAGTTTTTTGATTGTTTGGGTGTGTGTGTTTTAAACCTCTCTGAGTTATTTTAATGGGAGGCCGAGGTTGAGAACCAGGGGCCCGCTTCTAGAAGCTCAGGGGCCCATTAGGGAGAAAGAAAGGAAGAGTGTGTGTGTTGAGGTGGGGTGCTGGATGTCCACTGGGTGGGTGGACTCACTGCATTTCACCTCCTGGAGACTAGAACTAATTCCACTCAGATCCCATTGTTTCTCCCGGACTAGTATCCTCTTACTGCATGAATACAAGTGGAAGGTGGTCCTGGTGAGTGGTATTGAATAGCAACTTTGAGGATCTGAGCAGAGATAAAAATCACTTCTTCAAACAAAATACACACAGTTGGAGCTGGTTGTATTTACTCAGCACCACAGAGTTTAGAGTATTGTGCCAACATGTATTTTTTCATCGGGGCCTCGGGCAAGCCTGTGAGGTGGGCTTTATTGCCATTTGATGGATGGGAAACTGAGGGTCAGCCCCTCCCTTCCCCCCCCCCCCCCCCCACACACCAAAACCCCACAGCTGTTATGTGGTCAAGGTGACCAGAACCTGTCTGGCTCTCAATTCCAGGGCTCACTCTGCTTCCCTGCAGCAGCTTTGAAAAGCTGTCTTTGATTTTAATTTTTCTTACTTCAACGTATATATGATAAGTCCCTTGTTCTCTTGAATTTTTTATGCATATTCACGACACTTGAGGCAAGATGACTAAGTAGTAAAAAATTGATTAGAGAAGATGTTGGCCAAAGGAGCAAGGAAAAGCACCAAATCACCTCCTTCTACTCTCTCCTGTAGAGATGGTTTACCTTTAAAGCATCTATAACTTCCTCATATTTATCTATTATAACAATAGCTAACATTTGCAGAACCCATGCTATATGCCCCGCCCCGCCCCCCCACTGGGCTTCCTGAAAATAAATGTATTTACTTCTCCCAATAACTAAATGGCATAGGTACTAAGATTGATCCCCATTTTACAGGTGGGGAAACAGGTCCAGAGAGCTTATAGGTAACCTGCCTAAAGTCACACAGCTGTGGATAGCAAAATCCAGATTTGAATCCAGTTTAGGGTGAGAGCTTACAGATTTACCCATTATACTGTGCTGACTCTTGGAACTAGAACCTGCCCATCTGACTCTGGACTCCTCCCATTTTTACCTATTTCCTTAGTGATAACCACTGT
Source organism: Antrozous pallidus (assembly GCA_027563665.1). NCBI lineage: Eukaryota > Metazoa > Chordata > Mammalia > Chiroptera > Vespertilionidae > Antrozous > Antrozous pallidus. The sequence continues at coordinate 77,907,470 of CM050521.1, read as the reverse complement.
TTATACTGACTGTGCTTTTATCATGCCTTAGGTGTGATTCCCAGGGCTTTATAAATAGTATCCCATTTAACTCTTTGATGCTAGAGAGGAGACCCCAGTGGGAAGCCTTGATGGGAGGCTGTTCTTCCCATCTCCTCTCTTTCAGTAAGGGGCCCTTAGTCCCTTTCCAAAGCTCTGTGCCCAACTTCTCATGACTGAAGAGCAATCCCTCTAGCCCCTCTGTCCCCAAGGCTAGAACCCTGTGTGATCAGCTCTTTTGCCAAGTTCTTGGCCCAGCCATCCCAGAACACCTCCTCTTGAGTTAGTCTTGCCTTCTGCCCACAGCCTTCTCACATCCCCCTCGTTTGGAGCCATTCCTCTCAGACCTTCTCGTCAAGTGCCGATTTGTGTCTCAGGCTGGGCTACGTAAGAGGAGGCAGCATTAGGATCTTTGTTTGCCCAGTCTGGCTGACCGGACATCAAATGAGCCATGTCATCACAGAAGGGCTCACTGTCACCTCCCGATCCTAGTCTGCTGGAGGCCCCAGGGGCTTCTTCTAGATTGCTCTGGAGGAGTCACTGACCCAGGCAGCCTCTGTGCCCACGGCTCCTCACCCAGTTCTTTTTTCTTGAGCATTTCCCTGGCATTTTCTTTTGTCTTCAGCATTGTGCCCAGGCTCTTGGGTGGCTGGACTTTCCTGTGCCTTCAGGTCTTACTTAGCTCAACATTCAGGTTCTCATTGACTCCTTCCCTGATCACCATGTCTAAAGGTAGCTCCTCTTTCTCAGCTGTCACTCTCTTAACATCACCCTTCCTTCCTTTTCACTCTCATCAATCATCACATTTCTGTACTGACTTACACATCGTCTATATTCCCCATGAACACGTACGCTTGAAGAGGACAAGGAGTTTCCTTCTTTCCTCAGTGTCCGCTGTGTACCTTCTTGCAAAACTGACCGACCCACCTGCTCCGAGGGTATGGGCTGAATGAAAGAACTAACCGACTCCTCTGAGAGTGATGACATTAACACTACTGTACTCTCCAGCAACTCCTACATAAACCCATCTGATGTTTAGGGTTTTGGTATTGTTTGCAGGGGCTGAATGCATCTCAGTTTCCTTGTGTTGAATGAGGTTGTTGTCCCTGGGGATACTTTCTGAGTGAATAAAATCAGACAGGCCAGCGAATGGGGGGAAACTGTCACTGAGAACGATGGATTCTTTGTGCCTCTTTGGGAATATGTTGGTCAAATGGAAGAGTCCCTGGAAAGTCTACACAGCTGAGAAGTTGTAACCATGTCCCAGGCAGTGTGCTGGGTCCCTAGGGACATACAAAGACACAGCGTCTGCCTTCAATGGGTTTTCTGACTATTTCTGACTATTGGTGAGAATTCAGACAATGGCATAAGATAGACCCCAGGATATGAGGCAAATACTAGTTCAAAACTACAAAAGAGGGGGAGAAGGTCACTGGGGTCTGGGAGGTCTCCGTGAGGTAGGATCCAGGCTGGAAAGACAAATTTGTCTGAATTCGCTTGTGCGTATTGCACAGCCTCCGCGCTCTGTGTGGTCACTGGCCTCTCTGTCCCTCCAGGTAGAACCAGAGACCGCTCCAGTGGTTCTCTGGCTGCAGGGCGGGCCCGGAGGCTCATCCATGTTTGGACTCTTTGTGGAACATGGACCTTATATTGTCACAAAAAACATGACCCGTAAGTATTGCTTGGACCCTGTTTTCCTACAGAGAAGTCTTCATCTGAACCTTATATCTGCTCCAGAAGTAATTTAGAGTGTGCACTGAACCCCTAGGAAGAGCTTAACAGTTCCAGATTATAAAAACAGTGTCTGCCCAAGAAGGAGGGGCCAGCAGGGTGAGCCTCCCGGCTGGGCTGCTTTCTCCCTTGAAATTTGGGTGAAAGGTTCTAAGCTATTTTCTTGCAGTCCGCTGCTAACTCAAGCAATCTGGGCCTATGAAAAACAGGTGGTATTTATTACCACTTGGGCAAGCTCTTTTGCATGGTCCTAATGGGTGGAATTATATCCCTAATTATTCATAGGAACTGAGCACTGTCCACTTCAGTCACATAAGTGATCAGATATCTTGGAAGCAGGATACTGTGGGTGGGGACTGGAATGAAGGAAGGAGTGGAGGAGGAGCCCCTTTGGCTGTAACCCAGGTTAGCCTCCATCTATTTGGGGGGCTGTGGTGTGGGAGAGGGGTGTTTACTTTCCCTGGGTTAGAATCTGGAGGGTGACCCAGCATGTGACTCAGCAGAAAAGTGGGTGCCAACTCTGTTGAGGTTGCTCTCTTAGGCATTAGGTGGGAGGAAGAGGATTAGGAGGACGAAACATGAGGACGATCCCTTGGATGGGAGAGATGGGTATACCCCATAGTTGGTTGATGGGAGTTCTACATGAACCAAGTAGCACAGGGGTTTGTTTTATTATAATATATATATATATATTTCAGTAAGGAAGGGAGAGGGAAAGAGAGAAACATCAATGATGAGAGAGAATCGTTGATTGGCTGCCTCCCCCATGTCCCCTATTGGGGATAGAGCCCACAATCTAATCATGTGCCTGACTGGGAATCGAACTGTGACCTCCTGGTTCATAGGTTGATGCTCACCTCCTGAGTAACACCAGCTGTGTGGTTGCACATGGTTTTATTCCCAAATTTTATCTTACATGTAGAGACCCTCTGCATCAGGGGAAAGTAAGGGAAAAGAGAGGAGAAGGGGCTGGTGTCTGTTCCCAGTTGGAGGGACACCATGTTGACAGGCAGGCATGCTGGGCTCTGGATCAGATCTGGGCCTTTGGTAGGATGTTCGGTTCACAGCCCATTCGCTAACCTCTTCTCTGTTTCCTCAGTGCTCGCCCGAGAATTTCCATGGACCAGCACCCTGTCCATGCTGTACGTCGATAATCCAGTGAGTACAGGCAGCCCATAACAGGACAATGTCTTTCTCCTTTTGATTCAGTACATTTAAGAAATGGGCGGAAAGGGAAATAGAGATGTAGTTTTGCTCTTTTTAAAGTAAAATTTAATCTATTTTAGTTTTTTATATTTAGTTTTTCTCATGGATTATTATATTCAAGTTTGGGGATTTTTCTTGGTGCTTTCTCTCCATCCCTCGTTTTCAATCTTATGAAATGCCCTGCTCACTGAATGACATCCTCCAGGATGAGGGATTCGTTTCTTTCCACTGATGATGCGACTTTCCAATGTCATGGTTATTATAGGGTGGCAGGACTCCTAATCTTTCCAATAGAATTCTAGATATAAAAAGTCAAAACTGGTCTCCTTTACTGTCACAGTGGGCAGAATGCCTCTTCTCGGCACAGAAAGCGCACTTCTCCTTGGGAAGTTCTTCTGAAACTGAGTCCAGTAAGCTGCAGAGTAGGAGAGTAAATTTAGGACCAGCTTCTACAGGTGTGTGCCCCCTCATTCCTCTAACTGCTCTCACTTCCCAGATGGTTAAAAAAGAAAACAGGTAAATAGGGAGGGGAAAAAGTCTCAGCATTCTTGTCCCCGCTCTTTCCTGTCAACCAATAATTGCATCCTATATAATAAGAGCTAATATGCAAATGGTCATCATGTCCTCATATCTTCACACCCTTATGCCAGGGCTGGGGACCTGAAGCCAAACTGGGGGACCTGAGGCCATACCCCCGCTTCAGTGCTGGGGCTTGGGGACCTGAGGCTGTTCCCCCTGCCCTGCAGAGCTTGATGGGGGTGGGGCCGGCTAGGTTTGGGTCTCATGTGATTTCTAGGTGCACAGGGGTGGGGCCTTGACTCTGAGTCCCATGGTGTGCCCCTGACTCTGACAGGAGGGATATTTTCAATTATACTTTACTAATTTTCTTTAATCTCTGATACTTCTATAATAGAGAAAGGGCTAATAGCAATATTAAAATATTTCCTCTAATTCCCTTTAAATGTGCACAAATTTCATGCACAGGGCCACTAATATTTAAATAAACATTGAATTAAATGTCCTGTTCCCTTGGGTTTTTTGGGGGGAAAATATTTATATCTGGTGGGTGGTTCCTTCCTTAGAAAAATTATTTAAGGAGAATAAGTAGTAGCTTCTTTTAGTTACAACTCAGTTGTCCATGAGCTTCTAGGTAGAAGTTTTAAACATGAGTTTAAAACTAAATGTTAATTGTTTTAAAACCTCTTGTCTACTGATGGTGAAAGGGATTAGTGGCCATATTTTTCACACGATCTGGTACCTCCTGCCTAGAGAGTTCTTTCTTGGCAGGACAGCAATGCACCCTCCAGGTTTCAGAGAGGAGACAGCTTTGGGTCTTTGATGCTGTAGCGGGGGCCAAGAAAAGGTGAATTCCTTGCCCTTAAATCAACATCTGGCAGGGTCCCCACTGTGGACTCAGGACAGCTCAGCCACTGACCTAGGTCAGAGTTTTGTGCTGATGCTTTGTGTTTGGGCTTGGAGGGGGGAGGGGAAGTAGGTGGAATGCCGCATCCTCCTGTGAGAATGACTAAGTGCATATGGCCGATGGCACCAAGCCAAGGTCAGAGGCTTGGCTCTTGGAACAGGTCGATTTCCTTCCAGTGTGCTGACCCCCTGTGGGGCTCCGAAGCACATGTTTCTCTGTGGTCATATCTGCTCTCTCTTCCCCTTTCAGGTGGGCACAGGTTTCAGCTTTACTGATGACCCCCAGGGATACGCAGTCAGTGAGGATGATGTGGCTCGGGACTTATTCAGGTAAGAGGCCCTGGCTTTCTCTTCAGACTCAACACTTTCCTCTTTCAGTAGCAAAGTGCTTGTAGGGCTAGAAATATTACTGATTGGTCCTCCTAGTACTAGTATAATTCCCAAAGACAGTTTTTAAGACACACACGGTCTACTTTCCACTTTGTCACATTATCACTGGTAATTGTAAAAGTGGCCATCAGAGAAAGTAACAAGGAGGGGTGAAAGCTTAAGACATAATTATGATTTGGTCAAATATATCCTTTAAGAAACAATGGAAACAGAGCAGATTATTCAACCAAACATGATCTTTAGACCTTTAGACCAGGTGCCTGAGAGGTTTTTGTTGGCTATGCAACATGAACTTGGCATTCCAGGAAGCAGCATCTCAGATGTCTGTTTTTCTCTCAGGGTTCCCCCTTGTGTGACCTTCAGGGCAGTTTTTCTTTTTCTTTTTCTAAATTTTATAAATTGTCTCCTTTTTTCTCCCACTGACCTCCCCCCAGTCTCCCCTATCCCCCCGTACATGCCCTCACCTGCCCCCCCCCCCAGTGTCTTGTACCCATTGGTTATGCTTATATGCATGCGTACAAGTCCTTCATTGATCTCTTTCAGCCCCTCTCCCCCCCCATCTCCTCTGCTTTCCCACTGTAGTTTGACAGTCTGTTCAATGCTTCTTTGCCTCTGTATCTATTTTCCCCCATTTCTTTTTTTAAAAATCTTGCCTCTGCAGACTAGAAATAAACATATAATAACAAAAATGTTTGAGTCCCAATTTCAATGTCCAACAGTCCTGAGTCCCAGTTTTTCATTCTCTTGCATCTTCTCATGACTCTTCAGGCTAAGAGCTCAGCTTGTTAGCTAGTCTCTTCCCTTCCCCTTCATCTTACAAAATTACTACTTTACTAAAAAAAAATTGAAGGAAAGTTGCAAGCTTGATCAAACAGTATACATATAATTTCTTCCTTTCTTTTCTCTACATGACCATAGCTATTTTTAGTATACATATATTTTAAAAGTAAGTGACCTTTCATATTTGTGCACATTTTTCCAGCCTGTAACTTATTACTAGAGACCAATCCTGAGTTCTTTCCAATCCCTAGGCCACCACTCTTTGTAATAATTCACTCCAAAAACCCCAGTGGCCAGAAAGAGTTAACCAGCTCCTCTACCGGCAACCTCCCCCAAACACTCTGCTAATTACTTGGTGAGGGAACTGCAGCCAGATCCAAAAGCAAAAATGAATCCAGTCAAGTCAGAGGTTTTTTCAACTCTGACAAAAGCTTTCCATTCTATGCTTTGTCCCCAGGCAGGTGGTGGTGGTGGGGATGGGGGTGAGGGGACAGGAACTCCCTGCCTTTCTCCCAGAGACATCACGCTCCTCTGCTTTCTGACCCAAAAAAGAATATGGCTGCTGTCTCCTACACTTCATTTGCCACGTGTCCCATTATATGAACACTTTCATTCAGTTTCCAGGGGGGCTGCATAGGACCCTACCCTTATGTTTCCAGGTACAGTGGATCCTGGGAGCAGGTGGGGCAGATTCTGGCAGAGGACCCCGACCCCGCCTCTTGGTCTGGTTCATTCCCCCAACCCCCTGCACAGACATAGTCCCGATGGCTGTCCTTCCAAGTGTGCTCAAGCTTCATGTCGTTCTCATTGAGTGCTGACTGTGGGCTCTCTTTTGGTTTAAATCCAAACCAGCTTCGTTGTTTAACTAGCAAACACCCCGAGGGCGGAGGTTCTGTATTAAAGAAACACATCAATCCCCTCTGAGCCAGGGGGTTGCAACCCTGCCATTCCTTTTTGGTCTCTCCTTCCCCTCCCCCCAGGGTGGTCCCAGCTTCCAGCTGACCCTCCTTGTGGGTATTTACTGCGGACATGTGGTACATCTCCTCTTGCATGACATGTAAAGGGAACCTATTTCAAAGCATGCATTGTTTATAGCTGTTTGAGTTCTTTCGCTTTAGGCTCTTAGAACTGGAAAATAGCTAATCAGGGGTCGTGCAGAAAACTGACTTCAGCTGTTCCCTGCCTAGTTTACACTATTTGTTTCTTCTCTTCTGCTCCCCAGATGGGCAGTCGGAATAAAAAGGTCGCTTTGAAACCTCTAAGTGGGCTACTGCAGGTTTAAAAATTAAACCTTTCTCCTTCTCCCTTTGAAAACCACCTTTCTTCTGAAAATCCCATTTCTTTGGACTGTCACTAGTGCCCGGCTATAAGGAGAAGACTCCTCAAGGGGCATCTGACATTCACATTCAGGCTGCTTTTCTGTGTGTTTGGAAATGAAATGTTTTCATGACCAGATGTTTAAATGTTCGCCCCCTCTGTTTCTGTTCTTCGAGCTGGAATTGTGCTAGTGAGCCACAGTGCCTCTCTGGTTTAGAAAATAAAATAAATGTGCCAGGGAATCATGACTTTACTACCTTTGACTTGGAGTATACCAACTGGTGCCCATCTCCTTCTACCATTATTGATCGATTGCCTGCTCTGCGCCAGACCCCGTTCCTGGTGCTTTGGCTGCAGAGTCCGCAAGCCCACAGCCCCTGCTCTAGCCATCGCCACATGCTAGTTTCTCACAGCCAAATGGAAATGGTAGTACCATTCTATTTCACATGCTGGAGTGCATGGGAAATGATGTCTATTGCTGCGCAAAGTCTCACAGCAATGCGACTATGAGATAGTCATGTGTTCAGTGAGAACGTGGCCCGATCCTCACAGGCTGGAGAAGATCATGGCCCAGCCACTCGCGAAATGGAATGAATGAACACAGAGGGTGGTCTTCATCACCCAGCCACTCCAGAGATGGAATGAATGAACGCAGAGGGTGGACGCCATCTGTGGCAACAGCACAAAACCACTATGATTCTTCTTGCTCAGCTTATTTTGTGAGAGCATCGGTGACTAAAGATGCTCCTTGTTTGGCTTGTGTTATGATGGAGCTTTTACTTAGATTATTTTAACCTCAATCCTCCCAAACATCTTGTATTGATTGTGCCTCTGCCTGCCGCTGTCAGACCTGACCAAGCCTAGTGCTGTCTTCGGGCTCTCGAGCACTGTCATTTTCACACACCTTCTCGGGCCCGAACACATCTTCCCTTTTTGTATTTTCTGCTAATCATTCTCTCTTACAAGCTCTGTTTCTTCCTGTTGTCTTTCAGTGTGCCTTTCTGCCACCAGGTAGCTTTTGACTTAAATTCTAATTATTCGAGAAGGTCTTGGCTCAAAGCCAGCAAGGCTGCCAAATAGAAATCGCCTGGAAGCAGCATGCTTCCTGGTGCCTAAACACATGCATGGAGTTAGTGTGTGCGTGTGTGCACATACACACACACACACACACACACATACACACACATATACACACACACACACGTATACATTTTGTATTATGTATTCTAGCAATTCTGCTTCTAAAATTTAAAATTTTATGTGGCCATAATTCTACATTATATTTTTAGGCAAACCTATCATGTAACAAGAAGAATCCTTGGGTAAAACACAGTTAAATGAGCAAGTGCCATATGTACTAGTAAATCTAACTCATTAAATTTACCTTTTTTATTTATCATTCCCATTTAAGAAAGACCTACCAAGGGCTTGCTGTTATTAGCCTTTTTGTTGTTGTTGTTCTGATCTTACTGTTGAGTTAAAACTCTACGATAACTTCCTCAAGCAGAGCCTTGCTTTGGATACTTCAGCTAGATAATCCTGGCATCCTTGGAGCTATAAGCAAGTAAGATCGCTAGACAAAGGGCAGAATGCCCAGTTAAATTTGAATTTTAAATTTTTTAAAAATAGATATTTTATTGATTTTTTACAGAGAAGAAGGGAGTAAGATAGAAAGTTAGAAACATCGGTGAGAGAGAAACATCGATCAGCCACGTCCTGCACAACCCCTACTGGGGATGTGCCTGCAACCAAGGTACATGCCCTTGACCAGAATCGAACCTGGGACCCTTCAGTCCGCAGGCCGACGTTCCATCCACTGAGCCAACCTGGTTTCAGCAAATTTGAATTTTAGATAAACAATGAATACTTTAATCTAAGTATGTCCCATGCAATATTTGGGACACGCTTATGCTAAAACATTATTTGTTGCTTATCTAAAATTCTAATTTAATTGGGCATCTTGTATTTTTATTTGCTAAATCTGGCAACCCTCACAACTCAACAACAAATTCTCCAAGCAAATAAGCTTTAACCTAGGGCATATGGCTAAATTGAAATTTACTAAATTAAATTATCAATTGCCTTTTCCCAATTAGCAAGAAGAGCGAAAGGGAAGTTACTTTTAGCCTAAAGGTTAGAGAGGGAAGGGAAGAGAATCAACTCTTATTTTTATCTGTGCTCCAAAGCCAGCTTATTGTTAGCACTAACATGGAAGCTCTATAAAGCAGCTTCCAAAGATTTAGTTGCTACAATGATCTTAGTTTCTATAAATGATAAATAGAGAAATACGCTGAAACTCTATGGTACTGTGTAGTGGTGGATTTTTATGGAGCCTTTGGAAAGTAAGTATAGCCAGGATCATGGGGATGGTAATGACCCAGTTGTGCCTCTCTATTACCCCGGAACTTCCTCCTCCTCCTGATTTTGCAGGGGGTCCTGCCTTTCATCTTTCCTGGGTGGTTCATGGCTTTAAGTCCCTCAGCAGGCAGCTGGAACAAAATCCCTGCCTGGCTCTTCAGGCATTGCAAGCTGGGTGAAAACAGTCATAGAGCATCCGAGTGTCACATGATTTTGTTTCCTTGAGTCTATTTAAGTCTGTTTCAGCATAACTCACCCAAGTGGCTTTGGCATTCTTTAGTAAATGTGATTTTTTGGTGCCTAGAGGCTATTGTACCTTTCCTGCCATGCCTGTGACCTTTCAGTGACTTCCTTTGGAGTAGAGTCATTTCACATCTTTTCTGTGTTTTGGTTATTAAAAGCACTACATTTGGGAGCCCCATTAGAAATGTTCAGGGTTGCCCGCAGGAAGAAGAAGGTAAGCACTGAAGGTTCCCATTACTTTACCACAAACCCGGGTTACTGAGGTCGCAGAACCGCCTCCAAGAATCGCTCAGTAAAAGGTGAAAGCCTGGATCACTTGGCTCAAGGTAAGCGATCCAAGCTGGTAACCCAGAGATTTGCGAACGTGCCCACACTATTGACGTCCACTTGTCTCAACTTCTCAGCCTCACAAAGTAAGACCACAGGTATTTTCTAACCATCAAGTATGGAGTGCTGACACGATGCCTGCAGGAGTTTACACCATCATGGTACCCAATTCAAATGTGAGACCTATTGTGCAAGGTTTGGATTGGGTAGCATGAAGCCTTTCCACCTCCATGTGATTTTTCTTGTTGTTCTTTATGCAGCGCACTTGTCCAGTTCTTCCAGCTCTTTCCCGAATACCAAGAGAATGACTTTTATGCCACTGGAGAGGTGAGTTGAAGTCATATTTTCTTGTGGCCTTTCAAGAGGACTGAAATATATTAGTGGAGAACATCTATCAGTCTTCTAATGAGATCTTCCACTCCGAATCTTCTCAATATTTTACATTTTAAAATATCACTGTGGGCTCATAGGTTGTAATATCTGTCTGGTGTTTTAAAATTAATTGCTATCATTATTGCTTTTGAGGCTCACATTGTCCCACATTTGATCAATGGGAGCCCCTCTGTCTGGTTCCGATGTCCTTTGGACAGATTTCCATTAATCTTTGAGCACGCCTGTGCTTTTGGCACAAATATATTCCTAGGATTATCTTGTGCTTTCCCTGCCCAAACCCTGAAACCAGCCATTTCTTCAAGGAATCTTGGTTCCTTGTTCTTTTTAATAAGGAATGGTATTTAGAAACCAATACCCGAGTACTAAGTGTGCTCATTACTACTGGGATGCAATTTCTTTTAGACTTAGTTTATGGACAGAGACAGGAAACAAAATGGTATAAAGTCATTCCATCTTTCTAATTCAATGTCACAAGTTTCTTCCCTCCCCCATCCTGTATTAGTATGCCCCTTTTTTCACTTCCAAGACCAGGGTTCCCAACAGCATCAGTGTATTTATTCTTTTGCTCAATCCTACAACGTATGCAAAATGGTTTCACAATTACTACATCAGTACCACCACAACAAGAAAACTCCAAGTTAACTGTCAATATTTTTGCTGTAATTATTTTTATCATTAGATTATTATTTCACTGCAGTTCTTTTTTAAAAAAATACTGTTTAAAGGTTATAAGAATTGATTCTCTTTTTAGGGTGACATGTTACAGTTGGATATACAGGTTCATGTGCATATATCGGTTTAAATTTTGGGATTTGCTTTTTTCTTTCATTTAAATTTAAGGCTATTTCATAAATGTGTAGCAGCCAGTATTTTGAGACCACAAAAATTTCTAGGTGCAAGGAATACAGTTGTGAGCAAAACAGAAAAAAATTCCCTACCTTTATATATCCTAAGAGGAGAAGACAGTGATAAATAAGAAAAGAAATATGCACTGTACAGTCCTGCAATGACAGGTGTCATGAAGAGGAAAAAACAGGGTTATGGTTAGACAGTGATGGAGGTGCTACTTAGGGTGAAGTGGTCACAGGAAGACTCTCTGGTAAGGAGACAATTGAGCGAGCCCTGAGTAATGTCATAGGGTTGGCTGTAGTATCTGGAAGAGAAGCTTTCCTGGAAGAAAGAACAGCAGGTGCAAACACTCTGAGGTGGGGATAGGCTTGGTGTACTCAAGGGAAAGCACAAAGCCACCAAGGAAGAAGCCAAGATGGGAAGGGCAGGCAGGTCATGTGGGGCCCTGATGCCCATGGTAGAGTTTCAGTTCCATTCTACGTGTAATGGGAAATCATTGCAGGGTGCAGTGAAAGAGTAGTTAGATTTTGACAGAAACCCTATTCAAGGTGGCTTCAGGCAGACTGAGGTGATGGACTTCGGGAATGGCTGGACATGGGTGCTCAAACACAGTCATCGGGATCTTGTCTTTCGTCCTCTCTGAATCTATTCACTTGTCTTTGCACTTCACTGGTTTTATTCTCGTGTACGTTTTATTCACCCCTTCCCTTGCCCCTCTATCCCCACCAGAGCTCTGGTATAGCCTACCAGCTCAACTTCTCTTTCCCAATAATTGCACCCAGATTCCTGAATCTCATATGATCCATTTGGATTCCATGCCCATTCTGAAACTAGTAACTGGCATTGGAGGGTGGGGTGGAATATCAAACTGGCCAGAGTGAAACCTGAGGCCTATCCCAAAGCCTTGAACTGCAGGCCCTGGGCGATAAGTGGTCTCCACAGGATGATCCAAGTGATGATACCTGAGGGAGGGCTGGAAGGATTCTGGGCCAGAACAGACCACAGATGTCCACTCCAAGGGACTCTACATGAAAAAGACTCTTTGTTTTCCAAGGGAATCACTGGTTAATGGATCTGGGAGCTCCCTTCTCCTCAGCCTGCATTCTTCTAAGCCATTTGGAAAGGACATTCTGACGGCTTATGTTTTAAAGCTAATAAGCTAATTACCCCATTGGGATTATTTTGGATCTCTACCAATAATTCCCTGCTATTCCTTGCCTTTTAACCTATTTCAAAGGGGCAGGAAGAGATCCTCTCATCATTCTTGGTAGCCACCTTGGAGAATGCCCAGTCTACCCCACCCACAGAAGAGCATTCGACCTAGTGTATAATCCCTTGTCTTGCAAATAACGTGGGGATGTTGTTAACTATGATGTTGAACTTCCAGCAAGGCTGCCAAATTCCAGATGGACAATTTGTCTATTTCATGTCCGCCTGGTGGTTTCCACGCATGTAATTTCCGATGTGCGTAGGAAAGGGCCATTTTATTTTTAAGCACTTTGCTGCCAGGATGGATACATTTAAGGAAACCTGTGCCTTCCAAATGATGAACAAAGATGTGAGCCAGGGCAGGCAGCATGTGGGGTATCTGTAAGGGCCCCCCGGGATACGTCAAACCTGGGGGCATGTCACCTAGAAGGAAGACCACTAGAGAAAGCCTGGATGGTTTATTGTTCTTAGAAAGCTGTGTTTCTGCAGCCTGGTTTGCTCCAGCTGGTCTTCTGTTTCCAGGCTGGATGGAGAAGCGGAAGGCACTCGGTAAATAAGCAGGAGCCCTGAGAGTCATGGCTGGCCTGGCCTCTCTCTGGATGATTCCAAACATGTTCTTTAATGTCTGATGCCTTCTGCTTCTCATCTTCCCATCAGAGGGGTGGGTTTGTAAGCCAGATCCCTTCCAGGGGTAGTTTACTTTACCAGAAATCCAACTGTAGTTACCTACATGTACTCTTAAAGCATCTGTGGGCCATTGCAGTTTTAATATAACACCACCCACCCTTCCTGTCTCCACCACCAAAGAGAGAGAGAGAGAGAGAGAGAGAGAGAGAGAGAGAGAGAGAGAGAGAGAGAGAGAGAATGAGAGGAGGAGGAGGAGGAGGAGGAGGAGGAGGAGGAGGAGGAGGAAGAAGAAGAAGAAGAAGAAGAAGAAGAAGAAGAAGAAGAAGAAGAAGAAAAGAAGATATTGCAAGAAGAGGAAATTCTTTTTCCTTCTGAACTCTTAATTTCCTCACAGTCTTAGGGAGATTGAACAATTAATGCCACTCAATTTGTAGAACTGTCCTTTAAAAATAAATAGGTAAACTTAGAGAGGGTTTTCTGGGTTTTCTGCTTCTTGGTGCAAAGGTCCTGAATCTAAATGTCCTTGACCTATGTGTGCTATGGATGAGGGCAGCTGGACACTCCAAAGGTCTGGAGCAGCTATTCTGTGCCCCAACTTTGGTGCAAGGAAGTCTGGAAGCAATAATAGTACCTACTGCATGGGGTTGTTTTGAGCGTTTAATTAGGTAATCCTCCTCACTTATTTAGCAGAGTGACTGGCTGTGGTGAGTGCCCAACACATGATGACTATTATTACCATTCATGTTGAAAAGCTGCATTCATATATTATGGCTCCAAAGCAAATGGCTTAATGCAGTGGTCGGCAAACTCATTAGTCAACAGAGCCGCAGTTTGCCAAGCGCTGGCTTCGTGCGCGAGGACAGGAGCTGGGTGTTTAGAAAGCTCTTCTCACCTGGTTGGGGGGTCACCACGACATGAGGAACTGTGTTAAAGGGTCGCAGCTTCAGGAGGGTTGAGAACCACTGACGTAAGGGATAACAGTGCACCCTAGAAGCTGAAAGCTGATACTGGACATTTTATTTTATTTTTTATATACTTTATTGATTTTTTACAGAGAGGAAGAGAGAGGGATAGAAAGTCAGAAACATCGATGCGAGAGAAACATCGATCAGCTGCCTCTTGCACACACCCTACTGGGGATGTGCCCGCAGCCAAGGTACATGCCCTTGACCGGAATCGAACCTGGGACCTTTCAGTCCACAGGCCGATGCTCTATCCACTGAGCCAAACCGGTTTTGGCGATACCAGACATTTTGGAAAGCAGATGCGTGGGAAGCGACCCCAGGCTCCTCGTCACTGCCGGGTGGACCAGGCGAGACCACGAGGCCCAGTGTGGCCGCAGTCAGCGCGACGAGGAAGGCCTGCTTTCTCTCCGTGTCTGCCCGGAGCACCAACTGGAATTAATTTGCTCGAAAGAGAGAAAAATGTGTCTGTAAATCACCCTCCTCCAGGCATGAGCAAAAAAGAACTTCAAAGAGGAGAAACAGGCTGCGTTTAATTCCCATCATTAACTTGCTTTCTAAGTGTTATTCTTTCTGAGCCAGCGACTATTGGAGAGGTGCCTCCTGTTCTCGAGGTGCAGGCCCACTTCGCCTCCTCTCCAGGGGACACGGGCCCAGCGAGACCTTAAACCAAAAGGGCCCTCCGTTGTCCCCGGAACGCGTGGCTTCCGTCCACCCGTGAAAGAGCCAGTGCTCAGGGCGGTGGCAGTGAACGGACGGATGGGAGCTCTTTCCGAGGCGCAGGGCGCCTGGTGGAAACTCGGGCTGTCCTTCCCATCAGCCGAAGGGGCCTCGGCTCCTTAGAAGCCCTTTTGCAACCACGGCTAATTCCAGGGCCCCATAAAGGCAAAACTTGGAAGCTATTTAAAAATTAGTGAGCTTAATAGGATGCTTTATCTTCATTTGCATGAGCGAAGTCCTGCTGGCATTGGGGAGTCTGACAGCCTTGATTGAAAGCGTCATGGTTCACTGGGTTGGGAGTAGCAGGAGGGGCAGGCTCCCTGTAGGCCCGAGCCAGGTTTGTTTAATTGGTTTCATATAATACTGAGCACATTAATTTTTTTTGACATAGTTTTATTGATTTCAGAGAGAGATGGCAACATCAAGGATGAGAGAGAAATATTGACTGGTGTGGCATCCCACACACCCCTACTTGGGATCAAGTCCGAAACCCTGTCATGTGCCCTGACCAGGAAGTGAACCGTGACCTCCTGGTTCATAGGTCGATGCTGAACCACTGAGCCACGCTGGCGGGGCCTGAGCACATCACTTAATGAATGTTAGCGAGTGGCTTCTTCCAAGGCTGTTACTAGATGAAATGAAAGTATCGGTGGTATTTCTCTCCAGCTTCCTTTCATCACCCTTTCATGGCCCTTCTCTCCCTGTACTTCTCAGGCCTGGGGGCCCTCCTTCCGACATCCTTATTTCCCAGGGCTATCCCGGACCCCACTGACTCTCACCCTTCCTTTCCTTGGCTATATTGTGCTCAGATCTTATTTTCCAACACTTCCTTCATCTCCATCATGATTGATTGTTTCTCTCTTCCATTCTGACTTGTTATCAGCTCGCTATACATTAGAAAGGATCTGCAAAATTAAACTTATTCCCAATAGACTTGTAAATTTGACTAGAGCAGCGGTTGCCAACCTTTAGGACCTCACAGACCAGCAGGAGTCTGCAGACCACTGGTTGGCAACCCCTGGATTAGAGTACACACCCTAGGCCAGTGGTCACCAAACCACGGCTCATGAGCCACATGCGGCTCTTTGGCCCCTTGAGTATGGCTCTTCCACAAAATACCATAACCTGGGTGAGTCTATTTTGAAGAAGTGGCATTAGGAGAAGTTTAAGTTTAAAAAATTTGGCTCTCAAAAGAAATTTCAATCGTTGTACTGTTGATATTTGGCTCTGTTGACTAATGAGTTTGCCAACCACTGGCCTAGGCCATAAAAAGGTATTTGTAATTGGGGGATTTCAAGCAGGGACTTACAAGTTGTGGGGTGACATCTAACATGTGTGGGATGGAAGAACTATTCTAGCAGTGGGCCTTTTCTTATTCTATGTAGACCTACACCATTATCCCATCAGCCCAGGCCCCCTTCTAGCTTGTTCACTTGTTTTATTTGTAGGTCTTATTTGAGAATATTTATTGAGTGGATCATGTGACAGGCATAATGCTAAGCACTGTTTCATGGATGACCTTGCTTATTCCTCACAGCTACCTCCTAAGACTGACGCTGTTATTGTCATTCTCATTTTACAGATGAGATGACTAGTTCTCAGAGAGGTTAGGTAGGCCTTTCTAAGGACTCCCAGCTGGACTCCAGAGCTGGCTAAAGATTGTTACCCTGCTTGTGGTGGTGCAATCTGGAGCCTGGGTGCTCTCTCTTCGAAACTGTCTCCGAGACCTGCCTCTTTCCATAAAACAGACCCATTTTCTGTAGAAGGGAGTCAAACATCCTTTCCATATTTTGTGCAATCTTTCAACCTAACACAAATGGAAAAGACACAGCTTCTTGGATGTGCCTATCTTTCTGGCCAAGACTTTGTTTTAATCACAAAGACTTGGCTTTGATCACCAAGTTTTATGGAGTAATTGGAAGTTTCAAGTGATGTAAAGGCTTGACGTCCTCGGAATGCAATTATTTCCAAAAGCTGGGGACTCGCTGAATTTTATTAGATAACATTCAAACTGCTTTAGCTCTGAAGCTCATGACAAATGTCTCTTTTCAGTTATGTTCTTCCAACTTGTCAATATTTTTGTTTAGAACTGAGAATGGGTTGGTGACTATTTAATGCATTTGATATTAGAAAAGTTAAAGTTTAAACTGCAACCTGAAAAACTGAACGGGGACATATGGAACTGTTTGCAAACTAGGCCTAAGGCTTTTGGATAGCATATCTGAGTGGAGTCAGTGCCATGTTTACGGATTCCTTAGCTCCGTGGAAAAGAAGATGAGTAAATTAGGAGTCATTGTAAGCTTTGTTTGAGGTGACCCACCATGCTGCCACACATAGTGCCTGATTAGATGGTGGGGACAGGAAATGCTAAGTTTTGTCTATTATGCAGCTTCAACCTTCTGATTTTATCTGTAGTTAGCAAACAAAGGCCTCAATTTGTTGACTGTGGCCTGATGTTCATACTCTTTGTTGAAAAGTCAAATGATCTGTAGTCTCTTTAAAGCTAAGGATTTACTCATCTGGTTGATTCACCTGACTGCAAGCTGGGTTTCTGCAAAATCGACACAAGATCACTTGCGGGGAAGGGGAGGGCAGGTGCTTCTTTTTCACCTATGCTTGTCGTCATTGATGGAATTTTTTTTAAGAAGCATCCTCTTGCCCAGTCAGTGTTGCTCAGTGGTAGTGGTTGAACCTTGACCTATGAACCAGGAAGTCACTGTTCAATTCCCTGGTCAGGGTACATGCCTTGGGTTGTGGGCTGGATCCCCAGTGCGGGACATATAGGAGGCAGCCAATCAATGATTCTCTCCCATCATTGATATTTATAACTCTCTATCCCTCTCCCTTTTTTTAAAAAAAGAAAAAAGAATGAAAAGAAGCACCCTCTCAATATGAAATAAGAATATATCATTTGGAAGGCAGCACATCTTTTTGCATAAATTTATGAGGCTTAAAGTTGGATACAGATCCAAATGTTTTTCTTATGCCTACTCTTATAGATTCTGAGCTCCTTTTCAAGCTCATGTTCCAGAGCAATAGATGTTTAGATAAAGTCATATTCTTGTTAGAAGCCATATTTTTTCTTTTAATTGCAGCAGTGTGGTCATGAAATTGGATGACGCATGGTCTAGAAATGTCTAGGAAGTTGTAGAGATTACCACAATACTGAAGTTTCAGCTTTCCCCATTCATTAATTTTCTGAAGTGGCCCTTTTAAGGTCACACCTCTTCTCTCCTCAGAGAAAATAATGGTCCCATGAAATTAGATTCCACCCCAAGGCTGGATGAAGTCAAGGTCGCCCTTGCTTAATCCTGTCCTCTTGGTCGCTGCTTCCTGTGTTACTCCATTAGGTTTTGTGGTTTGCAATCTGTGTATAAAATTCTCTTCAAGGCATATTCCCTTATTCCGTCTGATTGCCCTCAGGAGTGGGGGTGGCTCCACCATAGTCTGTGTTTGGGGACAGCTAGAGGACACACCACTGGTATGACTCTCCCCAGAAGGGCAACCCACCTTGTCTCCTACTGGAGACATGGAGAAGTTCTTTTTTTATATAATATATTTTATTGATTTTTTTTACATAGAGGAAGGGAGAGGGATAGAAAGTCAGAAACATCAATCATCTGCCTCATGCCCTTGACCAGAATCGAACCTCGAACCTTTCAGTCCTATCCACTGAGCCAAACCGGTTTTGGCATGGAGAAGTTCTTATCATCCCCAAGGGACTTCTTCAAAGAGACTTTCACTTCAGCTGTAGTGCCCGGGGTGTGAGGGTGGAACAGGCAGAAGGGTGTAGAATGACCTTGACCTTCCTCCACATACCAGGGCTGAGGTTGACAACTCCCCCTTTTCCACTGGCCAAGCAGAGGGTAGGAATGAGGGGCTGTGAACTGTGACACTGTGTGTGTCCGGGTTGAGGTGTGTCTCATTTCAAAGGCCATTGCTCATTATCACCCATAAAGTTGCATGCTTCGCCATAAAATGCATACTTAGAAGCAAGGCAGAGAATGAAAATGTATTAACTGCATTTTTTTTTTTTTACAACTGAACTTGGGTAAGAAATGTAGACCGCTGAGAGAAGCTTAAACAATAGTAACTGCTAACACATGTGAAATTTCTGTAAGAGGACATTGTTTCCATTATAGTATTATTCTCTGACACGATTTTTTCTTTCTTCAGGAGGAGCTGATTAAAGCTCGATTTTAGATATGAAATGTTTTTTCCTCCCTTAAAAGTCCCGGGGTGCAGGGATATTGTAAGTCTGCTGCGAATATTGTTGGAACATGTAAGAAGGGAGAGATTCAGACGGAATACACAGTTACAAGTCTTTTTAAAGTCCAATTGCATTGTGCTTTTACACATCTGGATAATTAACCAAGCATTACATTCTCCCCAGACTATTTTTACAAGTACAATGTGCTCTTAATGTGATTTCCATTAGGCTGTTCCAAACATCATTTAAGAACTCAGAAAGATCGCAGACCAAGATTCAAAACCACTGCTCCCCGGTGCTATGGAGACCTTGTTCTCCCGGGGGGCCATAAAAGACAGAGCTGGATGCTGAGATGCTTCTGGTGTAACAAGGAAGACGGGAGGCGCTGCTGCTTTAAGTCCCAGCGAATATCAGCAGATGCACACACACACCCCAGCACCTCTGGTCCTTGCCAGAGGTGAGCTCTATGAGCCCTCCAAGAACTGTGCTGGGAATCACACCTTGAGATGTCCTTCAATATCAGAAAGGAATCCAAAGGGCAGACTAAGATCCTGAGGGGTTGACGGCCAACCGCCTTTGAATTACTGTGTCAAATACATATGGCTCTGTGGCTGAGCTCCCCATCTGAAGGTCACTGCTGAGTTCTGAACTAATACATGCCCAGATACTTTCTGGTCTCGCCTTTCTGCTTTCCTTTTATCAGTGCTTTGATGCTGTTCTGAGCCTTTATGAGGCCGGGGCCTAACCCAGTGCTAGAAGGTTAGTGTGAATTCACAGACGTCAGGAGCCCCCGTGGCCAGCTGCTGCCCACATTGGTGAACGCCAGTGCGAGATCAGAGAAACCGCAGGGCCGGCCGGTGGTGCCAGTTTGTTGCCTTTGTCCTTGTAACGAGCAGAACTTGGAACAAAAGAAGCAAGAGTTCATAAAATTACAGGATCTCAAGTACAAGTCCTGAGGGGCTGTTTAGCCCACCTCTGATCCAGAAGACAGCCACACCTAAGTTCTTCCTCCCAAATAAAGGGTTCTATTCTATATAAAACATATGTGTGTGTGTGTGTGTGTGTGTGTGTGTGTGTGTGTGTGTGTGTATCCATAAAAGGCAACACTGGGCAAAATAAAACAGGATTTATGGTCTGGTTGCCTTTTTGTGGGCCCGTGGTGATCAGAGAATCATTAAATTGATAAATAAATAATTGAGGAAGAATAAACAAATCTTATCTTGCAAAAAAAATAAATAAAAAGAAGAAACATGTGTCAACAGCAGAGCCAACATAATTGCAATTTCACTATACGGTTTCAGTCTGTTTTCCATAAAACGATCCTGTAATTGTCTTCTGTGTGACAGCCGGAGTCACTCAGCCAGCGGGATGATTAATGGGGACGGCAGCGAAGGATTTGTCACACTGACACGGGCAGGGAAGTGTGTGATAGTCATTAGGAAGGGAAAACGAGGTAAACACCATCATGGTTAGGTTAGCAAATGTGACTGAACATTGAGGAATCTGTTTTAGATGTTGTCACAGAGCTACCCACCTCCCTTCTCATTTTCCAGAAGTGGCCAGCTTAGCAGGCAATGTCATGGATAAACCCAAGGTTGAGCCCCCGCTTGGGGGACCAGAGACCCATAATCTATTCCAGCTCTATTCACTGGAAGATGATTTGATGTGAGAAATGGGGGCCGTGGAGGCAGCCAAGCCTGGATAGAATTCCAGCCAGGCATGTGATGGCAATGCACAGGCTCTTGTTTCCATCATTTTAAAATATAGGAAGATAAGGTTAACCTTATTTAGCTTAAATTAAAGTGCAAAAGCCTAGTTTTTAATAGATGCTCAGAAACTGAGTGGGTGTTTGTTCTTAATTTCCTGCCTGGATATATCCCAGCTACTCATGATGGTCGCAAAGGGGGGGGAGGGTGCCCTAAAAAGCTGGCTGCTTTAGCCTACGTTTGTCATCACTACCTGACTAGCAAGTTCAGTGCATACCCTTCCATCTCAGAAGGAGAGGTGTTTTATTGCCAGGTTTTACAATGAGACAGCAGTCAACCTCTCTGAGCCTCAGTGTCCACATTTTGCAATGGGGACAGCACTATCTCCAGCATACCATTACGGTCTAAAATAAATGAGAGCTCCCAGTCATTGAGCTACCGGCCCCCAGAGAGCCTTGAAATGTTTCGAAGGGTCTGTAGACTCCGATGCCCACATGATGCCTCTCTAGTCTACGTTGAACATATGTGCATTGCTGTTCTTTTAATGCATTAGGTTAATTCAAGACTTATTAAACTGTTTATTGAGCACTAACACATAAACAGCATCAGACAGAAACAAGGAGACCGACACCCCTGTGTTCACTGACCTTTTAGTCTGGGGTGGGGGGGAATAACAATTCAAAATAAATACATAAAAGAGTGTTAGTTAGCAAGTGATAAGGAATAAGATCAAAAAGAAGAGAAGGGGACTAGAAAATGAAAAAAATAAAATAAAAAAGGAGGTGTGACAATTTCATACACACACGTGCACACACACACACACACACACACACACACATACATACACAGATATATGGATTTCAGAGAGGAAGGGAGAATGAGAGCAAGAGAGAGAGAGAAACATCAATGATGAGAGAGAATCATCAATCAGTTGTCTTCTGCATGCCCCCTACTGAGATCGAGCCTCCAGCCCCAGCATGTGTTGTTATCTGGAATCGAACCATGACCTCCTGGTTCATAGCTTGATGCTCAACCACTGAGCCACACTGGCCAGGCGAAAAGGAGGTGTGGCCAGCGAAGGCATCCCTTAGAAGGCCTCGCTGAGGAAGCAAGGGAGTTAAGCGTGTGGATATATCTGGGAGACCATTCCTGGTGGCAGGAACTGCTGCTGGAAAGGCCACGGGGGAGGAGCAGTGAGTGAGCATCACAGCGATGAGTGGTCCCACCCGGGCTGGAGAGGAATGAGCAAGAGGGTGGAGGGGATCGGGTTAGTGAAGTGACCAGATCACATCAGCCCTTATGTCTCAGGACAAACCCTTTAATCTTCCTCTGAGGGAAGTGGGAAGTCCTTGGGTTTGAGCAGAGGCGTGGCATGGCCTGCTTTATCCAGACCCCTGCCCTGACAGTAGCCTGGATGAGGGGAAAGGTGGAAGCAGGGCCAGTGAGGAGGCTACTGCAGCGGTCCAGGTGAGAGATGGTCTACCTGGAACAAGCGGGGAAGTGGGGGGGTGAGAACACACATCAGTGATAGACTTTCATGGGGTGTCAGAGGGCTGAAGAATGGCACCTGTTTTGGGCCTGAGCAGGGAGAAGGTCGGAGTTAACGTGAAAGGAAAGAGAGGCTGTAAGGAGGGTTTGGGATGGAGCTGCATTTTCAATAATATTAAACATGTAAGTGGAAATGACAAGAAAGTGTCATTTGGAAAAAATACAAGTTGGTTTTAAACTCTTATTGAACTCACAGTAGCCTTTGCAGCATACTCTTAAAAGCAGCATCATGATTATGTTTGTGTTCACGAAATGTTTTGAAACTGAAAAAGAACCTTATACTGGAAAAGGTTGGATATAGAAGTGGGTTCAAGTGACAATTTTAGTGGCCAATCAGTCGTGTTTCCCTTTTTCCTCTTCCTCCGGCACATGCTGATGTCAAAACTTGTGTCATTATACAGATGTTGAGATCTTAATTCTGGCCTTGAGACTTTCAAAAAAATAAAACTTTTAATGGAACTTTCTGGTAAGAAAAGCCCTGTGGAGCAGAATTGTGTCCACCGGTCCATTTTTCTTTACTGTTTTGGAAGAAGATGAAAATGCTCACTTACTCCATGTTCATGCATTACTGTTGTGAGCTTCTAACAGGTGACGTGTGTATCCCTGAGTGCAACTTGGGATGACAAAAGGAGCAAGAGACCGCGCTCTCAGCTCTCAGCTCTTGTGGAATTTGCAATGTGAGGCTAAGAAAGTCTTGGTATGGCTCGGGTGGAGATGCTGCTGTGATTGTGACGGAATGAGCCTAAACTGGTAATTTTATCAGCATGCATTTCTGGTGGTTCATTGTAGCGTCTGTCCTTCTCAGTCTTACGCAGGCAAGTATGTGCCGGCCATCGCCCACTATATCCACACACTCAACCCCATCCTGTCGGTGAAGATCAACCTGAAAGGAATCGCTATTGGAGATGCATATTCCGATCCTGAATCAGTAGGTGTCTCCTTTGCCTTTCTGTTTTGTTCCTTACGGAAAACAAACTCCCTTTAATTTCATGGAGGCTCCTCTTACCTTAGAAATCAAACCTGATAAAGAGAAATACTGCTGTGCAGTTGATGTCTAATAAATGTCAATCCTCTGAATTTCCCCAAATGTTTTAAGGTGTAGGGGTGTGTGTGGTGTGTGTTTGTGTGGATACATGTGTTGCATGTATGTGTTTGTGTGTTATGTGTGTGTGCAAAGTTCTGTATATGTTGTGCGTTACGTATTGTGTGGGCATGTGTGTGTATGTTTGTACAACACGTGTATGTGTGTGCTGTGTGTTTGTACATGTTTGATGTGTGGTGTTTGTGTTTGTACTGTGTGTTGTGTGGTATGTGGGTGTGTGAGGGTGTATGTGTAATTGACTTGCTTGGCTAATCGCAGCCCGAGATGGCAGATTACAAAGGGCTATTTCACCAAAGCACATAGGCTTCCCTGACTTCCTCCTCGCCCCGTGGCTCTCGTGTTTGTCTCTTTGCTCCTCAGATCATAGGAGGCTATGCGACATTCCTGTACCACATCGGCTTGCTGGACGAGAGGGAGAGGAAGTACTTCCAGAAGCTGACGGAGAAGTGCGTGAAATACATCAGGGAGGAGAAGTGGTTTCAGGCCTTTAAAGTGAGTTTCGGGGCCCACGTGGCCCGGAGCAATGAGAGCCATCTGAGGGGTCCCGGGCGCCCGTCAGTGCTCAGACTGTCTGTGGTTGTCAGAGAAGGTGCACCTGTTATTCCGCCCAAGATCAGCAGGGAGACAGTGGACTCCTAACGAAGAGAAGGATGGCGTGGGCTTCTTTGAGTTTCCTGTGGCTCTACGTCCCACCCGAGATGGTGTCTTTCATTGACTGTCCTGATTTCTCTAAACACCGCGGGGCCCTGAAGGCACGCCCTGGGTGAGGAATGGAGGCAGGCAGCCTGGGAAGTGAACCGTGTGCCTCTGCTCTGACCCCTCGGAGCCCCCTGATAGCCACACTCAGGGTCTCGGCCCAAGAAGAGACCAGCGTGTGTAGCAAATGTCACGTGCTCCTGTGTGCCAGGGACCAAGATGAAAAAGTGTAGTGATTGGAGGCTTTTACCAAGAGCCTTTGGTGTTTGTGAACATTGGCACATTGCTCCCCTAATATTGAAACTGAGAATCAAATAATGTGGTGATATTCTTCACCCTTGTTGTTATTTAAGATGTTAGAGTGTACAAAATATTAGCATACGGGAGGTTGGGGTTGGTTTTGTTGTTTGCCAGTGCAGACGGAGGTGAAGCTGAAACAGTCTTTCTCACGGGTTTTGCCACCTTTTCGGATGATGCCATCATGTCAATGAGGCCAGGTTCAGCTTTGAGGACTGGAACCTTTGCTCTAGAAAGCTGTTTGTGATGTTTAGCTAAGGGCACTGTTGTTGTTAAGCCCGGAGGCCTGCTATTAATAGTCTTCTAGGCGCTGCAGGTCAGCTGGTTCAGTTCAAAGCAGGAGGCAGACACACTTAGGGAGAAGGGGAGGAACGTGAAGTTACGCTCCAGTCTGCACGTGGGTGCCAGGGCACTACCTGAAACCCCCAGGCAGTGCCTGCCCCTGCCAGGAATTCTGATCGCAGCCAGCTGTGCAGCTGGAGGGGGCGCAGGAAGTCCTGAGCAGGATGCCAGCCGGCTCCCCTTTCTCTGTATCAGGACACCTGCCAGGGCTGCGGAATGTGGCTCAGAATTTCTCGTGCGATTGTAAATATGAAGGAAGAGGGAGCTTCCTGGGGACGTGTAGGATCATTCTGCAATTCACAACAACAGTATTTTATTTTTCTTAAATTCTCATCTGAGGATATTTTTTTCCATTGATGTGTGTGTGTGTGTGTGTGTGTGTGTGTGTGTGTGTGTGTGAGAGAGAGAGAGAGAGAGAGAGAGAGAGAGAGAGACATCCATTGGTTGCCTCCCATATGCACTCCCACCCAGGCCAGGGATCAAACCTGTAACAGAGGTACATGCCCTTGACTGGGAACCAAACCCTGGACCCTGCAGTGTGGGGGCCAACACTCTAACCACAGGGCACACGGGCCGGGGCCACAATGACAGAGTTTTCAAGGCTGGTTTGGGGCTATCAGCTGTGCTAGCACAAAAATGACAAAACCTTTATAACTGAGAATTCCTTTCAAAGTTTACATCATGGGAGACTGATCTTCAAATGAGATATTTGATGGGTTTTTGGCAAAGCATAAAGGGATTAAGCAGTGTCAAGAGCAAGAATATTTCATAGGCCCAAAGGGATAAAGAAGGCAGAAAGACATTTGTTGAACGTGAAGTGAACTAGCAGTTATGGGATCCATGACCCTGTTTAAAAGCACAAATATTTTGTATATCCAGAGATAATGCGGAGATGGTGCATGAGGTTAAGTAGCATCTCTCCCATCCCAGATTCACCAGGAAACAAAGAAAACACTCCAAACCCTGGAAGGTATGCAGTGAATCTCTGGCCACTGGTCCAATATCTTGAGTGAAGAATTAAAACATAAAAGTGTTGCTTTTTCAAGAGAAATAGATCAAATGATATTTAGGAAAGTCCGAAAGTAGTGATCAAATATGTTTCAACTTCGGTAATAGAAACTGCAAGAAATTCCCAAACCCTAGAGAAAAGCGCTGTCAGCATCACAGGCCTAAATAATGAAGCTTGTTTGATGCTTTGCTCTTTTATAACGATTCCGTTCATCAGTGCTGGAGGGAGGTAGGAGAGCATCTCTCCTCACACACACACACACACACACACACACACACACACACACACACACCATGGTCACCGATGAGGATGCTGAGGCCCAGAGGATTCAATCAATTGCCTAAAGCCACATGGCAGATTGTGGGAGGTCTGGGCTAGAATTGCCTCCCCTCCCCAATTCCCACCCAGGACTTCTCCCGTGGTAATGTTCATGCTTTCTAAACAAATCCTGGGGCGTCATCATAATTCTGTAAGATGTGCACGGCCATCACTGGTCCTGTGTTGTCTTTCTCACATGACAATGTTCTCTTGGGGAAACAGTTTTGATTAGAAACTGGATCTCACAGGCCTTGACCACCCACCTGAGTGGTTTGGCAGCAAATAATTTTGACTCCTTTCACAATCAAATCCGTTCTGGAATATAAGCTCCACAAGGGAGGACTTTGGGTCTGTCCTGATCGCCACTGTTTCCCCAGTGACTAGGATGGAGTCTAGCCCAGAGGAGATGTTCAGTAAGTGGTGGTGGAATGAAACAGTGCACAAGTGGAAAAGCCATTGAATAAAAGAAATGACAAATGCCTGTATGTTTTTTCCCACCCTGATATGGTTCTTCTTTCTGTCTCCCCCCTCTTCTGATCTAGGTGGTGGATCAACTATTCGATGGTGACTTAAAATACCCTTCTTACTTCCAGAATGTCACAGGATGTTCTAACTACTATAACATTTTGCAGTGCACGGTAATGGCATTTAAAAATACCACGATAGTGTTTGCTTAAAACCTTTGGCAAAATCAAACTTTTTAAAAAGAATTTTGAAAGTATTATAGTTGACTTTATACTAGATAAATATGTCCAAATGGTATTGCATTATTGGGTCTACTAATCTATTGGATTCCCCCCGCCATGTTGTAAACATTATAATCTGACCATTGATTGAGACTGTGTGATATTCCAGATAATTCAGAACAATCTCTGATTAACACAATCCTCCCTTCCAGCCCCAATGACCTCAAAGAACTTGTTATACAGAAGTTCTTTTGTGATGGACAGAGGCTGGGACTGCAGTTCTAGGCAGCGGGTCCCTAAGTTCCAAGCCTGCAGTGAGATTTTGGAAATGCCCACATTATTTGTTCTGTACTTAAGACAGTTTGGATAACCAAAACTGCCGAAGCCTTTATGAAAATATTTGCTTTGCCTTACTTAAGATGCTTCTTGCATTGAATACAGTCCTCACTTTGAGCCCTCTGGAGTATTTCTCAAAGTATTCAAGTAGTTTCTTTCATTAAAGTAGGCCAAAGTTGATGTCTTTTGGGTAGAATTAATCAAATAAGACAAAGTGAGCCAAAGTGGGGATTTGGGTGGTATATTCTTTGTCTAGTGTATAGAGCAATGCACTCTGTCTGTAAAATTGCCTTATTCATGAACTACTTTGTAAATAAAATATAAGGCTAACATCAATGGAATTTTCCAGCTTTGTGGTTTGAGATTTTATCAAAAGAAAAACATACAGTTTCAAAAGAGAAATAAAATTTTAATTTAATTTTTTAAAGTAATTTTTCACAGTTAGCAAAAGCTGTTGATGGTGCACAAAATTGTTTATCTCAAACCCTGACAGTTTTTTATCCTTTTGTAACTTTTTAAAACAGCTTGGAGTCCTTTTTATTTTAGTATAATGAATATCAGAGACTTGTACCCAGAATTGTTTTAAAACTTCTTTAGTGTTACGTGCCTCAGAAAGTATATCATCTGTTTTTATACTCTATGTTTACCCCTTAAATTATGGCCAGCCGATTATTAGGTATGTGTGGCTCTCGCAAAGGGCACATGGGAAAGAAACCGTCAGCTTGTGACTTACTCGCCATCACCCTGAGCCCATGTGTTCCTTTGATCTTCTTCCCATTAGTCCTCCAGCAAGGAGCAAATTAATTCGGATAATCTCACCTCTTCTATTTTCCTATATTCCCCTCCAATGGGATTATTCATTGGAGTCACAGATAGCAAAAGATGCATTTCCTTAAAGAAAAATCCAGTATTTACAAATTTGGTATTGCTTTCAAGAGTGTCATTAGATCGTTCAGATTTGTTGTCAGTGAAATTTAAATTAACTCAAAATCCCCAAGTTAAAATTTTCAGGGTGGAAGCAAGTGAATAGTCATGTCTTATCTTGTTCCTTGCAGTGTAGGTTAATTTTAAGCTTTGACCAAATGTGGGCTGTTCGTGCTCCCTAATATCTTTCTGGTGCCTCCTTCTGACAGGACCCTGAGGACC
The DNA here is from genome assembly GCA_027563665.1 of Antrozous pallidus. Taxonomy (NCBI): domain Eukaryota; kingdom Metazoa; phylum Chordata; class Mammalia; order Chiroptera; family Vespertilionidae; genus Antrozous; species Antrozous pallidus. Next base: position 77,879,522 of record CM050521.1, on the reverse strand, counting down.
AAAGTTACTACGAGCAATTCTTGTCCCTCTCAGAAGTGAGACAAGCCATCCACGTGGGGAACCGGACTTTTAATGATGGATCCAAAGTTGAAAAGTACTTGCGAGAAGACACAGTGAAGTCGGTTAAGCCATGGCTAAGGGAACTCATGAATAACTACAAGGTGAGAAAGTTACTTCAGTTACTACTTAGGAACTTTTTGGACTGCCCAGAGCAGGGGGGACTTTCTTGGAGCTGTCATTTGAATCCTACCATTTTCCTTCTTTACTTTTATGATGTTTTACAGATATAAATTATAACCCCTTCATTGTTTGATTTCTTTTAACAAAAAGTTTTGTGGTTTCTTCCTTCTAATTAAATCACATAATCTGATGGTTCCTAACGTGAAGTTCTCCTTGGCCACCTCTCATCATTTCTTGAGAAAATAAGTCATTTCAGAGCTAAAAGGATGAGCCAATTTTTGCTTATTGTTTGCTCTGTAATATTAATCCCAGTGAAGTCAGGGGTAAATGGGATCAACTGATTACTCCAAAAATGCATATTGCCTAATAACGGAATTAATTCACGTTGCTCAAAAGACAGTTTTCTTTTTTTGTAGCCACATGAAGCCAAACACTGCTAGGCTGTCAGATTGAAACAATGAATGAGAAAGGGTTTCTATTCGGAGGTGTAGAAAGCCTACCACTATGTTATCTGATTGAGATGTTTTGCCTGATTTACTGCTGGAGGTACCAAAGGAAAGTGAAATTGTGAAAAGGAAGCCCTGGGGGTACAGGAAAGGAGCCGTGGACTCTCAGACTTTCACCAAAAGGGTAGACCCCGCCAGCAAGTACCATAGGGAGAGTCATCCTGTGCATTCCCTCCCCCTTCTCTTCTCAGTTCTGATCCTCCAGGACTGCTGTCATCTATCCTGGGCATGGTCTATGGGCATCTGGGCAGGATAAGAGTGCTTACATGATAGAGGAGACCATTAGTGAGGCAGTCCACTTCCTCTCTATTTCCTGGCAGAAACAAGAATAATCATGTATAATAAAAGACTAATATGCAAATTGTCCCCTCCACTGGGAGTTTGATCAGGGGGTGGTGGTGGGGGGACAGCCAGTCAACCTCAGCATCCCCTCTCCCTGGCCAGCCCAATTGGCCCTGATTGGGGTGGGCCAGCCAGATCCCACCCATACACAAATTTGTGCACCAGGTGTTTGGAATAAAAAACAAACAAACAACAACAACAACAACAAAAACCACACACAGAACAGCCAGTAGCCAGCATACTTTTGTATAAATTAGAAAAAAAAGGCAACCTCTCAAGATACTTTATTCTCATCTGTCAAAAATTATCCTAATATACTGCCTTTATTTGAACTAAACTCTTTGCTGCCATTTTCTACCATGAGAAATATTTCTACAATGTCTATGTCAGGAATAGTGTCCCATGGGATTGTTCTGTGCACAACCTTCAGTACTGTCCAGGGAGTTTCTGGCTAAATGCACAATTACTAGATTGGGTTTTGGAATATGCCAGACCTAGGAGGCCCATTTTCTAGTCCTGCCTGTAGCACAGAGTTTAAGTTCCTACACACACAACCCTTTTTGAAAATAATCTAGCGTCAATGACACGCAGAGTTTACAACCCTATTACAAATATGCAGAAATGGATGAAATACTTTCTAGGACAGTTGTCTTCCCTGCACTCTCAGACTGTGTCATCCCTGCTGCTCTTGCCACACTTAGTACTTAGCTGTAGTGCCATTATGAATGGTCAGTCCAGCATTAACCTAAAGCAGATGACACGAGTACGAATGAGTGAAAAACCAGTTCTATAAATCAGCGCTATATCAAAATTATCTCTGCCAGCCCTGTTGGTGTGATTCAGTGGATGGAGCATCCTCCCACGTACCAAGAGGTCACTGGTTTGATTCCCGGCCAGGGCACATGCTGGGACTGTGCACTTGCTGGTAGGGGGCATGCAGAAGGCAGTAGTCGATCGATGTTCCTCTCCCATCAATGTTTCTATCTTGCCCTCTCTTTTCCTTTCTCTAAACAATACATTTTTCAAAATTATCCCTTAATAAACTTGTCAATGATCCATCAAATTATTAAACCAAAAGAGCTTATCATTTGCATTTTCAAAACATAAATAATGGGCTACAATATAACATTAAGGAATGCAAAGTGCTGTTTTTGAGAGGAGAGCAGATAAGGAAGTTCCCGTCACATTTTTTTTATGTGTGTGTTCCCTTGGGATATACATGTTCTCACTGTATAAACTGAACTGGAACATGATTCCTATCCCAGGCAAGTGAGGAGAGGCTATATAATCTGTTCACCTGCAAGTGGCTCATGGCCATGGAGTGTGTAATGGATTGGTAAAGGACACATTGAATGAGGATATGTACACATCTCTGTCCATGTGAATTCCAACGCAAGCAGTGTATTTTCTAAACGTTAAAACTCTGGCTGAGTTTTCAGAAAAAGAGAACAGATTAGTGATGCCGATAAACCGTGTTTTCATAAAGAAAGAGAATAAAGTGTTCAGTCCATCTGAGTGCCCACCAAAAAAGTAGCATCTGCTCAGACAGACTGCATACTCATTGCTCCACTGGCAGAGCCGTAGGGCAGCGAGTATCTCTGGCTTGTCTGTGATGGTGGTGACCCTCAATGCATATGCAATGGAATCGGAACAACATAGATTGGCTTAAATTGTTAGTGCCCTCAAAGGGATATGTATGTAAAACTCAGTGCTAATTTGTCATCGAAAATGGTGCACAGGTTTCTATTCCTGTCCTAGGTTCATTTTAGCCAATGCAGACTAGGTCAGGTAGACAGGGGTAGATCCTCCTCAGCTCCTGGCAACCAATGGAACTCCTGTGGCACCTCTGGGTAGACTGTATGAAACATAACCCTTCTCTCGTAATGACCTCTAGGGGATGTGTACTCAAACTGAGTCTCTACTCAGTAATTTCATATGTGTGGGTGGTAAATTGCAATATCATGTTAATAATTTCCAAAATAACTAGAATGGGAAATAATCTACTGGGCTATTGGGATTCTTCATGATTCAATCGGGTCACAATATCGTCAGGATTTTTAGAATTCAGCGGGGTCATAAAACATGGTAGTTAGGAGCATGAGTTCTCAAGTTGGATATTCTGAGTTTGACTCCACTATTCACTGGCTGTGTTCCTTTGGGAGGATATTTAAACACATAGCTTCAGCTTCTCCATCTGTGACATGGGAATAATGATAGTACTTACAGGGCACCTCTGAAACCTAAGAAATGCAACCCGTTCTCCCTAAGAGCTGTTGGCTTTGACAACCTTGCTCTTTGCAGCGGTCCCCTGGTCCTTAGTCCTTTCTGATATAGAAGGTACATTGTTCTTATGAAGATTCTTGCTAAAGGTTCTGCATGCTTTCAGCCTCCCTTTCTTTGTCTGGTTATAATTATTTCTAAAAATATATGGGCTATAGTTGCAAAGACATGAGAATGAGTGTCAGTGTGGGTAGGTGAGGGTGTGTGGTGCATTTGTTGTGCGAAACCTTTATTTTAACAAACAGGAGCCACAGCTCTATACATGGAGGCCATTTTGGACTCAAAGCAAAGCACTGGCCTGGGATTTGAGGCTGCCCCTGTTGTTACTTTGTCCGGAAACTGCAGTTTTAGGGGGTACCATCTCCAAGTGCCAGTTCTTAACCTCCACATGCCTGTGCTTCAGAAGGTTAAATTGCCCTGGGATAGGGCTTAGTCTGCTGCCTTTAAAAGTCCATCTAGTCAGGAAATTGTAAATATAAAGTTACATTTCCCTGTCACTTATCATTCTGCAGCTCATTAAGTTCCCACTAATTGCATCTTCAGAACTCGGGGATCTTACTGTTTTCTCAGCTTCCCCACCAGACTGGAATCTTAACACCCAGGTGGTTGGAGTTTTGTTTACTTGTCCGGGGCTAGCAAAAGGTCTTCATTTAGAAATGGGCAGTTCCTGATTAAAGGAGGCGACTTAGAAGTTTGGGAGATAAAAATGTCTAGTAAAACTAACTCATTTTCGCAGTCATTCTAATTGCTTGTGGCATTTTCCTTCATAACACGGCCTGATAGCAAAATGTCAATAACAAAAGTGGCTAGGAAACAAGATTGGATAAGTGTTGAGCATACCAGGAAAAAGTTAACACTTACAGGGGCCTGATTCCTCAGCGGCTCAATTGGAATCCAAGTGCCCATGAAACCATGACAGGGAACGCTTGGCTTTGTTGACCGTAAGCTGATGTGGTCACTTTCTTCCAAAGCCTTTGAAGGCCATGAAGAGAATGCCAGCACCATCCCATGACAAATGTCTGGGAGGAGGAAGTGGCTCCTAGCGAAGCATAACGGAAGAGAGGAAGCTAATCCTGGGACATTTGTTTTATGTAATCATAGCCCATAGATCAGCAAGTGCCACTTTACAGGCAAATAAAATAGTGTGCCTTCTACTGCAGGGTGCTTGGTGAGGTCATTTTACCTGCTTCAGTTATAATCCAAGTGCAAGAGTGGGGTTAGCTTTTTTAATTTATTTTTTATTGAGACATACTTTTGGACTTGGATGATTTGTAAGCATTTCAGTGATTACGAGGAAAGGAGAATACCCATATATTATGAAACAGACTTTGATTTCACACAAACTTGCCATGTTTTTGACCATTTTTCTTGTCTATCCTTTAAATTTATGTTGGGATGAAATGTTCAAAAGAGAACCAGGGTGTGTTTTTATGTTCTCTGATTTTTTGTAGAACCCTTTGATATTATATTCTGCCATGTGGATCCGTTTGTTTTAAACTGATCTGCTTGGTGAGCACTCTGATCATTCTGCAAGGGCTTTAGTTTGTTGTTTGAAGGGACCTCATGCTCAAAACATTAGAAGGTGCATTTGTGATCTCTGGCATCAGAAAAAGTAGAATTTATTCTGGTGTCACCCAAATATGGCAGCGCGGAGAGGGGTGTACGAAGAAAGACATTAAGTGGCAATCCCATTTGCTTTGCAGAGCCTAGGGAATCTCAGAATCATTAAGTTAAGAAATACATATATCGTTGCCCCACTGTGTCCGCAGCTTCTGCAGCCACAGAGTCAATCTACCCTAAACCAATAATATTCCAGAGAAAAAATGTTCTATTGTTGTCCATATAGACGTAGGTCAATGATGACTGAATCTGCACTGAACATGTATAGACTATTTTTTATACCATCATTCCCTACACAACACAGTATAACAGCTATTTCTATAGCACTTACCTTGTATTAGGTATTATAAGTGATCTAGAGCAATTTAAATTGAACAGAAGGGTGTATGTAAACATATAGAAGGGACTTGAGCATCCTCCGATATCGGTACCGGCAGGGGACCTGTAACCCTGCCCCAATGACACCAAGGAATGACTGTGTTTAAATCCAGTTGCTGTGAAATGCAACTGCTCTGAACCAAAGGCTATCGTATCAGTTGATTTCACTTGGAAAAGATGAATAGAGAAATGGGAGTGGGGGGAGAATTGCTTTCTGGATATAGTGAGGAATAGTCTGTGTGTGATAAACGTCAGCACTTGGTGGACTCCTCTCAGTCTATTCCTCGTGTCAGAGTGGAGCAGGACGAGGACAGACTGAGACCACACCTTTGGAAATGAGTGGCCTCCAAAGCAGTATGTGCCACCACCCTCCCTGAGGGTGTGTGTGTGTGGGGGGGGGGGGGGAATAACACAGCCTCAATTTTTATTTTACAAAAGAAAACAAGACAAAAAGCTTTGTCAATGATTACCACATGGACTGGCACTGGGGCACTGTTTTGGTCTGTATGTGAGAGTCACACTTTACAGACATAGAGACAAAATGCAAAGCTGGTATTTTGGTTCGGGTCATGGTCATCACCATTTGAGTCCATTTGTTCCTAGATGGACTCCAGGTCCAGTGCTTTTTCCACTGCCGTTTCCACTTCTTCCGCCTGAGCACAGGGGACTGAATTTAGGGGCGGCCAGCCCTGGCTATGAGTCCAAAGGGGAGGGCACGTTCCCACCCTTCCCAGTGCCCGTGGGAGCCAGAGTTGAAACCTCTGGGGCTCTCCCTGGGGGCTTTTCATCCCTGGACTTGCCTGCCCTGCTTTGTAGAAATCCTCCCACTACATCCCTGATAACGAAAAAACCATTGAAACCTGTAAAGAATTTAGTGAGTTTATTTTGACCCAAACTGTCGACATACGCCAAGAAGCAGAACCTAAATGAATTGAGATAATGCTCCGGAGAATGGCGGGTTACAGCTGTATTTATACATCAAAATCAAAGGAGTGACATAGGTGGGTTACATGAAATTCATTGGTGATGGACCTAGGAGGAGGGATAAGCAATCCCACCTGGGATTGGATAAAAGTAAAATGATGGACACATACTTGGATAAATGCAGGAACAATTAACATGATAATGAAGGAATTTGTGGCATCTGTTCTGGAGCTCACCATACCTGGCTGTGTCCCTGGGGGCTCCAGAAAGAGGGCAGCTACAAGTTTCCCAGACAATCTCATAGATATGTTATCCTAGAGGCAGAAGGCAAATGGCTCACTTAGAGATCCAAGTTGAACTCTGTCAGGGAAAATACAGGCCCAGGACATGACTACCATCACAACCTGTTTGTAGTTATTTGATTTTCAGACCATCTTTTGTGGTTACTTTAGGTCTCTGAGTTTGCAAGACTGCCACGCAGGCCTCCCCTGAGCTGGCCAGGTCAGCATGTGGCTCCTTTTGTCCGCACCCCATATGGCTCCGCCTGTACCATCTACTTGCTGCTGATGAGAACTCCCATCTTCTCAGGGGTAACAGGCAACCCCACAGCACAGGCTTCCCGTACTGAACGGTGGGTGGCTGAGCGAAAGCCCGAACCTCCAACCAAGCTTTCTGAAACGAGAGAGCTCTAGGCAGGAGCCCACCCCAGCCCCCACCCCCGGCTCCTCTGTCTAGATTTCCCTGTCTCCCTGTGCTCCTTCCGCTCTGAATGCTCATGTCTGTTTCTTCAGCCTCCCGACAGTCCCCGTGTTTATTACAGCGGCCTGCACAATCCTTTTGAGCCTATTTGACATTCTCGGGAAAGAACGGGAAAAGGATGCTTTACTTAACAAACAAGAGGAAGCTGTGTTTGGGGGAGGAAAGGGCTAATGGTAGACGAACGGGCGGCCTTGGTGAATAGCCCCATTGAGAGTGCGGGCAGAGGATCTCGCACCTGCTGATAGCAGGTTTTCCTGTGCAGATGAAACCCCAGAGGCCGCAGGCATCAGCGGGACTTCTCTGCTGAATTCAGTAAGGAGAAGTAGGCTGTGCAACCAGGTACTTGCCCCCTTTCATGGGAGTGGGGTAACCACAGTGGCAAGGAGGTGACAGTCTTTGAAGATGGCCCCTGTGGCCTTGAAACTGACATTCTGACAACCAGGGAGGACTTGCACCTCCAGAGGGACTTGTGTGGGCAGCGGCAGGCCTGGGCGCTTTCAGTTCCTAAACCCGGGGACAGACGATGATCAGAGGAGACCCCAGAGAGAGGAGGAGACCAGAAAAGGGCTCTGACAGCAGTCCCTGGAATGAGAAGGCGGAGGAAAGACCCTGAAATGCGCCTGGGACTTCTCTGTTCAAACCAGAGACAAATCTTATTCTGGGCCATCATTAGAAGTCGTCTTAAGTGTGCTATGCTAGGTGGTTAATTTTTCCTCGGAGATGCCTGGGTTGGAGTGATGGCTTGCTGGCTCTTGGCCACGCTGGCTTCGCTCCTTGTTCCCCTCGAAAAGCAACGAAATTATTTAGAGTTAAGTTGCAAGAAAGCAGGAATAATTTTCTTTGGCCGAAAGACATTATTTGTATAATCGCTGCACACACTCTCAACCTTGTTTTGCCCCATTCTCATTTTTCTTTGCTCGTCTTGGCAACGCTAGCTGGTGGGCGGATGGCAGGCACATGGGGGTGTTTATGCCAAGTCCATTTTCTCGGTTTCATTGTCTTCCCTTTTCCTTAAACTTGGAGGCGAAACACGTCCCTGTGGAAGCACAACGTGGTGGCAGACGTGACTGCTGTTTCATTCAGTGGTGCCATTCGTTTTCTCCCACAGTCTTCTCTGAGTGGACGGCAGGGCTGGGGCTTCCCGAGCTTCCAGCCCGCTATTCCTGCACATTCACCAGGCCGCTGGGGCCAGGGGGCCGGGCACTGTCCGGGAAGGGATAACATCCCTGTCTCCAGGCGGGGACAGTTCCTGAACCTTAATGTGCATAGTGGAGGCAGACCAGCCTATTCTTTTGCAGCTGAGCTGCTGAGAAACCCCGGGGAATGGCCCTGGGTCGAGCTGGAGGTTCGTGAAATTAATTCCCTTCTGCTCAGGAGAGCGCAGTGGCGGAGCATGCTAATTGCTCCGGGCAGAAAGGACTCCTGGTGCTGCTGGGGTTTGTAACAGAAGAATGAGAAAGTAAGGCGGCCAGAGGAGGAAGTGTGGAGGGCCGCTTGCTTGGTAGGAGTTTCATTGATTTAGCATCTGTAGGAAAAGCTTCTTGAAACCAATTTTTTTTTTTTTTTTTTGGATTGGTGAACAGGAGAACATTCAAAACCAAGACAGATAGCGGCCAACTGGGAACGCCGGGCCGCCTGGAATAGCTTAGGCTGCTGTTCAATCATTTCCCCAAACAGGAAACCACAAAATATTAGAGATTAAGGTCACTAGATCATTGGGAAAAGAGCATAACTTTGTCTGCAAAGTATTATGATGGGTTGTAAATGGGCCAAAATATAAGCATAAATCTTTCGTCTTAAAAGGGCAACAACAAAAAGCCTCGCACACAAGCACGGTTTGCTCTCCCCTCGCGCAGGGCAACCAAAGCCGCCTCCTGCGGCGCTTCAGGCGTTTTCCTAAAAGTAGCCTCGCCGACGGGCAAACAGAGGGCACGGTTCTGTGTTCTTTTGATTTGGTTTACAAAGAAGTTAAAGTTTTGATCAGTCGGTAGCACTCGCATGATTTATTTCCATCCTTCTGCCTTGAGACGGCAGGAATGACATTTACAACAACATGCACATTTATATACATTTCTGCCCCCAGCCCCTTCTTTCAAGAATCCAATTGTGCGGGACCATTGAAAGGCCAGATGTCTCTTTCCCCATTGAGTACAGCATGTGGCACCCCCTAACTTACTTGGAGCCAAAATCTGAGTTCTGAGGGCATGGGATCTTTTTAGTTGAGTCTGCAGGTACAGGGGTGAGCAGGCATTGTTTTGCTAATAGTGTATTGCTTTATATCTGCCCAGAAAATACCTTTCAAAGGCCTACGCTCTGCAAAATAAGGATTCAACATCCTCTGATTCTACTCACTAAGTCTCTACTGGGGAGAATTTTTTTCTTGCTGAGAGAGGGAAATGTAGAAATCAACTACTGATGTATATACATCCAGAACTTGAAAACTTTGTGGTTAAATGATTAGATTTTAGGAAGATGCACGTGAAACAGACTTTTGTTGACCTCTCCTTTAAGGAAAACATAGAGAGTGAAAGGGTAAACTTGCCTTTCCTCTTCTGATTAGTCATGTTTTGAAGAGTTTAAAAAAAAAAATCTGGAGCATCACCAGGGCCGAAGTCACATTTTTTCCTATCTGTCCCCTGAGTGCCTAATCCTTAAGCGCTTCATAAATATTTGCTGCTGAGTAAGTCGACATTTCATATGAGCAGAGTAAACAAATAGGCACAACACATTCCTTACGTAAGTCATGGGCTCTTCTCCCACTCAGACAAAAGGCCACACTTCCCTTCCATTTCGGATGGAAGTGAACTTCAGCTGCCTGAGGGTCCAGGAAGGAAATGAAATCAATGAGCAGTGTTGGATTGAGACCTATTGGTCTTTCTGTTTTGCCCATGACAAAGTCATGGATACGGAGAAATATTTTTCTCTCTGAAGAAAAGTAATAGCATAAGCACTGAAAAAAAAAAATAGCAACTGCCCTTGTACCTGAGAGGGTGCAGGAGATGGGAGAGGTACTAAGGAAGGGGTGGGGCTGTACGTAAGAGGGACAGCTAAAGTCCAGGGTTAGTCACTGTGGCCCAGGGGAAACACAGGCCCAGCAGGGTCAGATCTCCTAGTATTTGAATGCTGGCATCTAATTGCAAAAACTGTGCCACTATGTAGGCTCAGTGGATAGATCTGCAAGGCCTCAGGCAGCGAATTAAAAACCTCTGCACTCTACTAACACAATGTAATTTTCAGATTAATCTTCATAAGGAGTAACAAAACCATTGATGAAACCCTGCTCTTCAAGTTACAGGATATTTTTACATTTCATATCCCAGGTGGCCCTCATAACAACTCTCCTAGATAGCTATTTCACTTCACGGAGGAGAAAGTTCAGGCTAAGAGTGAGTAGATGCCATGTCAAAGTCATTCTGGAAGCACAGGCCCTGGAGGCTGAGCCAGGGCTGGGCCTCAAGTCTTCCGTCTGCAAGTGTGATATTACTTTCCTAAGGCCCTGCTATTTGTTTCCCCAAATTTATGACCTCATGCCGTTGTGTTAGAATTCTAACTCGTTATTCCTAAATCACAATTGTAATCCACAGGTGACATTCCTTTTGGACATTATGCAGCTGTTTGAATAGCTATGTTGAGCTCTTTAAATGTGGTGACAATAATAATAGCCAGCATTAATTAAGCACTTCCTGTGTGCCTAGGATGCAAAGAGCTGTACATGCATTATATTATGTAATTCTCCCAGTGACTCTCTGTCCTGTATGTTTCCCTTATTCCCATTTTACAGATGAGGAAACTGAACTCTAGACAGGCTGAGTAATTAATTAAGGTAATCTCATTAGTAGGTAGCAGGGCTCTAATTCAAAACCCAGACCCAGGGCCTGTGCTCTTAACTATAAGCATGCATCCTTCATTTCAAGGAGTCACACTTATCATTAGGTTTGCTCCTTGCCTATGGAATTACAAATTCAGAATACACCACCTGATCAATGTGTTTGTTCAAGGCAATGACTTGGGCAGGGAGACAGTGTAAAAGAGAGGTTAGAAGCACAACCTTTTGGACTCAGGCAGATCTGAACTTGAATCTGTCACCAGTTGGCTCATGTCCCTGCACCTCTGTCTCCTTGTATCTGAAAAAAGGGTAACTATCACCTGTCTTCTGGGGGTGTTATGAAATCATCATGGATGCAAAATGATTAGCACACTTCCTGTAACATAATAAGGATAGACGTATTCCATTATTATTCATAATGTCCTTTTCAAAGCTATACTTTTACCATACTTCCCTAGCATTTAAATATGGGGGAATTCCTTGTGACTTTGAATCCCGTGCTTCAAAACTATAAGTTCCTTTAAAAAGAGTGCTTTGTGAACTTATGGCTCTGACTATCAAGAAAATATTTCTGAGATACTATACCCAGTGTGTGTATATCCAGGGAGAGAGGTGTGTTATTTCAGGAGTTTGAATACATAGAGTTCAGGTTTACCCTGGCTGGATTCCCTCCTGCCATAGGCCTTTGTCGGAAAAAATGAGCTTGGCAACCAAGTATTGAGCACAAAAAGATCACCCACACACACTGGGGGTTTATTTTAGAAGAAGTACTTTGTTGAGTCAAGTCATTATCAGATGATCAACCTACCTAACAATGAAGAGGACCTAACACTCACTGGATTCCCAGTTACTACCGTGCAAAGGAGCTGTATGCACATTACCTCATTCATCCTCACTGCAATAGGATGTAGGTCTTACCATCTTCATGTCCAGAAAAGGGAACTGAAGCTCAGGGAGGGTAAGCCACAGGGCCAGGGGTTCCCTGTTCTGCATGCTGGGGCCGGTGTGCACTGCTCTGATGGTGAATGGGTTTGGATGGCATGCTCTTAGCAATATAAACAGTTCTGGCTACTTGAAGCATGAAAGGACTTGATCAGAAGACTTGAGAGGTCACAGAATTCACAGAAAAGCTGAAGAGTTGGCGTGAAGAGGAAAGATATGGACTAGGAAAAATCTGAGCAGATTCACTGGGGAGGCCTAGCTTAGGTCACATGCTCATTCCTGGCACAGAAGAGGCAGGACTCTGTGATTGGCAGCTCCACTAGGGCTGCATCCTTTGAGGGGTTGGGAGGCCAGTCACTAGGAGAAGGAAGAGTAGACCTGGGCAAGCCACAGCAGCAGTCACTCTACAAGATTGCAGAACGCCCAAGGAGAGCAACTGACCATGCCTTGTAAGTGTCCATAGGTTCTATGGGGTGCCAGGCACTGGGGCAAGGGATGTGGATGGCCTGGGTGCTCAGGGAACCTCCTTCTCCAGGAGCTGATGCTGCCCCACAGCCACTTCACCAAAGCCACTCCCTGCAGAAGTGAGACATCTGCCACCAGCTGAGCAAAGCCCTGGCACTCATTCTTGCCTAGAGCCAAAGTGAGAAATGACACAGCTATGTCACCGGACTTGGCAAACAGGTCAAGATTGTTTCTGGAGATGCGAGCTCTTGTCATGCTCAACCAACACTCAGTTTCCAGGGTCACCAAACTCTTAGCTGTGAGGAGTCAGCACATGCTTGTTGGTTCGAAGGACTTTCGCTCTTTTCCTGAGGAGTTCCAGGTACAAGTTTGCAAGTCGGGATCTACAATCCATTCTGGCACCTCGCTGTGTCACAATTTCCTAAAGCGGAAGTGACACTTTCATTCCAGCCTCGTGTAGCAGAATGAGAATAAAGCCACGCGGGCAGGAAAGCCCTTCAGAAAATAAAGGTCATAAAAATACTTTTCTCCTCTCCGTCATTTGACCCTAAGAAAGATGCTTATAATCCAGATTGCCTCATACTGTCTCTTGCAAATGCTTGAATTCTGGAATGAGTCTTCAGGATCACCTGTGAACGAACCGAAGTTGTGCTTTTGACTTATTTGTCATGAAAAATTGAGAACAGGTAATATTAGAGTTTGCACAAATTATTCTGTGATAAAACCCACCTTTTGCCAAACGGAGGTGTCTAACCTCTTAATGTTATTGTGGTTTCTTTTAAATTATTGTTTCATGATAAAAGCATCCTAATCACACTTATAAAATTAACCTAGAAAACCGTCAAGTTAAAACAAATCGCCCATACTTAGACTACCCTAACTTGTATTTGATGTTTTCTTCTCCCAAATTGGAAGCATCTTTTTTTTGCAGTAATTATAGAGCACAAACAGTGGAATCCTAGTTGTTCATTGATTTTTTTTAATAAGAAGTATTTTCCATGTCTTCACATAACCGTCACTTCCAGCAAGCTCACCAGTCAGTCCTCCAAGTGCTGACAGGGGGGAACGTTCTCTGAAAGGAGGCCTCACAGCTGACCACCCAGGACACATGTTTCGGGTGCTGCCTGGGAAACCAGCTCCCAGCAGCCCTGTCCCCGGTCCGGGTTTTCTTAGGCTCGCTGCTGACAAGGGGAGTGTAGCTCAAGGCTGCATTCATTTCTGTCTCTACTCTGTCTTTAGATCCCGTTGCTTAAAATACCAGCAAGCCTCTGGGGAAGGTTTGCCCCAGACTGTCCCAGTTTTAGCCTGAAAGTCCTGCATTCTGGAAAACTCCTCAGCCAGGGACAAACTGGGACAGCTGGTCACCCTACAAGGAAGAAATGAAGCGAATGTGTGTGTGCAGATCCTGCATAATGGGCCAACGCGTCAGGGTGTATGCCTTGTCCTTGAACTCCTCTCTTAGGATGTAGGTGGCCCACATGTGCCCGTGGGCTTCGGGACCACCCACCCAGGCACTTCCCCCACCTGGCTTCTCAGCTCACTGTCAGTGTACCCTGGGTTATTCCGCCCACTCACCCAGCCCCAGAGGCAACTGGGATATTCCTGTGAGGTCTGATGGGAATAAACGTGACAATTAGATAAAAATAAAATCTCAGGAATTCTTATATTTAAGGCTGGCGACCTTAAAGGCCAGCCCTGAAATAACTTCACTGAAACATCAATCTGATTTCTTTTTTGGTTGCATTTGAGTTGTGTGCCCTTTAAAAGTTAAAAATGTTTTTCTTGTTTTGTAAATGAAGGATTTCCATTTGCCCACCCAAGGGGGGCCTTCCGCGTGTCACATGCACAAAGTGATGCGGGTCAGCCCTTCACTGCAGCATTCCAGGGAGCTACCGCTCTGGTCCAGAACCAGTCTAGGTGACCAGGGACACAGCTCAGGGAAGGGATTCATCTCAATTCAGTTCAACAACCATGCACACTAATGCCGTACATCTTAGCCTGTTTTTGCCATAATCTGTGGGTTTTCATCCCTTAAAGATGACATCGATTGATGAAATCCCTTAAATCAATTTCAAAATATCCTGTTAATAGCAAGTGGCTACAAAGAGACCCTCAGCAAGCTTCCTGGAGAGGAAAACGCCAGAGACTCTGTGCATCCCCGAATCAGCATCTTTCCATTGAGGTCTAGCAAGGAATTACTTTGGAGATGATTATCTTGGTTAATCAGCTATAATCAGGCCTTCCTAGAATGGTGAAGCATTTAAGCCTTGTTTGCTGGTACAGATCATATATAATTGTTTCCATACTGCTGGTGAAACAGCTGTAGGAGTTTTGCCTAGGCCAGACGTACTCAAGGTCTTTGAGGCAATGTCTTTGAATAAACAATGCAAAATTTTATTGCTGTGAAGGAGTTTTTTCAAGATGCTGTACATCGACCAGGATTTTCCCCTTTGGGTTTCTGTGGAGGGGAGTGAAGTGGTGATGGCGACGGAACGACATGAAAGACCCACGTTCTTGTGGCAGAGCCCAGGGCTCTTTCATCTGCAGCTGAGCCCCGGCCTGGGCTGCTGGGGGATTTGCAGTGTGTCAAAGACTGGGGCTTTTTAATTATGTGTGAGCCTTTTAAGAAGCCTATACCAAGGAGGCTGGGATGGAAACATATGCAGTGAAACCTTTTCTGTCAGTGTGAGGATTCAACCAAAGGTCTTCACTTGAGTCAAACCAGAGCTTCCAAATAGATGAATGGTGGCATGGAGCTAAGAAACACCCCTTACTGGGGACAGAGGGATAGTGCTGTGTGAGCATTCATACTATGGGAGTTGCATAAAAATAGCCTAAGAAGAGTAGAAAACAAAAGAGAAAAGGACTGAAATTAATGATTTGTATTCATTTTTTTTAATAGCCTCATTCCACACATGAGAATATGTATGCCTATTTTATCCATTCCTAATGGTGATATATACACTGAGTGGCCAGATTATTATGATCTCTGAACACATAATAATCTGAGCACTTAGTGTGTGTGTGTGTGTGTGTGTGTGTGTGTGTGTGTGTGTGTGTGTTAGAGGCCTGGTGCATGAATTCATGCATGAGTGGGGTCCGGCCAGCCTGGTCAGGGGGAGGGGACATAGGTGGTTGGCTGGCTTGCCTACTGGTTGAACTCCTGGTTGAGGGGACAATTTGCATATTAGCCTTTTATTATATAAAATATACTCTGAGTGGCCAGATTATTATGTGTTCAGAGATCATAATAATCTGGCCACTCAGTGTATATTTGACTTCTGGCTCTCACACTTATGGGATAAGGGTTTTCCACATTGCTTCATGGTTCAGGCAAACGTTTTCAGTGATTTTGCTATGTCCCATAGAATGTCCATATCACAGTTCATTTAACCACTTCTATTCATGGAAACTTTAGATTGTGTTTGAGTTTTTTTTTATAATAAGACTAATGAATATAGTTTCTTTGGGCTTTTTTCCCCTATAAAATTCATTAAAAAAAAAAAACAGGACTAGTGAGATGGGAAGTCTCAACATTGAAAGGGTTTGTGTTAAATGGCTCTGAAGAGAGGAGCACCTGTTACCCTGTCCGGGGAGTTCCACAGCTTCACCCGCATTGGGTGTGACCTGGATTCTTTTCCAAGCAAACTGAACATGGTTTGGGAAGGAAAGATAAGAGCTCTCCCAGGGCTGTTTCTATTATAATATCCAGCAAATTGGCAAAAAATACAAATGAATTCTGGGAAGGAAGGACCCATCTCACTGTTGACAAAGAGCTGTCTTATTTCAGAAAAGGAGGTCTTAGAAGTTGCATGGCAGACACAGTTGCCTCCAACAAGTAACAAATCGGAGGCACCTGCGTCTGTCTGTCTGCCTCAAAGAATTATAGTGGCCACTGTAAAATCAGCGTGGAGAGGAGAGCCATATGGGTTAAAATCCCCAGAGAAGGCCTAGCCCACCAGCTACTGCAGAGCCTGAAAGCCCAGTTAATGAAATGCAGGCCTCGTGAAAATCCGGGGTGTAGTATTCCTCACTCCACTAAAATGAGGTAAGTACAGTCCTACTTGTTAGCATAGCCATACCTCCAAGTATGTAATATCATCGAGCGATACAGCACAAACATGTTTGCAACCAAGAGAGGCCTTTAGGTAGATGCCTATGAAGGATCAAATGTTGGGAGAATGCAATGGCTAAGACAGGGCTCCAGTTTATTTTAGGTTGTTGATATGTGTGACCAACTGGAAGAAAATGACCTCACTGACCTGGGATCCGGGCCCCTGTGAGCACCACATGAGAGAAGCTCACAGTCCTTTTTCTCTCATGCATGTGCACGTATGTGTGCACTTTCTCTACCTAGATAGTCACTGGCTTCACTCGCTGACTCCTGCCTTTGTACCCGGCTCGATTTCATGTAGGTGCTCCTCTACAATGGCCAGCTGGACATCATCGTGGCAGCTACCCTGACAGAGCGCTCCCTGATGGCCATGAATTGGAAAGGATCCCAGGAATACAAGAAGACAGAAAGAAAAATTTGGAAGCTGTTTAAAGCTGATAAGGAAGTGGCCGGTTATGTGCGGCAAGTGGGTGACTTCTATCAGGTAGGAACATGCTTTGGGGCCTTTGGTTTGTGGGAATGGGTTGAAAACACCCATCGGGCATGGCTGGTCTCAAGCAGAGGCCCACACCAGCCAAAATGTGGCCTCACTGGCCCTATTTTCCACAGTGAAAAGTGGTCTGAGTTTCTGTTGAATTACACAAGACCAAAGTGTAGGCATTGTTCAGCAGTCAAAAAGAGAATACTCAGCCCCCAAAAGGTGGAACATTAAGAAGAGAATTAGTGTATTTGGGAACAAAGGGGGAGCTTGAACAAATTTCATGAGGAAAGAACAATGTAATCTCTTCTGGCCAATCTATGATCATATTTGTATATTACACATAAAGCCCCTCATGTGACCTCCCCTTTAGGGATCAGGTATTACTACTGGCCAAGCCTGTCTACTGTGCCTTTGTTTGCAGATCTCTGCTCCTCAGGACAAGGTTTCTTTAATGATTACAGGATGGTTGTGCTGTTCACCTCCAGAAAGTTTTTTGGAGAAATTAAGGAGAGCCCCTCAGCAAGCATTTGCTTAGTCAAGAGAAGAAACTGTAAATGTTTTGGGCTTGCTTTTGTGGCCCTCGATTTTTTATTTGAGACAACATTGGGACCTCGGTTTTGGCTCCCTGGGTATTTGGGATTCTAAATGCTCGAGTTTTCCATTAGGCAAATCCATGATCCAAACAGAAATTAATCAGACACAGACTTCCTTGAAAGTACTTCAATTTGACATAATAAATGAGAGCTCACAAAGAATTTCATAAGGGGTTACTGGGTTACTTTTATGTTAGAAGAATTGATAGATCAAGTAAAATTACGGGTGTTCTAATTTGCCTAGCCCACCCCAGTCATTCTAAGCATTAAAAGCATGTTAGAAATTTAAATATTGCCCAAAATGTTAACTACCTTGATGAACAAAAGAAGCAGTTGAAAAGCCTATTTCTGGGCTCAGGTGAGAGGAATCTCTACTTAGGCCATTAAAGGTAGACTTGGGAGCAATGGACACATCAGGTGTCCCCCATCTGCTCACTGCTTCTTGAGGAGGGTGGCAGTGGGCACACTCAGTGTGTCCTCCAGGTTCTCTCACGGGTGCCTCCACCACATTGTTACTTCGTGTCTCCAGCCCAGCCCGGGAGCGCTGCCGTGCTTGGCATTGTACGTGTCCCGTGCGGCTCTGTGCAGAGAGCAGCCGCTTGGGAGACCAGATTGTGGCTGCATGTGCCACAAAGGTGGACAAAGGGATTGCCTGCCACTCAGAAACTTGTGGCAAACATCACAGGCGCCCGCTGACCCTTCTCATGATTGCAAAACACATTAAGAGTGGCATGGCACTCCCCTGGTGCCAAAAACGGGCAACAAAAGGAACAAGGCCCACATATGTTTGTGATAGGGAGGGTGTCACCACGCAGCATGTCACATGGGTGATTTACAAATGTTGGCAGAGCTCCTGCCCCAGAGTGCTTGGTAGAGGGTGGGGTGATGGGTGGATCAGGGCAGAATGGAGGAGGAAAGAGGTCCCATTTGTTAATAAAGGCATCCTCTGTCAGGCTGGACTGAGGACATAGTCCAAATGTCAAGCGGCTGATAATGAAAACAGTGGACCTTAGCCATGGACTTGCTGTTCAGCCTGAGACACACAGAACAGAAGCATGCATATGTGTCTGCCAAAAAAGAAACCTCCCTCCCTGCCAAACTCCACAGCTCTTAACTTAAAAATCGAAACCAAAGTAGACTTATTTTTGGATGGTTCCTTAAAATGCCCACTTAAAGGGGTGACAGCTCTCAGCAGGGAGTAACAGGGTGCTGGGGAGAGGGAGCAGGCATCCCCTGTATGCCCGGCAAGCGATGCCCGGGAAACCAGGCAGCTGCAGCCAGCCTCAGAGGCCAGGTGAAGGGTGAAAGGTGAAAGGTGAAGGTGGGCTGTCACCCCTCGCTGGACCTGGCCTAGAGGGAGCAAGCCTTTGGCACCGTACCGTTCTAACAATTGGACAGGGTCTTGTTGTCTAGGGCAGTAGCCTTTTCTGAGCCTCAGTTTGTTCATCTATAAAATGCCAGGTTTGGACTGAGTTATCACTAAGGTATCTTCTAAGAAACAGCTGAAATATCTACTTTTCAGTAATTCCCAGAGGGGCTCAGTTGGCAAGAAATATAGAATAGCATAGTGGCCTTCAGTGTATATGTTTATAAGTATAAATATACACATACACCATACACACACACACAACACACACCTCTACTAGCATTGATTTAGGTATGTCTTATGTGCATGTGTGTATATGTATGTATATAAATGTACATGTGCATGTGTATATGTATATACATGTGTAAGTATGTGTGTATATGTGTGTATGTAGTCAATATATATTGACTGAATAATGTTACAGGTAGATCAGAGGTCTAATCCTCTTTCTCCTTGGCTGGTGACAACCCATGGCCATCGCTGTCAAGGTCACTTTGCTGCTTCCTTTGGGGTCTTTCTCTGTCCTCCGAACATCGGAGTGGTTGCCATGATCTCGTTCGATGTTGTCATGGTCTTTGAAATGCAGGACATTTTGCTCTTAAATCACTGAATCTTCATCTGAACTCCACGGAAGTTTTGACTCCACATTTAGAAATATAAATTTGTAATCAAATACGAGCAATATTAATGACTTTCTTTAAGAACATTTTCCTAGAACAAATTTTATTAAGGTACATTTTTTTCTGGCAAAAGTATTGAAACCATTGTAGGTTTTTCTATCTTTATTTTACTGAAAATATTTTTATTGAAATTATTTTCCATCTGAACATTGAAAGAAAAGGCACTGGTCAGTTTTTATTCTTATTAAACCTCACCGGGCATAGCTTCTAATATTATGCCTTTAGCATAATATCCAACAAGTCTGTTTTCCCTGGTTGTAGTTTAAGTCATTGTATTTTTATTTTGCTTTCATTATCAATATCAGTTCAGGTTATTCAGTGATTTCAGGATGGAACCTCTCGGAGGGGTAACATTTCACAGCTGGAACGACTTTCAGATCTAATGTTCCAGATGTGGAAACAAAGCCCAGAGATGAAGGGGACTGTCCCATTTCATGCCAGAGCTGAGATTCCAGCCCAGTGGTTTTCTGCTTCTCAAGGGTACCCACCTCTGGAATGACGATTAGCAGCAATATGCTAATATATTTAAAATGGGAATCTGCATATGTTAGTTGTAATTACAGCAGGCCTGAGAAATAATGTGTTTCACATGTAGGATTAGTTCTGAGGCCACATAGCTCACCTCCCATAGACAGAGCATCAGGGTTTTCAGAAAGCACTAGAGCTACTTAGTAGGTGGTGAAACCAGGTCCATGCACGGATAGGAAAAGTTATGACTATCTGGGAACTTGTGCTAAAACAACAGATGCTAAAATTGACTAAGATGAGCAAAGAAAACAGGATAAATGGGCAGATCCTTGAGTATGAAAGAGTATTTGGGACAGGGTACCTAGTTTGGAGTCTGGATAGTAAAAGCTGGGAGAAAAAAATGGGATTGTGGGGCCTCTGTGGTAGGCAAAGGGGTGAGTATTCATTACATAGGCACTGGGGAGCCATTGAAGGTTATTGGTGTTTTCCCCCCAATTTTTGTTGTTGTTGTGATGGTAAAACAGAAAACAGAAAATGTACCACCTCAACCATTTTTAAGTGTACAGCCCAGTGGCATTACATATGTTTGTGGGCAACCATCACCACCATTCATCTCGGTAGCACTTTTCATCTTGTAACACTGAAACCCTGGCCCATCGAGTAGTATATCCCCACCCCAACCCTCTCCCTAGGTCTGGAACCATCATTCTACTTTCTGCCTTCATGAATTTGACTCCTCTAAGTATCTCAAAGTGGCAGCACACAGCACTTGTCACCATGGAAGGTGTTTAAGCATGTGTGTTCTTCCGGAAGTTGAAAATGTCAGCAAGAGGATGAGTTCAGGGTGGAGAGAGGTCAGAATAGAGGAATCCCTGGGAAACAGGGAATATATTAGGAGCTTTATGAGAAGAAGGTGCTCCCCGAACTTCCTGAGACCTTCAGCTAGAGGTTGAGTCCAGAGCAAAGGAACCACCACCCTCAAAGCTTGGTCATTCTGGAGAGTCATGATCAATGGCAGGTTGTCTGGTATCAGGAGAGGAAGATAGACTGTGGAGTTAGACAAACCTGGTTTGAATGTCAGCTTTGTCACTTACTAGCTTTGGGCTGGTTTCTTACTCTGTAAACTCAGAGGGAGATCAGATACTTACTTCTCAGGGTACCAGGAAGGCCACAGAAGGAGCAAGTGCAAACCCTCAGGCCTGTGGTCTGCCACACCCCTTTTTGTGGAATTCTGGTAGCTCCCCTACAAATGGTGGGATTGAATTTACTACTTTATAAATGAGGAACCAAAAGTTTCACCCGGGAAACTCGCTTAAGGCTTCAAAGAGTAGTCGTATCTGAGATTTGACAACCCAAACCGACCTTTCCCCTGCACCACTGTGCCTTTGAACCTGAGAGGGCAGTGGAGTGGGAAGGGGTGGAACGCTCTGGTTGGCCAGAACTAGCCCATGTGTCTGCCCTTGGGGTGTGTATGAGGTGGTGGTGGTCACAAAGTTGGGGTAGAGTGTTGGCGATGGACAGTCTTTGGCAGTGCATCCAGTCCACATGGAATCACTTGTCCTCTAAAGGAAAGAGGGTGCCTCCAGAGAGGAGGATGATGGGGAAAGCATGTTGTGCAGACAGAAAGCATAACTTCAGCTTCCCAACTGTGCTTTTCCAAAACGAACATGATCTTTATTGTGTTTCTTTGACTACACACAATTAAAAGAATAACCTTGGTGCTTTGAGTGGAAGGATTTGAGGGTTTCCTCAGATAATCCACAGAGAGCTGGCCACCTGCCTTTCTTGAATTTCCTGCTGACAGATCATTTTTTAAATAATTTTAAACAGCTTTGGGAGTATTATGAACTATTTCTGAAGGAAATAACAGTTCCAGGCAGGTCTTTACCAAGTTCTTGATTGCATTGACAAACTCAAAGTAAGCAATGAGCAATAAATGTGACTGGTTGAGAGGGAGTGAGCATTTAAGACACTATGTAATGGAGGAAAGTAACTGCTAGACAGATCCGAGACAATGATTACCAAATGCAGCTAATTCCCGGGAAAAGTGTTTTGGCATTGTTACAGAAACTGTTCAACAGGAGCTTCATCTCTCTCCCAGCTCAGTTCCCTTCCACAAAGAGGGAAGTCCTGATTCATGGGTTCTTTGTCTCCATCTTTTAGACCTAGGAAAGTTCTTCTGTCCATTTATAGGAATATGTCTGAGACCAAAAAATCCAGAACATAGCAATCAAACCACATCCCACATCCTCACAAGTAAAACCTCCTAGATTTCATGGCAGTCATAGGTTGGGTTCTCCAGAAGCAAACACTGAGGACAAGTTTGGGATACAAGATATTTACATTAGGAAGTGACATGTGTAAAAGGAAGGGGTGGAAAATCCAGCTATGGCACAGGCCATCTAAACCTTGGCCAACCTACAGGGAACTCCAGAGAGAATATTTTCTATCAGTATTCCACAGCAGGCCAAAATGACCAGGCCTTTCTATCCCCACCTCACTCAGTCATCAAATGTGGGCCTCATCTTAGGAAAGACTGCTCTGTGCAGCTGAGGCAGACCCCAAAGGGGCTGGGCAGCTGGAAGCTTTCCGTTGCCTGGACTCCCTGCAGCCAGGCAGCAAGTGTATCTCTGTAGGGGGATCTGATGGTGGATCTCTGTGTCAATCACAAAGGCCACCCCACTCTCAGGAACAGGGGTTTACCTAAGACCACATGGAACATTGGTCTTTTTTTGTCTGTATTAGGTAAGCTTTCACCTAAGCTCCCAGTGTAATCATGTCTTCTATCTGCTTTAGAAAGATGTATCCAGCCTTTCTTTTCAATTCATGTGAAGATTTCAAGATAGGAACAACAGATCTTTCAAGAAAAGAATAGAGCATTGTCAGTAAAAAAATTTTTTAGTTTATTATGGAATAAGAAGTCACACCAAAATGTAGTGACTTAAACATAGTAATATATTATTCTTCACAATGATATGGGGGGATTGGGCTCAGCCAAGTGATTCTTCTGATTCAGATGGTGCAGACTGAGGTCACACATGCAAATGCATTCAACTGAGAGTTTGGTGAAAGCTAGTCTATCCAAGATGGTCTCATCTCCTTCAGACTCTCTCCAGATGGCCTCTAACCATGCATATCCTGGCCTGGCCTTCACAGCATGATGGCTGGTCCCCCAAATTGAGAAGCAAAAGATGCCAGTCCTTATAAAGCCAGGGGTCCAAAGTCCATTGCATTCTCTGGATCATGGCAAATCACAGAGCAAGGCCAGGTTCATCTTGATGGGAAGAAGAGCAAAGAATTTGGGAGCATTATTGATCTACTACATTAACTAAATCAGTGTGTCTCAACCCTTACAAACACAGACTCCGAAGCCCCATCTCCAGTTATTCTGACGTTATTGGTCTGAGGAGCATCAGTATTTGTCTTAGGGAATTCTAATACATAGCTTTGTCCTTTGTATGTACTTTGTCCCTTTATTGGTACTAAAATGGCCTTCATCGTACAGGAATCCTGTGTGGCTTATGTTTGGATAAACTTCCACTCTGATGCCTACCGTGTTTTCTCAACTCTGACCTATGCTATTTACTTCCAGGCCAACCAGAAACCTGAGAACATAGTTTCCCTTTAACAAACCAGCCATTGAGCGGAAGAATCACATTTAGCAAAGTGCCTCCTAGTCCACAGTGTCTACTGGTGTGGCACTGCTTCTCTGAAATCTTCAGCCAAGACCTGAAGTCAAATTTCAGACCACAGTCTCCACCATGCATCGTAGGTTTACAAGTGGCCTTTGTTCTCTCAAAACACTGACAGACCATACGTAATTCAGACTTGTAGAAAAACTCTTTCATTTATTCAAAACATTAGCTTCCTTTTCCCAGCCAAGCTTTTGCCCTATACTGAAACAACCTGGTCCTCGCACGCAAAGTCTTTAGGTAGCAGTGGATGTGTGTTGCTTTCCAACACAGACATTAGATCAAGCATAGTTTACTGTAAACACATCCACAGAGTTCTCAGCAACATGTGGTCCACCAGGCACAGTGAACTTGTTCCTGGATTTTATGTCCTTATTCTATGTCAAAGCAAGAATTCAAATTCACTGAAGCCTTATCAGGAATAAGCTTAGCACTTCCAGGAGGTGATAGGTTACTGAAGAAGGATTCTTAACCTGGGTTCAGGGCTGTGCTTAGGATTCAAGGGGTCAATGAACTCAGAAGGGGAAAAAAATTGCAGCTTTATTTGTACTAACCTCTAAGCATTTCCTCCCATTATGAATTTTAAAATTTAGCATTTCCTGCCATTATGAGTGCGGGCAACAAACCACGGCAGCATTGGCAGTGCCTTTGACTTTGTCACCATTAGAAAGCATAAGTATTTCCATATCAAATACATATGCTATTCCAAATACCTTGAAATAATGTTTATGGCCATCACTACTCTAAAATTATAGTAGTTATCAGACCCATTGGTAGTTCTTATTGAATGTGTTAATATAGAAATATGTATATTACTATATCACAAATGTGTTTCTTATTAGATTGATAATTTCAATGTAATGGCTTCATGCATGATCTATTTTATTATATACTAGAGGCCCAGTGCACATATCTGTGCACTGGTGGGGGTCTCTCGGCCTGGCCTTCACCCTCTTGAAATCCAGGACCCTCGGAGGATGTCGAATCCCTGCAGGCCAGGCTGAGGGACCCCACCAATGCGTGAATCTGTGCACCAGGCTTCTAGTATACATATAAGATCTTTGGTTAATCTCTTCTGTCCTTCCCCCTGGCCCCTTCTCTCTGAGATTCATAAGTCTGTTCCATGTTTTCATGCCTATACATTAAGCATCTGCCCTCTGGTGGTCAGTGCACATCACAGCTACTAGTCAAATGGTTGAACTGTTGCTTAGGCTTTTATATAGATAGATATTTGTATAATATGCATATTACACAAATTATATATGTAACATTTTAAAACATTATTCCAAGAGGTGTCCCTGGCTGCACTAGACAACAGCCATAGAAATCCATGGCACAAAAAGACCAAGAACCCATGTTTTACACTATTTTAATTGTTAAAAATAATTTATAGACTCTTGCCAACCTGAACCACCAACGACCTTTGGTGACTCCAGATGGAGAAGTTAGGAGCTTAGCTATCAAGCAGACTTGAATTTTATTTCTAATGTATTTCAATGGCAACTCTAATTACTTCTACTATCACCATATTCCAGTGACCTTGTAGTATAGGGATTAGGGCTAGATACTATGTTAGACCTAGTTTCCCTCCTTGTTATACCACTTACTAGTTTTGTGACCTTGGGCAAATTACTTAAGCTCACCAAGAGATTCCTGATCTGTGAGGTTAGGATAATATTAACACCTGCCTCTCTCACGGAAGGATTAATTATTAGGATTAACTGAAAGAATGCTTATACATTACTTGACACCCTACCTGGCACCTAGTAAGCATGTAGTATTTATTCTTACTGCCTTTATTGACATCCAACATTAATCTGTTTTCACAGGGCAAGCAGCTTTTCCTCTAAGAGGGTCTTATTAAGGATACTGTGTTTTAAAGGCTCAGATGATGAAATGGACTGAATATTATTTATCAGAAAGGCCTGGATTTACTGTAATTGTATCTGGGTTCAACTTCACTGTAATAAGGACACTCTTGATGAGAAATGAAAGAAATACTAGTAGAGAGGGCTGTGAGATATTCTGCATTTTGCTCCATGACAGTCTAATGATAGTACATAGAAGTGGCTGCATCAAGTAATGAGATGATTCTAAAGCACTGAGCTCCTTCTAGTTGAGCAATAATCTGAACCATCCCTGTTGACAATAAATGGAGCACCCAACCTTTTTTGTTTTGTTTTTCTGTCTGGACTTAGCTTCGAATATATGGAAACAGAGAAGAAGAGGAATATGGAGTTTCGATTTAGAGAGTAAAAAACAATCCAGAAAAAAAAAAAAAGAGTCAAATATTTGGCAACTTGCTCTTGTGCTGTCCAGCATGGAGATATGTGTGTTTGTTTTTGTTCCTAACATTTATTTTTTTTATGCAGCAACCGGAGTCCCAAGGTTTAGATTCTGGCAGCAGCCCTGTCTCCTTAGAGCTGCTTTCCAGAAGGGAACTTCCCAGGGCTGTCTTTGTTTCCATCCAATTGCTTCTCTATCTTCTCCCGCTCAGCTTTTAGGCTGGCGGCCCATCTCATCATTTCTGGGTTGGCCAGAAAACAGCACAGCAGAGAACATGTTAAATTTCTTAAAGTCGATTTATTTATTTATTTATTTATTTAGTGAGTTGGCAGCATCGGAAGGTGGCTTTTCTTAAATTAAAAATTGAATAATAGCCAAAGAATAATAAAAGAGTAATATGCAAATTAACCATACCTTCACTACACCCACAAGCCATGCCCACAAGCCAATCAGAGTGAGTATGCAAATTAACCCAACCAAGATGGCAGTTAATTTGCATATCCATGCCACAGAAGGTGGCACAGAAGGGAGCAAAGCTTTGGAGATGTAAGCAAGTGGGGCAGGGGAGAAGGGATTGAGCAAAGCAGAAGAGATGGGAGTGTGGCAGTGGAGAGCGAGGTAGTGGAGAAGGGAGCAAGGGAGCAAAAAAGGGAAGGAGCTTTGCTCAAGCCACAAGAAGCTCTATTCTTGCAGGAATCTTCCTGCAATGGGTCTCTAGTGTATAATATTTGTGTAAAAGTAAATAAACAGAGGTAAATGAATACCCTTAGACTTAGCCAGCTAGTTTAAGAAATGCAACATTACCGTGAGTTTGCCCTCCCCAATCCCATCCCCTTTCCTCCATGTCTTAGATTTTGTTTTCACCATCCTTTTCCCCTTTTTAAAAATTAATAGTCTTACTACAGATATATGCATCTCCACAAACAGATGTATATCTCCACAAATGATATTTTCCTTTTTATGTTTAACTTTAGAGTGATTGCTCTGTATGTATTTTGCAATAACATACTTTTGCTCTGCAAGGCTTTGTGAGATTCACCCATGTTGATATGTGCAGTTGTGCCTCATCCTTTTTCATCGCTGCATAGTATTCTATTATATTCTCTGCCCATTCCACTGCTACTAGACATTTGGGTTGTTTCCAGTTTTCTTCAGC
Organism: Antrozous pallidus; assembly: GCA_027563665.1. Taxonomy (NCBI): domain Eukaryota; kingdom Metazoa; phylum Chordata; class Mammalia; order Chiroptera; family Vespertilionidae; genus Antrozous; species Antrozous pallidus. The sequence goes on along the minus strand of CM050521.1, from coordinate 77,852,464 downwards.
TACAAATGTTGCTGCTGTGAACATTCTTGCACATGTACCCTTGTGCCCCGTGTGTAAGAGTTTCTGTAAGAATATCACCTAGAGGTGGAATTGATGAGTTTACAGGATTCGAACGTCTTCACCTTCATAAGATAATGAACACTTGTTTTCCACATTGATGTGTTCTTGCCAGTAATATGTAAGAATTCTGGTTCTTCCACCACATTATCAAATTTTGGGCTTGTCTCTAGTCATCTTCCCCTCGAGTTTCAGTTGAAGAGGCAATTAATGTCCTTCCCATGTCTAACCTCATGGTTTGCCTTCTTCTCTTGCTGTCTTTCTCTTCTTCTTCTCTGGCTACCATCGGACTGAGACCAGCATCCACGCACAGTGACAGGGCGCAATGAACATGTCATGTCTAAGTGTTGGTGCTGCTTCGGTTCTGCAGAGGCATTTTTTTCTTTTAGGATGTCCTGAGCTGAGGTTGGCTACCAAAAGAGCCAGCTTTAAAATAAAGTCAGAAATGTATTCTTTTAACATTTTTTTAATATCCACTTGCCCACAGTGGCTCAGTATAAGAAGCAACTAGATAAAATAGCCAGATTTCAGCTTACATCGTGGATTGGCAGACCATCTGGAAGAAGGACCCGAGTATTTTTCCGACACAGCACAAAGCCCCTCACTTCATTATTTTTCCATTAAAACAACAAGGAAGGGAAGTTATTTAGAAGTTGCTTTGCTATGAGTCTTACCAGAAAATTAAGAAAAATTGTAATTGGCAAATATTACTCACTCAGTCCCTTAGCTAGCATTTCTCACATCTGCTTTCCAATATCCTTCTCATTGCCATGGCTTGATTCATTTCCCAGTGCTCGACACAGAAACCACACAGAATTACTTAAAAAGAAAAACACTGATTTTTATACGGCATTTTGGAGACACTAGAAAAAAAAAAATGATGGCTATCCCACATTATAAATTCTAAACTAAAACAGTTTCTCCCTGTGGTGTTTTGAGAAAAGGCACAAGTTTTAAGAGCTGTTATCGAACAACTCTCTAAATATGTGTTTTAAATTGTTGTTTAAATGTTTTGCCTTTTACAAGGGCCTCCGTAGCTGGAATTAACTAGTCTCCCTCCTTTCCAATCTCCCCTCTTTGTGCTTTTTTCCGAAAAGCAAGTCTGGTCGTGTTTTCCCTTGTTTCAAACCTCTCACTGACTCTGCTACCTGCAGAATCAAGTCCAAGCTCTTTACTGGAATAGTGATGATGGTTGATCTGGCCTCGGCTTCTTTCCCCAACTTGACTTCTCACTCTCCCTTTTTCCCCAATTAGAATTTTGAAAAAGAAGACAAAACACCTTATAATTTTCCAAACACACCCTGCTGTTCTGTCAGCCAGCAGTTTCCATGGGATGCCCTCCCTCTTCCTAAGAAGGCCCTTTCTCCTGGTCTGACTGACTGGAAGCCTCCATGCGCCTTTCAAAGCTAAGCTGCAGCATCACCTGTGGGAGCCCTCCTCCCAGAATGCCTCCCTGTCCTCTCTGGGTCCCTGTCCCATTGTAGGGACAACACTGGCGTTTCTTTTAATTCTGTAGTCACCTTCCTCCTGAGCTCCTTGAGGACAGGAAAGATGTGTGCTTTCTGTTGGTAGCAAGCCCTTAGCACAGATGCTGGCACTCGGTAAATGTTCAACAAATTAGAATTAAAACCAAACTTGCCTCATGCCTACGCCCTTCTCGTGTGTGTGTGTGTGTGTGTCTGTGTGTGTGTGTGTGTGTGTGTGTGTGTATGTGTGTGTGTCTGTGTGTGTGTGTGTATGTGTGTGTGTCTGTGTGTGTGTATGTGTGTGAGTGTGTATGTGTGTGTGTCTGTGTGTGTGTGTCTGTGTGTGTGTGTCGTGTGTGTGTGTGTATGTGTGTGTGTCTGTGTGTGTGTGTATGTGTGTGTGTCTGTGTGTGTGTATGTGTGTGAGTGTGTGTGTATGTGTGTGTGTCTGTGTGTGTGTGTCTGTGTGTGTGTGTCGTGTGTGTGTGTGTATGTGTGTGTCTCGGAGCAGTAGCAAGAGCCCTGCATGAGCTCTGATGCTCTGACTGGCTCTGAGTGGCTGTGAATCCATGTATTCCGAATTCTCCTAACCAACCACTCCAGGGCTGATTCCTGCCTGAACCCTGCCCACTGTACTAATTGTTGGGAACTTAGTCCAAGTTCCTCCTTCATCTTCTGCTCACCAGACAGCAGGTGATTGGGTCTGAAACCCTCTGCCTGGGGCTGAACCTCCTAAGATGCCAGGTCTTAGACGGAGAAGCCATGAGAGGTTGTGGGTGTATAAGAATGAGTCTATTGCTGAAACCAGTGGCCATATAGCCATAAGACAAGAACAGTCCTCACAGCAAAGTCCATCCAGGCAGACAGCCAGACACCGGCTGGTTGACATGTATCTTACCATAAGGCAGCATCAGCCTCTGTACCCACAGCTATTATCTGAGTCTGAGCAGCTGCACGCTGCCTCCTTGACTCACTGCCTCACATCATAGTGGTTCCTGAGCTCTCCAGCTCAGCAGCTTCTCCTGTCTCTCCTGCCCAGCTGCTCTCTCTAGCAGACTTCTTCACACACTCCATCCTAGCTGCTCTCTCTCCATACTCCTGCAGACTTCTTCACACTCCAGCCTACTCCAGCCAACTAGCTGGTCAATACCCTATTTTTACACTATTTAGACAAAGAAGGTTTCCGGCCAATGGTTACATCAATCATACTGGCGACCGAAGGGCACAGTGTACTGTGTGTCCTTGCACCCGCTCACGGAATCTTGGCCTCATTAGGATTCCCAGGCTCAGAGTCCTTGAACATCCCACTTAGGCATATGCCCAGAGCGGCCTTTGGCCATTCTGGTGTATTGATAACAAGGCCTCTGTGCTCCCACTGGCCTTGACTATCTGGGGACCTGGCATGGTTCCCACAGTGTGTGAGTGAGTGTGTGTGTGTGTGTGTGTGTGTGTACTACAATTCTCAAGGAATGCTATTGTCACTCCCCAATTGTACACACCACAATGTCTTCTAGGAAACAGACTAGACATGCGGAGATAATGAATAGTTCAAAACAATCCACTCCGAGCCAAAGGATGCACTGCTGATGTCAGCTGAAGACTATTTCCTTTCTGTGTGACAAAGGGGGTGTGGGAGGAAGCATCCTGGAAAACCAATTTATGGAAGATGGTGCAAAAGTTTCATTATCTCCGGGGCTGACTGCAGTGTCATCTCCTTTTTAAATATTGAATCCTCGGTATTTGATTTATTTTCCTCTCCTTAAAAAAGGACACAGCTTGCTTCCTGAAAACAAAGGGGATAATAAACAATAGTAACTCCCAATTTTACTCTGATTATTTGCCAAGAGTCCTCTTGGTTTATGTGGGTCTTTTTCATTAGAGAGGACTTATTCACATAAAAAGAATGCTTCTAAATTAAGCTACCCAAATATGCACTTAGCTAATTCTCAGGGAGCTAATTCATTGTATTATTTAAAACATAAATTGGATAGCAGATCTATTTATTGAGGTATAGCTGCTAGGCAATGGTGCATAATCTTCTCTTAGCCGATGAGTGGTTTTTAATACTCTATTGAAATTTCATAGAGAACCATTTCATTATGGGAAATGAATAAATACGAAGAAGTTTCACTACTAAAGTACTATCCACACAGGGAGGATGGGTTTTAAAACTTTATACTATTTGAGGAACAAAGAAGGAATTGGGTTTGCTTTTCAAACAGTGGCTTTTTTGTTGTTTAATTTAAGGAAGTGTAGGCCGAGTCACGAAATCACTTGTGGGGATGGTAAACAGAGTCGGAGAGTTAACAAGGTGAAGGGTGGAGTGGGGCAGAGAAATGGACAGGGGGACGAAACAAAATAAAGTTATGTTAAAACTGTCCCATTGTCCCCTAGACTAAGGGCCCCATTTTGCTTTGGCAGTAAAAATTGTGGACCTTGTTTTCTTTCAAGTGATGGCATCAGAAAATGCTATGCCCTTTGGCATGTTCTGTATCCGAAATCCCTGGAACCTGGGGACATTTGCAGGTCCGGGGTCCCCGTAGGCTGCGGGTCAGGAACACAGTTAAACCTAGAATCCCTGTCTGGTCAGTTGTCCCAAACAGACAGACCCGCTCTGGAATGTCTCAAGTGCTCTGACACCAGCAGAAGTTCCATCACATGGAACCCAGTGGTGTGGCCTTAAAGGACTCTTGCCAATTTCACTGGAACTAAGTGGGGTCGCGGGGTCGGACACAGGCATCAGGCCTTCTCACCTTCCTGCGGGTACTTGCAACTCGGCCTGTCTGATTCCCTGAGCCAAGGTGTCAGAGACATTTCGGCCTACAAACGCAAATTGTACAGCTAGATACTAAGGAAGGGTCATTAATTTACCCAGGTGCGTGGATGTTTCTTTGATTTATTTTGAGAAAGAGGAAGAAAGCCCAAATATTTCATCTTTCCCCAGTAGAGCTAAAATGTCAGAGAACCAGTGGCCTGAGGGTGAATGGGGTTGGGAGGGAAGAGAGATGATGATCTATAGTGGCTGTCAATTTCCCTGGTGGGAATACGCCCACCACAGCTGTGTTCAAGCTACCAAGGTGACGTCCTGGATGGGGAGCGGGGGTTGGGGGGTGAGGGGGAGAACAGCGATGTGCACAGGTGCGAGAGCCCAACACTCCGCTGTGAAGCCAACCTGCCATGTCTGCAGGAGGCACAGTATTAGCAGGCTGGCTGGCTCTGGCTTTCATGTTGCCCAGAAGCAGCAAGTGAGTTAGGCTCTCGGTCCTCAGGACACTGCCATTAGAGCATTCCCTGCTGCCCCTCTGCCCTCTCCTCCCACTCAGTCTGTCCTCAAAGAAAAAAATATGAATGCAGATCGTAAAGCCAGATACTGAGGAAGGGCCATTAATGAAATGGATTGTGCTTTTTATCCTCTTGTGGCTGTCAAATATAAAACTGGACATGGAGGAAGTGGAGTTTCTATTACTTTTTAATTGCATCAAATCCCTTTGTTGTTAAGTGGGTTCTTAAAAGGGAAAAAAGGACAGAACAGCTTTCTCTCGTTTTGCTAAGACAAGTATGGTCTTGCTCGCTTGACATTTCTGTGTGGGGAGAAGAGGGTGTTTGGCATCGAATGTGGTGGAAGGGGATGGAGGGAAAGAATGGGGCGGATCCTGGTGTTGGCAGATGTAGGGCTAAAACTCACTCTTGGTAGTTCAGTCAAGTCTATTGACAGAGACTAGAGCTTGTGTTCAAGCTGCTTTCTTACCGTCACCGGGACCTTGCCAATGGGAAGAAGGGACTCATCACTTGGAAATGAAAGAAGCATGGAAGAAAAATACCCACCTCCTGAAGAATATTTTATCATCTTTTCTTTCTGAAAAAGTATAGTAATGCATTTTGTAGTTATTGCTATCTATATATATAAAAGGCTAACTCCCTGGAGAATGGGAGTTCGATCACTTGCTATGATGTGCACTGACCACCAGGGGGCGGCATGGAACATGGTGGGCAATCAGCAGCAGCACTGGGTGCTGAAGGAGCAAGGGAAGGAGGAGGTGGGGAGGTGAAGAGGTGGGGAACATGATGGGCCCTGATTACCAGCCACGTCTAGGGACCCTATCCATGCTTGGATTTCGTGCACCGGACCTCTAGTTGTAACATATCATCTTCCTCCACTCTTAAAAGGAAAACTATTCCTTTGACCATAAAAAGTCAGTCAATAGTAGCATGAGGACCACTGCTTGAGTGCTTATTATTTGTCTATATGGCACATATTTGTCTATATGGCACATTAAGCCATACCTGCGGGCTGAATGCCATGTGGCATTCTATATGCATTTTCCCTTTCAATCCCCACAAAAGGTTCAATATCCTTAGAGTGACCAACCATCCTGGCTTGCCTGGCACTTTTCAGTTTTGGGCACTGAGACATCTGTGTTTCCAGGAGCCCCTCAATCCTAGGCAAACTGGGACAACTGGTCACCCATATGTTAACTTCACTTTACAGATGAGAAAGTAGAGGCAGTTAAGTCCCTGGCCAAAGTCAGAGAGCTGGGCTGAAAGCTAGAAAGCTGGACCCCGAGTTTATGCTCTTCACCAGCAAGCTGAATGGCATGCTCTTATGGAGTGAGTTGGTGTGACACAGGCTATTGTGACATAGGCAGAAGTGGAAATCCTCAATTACAATGTGGTTGCAACTGACTAAGCAAGATGGTGCCTCCAGGAGGCCCTTTGGGAACTTTAAAGCAATACCAAAAGTAATTATCGACTACGCTAAGAATGCGTACCACTGCAAGGGGCACATGCAGGTGAGAGAAAAGTTTTCCCCTCCTATTTAATGATCACTTGTTACAGTAAAGGTGTAGAGTTGTAAATCTCAGTTGTCGTTCCTGTATGTCATGGGAGTAACTGTAAGCCTTGATTTCTGCTTTGTTTTTTGTGTATTTTTTTTAAGTGACTTGCCTCATTCTTTGTTGGGAGGTGGCTGCTAACAAGCTTTGGCTTGTTTTTAATTCTCCTTTCCAAGTACCTTTATATTTAGTATATTTTTTATTTGAGTGCATATTTATTTTAGTTCTATGTATGTGTCATTTCTGAAAGCTAACAGGTAAGATTTCATAAATGTGCAATGAAATAAAAATAGTAAAAGAATTTAGTGTAAGTCAGAAGCCATAACAAACAAGGTTCTCTTGTGTCTCCATCATGCCATCGTGACAAACAAGAACTATAAATCCATGCTATTGCCTTCCTCAGCCTGCATCTCCCAGGGGCTTCTTTTCTTCTGTCTTGGTCAATGTCAGCATTCCTTGCAAAAAAGCCTGAAGTGGGGAACATGTGTGTGTGGCTTAGGAGGGATGCTTTCACGTCAGCTTTATATATAATCAATCACTAATTTCACTGCTTCCACCCCAACATCCTTCTTTTCCTTCCCCTTCTCATCACCTGTGCTTTGAACCTACATCACTTCTCACCTGAATAGCTAGTCACCTCACTTGCCCCAGTATCATTTCATTTCATTCCTCAGCACATGCTCATTCTATCTAATAAAAGAGTAATATGCACATTGACCATCACTCCAGTACACAAGATGGGTGCCTCCATGTAGTCAAAGATCCTGTCCCCATGTGGTCAAAGATGGCCACCACAAGATGGCCAGCAGGGGAGGAAAGTTAGGGGTGACCAGGCTGGAAGAGGAGGGAAGTTGGGAGCAACCGGGCCTGCAGGGGCGAACAGTTGGGTGGGGGGGAGGGGGAAGAGGTGACTAGGCCTACAGGGGAGGGAAGTTAGGGTCAAACAGGCTGGCAGGGGAGCAGTTAGGCATCAATCAGGCTGGCAGGGGAGTGGTTAGGGGGTGATCAAGCTGGCAGGCAGAAGCAGTTAGAGGCAATCAGTAAGGCAGACAGGCGAGCAGTTGGGAGTCAGCAGTCCTGGATTGTGACAGGGCAGTCGGACATCCCTCAAAAGGTCCCAGATTGGAGAGGGTACAGGCTGGGTGGAGGGACACACCCTGCCCCCCTCCCCCCCCCCCCCCCGTGCACAAATTTCTTGCACAGGGCCTCTAGTCTTTCTATAATGCACATCTGAGCATGTCCCAGCTGGACCATATGTCACCCTCTAAGATAGGTAAACCCATAGGGACAGAAAGCTGAGCAGTGACTGCCAGGCACTGGCAGGGAGAGGGAACAATGGCTGATGGTAATGGGGCCTCCTTTGCAATGAAAACATTCTACAACTAGACAGTGGCGAGGCTGCACAGCATTGTGAATGCAATAAATGCTACTGAATTGGTCACTGTCTAATGCTTAGAATGGTCATTTTGTTTTCTGTCATGTGAATTTTAACACACACACACATCCTATCAGATAAGGTGGATGCATCTCAGCAGCATGGCACACAGGGTTTCTTATTCACTCTCCTTCTGTTTTCCCTCTGTGCCTTCATAGTTGGAACCATGGTAGGTTCAGGCATGGCACGTGCCATGAGTTCCGTGCCCCAATGCTTGCACACACACAGTTTCCTCTGTCTGCGATGCTCCCCTTCCCTCCCCCACCCTCCACGATCTGCCCAGGGATCCGTTTTCTCCAAGACTCCCAGGCAAGCCCCGACAATCCACACCCACACGCTCACTGGGAATTTCCCTCTATATTTTGTCCCCTAAAAAGGTATGACTGGGAAATCCTTTTACTGTCAAGTCCACATTTCTAGTTCCAGACAGAATTGTACAGTTTTCTAAAACACGAAGTGAATTGAGGTTTTAACGTGTTTTACAGAACCCTTTAAAATCCATGACATGTTTGCGACCCCTGGACCATCTGGAATGTATGAGTCCGGCGGTTTCGGCTCCAGTGTGGAAACAGCCCAGACATGGTTTCGGGTGATGAGGCCAAATCCATCCAGGGAGCCCTGAGATTAATCTTGTCACATTTAAATAGGTGATCACATCTTGTTGCACACCTTAGAAACTGGAGTGGCCTGTGCCCTCAGTCTGTGAGTGGGGAACAGCGTGGCTGAGAACAACAGAGGTGCTATTTGTCAGCACACGTACATTTATTCCCGAGGTTAACATCGGCAGAATGATGGCTGTGAGTCTGCTGGAGAGCATCCTTTGAGAATCTGCGGCAAGTGAAAAAGCCTTGGCTCCTGCAAGAACTTTCCTTTCCCATCTTTTTTAAAAAAAATACATTTTATTGATTTTTTACAGAGAGGAAAGGAGAGGGATAGAAAGTGAGAAACGTTGATGTGAGAGAAACATTGATCAGCTGCCTCTTGCACATCCCCTTCTGGGAATGTGCTGCAACCAAGGTACGTGCCCTTGACCGGAATCGAACCTGGGACCCTTTAGTCCACAGGCCAACGTTCTATCTACTGAGCCAAACTGGTTTCAGCTCCTTCCCTATCTTAACGACACCATTTTTCATGGCATTTGGTAATTCTGTATGGCAGCTCAGCATTGGACTGGGATCAGGCAGGTCTCTGAGAATAAAAATTATAATACCCAGCTGTGTTGTCCCTTCCTGACCACATGATTATCAAGGATGTGTGTGTGTGTGTGTGTGTGTGTGTGTGTGTGTGTGGTACCAGAATAGCAGGCCATCAGGAAGAAAGGAAGAAATATACTAAAGTGAGGTCATGCATATGTGTTAAACAAATCTCTGTTTGTAGTCTCCCATGAAGTAAACAGAGAATTGCCTGATCTGTCACAGAATAGAAACGGTTCTTCTAAACAGTGGTTCCCACAGAGCAGTCTCTGGACCAACAGCATCAGCATTCCCGTGGAAGTGTTAAAGATACCCATTCTTAGGCCTTGCCCCAGCCCTTCAGAATTGGACCCTCAATAGGCAGGGCCCAGGAGTCCACTCAACCAAATCAGGAGTTATTATGCATGTTCAAGTTTTAAACAACTTCCTTCAACCAGGATTGTTGATGCTAATGTGGGAAGACAATTTTCGAAGGTCATTGATACAAGCATTTTGATGCTGCATTTTGAATAAGAATAATTGTTAGGAGAATAACAACAGAATAACAACTTGAGTATCTCCCCAGGTCACACACTGTGCTCAGTGTCCCATGGATGTGATCCCATTAATTTCTCGCATAGTTCACAACCATCCCCAGTGGTGATACTTCTTTCCCCATCGTACAAAGAAACTGAGGCTTAGAGGGTTCAGTTACCTGGCCAAAGTCACAGCTTGCCGTGGCTGGAGTCATGTTCTGACGCCCTCACTCCCCTGAGCTGGGCCTTACCACACTGTGCTGTCCCCACTAGCTGCAGGCTGGGCCTGGACACAGGATGACCTTGGCTTGGGCTATTCGGTTTATTACTGTTTGGGGCCACGGCTGCCAAACTCATTTCCAGTTGAAGCAGCTGGGTTTTGTCAAAAACATGACTTCATTACATGTCCTCTGCTGAAGTTGCATAAAAACCACACATCGGATTCCTGCCAAGGCCGGAGATTTGGATGGGAATTTACAGGAAGAGAATTGTACCCCGAGAGTGTGGAGGCAGTGAACGTTTTCCTTTAGAGTCATCTGCAGGGGCCCTTGTCACACATCTGTTTACTTTCAGTCTGTGACAGAGCGGGGCATGGTGGGTTTCCGGATGCAAGCCTGAACGCACGTGGTAGGTGGGCCCCACTGTCACTGCAGCAGGCACCGCGGACCCCCGATAGAGTGTAACATAAAGCAGGTGTTTCCAATTGCATAGCAGGAGTAGGTGCAATCTCAGGCCTGCAGTGGTGGTCTCCTTCCCTCACCTACCTCAGCGGGCTGCTGAGAAGTGGGTGAAATGTTCTGTGACTAAGCTGTGAAGTTTGGCCCAAGAGTAAGGAATTATGGTACCGGTACAATGATTTGATTTAAAACACTGGTGTTTGCATCAGAAGCCAGGGTTCCAGCTAATTCTCTCACTTGCAATTGTGTGGCTCAGACAAGTCACCTTATAGCTCCAAGTAGCTCAGCCACCTCGACTGATCGGGTGTGAATGCGCTCTCATCATTTGTGGGTGCAGTGTGGAGAGCTGCAGTCTAATTCATCCAGCCATATTGATCCCTCTGACCTCACAGTGTGTAAGGTGGTGGGCTGGGGGGTTCAGATCACAAATGCACTATGTAATATATGTTCACTTTTTTCTGCCTCCGTTGCCACCAGGCTGGAGCAGGTAAAATGAGCCCAGCCTCTTCGAAGGGCCTTGTCAAAGTGACTTTTAATTGCTGGGTGTGATTCAATAGCTAGAACTTACTAATGTGATGCTTGTACTGCGTGTGTTCACTCCCGCCATCCACCACTAACCCCTGTGTTGTCCATGTGCCATAGGACAGCACAGGCCACGTTGATCTCTCCCGTGTGTGGCCTCCTGACACTCAGGGGTCAGCCCTTTCCTGTTGGGAATTTAATCATGCAGGCCTCCCTGTCCTCTAGTTGGGACATTTGCTGGACCTCGAGGCTTTCTGAGTGTAGAGACTGGTCCCCTTTTGTCAGTGGGAAGCCTAGCACAAGGGTGGACCCTTGGTAGGTCCATGCGTGGGTCTGAATTCACCTCAAGTAGATGTTTTAAGAATGTTTCCTACATCCTGAGAGGGCTCACAGGTGTCCACTGTTATCCAAACGTGGCGAGTCTGCATGCCATTGTGTGTTTACATTGCACACAATGTGGGAGGAAGGGCACTGAGACCTCCACTTGACTTGGAAATGTGTCAAAAAATACATAAATAGTGGGATCCTTATGCGAGAAAAGGAGTAACATCGGTATTAGTGAGAGAATCTAAATGATGCATGTGGTTTGCTGTAGGTTTAAAAATTTTTTTGTAATCAATGTTTCTAACTCTATGCTGCTCAAAAAAAAATGGCCTTTTAAAATTTCAGGTGGCAAGGATTTTTTGTGTTACTTTTTCAGGATATTGACAATGTCCCTCTATTAATGGTAAAGGCTAATGGGGAAGGTGCAGCTCAGTGTGAGGGTCAGGCGGACCAGATGGCTGAAGGGTGAAATTGGGTACATTTCTCCGCCCAGTGGCAGACAGAGCTGACCTGGGTGTGTCTCCCCACACCAGGGCCGAACCAGGTAAGAATTACAGCGAAAGGTGGGGGAGAGAAACAGCTCTCAGGTTCTCCCAAGTGGAGAAAGACAAGGAGAAATTTTCCGGTTTTATGCAAGGTAATGATGAACCCAAATTTGTGTAAAGTTAAATAACTACACAGCTTCAAAACTTTCCCACCTTAGAGTACCTCTTATCGAAGCTGCAAAGGAAGACATTGGCAGAGCCCAAGGCATGAATTTCTAGAATATGTTCTGTGTTCATGTAAGCTTTCAGAATACTTCAGTCTGAATCAAAACTTTCCATTTATTTAGACTATGCATTTCTCAACATTTCTATTTTTATTTTCTTTTTCTCCTTTCAGGTCATTGTTCGAGGCGGAGGACACATTTTGCCCTATGACCAGCCTCTGAGATCTTTCGACATGATCAATCGATTCATTTTTGATAAAGGGTGGGATCCTTATTGAGGGATAAGCTGCTTTTCTCAAACAGTACGTCAAGGGTTGGAATCTTTAATAAGAGTTTTTCAAAGTGGAAAATGTCATATAAATAAGAAAGCTATCTTTTTCTATCTGCAAAATATTTCTCATCAATAAAACTTACCCCTGAAATGACAAGTGAGGTTCTGTTGTGTTTCATTACAAAATTAACTTTCAGGAAATGCTGTTGGATGAGTGAGAATTACATCTTTTAACTTATAAAGGGTGGAAAGAATGGACTCTGAGGCACTGATTCAGATACATATGGATAAATGGGTTGTTGGGAACCTGAATAGAGTATGTTAAAAGTACAATAAATGAAGAGAGCTGTAGCAACATCTTGTTTTGTAAATAATAGAGTTTCTTCAGATCACACATATGCAGGTGTTTGGTGAATATTATTGGGATAAGAATTATCACCCCAAAGAAATGGGTGAAATTGTAACAGTGGTGGGGAAGAGATTCTGGAATGTAGAAAGTCTTAGCATGAAAGGTAGCTTGGAATTCCTTGAAACAGAAATCTCTAACACCAGAGTAATTGCTTATCACCAATTGATGTTAAGTGCAGGATCCTAAAGATCAGACTGAATCTTTGCTTTTCCTTTTTTAACTCTTTAATTTGTTGGTTCATTGGAAGTCTACACATTTACCTGCCGGCCAGCGACCTTACTTATGAGCCATTTCTAACTTGGGTTGTAAATTCTGTACATCTGTTAAGCAAATAAACAATGACCTAATTTGGTAGAATTGCTGAAATACCAAAACAATTTGAGATAACCTGGCATCAAAATATATGTATTTATTAATAGCACACATTAGCAATTTTCCCACTAAAATATCACATCTGGGCCCATCGTTCCTATTTATGCAGCATGTGCTCATATCTTTGAAATTCTTCAGCATGTTTAGTTTTTTTCACATCGTTACCCTCTCCTATTACCCATCTATGCATGCGCTGGCTCTCTGGAGAACTAAATTTAAAAAGTCAAAGCTTGTTCTTGCTGCAGATATTTTATTGAGTTCTTTTAATATTTCATTTTGTGTCTTATTTCATTCAGGTTTTGATCTTCCTTTGAGGTTTTCTTAATACACATATTTCATTGGGCCCATCGACTACAAATCATCAAGTCAAACATTCTGATCAAAAGCAGCTTTAATTATTTCAGGAGGGGGGAAAAACCCACACTGGAGAGGGATGGAATACCCAAAAACGTTTACATAGAGCCCCATCAGCAAGTTAAAACAGTTGTATTTGGTCCCACAAATATGTGGTAGAAAGGGTACCAGCTGTGCCTGGGAGACATGGGACTTAGCTCCAGGTATGTTATACATGCACTGATGTTTCTGGTTAAGGCCTTTGCTGCACTAGCCTCCCAGAGTCTCAGAGAAGGTAGCCGGGACAGGAGATTGCCGTGGTTCGCATGCCATTGTAATAGGAGCTATTTTAAAAGGATGCCACGACATGATGTAGTCAATCTTCATTATTCATGGATTCCATATGTGTATTCACCTATTTGCTGAAAACGTATTTGTAAAGCCCAAATCAATAGTTGTATCAACCAGAAACGTGTAGAATGACAAAAACTTTGAGTCATCCGTGTGCATGTTGTCAGCTGAGGTCAAGTGAGGTCACACTCTGCTTTCTCATGGCAACTCTCCTACTGGGAACATAGAGGTACACTTAGTGCCGCATTTTCCACAGTTTTGCTGGTGATGTTTAAAAAGGCTCCTAAGCATAGAACTGAATTTAAGGGGCCTTAAAATTTGTAGCAGCAACATAATATGCTTTCATTTAGAAGGAAGGGAGGAAAGTAAGGATGAAGGAAGGGTGGGAGGGAGGGAAGGAGGCAGGGAGGAAGACACAAAAGGTGTGTAAAGAATAGAGTGCCTTTTTAAAAATATATTTTTATTTATTTCAGAGAGAGAAGGGAAAGGGAGAGAGAGACAGAAACCTCAATGGTGAGAGACAACCATTAATCTTCTGCCTCCTGCACACCCTACACCAGGGATTGAGCCCAGCAACATGGACATGTGCCCTGACCAGGAATACAATCGAAACATGACCTCCCTGGTTCACAGCTCAACTGCTGAGACATGCCTGCTGGTCAGAATAGCGCGTCTTTAGAAAGATAAATAAACCGATAACAATAAGGGTGTTACAGGCACGGGTGAAAAGTAGACTATTTTCAAAGTCTATTTTGATTTTCGTACAGTTTTGTGTTTATATTTTATACAACTATGTGTATACATACACATGTGTAAGAAAATCAAATCTGGCCCCAGCATCTCAGAGGAAATTGCCTTTTGGCTCATTGTGTGTGGAGGCAGAGCCCTGAGGACAGGCCCTGAGGGACTGTCTGCTTGGCAGGCTGCCAGAAGGAGAGTGCTTGGGTCCCTGAGCAGCCAGGCAGTAGAGGTGAGGATGCCAGAAATTTGAGAAAAGGAGGGGTGAGAGGAGGTAAGGGAGGGAGAGACTGACCACATGTCGGCTGTGACCAGAGACATTTAGAATCCTGTGGAATCTGGAATTAGAAGCAAAGTCAGCACTGGTCTCCCAACTCCACTCTGCAGTAAGAGGGCAGTAAGCTGAATGCCCGGGGAACTGGTTTCACCTTGGGGTTGCAATTGCAAAGAGGCAGAAAAGTGCTCCTATTGCAATGGGCTGTCTGCTGGGAGGCCCATGGCGAAGGTCTAGAAGGCTCAGCCTTGACCTCTGAGAGGCTGCTCCCATACTGTGAAACCAGCCTTCCCTCAAGGTTCACTTCAGGCATAAATACCTGAAATCAGAGGTAATAATATCAGCTATCCTTTTAAAGTCCCTAAAATGTGCCACAGGTCCACCAAACATTACCAGGTAGATGGTTTCCTCATTTCACAGATGAGGTCATGGAACTTCATAGATATAGAGACTTGCCTGGGCTTCTACAGCCAATATCAGAGCCAGTCCCCATGCAAAACGAAGTGCCTCTCCTCAAACCCCACGCTCTTCCCACGGAGGAGAAGGGCACTGCCTCCCACCCTTGAAGCTCTCTCTCACCTGATGACACCAACGGGTCAGTATCGGTGACCCGCCACCTTCTCTCCCCCCCCCCCCCCCTTCCACGGCCCCCACTGGGGCTTGGGTGTGCACCGTGATGAAAAATGTGCTTCATTTTTAAAAAATTATGTTTATTGGTTGTAGAGAGGAAGGGAGAGGGATAGAGAGAGACAGACACATCAATGATGAGAGGGAATCATTGACCAGCTGCCTCCTGCACGCCCCCTACTGGGGCTTGAGCCCGCAACTCAGGCATGTGCCCTTGGCTGGAATTGAACCTGGGACCCTTCTGTTGACAGGCCAACACTCTATCCACTGAGCTAAACTTGGCTAGGGCTGTGCTTCATTTTGAAAGTTGTATAAACCAGATTCTTAGAAACTTCTAGACCCGTACCTGCCCCACCTTAGAGGAGCTCATTTAAATTGGAAGTGCGACTTTCCAGAAAATACCGAGAGCTTTCATTTAATTATTTATTGATGTGAAGCTCTAACGCTGTCTTTTCTCATGCCACCCAAAACCTGATCTGCAAGGCCAGAAGCCAAGAACGGAGGGCCGGTGACCAATGGCTTGACGTGCTCCCAATTCACTTTGGAAAATCCGGCATTCTCTCTCTTCCTGGGAATGGCAGGCCCCCTCCCTACTGTTCCTGCTGATGACATGTGGTCATGGCGGCGGCGGTCTTTATGCCAGGTAAGCCTCTGTTCTAAGCTCAGAAACTAGTTCATGCTCCAGGATGAGCCTCTAGAGCAGTGGTTCTCAACCTTGCTACTGCCACGACCCTTTAATACAGTTCCTCATGTGGTGGTGACCCACAACCATAAAATTATTTCGTTGCTACTCATAACTGTAGTTTTGCTACTGCTATGAACTGTAATATAAATATATCTGTGTTTTCTGATGGTCTTAGGTGGCCCTGTTAGCGGTTCTCAACCTGTGGGGCCTAAGACCATCGGAAAACACAGATATCTACATTACAATTCATAACAGTAGCAAAATTACAGTTATGAAGTAGCAACAAAAATAATTTTAGGGTTGGGGGTCGCCACAATATGAGGAACTGTATTAAAGGGTCGCAGTATTAGAAAGGTTGAGAACCACTGCTCTAGGGGCTGACTGCAGGACGGCCAGGCTGGCTGCAAAGATGACAGGAGGCTGGTTCCACTCCAGCCTCACGGGAAGTTTGTGCCCTGGGTGAAAATGTGGCTCCCAGCATAGATGTGCTTACGTTTCCCTGCACACGGTAACGGTCATTGTGGTGAAGATTTAAAAAACATTCAGAAGGCCAACCTGAAAGTGATGGATTTTGTTGCCCCAAAGACACTGAAACCAAGGAATTGAAAGCAGGCCGTGAAGGTTTATATCCGCTTGATCCCAGGGAAAGACATCTGCTCTATCATTTTAAAGGGATTTTTGGCAAGTTCAGGAGTGTGACACGGGGCCTTCTGCACCCCCTCTCCCCCCCCCCCCAACCCCCGGCTCTGAGCACTGGAGAGGCCTGGCTTCTGGCTGCTGTTCAAATGGATTTCACAGGAAAATTTGTTGCCTACAGCCAGATCTTTTGGGTAAATCTCAATCTTTTTCTTAAATCTTTAATTTGCAAATTGTACATTGCAAAAATTAAGTGAACCTTTTTCCCCTCACCCCCAACCCCACACCGTACCCAGTGGTAACCACTGATAACTCAGGCCAGGCTAAGGGAGGGAGGGTTACCTTGAACTCAGTACCACGGATTGCACTTAATGGAGAGAGACAATTACCCTCCCCCAAATGCCCCAGGTGTGTGGCTAGAGGAAAGGGGGCCTGGATGCCACTGGGCCATCAGGAGCCAACAAACATTCACCATGTGAGGAAGTCAAGGCTCAGTAAAGACTAAAGCAGCCTCCACCTTTAGATGAGCAGCAGCAATCCACATTGGAAACTTTCCTCATTCCCCAACGAATATTTATAACCAAAGCTCACTTGCACATCTAGTAATTTTCACTGCTCGTTTAAGTTTTCTTACATGAATAAAAGGGGATAAAGGAAGTAAGCATCTGAGAGAATTGAGGAGTGGGTGGAGGATGTTATGTAAAGAGAATAGAAAACTCAGATGAAAAGAAAGTCCCCTGGGTCCCTGGCCCCATCCTGTCACCATCTTCCATGAGTATGGGCTACATTAACCCTCCTGTGTGACTGGACCTGTTCTTGGTGCTAAAGACAGAGACAAATTTAGCCCACTCCCTCCCCGCCCCAAGACTCTCTAGTGGGAGGAGGGGGCTGTGTGAAGGGAAGGTGGGTGGCCATGGTGATAACTGTAACCCCAGAGTGCCACCTGCTTGCAGGAAGGAAGGGACAAAGCAATTTGAGAGCTCAGAATTATTACTCCCAGGAGAAGGAGGGAGGAAGGAGGCTGGGGACTTTGCAGAGGCAGAGACTAGCATGACCAAGGCCTGGTGAGCAGCAGCTGCTGAGGGGACAGAGAGGCTCTGGGCACACCTGTGTCTGCCTCCTCTCCTCTTACTTTTTCCTCCTACCTCTGACGGTTCAATTATTTCATTGCAAAATCTGAATTCTCAAATGACTACTGAAAACTTCTGTAATGAAGGACTGACTCCCACATCCATCTGACTTAAATAGCTCCCTAAGGATCATGCTTAGTTTTCCCATCTTGTCTCAGATGCAGAAGGCTATGTTTCTGTACGTTCTTCCACCACATGGCTTTGGTGGCATGTGCCACAGCGTTTATTAAATTCCACGCATACTATGCAGTGACACATTGGGACAGCTGTCATTTACTATGGCCCATCTCCCGCAGGAAAAGAAACATTCATTAAGGAGGTCACCTGAAATGTTTCCATAGTGTGACTCACTGGAGGCTTCCGGACGAAAACAAACAAAAGTGAAAAAATATGTTGATTTTATTTAAAAAAATAAAAAGACTTGGAGTGAGAACACTGGAAATGGAGGCTGATCTTGGAAAGGGTGGAGGGAATAGGGGGGAGGGATTTTGTTTAGTCAAATGAGTTATTTTCCTTGATAGAGGTGTGAGGGACAGAGGACAAGGAATCTCTTGCAAGACATAGCTCCCTCAACTGAGCTCTGTACGGCCCCAAAAGGCCTTCATACTTATTAGTCTAAAGGCTAAGAACTAGCCTTAAAGAACTCTAGTTTCTTATAGAATGAAAAATGGACTTCTCTTTTGGCCTCAAATGTAACCAAGTTCCATGTAGCATTGCTTCTAGAACATATTCTTCCCTTGATGGCTGGTCAGAGAGAAAGACATACTATCCCAGGGAGCCTGAGATTCTGAAGCCCAATTCCAAATGTTCTGTGATTTGCAACTATTGGGTGGGAAACTGTGGGAACCTGCCTTCACTAGCAGAGAGGTAAGGACCCCTGAGCCCTGGCAAAGGTCAGAGCTACACACCCACTGTTTAGTTGAGGCAATGGCAGCTGAAGCAATTTCCCCACCAGTTATGTAAATCCTTATTGATAAGATAGGCAATTTCCAGTAATAGGCAGAGTAAGGGCTATAGGTGTATCCCAAATTAAATAAAAGGATGGCAAGGCCTGAGCCCAAGTGGAGTCCTTCCTTTTGAATTGGGCTCCCACCTGGTCCCCCAGTATTTCCAAATTATTATTTCTTTTCTCATCTCTCATTTGCGTGCGGCCCCTCTTCCAGAGCCTGAACCCTGAACCCCGTGTGCTGTGAGTCCTACACAGAAAGCATCTTTTCTCTCCTTGGGCTGGAGTGGAGCATATTCAACCTGGAGACATCACAAGGACAAGAAAAAGGATTTAAGGATCCACTGTTAGCAGGATACACCCTGTTATGAAAAGTGATGACAGGTGGCATAAAAGTACTTGCCCCAACAATTCCCATAGAATGATCTTTTAGAGAAGGCTAAGGATGCAGAGGTTTATGTTCTCTGCTTCTCACTCCACACAAACCCCTACGTGCCCGACAGAGGTGCCTTCAAATAAAAAGAAGAGATCAGATCTAGAGACAAGAGAGGAGTGGGGGAACTTGGAAAAGACCCAAAGGCGGGTTCCTGAATCACCCACTGGAGGGCAGTGCATGGTGCACACCCCAGTGTGGTGGATATGAGGTGCCCACCCCAGAATATGTGGATTTCAGGGGCCCACCCTTGACAGTGTGGTAGATTTCAGGTGCCCACCCGCCTCTCCAGCTCTAGCCGCAGATGCAACAACAGCCTTGAAGTCCCAGATGCCATAGGTCTTCACAATGATATGTTTGATAAGCTGTTTTTCCCCCTGTGCCCGAAGCCACTGAGTGAAAAGTCACATTGGGTGTAGAGAGCAGGTGATAATGAGCTTCTTTCTTTGGAGACAGAAGTTCAACATCAGGAAGACAGCTTAGGAGTTGGGAACGTTGTCAATGAAAAGTTGCTGCTTTCCCATGTTTACTGTGTTGAATTGGTTCTGGCCTCGTAATAAATTCCTAAAACACAAAGTCCCAAATGAATGGCCAAACAATAGGTAAGGAAGAGAGAATTTACTAACAGAAACCAGAGAGAATGATAAAACCAGATATGCCTCAAACGAGATATATAATGTAAAGGCTATTTCTTCTTACATCTGTCTGGACAGATTTCAGAAAACCACCATCAAAGGATTCTGTATTTATTGGAGAGAAAACTTGAGGTTGCATGGGCCTGCTATTTTGTTCCTCGGGAACTGATTCTTTTCATGTTCCCCAGGAATTGAGTCTTTTCATGTTCCCCAGTGCAGCTGTTTCAAATTGTGTCCACTCTCAAGCTCCAGTAGGACACATTGACTGCTCCCCTTAATCTCAGCAAGTGGCCTTGTTTCCTACTTACTGAGACAAAGCAATCTGACACTAGATTCCTTGTTTTTCCTCCCGCACACCAATACACTGAGGCAGCCTCATTGCCCATATTTCCTCCTATCACAGGGAGGTCATGACCTCTCTTCTGAGCCTCCTGCCCACAGCGCCAACCTTGCTGATGGAAATTCAAACTCATCATGAATACATTGACCACCTTTTCCCGAAAACCAGCCACTTCTCTTGGTTTTCCCTTGCCTTCTAAGAACACCCCATTCTCATCATCCTCATCTTCTCTTGCCCTTCTCATAATCAACCAGGGGTCAAATCCTGCTGGTTCTGCTTCAGCAAGATCTTCTGCATCTCCCTTCTTTCCCTTCCTATTTCCAGACGATGCATGGCCTACGGAAACTTCTCTCCGATTCCAGCCTTCCCATCACCAATCCCAAACCATTAATCTGTGCTAGACAATGTCGCTATTTCATTTTTCTAAGGCACAACTCTAATCTACTCACGCGAGGAAGCACTGGCTGCCAAAGTAATGTCTAAACACACTGGCTTTGAAGGCTTCTCACATGTTCAGGTCTGACTCCAACCTACTTTGGGGGGACTTCTTTTCCCACTGCTCAAATATATCCAGTCAGAGAATATGATTTGCCCTTAGTCATATACCATCTGTATTTCCTCTTTGCTCCCGCCTCTCTTTCTATACATCTCACTCGATGAAATGAAAGCCTGTCCAGCCTTCCTGGCTCATTCAAAATGCAAGATGCCATAAGCCTTCCTCTGCCACGGTTTCTCTGTCCCTCTCACCCCTGCCTCAATGGAATCCCTGATTCTTTTGCATTTTCTGTCTCACTTCCTGCTCTCCTCCAATCCATTCTTCCCTTGGGCGCTGGCTTTCAGAAAAAAAAAAAATAGCACACATTTCTGCCTTGTATCAGAGTTATATGAAGTTTTCCTTCTTTGTTCCCTATCTGAGCAGGTAGCTGACCCCACATCACTTGCGTCAGGGAGGTAATTGAGAGGATGAGAAGCAGAAGGAGTCTGGCTTTTTCTTTTCTGAAAGCCAGAGCCCGGGGGAAGAATAAGGTTGGAGGAGAGCTTACTTAATAGCTTGGGAAAACAGGACAGAAACACCAGTTTGAAGGGAGAAGCAAGTTCTTCAGGTTCCCCTTCCTGACAGGGGCTATGTGGGGGTAAGACCCCAGAGAGGAAGAGCTCTGGTGTGGAGCATCTGGGGAGCTGAGACCCTAGGTACTGACATCCCAGCCTTGCCCAGAAGCAACAGGTGGCTACCAGAATGTATGGACAGGGGGACAGACACAATGAGATGGGCTGATTAGCAGAGGACCTTCTCCAAAGCCCCTGTCACTGCGTAAGATTCTTGGAACCTTGACACAGCCCTCTGTCCAGGCTGGGGTTGGGGGATGGAGAGCAGAGCATTACTGAGATAAGGCTTCCCATTGGCCCAGGAGAGTGGGGTGAAAAATAAAACAACTGTAGAAAATAGACACTATATTTTGTATAACCTGAATTTGTAGATTGATATTCATTCTTGAAATATTTCAATAGACAGATTGCTTTTCCCTTGAGGAAGGAAACCTGCCTTCAAGTCAACAATATTTATTGAGTGCCTACCAGGTGCTAGGCATTGTTCTAGATCATAGGGATACCGCAGTGAGCAAGGCTGAAGGCCCCGCCTCCAAGAGGGCACAGTCCAATGGAAAGTTGGTGTTCAACTACATATGTACCTTCTGTGTATTGTTTTACTGGGATTTCAAATCCCCTTGTTTATGACTTAAGTGAAGTTGTTTTAATTCAATTGTCTAAGACAAAGACAAAAAAATGGTTTTGATATAGGTATGAAGCAAGTTTGTGTCCAGATGTCATCATTCCACAGCTGCTGAGGGACCCCCACTGGCAGGGATGGGGGCTTATGGATAAGAGCATGTGGAGAAGCAACTCAGAGAAGGGGACGTTTAGTCTACAAATACTGCTCGTTTGGAAGAACTATCAGAAAGTTTTGTTTTGAGTGAGGTGACTCTTCGCTAACTCAAAAACCCTTTGACGAATCTTGAGAGATTTGCTCCTACGTGGCCAAGGTGTTTTTTTGGTCAGTAGTGGTGATAAACTGATGTAGTCTCTGGAGCAGCTCAGTCCTCCCACTAACATTGGTGCTTCATTCCCCAGCAACATGCTATAGCGACGGGGGACTTGTACTTCTGCACTGGCAGCTGGGAATCAGCTCCGGTTGGATGCTGACTCTTCGGAGTGCCTCTTGGTATGAAACTATAGAGAGGCACACCTGGTATTAAATTTGAACGTTATGCCTTCATCTCACTTTGCATGGGAACAATAATGTGGTCAACCTGTCATTTGTTTGGAGTGTTCTTTATTTGGTTTATTAAGAGATATTATCCTGTTTGCTATTGACTTGTGATCTTTCCCACAGTGAACCTATGCTAAGTAAATTGCTGGCAAAGACAGAATCAGTCTCTGAGTATAACCTTTGCTGCCGCCCACAAAACAAAACAATAGTTATAATATGTGGGGACAAGGGTCATAAAGAGAATCACAGCCGTGGGGAGAATCAAGTATGATGGGAGGTGAGGGCTTGATGGAAGGTGCTCCGGGAAGGCCTTCCAAAAGGCCAGCCTCTGAGCAGGGTCTGAGAAAAAACTCGCCTGCGCTTGAGAGAGTACAGGACCCGCAGGCCCAGCAAGGGTCCAGACCCAGAGGACAGAATGAAAGCTCAGATCTGACCGGGAAGGAGGGGCTGGTGATGTCCGAGCCAAGAGAGGCAGAATCTCAAGGGAAAGCCTGGGGACCAGTTTAGCTTGGCTTCCTCACAGGGTAACGCACACACAATATGAGCTCAGAACGTATTTCTGGAATAAAGGATGGGCCGAACCTGGGTATTTACGCTACACTGAGAAGCAAGACTCAACATGTACAAACATGAATGTTTCAAACACGAGGTGACCCAGAAACCAAGGTGGCCCACAGATAACCAATCCTAAACTTTTGGCACAAATCCATCTAGCCCTTTATGATTGGCAGATTCTATTTTTTTCTCCCAAATTTGAGACAATGCCATGTTCTGTTTTCTGCACTTAACCATTATTGCAGTTTTTATTTTATTTTTTATTTATTGTTTTTTTAAAATATATTTTATTGATTTTTTGCAGAGAGGAAGGGAGAAGGATAGTCAGAAATATCAATGAGAGAGAAAAATCAATCATCTGTCTCCTGCACACCTCCAACTGGGGATATGCAAGCAACCAAGGTATGTGCCCTTGACCGGAAACGAACCTGGGGCCTTTCAGTCCGCAGGCCGATGTTCTATCCACTGAGCCAAACCAGTTAGGGCCGTATTGCAATTTTTTACATCATCCTTGACTCCCTGAGATGCTCTGTATCTCTAACTGGTTTCAGCATTTTCAGCAAAGTGGCCACAAGGCAATCGATGCCTTCAAGGACCACAGGAGGTGCCAGCAGCTACTGAGTTTCATGAGGAAGGGGTTCACGGGACCCCAAACCCTGTAGATGGAGACAGAGTAATAGCATGCTGACCCAGCCGCCCCTGCTGGCCCCTGGCTCCAGGGTGCCAATGTCCATCCTCTAACACAGGATGATGCCCTTGTTCCTCGGTGCCCACGGGTTTGTCCTCAGTAACAAAATGGAGCCTCTCCATGCGGCTTGAGGTGCAGGGACACGTCCCAGAGAGGCACTGTGTTCATCTCGGGTCCCTGGTTTCAGCTCCCAGAGCTGCTCCAGCTCCTCCTCATTCTCTCTCTGGGTGGATGACTCGGTTTGATTCAATGCCTGCAACTTGTGGCTTCTTAAAGAAGCCGGGCCATTTTTAACAATGAAACAGCGAAGCGCACAACTTCAAGTTAGGAAATATAAAACACGTTTATTTTCAATGTCCAGGATTATAAACTCTTCAACTATGAAAATAAATATAGACCTGGGTTTTTAAAGAAACCAGAAATGACTTCATAGAAATCAGATCAGGCAGCCTCTGCCCTTCCATCTGCTTCAGGGGCGGCGGACGGCTCTTTCTAGAAGAGTCTGTGCTGAGGTGTCTGCTTAGTCCCCCCAGAAGTAGAGGGCATGTTCATGGCCAAAAGGGAAGGCCCCTCCTTAAGCGATTTTGGAGTAAATGCAGATTTTCTAAGTGAACTAACCTTGTTGTCACCTGAGGAGGTTTGGGGCTGGTTGTTGAAGCTGATTTTGCCCACAAGTTTATTCAAGGTTTGTGTTACTAAAAGGAAAACAAACCCAAGGCAGAAAAAATGAATGGGAAATCGAAGGGGGGAAAACCCATCCACACCAACAAACAAGCCTGTTTGGCTGAGATAAGGAGGGCCAGATGGAGAGGGAGCCCAGGTGCCCAGGTGGGTGGGCGTGTCTGCGGACGGAAGCAGGGCCCCTGGGCCAGCACCTTCCAGACCTCCCATCACTGGCCAAGCAGAGGAATCGCTCCTTTCTCCCTCCTTTCCCTCCTGCCGCTTCTCTTCTTTCCCCTCTTCCCCTGCAGCACTGGGAACTTTCTGGTTGGAACTTTTCCAGATGAGAATGCCTGGTGTGATGGGCTGGGTACCCAGACTGCAGCCGGGTTGGATGGGATGGAGCAGAGCACCATTGGGTAGGCACCATTTCTCATCCCTCTCCCCAAACTCTGCACTTCCCAATAGGGCTCCGCTCAGGAGATAGCCAAAGGTGCGCTGCTGCCTGGCAGGCTGTCCCTCGTCACCCCCCGGTGGCCTAGTTGAGGCTTTGAGCTTAACCAGACCTGCGCGTGTCCTGGTCTCGTTCCCTCGGTGGCTGCTAATGCCAGCAGATGCAGCCGCTGGCAGCAAGGCCAGTTTCTAATTGCTCATATCCTCTCCCTTTCGCACTCACCCTGCCAGAGTCATTCACAGCGCGAGGTCTGAGTCTCCCCCAGAAAGATAGGTTTCCCCGCTTGATAAGATGGTTTCCAGAAAACAACCCTCTCCACGGAGCAAATACACGGAAGAGTTCCGTTTGTCACCCTCAGCACCCCAGCGAGGGATTTGGGGTCCTGGTGCTTCGGGAAGAAAGGCAATGGCAGTTCTTTGGGGAGTCTTTTTTTTTTCCTTATGCTTTTATCGCATTTGTGACTTCGCCCAGTTAGTGAAGGACAGACAGCAGCTTGTTCATCAGATCAACACTCTGTTCATGTTCCCATTCATTCCGCAGCCCTTAAGAGAAGCTCCGGAGCTGCATGACGACAGGGTCCTTGGTCAGCCCCGTGTCCACAGCTCCTCCTTGAGCACCCGGCACTTCCGACGTGTCCATGAATACCTATTGTTTGAACGAAGTGGGGTGTTTTCTAACGGCAACTGACAGGCTGGCCATCTGCTGTGGTGATGGATGCAAAACAGAACTGCCTATCGCAGTTTGGGGAGGAAACATTTGACCCAGTTTCACTCAGGAGCAGGGAGACTCTTAAAATAGATTTTTATCTAGCTTGCTTTAACTGTGCAAACTGCCGCTAGAGATTTCGAAAGGCAACTCCTTCTTCCATTCCAGACACAAACCGCATTTCATTCCGGGCCAGGGCTCAGCCTGCCAGCAACTACAAACAGATTGTCCCCCTGCGGCGTGCTGAGAAGAGGATTCCAGACCCCAGGAAAAGGGATGTACCTCTAATTAGAGAGGCTACAAAGAAATGTTCTCTATTCTCCTCGTTTGGGGATAAGCAAAGCAGAAGTGCATGTATAATTCTAAAACATACTCCATATTGTTTTATTTTTCATCATTTTCAGCTACTTGATCCAGTGGCTGAGGATTTGAGAAAATATAAAATTTCAGACTCTGCTTTGCTTAGTTAGAAAAAGCTGAGTTCATAGAACTCCAGCAGCTGTTGGCCAAATCCCAGAGGGAGCGTGCACTGATTCTTGAGTGGCTTTTTTTTTTTAAGTCTCTCTTATTCATAATGAAATTATAAATTAAAATCCAGACTGCTGTCCAGGCTCTTCCCAGAGAGGCAGGTCTGTTTTTGAAAGTGCTGACAGCTCAGAGACGGCCTGTGATCCCCCCTCCCCCTCACGGGGCGGGGATGAAAGAGGAAGACGGGGTCCTCAGACTGAAAGGCCGATGGAGACCTAAGACGTCTGGTTTTCTGTGAACCGGAGCACAGGGGATAAGCACTGGCGAGAGGGAAAACGAATTTGTGGCCCTGTCAGACCGGAGCTTCTCCGAAGCCCTGCGTCTGCTTCTCAACTGACGAGTGGGATTCCAGGGGCGGGACAGCATCAGCACCAACCTCCAAGGTGCCGTGGAGGAGGCGGGCTTTCCGTCCCTTTAAAAGCAGTGACCAGCCTGGCCGGTGTGTGGCTCAGTGGCTGAGCACTGACCTACGGACCAGGAGGTCACGGTTCAATTCCCCATCGGGGCACATGCCCGGGTTATGGGCTCCATCGCCAGTAGGGCTGTGCAGGAGGCAGCCAATCAGTGATTCTCTCTCATCATTGATGTTTCTAGCTCTCCCTTCCTCTCTGTAATTAATAAAAATTGATTTTAAAATAAATAAATAAAAGCAGTTACCATAAAGTGTGTGTATGATTCAGCTGTGGGCTGACCCTGTGCCCGTGGCTATCTAGAAAATGAGTAAATCAAGCATCCTTTATCTTAGGTCACTGCTGCTTAATGTATTAAATGTTCAGTGTAAGCTAGTGTGGTAATTGTAGTAAAAGTGATGATAAATGTTAAGTGTGCTTATTCCTGAAATACGAGAAGCAAAAAAAACAAAACATTCCTTTTTGTGCCTTCTCATTTTTATTTTATTTTTTGAGTATTTAGCAGTATAATCCATGCATAGCTTCTAGGATTCAGCCCCACAAACAGGAAATGTGAGTGGCTAGTATTGATGCTTCTGAGGGTTAACCAGATTTGGCTGTTGATGTCTTCCCAGCATCAGCTTGGTTTTTAGAAATGGATTTTGTTAATTTGGCTGACAATGAGATTGACAATATAACAGCATGACTACAAAAAGCAGCTTGGTTTTTTGCTCTTAGTTAGAACTGTCATAGCTTCATAGCTTGGATTGGATGGGGGTTTGGGGCCTTAAAGAGATTGTGTGGGAGATTATAGGACCGGAACCCTCGTGGCCCACGGCTGGAGAGTTGCTTTAGGGATGGATGCAGCCCCGTTGCCTGCTGGCTGAGATGCTGGGGCGTGCTTGCGGATTCCTGTCACAGCCTAAGTTGCCGTGAAAGTGTCGAGCACTACAGAAAAATTCTCTTAAGGAAAAGACTGGCTGGGAGGGGGGGGGGGGGGGTTGGCATGGCAACTGTAAACAAGACCCTACCTTTCCCATTTTACAAAGTTCAAACAGGTCTAGGGGCTGGCAGCAGAGTGCCGGAATGGTCTGAATGCCTAAAAGATGAGACGATAGCAAAAGTGCTGCTTAATTAATTAAAGAAGATAAAATCAGAAAACAGGATTGTAGGGTGGTGGTAGGAAAGAGCCGGCCAGGCCTTCATTCTTTAGCCCAGCGGAAGAAGAATATCAGATGGCCGAGATGGGGACCGAGGCAGCCTCGGCGGCCAAGGCCATTGTGCTGGGCTGGGCAGCTCGCCAGCCCCAAGGTGGACCAAGGTGACTAACTGCACAGGCTGAACAAGAGCGCTGCCCGCAAGTCATTCAAAATCGCTCATATTTTGTTTCATTTTAAAACTTATTTTCAATGAGTTTCCATGCAATATCATTTTGTATTAGTTACAAGTATACAGCCTAGCAGTTAGACCCCACACATCATTATTATTACAGTATTAATTTACATCCCCATGACTATTTTGTAACTGCCAACCTGTACTTCCCAATCCCTTCGCCTTTTTCACCCAATCCGCCAACCCCCCTCCCTTCTGGCAACCATCAGGTTGTCTAACCCAGTGGTCGGCGAACTGTGGCTCGCAAGCCACATCCGGCTTGCAGGCTACGCTTTGCCGCTCTGTTGACTAACGAGTTTGCCGACCTCTGGTCTAACCACTATGCTGTACATCTGGAATAATACAAAATAATACTGCATGTAAACTATAATTGAAAAAATTATAATAATGTATAAAAATAAAATATTTTATAATTAAGGAAAAAAAATGTTTTTTGACAAGCACTACCTCCATGAAAGGGACTTGGGAAAAGACCAATAATACAAGTAACTGGACCACAATTTGAGCCACTACCCTACATGGCAGTGTGAGCTGTTTCATCGGCTCCTTTAAGAGAAAGCCCGAGCCCCATGCACATGAAGGAACATAGGCTCTTCCCAGACTGCCAGGCAGTGATGGACTCAGATGACAGTAATCATGGAGGTGAGCGGTCCCACTAGCCACCCCCCTACACACCATGTCTACACATTCAAAAGGTGACCTCATATCAAGCCTTGAGGAGCTTGCAATTCATTAGCAAGAGATAAGGCTAGCACGGGGAAGGGCAATATCTTAGAAAACCTATTAAGCAATAAATAACTAGCTGCAGATGGACACACTGGATTCCAGAGTTTAGCTTAATCCCATTCGGCATTTAGATCCTTGCACAAGAGTTTTGGTGGGTGCAATTCCAAACTGCGGAAGACACAAGCGTTGCCAAATGAATGTGTTGACAATACTTTCCTAAAATGGAAGTGTCATTATTGCTCTTACTGACAAAAAAAAAAAAAAAATGATTGAGGACAACTTAAAGGTCCATTATCCGGGTCTTACATAAACATGATGCAATCCTTTTTGAAAAACTAGAGAATGAAGAAGCTCACTTTGCACGAATGTGGAGAGATCTCTGTATCACATAGTGTCCAAGCAGGAAAGTAAAAACCACTCTATATATTTCAAGCAGGGAATAATTCAAGGTAGGGAACTAGTTAAAAACTGTTGGAAGTTGCTGAAGAACACAGGGGGGTGGGGGGCTCTTACCTAAAGGCTGGGAAGCTGCCCTGTCCTTGCTGGTGCCTGGAGCAAGAGCAGTCACGCCCAGCTGCACGTTCCTGAGCTGCCTGTAGCCAGGAAATGGTTAGTCTCCTCCTCCCACACTGGAACCTACCACCTGGGCCTCCCATTGAAGAATCTGCCATGAAATCGGCTGCATGACTGAGTCCAGGAAGGGGGATGGAGGGAGTCGAGAGAGATTAATTTGGACCTAACAGCCAAGAGAAACAATCAGGTACATCCACCCTTTCACCATTCAGATACAATGATACATTCCATTGTACCCATCCATCAGCATCCTCCTCCCACTAACAATGCAACTATATTCCTCACACAGAGGAATGCAGGCTCACCCTCTCCCCAAAAGCGGGGAACACAGCTTCTGAGGAAGCTGTCTCAGCCATTGTGTTCCACCTCTGGGTGATGTCAAGTCATCTTCTCTCTTTTTATCTTCTAATTCTATTTTCAATTACATTGGGCATACAATATTATTATGTATTAGTTTCAGGTGTACAGCATAGTGGTTAGATAATCATATACTTTTATAGAGTGGTCCCCCCCTTTATTTCCAGTACCCACCTGGCACCATACATAGTTATTACAATATTATTTTCTATAATTCCTCTTCTCTTTTAGTTGCCATTGAACCTTGGATATTCTGTAATCTGAAGGCTAAAATTGTAAAGTTAACCACCAACCACACTCAATATTATACATAAAAAGCAAAGAAGAAAATATGCTCAGCTACTAAAGTTCTTGTTTTCATAACCAGTACTCAAACCTATTTTACCAATAATGAGAACATTTGAACAATAATTGAAAATTAGTTTCTTCCCACGTCCATTCT
The DNA here is from genome assembly GCA_027563665.1 of Antrozous pallidus. Lineage (NCBI taxonomy): Eukaryota > Metazoa > Chordata > Mammalia > Chiroptera > Vespertilionidae > Antrozous > Antrozous pallidus. Next base: position 77,822,819 of record CM050521.1, on the reverse strand, counting down.
ATGATCCATTTGCCTTTAACCAAAGTATCGGTGGTTTGGGGTTCTTTCCCGGGAGAATGACTTAAACCTTTGTTTCTGACTATTTCAATGACTGTTTTCCATAATGAAGCGAGTTCAACATATAAACTTGCTATCAGGTGGTTGGATGGTATCCCTGGGAATGATGCCATATGAGGGAGTGACAGCTGGTTGGTCTCTGCTTTCAGCAGATTAGGTATTCAGCAATGACATACACGGATCAGCCCTGGTGAGGGGAAATCCCTAGTGCTAAGTCCTCTGCATAGCTTCTATCCATGTCATAATGGCTACACTCTGCGTGAGCCTACTGAGCAAGCCTGTGGATGGCTGGGAAGAGGGTTGACTGATATTCACAGAATGGCTCTTCCTTTCCAATCAATTATTGAGACCTTCATCAGTGGGTGCCCTATGGGAAGCAATCACATAGGACAATGCCCATACAAAGTGATCCATCTGCAAACCTATTCTTCAAACTCCCTTGTCACCAATATGCCAGTCAAACCACTACCCAGGAATTTATATAAATCCCCTACCTCTGGCCATCTCTCCATCTAGACAAAGTGGACAACTATTCATTGGTCAGCTTTGAGAGAACTTCCCTTACTACATTCCTGATTTGGGCTGCAATGATTCAGCAATCTATACCTGTGAACTTGGTCCAAATGATAGTTTCCTCTGGTCAACTGTCAATCCCCAAAGGCCATAGGTGTGGGTTGAGGTAGAATTAAAATGCAGCCCATGGAGGGGCTATGGGAGTCGGAGTCACCTGCTCATGACACTTATGTGTATTGAGGACCTCCTCAACCCTACTCTTGCATACACTGTTTATTCTGGATGATGGACTGCTGCTGTATATGTTCAACCTGTATTATGTTGGGGAGCCCAAGGGACTTGGTTGGAAAGTTGTCAGGAGGACATTCAGAGAAAAGGGAAATGAGTGGAAAGCTGCCTGCCCTGTTTATCGGAATTCTGACTTAGGGGAGACTTAGGAGCGTGTTGAAGGCGGCACCCATTTTCCTTGACCTTTCCAAACAAGTCTGTGCACGTGCAGACCCCTGGGTGTTTACTGGAATCCCTATGCCTAATCCCTGGATGCCCTTGCCTAGAGGACAATGTAAATACCTGTGTCCTCCATTACTCACCCTGCTGATTGTATCTAAAATATAAATTCTATCTCAAACTGTTGTTACAATAAAAGACTAATGAGGCAGGCAATGGAGGCTGCCTGGTCCCTTTGGCCAGGCCATCCCTTAGCCCTCTCTTTCACAGTTGAAACTGTATTGGAATAATCTGTTCATCCGTCATTCGGGGGCTGCTGGTCAGCCCCGGCAGCATTAGTCATCTATTTCTGCTTAACAAATTAGCCCCAAACTTAGCAACCAGCATTTGTCACCGCCTGTGCTTTCTGAGAGTCAGGAATCTGGAAACAGCTTAGATGGAAGGATCTGGCTCAGGGTCTCTCACAAGGTTGCAGTCAAGCTGTCAGTCAGTGCTTTACTCACCCCAAGGCTTAAGTAGACATGCTGTAGACCAGTGGTCCTCAAATGGGGACAATTTTTCTCCCCTGAGGATATTTGGCAACGTCTGTAGGGATGTCAGCTGTCACAACTAGCGAGTAGTGCTGCTGCTGGAATCTAGTGGGTAGAAGGCAGGGATGCTGCTAAACAGCCTACAGTTCTTGGGATAGCCTCCCACATCGAATAATTCTTTGTCCCCAGAATGTAAACAGTGCCCAGATAGAGAAACCCTGTGAGCAAGCCTTTTGTTCTGGTCCTCACACAAAACTATCTGCTATGAAGAATACACTCAAAAGAGTCTATGTTAGCCCCCAAATCAAGAGATGGTCAAAAACATGGTAGCTCACTCTCAGTGGGAGGTGAAACCAAATAGAGCCTATTTCTGTTCACTTTCAAGAGGAAATGCCAACATTTTCCCAGACTACTGGACCCCTAGAATCTTCATTGAGGTAGGTGGCCTTTGATTTTTCTTGGGGTTCCTCTCCCACCCTCTGGCATACATATGTCTTATTAGGCATTAGGCCATTTCCTATGCACCATGTCAATAACATAACATACCAGCACCATGTTCTGAGGAATATCAAAATGATCAAGACCTTTTCAGAGAGCAGAAGAGTCAACACAGGCTGAGACTGAGAGAGTGACTGTGTTTAGCGTTCCTTCTAGTTGAAAGAAAACTCCATCTGGCCATCTTTCCTAATTTGGTATTGAGGGGAAAAAGCATCTGCCAGATCAATAGCTGCATACAAAGTGCCTGGAGCTCTGTTTTGTCATCCACTGAAAACACTACATCTGGTCCAATACCTGAATAATTTTACAAGACTCTGCAGTCATTCACCAATAACTGCCTTCCTCTTCTGCACATGCCAAACAGATGAATCAAATGCAGACCTGGTAGAATAACCCTCGAATTCTGCAAGAGTTAGATGGAAATGAGAATCTCTGCAATTCCCCCAGGGCTATGGTATTACTTTCAGTATGTTCTCCCACGGGAAGAGGAGATTCCAGGAAGTTACTGTGTGGCCCTGTCTACCATAATACAGCCACTACGGGTTAGGGAATCAATAGGGGGGTTCTTTTAATTGTTGAGGATGACCTATCACAACTCCATTCAAGAATGGGAAAATCACACACACAGTGTTAGTGGACCCCAGGAGACAGCCAGGAGCCAACTTTGACTTATTACCTGATTTCCACAAATGACACCCTTCCCCCACTCAGGTGGTTTTGAGAGATTAGCAAGGACTCAGAATCAATGTCCATAGATCTCCAAAAGATCTAGACCCCTTTTCCTCTGTGCACAGTCATCCTGGTGACTGGCTGCAGATCTTTTGGAGAAGACTTAGAGATTTATGCAGACCCTTACAGCAATGTTGCAGGGTTCTTTCACCTAAGGTTGGTGGTCTCAAACCTTGGCAGACATTGATTCAGCTGAAGTGCTTGCTAAAATTCAGAGTGTCTGTGCTCCATAGAGCTGAGGGAGAGCCTGAAAATTTGCATTTTCAACAAATTCTCATGTGATACCGCTGCTGCTACTCCCTGGACACAGTTTGAGAATCTGATGTGAGGATTTCCATGTCTTTGAACTGATTCAGATTTGAGACTTGGGTGACAGGCTAGCTATCACCATCCATCGAACAGAGGTTTCTGTTCACTAGACCTAGGGATTTTCAATTACATAAAGCAAGTAATTCTTAGTAGACTGCCCATCGATTTTGGTGCCAGGGCCACCATGAGTCACTGGCCGACATCCAAGATCCCATGTGCTCAAATATTCCGCTTCGTGCTCCAGGAACTCTGCCCATCACCATCACTGCATCTGCCGGGCTCCTGGCTGTGAAGGGCTGCCACTTGGCTCTGCCCCACCAGGAGCCCGTCATCCACTGGAATCAAGAAGTCTATTTTAATGAAGGTGTCTTCTCTTTCATCATGGGTCCCTTCAGAACTCTCGAATAAGAGACTTAGCTTGAAACATCTGCCAGGTCTGGAGGATGCTGACTACAACAATATCAATCAGGAAAGACTTTCCCATGTCTCCCCAAATCCCCATCCTGGAGGGACAGAAATTATGGGTAGCATGACAAGGTAATACGAGTAGACTCCCTGAGTGGGCAAATAGAGAAGAAGCTGATTGCAACCTCACCCCTACTGCAGACTTCTCACCTGCTTAGGAGACTCGAAGGAGGCTTATCTGCAAAGCAATGCTTTGGTTATTATATGCATTTTAATTACTGAAATCACAATGTGTTTTGTGATTAGAGGTCCATCTGTAATAGTTACTGGAGGTCCATCTGTAATAGCTAAGAGTGACCAGAGAACTCAGGTGTCTGCCTGAGTTCCCATCCAGGTGATGGTGAAGAAATTTCCCATGGAGTGGATTCTAAAAAATACTGGGAAATACAAAGCATGTTGCTTTGTCATTGAATTCTAAAACCTGCATGTTCAATGTACATGGCAAATGATGTAGAAACATAATGAGATGGTTACATCTCCATAGAGAAGGTGAAAGGGGGCAGAAATAGAATGTTGGGGAGCCAGCTAGTATTGTAAGAAATATTAATCATGCTCTATGAATCATGACTGTTTTATTCTGATTAAAGAAGGCACATTTACTCTGGCTGGAGCTGGCCTGTAGATGCAGCCCTTTCTCCTTGTTTGGAGTTGTCTATTATCATGGAAAGGTGAACAAAGATTTGTTAGAAAAATCAGAACTGCCAGCCCTTTGAAGATCTCCAGCCCTTTTTTGCACACCTGCACGCCTTTGCAAATCTCCAGCCTGCTTACTAGTTAATTTTGGCACTTCATTTGGCTGTTTCCTCATATAACCCCAACCCTTGCATATCCTTAAGCCCTTTGAAGACCCCTAGCTCTTTTGCATATCTGCAAACTGGCCCCTAGCTCTTTTGCATATCCGGCTAATGGGAGGCTGCAGAGCAGATTTTTATGGCTAACGTGCTGCTATCCCATGCTGCCGGCAATACTGGAATAAATGTTCATATGTGATTCAATCCTGTCTCCGCTTAATTGACTCGAGTAGTGACAGGCAGCACCGACCCATCGTTTGTCCACTTACAAAGGCAGGAGATGAAACAAGGTGATCCCAGACATAGCCCCGGCTTCCCAGGTTCCCAAAGGACCACAGGGACAGGCAGCTATAGACGGTACTATCCTGAGCAATGAGGGTTCTGACCCAGCCTAGAAGCTCACTCATGGGCTCTCATACCCTCCTGGCTTTCCCTCTCAGAAGATTGTTCCAGAAACGTGCCCATGACCCTCAGAAGGTGCAAAACAACCCAGTGTGCTTCTGGGTGTCAGTGAGGCGACCTGGAAAAATGAAAGGTGATTTCACGGGGTATCCTTCAGTAGGCTCAGATGTTAGATCTGGCCAAGGTTCATTCTTTAGTTCCAAGTGTCTTTGAGAGGTAATCATCACTTTTTTCCTAACCTACAACATAAAATAGCCAACAACAACAACAAAAACAAAGCTAAAAGCATTCACATGTGAGGCGTGTCAATGGTATTTTGGAAATCAAATGGGAATACACAGGGAGCTGGAGGAAGGTCCTTACCCACCCTGCCCACAGCGAGAGCCAGTGCTGTGGCTGGGACTTTTGATCTTGAATCCCACTATAGCATATGGCGCTGCTAAGCGTAATCAAAGTGCAAATCTTTATAGAAAATTACAGAGACTCTGAAAAGGGAGTGAAGGCTTCCTTCCTCTAATTTCCTTTCCTGCCAGGTTCCTGGTCTTCATTGAAAAACATTTGGACTTTTGATGAAATCTGTAAGCACTTTGAGGCATTTACACTGTATATAGTCAATTATTGGACTGTCGAGATTATTTCCATTTCTGTGATTGACAGACTGTTTCTGGCCAGGGCAGAGCCATAGTTTCCAACAGCATGGGTATGAAATTGCCTCCCAATACAGGGACATTAGACTCAGCACAGGGACAGAGGTGACAAGGTGGGGGTGAGTGGCTGACACATGTACATCCAGGTTTTGATAATGTCATTAAAAATTTACAGAATGAGTTGCTAATCCTTAAAGTTGAAACTCATCAAAAGAAGTGCCCCCTGCAAATATTTTTAAGCTATTAATTATAAACTGAGATCAAGTTGTGAGGAAAATATTTTTTAAAGAAATTCCTTTCCGATGTATCTGTCAGCCCACTGAAGAGAGTGGAGACAATATTTTTTTATTTTTAAATTTCTTTATTGATTAAGGTGTTACGTATGTTTCCTTATTCACCCAATACCCCCCATCCCTCCCTCATGCCCTCACTCCCCTGTTGTCAGTGTCCATTGGTTAGGCTTATATGCATGCATACAAGTCCTTGGATTGATCTCTCCCCCTTATCCACACCCTCCCTTTCCTTCCCTCTAATGGTCTGATTGATGTTTCTGATCAATGTTTCTCTTTTCCCTGGATCTATTTTTGTTAATCAGTTCATGTTGTTCATTACATCCCATAAATGAGTGAGATGACAACTTCTGAACTAGAAATTAAAAGCAAAACTCATGTTTTGTCTGAATTGGTCATCTTTGCCCTCTTACCAAGGTTCTGTTGGTAAGCTAGAGGAACTCTGAGGCACCTCTGTCCAGAAAAACAGGTCCCTCCCGGGCAAGTTTGCAACTTGGGAAAACTTGGTCCCAGGGAGGCTTTGTGTGTTGTATCTCATGGTTACTGGTGATGGCACCCAAGCCTTGAGCGAATTGTCTATAATAATGCAGTCATTCGGAAAAAGGAGAGAGACATCTAAAGGATCATTCAAAAAATTAAATCCCGTACAGGTGAGTCCACTTTCAGCTGTGGGCATGGCACACCTGGGTTAGTTGTTCATAGCCTCCCCCATCCTGACCGGGCAGTGCCAAACCTGATTGGCCCATGATCTTACTGTACCAGTGTTGAATATTGTGAATGACACCCTGAACTGGCCTCATTAGTTGTACATATAGATGAGTATCAACAGGGGGTTGAGCAAAGTCCAACTATAAACACCTGGGGTCAGGAGCCAACTGTTTAGATTCTGGTCTACACTCGATCATTATAGTGGCAGATCATTCTAGAAGCTAACTAGCTTCTCTAGTTCTTAGCATCTTCTCTTCCAAACTGGAAATCGATTACTTCTCACCCAACTACCTCATGAGACTTATGTTGAGGTTCAGACCAGATAGTAGATAGGAAAGCATTTTTTAAATAAAGCTTTTAATTAATTTCAGAGAAATATATAATCATTATATATCGTCTAGAAAATGCCAAAAAGAGTGTAAATTATTCACGTTCTCACCATGTAAAGACAACTGTTAACATTTTTTAACATTTTCTTCCAGCTTCCTATAAAAACTAACAATTCAACAACAGCTGCTGAGAACAACAAAAATGGGATAAGCCACACTGCTGTCCTCCCGGCTGGGTGGGGATAAATGAATGTTACTACTGTAGCATGAAGAAATCCAAATAAAAGAATAGTGGGAAGTTGTACCATAAAATACAATTACAGGTCTGGCTCCTAAAGATGACAAATATTTTAAAATATTTATTTAGAAAAATAGAGACACTTTGATACCCACAGGATTTCCTTAGGCTACGGACTCAATTCTATTCCAAGGGAAGATGTCATTGTATTACTGCTATAAAATTTCAGTTACACAAAGACAAACTGGATACGGTGACCAGATCTGCCCTATTTCCTAAGCCATTATGCTCCGTCAACAACTGCATTTCCTGTTTTAGCTTGCCAGACGTGCCTGCAATTCACCGTAGTTTTTGTAGATACACCATCTGTTTATACATATTGATTTCAAATAATCAGGCATCTTCGTACTCCTGGAGAAGGATTTTCCTTGGACATAAAATCCAGTGTGCTGGAAGCAGCCACCTTGCCAATGGCTTTAAGCATATAGATGTGGGCTGATTCTTCCACGGAGAGTTTAGTTCTTTATCATTTTCTTTTCAAAAGGTAATTGCTGTTTCAGCAAATGGTACTCATTGTGTCTCTCCAGGATGGCACTATTCTCCTACGTTACCATCTTAGGAACATTCAACTCTCGGCCATGGTCAGCCTGCCCACTCCTTTTCCCATCCTAGCAAAGCGGACAAGGCCTGTCTGAATAAACACTGAGAATCCTCCTTCGGTGACAGTACCTGAGAAAACAGGACCTGGGGAGGTGCTAAGGAAGGACCTTTAGGCCCTATTCTGGAGGTTCCGTATCAGGTTCTCCAGGGGGACGGGAGGGGAGAAGGAAGAGTGGAGGGGGGCTGGGGTCCTGTATTTCTAATAAGTTCTACAGTTTCCTCCTCTGTGAAATGGGGGTAACAATAGTTCCTGCCTCACCAGGTAGCTGTGGGAGTGAGTGAGTTTATGTAGAGCGCTTGGACCTCTGCCGGGCACTCAGCTGTACATGAGTGCCCATTATTATTATTCTTATTCTGACATGAAGGTGGGCAGGTGTTTCGGAAATACTGTCGATTGATATTAAAATTAAGTGTGCATAAATATCGTCTGGGGGTTTCTAGATGCAGGTGCTGGGGCTTTGTCCTGAGATGCTGATTAAGATGAGTAGTAGCTGGGAATCTGCATGCCTGTGTTTCCTTAAGGGCGGAAATGGAGCATCCGCAGATAGACTGCAAAGCAGGGCTTTTCCTTTGCCCATTCCTAATCCCCAAGGCAAAGAAACTTGCCTCTCAGACCAGGGGAAAGACGAAGCCTGTTCAGATAGAGTTGTGGGAACTGTCTGAGAATAGCCAAAGGACCACGGGGACTCTCAGGGGACTCTGTGGCAGCGTCCACACGGCCTGTCTGGGGTCGGCTCACAAGGGGTGAGGAAACAGATGCTGTCTGCAGGCTGCCCTGAGCGAGCTCCAGGAAGCTGCTCCAGCGGGCTTGGCAGGCCTGCCTCTCCCACAGGGGCGGCTTGGCCAGCTCTCTTCTCTCTAACCTGCTCTGCACCAGGCCAGCCTGGGCCAACTCAGGCCAGGTCCGGGGGCCGCTGAAGACCTGGCCTGGAATCCTTCCTGCCTCTCCAGCTGCAGTTCAACGAAAGCCCAGATTGCCTGGGAAGAAAGCAGTGCACATCCCTGGCAAGTCCATGATGCTTCCATGCCCGGGCAAGAATGTCAAGAACCCTGAAACCACACACGTGTGCCATGGAACCAGCCCCAACTTGCTCTTGTTCTGACCTCTGGAACTTGATATTGAAAGGGTGAGCTTCCAAAAGTGAGATGACAAGCCTCTCGCTTCTCTGAGAAACAGCATTCTTTCCTCGATGTCTACTTGTGATTATGCAAATTACACACTTAAAGGTAATTAATCCTTAACTCCTGGAACATGACCCAGGCTGGATCCATCCACAAACACATTACCTAGTTAAGAGGCATTTAAATGGAGACAACTGTGTCCCTGCTTTTACTAAAAAGTGTTGCTTTTTATAGAAAATTAGGTATAGGCTATGTTATAATAAAGTGAAATTAAACATTTTAAAAAATGTTTTCCTTTGGACTCCTGTAATTTTCCCCTGTTCTTTCTAAATACAAGTCCATGTACCTTCTCCCCCTAAAATGCTACGTATGGGCAGGCTGTCTCCAATACTCAAGGAGCCCGGGTGAGAGAAAACCCCTGGCCTGAGACGCCCCCTCTCAGCCCTGACTCCAGCATTACTAGCAGAAATCCCTGCTCATGCCTCCAGATCCTGTTTGTACAGCTGCCCTTTGGCCTTCTCTTGGCCCCCGGGGTAAAGCCCCTCATGACATGACCGGCCCCCAGGAGAACAGATAGGGAAAAGACCTGTGCAAACTTAGACAGTTGAGAATTCTAGGGTCCCCACATTTGGGGGGCTTTGGGTGAGCACGTCCCTTTGGAAGCCCCAAATCCTGGTCTTATGGGGAGAAGCACAACCAGGGAGGATTGCAACACGGCCTCCATAGCACAGGGTTCAGGATGGGGACCCAGGCTGCCCTATTCTAAGAGTGGTGCTGTGTGTGTGTGTGTGTGTGTGTGTGTGTGTATGTGTGTGTGATCTATCCTATCTAATAAAAGACTAATATGCAAATTGACTGTCACTCTAACACACAAGATGGCTGCCTCCATGTGGTCAAAGATCCTGCCCCCATATGGACATAAGATGGCTGCCATGAGATGGCTAGCAGGGGATGGCAGTTGGGAGGGAACAGGCCTGCAAGGGAGAGCAGTTGGGAGCAATCAAGTCTACAGGGGAGAGCAGTTGGGGGTGAGCAGGCCTGCAAGGGAGGGCAGTTAGGGGAAAATAGGCTGGCAGGGGAGCAGTTAGGCATCAATCAGGCTGGCAGGGGAGTGATTAGCAGGTGATCAGGTTGGCAGGCAGAAGTGGTTAGGGGCAATCAGGAAGGCAGGCAGGAGAGCAGTTGGGAGCCAGCAGTCCTGGATTGTGAGAGGGATGTCCGATTGTCCATTTAGGCCCGATCTTAACTGGATTGGGCCTAAACAGGCAGTTAGACATCCCTCAAGGGGTCCCACATTGGAGAGGGTACAAGCTGGACTGAGGACACACACCTCTCCCGCTCACCCCCGTGCCTCTAGTGTGTGTGTGTGTGTGTGTGTGTGTGTGTGTATAATTTCATGCACCGAGCCTCTATTCTCTACAAAATATATATAGTACATTTTAAAGAAATGAATACATGTCCCACCAAACCACTGTCACAGGTTTCAGGGTTCTAGATGGCTAGAACTAGATAGAGAACACTTTCTTTGTCAAGCACCTCGTTTATATAGGTAGAGATACCACTTGAGGTTATGGTACAAGTACTATTAGGTCAACTGCTCGCTGAAATCTTTAAAGGGGACTAGGGAATATTTATTTAGAAGTCATTATATGAGCAAAGGTTGTGTGATGCTGTCAAAAAGCACAAATGTCAAAAAGCATCTCACCCACAAAGATTCAGACAAAGTTTTGACTGTTCCTAAATCACTCTCTTGCACATGCCCCAGGCTTCCCCTCCGGAGAGCCACACTCACCTGCACCTAGGTAACACTCAGCACTTCCTGTCCCAAAGCCTTCCTCCAGCTCTCAGGCCAAGCCTCCCACAGCTCCACCCACAGCCTGACCACCTGCAGCTGCTTCTTGGGTGTCAGCCTCCCCACTAAGCTGATGCTCCCTGGGGTCTGGCACAGGCACTGTGTCTATCAACCACAGCCTTCCCACGGCTCATCCCAGGACTTGGCACAGGCTGACTCCCCACCATATGCCTCTAGCCTGCTCACCAGCAGCAATAAGGATCCCAAACCAATGCAGTTTGGAGTTTTTGCTCTTCACTACCAGGGACTCTAAATACTGCCAGGTTCAAGCAAAATACCACTTTAATTCCTGGAAGAGAGAGATGAAAATAAATCAAACACCTGTGTCGCGTTACAGACATGGAGACCATTGGGGGCACATGTGAATATCATATATATGTACTCTGAGGTGTTTAAATGTCATTCATTTGTAAAGTGGACCTCAGGTTCTATGCCTTTCGAAGGGTAGCATTTTTTTTAAAAAAAAAGTTGGCAGTCACACTTTTTCAGAAAGAATCTTTATATCCACACACACGTTATCATTTTAGATCTCAAAATCTCACTCTTCCCGAAACCAGTTTGGTTCAGTAGATAGAGCATCAGCCTGTGGGCTGAAAGGTCCCAGGTTTGATTCTGGTCAAGGGCCTGTACCTTGGCTGCAGGCACATGCCCAGTAGGGGGTGTGCAGGAGGCAGCTGATCGATGTTTCTCTCTCACTGATGTTTCTGACTTTCTATCCCTCTCTCTTCCTCTCTGTAAAAAAATAAAAAATATATATATATTTTTTAAATCTTATTCTTACCGAAATTGGGTTGAGGGTGCTAGGAACGCCTATCGGAAACTGTACTTACTGCAAAGGCAGCACGCTGTATCTATGCAGCAGATGGATTACTTCAAGGAAATGGAATGTAATGGAAAAGTAATTGTCCTGACATGAATCTGTAGGTCATTTCTACCTGCAACCCAGGACTGCTGGAAGAATATTAGCAAAGACAGCCACAACATTAAAAGATACTCAGTGTCTGCAGGGGTCTGATGCTTTTTAAATCTTACTTAGAAGCATCTAGAAACAATACCCCCCTCCTCCAGAAGGGGTGAGTGATGGTGGCCCTCAGGGGGAACACTGCCTGCTGCCCTCACTCTCTCAGCAAGGTTTCAGTGAAGTCAGAAGAGGCTTTTTCAAAGGGACAGTCTCCTTTCTGCTCCTCTCTCTTCCCCGCTACACCTCTCAGCTCCCACCCTCTTTCCTGCTCTGAATGCTGCAGGTGTGTCCTGGCCTAGGAGCAGATGCTGCCACAGTTCCATCCCAGGAAGTTCCAGCCATTCACTCTGAAAGCCAGCAGCTTCTTCGTATCTTTCCTCTGAAACACGGGAGTGACCTCTGTTGCCGGCAAGAAGGTCCTCCCACCAGCTTCTGAGGCCCAGGTCAGGACAGCGTGTGCCCCACTTCGAGCTTGCTCTCACCCTCTGGGCAGCCATGCCTTCATGAAGGGGATGGGAGTAAAAAAACCAAACTACCTGGGGAACTTCATCTTTCATCTTAACTACAGATACTTGGTCCTCCAAGTTCATCCTCCAGCTCAGTTCATCCTTCAAGTTCACCCTCTAGCCACATGCAGCTGGCGAGCTGTGGTTTGCCGACCATTGCTCTAGCTGAACTCAAAGCAAATCCCAATCAAACTCACTGTGCTCATTCCCTGTGCCCTGATGGGACACTTCACTGCCTACCTTCAGTTCTGCAACACCCCACGCTACCAGTGACCCCTGTCATCTTTGCTTACATTCAGAACTTGTCGCTATCCCTTTCCTAGGAATTGGTAAATGAGGCGATTAATAAATGTCAAACACTGGGGTTATTACAACTTATCTGCATCCCAGCAGCTTTCTCACAGATGGCTTTATATCATCACTGAGCCTTTTCATGCCTTGCCCTGCCCACTAGATTGTCAGCCTCCCGTGAGAGGGAAATCTGCCTCTTTCCTTTAATTGTCTAGAGTTTGCCCTTAAAATTAAGTTCTCTGGACACTTTGGGGTGGAGGGGGGATACGGGCCTTTATTTTTAGCAAGCTAATTTGCATGGACAAATCCTAACTGACAGCTCTTCCTGACCCATTCTCATTCTCAGCGGGGGCTGCCTCCATGGAGCCTGGATAAAAGCTCCCCTCTCTACTGAAAATAAGGGATGAGGCCCCCCCAACTGAGCCAGGCCTGAGGACCAGGACTCTGATCAGTGCAAGCCCAGGCATCAGCAGAGTGGGCACCCCCTCCCCCCCAAGGTAGCAGCTAGTTAGTTACCCAAGGCCCTGAGAGGTATAAATATGGTTATTCGTGCCTGTGAAGGTTATTTTACTAGTATATGCAAAGCCTCCCCTAGGGAGGAAAATTAATGGGACCAAATCGCCAAAATCTGACAGAGACCCTTCCGTGGTGGTGGAGCCAGCTCTGAGCTGTGTCCTAGCTCTAGCCTACAGCAGGCCCTTCAGGTCAGATCCTAAAGGGGGCGGTGCCTCTCCTGGGCTTCCAGCAGCGCGACGTCCCAAACCCCAGACACGAAGCGGTTGGAATGGGTGGACCTAGCCTCTCCTGACAGTGGCCCGCCAGCAGCTCTTGGCAGACAACCTCCTGCTCCCCAAAACTTCTGCAGAACGCTGGCCACTGCGCGCCGCCGGGCGACACCTGGAAGAACAAGTGGCTTCAAAACAAGGAAAACAAGCCGCGCTCCCGCTGCGCAGAAGCCACTGGTGTCCTGGTCTAAAATAAAAAGGTCTCTGTCTGCAAATCCCGTTTGCTCCACCGACCGGTAATCCACTCCCCCGCCCCCAGCCCAGCGCGTCCGCCCGGTACAGCTGTTTTTAATCCCTCCTTTCTCACTTGGCGTCCCCGGGCTCGGGCTGACCAGACTCGGAGCCATTTCTCGTCTCCCCCTCCCCCTGCCAGGGTCTGTCCTTCCTCCGCCGCCGTCTCCTCTTTCCCCGCCCGCATCCCCGGGGGGCAGAGTGTGGGAAGAGCGAATTTCCGCCCCGTTTGCTCGCCGCTCGCCGACTTGGGTCCCTTCCGGACGCAGCCTGCGCACCCCGGCTCCTCCCCCCCGGCTGCTCACGGAGGCCGCGCTCCGGGGTCCGGGACCCCCGAGAGGAGGAGGCGCGGGCTGCGGGGGCCGAGCCGCCAAGCCGCGCCCCGGCAGCTCTTGGAAGGACTCCCGCCCGCCTGCAGCTGGGGAATCCACTCGGCGGGGAGAATCCGTGCCAGGGAATCCAGTTCTCCGGACTCGGGCTGCAAACAAAAAGCTCAGTTCTTGTTCTCTTCCCCGCTGCGTCCCACTGCGCGCACCCGGAGCGTGTGCGGAGATGCAACAAGTAGCACCCGCGCCCCGCAGGGCGCCCTGACTGGGCTGGACGAAGCAAAGCCTGCAGGGACCGGGCCAGACACCGGACAAAGGGCGGAGGAGGAGGCTGGCCCGCGCAGCGGAGTCCCCGAAAGAGGCCATTGGGTGACTCCGGCCAGGCCAAGGGGAATGCGGAGGAGACACGGAGCCGGCGGGCCAAGACGACGATCCGGCCGCTGCACGCAGGGCGGGCGGCAATGGAGGCTGCCCGCGCCGCGCGCTTCCTGCTCGTGGTGTGCGGCTGCCTGGCGCTCCCGCCGCGGGCCCGAACCGTGTGCCCGGAGCGCTGCGACTGCCAGCACCCCCAGCACCTCCTGTGCACCAACAGGGGGCTCCGCGCCGTGCCCAAGACCGGCTCGCTGCCCAGCCCGCAGGACGTGCTCACCTACAGCCTAGGCGGCAACTTCATCACCAACATCACGGCCTTCGACTTCCACCGCCTGGGCCAGCTCCGACGGCTGGACCTGCAGTACAACCAGATCCGCTCTTTGCACCCCAAGACGTTCGATAAACTCTCGCGCCTGGAGGAGCTCTACCTGGGGAACAACCTCCTGCAGGCGCTCGCCCCGGGCACGCTGGCCCCGCTGCGCAAACTGCGCATCCTCTACGCCAACGGCAACGAGATCGACCGCCTGAGTCGAGGCTCCTTCGAGGGTCTGGAGAGCCTGGTCAAGCTGCGCCTGGACGGGAACGCCCTGGGGGCGCTGCCGGACGCGGTCTTCTCCCCTCTGGGCAACCTGCTTTACCTGCATCTGGAGTCCAACCGGATCCGCGTTCTGGGCAAGCACGCCTTCGCCCAGCTGGGCAAGCTGCGCTTCCTCAACCTCTCCGCCAACGAGCTGCAGCCCTCGCTGCGCCACGCGGCCACCTTCGCCCCGCTGCGCTCCCTCGCCACCCTCATCCTCTCGGCCAACAGCCTGCAGCACCTGGGGCCCCGCGTCTTCCAGCACCTGCCCCGCCTCGGCCTGCTCTCCCTGCGGGGCAACCAGCTCGCCAACCTCGCCCCGGAGGCCTTTTGGGGGCTGGAGGCCCTCCGGGAGCTGCGCCTGGAGAGCAATCGGCTGAGCCAGCTGCCCGCGGCGCTGCTGGAACCTCTGCGCAGCCTGGAGGCGCTGGACCTGAGCGGCAACGAGCTGTCCGCCCTGCACCCCACCGCCTTTGCCCACCTGGGCCGGCTGCGCGAACTCAGCCTGCGCGACAACGCGCTCAGCGCCCTCTCGGGGGACATCTTCGCCGCCAGCCCGGCCCTCTACCGGCTGGACCTGGACGGCAACGGCTGGACCTGCGACTGCCGGCTGCGGGGCCTGAAGCGCTGGATGGGCACCTGGCACTCGCAAGGCCGGCTTCTCACCGTCTTCGTGCAGTGCCGCCACCCCCCGGCCCTGCGGGGCAAGTACCTGGATTACCTAGACGACCAGCAGCTGCACAACGGGACTTGCGCGGATCCCTCTCCTTCGGTTTCTCCGACCGGCCTTGCCAAGCGGCGGCCCTTCCCCACTGCCACGAGGGGGGAGACGGCGCCCCCTGCCGGCGGCCTCGCGGAGGAGCTGCCGCCACAACCGCAGCTGCAGCCACAGCCGCGGGAGCGATTACCGCCCGGGGCGCCCCGGGATGGGGAGCTCTCGGGCAATCGCAGCGCCCCGAGGCTGAGCCCACGGGGTCCAGGCCTCCAGCAGCCGGGCCCCTCTGCCGCCGCCGTGGCGGGCCCGGCGCTGCCACACCCCGGGGACCTCCAGGAGAAGCCCAAGAGGGGACGTCCGTCGCAGGCCGACCCGGCCCCCGCGGAGCCCACCCTGGTCGCCACGGCAGCCTCCGCGCCGCCGCCCGCCCGCGACCTCTGGCAGCGCGCCGCGCAGCAGCGCCTCCTCCCGCAGCCGCAGGAGAGCGCCGCCCGGTCCGACGGCGGGGCCGGCCTGCCGCCGCTGGTGTCCGACCCGTGCGACTTCAACAAGCTGGTCCTGTGCAACCTGACGGTGGAGGCGGTGGGGGCCGACAGCGCCTCGGTGCGCTGGGCCGTACGGGAGCACCGCAGCCCCCGGCCGCTGGGGGGCGCGCGCTTCCGCCTGCTGTTCGACCGCTTCGGCCAGCAGCCCCGGTTCCACCGCTTCGTCTACCTGCCCGAGCGCAGCGACTCGGCCACGCTGCGCGAGCTGCGCGGGGACACCCCCTACCTGGTGTGCGTGGAGGGCGTGCTGGGCGGCCGGGTGTGCCCGGTGGCCCCCCGGGACCACTGCGCCGGGCTGGTCACCCTGCCGGAGCCCGGGAGCCGGAGCGGCGTGGACTACCAGCTGCTGACCTTGGCCCTGCTGGCCGTCAACGTGCTGCTCGTGCTCCTGGCCTTGGCGGCCTGGGGGTCCCGCTGGCTGCGCAGGAAGCTGCGGGCCAGGAGGAAAGGAGGGGCCCCGGTCCACGTTCGCCACATGTACTCCACCCGCAGGCCCCTGCGCTCCATGGGCACCGGCGTGTCCGCCGACTTCTCGGGGTTCCAGTCGCACCGGCCGCGCACCGCCGTGTGCGCGCTCAGCGAGGCGGACCTCATCGAGTTCCCCTGCGACCGCTTCGTGGACAGCGCGGGCGGCGGCGGCAGCCTGCGGCGGGAGGACCACCTCCTGCAGCGATTTGCAGACTAGATCGGGGCCTCGGGCTGGGGTCGCCATCTCGCTGGCCTTGAGGAGCCTTCTCAGTGCGGGGCCCTTCAACCCATCTCAGGGGAAGATCTCATTCCATCAGACTGTCTGCTTTTGTGCATTTGGCCGGAGAGGCCGGAGAGGCCGACTGGGCCCTGCCCCCTAATTCCCAATATTCCTGAAAGAGATGGATGGTCCTTGGTGGTCAAGACCAAGAGTAGGGGACGCATGGATGGTGGGGGACAGGGGGAGGGCCTTCTTCACACGGAGACTTGGGCGCAGCGATGAGATGGGTTTTGGTGGCATGGAGATGCAATAGCCTCGCCCCCTTGGGGATAGGAAAGGGGGTTTGTGCCCCCAGCATGGCCAGAAAGCGCTTTGGAGACATACTTTTTTTACTTGTTTGGTGTCCAGAAGAGGTGTCTGGTGTTCTATTTAGGGGGAAAGGAACTTATTACCATTACAAAGGAGGCTTGGTTTGGAGGTTTGGGCCAAGAAGGATGATGTCAGCAGGTGGTAAAGTTTAACACACCAAGTGGGGGGGGCGGGAGGACTCTTTTATGGTGGATAACTTGACGTTTAAATAATTAGAGACGCTTTTTCTTTTTCAACAATGTGAAGAGCTCTGACATTTAACAAAAACTGACAAACTCAAGGACTATTTTAGATGAGCCAGGTGGTTCAACAGTTTTCTTTTTAACCTGAACATCGCAAGAAGGTTCGCTGACCTTGGGGTTAACTGAGATGACACACTTTCTCTGGAGAAGGCTGCATCCAAGACTTCTCCATCAGGGTTGCTCCTGTGGCTTTTAAAAAATTTTTTTTTAAACCCATAGATGGACAAGGAAATCTCAATGTCAGATTTAATCAAAGAATGTAATGCGTATGTAGCTGGTGACCCTGTAGGGAATGCCAGTTTGCTGACCACATCTCTGACAGTGTGTGTGGGTCAGGGAAAATGCCTCGTGCTACTTCTCATGTTTTTATCAGTGACATGCCATTGATTGTGTCCTCCTGGTTCTGAGTTGCACAGTTAAGTGTTAAAGGACATTTCCTAATAGGGGAGCAAAAGGCGATTGTCAGTTGATAGTGTATGTTTGATCACATTAACGTCTTACTCTAGAGGAGATAGTAGAAGGGAAGAAATTATTGGGAAAATGTGAAAAAATGGACATCAGTGGTTGTTTTCCTACAAGAAACCAGAAGATTATTGCAAGTACTTAAACCTCACTGTGAAATAATTCTGTCTTTTTGCAAGTTAGTCTCTCCATGACCCTATGTTTTACTGTGTTATTAAATCTTATCTTGTAGTTGATAATTGCAGTATTTTCCATGCTTTTGTGTTAAACATAAGGTTTATTTGCTCTGTTGTTTTCAACTATTTGGCTACTCTCGTTCCCTGATATTTATGAAGTACATGTTCATCACTACACGTAGTGCCCTGGTTCACATGAGTGATTGTGTGTGTGGTCTACCCGTGTCCTCAACTGAGAAGGTGCGCCTGGCTCCATTCGCTGTGATTATGATTCATGGGCAGTGGGGGGTTGTGGAGGCCACGGCATTGGTGCTAAAGCTAACAGTGCATTTTCTGTTGCGGGCCGTAAGCCCCCGAGGGTCCTGATGACTCAGGAAATCGATCCCAGTCCCAGGGGTCCTTCACCCCCCCTCCCCCTTTTATGTGTGGCCTCCACCGAGCCAGGCCTGCCCTTGTCCCCACAGCTGAGCGGAGACCCAGGGATCTAAATGAACTGATCTTTGTTTATGTTCAGATGAATCAATGTCCAGACCACTTAAAGTCCAGCTGCTTTCCTGACAGTCTTATCTGTGGGGCCAAACTTAATAAGCCACAGGAAATGGACTGTCTTTCTGAGTTTGCTGCCGACTCTGAGCTTGCCGGCATCCAGGAGAGGTGCAGTTGTTGGCTCTTACTGGCGACCTCTGGGCTATCCTGCACCTTTCCTGCTCCCACCTGTTTTCATTCATCCGGCAGTTGCATCTCTTAGCTGGTCCTTTGGCACAGCCATGTAGTGCCGATTCCCATGGGAAGTCTGACAAGGGCCTCTTGTTTTCCCACGACCCACCCTGTGAACAACATCACAATGTGCTTCATGCCTGACCTACGTAAAAACAGTTTCACTGGAAGGTCTTTCCGTGGGAAAGGAATAAATGCTACCCATTGTTATGTTCAGTTATGTCAATGAAACCACCTGCCCACGGATACACTGCATTTTTCTATGGCAGTTTTCATCATTGAAAACTCTCCTCTTTCAATGTTCTTTATTATGTTTTATTATTATTATTATTCCCATTTTCACAGTAGAGTATGGATGTTTATTTTTACAAAATGGTTGTGTGACTTGATGACCCAAGAAAGGATAAGATGGCTCGAAGCGCAGGTGGCCAGCCATGGTCTGAAGATGCTATTAAGATCCAGTGACAGCGAGATGATTGGGGCTCAGCAGGCCCCAGCGGTTAAAAGGGACCTGAATTAAAAGCCAAACCCTTTGACTCTCATGGTCAGTAATAAGAAAAGAATTCTTTTGAACTGAAGGTCATTTTTGCCATTACAAAGTTTATGAAAAGAGAAAATCTGTGGAGGAAAAAGTATCAATGTTGTATGTGGTAGGAAGTGTTCAATGAGGGGTCCCTGGAAGCAGTCTGGAATTCGGGGGGACCCTCAGCATCCCCAGTAAGATGATTGCTTCCACGAGGCTGGTCATTTTTTGGTGCTGCCAGGGAATAATTAGAATGTGATCAGAACACTGTCATTCATTCGCCATGCACTGGGTTTTCACCACAAGTACAGCAATAGGGGCAGCGACACTATTTTAAGAAACCATTCAAATAGACACAGGATGGCCTGGTACTTGTAGTTAACCCCTACCGTGCCTACTTCTGAGACTTGGAGATGAGTGACAGACAAAGAAGTAGTCTAATGCCAGAAGTGTATCCAAAATTCCTGACCCAGAATCAAACCGAATCCTACCCAGTCTCATAACTTCGCCATCTAGGAGAATTATCGCATCCTTCAGGCTCAGAAGAATGTTTAAGGAAGGGATGAAAGGATCTGAGTCCTCTGGGCTTGAACTCATTAATTCATTAATCTTGTGCCTCAGCTTCCGCACCAGTTAAAACAGGAGGCCAAAGAGTCTTGACTGCCCCGGGCTAAGGTGAAAAGTCGGAGTACACGGTGTTTGCCAGCACCGGGTACTCCTCGGGTGTGTTGTTAGTGGCAGGATTCTCCTGTGCCCAGTGCAACAGGTGGCACGATACACTGTGGAAATTTCATGGACAGAACATTTGTGCTCAAGCCCCAACCCATCAGAGGATTCAGACCATGAGGCCACCACAGCCCTTCCTCTCTTGTCCTGGTTGGTTGGGTCTCTCCGAAAACTGAGTGTGAAAGGATGGCTCTCCACATACTTTCTCATTACGTAACAAATGTGAACTCACTAGTATCTGACCGAACGTTTCACTGTTTATGAAACTCACGGTATACACTAATCCACCCTTTACCTGGAAAGAAGGCCTGGGTACATGGTCTTGCTTCTGTAGCCCCCATCCTACTTCCATTAACTTAGTGAGAGTGTCTCCAAGTCTGCTTTCACTCCTAGTTTACTTAAAGGGATACTTTGCACGAACAATTCTTTTATCCCCCAGGGATTTTAAGCCACTGCATCTTTCTCCATCAGGTGACAAACAGTATACTTTTCTTTTTACTTGGGAGACAGGTATTTGGAGATACCGTACATTAATGACTGAAATAGGGGGAAGCATAGCTTCTAATGTCTGGCTGCTTTCTTGGGACAAAGTACTTAAATGCCCCGTTGCATCTGTGGGACAGATTTTAAGCTGCAGGTGGTGTGATTCTTCATCAACACGAGCTTTGTAATCTGGCTGTGAGCCGGCGTCAGAAGCTGGGTGGGAATAGATTGGCGTGCACGTGCAGGAGGTAACCAATCGATGTGTTCCTGTCACGTCGATGTTTCTGTCTCTCCCCCTCCTTTCCAGTCTCTCTAAAAATCAATGGAAAAATATCCTTGGGTGAGGGTTAACAACAACAACAAAAGAGAAGAGCAACCTAAGTAGAATTAAGCACAAACAAAAACAATGTGTGTGTGTGTGTGTGTGTGTGTGTGTGTGTGTGTTTCTTACATAGTAAGCCTTGAAATCAGATCATATGAATCATCCAAATTTTCTTTCTCAAAGACGATTTTAACTTTTTCACTTTTTTCCCCACATATATTTTAAAGTACGCTAATTATTGCTCCCAAAATTGCCTGGTGGGATTTTTGATTTGTATTGCATTAACTCTATAGACCAATTGGGAGTGTTCAGGTGTATTGGCAAACCCAGTATAGCTCATTGTCACAGAGAAAATGTTAACTGACAATATGGAACATCTTATGAAGGGAGAGGCTACATTTGAGATTCTTATCTTGGTTTTATACAGGTAGTATTCTGTGTAGGTAAGACTTGAGGTATGTATTACATAGAGTGAATATGGCCTTTATTTAATGTAACAGACTCTTATAAGCATGTGTTTTGTGTCAGGCACTATTTTAAGAGTTTTCCCTACATTAATGTATGCATTCCTCACAATAACCCTCTGAGGAGGTATGTTACTATCCTCACATCAGAGATAAGGAAACTGAGGCACAGAGCTGGGAGGTGGTGGAGGGTGAGTTTGAAACCAGGCTGGCTGGGTCCTGACACTTGCCACCTTGTGAGTAACAACTGGTAAATACCAGGGAATTGTCCTTACGATTCATCATGCACATTGCCCTCCCCACACCCTCCCCAATACTGCACTTTACAAACCACCTCCAAGTAGTTTGGCCTTCATTTTCTGCCTGTTTTTCTTAAGCTGTGCCAGGGCAGTAACCAGGGATACATCATTCATCCTTAAATATTTAATGAGAACATGTCGTCCATCTCATGGCCATGAACACCTTCTCTCTGTCCTAACGTGGGTGGGTCAGTGTGGCATGCTTCGGGGTTAGTCCTTCCCACCGGTCTGGGAGCTCCCTGGGGACAGCAATCCCCTCTCGTATTTTTCTTTGTGCTCACAGGGCTCAGCTGGCTTAGAGTTCCTGCTACTGCTTGTTGATGAGTGCTACAAGGCAGCTGCCCACCCTCTTTCCACTGAGACACACTTGCCAGACATGTTGGCAGAAGTGATACACACTTGTCTGTTGAGCCAGATCATTTAATAGCAGTACTTCCACCTAAATGACTTTTATATAGCAACTAAGGTCTGGTGCATGAAATTTGTGCATGGGTAGGGTCCGTAGGCATGGCTGGCGATCAGGGCCAATCTGTGGGGTGATCAGCAGAGCAATTGGGAGGGGGACCACTGGCACTTGTCTTGGCTGGCTTGGGGCCTGCAGGCTGGGGGCATCTCCTGCATTAAGCATCTGCCCCTTGGGTGCACATCATAGCAACCAGTTGTTCCATCTGTCATTCCACTGTTCCATCTATTGGGCTTTTATTATATAGGACTAGAGGCCTGGTGCATGAAAATCATGCACTCTGTTGGGCACGTCTCTCAGCCTGGTCTGCACTCTTTTGCAGTCTGGGGGCCCTCGGGGGATGTCCAACTGATGGCTTAAGCCCGCTCCCTTAGCGCTGCTGCAGAGGCAGGAGAGGCTCCCACCACAGTTGCTGTTCTTGCCAGCTGTGAGCCCAGCTTCTGGCTGAGTGGTGCTCCCCTATGGAAGCACACTGACCACCAGGGGGCAGCTATTGCATTGGGCGTCAGTCCACGTCATAATGACTGGTTGTTTTGCAGTTCGATTGATTTGCATATTAGGGTTTATTATATAGGGTGTTTGAAAACACATGGGATGCTGTAAAATGGAATATTTGGGGGTACAATATAATTCTACTTTTTCTGTCTTGAATACAGGAATACAGTTCTCAAAAAGTGAACATTTGGGAAATTTAGCACGCACACATTTCCCCTTTGGGTACTATTTGTAGATTTCATATTGCTTAGAAAAATCATGGATTATGTCTTATTTATGTTGGTATGTCTATCATCTGGCATAGTGCATTTCACATAGCAGATTCTCAGTAAATGTTAACAGAATTAAAATAAGAGCCATGCAGGCTGCTGCAGAGAAGCTCTCCAAGGAGAACAAGTCGCTGAAAAGCAAACGTGATCGCCCCGTGGAAGTCCAAGCTGGAGACTGCCATGGCCTCCCACCAGCAGGCCATGGAGGAGCTGAAGGCTTCCTTCAGCAAGGGGGTGGGGACCCAGGCGGCCAAGGTAGAGACAATGCGACTAGATGACCAGCACGAAATAGAAAGCTTGCAGACTCTGATCGGTCTGCTCACACTCAGGAGATAGAAGCCATCAGGGCAAAGCTGATGGAGGTCATTAAGGAGAAAGAACAGTCTGGAAGCCATCCAGTCGAAACTGGACAAGGCCGAAGACCAGCATCTGGTAGAAATGGAAGACACCCTGAGCAAACTGCAGGAAGCCGAGCTAAAGGTAAAGAAAGGAGCTAGAGGCACAGCTCACGGCGGCCAAGGAGAAGCTGCTGGGTCTGGGTACCAATTCCGAAGGTAAATTGGAGATCGAGAAACTTAGCAGTCTGAGGCAGCTGAGCAATAGATTAAACATTTAGAGGTTGAGAAGGATGCTGCAAGTGACAAGGTTTGTATTGACATCCTTCATCTTTTTCTTTTCCATTTGCTTTACTTATTTCTTCATTGTATGGTTTTGTTGCATGTGTTTTGTTTGTTTTTGTGTTGAAATTGACTCATCTTCCAAATTCTTAAGACAAATTGCTTGGCGTTAACCAGTTTCCCTGTTTGAATGTAGTATGTTTGGGTCATCTTGAGTATGGTTTCATCTGAGGAAATTGGAGAAAATAATGGCTCAGTTCCGTGAATTTGTCCTGGTTTCCAGGGTGTTCCTTTACCTCCATGCTTTTCTGTGATCCTCCCATTCAAGCTTAGTTTCAGTCTAGAATCTCTTTTTAAAATAGAGAACACCCTCATTTGAAAAAAGAAGAAAAAAGGGAGTTACAGTAAGAGCAATTTTTCATCGAGGATATTTCACCAAAGGCTACGTTTTTGTTTTCTAGGACACAGAAGAAAATTGTTGCATACACACTGATGATTTTATTTCCACCTCCCCGTTCTTTAGTAAATTCTTCTTCCCCCACAAAATCACAACTGAGACTTTTTCAAAAATTCAAGGCATAATAATAATTCACAGATTTCTTTCTGCAGCAGAAAGACACAACACACAAGTGTTTTTGTGAGATAAGGGACATTTCAGCGACGCTGGGAGGCCTGTGGAAGCGTAGGCGGCTAGTCCGCCGGGTGAATCACTATCTGCAGGTGCCAGAGGGAGCTGTCTCCATGGCTGATGGAGCTCTGACCTTGGCCATCTATCATCATTACCACAGGGGACAGAAGCCGATATCTCTATTCTTGTGAATAGGCATCTATAAAAAGAGGCACAGTGCTGTGGGAAAGAGTGTGTGTGTGTGTGTGTGTGTGTGTGTGTGAGAGAGAGAGAGAGAGAGAGAGAGAGAGAGAGAGAATGTTTGGTTTCTTACATTTTCTTTCCTCTCTTCTGTTTGTTCTGTCCTAGTCTCCTATCTGCAAGCTTAGCTTCACAGAAGCCACTCCAGGCTGTGAGACTGCAGGGGCATAGTTTTTCCTAATAAGGGAACAGAATTTGGCCACAGAACATGGACAATCTACGTTAGCATCTCTGGGGCTGTGATGGCCATCTGATTAGGGAGGCCTGAGATGAGAGGGGTGTGACCATGGAGGGTGCTGCCCCTCCCGCAGGCCTGACCCACCCGGTGCTAGCTGCTTCCTGGCCTGGAATTTCCAGGCCAACTCTGGGACCAAGCTCCCAGATGGGACCAGCCTGCTGAGGGACAGGCAGAGGGAGCTAAGGTTATGGGTGAGAGAGGCTTTATTTAGAAAAACGCGTTTGCCATTTGTTTTACTTTGCTGGGGCTGTTGTAGCAAAGTACCGTGAACTGGGTGACTTAAACAACAAAAATGTATTGTCTCACCCCCCCCCCCCCCCCCCCCCCCATCATGCCTCAGTGGTGGGGCATCGACTTATGAACGAAAAGATCACGGTTCAATTCCTGGCTGGGGTTGTGGGCTCCATCCCAAGTGTACAGCTGATCAATGATTCGCCGCCCCCCCCTCTGAAATCAAAAATATATTTCAGAAGAAAAAAGAATGTATTGTCTCACAGTCCTGGAAGCTAGAAGTCCAGGACTGAGGAATCAGCAGGGTTGGTCCCCTCTGGGCTGTGAGGGGGTTCAGCTCCAAGCCTCTATCCTTACTGCTGGGGTTTGTTGGCAATCTTGGGGTGATCTTTGGCTTGTAGAAGCCTCAGCTCCATCGCTGCCTCCACCATTGCATGATGGTCTGCCTGTGTGCCTGTGTGCCCTTTTTATAAGGACCAGCCCTGGAGGGTAGGGGTTCACTTCACTTCCATAAGGCCTCCTCTTAATGGGAGGCACGTCTCGAGAGCCCTATTTCCAAATAATGGCACCTTCTAAGGCACTGGGGTTAGGACTCCGACATATGAAATTTGGGGAGTTAGGACTTCAACATCTGAATTGGGGGAGGCACAATTCAGCTCAGAACAGAATTCAATCTGTCCATGGTTGACTCGATGGGAGAATTTTCCCCATTAATGGAAGGTGACAGGGAGGGATGTGCAAACAGCAGCGGAAATGGTGGTGATCTTGATTTTTCTCTAACAAGGAACAAAGACGTGGGGCAGTGAAGGGGGACCCCTTCATTGTTTGTCAGGACAGTTATCTTCTTAAGGACACTAGCAGGATCCGAGCTGATACGTGATCTGTGGGTCAGAGAGGACACAAGTCCCCAAAGCTTTCTCCAACTCCCAGCGGTAGTGAAGTCCAGCTGTCCAGGAAAATTACCCAAAGGCCTCGGCCTTCAGGGGTATGGGGGTGCTCACCTGAGGGACTTTCCCCCTTTCCTATGTTCCCCAATCTGGTGGGAACTATTTGGAGGGAGCAGGCTCCTTGAAGGAGTCTGGCTGTCTCAGCTGCTTATCTTTCTAATAGCACAGTGTTTTCCAAAATAAATGACCTACTAAAAGAAAAAGTAATAAATCACCGACTTCCTTGTTAAAGGCCCCAGTGGAATAAAAGTCAGCCAGGATGGGTGCTGTACGAGGCACGTGTATGCATCACCCCAGTCTTCGAAGGTGCCGATACTGGCCTTATTCCCATTTTCCAGATGAAAAGAGTTCATCACCTTGCTCAGGGGCTCATGGGCGTCAAGCACCAGTTTCTACATGCGTCATATTCTTTTCACTCCGCTCACTCTGCCCTAAGCGTTGCGTAAATCCAGGAAGAATGTGGATTTCTTTTTTTAAAAAAAATCTTAAATATCTCACTGAGATAAGAAGATAGAGCTTCTGGTGGAAAAGGAGGAGGCTGGGTTTGGGGGGCTCTGCATGTCCATGGAGCCCTAACACACATCTCAAATCGCCACTTGCTTTCTTTCTTTTTCTTTCCTCTCTTTTTTTTTTTTTTTTTACAGAGAGGAAGGGAGAGGGATAGAAAATCAGAAATATCGATGAGAGAGAAACATGGATCAGCTGCCTCCTGCACACCTCCTACTAGGGATGTGCCCGCAGCCAAGGTACATGCCCTTGACCAGAATCGAACCTGGGACCCTTCAGTCCAAAGGCTGATGCTCTATCCACTGAGCCAAACCGGCCAGGGCTCAAATGGCCACTTTCATTTTCCTGTTTTGGTTGTAAAAAAAGAGGATGCCGAGTGTCCATCTGCTTTTTTTTCCTGAAGATGGAATCTCAACATCTCCACCTGGAATTTCCTGGTTCCCTACCAACTAGGTGGATCCCTCTCTCAGAGGCTCCTCTATTTCTGACAGCGATGGGGTTCGAGTCGGGGGTTATTTGCAGAGAGAACTTTTGGGAGCCTCACACTTTCTTTTGTTTTCAGCGCCCCCGAGCTCCTCCGGCTGGGGAGGGTGTGCAGAGCTGCAGCCTGGTCAGAGCTCAGCTGCTGCAGCCAGTCAGCCTGGCCAGGGATGGTGACCTCTTCCTTTCGTGGAGGAAAGGAGCCACATGCTGACCTGACCAGCTCAGGGGAGGCCTGCGTGGCGGTCTTGCAAACTCAGAGAGCTACAATAACCACAAAGGATGGTTTGAAAATCAAACAAACAGGCTATAGTGGGTAGTCATGTCCTAGGCCTGTATTTTCCCTGACAAAGATCAACTTAGATCTTTACTGAGCCATTTGCCTTTTTGCCTCTAAGGTAACATTATCTGTGAGGTGTCTGGGTAACTTGTAACTTCCCTTTTTCTGGAGCCTCTGGGGCAAAACCAAATGTGGTGGGCACCAGGACAGATGCCACCAATTCCTTCATTATATTAATTGTTCCTGCATTCACCTAAGTATGTGTCCATCATTTTACTTTTCACCCAATCCTAGGTGTTTCCCACAGTTTTTGCTTTATCCCACCCCCTTAATCCATCACCGATGAATTTCATGTAACCCACCTATGTCCCTCCTTTGATTTTGATGTATAAATACAGATGTAACCCGCCATTCTCTGGAGCATTATCTCAATTCATTGAGGTTCTGCTTCCCTGCACGTGTCCACAGGGTGGCTCAGATAAACTCACTAACGTTCTTTACAGGTGTCAATGGTTTTTCGTTAACACTTTGCTGAGAGGCACCGCCCTGGGCCCACCTCCTACAGGCCAGCACCCGGCTGTGACCGATTCCCTTAGAAGACTCCTGCTTGTTGTGCTTACGGTAATGCCGCCAGCAAAATTCAATCACTGTGTCCCAGAGGCCCTCAGCCAGTGACAACAAATTAGGGAACAAGAGCATTGGAGTATCTGAACCGAAATTATAACCGGGCTATTGAAAAACGAACAAAAATCCTAAGCATTCGTCTAATAACAGATGGCGCAGGATCCCCCACCAACAATTAGTTCATCAACTCACCCTTTGTTCTTGTCAGAAAAGAAAATGCCTCAGACTCAGCCAAGAACGTTTTATCTTAATGACTTGGTATTGTTGTGTCTCCCCCGCCCTGGCCCAGCACACCTGGCTTAGGGGTGTGGGGGAGGGATTGAGGGAGGAAGCAGCCCCAGGGGAAGGGCCTCCCTAGGCCCCTGCACTAATCCCCCCTGGGCTCACAGACGCTCTGGGCCCTTGGCCTTGGGTTTCAGGTTGCCTTCCAGGGCTGAGGTTTGAATGGAGGTTGTAACCTCAGAAGGTCCAGCTAGCACTTAACCGCTGACCTGCACCCAGAACGTCAAGGCTTGCATTGTCTCACTAATTTGAACCAGCTTTCCTGCTATCAGATCCTTTTCAGCTCCTAACCCTTCCACCCTCCTTGCTTCCCCTCTGAAGGCAGTCTTCAGACTCTCTGGGGGCGCCTTCTGCAGAGGGCTCCTCCTGGGGAAGGTGGCTTCGCCCCCCCGCCAGGCCACTGGTGGGTGGGACTCATGAGTTCCTGGACATTTCTTTTCTCCTATGAAGGGGGAAAGCACATCCAAGGCAGAGGCTGGAGAGCATCAGAGAGCGGCCAGGCCTGGATGCCAAGCTGCCTGGCGGAGCCTCTGTCTTACAGGAGAGAGGTGGCCCTGGGTGTGCTCTCCCCACAAGATCCTCTCACTGCCCCAAAGGCCAACGCCCTTCCTTGCTCACACCCTCCAGGTTTGGGGGGCCCCCATGCCTCCTCTGCTTCCCTCTCCCTCCCACCCCCGGAAGCTCCCGCCCCTCCTGGGTTGGAGGGATGCTCGTTTGCCCCCGTTGCTGAGCAGCGTGGTGCCCACTGTCCGTGCTTGCTGTCCACCCTCGGCCCGGCCCGTTCAGACCTTGGGGGTTAACCCTGTGGCACGTGCACTTGGGGTGAAGTTAAGAGAATCAGGGAGTGGATCCCGCGCTGAGAGAGAGAAGGGGAAACGCCTAACCCCTGACGTGGCTGCGCAGCTCTGAGCTCATATGCTCCTCCCAGCACCCCTGGGAGGTGGTTGCCACGATCGCTCCCATGGTCCAGAGGAGCTAAGGGACCTGTCTGAGGTCCCACAGCCGGGAAGGGGTGGAAGCCAGGGCCCCCAACAAAGGGCCTGGGGGGACAGAGTTGGTGCTGCTCACCACAGCCTGGCCACTGTCTGCTGAGGGCCCAGGAGCCCCAGCGTGGTGAGGGGGCAGCTGGTGACACCTTTGCCGGGGACAGGGAAGGCGCTGGAGGCCAGGCACCTGGGGGTGCAGATGCCTGGCGGTAAATGAGTGCCCTGGTGCTAGCAAAACAGACGTATTTGGATCAGAGCAACAGGTCTGCTCCGTGAAAAGATGCACGGGGGAGGGGGGGGGCGGAGGGACAAAAAGAGTGCGTGGGGCTTAGCGGGCTGCAAGACCATGTTACCCCCTCACCCGGCGGGATGCCGTGCCGCCTGGGCTGTCCCTCTGGACCAGGCCTCCCCAGCCCGTGCACTGCTGACATTGGGGCGCCAGCCCCTGGTTGAAAACCACGTCTGATCCTAGACTCTGGTCTTAGGAGCAGAGAACGCTTCCGGAAATGAGCCTAGTCAGATATGGAGTCCATATATTCTCTAACATGCCTCCCGACTCTCAGAAAACGAGAGAAAAATGGTGGCTTGGTATCTCAGTGCTTTATCACCCAGTTATTTTTTATACAGGTACATTTTGGGGGAAGAGAATGGAATGGAGAAGAGGGGGTGGGAAGCATGCTAGGCAGGCTTCCTTTCAATACCTCTGTTTTTTCTCAGAGCATTGTTTCACCTCTTAATAGGGGGGAGCAGAGGGGGTCACGTTCATGTCCTGTACTGTGCTGCCCCCTAGCGGTCACCTTGTTTTAGGGCACACAGCAGAAAGGCGCCAAGAAAATTGCTCTCTAAGCACGAAGCCCGTGGAGAGGACTTTGCCGGGGGAGTGGGTGGGTTCCACCTTGCTTTCCGGCTTAGCCCAGCTGTGACCCTCAAGCCTCTCCACCCCGCCGCGCCCCTTCCCTCCCAAGCCCCCCTCGCTGCGACCCCACCCCTGCACACGCCAGCACCCGGCCACCCCTTGCTCTGCTTAGCGAGGAATTCAAAGCCGCTTGCCATTTCGAATGAAAGCAGCACCCTGAAGCTAGAAACACGACAAGAAGCGGTGGTCTGCGATGCTGAGAGGAGAGTGGCCACATGGAGAACACAGATGCAGCTGGGGAAGATATGGGGGGGAGGGGCGGGGGGGCGGGTGAGGAGTGTTTCCAGGCTCAACGACATCCCCAGAAAATCTTCCCTCCCAAGAGCAGAGGGAGGCCGGCCCCTGTCCCCCTCACCCACCTCGGCCACTCGCTGACCCTAAAAGCCTTTCTTTCTTCCTTTTTTTTTTTTTAAAGGGGAGCTTTAAAAGAAACCAAGAGAATGGAGACAGAAAGCAACTCTACAGAGTTATGCCTCGTCTTCAGCGCCGATGGCCTTTTATTACAAAGGAACTTGACCCCGTCGGCGGGCCCACAAGGCCTATTTAATGGCCTCAGAATGTCACTCGGGCTGACACAGCCGACCACCCCGGTCCCACGGAGAATGCACGACAGAGCATTGCTCTTTTTGCAAAGTGCGTCTCTTCTATTTCTAGGAAGCAAAGTGGTGTTGAAGGCTTCCTGAGCTGGAACTTGAGCGATCAGGGAAACCTGGGCCCGAGGAGGCTGAGGCGAGGCCCTGGTGGTGACAGGTCTGAGGTTAGGGCTCAGCGACAAAGGACAGTGGACACAGCCTGGAAGGGGGGCGTGGGGACAGGGCCTCTGGGAAGCCTGGGGGACAGGCAGCAGCCGGCATTTGAGATCTGAATTCTGCCTGGGGTGGAATGGACCGTATTCCCACCTGCTCCGAACAGATGCGGTCGGGAGACCCGCTCCTCCCCGAGGCTGCTCGCACCCTGGACAAATGCCCCCTCCCCCCTTTGTCTCTGTGCGAACGCCTTCCGCAGTGGCGTGTTTTAACGCCATCAACCCGTGGTCGGCAAACTGCGGCTCGCAAGCCACATGGCCCCTTGAGTGTGGCTCTTTCCACAAACTACCACGGCCTGGGCGAGTATTTTGAAGGAGTGGCGTTAGAAGAAGGTTAAGTTTAAAAATGTTGGCTCTCAGAAGAAATTTCAACCGTTGTACTGTTGATATTTGGCTCTGTTGACTAATGAGTTTGCCGACCGCTGGACTTTAAGGAAATCAAAGCTCCCAACTGGCAGAGCTGGGGGAGGGCAAAATAACAGATTGGCCATCGGTGGTCAATAGGACCAGCTGACACGTGTAAACAGGTGTCAGCCAGTCACAGGCACCGGTCCGGCCCAGCTGGTCTCTAGCCTGCAGTTTCCGTGGCCACGGGGCCTTAGGCTCACCCTGACCCTACAGAAGCTGTCCGAAGTGCCCCGGACCTGTTACTGTCGGAGAAGAGACCCCGTTTGTTTAGAAGGTTGATTTTTTTAAGATGCTCTTAAAAGTGCTGACTCTCCCTCCACAGGTTAAGCCGATTACGAGCTGCACCTGTAATCCTGTCCATTCCTCACGCCCTCGCTCTTTGGCTTCCTTCCTTCCCTCCATCCCCTCCCTCTTCAATCCTCTCCCTCCTCTTTTCACCCTCTCCCTCCCTTTTCCGTTCTCCCTCCCTTCTCCATCCTCTCCCTCCCTTCTCCGTCCTCGCCCTCCCTTTTCCACCTTCTCCCTCCCTTTTCCGTCCTCTCCCTCCCTTTTCCGTTCTCCCTCCCTTCTCCATCCTCTCCCTCCCTTCTCCGTCCTCGCCCTCCCTTTTCCACCTTCTCCCTCCCTTTTCCGTCCTCTCCCTCCCTTTTCCGTCCTCTCCCTCCCTTTTCCACCCTCTCCCTCCCTTTTCCGTTCTCCCTCCCTTCTCCGTCCTCTCCCACCCTTTTCCACCCTCTCCCTCCCTTTTTTTTGCCCTCTCCTCCCTTTTCCTGGGCAACTAAGGCTCAGGCACTATGAGAAGATTTATAAGAATCATTTTCCTTTAGGAGAGGAGAGACAAAGTAATAGACACAGCCAGGGGGAGATCCTGGCTCTGGAGCTTGTACAATTTGGGGAGCTCTCGGAGAGGGAGGGGGAGAGAAAGAGGATGAGAGAGAAAGTCGGGAACAGATTCCTCAGCGTGGGCCTTGGCCCCTCTGGACGCAGCGGATTGGAAGAAGAGGAGTGAGGCAGCAGCGGGCTGGTCAGTGGCTCCTTATATACTCGCTCACCAACAGCCTCGTGCCCATTGGTGACACCTGTGCCGGGTTAGCATCAGCAGGTTACCTAAGGGTGCGCTTGCTCAGTACCTACAGTGCTATTGCTGCCTCATTCCCTCGCGCATGCCCATGGCGAGTGAAACTTTAACCTCCGGATCTCTGTCTCTGTCTCTGTCTCTGTCTCTGTCTCTATATGTGTATATATGTGTGTATGTGTATGTGTATATACACACATTCACAAATACAAAATTAGGCATGAATGTGACTTCATTTAAAAAGAAAATCACAACAGATTACTGGAAACGGACGGTTTAGGCGCTCTCTCCCGAAGACCTACTTAGGCCACGTACCCAAAACCATTGACAGGAACCGCTTTCGGATGCAGCCTCGCTGCCTCTGCGTCCCCAGCATGAGGGCTCCCGGAGCCGCAGAGGCCTGCGCTGAGCAGAGGCCCGGCCTGAGCACAGTCCCTGCTCCGAAGCTGGCACCCATCCTCAGGGGCACCCAGCCTCAGGGGCACCCAGCCTCGGGGGCACCCAGCCTCAGGGGCACCCAGGCTCAGGGGGCACCCATCCTCAGGGGCACCCATCCTCAGGGGGCACCCAGCCTCAGGGGCACCCAGGCTCAGGGGGCACCCAGCCTCGGGGCACCCAGCCTCGGGGGGCACCCAGCCTCAGGGACACCCAGCCTCAGGGGCACCCATCCTCAGGGGGCACCCATCCTCAGGGGGCACCCAGGCTCAGGGGCACCCAGCCTCAGGGACACCCAGCCTCGGGGGCACCCAGCCTCGGGGGCAGGGCAACCAGCTCGGGGCCACCCAGCCTCGGGGCACCCCAGCCTCAGGGGGCACCCAGCCTCATGGGGCACCCAGGCTCAGGGGGCACCCAGGCTCAGGGGCACCCAGCCTCAGGGCACCCAGGCTCAGGGGCACCCAGGCTCAGGGCACCCAGCCTCAGGGGGCACCCAGCCTCGGGGGCACCCAGCCTCAGGGGCACCCAGCCTCAGGGGGCACCCAGCCTCAGGGGGCACCCAGGCTCAGGGGGCACCCAGCCTCAGGGGCACCCAGGCTCAGGGGGCACCCAGGCTCAGGGGGCACCCAGGCTCAGGGGGCACCCAGCCTCAGGGGGCACCCAGGCTCAGGGGGCACCCAGCCTCAGGGGCACCCAGGCACAGGGGGCACCCAGGCCTCAGGGGGCACCCAGGCTCAGGGGGCACCCAGCCTCAGGGGGCACCGGCCTCGGGGGGCACCCAGCCTCGGGGCACCCAGCCTCAGGGGGCACCCAGCCTCAGGTGGCACCCAGGCTCAGGGGGCACCCGGCCTCAGGGGCACCCGGCCTCAGGGGCACCCAGGCTCAGGGGCACCCAGGCTCAGGGGGCACCCAGCCTCAGGGGCACCCAGGCTCAGGGGCACCCAGCCTCAGGGGGCACCCAGCCTCAGGGGGCACCCAGGCTCAGGTGCAGGCACTCAGCTCAGCAGCCGAAAACAGCCCGTGGCCGCGCAGCTGCGTCTGGACCAGCATCGGAGCTCTTCCTGGGAACACAGGGGACCGCGGGGAGCTCATGGTCAAGGTCGTCTGGGAGGTGCTGGGCCAGGCGGGCTCCAGGGCCTGGCTCTGAGCAAGCGCGCCGCTGCCTGGGGTGGGGTGGGGTGGGGGGCTCTGGGGGCGTGCAGCTGGAGGTTATTTGTGTGTCTGTGCTCCTTTCGCCCCCACCTCCCTTCCCTGACTGCGGGAGGCATTGGGTGTCAGTGGAAATCCAACCCCTGCTAAATGCTTTCTCGTGCCTTTGATGCCGGCCGCCGGACCCAGTCCATCTCCTGGGTCACCACATTATGCATCACCTTCTCCATGAATAGGAAATGAGGGGATGGTGGCATTCTGTTTTCGGCGGCCCCCTCGCACGACAGGCTAGATGCCGGACGCCGACGCCTGCTCCACGCTGGAGGAAGGAGGGGGCAGGTCATAAACCACTTTCCGCCTCTGGGATGGAAGACGGGCTCCTCGGGGTGTCTGGGATGGTGGCAGCTGCAGTCTTCCCCATGATCGGCGCTCTGGATGGGAATCTCAGGCTGCCATCCTACCCGCAGGGCTGGGGTGTGGGGAGCCGCCAAGCCCAGGGCCAGGCAGCTCAGGGGAAGGGCCTGTGAGGCTTACACTGTCTCAGGGCATCAGTGAGGTGTTAGCACCCAAATGCTCCTCTTTTGCAGTCTTTGGAGTCTTTGGATGCCACGAACGGTCACTTCGTGTCTCAGGTTCTTTGGCTATGAAATAGGGGTGAGGTTCCTCCTTGCCTGCTTCCCTGACTCACGCGGAGAACAAAGCATGATAAAGCGAGTGGAGGTGCCTTGTGCGTGCAGGGAGAGCTAAAATATTGCTCTGAACGCAATGCCTTCCGTCCGGGAGCCTCTCTGTAATTCTCTACCCGTTTCTCAACAACGATTTCCTCGTGCTCCTTACCTCTGCTTTGGCACGGCTTTGTGGTCTAGAGTTTACGAAAATTAACCTTAAGTGTTAATCTCTCCTGGAGTCTCTCATTCGGATAGGAGTAAAAGAGGGAAGGCGGGTCATTCCTCTGTTCATGGTTTTTCTGTTTTCAGCTGGACCAGGTTCCAGTATTTCCCAAATCAGGGAAATAGCGCCACCGTGTGGCCTGAAGACTTACCGCCCTTCACTACTCTGCCTTTAAATCTTTAAGTATTGGTAAGTATCAGAAAGTGTATTTTCTGCTTACATAAAAAAACATATGTGCCTACATCTCCAGTACGGGATGTGCAGGAGGAAGCTGACTGATGTTTCTCTCTCACTGATGTTTCTAACTTTCTATCCCTCTCCCTTCCTCTGTAAAAAAAAAAAAATCAATAAAATATATGAGAAAAAAACCACACACATATGTGCCCATATTTACCTGTACGCTATATGGAAGTAATTGAAATGTATGGGAATTCAGTGTACTCCCACCCCAGCTGGATTTGCAAGTAGCTGCATTTGCAAACTACTTGTTAGTGAAAGTATCCGTTTGCTCTTGATGTAAACAAGCTTGAGAAATTTTTGTGAGCAAAAAGCTTTATTTTAGCCACAGCTCTGCCTTCGTGATGGGTAACTAAGAAAATGTACTTTTTTTTCAGGACATTTCTCCCAATTATTTTACAAAAACATATGCATATATTTCACAAAATACACTTTATTGGAGGGGTGTATATAAGGTAATACATATTGAGTGAAAAATAAGAATAAATAATTTAAGTGTACTTAGGTACACTTCTAGGTAATTCAACATCTATACTTGAATGAATGAAGCAATTCAAGGCAGACGCGCTCTTGGAAATGGCCTTGCATTTGGACAGATTTTAAATGAAGGGGCCTAGCAAGAATACATTTGTTAGGGAGACTATTGTAACAAGAGATGATTCTCTACTTCCTTTCAAAGCGACATGAGTGATGATAGCAATGACTTACTAAATGTTTGTTTAGCAAGGCACTTACCCGCATTGTTCAATAATCGGGAGTGGGTTTCAATCACGGCCCTGTAACACATTGTCATGGAATTTTAAAACAACAACTGGCGGGTGTAAGTAGAAACATACCTTCAAGCTAAGCACTGTGCTAGGGGCTCAATGGCTTTGAATGTACCGGCTGGCTAATGCCCTCTGGTGGTCATTATGGGAATTTACAATTTTCACACAAATTGAACGCCATAATGGACAGAGAATAAGGCTGATTAGGAAGAAAGAAAAAAAAACCCGATTCATTTGAAATACGGTTTTTGAGGAAAGTTCTAGGATAGCCTGATCCACCAGGGTATCCTAGAAGATAAACAAGTGAGTTTCAGAGCAAATGAAGCTTGAAACTTGCTGGATCCAAAAGCAGGATTCTCTGGAAAAGATACTAATGCTGGGAAAAATAGAAGGCAGCATGAACGCAGGAAGATGAAATGTGAGATGGGTTGATTCCCTAAAAGAAGCCATCGGCATGAGTCCCCAGGAACTGAGCAGGGCTGTGGAGGCCAGGGCACGGTGGACATCCAGGGACGCCAGGAGTTGAAGGTGACTCAACAGCACGCAGGTCACGCAATGAACACCAGCACCAGCGAGCTTGTTGGTGAGTGCAGAGTCCTGTCCCGGGAACCTGAGGCCACTGGTATGTGGTCAGTGAAGCTCAGCCCTCTTTGCTGTCATTGAATTCCTGCTGTCGGTGAAAGAGATGGGACAGGAATTCCTACCTGCCGATGGGCTCCGCTGCAAGATGGAATTCCCCCGAAAGGACGGTGTTAACATGGGCTGAGATGGCCGCTGTCTGTCTTCTCATTGTAGCTTTTAGGTCAGAAGGGAGCAAACACTGACAATGTTCAATGAGTCACCAAAAGGGGAAACAGCTGTGGTGTATTCATTGGATCCATTGACAACTGGAAGCTTCATTTTGTTATATCACTAGAGGCCAGGTGCACGAAATTCATGCATGGGGGGCAGGGGATGTCCCTTAGCCCAGCCTGCACCCTCTCCAATATGGGACCCCTGGAGGGATGTCATCCTTCTCATAATCCAGGACTGCTGGCTCCAAACTGCTCACCTGCTTGCCTCCCTGATTGCCCCTAACTGCTTCTGCCTGCCAGCCTGATCACTCCCTAACCACTACCCTGCCAGCCTAATTGATGTCTAACTGCTCCCCTGCCAGTCTGTTTGCCTCCAACTTCCCTCCTCTGCCGACCTGGTCACCTCTAACTGCCCTCCCCTGCAGGCTTGATGGGCCCCAACTGCCCTCCCTTGCAGGCCTGGTCTCTCCCAACTGCCCTCCCCTGCTGGCCATCTTGTGGTAGCCATCTTGTGACCACATGGGGGCAGCCT
Source organism: Antrozous pallidus (assembly GCA_027563665.1). Taxonomy (NCBI): domain Eukaryota; kingdom Metazoa; phylum Chordata; class Mammalia; order Chiroptera; family Vespertilionidae; genus Antrozous; species Antrozous pallidus. The sequence goes on along the minus strand of CM050521.1, from coordinate 77,786,156 downwards.
TCTTATGTGTTGGAGTGATGGTCAATCTGCAAATTACTCTTTTATTAGATAGGATGTGTCTAGGGATGCACCCCTGCATGGGCATACGCCAGGGGAATTCCAGCCCGATGACACCAAAGAGCTAATAATTGTAAGCTCTGGGGATTACAATGAAGAAGGCAAAAGAATAAACACTTTTGCTTTTTACGTTACCATTTGTTCATGTCTTAACACAAACTTGTATTTCTTTCTTAATAAAACAATTCTATCTAATAAAAGAGTAATATGCAAATTGACCATACCTTCACTACACCCACAAGCCAATCAAAGCAACTACGAAAATTAACCCAACCAAGATGGCGGTTAATTTGCATCTCTGCATGCAGAAGATGGCGGTGGCGTAGAAGGAAGCCAAGCACTGCAGAAGGGAGCAAAGCTGTGGAGAAGCAAGCTGAGTGGGGGAGAAGGGAGGGAGCGAGGCAGAGGAGACGGGAGCGAGGCAGCAGAGACAGAGTGAGCAAGGCAGAGATGGGAGACAGCAAGGTAGTAGAGAAGGGAGCGAGGCAGCAGAGAAGGGAGGGAGATTTGCTCAGGCCACAGGAAGTTCTATTCTTGCAGGAATCTTCCTGCAATGGGTCTCTAGTCTTAAATAAACACTAAAAAAAAAAAAAAGAATCAAACATATACCCATTTGCAACATGGCATGCCCTGAACATATGCTGAACACATTATGGAGTGTTGTAATTTTCCTTATTCTTTAGAACTTTAATATGTATAGTTCACTATGTTAGTTTCAGCAGAATCTGAATTAATTCCGTGGTATTTTTCTGGTTCCTTGAGATGAATGGAGGTGTTCCCTTGACCACAGATCTGACATAGTTCCATTATCTGCTGAGGAGAACGAACCGGCTGGTAGAGCAAGACATTTGGCATCTTCCTTCCAATTTCCAATCTCACTATTTCCGTATTTGTTGACCTTATTTAAAATATGTCACTTTTTTTTTTTTTAACAGAGCAGACACAATGTGACATTTTATAAACCACAGATATTAAAAGTCACTCTGGTGCCATTTATTTCTACCAGGCATTTGTGTCAAAATATTTAAGGTGGTTTTTGAAATCTCTAAAGAGCACAAAGTTATATAAAATAAAAATAGGTGGGAGGGACAAGGGTAGGGACGTATAATGGAACCTGACCTTAGACAAGGCGTGACACCCACACATGGAAGTGACTTCTGGAGCACTTTCCGTAAAGGTGTGAACTTGTTTGGAATTTGCTAGCAGTCGAAACAAGGAAGAAACCTGGGAAGTTCCAGGAGCCACAGGGATAAGACACAAACTTATCGGTATTCAGGAGGAACAGCAGTTATGGGCCTAGGAGGACAAGAAAAGCGGTTCCTGCTTGACTGGCTTCTGGATAAGCTCAAGATGAAGTTCGTCCTTTGCCCACATTCTGGAACACTCCTTTATCCTGGTCGTGTTAGCCTTTCATCCCCATGGAGATTTAAAAAGTGTTCGTGGAGAATTTTTCATGCTTTCCATTTGCCGCCTTTCCAAATCTTGACCCCAGACCTCTACCTCTCTTCATGGGGCGCTGACGCTTTCTCCGTTTCTTCCGTGGTGAGCCAGGCTCAGTGGAATGGCTCCGTGAGACTCGCAGGCGCATGTAAGCGGTGACTATTGCCGTCGGGGCATCTGCCTCTATGTTTTGTTCTCTTACGATGCAGCTGGCCAGGGGGGTGTCTTTGGACAACGATCCCATGCCGCTTGGCAGCACCAGCGAGCAGCTCCTCTGACTGCTGTGTGTGTAAGTTCTTCGGCTGCGGATATCCCAGAGAACCCTCACCGACCAAACCACGTCAGCTTTATTTAATGCATCGTGACACGCTTTACTCCGGCATTGTGTATGTTCTCACAGCCACCGCCCGCTGGTCTTCAGGTTGGGGTCTCCCACAGCCCCACGGTCTTTTCCGTCAGTCTCCATCCAGTCCGTGCGCCCCCACTGGCCGGCTGTGCCAGCCCCTCCGTCCCCAGAGGCAGCGTTCCTTTCGGAGCCAAGTCCATGCACCAAAACACATTGCGCAAGGGCAGGCCGTGATGTCCTCACCCGGGGCAATAAGCAGACTATTCATCTCCCCCGTCTCGGCCTCAGAGGGAGACTCGAAAGGAAAACAAACAGAGAGGCGCGTGGGTGGCGGCGGAACCCGCCCCACTTCCTCTCCCAGATACACACCAAACCCGGCCCGGTGCCCATGAATGCCAGGGCCGGGCGTCCTCCTGCTGCACAGGCTTCTCCCACAGGAGCCGGGGGAGCCGAGGGGAGTCTCCCGCGTGTCACCGACCGGGGAACCTGTGGGCCAGTTCAAAGGCCAGAGAGTCTCTTGAGGACCAGTGTTCCCGCCAGTCAGGTGCCATCCTGAGCCCATGGTCATGGTCTAAAGGCAGCAAGCTTTAGCCAGGGGCACCCGGGGACCGAGGCCAGGGACACGGCCTTGGGGAGGAGCCAACACGTCCTGGACAAGAGCTTCTCCTCCCCCGTGGCCCGATGGGGCAGCCTCCTCTCTGCGGTGGCCTGTCCTGCCAAAGGCAGCATCCCCCGGGGGGACGAAATGCCTCCTCCCCCAGGAGGGTCCCGTGTGAGACCCCCCCCCCCTTCTGTAGCCACTTGGTCCTCATGAGGGAGAGCCATGTTAGGTGACAGGTTTCGGACGGCCATGAGCCCCGTGGGGAGAAGTTCAAGTTGTGGACGGTCCCTGCCATCCTCTGTCCGTGGGCGCGTGTTTACAAACGGGCTCCGGCGTGGCCCACGCTCCCTCTAGAGCAGTGGTTCTCCACCTTCCCAACGCCGAGACCCTTTGACACCGTTCCTCATGCTGTGGGGACCCCCAACCATAAAATTATTTCCGTTGCTACTTCGTAACTGTGGTCTTGCTGCTGTTATGAATCGTCGGGTCAATATCTGTGTTTTCCGACGGTCTGAGGCGACCCCCCGCCAGCGGTTCTCAATCTGTGGGTGGCGACCATCTCGATCACAGAGCCTAAGGCCCTCTGGAGTCTAGAGTCTACCGATACGTTTTGGGCAAATGTTTTCTCTTTCGAATATTTTGCTTCCTCTGATTTGGTGCTTTCATGTGAGGCATCAGGTTGGTGACTGGGGAGCTTCATGGGGGACTGACCTGTCGTCCAGATAAAATGACATTCGTCGGTTTGCATGACTCCTCAGGCCGAAAAGGTGACTCTCCTCACGTCCTCACACCTCTGGTTACGTTTAGTCCGAAGAAAATCTGCCTGAAATTCGCTTTAAAATTTTTACAAGTTTAGATCGCGGCCTAACAATCCGTACAGACGTTTTGTGAATGCTCCGTGCTGAACACTCTGCGGTCAGCAGTGCCCAGATCAGGAGATGGAACCTCACCAGCATTCCCGAAGGTCCCGCCACGCCCCTCCCCGTCACCACACCACACCGAGGCTGCGCATTAACCCGACTTCCAACGTCCAGCGTCAGTGTGACCTGCGTTTGGTGGCTTTTACAGCGAAATCGTCCAGCTTGTCCTGTTGGTGTTTGACGTCCTGCATCTGTCATTATGCTTCCCGTCTTCACTCCTGCGCTTGCAAGTAGAAATAGCCCATTCATCCCCATTGCCAAAGAGACATCTGTCCTGTGAACTCCTCCATCTACCTATTTTATGACAACGTGTGCCTGGTTGTTTCCAGTTTGGGGCAATTGCACAGTACTGCTGCGTCTGGTCAACATTTCATATTGACAATAGGTCAGTCCTATATAATAAAAGCCTAATATGCAAATTGTCCCCTTGAGCGGTCATTCTACCGCTTGGGTGGTGTTGGTCATGGTGGGTGTTGGCGATGCAGTTCTGGCAATGGGCAGCAGTGGAATGCTGTTGGCCCCGATGGGCCCCAATGAGACCTGTACCGCAGCAGGATGGTGGAGCAGGTGAGGAGGTGGTGCCAGGCCAAGGCAGGGTGCCGGGCGGGGGTGTGGGGCTGTGGAGCTGCGAGGTTGGGGGCCTGAGCTGGGGCTGGATCTCTGCAGGCCACCCTGAGGGACCCTACCCATGCATGAATTCATGCACCAGGCCACTAGTCCACCATGAAAGTCACCAGTCACAACCCTGAAACCTGTCTTTGACGCACATTCCCATTTGATAGAAGCCTGGATTGGGGTGCTGGGCCACTGGGAGTGCTGCTGTCCAGGTTTAAGGGACAATGCCAGAGAGTTTTCTAAGGTGGTCAGACCAACATCACATGCAGCAGCAGAGGATTAGAGCTCCGGGCCCTCCCTCCGCGGCACTTGGTGTTGTCCATCTGTTGCCTGGTCACGTCTGGTCATGCTGCTGGGTCTGCGGCAGTTCCTCCTATGGCTTCCTCTTGAATTTTCCTGACTTCCGATGAGACCGAACACCTTTTTACTTGCTTATTTGCCAGCTGGATATCCTTGATGTGAAGTGGCTGTTAGAGCTTGTGTCCATTTTTCTATTGGGTTGTCTGTCTTTTTAATTTTTAAAATATGGATCATTGCAAGTATCCTCTTCCACTCTGTGAGCTGCCTTTTCACTCTCACAAAGGTGTCTTCCAATGGAAGGAAGGTTTTAGTTTTAAAGGTACACACTTGCATGTTCCCCCTTTATAGTTCGTGATTTTTGCAACATGTTCATATTGAAGAAATCTTTGCTTACTCTGGGTCATGACGATATTCTCCTAAGTTTTCTTTTATAGTACACTATTTATAATCGGATGGGTCAATGAGTCATCACATAAAACTAGACGATCCAGATGTAAATAAAAAAAATAAACATCACGTCTGCATATTTTATCTCTGCCCTGCTGACCCCAGGGCCTTTGCACCAGCTGCATAATTGGCTTTTCTCTCTACCTGACTGCTTGGAGCCGTGTGTATGGGTATGTGCACAGGATGGAATTGAGATGGTGGCATAGTTCTTCCTCTGTTTAAGTGACTTCCTGTAAAATGAAGTAATTGTTCTAAATATTGAAATAAGTTTTGGTAAAGATTTTAAAGTGTTTCCTCCAGAACCTATAATGGAACCATACCTTAGACAAGGCAATGAGGATGATTTTAGCTTCAAGACATGGATGCCAGCCTGTGAAACACCATTTCTGCCACCACGGAGCAGAGTGTAACCCTCAGGAGAGCATGGCTGGCCCATCCCTGTGATATTTTAGTACCAGGGATTCCTGGAAATGACCCGTAAGATTTATAAAAAGCTTCCACCATTGAACTCACAGGAAGGCGAAGTGAACTGTGTCCAACACGCTGGCCGGGCTGCAGTCACCTTATATCTCAACGAGAGGCAGGTGTGGCTCTGGAGCCGGGTGAGACAGAGATCATAAAACACACTCAGCAGTTCCAGGCACACGCCGGTTGTGTCCAAGGCAGCACCGGGGCACGCAGCGACCCTCAGCCAGGCTGCGGAGACACCACGGGTCCGGATGTTCTGGAAACAAGACAAGTTGGTGAGGAAAAGTTTTAGACAAGAGGCCTCTGTCTTGAGGGTTTTTTAAAAAACAGGCCAAAGTTTAAGGCAATTTAAAAATAACCCCCCAAAAGTAGCATCAAAGGGAAAGCAGTAAAACACGGGTTTAAAATCTGTCAGTGAGCACGTCTAAATGAAACGTTGTCGAGTTTCTGCAGTAAGAGGAATCTTAGGGATGAGCTAGTCCAACCTCGGGGCCCCATTCACGTGGGCCACGCTTATTCAGCCTGACTGTGTGCCGGGCAGAAGAGAAAATGGAGACCTAGAGAAGTGAAGTGTTTCTTCCAACATCACACCAAATCCAATGGTTATCTGTGTAGGTCACAGGTTACCCTAAAACCTAGCAGTCGGACACAACTTTTTATCTCTGTTTCTGCACATCAGGAGCCTGGTGAGCCAAGCTGGGTGCTCTGCGTCAGCCCCCGGCCCCTCGACCCCTCCAAGGTGTCAGCCCGGGCTGCAGCCTCATCTGAAATCTCGCCTGGGGAAGAGCCCCCTTTCCAAGCTCGTGGCTGTGGCTGTTGGCAGAATCCACTCCTGAAGGCTGCTGGACTGAGGGCTTCAGTTGAGGTGAGAGGTTTCCTCTAGTCATTGATCACATGGGCCTCTTCAATGTGCAGTTTATTTCATCAAAGCCGGGAAGGCAATAAGTCTGCTAGCAAAGCAGGTCACAGTCTTTTCAAACCTAATCGCAAAGTTTCCCCCTTTCCCGTATTCTATTGGTTAGAAGCACGTCAATTGGTCTAGCCAAAGAGAGGGGGGATTTTATTGGGACACTTAAGGGAACAGGATTATATGAGGTCATAAATACCAGGGGGAGAGGGTCCCTGGGGACTATTTTAGAAGCTTACCTACTGCACAGACTAAATGGCCGGGACTTAAAATATACTACAATGTGTTTTCCTTGATACAGACAATATACTCTAGGTAAACAACAGAGACAGTGGGTTTCTCATTTCTGAGGCAGGCAGAGTGGTATCTACAGAGAAAACCAGTTGATTTCCATCATTAAAATACTTTTTAATAACCCACCTATGACTTAGTATTTTAAGGAGCTGGTCAAAAATGTTTTCAGTATAGCAGTCACCATCCAAGGGGCCACGATTCCTCACTCCATGCTTTAATCAATTCACATTAGGGTGACCACATCATTTATCATCCAAACAAGGACACTTTTTGAGTGAAATGTCTAATCTTAGAAACTATGGGAGGGAGCCAGGACCATCCTTATAATCAGACCGTAGAATCACCCTACTTATATCCAGAAGGAAAGGGTGATTCTCCAATTTGGAAGCTCAAAGCTTGAGCAGTGAGGATGGAAAGACAGACATGGAGTCAACCCAGACAGACCATGGGTGTGGTTGCAGGTCTGCAGCCAGATAACCCTCCTGTCCTCTGTCTGGGTTGGCTTCTTTTGGAGTCTTTGAAGAAATCAGGGGTCTCTAGAAGCCCAAAAGTATCCTTAATGCTCTTATATTGTCTCTCCCCCTTGTCACTCCTCATTCCTCTGTGTTCATTTAATGAACAAGTAGGAGATGCACTTTGCATGTTTTTGTAATTGCTCTCTTGATCTTCAGCCTTTTTATTTCATTTCATTTTTTGGTATTTCTAAATGCAGTTATGCAGGTTAGGTGGCTAAGTGTGCTGGTGATTGACATTTGGATGAATGGGTCATCCTATATAATAAAAGCCTAATATGCAAATCAACCGAATGCAGAATGACTGGTGGAACGACCAGTGGAATGATTGGTCGCTATGACATGCACTGATCACCAGGGGGCAGATGCTCAATGCAAGAGCTGCCCCTAGACCACAGGCCCAGGCCAGCCACCAAGGTGGGTATAAGCGGGCCCCCCCCGATTGCCCCACCGGTCAACCCACAGATCGGCCCTGATCACCAGCTAGGCCTAGGGACCCTACCTGTGCCTGAATTCATGCACTGGGCCTCTCGTTTCTTCCTAATAACACTGACAACAGGTTTTCAATGGAAAATGGTGGCCCAGGTTTCCATCAGATGCTCACTTAAAAATGAAACTGTCACGCCACTGTCTATTAGCTGTCAATTCTTCTTCCTCTTTTAATATATACTTCCAAGTTAAACACATAGTAGGCATTCACAGACCTTGATTAAGTTGCTTAATTAAAGGCAGCAAGCATTTGCAAATATTTGTTGAAGCTCATGAAAACACTGCCTGCAAAGCAACCACTTTTTCTGTGTGTAAAAATACCTGTCTAAATGAAAACTTTCATTGAGAAAAGCTGGTAAAACATTTACTTTATTTGAATCAATATACTTTCTACTATGAACAGAATTCTAAACATGGAAATTATTTCTGTACTAGAAGCCTGGTGCATGAAAATTCATGCACTGGAGGGGCCTCAGCCCGGCCTGCCCCCTCTCACAGTCCAGGAGCCCTCAGGGGCAGGAGGCAACCTGATAATCAGGGGAAGGCAATGCCCCCATTACAGCTCTGCTGCTGCCACTGCCGGCAGTGCATGCCTCGGCTGTCCCTAGTTACACATTGAAGCTTGCCTGTGCCTCACACAGGCCCTGGGTGGCTGGGGGCTGAGAGCGGGTCTGGCCACACCATGCACCTGCTGCCCCGACCCCCCCCCCCCCCCATGGAACTGAAAGGTCTAGGGCAGTGATTGGCAAGCTCATTAGTCAACAGAGTGGCAAACTGCGACTCACAAGCCACATGTGGCTCACGAGCTGCAGTTTGCCAACCACTGGACTAGGGGAATCCAGCGGGGCTGAGGGGACTGGGTGACCCCATCTTTAGGCTATGGGCACTGCCATCTTTGTGATGGTGTGATGGTCAATTTGCATATTCCCTCTTTATTAGATAAGATGTGCAGGATATCAGTTAAAGGAGAGGCCAGATAGAGTAAGACAAAATACTGTAGAATTTCACTTACATGTGGGATCTAAAAACACCTGCACTCATAGATACAGAGAACAGAGGTGGGGAGTGGGCAAAATGGGTGAGAGTGGCGAAAGGTACAAACTTCTAGTCATAAGGTAAATAAGTCTGGGTATGGAATGAACAGCATGGTGACTGTGTATATATATATATATATATATATATATATATATATATATATACACATATATATATATATTAGAGGCCCAGTGCATGAAATTCATGCACAAGGGGGGGTGGGCAGGGGATGTTCCTCAGCCCAGCCTGCATCCTCTCCAATCTGGGACCCCTCAAGGGATGTCTGACTGGGCAATCAACATCCTTCTCACAATCCAGGACTGCTGGCTCCAAACTGCTCACTTGCCTGCCTCCCTGATTGCCCCTAACCGCTTCTGCCTGCCAGCCTAATTGATGTCTAACTGCTCCCCTGCTAGCCTGTTTGCCCCCAACTTCCTTCCCCTGAAGGTTTGATTGCCCCCAACTGCCCTCCCTTGCAGGCTTGATCCCTCCCAGTTGCCCTCCCCTGCTGGCTTGATCACCCACAACCACCCTTCCTTGCAGGCCTGGTTCCTCCCAACTACCCTCCCCTGCTGGCCATCTTGTGGCAGCCCTCTTGTGTCTACATGGGGGCATCTATCTTTGACCACATGGGGGCAGCCATCTTGTGTTGGAGTGATGGTCAATTTGCATATCACGATTTTATTAGGTAGTGTATATATATATATATATATATATATATATATATATATATATATATATATTGAGATTGAGAATAATTTCCCCTATGAAAGTCTTTTCAGGAGTTCCCATAGCTTTGGGTAGAGTTTTGTATAAATATATTCCAAATTTTTATAGATATTCACTGAAATCTGGGTCAAGCATTCTTGGGAACAATGTAACCACCATCATGCTCTCATATGCAATTTTATTACCCTTTAGCTGCCATGGCTTTGGGCTTTAAAAATACGTAAGGCCTGTCAAGGCCTGTCTTTTACAGAACGGATTTCAACCTTCAGTGTCGGCTCTTAGGAGGCTTCCCTGCCATCTTCCTCTTGACAACGTGTGTGCCAGAGCTTCCCACTGCCTTCTCTGGATGGCCGGCAGATGCTGTGGTTATAAAAGTCATTCTGTGCTTCACTGTGAAGCGTTAAAGCTGAGGGTCACGCGGAGGGGCTGAATTTACTTGCCGAGAGTGAGGACCCTTTAATGAAACTGGGACACCACCTGGGTCTCCATCTAGATTCTAACTAATGCAACTCCTTAAAGAGGCCCCCATAGGAGACATTTACCCATTCTTCTGATGTATATTTTCTTAAAGGTCGTGATTTACATTCTGATTCTCTAGTTCTCCTTACGTAGCTTTTTGAGAAACAGCAAAAACCTGTGGGGAGAACAACTGTGTCCAGGATCTGGCTGGCTCTTTAGAGACTTTCGAATGTAACTCCCATTGGCATCACGGGGCTGGGGGGAGAGGGGGGCTCCCTAGTCCTTCCAGGGGCAGCCAAATGCCCGGCGGGTAATGGATGTCTTCCTCTGAGCTCCTCTCCAGGGGAGATGTCCTCAGAGGTTTAGCATTCTGGCTGGAAAACACTGCCTGCCACACGGGCGGGGGTTTCTTCCTGTGTTCGCCTGCAGAGGTCCGCGGGGGCCTGGCTGGCTTGCCAAGTGTAAACCCATGTACTGTAAAAGGAAGATCAAGGGCAGCGCTGGCTCTAAGTGCTTGTTCAAAAGTTTCCAACGTTCTAGCTTTTCAAAGACAGAGCGCAAGCTCTTTTGCATTAGCCTTAGGGGATACTTGAAGAAGGTGTCTTTAAACACCCACTCAAAATGCCCAGAGTTTAGGAGGAAGAAATTTAAAAAAGCGGGGTGGGTGGCGAGGGGGGGGGTGGAGAACAAAGCTATTGGTTTCTTGTTTGGATCAGAACAGAAAAAGGCAGGAAAAGAAGAAAAGGCAACAGTCTTTCCAGGGCAGACTTGCAGGTTTGTGTGAGCAGAAGGCCTTTGCAGATGGAGAGCCAAGCAATGGGTAACCAACAAATTATTTGGTGGCTGGAGTCTGTTTCCTTGGTGTGGAACTGTCTTGCGTTCGAGTTTCGGTATCTCTAACATCTTTGGTGATGAAGCAAGGGGCAAGTTTAGTGAGTGCATAATGTGCTTTTGGAAAACCAGCAAGAAAATCTTTGAGAGCCATCCAAAGAAATGAAAGAGCTTTCTTTAAAAAGAAAAAAAAATTAAAAGAAAACAAGGAAAATCTTCGGGTGGAGTCCTTTCTGTATCTCAGATCCTGAACCAGGAGTATTCGAAGACTGATACCGTTGCCTGGGACACAGTCAGCCTCAGCATCGTGTTTTTCTGGTTGTTTCATGGAGTTTAAAGGACAAAAGGTTAGCAAAGGCTTAAATTGCTGGTCACATTAGCCTCTGTTTTGTGCTCCCCCAAGCTCCAGGGAGGCCTACAATTTTGGACGTGAGTTGGTAGAAGGCAGATTCAGGGAGTTGTTTATTTTGCTCTTTTTCCATCTGGGCTCACATTAATTGAATGGATTCATTTGGTGCCATTTCATTCCCTTTAGATTTTTGGTCATGAAAATTAAGAATCGTAACTCTAATGTCTCCTCTGGTCTGTGAGTAATGGCAGGATGCTTTATAGCTCTGACCTTTCCCGTTTTCTAAGTTTTGATTTGCCGAGTTCTTTCCTTCTCTCTCTCTCTCTTTTTTTTTCAGTTTACTTATTATGATTATTAATGAGGAAGTAGAAAAATGACCGTTCAGTCAAACTTTCAGGCATGGGATGTAATAAATGGTTTCTGTCTCGGATCTAACATTTGCCCCTAAATACAGTAATTATTAGGTTGCCTGATGATATGCCGAATTTTACAAGGCTCTTATTAGGGAAAGAAAAAGAACATCATAAATCCACTAATGTGGGTAATGACTGGTATGGAAATTGAAAATGGTTCAAAATTAACCCACTCCTTTTTTCCATTTTCTAAATGCCCCTGGGTCCTAATATTATGCATCATATAAGTAGACCTGCTTTTCTCTTATTTCAATTAGCCCTGCATTGCCAAGAAGCTCCGGAATTATTTGCAATTAAGAGCTATCTGGCCTTACCCGAGCGCTGCCAACACATGGGGCAGAATGTGAGGGAAAATAGAACAAACTTGCATGAGGAGATTGAGTGAGAAACTGGACCGTGTCTCTATGTGTCTTCCTCATTGTTAGTTCTCTGGCACGGCACTCGGGGCCCCCGGGGTCCTGGAGGGCAGCGAGCGTGGAACTCAGCGTTATCCCTGGGGACTCGGTGAGGAGCTGTCTGCTGAAGACTTGACCAGCAGAGTTTCCTTTGGACTTTCCCACTTGGATGTGAAATGGTCATCTTGCATTCAAAGGCAGACTCCCCATATTCCTTTTAGAGAAGCCAGAAGACAGAGGGTGCAGGGGAGCCATGGGGAAGGTCGAGGCAGGGAAAGGATAAGTGAATTTGTCTCCACCCCTGACCGGTGACGCTTTCCCATCAATAGGATCAGACAGGGTCTGGTGAAGCAAATCAGAAACTGCATTCCTTGGCCAAGGAGTGAAGAAGGGGAATCAAAGGCCCTGCTGCTGAGAAATTAGAAAGTATCACAGGGTCAGGGGCAGTTAGTGGGTTCTGGGCTGGGGATGCCCAAGGAAGGGTGGCAAGGTCTCAGCTTTGCCAGGGAGCATACGCAGTTCCTAAACCTGCTCGGAGCACGTCTCACTACACATCGCAGGTCTCATTTTAATGCGAATCTCCATCCCGGGTGTGGTTTTTGGCGTGCTAGTGAGGAAAAGTCAGTCAGAAGGTCACTTAACAGGGGTTTCAGGTGCCATCTTGGACTTCTCTAGTGAAAGTGGGCTTCTTGTGGTAGCCCTTGAGCTTCTTGTCTGATTTTTACTGGCAAGCTCATCAACCTCTGATATTATAAATACAATAAAAGTCCACAAAAAAACTTGGAGGAAATAATTTTATCACATGTAATAGATGAAGGATCCTTATTCAAAATGTTTAGAGCATAACTAGTAATTAATAAGAAATGATCAAGAAGCCATCAGAATATGAACACAGGAAACAAATAGTTAATTTATACCAGAAGTACTATACATGGGCAATAAACTTAAGAATTTTGAGCTTTATTAGTCATCAAGTAAAACAATGAATATCAAACTTTATTCATCCTATATAATAAAAGCCTAATATGCTAAGTGTCTGGTCATCGGGTTGGCCATTCAACCAACCAAAGCATAATATGCTAAGGATGCTCAACTGCTTGCTATGATGGCACTGACCACCAGGGGGCAGACACTCTGACTAGTAAGTTAGCTTGCTATTGAGGTCTGGCAGATTGGGACTGAGCAAGAAGGGCTGGACACGTCCTGGAGCACTCCCGCCTTCCCTCTCTGGTTGGCCAACCTCCTGCATCCCTCCCCAGCCCTGTTTGTGCACTGGTGGGGCCCCTTGACCTGACCTGGGACCCCTCAGGGGATGTCGGAGAGCTGGTTTCTGCCTGATCCCACAGGCCAGGCCAAGGGACCCCACTGGTGCATGAATTCGTCATTCATAAAATTGAAAAGGATTTGTATGTGAAGGATTGGCAAATATGGAGAAAATCATGATGAAAACTTTGCGGAAGGCGATGTGACAATAGCTATCAAAATTAAAAATTCCTTATATGCTTTTACTCAGGATTCCTCTCCTAGTAACCTAGCCTAAAGAAATACTCACACATGTACACAAATACGCATGTGCACGCTGTGCAAAGTTTTTACCAGAGTGGACTATGCACCTGCGAAAAGTTGGTCTATTTGTTTACTGATGCTGCCATATATTTCCTTACAGTTCTGGAGGCTGGAAGTCCAAGGTCAAGGTGGTGGCAGGATTGGTTTCTGCTAAGGCTTCTCACCTTTAAATGGCCGTCTTCTTTCTGTGTCATTCATTACCTGATCTTTCTTGTGAGTGTCTGAGGCCTAATCCAGCCACCCACCCACCTCAGTAACCTTATTTAAGGTTAATTGCCTCTTTAAAGACCTGATCTCCAAACGTAGTAATTCTGAAGTATTGGGGGTTAGGATTTCAACATATACATTTTTAGACAAAAGATAGAATTCAGCCATAATAGTTAAGAATACTCTAAATGCAAAATAGAAAAAAATGGTTATGATACCATCAAGCTATGGAATAGTACAGTCATTAATGAGAATAAAGTAGACTTACGGAAGCTTTTTAAAATATCGTTACATAACAAAATCACAATGTATAAGTGTATAGTATATTCCATTAACGGAAAAACAAGGAAAAGAAATTGATATTGGTACAAAACAATATATGCATATTTTGAGGGAGAGACAGAGAAAAAGAGAGAATTGCAAGGCTACACACTAAAGTGTTAGAAATAGGTGCTTTTATGTTAGAGAGGGAAGTGGAAATGGGGCTAGCATGGAGGGACAGGCAGCAGATAAAGCATTGATTTTAGTTTTCTTGTGTGTATGTACTTGTATTTGCTTGATATTTTTACAATGGGGATGGATTTTTAAATTACTTAAATAACTTATTTTACTTAAATTGCTAAATTTCTTAATAACTTAATACAATGACACATGCTTGCACCCAAAAGAAAAATTTGAGCTTTGGGTCAAACAAAACAGAATTTATAACCATTTAACACTGTGGGGTGTTTTCAAATTTTCACACTAACAGAGTTCAAAGCAGCCCCGATTCACCCTCTCCTCTCTGCTGTTCGCTTTCAAGGGAGTGTGAATAGATGCTCCATCAACTGGCAGAGTGACGTTGCGGTATAAAATCCAAAGAGGGCGCTGGAGAGCCCCCCCCTTTTTCCTCTACCCCAGATTTTCCTAAGGAGGCCTTGCTTCGGAAGTGAAGAAAGAGAAACAGTGCTGGCAGGACAAGGCTCTGATGGGTGGGAGAGGGCGGGGGACTGCTGTCTCTCCGGCTGCGCTCCACCTCCTCAGCTCCCAGGGGCTGTCAGTGAGGAGGCTGGGGTAGGAGTTGGCCACAAAGCTCATTCTTCAGAATTGCCTGGGAAGTAAGCCCTACTTGTCCGGAAGCTCAGAACTGGGGAGCAGCCGGAGATCAGTCCAGTGAACTGGGAAGACAGGCCTGGCAAAACTTCAATCTCTGTGGCCTGCAGCCCGAATGTATGCTGTTGCTCGAAAGAACCCAGGTCCCAATATAACGCCCCGTCATGATCAGACATGCCAGCATTTAAGTAAGAGCGAAAATAAACGATCGGTTTGTTCTGTCGAGTGTGGCTCTTCAGGCCTCCTCCTGCTCAGCAGAGATGTTTTTCCAATTCCAATTGTGTTCTTCACGTAGAAATGGCCACAGGGAGGAGCCCGGCTGGGAAGGAAAGCCTTGAGTGCCAACGTGACATGGGCATTCTCAGGAGACAGACAAACCGACTTGAGACAGACAAACCGACCTGAGACAGACAAACCGACCTGCAACCGACATTGAAAACCCTGTGTCCTGGTGGGGGTCAGGATGGTGGCACTGAACAAAGCGGTGAGGTTGGAGCTGTGGTTTCTGGGCCACGGTGGGGGCCCAGGAGTCGTGGTGAAATGATCGGAAAGACAAGTTGTTCCTGGTATAAGGAAAGCTGAACAAGGACTTGGGGTGCTGAGCGTGTGGCCAGAGAGGAGGACCTGTTCTTGGAAAGAGGTGTTAGCTGGGGAGGTGCAGGGCTGCTGATAGAAAAGAATTTAGTCTTTTGCGCAGCTCAGGCTGATTGTTTTAACATTCCTGCCCCCTTTCCTCCATACAAAAGCATCATACGTAAGGCTGACCACCCACCTTAAAAGCATTATGCAAATTAGTGAATGCAGTCTGTAATGTACTGAAGAATAACAATACCTTTATTTAGACTTTTTAAGCATTGCTTATGTATTAGCCCTTTGTCTGTGGCATATATTACAAATATTTTCTCTCAGTTTGTCGGTTGTCTTTTGGATTTTCAAAAACGATATTTTGTTTGTTTTTGTCTTGCAAAACCTTGTAACTTTTATTAGTTAATTTTGTCCCTTCTCTTCTCATACTGCTTGAGGATTTTAAGTAATGGTTAGGAAACCATTAAGGCTAAAGAAAAGTTCAGCCATCTAAACCTCTAGCCCTGTATGGTTTCATTATTTTTCTCTATATCCTTAGTATTTGGAGTTCATTCTTCTGTATGATATGAGATATGGATTTAATTTTATCTTTTCCAAATGGCTACTCAGTTGTCCAACATCATTTATTTTAAAAGCCCATCTTTACCCCAACGGTTTTAAATGCCACTCTTATCATATATTAAGTTTTCATATGTATCTGAATTTACTTCTGGATTTTCTGTTCTATTCTACTGGCCTTGTGCCAGTACCATACTGTTTTAATTATAGAGACTTTATGGTATATTTTAGTGTCAGCTAGTCCTCCCTCATAAATACTTTTTTCAGTGTTTCCTGGCTATTTCTGCATGTTTGTTTTTCATATAAACTTTGGTATCAACTTAACTCCATAAAATAGCTTGTTGGTATTTTTATTGGGATTGCTTTGCATGTGTGAGTTAATGTAGGGAAAACGCACATGTTTATAATGCTATCCTGTCTGAGAACAGAAGATATTTTTCCATTTGTTCAAATCTGCTTTTGTGTCTTTTAGGAATTTACTAACATTTTCCTTGTATAGGTTTTGTACATTTATTATTCAATTTATTTCTAAGTCTTCCAGCTCTTTTTATGCTATCGTAAATAAAGTTTTCTCCACTATTATATCTTCTAACTTTTCATTGTTGGTGTTTATGAAAGTTATTGGTATTTAATATTAGTTTTATATTCTGTTACCTTACTAATTGTCTTATAGTTTGCATTAGTTTCATCACTGATTCCCTAAGGTTTTGATAATATACTACCATATGATCTCCAAATAGAGGTCATTTTACTTCATCTTTACCCATTTTATATATCTTGAATTGATTCTCTTGTCTGATTGCATTGGCTAATAACTTAGTACAATCCTATATAATAAAAGCCTAATATGCTAAGTGTCCAACCTTTCATTCGACTGTTCTGTCAGTCACTATGATGCGCACTGACCACCAGGGGGCAGATGCTCTGACGGGTAGGTGAGCTTGCTGCTGGGGTCTGGCCGATCGGGACTGGGCAAGATGGGCTGAACATGCCCCAAAGCCCTCCTGCGGTCCCTCTCCAGCCCTGTCCTGCACTGGTGGGGTTCCTCAGCCTGGCCTGTGCCCTCTTGCAATGTTACCCCTCAGGGGCTGTTGGAAAGCCGGTTTTGGCCCGATTCCCACAGGCCAGGCAGAGGGACCCCACCAGTGCACGAATCTGTGCACCAGCTTCTAGTGTTGAATAAAAGAGATAGTGGCCACCCTATTCTTGTCCCTTACCTTCGTGAAAATTCCTGTTAATTTTTCCATAAATATGAAAAGTCATACACATCGACTATGAAACACTGTCGAGAATAAGGATAGTTTTATTTTGTTGAATGTGCCCATCACCTTTTCTCTGGCAAGCATGTAACATAAAAAAGTCACCTTGATCCAGGTGAGGGTTGTATATTTTTCCTTTGCCTTTACTTTTAAGATGTATCCCTTTCAGGGATTTCAGCTAAAAATCGTTGGAGAGATGCTGAAACTGGTTTGGCTCAGTGGATAGAATGTCGGCCTGCAGACTGAAAAGTTCCAGGTTCGATTCTGGTCAAGGGCATGTACCTTGGTTGCAGGCACATCCCCAGTAGGGGGTGTGCAAGAGGCAGCTGATCAATGTTTCTTTCTCATTAATGTTTCTGACTTTCTATCCCTTTTTCTTCCTCTCTGTAAAAAATAAATCCTCCTATATAATCAAAGAGAAACATGCAAATTTGACTGTACCTTTGCTCCTGATTGGCTATGCTACCAGCCAATCAGGAGTGGGGGCAGGGCCAAGTGGCATGAGCACCGGGCCCCAGGGGTGGAGATGAAATGGCAGTGGTGGCAAGCGCCCGGACTCTGGGTGCTGTGAGTGGAAGTGGCGGGGAGTGCCCAGCCCCTGGGGCCGGGTGGTCGCAGGCAGCCGGGGCTGAGCTGAGCAGGGCATCCCCTGAAGGCTCCCAGTATGTGAAAGGGGGCAGGTTGGGTTGAGGGACCACCCACCCCCAGTGCACAAATTTTGTGCACCGGGCCCTAGTAAAATATATTTAAAAAATAAAAATCATTGGAGACTCATTGTTAAGGATAGCACAGCAGCAAGATGAATGAACCCAAGTGGCTCAGTGGATTTGTGGAGCAGAAATGCCCCACTAGCTATTAATGTAAGAAAAAAAATACAATTCCATCTTATTTAAGCCAGTGTATTTGAGGTGTGGGGAGGTGTCTCTTTGTTCCAGCAGAGGAGCCTTTATCACCCCAACGAATACACTATCTCTTTCAAACTAATGCTATCCATGAGTTTTTAAAAGTAATTTGAAGTTTCTCATCACCAGATGCACAGAGCAGGGGACAGATACGGGCCAAGCAGGTGCTTGCCAATGCAACAGTCACAAACCAAGCATCAGTGAGTAAATTACAATACCAACAACACAGTCAGCACAGTTTTCATCATGCTTTGTAATCTCTGATTAGAATAGTCCTGTGAACATCTCATTTCTGCAACCAATATACTGTACATTACACTAGCAATCCGCCACACTGTTAATGTTTTCCTTCAGCTAGTATGGAGCAAGCCCTGAGAATTTAATGACATGGCCAGCTGGGTGACACTGACTGCATTCTCCCTTCTCTGGATGCGCAGAGGGGTTCAGAAAACTGCCCTCCTCAGGGAAGACACCTGGCCAGAAGGTAACGAGAACCACGTCAGCCTGGAGAAGGGAGAGGAGGCTCCAGAGGGCGGTTCAAACATCGGAGTGTCAGAATAGGAAAACAGTCCAAGAAAAACTAGGCTTATCCCATCTGTACCCTGAGCCCAGGTGGGGCCTGGCTTGAAAAACTAAAGAGCTTTTAGGTCGAGAAGAAAACCCACCACACACACACACACACACACACACACACACACACGTTAAAGATGAAATAATGAAAAGGTGAGAGCAGGGGGGAAAGGTAGGAAGGAAGCAAAGAAGGATGTGGGGGGAAAAGAGGAAGGGGAATATGTGGGAACAAACTGAAAAACCAAGCATCACAAATTGTATAGCTCTGTTAGCTCATGTTTCTCCCTTAGAAGCCATAAAACTTGTCCCTGGGCCTCCCCGTGCAGATGTGACACACCCAAAGGAAGTCTGTGCGGGGGCTCAGTGACACAGGATCACACCTCATCTCAAGGCTCTCCCCGCTCTGGCAAGGGTTTCTGGGAAATTTACACTGAAGCAGTTTTGTCTCTTAGGCAGGCACCTCCCTGTGCAAGTAGGAAAAGAGCCAGAGGCAACAGGGAAGCATCTCTCTCCAAGGTCTAACCTCTCCCGGGTTTCATATTTCCCAGCAGTACACTTGCCATGCCACCATTCATACTCATGGCGATGAAGCCTTGAGGGCGATGAGGATTCCCATGGCAATTTGCTCCTTAATCCATCAAGGAAAACAGAAGGTGGACCGGGATACCCACAGACTTCCCCAGTGGAAGGGCGGGCTGGAGTGGAGCCTGCCAGGGGTGGCACAGGGCGGGCTAAGGTTTCAAGGGTCCCCAGATGTCCCCCAGTTTCCTTGTGAACGCCATCTTTACAATTTTCTCTCCTTCCTGGAAAATTCAGCCCTTTCATTTTTTGCACTTTACTTATTTATTTTAACTAGAGGCCCTTAACCAGTGGTCCCTGGTATTAAAACTTTTTAGCTGTAATAGGCCTTAATTATAAATTTGCAATAATTTATACTGATTGTCCAGAAATAAGAATATAAATCTCTATAGCCCAGCATTTAGTGGGAGGACTTTCCTGTCTGAAGTCTGATATAAACTCATATTTCACGGCTAAATGTTTTCTCATGCGGATCATTTATGGGGTGTTGGTGAGCTTGTCCTTTTAAAATCATCACTGATAAAATGTTAAAGGGATACATTTAGACAGTCTTTAACAGGCTGACCTTGTCTGGAGGACTGTGAAGGGTAATAAAATAATATGTTACTTACATGCTATTAGAAGGGGGAAAATAAATAATTAAAAATTAAACCAAAGATGGCAAGAAAAGAAAAAAAAATGAAAAGGCAAATAACGGGTGAGGGCATGTAGAAAGACAAGTGGCAAGGTGGCGGATTGAAACCCAAATATATTGGTGGCTAAATAAAAGTGGATTGAAAATTCCAAATAAAAGACAAACCTCGTTAATGAAAAACGAAAAGAACAAAAAACAAGTTCTGTGTTTGATCAGGATAAAGAAGAGATTTTAGAAGTAGCCATGATGCCTGACTGCAAGGGAGAGACAGCCAAAGGGGATTTTTTTTTTTCAGAGAGAAATCTAGTGAAGAGACATTAAACATAACTTTCCAATGCTTTCTGATGTAATTTGGGTGAGGAGAGGGCAAAAACTCTCAGTTTTATTGGAGCTCCCTGTAGAAGACCCTGTAATTTAGGGTTGCCGAATAAAATATGGGATGCCCAGTTACATTGGAATTTTAGATAAACGATGAACACTTTTTTTTTTTTTGCAGAGTTAGTATGTCCTAAATAGTGCATGAAGCTGTTAAAAGATTAATGGAGGTTTTTTAAAAGCTTTACAAGTTTGTTTAAGCAGAAACTCACTGGGCAGCGCTGAACCGGAAGCGGTTGGCAGCCTCTCTCTTAACGGAGCTGGGGGAGAGAGAGCCTCTTCCGGGGGGAAAGGTGGAAGCAAAGCAAGGAAAGGTGGCTTGGCTCTTGCCGAAGGCCTCGTCGGCTGCTGTGATTGGCTGTCTTTCGAGCTTCACTGTTGTTACCCAGAGGCAGGCACAGGGCTAGATTTTACACACCCAAGTCCCAACAGCCATCAAGCCACCTCGGTGTAATGGCCTCCTTGCTTAATGCATGTAAACAGGACATACCTACACTAACAGAACGACTCCTAATTCACGTGCAACTTATTTAACTGGGCACCCTGGGTTTTTATTTGCTAAATCTTGCAACCCTATTCATATAAGAATCATAAGTGACATGAGTTTTTAACTATAGCGTCACCACCGGTTCCCCATTACAGGGCTCATTTGCATTTGGGTAGGTGTAAATACAGATGTAGACATTGAATCACTATCCTTATTTCCCCTGGATAAAACTTGCTTCTAATTTATGGTGACCAAAGTGCTTGCACATGACCAGTCTGTGATGTTAAAGGGCTGTTGGGTGAAGAGATGGTCTTAGGCTGCAGGCCCCAAGAGACGCGTACCCCGAAAGGTTTCACCAGTGGAGAGAGGGCAGTTTGTAGGAGCTGTGGGCCTGGAAGGGAGGAAACCCAAATATATTGGTGGCTAAATAAAAGTGGATTGAAAATTCCAAATAAATCAGCCCCCGCTGTAGAGGATGGACACTGAGCCACGCGCAGTGAGTAACCACAGCAAAACCCAAACTTCCTGCAGGGCCTTCCCCATGCGGCGCATTGCCTCTGGCTGTTTTCCCACCATGGCAAACTCAGAAAGTGCCCTTCCGTAGAAGTCACATACCTGCTCAGGCCAGAATGACTGGGAAATCGTCTCCCTATCATTTTAACACTTACATTTTTCATGATTGGTTTTAGCTCTTTCTTTTCATCACATTATTACTCTCGCCTGGACGCATTGCCTGCTGGGCTTTCATATTTCTTATTTCTATTCCTGTTCTCCCGCTGACACCCGCTGGTGAGCCATGAGCACGCTCTCTCTAACGGGTGGTATGTAAGTGCATATTGCCAATTCTTTGCAAATTTAATATTTCTCCGGGAAACAATTTTCAAATTTTTAAAAATATGCCTTTTGTACAGGTGCACATTTAACAAGCCCAGGGCTACTTTCCACGCGCTCAGTCCCTGTGCCTGACCGAACTGTGAGCACCGTGTCCACTGCATGCTATCTCTTTCTGCCCCTTCACGGAGAATACAGAACTCCATTCGGAAGCATGCCTTACAGTACACCCTGGGCGCAATATTTAAGAGATGGTTCCATTTGTGTGACTGTCTCCCCAGCGAGGAAGTCCAAATAAACAGCCCGGGGAGTCAGTGGCCCACTGAAGAGAATTTATTAAACATTCACCGGGAGGAAAGATGTGTGCTGTTTACACAGGATGAGTTAGAAAATGTGTGGTCCATAGAGGGCTGGGTGAGTTTACAGTAGAGTCCCTGAGGACCCTCCCCCAAGCAAACCTTGAATTGGCTTTATAAACACGAAGCCCTATATAAATCCCACTGAAGATGTGAGAAGATGTGGGCATTAGAGCTCCTTTATAATAAGCACAAAAGTAGCATTTTAATGAGACTTTATTTTCTGAAGGGGTGGGAAGAGCTGATGGTTTTTACAACATATCTCAGCTGATGCCTTGGAGCAAAACGAGAGAAGTAGAATTTCACCACCTTTATCTGAATCACTTGGAAGTCTGAATTATTTGTGCTTAAAGTCATAGTTTGCTTATCTGATGATGGAGTATATACATCAGCTAGAATAACTAAGGTGCATTTCTTAGTCTAGCCGTAAAGAGCAAAAGTTGGATAACAGATAATATTTTAAGCAGACAAGGGGCTAAAACCTTTAGCATCCTTCTCTTAGTCTCTCAAATAGAATGTTCAAGTTCATTCTTTCCCTGGAAATCTACTTGTAACCTAGTTACCAGGAGGCCTATCAGTTATCGAGCCGTACTACAAAGTCAGAGGAGCTGAGGTGGTGTCTGGGTGCAGGGAAAGACGTGTTGATCACTGTGACAGGGCAGACGGCCCAGTCACGTCCCCTGGCATCAGGTAACCTTGCTACTTTGAAGAGGTGACCTATGTAGATAACTAAGGAGGAGGGTGGTGGGGTGCCGCTATCATTAAATGTGTGAGATAATGGATTATCCATATGGAAAAAAATTCCATTGGATTCCTACCTCATACCATTGGGGAAAAAAATCCCCAATAGGTTAAACATTTAAATGTTCAGAGTAAAAGGTTGCAACTTTACAAGACTAAAGAAGAGAATATCTTCGTGAATTTGGGGCAGGGATAAATCCCTTAACGAAGAAACAATGAAAAGTTTTATATATTTGATTACCTGTAAGCCGAGGGTTTCTATTTATCAACAGACACTATAAAAGGAGTGAAAAGACAAGCCGCTCAATGGGAAGAGATACTTTTGATACACATAATTGGCAAGAGATTAGCATCCAGCATTCATAATGAAGTATGACCAGTCCGTAAGAAAAAAAACTAGTACAAAAAAGTAAATGAGAGAAATAAGCATTTCACTGAAGGGGAAATATATATGATGAATTAAATTGTGAAAAAGTGCTCAACCTCATCCATAATCAGAAATAGAAATTTAAACTGTAATGGTATTTGTTTTCTATTTGCTTGATTGGGAAAAATGTAGAAGTCTGACAATAGACAATGTTGGTGAAAACAGGGTCCAATAAGAATTGTCATTCTCTGCCCAGGATACAACTATTTTTGGGTAAAATGGCAAACAACAGTTGAAAAGCTTAGGGAACAGAAATTCCCTCTGAATTACATATCCCAGAGAAATTCTTGGAAATGTGTAACTGGAGACACACACACAGGTTCACTGAGGATGGAATTGTTCTTTTTTTTTTTTAAATATATATATTTTATTGATTTTTTTACAGAGCAGAAGGGAGAGGGAAAGTCAGAAACATTGATGAGAGAGAAACATCGATCAGCTGCCTCTTGCACAGCCCCTACTGGGGATGTGCCCGCAGCCAAGGTACATGCCCTTGACCGGAATCGAACCTGGGACCTTTCAGTCCACAGTCCAACACTCTATCCACTGAGCCAAACCAGATTCGGCTGGAATTGTTCTTAATAGCAAACATATTTAGGAACAGGAGAATGAGTAAATAAACTCGGGTGTATTTCTAATCAAGTATAGTGTGGAGCAGAGAAAAATGAATGATGACTTAAAAAGACTTAAAAAAGCCTTGCATGCATTTCAGGATCAGAATGACAAAGTGCGGGAGACTACGTGTAACACGATGCCGTTTTTATACAACTCAGTGCCAGGGAAACTAAGCTTTGCATGCTGTTTGTGCAAGAATGCACATATAGGATATAGTTGTTTTTTTTTTTAAAGCAAGAGAATAATAAACACAACCTTTTAAGAATGGTTCCTTCAGGAAGGAGGTGGAGTGAATGGGTAGATGCTACATTACACAGGTTTCTTAGTTGAGTGGTGAGGTCACGGGGGTCATTTAAGATTATGTTCCTAGTTTACGTATGTTACATATCTTCTCTTCCATGTATCAGATATTTCTTCTTTATCATCATCATTGTTGTCATCAAAGAATCTTGCAGCTTTCAGAGATAGGGTCTCCTCCCTCTCTGAGGACTAGGCCATAGGCCCTTCACAGAAAGCTCCCTCTCCTTCCGTTCTTCTCCTCGGCTTCTTCACCTCCAGGACTCCTCATGGCACGTGTTTTCTACAGTCCACCCTTCTCTCTGACCATACTTGGACTCTGGGCCCAGGCAGTCCTGGCAGGCTCGGGCATGCTCATGAACACCCAAGTTCACACCCAGTCCTCCTATGCTCACAGCCTCCTTTTGAGCCCCAAGTCCCACTGGCCTGGCCAGAGAGTTTGGACAGCAGACTCCGAGCATGGCTGGACCCTGAAAAGTGTAAGCAGAGAGGCCGGGGGAGCCGTTCTGATGGCTGCGCAAAGGGGAAGACAAAGCGACTTGTATTGAGTGAACCTTAGAGCTGGTCCCAGAGTGGAAACCTTGCTTAGCCCAAGTGTGGGTAGATTCTAAATGCATAGGAATATGGTTGATAAAATTCTATTGTCACATACAACATCAACTGAACTTGAATTCATGGCGCCAGAGCTCTGTCAATTACTTAAACAGAGAGACAAAATCTTTTGTTTTTTAAATATATTTTATTGATTTTAGAGAGGAAGAGAGGGGGGAAGAGAAACATCAATGATGAGAGAGACTCATTGATTGGCTACCTCCTGCATGCCCTCTCCTGGGGATCAAGCCCATAACCCAGGCATGTGCCCTTGGCCAGAATCGAACCTGACACCCTTCTGTCTGTAGGCTGATGCTCTATCCATTGAGCCAAACCAGCTAGGGCAAGACAAAATCTTTTATGACATGCTCCAGAGCTGAACTTGAACTTCAGCCACACATCGAGGGAGACTGGATAATTAGTTCAATTTCTTCACTCTTCCTCTTCTCTGTCTCCATAGTTTTGTCATGTGACTTCCCAGGCCTCCCCCCAGAGATGGAGGGGACATCGCTCCTTTTCCTGGGGGCCGGCCTATGGCAGGATGAGAGGACGAAGCCAGTGGCAGCCGGCTTATCCCATACTGATGAGAGCTCCGTAGGGCAGACCTGATCTCAACTCCCGGGCTGAGTCAGACCCCGATGAGGTCTTCAGAGCCACCTGGCCCACCTGCAGATGCTGCCATCGGATAAATGCCTATTATTGCATGTCACTGCGTTTTGAGAGGTTGACACCATGTTGTTTTGCCACCAGGTGAATGATGCACTGGTCTAAGGATCACCCTAGTTTCCCAAGAGATATCAAGGCCCACTTGGCAGTAATGGCACATTTCGTCACCCCCCACTGCCATCGTCCTTATCATCATCATTAGGGACGCGTAATTGCTCGGAGCTCTGAATCAGAGCCTGTGAAATTGATCCCTGGCTTTACTTCCACAGAGCTCTTTAATCCTGGGCAAGCTCCTGCTGTAAGCCTCAGGCTTTGTTTTTTAATCATTTATTTTTCAATTACAGTTGACATACAGTATTATATGAGTTTCAGGTGTACGGCATAGTGGTTAGATATTTATATACCTTATGAAGTGATCCCCCCAACAAGTCTAGTATCCCCCCCGGCACCTCACACGCCCATTACACTATTATTGACTCTATTCCCTGTGTTCTATTTCACAACCCCGATTTTATAAGGGGCAATTTGTATTTCTTAAGCCCCAGTTTTGTTATCTGCTTACGGTGTCTCACCCTCCTGGGGAGCCCCAGTGCTCATGAACATATCCCAGGCTCTGAGAAGTTCTGTAATAAGGAAAGCTTTACATTTCTTTAACCTGGTTTTCTCCAAAGGTGTGTAATTGTGCGATGCTTTGATTTGCAGAAACCACTTACTGGACACGCATCACTTGGGACAGGAGAACGGTATTCAAGTGTTGCTCAGAGGCCAGTCATGTGACCACTGCCCTCCATGCGGGGGAGACTTTGCCTGGTTCTAAAATATTTCCTTTCTAGCAACAATAAACTTTATTGCCCTTTTCTCTTTTTTCTGCTGAATAAAAGAACAGTCCACAAAGCCTTACTTTAACACTCTAGTTTTAAGCATCACATCTTTGGATCACCACCCAAAACTGAGACAGAACTCCAGCTATTTAAAAGTGGAAGACTAGAGATATCAAGGGAGGGAACCAAAATGGCAACACAGGCAACTGCCTGTACTCGCTGCCTCCCACAATTTGTAAATCAAAATTACAACTAAAATACAGAACAATTATCATCCAGAACCGCTGGGAAGCTGGCTGGCTGGAGGTGTGGAGGCACGGACTGGCTCTTAGAGGTCCCTAAAGTGGCAAGAACTACAGGCTGTGAAAACAAGCAAAGATTGGGGCTCAGTGACACACAGGCTGCTGGAGACCCAGCTGCTCCTTTTAAAAGTTGGCACCACAAACTGAACTTACAAGCTTCTGCTTCCTCTGAGCTCCAGCTCCAGGGCAAGGCTGGGGGACACATTTGTCTGGCATCAGGGCAGGAACTTGGGGATGGCTTTCTTCCAGATGTAGGTACTGGCAGGGATCATTGTTCCTGTGCTGGCACCTCCAGTCACAGGGCTAACTGGCAGCCATTTCTGTTTGCTCCTCCCTCCTGATTCCCTAAGACCCCCCGCCTCCTCCAATTTACAACCCCACCCAGGCTGTGTGCAACAGCTGTTGCATATGAATGGCCTGTCCTTGCTCAGGGTAAAGTCTTTCCAACAAGCTTCAGCTGGGTCCTAGAGCCCCAAACCTATCAATTAAAGGCCCAAAATCTGGCACCAGCACCAGCCTGCTTTGCTTCACAGCTGGGCCTTATTTGAGCACTTTTAAACCTGATACACAGGAGGAATCTGCAGATCTCTCTGTAGCTCCTGCTGGGTGGCCCCAGATAGTGGCTGACTTTGCATCTCCCTGGAGACCCAGGAACAGTGTACCCAGTGGGCAGTGTCAGACCATAGCAGATTACAACTTTACACATCTACAAATGACACACTCAAGGGGCAGACTCAGTGAGCACCAAAGCCCCACTGAAGCAAGTCCTGCTCCATAGGGGTGTCTCCTGCACAGTAGCTCTCTCACTGTAGATGCAGCTGGTCCTCACAACAAATTGGCCCATAAGTCAATTCCTTCTAGTGACACCAACAGCAATCAAGTGTCAACTACAACAAGACGGTGATCACAGCCCACAAAGGGGTGCATCTGGAGTTCCTAGCTCAGCCACTGAGCTGGGGAAGCTGAGCCACTGGACCCTATAGGACACCTACTACTCAGTGCAACACTACCAACTCAAGGAGACATAGCAGCTCTGCCTAATAATAGAAATAAACACAGGGAAGCTACCAAAATGCAGAAACAAAGAAACATGTCACAAATGAAAGGAATGGAAGAAAGCAAACTACAAGATATAGAGTTCAAAACCACAGTTATAAGGTTACTCAAGAATCTTCTAGAAACCCTCAAGGGACTTAGTGAGACTTTCAAGGATCTTAGTGATAATGCCAAACACATGCAAAAGGACTGGTCAGAAATTAAGCATACACTGACTAAAATAAAGAATAATATACACAAATTCAATAGTAGAGTAGAGGATTCTGAGAATCAAATCAACAATTTGAAATATGAGGAAGCAAAAAACACCCAACCAGAAGAGCAAAAAGAAATAAGAATCCATACATATGAAGAAAGTGTAAGGAGCCTCTGGACAACTTTAAGTGTACCATACCAACACTTGCATTATGGAGGTGCCAGAAGAAGAGAGAGAGCAAGATATTGAAAAACTATTTAAAAACATAATGGCAAAAAAACTTTCCCTACCTGGTGATAAAAATAGATTTACAAGTCCAGAAAGCACAGAGAGTCACAAACAAGAGGAACCCAAAGAAGACCACAACAAGACACATCATAATTAAAATGCTAAGGGCTAAAGGCAAAGAGAGAATCTTAAAAGCAGCAAGAGAAAAGCAGTTAGTAACCTACAAGGGAATGCCCATATGGCTATCAGCTGATTTCTCAATAGAAATTATGCAGGCCAAAAGGGAGTGGCAAGAAATATTTAAAATGATGAATAGCAGCCAAGACCGGTTTGGCTCAGTGGATAGAGCAAAGGCAGCTGATCGATGTTTCTCTCTCATTGATGTTTCTGACTTTCTATCCCTCTGTCTTTCGCTCTGTAAAAAATTATATATATATATATATATATATATATATATATATATATATATAAAGTGATGAATAGCAAAGACCTACAACCAAGATTATTCTACTCAGCAAAGCTATCATTTAGAATTGAAGGTCAGATAAAGAGCTTCACAGACAAGAAAAAGCTAAAGGAATTCATCACCACCAAACTAGTATTATATGAAATGTTGAAGGGTATTCTTTTAAAAGAGGAAGAAGAAGAAAACAAAAAGATAAAAAAAAATATGAACAAAATGGTAACAAATACATACCTATCAACAACTGAATCTAAAAATCAAAATAAACAAATAAGAAATCTAATGAACAGAATAAACTGGTGAGTAAAATGGAATCAGAGGCCTGGAAATAGAACAGACTGACAATTTTAAGAGAGAAGGAGGATGGGGGTGGGACAGAGACCAGGGCAAGAGAAGCAATGGGAGGAAGGGAGAGGAACATTTGTAATAATCTCAACAATAAAGATTTTTAAAAAAATTTTTTTTAAAGTAGAAGATTAAAATTAATAGGTTACTGCCTTTGGAACCACCAATTTTCAGGTCTGTGCACACTTTACCAAAAGCTAAAATGCCATCTTTGAGCCTTTGCCAAAGAATCGGGCTCAGATTCTCATCCTCCTGTTGAACATTTTTACCGGCACCGAAACTCAATATTTAGAATCAACCAACCATCCAGTGAAAGTGCTTTTCCTAATTTCTTGCCTGAGGTTAGTGACAACTGGCTGGGGCCACGGCTAGAAATCTCAGGGTAATTGGTCCTTTCTCTCCCTCACTTTCCCCCCTAAGCCCAAGCAGGTACTGGGTCTTACAGGTTTGACCCTGTCCTATCCTTTACCCCAGGCACCTCTTTTTAAATTCTGATTCTCAGGGCCACGGTAGCAAAATTTTACTGTGCTAGTAAAAGGCCAGAGAATAGATGTTTTAAGTTTTGCAGGGTCATGTGGTCTCTATGGCAACTATTCGCCTCTGCTATTGTGGCTTGAAAGCAGCCATAGACAATAGCTGAATGCACGGGCATGGCAGTACTCCAGTAACACTGATTTACCAAAAATGGCCAACTGAATAGGGTGCAGGGCTGTAGTTTGTCAGTCCTTGCTCTATGCCAGCCTTCTTTTTCTCTACAACTAACCTTGCAATTTGGTCAGGGGCATACAGGGGTGTGTGTGTGTGTATGTGTGTGTGTGTGTGTGTGTGTGTGTGTGTGTGTGTGTAAGGCTTTGCAAGCTCCCAGTCATTTACATTACTAATACCATCTCCGTTTGGAGAGGAAGAAACTGCCTCTGGAGGGATTAAGTGACTTTCAAGGATCCCATAGACAGTAAGTGGCAGAACCAGGATTCAGACTTGACTTTTCTGCCAGAACATCTAATGCTCTGCTTGCAGATGTTGTCTGAACCACTGGCTCCTCAATGGATTCCCACCCTCCTGCCTCTATCTTCAACATATCCTCATAAGTGATCACACCCTTTTCCTAAGTTACAGCCTGCGTCAGTCCCCTCGCTATTCAACGCTGCCGATGGCTCTTATCTCTCTACTGTGTACAGTCTCCTCATCTAGTCCTAAGGACTTTCCACAGCAGAATCACAGCTGCCTTTCCAACAATAACAGCATCATTATTGTCCTATTGAAATTATATTTGCCACCCAATTCCTAGTTCATACACTAGTTTCCTGAAGAGTTTTTTTAAAATAAAATATATATTTATTGATTTCAGAGAAGAAAGGAGAGAACTAGAGAGTCAGAAACATCAATGATGAGAGAGAATAATTGATTGGTTGCCGCCTGCACGATCCCCACTGGGGGGGGGGGGAGTTGAGCCCACAACCTGGGCATGTGCCCTTGGCCGGAATCGAACTTGGGACCCTTTAGTCTGCAGGCTGATGCTCTATCCACTGATTCAAACTGGGTAAGGCTCCTGAAGAGTTTTTAGATCTACCGAACTTGTCATGGGCTGCATTGTCTGGGAAGTGATCTCTGAGCCTGAGTTTAGCAAGCAGGAATTTTATTAAGGACTGCCCTTGGGGTCAACATCTGTGGAAGGGGAGAGCTGCGAAGAAACATTGAAGCTTCCATGAAGCCTCAACAACAGATCCAGCCAACACATGGAGCCAGAATGGTCCCTAAGAGCTCCCCAAGTTGAGATAAGATGATCAAGCTTTTGTTTCCATTTCAGTTGGTGGATGCGGCCTTCCCAGATACAGTATGACTGGACAAAGTGTTCTCTGCAGATGGGACCATCCCTGAGGAGGCTGGTGGCTAAAGATTCTATGTCACCTGTACTCTCAGGAGTGGAGGCAACAAACACTCCACTGGGAGCTGATTATCACAGTGTCCACATCAATCAATACACCATTTGCTAAAATCTGCTGCGAGTTCCAGTTTTGTGTATTTTTGCATTCTCACATTTCCATACTTCTACTATCCTCTTCTTTGCTAGTTAAAGGACGCTATGTGGAATCAGAATCAAACGTACCTGGATTGAAGTTCAGCTTTGCCTCTTATTAGCTGGGCGACCTGGGCGACCTCGGAGCCATCCTGAAAACAGCGTGAACTGGCAAAGACAAAAATGCTTGATAAATATTAATTTCTTCCCTTGTGTGTCCACCAAAGCAATTGTCATAGGGCTATAAACACAGGAATCACTGGCTAGATCTTTGCTGACCCGGGTCTTTGAAAGCATCTTGGAATTCATCCCTACCACCGGTATAAATTCCTCATCGCGGATGGCCTGCTGGATCTAACCTGGAAACTTTGGTAAAAGATGATAAAGGATCCTTTCAGGTTTCTTTGTATGGGTTTGAGTGTCTGTATATGCACGAGGCTGTGGGGGCCACGGGGTAAACATTTCATGAGTGCCTTTTGTTGAAAATCCATCATTTAAAAACCATCTGTCTTCGGAACCACAGGACAGCAACAGAATCACAAAGAATTAACCAAGGCCTTTGTTCTCCTGGTTGGCAGAGCTAATGACAGTGCTGGCCCTCTCCTTGAGGCTATAAACTCTGTTGCTGCAAACAGCAGTAAATGTCAACCCCGAAAGCCACCCAGCTTGACAACAAATGATTTAAGCACGGAGGGTGACAAGAAGACCATATTTTATTGAGCCGGGGGGCTGGCTTTGAGGACTTAGTTGCTGGCATTTTATATCAGATGGGCAAAAATGCTTCCAGGAGCAGATGGGAAGTGTCAGCCGGGGAGTTTATATATATATATATATATATATATTTTAAAGTCTCAACTTGCAAAGGATATCCTTGCAATGGACAGGATCTGGAGCTGACTTTATGTGTAAAAAAAGAAAAAGAATTTTGGACATTCTCACAGCCCATATTTATCTAAGTATAAAATTGGTTACTGCAGAGTGAGACTATCTTAGTTCCAATTAGAAGCTAATCATTCACCGTGGATAGTATCACTCATAACTCTTCGAACACACAAACAAATCAACCCTGAGATTGGGAGCAGCTGCCTGATTTATCTGAAAATACAGCATTTCCATTTAATACCACACATGGAATTTTGCAAAACATGAATCTTCCCAACACACAAAGCTTGTTTTCTTATCCCTGTTGTCACCTTGAATGCAAAGCCATAGCACGTATTTGAGGTCCCAACCCATGCTCAGAATTCAAGGTCGAGATGCATCCATCATGGGGGGGGACCACATGTGGGGACACCTTTTCCCAAACGCTCAAATTCTTCCATTGGATAAAAATAATTTTTATAACTCTATTTCTTTTTATGATGCAGAAAAGCTAAACAAGAAAATAAAAAACTCAAAGAAAAGTAAATGCCCGGTGGTGAAGGGACAGGGAAGGAGTGGGTATGATTACAAGAGAGTAAGTCGGAGCTGTTTGGTATCATAACTCTGGTGGTGGCTACACAAACACGCGCATGTGATAAAACTGAGTGGGACTCACACAGACACACATAGCACTCACACATTCATGAGTACCAGTAAAGCAGAGGAAACCTGACCACGATCTATGCCCATCATCTGGTTGAAATGTCGTCCTGTAGTTTTTGCCAGATATTATTATTGGAGGCAACGGAGTACAGGGCCCACGGGATCTCTGTTATTTCTTACAAATTTCTTACAATTATCTCCAAATAAGAAAGGTTAGCTAAATAATAGATACTCCAGACTTTACAACAGGCTGCGTCTTCTTCGGGGTGGTCTTCTTCCTAGGATGGCAGAGCTTCAACTTCCCCAGCGAGTGAGAAGAGATGAATGGCTTTCCCTGTTTTATTAACAATAACATGACTTGGCCGCGACTGGAGGGAAATGATTCTTGATCACTGTCTGTGTGCATTACAATAACCTTATCACAAAGATTTCTCCCACTGACATTTAAGAGAGAATATAAATATGGGGTGTGCGTGCTTGAAGCGAGCCCCAAGAGGCAGGAGCTGGAGATTACAAATCTTCAGAAGTGTTTTAATAGTCTGTCAGACTCAGTTGACAATGTTTTATCAATTATGGAAGCTATTTCCATAATGATAAAATTAATGGTTTAGAAGGAGACAGAGAATTTCTTTGACATCTAAGCACAAAAGTCTTCCCAGGGGTTTTGCAGATAAATCAAAGCCAGCACTCTCTCTGTGAATGAAGAGAACCCATTTCAAGAGCATCTTTCAGTTCCAGAAACATCCTTAGCAGAGAAGAAAACACAGGAGAAAGTGTCTGGGTATCACATAAAAGGCTGTCCGGATGGAGAAAATATTAAATAGCAACTAAAACAAAGTCAGGCATCGCAGAAAATGCATGCCACCATGGGGGCTGGGGCTGTGGTTTGCACGCTCTTTGTAGCTCCGTTTGTAGAGAGGACTTCAGGGACAGAGAGAGACAGCCCCAAAGGAGAGTGTATTATCTCATCTCCCTTCTCTGTGCTCCCACAACTCCACATTCAGCTCGTTTGTATTACACAAACTCTTAGGCACATAAACCATAAGCACCTCTGAGAGAGTATTTATGAACTGTTTTTTTAACTTTAATTTTTCCCATTACAGTTGACATCCAATATTATTTTATATCAGTTGTAGGTGTACAGCATAGCGGTTAGATATTTCTGTAATGTACAAAGTCATCCCCCCAATAAGGCTAGTACCCACCTGGCATCATTCCTTGTTATTACAATATTATTGACTATATTCCCTGTGCTGTACTTTGCATCCCCGTGAAAATTTTGTAACTAACAACTGATTCTTGATCACTGTCTGTGTGCATTACAATAACCTTATCACAAAGATTTCTCCCACTGAAATTTAAGAGAGAATATAAATATGGGGTGTGCGTGCTTGAAGCGAGCCCCAGGAGGCAGGAGCTGTTTCACCCAGCCCTCAAGGCCCCCTCTCATCTAGCAACCATCAGTTTGTCCACTGTACCTATGGATCTGTAAGAAACCAGTTTTCAAACATTGTATACCACCATACTTCCCTCTTTACTTCTTAAGGAAACTTAAGGATGACCCCTGTTTTTCCCTTACATAGCTTTGAAGTTGGATAAATACACTTTAAATAAAATAACATTTAAAAAAATATTTCCAAGCTCTCTCAGAGAAGAATAGATCTGAGAAGGTACTTACATAGAAGGTGCTAAGTACCCTTGTGCCTCCATAGTAAAGTTGATGGTTTCACTTATTACCATTGATGCTAGCAATAAACTTGGCCAGTGGGCTTGTTCGGACCAACCAAACCCAGAGCTGACATGAGTTTCTTCTCCATCTACATTAGAATCACAGAGAACAAACTTTAATAATTGAAGAAAATGATTTCTTACTATTTGAGGATTGTAGGGTTCAAGGGGTTGATTTGGGGTGATCCAGGGATCCACTGATTATGGTCAGAAAGATAGATCAACAAAGCTACTTTGTGAATAAATCTTATTCTCCTGGGGCCTTTGGCCAGGAATCATTGATGTTTTGACCACATACCTTTTCATTTATGTAGCAAATGGGGGGCTCTGGATTTAAGGCCCTTGAAGACAAGGATTATTTATTTTTGTATCTTTTATAAGAATGAACTCCAGTGTCTAAACTGGACCCACCTGAATTTCTACAGTGTGATGGTGTTTCTCTCTCACACCCTCTCCCTTCCTGCTCTACCTTTTGTATTCATGTGGCTCTTCAGACCTTAGGGAAATAACTAAAGTCCTCAGTGTCAATTTCCAGGCCTGGCACATTCTGCCCTTGCCTTCTTCTATAGCTACATTGACCTCTTGCCTTTCTGGTTGACCCCATTAAGTTCCTCATCCCAATGGAAGGGCCTTCATATCCTCATAGGAGTTTTCCCTGAGTTCCCGGACCAGCTCATCGCCTCCTGAATGACACACACAGCACTCACACTTCCCTTGGCAGCCCCCATCAAATG
Organism: Antrozous pallidus; assembly: GCA_027563665.1. Taxonomy (NCBI): domain Eukaryota; kingdom Metazoa; phylum Chordata; class Mammalia; order Chiroptera; family Vespertilionidae; genus Antrozous; species Antrozous pallidus. The sequence continues at coordinate 77,751,797 of CM050521.1, read as the reverse complement.
GTAATTTCCCATCTATTGGTTAGTTTTCAAAATTAATTCCTGCCTTCTTCACTAGACCCCAACTTTCCTGGTGGCAGAGTTTTATTTTTTCTTGCTTTACCATTAAATTCCCAGCATCTAGCTTTGTGCCTAGTACACAATGAGTATCCCATAAGTGTTTGTTGAATGAATGCATGATGCAAAAATAAATTATTGATGGCCAGGTTTGGGAGTGGGATGTGGGGGTGGGTAGAGAAGAAGAGAATATGAGAAGAGCAGAGAGAAAGAGAAAGGGCCTATAAGATATATTTATATATTTTACAAAAGCAAGGACGGTCCATGTAATTACAACTCAAACACCCATGTAAAGATTCAATGGTGAACTAAAACCAGTTTGGCCCAGTGGATCGAAAGGTCCCAGGTTCAATTCCGGTCAAGGGCATGTACCTTGGTTGTGGGCACATCCCCAGTAGAGGATGTGCAGGAGGCAGCTGACCCATGTTTCTAACTCTTTATCTCTCTCCCTTCCTCTCTGTAAAAAAAAAAATCAATAAAATATATTTTTTAAAAAGATGTAAGGATGATTTCACAGTTCATTAATTGAAAAAATTATTTCATAAACATCATGTTATTTTTTTCTCAACGTATTTAGTTTCTTCTTTATAAACAGCAAGTAGAAAGTTATCATTTTCAACAACCCCGGTGGAAATGAATGGGTTAATATCCATGCTTCGCCTTTAGTGTCTTTGGATGAAAAGTGCTTTGTTAGGACAGCAGATGATTGTCACTGACTGCTCAGTGGAGTGTGAAGAAGAAGCAAATCAATAGCCACTAACTCCCCTGGTCGATAAGAGTTTTCTAAGCCTTATGGAGTCTGACTCGAGTCATTTCACTTTTTTAAATTGTGAGGCACGAACAAATGATAGCATAAAGTAAGGTGCGTTGAATGATAAAGCAAACACTTCCTATTTATTCCCCTCTATCATCTGCTCATAAAAACCCTGTGTGTGCAGCCTCTCTGACCCGGAGGATGTGTTTTAGGATCCTTCCTGTTCCATTAGCTTCAGTAGCAGGACTGAATGACCTGGCACCAGGCTGCCCCACCTCTCCCCCGGAATACTTACTTACATTCTGGACAAGAGCCCAGCCAATGTAGCTCAGTGGTTGAGCACCAACCCAGGAACCACCGGGTCCCAGTTCACTTCCTGGGCAGGGCACATGCCTGGGTTGTGGGCTTGATCCCCAGGAGGGACGTGCAGGAAGCAGCCAATCTACATCTCCTCTCATGGATGTTTCTCTCTCTTTCCTCCTCTCCCTTCCTCTAAAGTCAATAAATAATTTTTTAAAGATAAAATTAAATAAGTTTTGCACAAGAGCATCTTCTCCGTGGGCTATTGAGAGAACGAGCTGTGTCTTCCAAGTATTAATTGTTCAGGATCCACAGTGTTAGATGTAAAAGGTGCTTTAGAGATTATTGGCTTAACCCTGGCATGTTGTAAAAGAGACCCTAGAAGGTAGTTTCAAACAATACAGCTGATCTGGGTGTGGAAGAGCAATACTGCCCAAGGGAATTCTACCTAACGTGGAAACAGTCCACATCAGCACCGTCGAGGTGGCAATGAAATGTGGTGGTGTGACTGAGAAACCGAATGTTCTGAACTTTCCTGTACATCCTTCCCCTGACATTAACAACTGACATTGCCCCATTACATGTGTCCGCCTGGGTACAGTACTTTTCACTAACCTATAGGCTCTGTCCACAGTGCTCCTAGTGCTTTCCCCCGCTCCAGGAGCCTCATGTCTTCTCCTCCTTGAAGAACTGAGTATTCCACTTAATTCAATTTTAATTTTAATGGCCCCTGAGACTAGTGGCGACTGTAAGAGACAGACAGCTGTGGCATGCATAACACGCGTTCATGTCCACCGCCTTCTTTGATTCTGACAACCACCTGACAGGAGCCATTATTGCTTCTAAGTTTCGAGGAGGAAAGTGAGGCCGCGGAAACTGCGACTTACTGTCACCTACCTCACTCGTGAGCCGCAAAGTGGTGGAAAGCTTGCAGAGTTTTCTGACCCTCGGCTGCACAGCTGCTTCCCATGGTGACACGTGTGATTTGAAAGTCACAGGAGACTCTGATGTAACGTTTATTACGAAGATATGTGGAAAAATCTATATGCCTCAGGACTTCTTGCAAAATGCACATAGCCCTTGGGAGTGGAAGAGGTCTCGGTTTTCTGGAAGCACGGCTCCTCCTCTCCATGACCTCCAGAGAGATGTTGGAACCCAGACCCCAGTCTCAGGACCCCTTCTGTATTTACACTCTCTCCCTAGTGATCTCATTCAGCTCCTTGACTCTAAATAACATTTATACACTGATGGGCCCCAAATTTATAACCCCAGGCCAAACCTTACCCTGAAACTCCACCTGCTTCTCTCCATTAGTCACGTGAATGTCTAATGGCATCTCTAACTGAGAATTCTTGACATTGCACCTTCCCCGACGACCCCCCCCCCCGACCCAGGCTTCTCTGAGCCTTTCCATCTCAGTAAATGGCACTACTGTTTCAGTTAAGCTGAAAACTTAGTTGTTCTTGATTCCTTCCTCTCTTGTTCTCATTTGCAGCACCCAAACCAGATGCAAAGGCTGTTTCTCCAACATATACTTGGGATCATGCACCTCCTCTGAAGCCCCATCTTGTCTCACCTAAGAGGCTGCCACCGCTCCCTGAAAATCAGTCTGTAGTCGAGTCTTAAAACTTCCCTCCTTGAAATGGTCTAACTGGTTCCCAATGCCCTTAAAATAAAATACAACCACCTTGTGATGGCTTAGAAGGCCCTAGGTAACTGCTTCTCGGTCTCATGAGCTGACATTCTCGTCGGGGATAAGGAAAGGAACAAAAAGAACAAGGAAGATCATTTCAGGAGTGGAGAGCTGCTACTAGAAAAGTAATCAGGGAAACATGGTAGTGAGTGAGTGGATGGTCAGGGCAGATTGTGAGGAAGTGATAGTTAAGCTGGGACCTGAATGACAGGAACTGGCCATGCAAATATCTGAATATCTTCTATATGACTGAAGACAATCCTATCTAATAAAAGAGTAATATGCAAATTGACCATACCTCCAATCAAGCCACATCCACAGCCAGGCCCACCAGCCAATCAGGAGCAAATTATGCAAATAAACCCCAACCAAGATGGCTGCCACCATTGAGAGCAGGAAGAAAGCTTGGGTTTCTCCAGCAATGATTTCATGCTCTGTCTCCTTCATTCACGACATTCCAGCCCAACCAGACTTGGTCAAACTGAAGACTCAAAAACCCACCAAATAAGAACTCAGTCACCTCAGGACTCCACAGCTACTGTTCCCTCTGTCTGAAGTTCCATATTCAGATATTTGCATGGCCAGTTCCTGTCATTCAGGTTCCAGCTTAACTATCACTTCCTCACAATCTGCCCTGACCATCCACTCACTCACTACCATGTTTCCCTGATTACTTTTCTAGTAGCAGCTCTCCACTCCTGAAATGATCTTCCTTGTTCTTTTTGTTCCTTTCCTTATCCCCGACGAGAATGTCAGCTCATGAGACCGAGAAGCAGTTCACACACCAGCTTCTAATGCTTTGACCTAAAGTGGCACACCCTTTCTGATCACAGCCCATTAGCCAGAACTGCCCATAAGACTGACTGATTGCAAGGGGCTTGCACCAGGGGGTTGGGGAGGGACTATTCGGTGAGTAGAAAATGTCTCTGCAGCAGTCCACCCTTGAACACATTTAAAACAACGAACACCTCTCCAGAGGAAATGGCTTGAATTCCCGTCTAGTCACTGCATCCAATTCTAAGTCTGGCATCTCCAGGGGATGTGCTATATGTGGCATCTGTATCAGATCAGGGTGACGGTCATCATGGTCCAGAGACCTGTGAACTAAAATGACATTTTATCTACCCCCTCCCCAACACCCAATGTACAAGAGATACAGGGACAAGGCAGCCACAAAGTATACTTCCTTTTGGAAAAGAGGGGATTGTGAGACACATGGAAGTCTCTGGTCAATAATGAGGTCTGGGTTCTCTATGGCTTTTGGTCCTACCTCTGGAATTTTCTTCCTTTTTTGTTATTTTCCTGGTCAAGATGAAGTGTGTGTCTGGGAACATGCCCTTTTGGAGAATTGCATGGCATTCTCAGCCCATTTCCTGCTTGCAAAATATTAAGTCTCTAAGAGTCTCTTTCATACCAACAACAGCTTTCTCATCTATTTGCTTTGAGTCAAAGCCCGCAACCACACCCGTAGTTCTTTTAGAGAAAGGATCTAATCTTTATTTTCTTGCTTGCTTGCTTCCATGGCACTCCATGTCTCCACTTCACCTTGATGGGAAAACTACTCTTTCCTAGGATCTTATCCTGAGTCTTTTTATCCAACTGAAAGGTTTTATTGAATACCATTCACACCACCACCCCTGAATTATTTTGGATCTTTGTTACTCAAGTGTCCTTTCAGGACTATCAAGAAACAAGAGGTGGTCCCCTCACCAACTTTATCAGGTTTCAAATTTCAGGAGTGTATTTCCTTTCTTTACCTCTTGCAAGCCAGTCAGTTCTTTCTGGAGCTCATTCCTTTCTACTAGTAACTTACCACATGTGATCTAGAACGACCTCTTCCCCTGGAGCCTACAATATTGTCTTCTATATGACTGTAGACAATCCTATCTAATGAAAGAGTAATATGCAAATTGACCATACCTCCAATCAAGCCACATCCACAGCCAGGCCCACCAGCCAATCAGGAGCAAATTATGCAAATAAACCCCAACCAAGATGGCTGCCACCATTGAGAGCAGGAAGAAAACTTGGGTTTCCCCAGCAATGGAGGAAGCCAAGCTTTCCACCTGCCATTGCCAGCCTAGGCCTCCAATCAAAGCTACAAAGTTTCAATTATAGAAGATACATAATCCCAACAGAAATGGCGGCAGCCACGGAGCTGGAGAGAGAAGAGGCTAGGGTTGCCAGGGTGATGGAGGAAGCCAAACTTCTGCAGCCCTAGCCTAGGCCTCTACTCTAGGCTACAGAAGTTTCAAACAGAAATGGCTGTCACCACAGAGCTAGCAGAAGCTTGGCTCTGCTCCAGGCTACAAAGTTTCAATTGTAGAACATAAATTAATCCCAGATCCCAGGGCCTCCACTTGGGTTGCTGGGGGGTGTGGTCAGCCTGCAAACCACCATAGGCCCCTTGCCCAGGCCACCGCATAACCCAAGGGAACCCCCACCTGGATCTGGGACACTCTTCAGGGAAAACCAGCTAGCCCCCACCCATGCACCAGGCCTTTATCCTATCTAATAAAAGAGTAATACACAAATTGACCATCACTCCAACACACAAGAGGGCTGCCCCCATGTTGTCAAAGGTACTGCCCCCATATGGACACAAGATGGCCACCAAAATAGGGCCAGCAGGGGAGAGCCATTTGAAGGTTCCAGGTCTATAAGGGAGGGCAGTTGTGGGTGACCAGACCGGCAGAGAAGGGATGTTGGGGGCAAACAGGCTGGCAGGGGAGCAGTTGACATCAATTAGGCTGGCAGGATAGTGGTTCGGGAGTGATCAGGCTGGCAGGAAAAAGCGGATAGGGGCAATCAGGGAGGGAGGCAGGCAGGTGAGCAGTTTGGAGCCAGCAGTCCTGGATTGTGAGAAGGATGTCTGACTGCTCTTTTAAACGGGCAGTGGGACATCCCTCAAGGGGTCCCAGATTGGAGGGGGTGCAGGCTAGGCTGAGGGACATCCCCCACCCTCCATGCACAAATTTCGTGCACCGGGCCTCTCATAGACTATATACCATGGAGTACCACTTTCCCAATATTGGAGATTCATGCCCTCACTGTGTACTGAGGCCACGCCACATAGTTCAGTTCTGAACTCTTTTGTTACAGCAGCGCCCCTGGGTGAGGTGATCTCCAAGATCCCTTCAAACAGTCACGTTCTCTGATTCCAAGATGATACACTGGTTTCTCCTGCAGTGGCACCCTGCTGCCGGAACACGAGTGTTGAAAGCATGTGCATTACACCCACAGAGAAATCTGCACACAGAGTAAATACTGGTGTATGCATTCCTCCTACACTTGCTTGTAAATACAGAGCAGAAGGAGAGTAAGAGGCAGCGGCATGGTCTTCAGTGGCAAGTCTTCCGCGTTTTCAGTGTGTTGGTAGGATGCCGATTCAGTCTCAGGAGAACAAGAGACAGAAAGCAGTGGGAGAAGCAGTCCAGCAGGACAAGGGAGGGAGGAACAGCGTGCTAAAGAATGTCACTGAGAGGGATCATTCCGATAGTCACAGAGGGTGTGGTGGGCAGAAGCAGACACTTTGCCTTTTGGAGTCTCTGGCAGCTGCTCAAGCGAGGAGTTTATGGCAAGTTTCAGCAAATGACTCAAAAAAGGAAGCAGGGTTAGCAGGTAAAGCTCGGGGGTTTAGAGAGCACTGGGAATGCCAGGCTTCCATGACTTCCTCCAGAAGTATTTGAAATTCTACTAATCCTGGGCTTAGTAGGAGCCATAGCCCAATTAAGGAATGGGGCTCTTGAAGGAACTGGTGGGGCAGTGAGGACAACAGGGCCCTGGGGATACTGGACTTTGGGCAAAGTTACCTGAGCCCTCTGAGTGTCACTCTCTCCCTAGGTAAAGTAAGGCTAATAAAAATACTTAGGTTGTGGTAAGAAATGAATAATGTACACCAACGGTGTAGAGCACGTGCTCACGATTGCAGTGGTGATGATGCTGCTGATGCTAATATGCCCCAGAGGAAGTAATAGAGGTTCTCAGCCTCTCTGTCCATTGAAGTACCTGGGGATTTTTAACAATCCAACACCTAGAAAGCATCTCACCCCTTAGGTCTGAATCGCTGGGAGCAGAATCGGAATATCAGCACTCTAATATCTCCCAGTTGATACCAACGTGTAGTCAACATAGAGAACCACTGATTGAAGGTAACAGTTCTGGAGAACAAAGTACCTTGTTAGAATCAAATACTGCTAAAAGCATTGTACATCCATCAGGCGCCATGATGAGAGATTGAATTCCAACGTGATGAAGAGTGGTCGGTCCACAGGCCTAGTGGGTATGGAAACATCTATGCATAAATTTGTTCAATGGTTATTTACTCACCCCTTTATTTACTTTCCTCTGGCAAGTGCTGGGGATTCATGGGTGAACAAGAGAGAAACCATTCTTGGGTAGTTGATAGTCAAGGGCAGGAGTTTAGCAAGAAAATCAGCCCCAAACTGAACAGCAAGGGCTTCAGTGAAAGACAGGTCACAAAGTGATCTCAGTTGTTTTTATCATGGCTAATACATTTTTAAAAAAGTACTAAAATCAATGCATCAAAGATTTTCCCAGTTTGGGTAGTATGTGGGTTGTTGTTGTTGTTTGTGTGTTTTGCACTTTTCTCTGTGTTTGAAACATTTCATGAAAGAAGATAATGCTCCATTTTGCTGAGTGCTCTGACAGGAGGAAGCTCAGGATGCAGTGGGAACAAAGAGGGGGACCATCTATCACTAGCCCAGAGTGGGAGTGGGGAGGTGGGAGAGGTGGTCACAGAAAGCTTTCAAGAAACCACTGGCACATACAATATGAAGGTCTCATAAGAGGATTTGCATTTTAGAAAGATGAATGGGAGACAGCAGAGATATGAAGGCAGGTATATCATTAGAAGACCATCTGCCCCTGGTATAAAATCTGTAAGGACCAGACTAAGGCACCTACAGTAGGGCTGTGGAGGAAGAGCAGAGCAGAGACATTTTGCAGCAAACTGGTAAAACTTAGCTCATACCAATTGGATTGTGCAAGGTAAGCAAAAGGAAATCTGGAATGCCTCTTGAGTTCTTGGCATGGGCTTTTGCGTGGACACAATGCTTGGTACCATTAACTTACGGAGGACTTTCAGAATGAGCAACGGATTAGAAATGAGGGAAAGAAGATGATGAGTTCTCTTGGTAAAATTGTGTTCAGTGTATTCCCAAGTATCCACAGCAACAGAATACATGGGTGTAAGAGAGAGGTCTAGCCAAAGATGTAGATATGCAGTCATCAGTGTGTGCAGTCCATCTCTTGGAGAGAGGAAATAGATTCAGGTGATAGGGCAACTAATAAAGAACCCTTCAATATATCTTCTTTATAATCATAAGGATTGGGGTGAGAAGAAAATTTTTCCAAAGACGGCTGAGAAGAAGCAAGAGACTAACAGGAAAGAGTTCTTACTGAGCCCAAGGGAATATATGACTATCAAGAAGAAAACTACCCCAAAGATCAAACCATGCAGCAGTCAATAGGATGCCCATGGAAGTTATCACCAAATGTACCAATCCATTTGCAGGCTAGTGGTGTCTACAAAAGCTATTTCAGGACACTAGATTGTAGATGGTAGACTTACAGCACGGAAGGAACTCGTTAAATGTTTGTTGAATTGAAATGCACTGGGATGCTGCTATCATGGGCTAGGCTTGAGCCTTGGGGCAAGGATAGAAAATGCTAGAGAAGGAATGAGGTCTTTTATTGGGCTTCTCAGTTTGGCCAAGAACCAGTGGTTCCACTGATGAATCTAGAGAGGAGTCTTCCTGTTCTCAGCTTGACTGAGTTTGCTTTGCCAACTCTTCAGTTCTGATCCATAACCAGTACGTGTCACACCTTTGCCATATATAGAAACCGTAAGTGAACAGACAACGCACCATGGGGGCGGGTGACTCGGAATGTTTGGCAGTGGGGTACACGAGCCTGTTACCTTCAGTGGTGATAGATGAAGGGCCCTCAATGCAAAACTGCTGCCTGATGAGAGAGGCTGCGAAATGGGGAGCAGTGCTGACCGGTCCGCAAACTCCGCAGCAGCTGGAGTGGCTGCCCCTTTTACTGCACCTTAGTACAGCTCCAAGCATGCCACCACTATCCACAGCAAACCCTTCATTAAAGCTAGCTTCAGGTCCAGGTTTGCAATGTCCAACGTTTCCCTACAGAACTGGGTGTGCATGTGTGAGAGAGCTTCACAGACCATTACAGCCAGTGCCTCTCATTCACCCACCTAGCTTAGTGTCAGGTACTGAAGCCCAAATAAGGGAAGCCCTGCCAGCTCTGTTCATGGCCACATCTCCAGAGGGCAGTGCCTTGTGCGTACCACCAATAGAGATTCAGAAAATATCTACTGCCTGACAGTTGGGAGGATTGGGGCAGAGGATCTTAGAGTACTCTGAATTTCCTTGATATTCATCCTCTCTCTCTCTCTCTCTCTCTCTCTCTCTCTCTCTCTCTCTCTCTCTCCCCCCTCTCTCTCCCTACAACCCATTTCTCCTTTCTCTCCTGTCCTCTGGGAAGCCTTAGTCAGGCTTTTAGGGGCTTCCAACTTATTAAGCCAGGCCCACCCAGATCACCCAGTGTAACCTCTCTTATGTAAAGCCAACTGATGAGTGACTTTAGCGACATTTGCAAAACCCCTTCACAGTCCCATCAAGATTAGGGTTTGATGAAATAACTGTGGACTCTAGCTTAGCCAAGATGACATAAGAAAAGCCATACTATGTTGGAGACTCTGCGGATGAGTAAAAAAAGTGTGTGTGTGTGTGTGTGTGTGTGTGTGTGTGTGTGTGTGTGTGTGTGTGTTCTGTGTACCTGTGTACATGTGTAGAAGAATGTGGGGGTGGGGGGGCTGGAAATCCTGTGACCTTATTCTCCCTTTGAATCTGGAGTCTCACCAAAGTCTGTTTAGGGAGGTCACTGGTGTCTAACACATTGCCCAGGGAAAGTATGACCCGAGGTTCTGCAACCTTGACACCATGAGGAAGAACAGAACCGGCGGCACACCTAGTGTTCTTCAAGGCCAAAGCCACAAGGCCTGACTGTGCTGCTCTGTATTTTTACCTCCTCGGTCCCTGCGCCAGGTGAATTCCTCCTTGGCGACGCCAGAGGGCGCCCGAGCTGAGGAAAAAGCCGCAGGAGCCAAGCAGATGCTGTGACAGCAGTTTGGGGACAACCACCTGGCCCTCTAGCCCCTACCCTCTTCCCCCCACCCCCCAACTCCCAATCCCTAGAGACTCGGGTACCTGCCCTTCCCCATGATGCCTATCGAGGTTGCCACCCTTATGTGCACACTCAGGGATGGGCAAATTCTCTCTCTCCACTAAGGGGTGCGAGGGGGCATGTGCTGGGGAGGGGCCACGGGGCTATGTCTTACCTTCCTATGGGCCCCGCCTCCCACTCCGAAACCGGGCAGCTGGTCTCCGTGCTCCGCAGGGAGGCCCGCTGTCCTGTCCCGGGAGGCAGTCCTGACAGCACCTGCCCGGCCCCTCGCTGCCTCTCTGAGCCCCGGAGTGCGCGCAGACTGGCCAGGACGCAGGAGGGGTGCTGTGGCTTTGCCTCCGGCTGCTGCGGAGTTTGCGGACCGGTCAGCACTGCTCCCCATTTCGCAGCCTCTCTCATCAGCAGCCCTACCCGCTGCAAGGCCGGAGGCCAAAACGAAGAGGCAGGGCTTTCCTGGAGTTTTTTCTTATTTCTATTTTTAAAAATCTATAGGTTGAAAATGATGTCACCTTGACTAATGTCACCCCTCTCACCTCTCTCTCCCTTTCTTGAAAGAAATGCAGCGTCTTAATGAGATGCTTGTAAAAGCAATATAGATTTTTTTTGGGGGGGGGGATCACTAGAGGACTGCAACCCAGGGTTTAAGGCAGTGGCGTTATTAAATATTGCAAAGAGGGCCCTGACCGGTGTGGCTCAGTGGATAGAGCATCAGCCTGCAGACGGAAGGGTCCCAAGTTCGATTCCGGTCAAGGGCATAGACCTTGGTTGTGGGCACATCCCCAGTAGGGGGTGTGCAGGAGGCAAATGATCCATGTTGATGTTTCTAACCCCCTCTTCCCTTCCGCTCTGTAAAAAATCAATAAAACATACTGAGAGAGAGAGAGAGAGAGAGAGAGAGAGAGAGAGAGACATACCCTGGCTGCCACCCCAGTAAATTCAATAAAAAGAAGGAGAGCCGAAATCGGTTTGGCTCAGTGGATAGAGTGTCGGCCTTTGGACAAAGGGGTCCCAGGTTCAATCCCTGTCAAGGGCATGTACCCTGGTTGCGGGCACATCCCCAGTAGGTGGTGTGCAGGAGGCAAATGATCGATGTTTCTCTCTCATTGATGTTTCTAGCTCTCTTTCCCTCTCTCTTCCTCTCTGTAAAAAAATCAATAAAATATATTTTAAAATATTTTTGCGATACTCAAAGGTGGGCGGTGAACAAGGACCACAGAGTAGATGGGAGGGTCGGAAATGCAAAGGGGGGTGCTGCACCCCTGGCGTGCACAATAGGGGTGTGGAAACACTCACTGAGACTGAGCAGTAAACAATTTCTCTCCCAAACGTGGCCGAGGTCAGGGAGGGGAGCGCTGTTCTTCTTTTCTTGTCTGATGTGGGCACCTCGTGGCCCCGCTTATGTGCGGTTTTGTGAGACCCTGACAGGAGTGAGTGTCTGGGAGGCTTCTCAGTTGTCAAGGGGTTTCTTATGTTTCCTAAGGAAACCCAACCTGGACTCATTAAGTCAGAGAGCGAAGAGAATTAAATATTGTTTTAAAGGCTGCCCCTAATCCTGAAACTTCAACGTGGAGGAAAGAATCTCGCGTATGAGGTCTGAAATTTTTACGGGAAATGTAGCAAAAATGCTGGGTTTAAATATTCTCAGGTGAGGAAAAACTGGGATTCCTCCCCACAAAGAAACCCAAATAATTTTTTAGCCGCCTCTCCCCAGACCTCTCCTCATAGACTTCAATGAAATAAAATCACATCTTTTTGGAGTCATTTAGGAAAATATTTACATATCAGTGAAAGCAAGGAGATTCTTTGAAAGATGTGGCTAATGTGTACTTGAGTAAAGCCAAACCTCGTATTTATGTGATTTTTCCCCCCATTGGATCTGTAGGCTCATATTAAGGATTTTCCCTTCCTTTATAAACATCAGCACAGTTGCCATAACTTCCTTTATTTGCAATCAGTATATCCCATGGTTAACAAAGAACTTTTTTTAAAGAAAAAATGTGCCCTAATGAAATGCAGTACTTCTTTATAAAAAAGAAAAAAGGATCTTTTATATGCATTTTATATGCACTAAATATATAAGCATAGTTTGTACCTGGTAAAGTTGCTTTCTGCTGACGGGGTAACCCAGGTAAATCAACACAGAGTCCCCAGCACATTATAGGGTACAGTTTATTGGGTTTTACCTTCAGGTAAAGACTTCTATTAAGAACATACAAGTGGCCGAATACCTAACCTGCCTTGTTTTCCACAGCGCTGTGTGTACATAATCTCTTTAAAAATTTTTTTAATCAAAGCTTGCTATATTGAATACACTTAATTGGAACCCAGTGGTAAAAAATATAAACATTTACTGCTGCAGAAAAGTTTTGATTAGTACTTTCCATTAGCAAGTGCTCTGGCGTAAAAACTCTCTAACAGTCCATTTGCATTCAGACAAGAACTGACTTAGCAAAACAGGTGATGCTTTCCACTGTACAAATATATTATTTCCCATAAATACTCCTAATGAAAGGGGTGGTCTGTTTCGGAGGAAGTCACTACAATGAAGACTTTTAAATAATTGGGGGGTGGAGGGGATTGTTTCCAACCTTGATAAGTCCTGGCCAGGAAGCTGGAAGGTGAGTTATTAGGTGTGGAAAGGGAGAGTCTAGAAAAGCTCTCCCAGGTAGTTTTCTTAACGGTCAGAGGGAATAGTCTTTATTTTTCAAGCCCTGTCCGTGCACATATTAAAGTAAACTAACTGCCCTAAAGCGTGGGTAGAAAGAATCTTTGAAACACTGCTGTTCTCTTAGGTCAGAATCTTACCTTTTCTTTCCACCATCCAAAAGAAAAAAATGATCTCAAATACAAAGAAAGGGTGTTTTAGCTAATGAGACATTTCAGGGAGATAAGAGTTTACCCTGGGAATTCCCTGACTTCATTATGCAAAAAATTTACAAATAAATGAAATACACAAACATACTAATGCTTTTAAGCAACATTAAAGTGAAAAATTGTTGGATTCCCAGAATTTTGGGGGCAATCTTCACCCAATGTCTAGCTGTTCGTGTGGGCATAACTACTGAGCCGCAAAAGTAAAACTGAGACAGGTTTGGAAGGAACTTCTTGTCTCTCCCCCCCACCCCCTCATTTGTGATTGTTTAGTTCCAGAAAGGCTACATTTTTCTCCAATTGTTTACGTTTCACTCAGGTTTCGACTCAAGATGGGAGTCGTTCTACTCCAGGCTGCTTTCTCAGGAGTGAGGCAGGGCTGTGGGCCACGGACAGGACTCTGACTGCACACCGGGCCGCAGAGCTGGATCCACAGGGCTGGCCCGGACTCCGTGCGCACACCGCTCCCTTCTGTTCCTACAATGGAGTGCAGCGAATATCTTTTTTTGTTGTTGTTGCTATTGTTATATTTTGATGAATTTCTAGCTACCATGATGCCGTGTATGTGTGCCTGCGAGGGCATGTGTGTGCGTGTGTGTGCATGCCTGTGTGCATATGTGTGCACTCCTGTGAGATGGGAAGGGGGCACAAGAAGACAGAGCAATAGGGAAAAGAGAAGAAGAATCGGGGAAAAAGCCTCCATTTGGGGACACGGCATGTTCTCCTTTTCTACAATCTTTTTTACAATGAATTTAAAGGAGAAGATTATTATTTGGGGGAGTAAGTCCCCCTCCTTTCTTTGTCAACATTGGCCACAGTTGTAGGACACTCTCTATTCTGTTTCACCATCTGTTCTGATCCTCTGGCTGACTCTGTGTGCGTGACGTGCACACACTACTTCTCTTTCTGCTCGAATATCATCACTGTTGGCCGACAATGAAATTGCAAATAACATCTCATTCTTTGTTGCATCACAAATGTTCTTTCTTTGCAAAGTTGACACCACTGTATAATAAGTGTAATTCAATGACAACAGCAAATAACACTAATTACAACGCTATGCATGAACAAAATGCTATAATATGGGAATACTTTGCCAAAAAATTACACTTCATGTTAGAATTGTTTGACTTGATTATGGTGAAAAGAGAATGTTCATGTAGTCTAATCAAATAGTCAGCAGTCAAAAGAAGCAAAATATGCAAAAAAAAAACAACCCAATTTTCAGATGAAATGTATTTGATTACTATTCACTTAACATTCTATTACCAGCTGAAACTTTATTAATTAAATCTAAAATGATATAAGCTGTTACTCTTGTAGGTTAATCAAGGAAAAATAATTAATCCAAAGCCTGAATAGAATGCAGTGGTCTTGCCTTTCAGTTTAAAAAGAACCCTTTTCACCGTGTTACTTCCAAATGGGTCTGGCTGAATGTTTGATAACTTCCGTTTGTGAAAAAAAAAAAATCAGAGCCCAATTTGCATATAAAAATGCACTGTAATAACATATAATAATAAAAAAGTTTTAAAATCCTTTTAGTAAGCACCTGTGATGTGTTTGGCATTGCACAGGAGTGAGCTTACGCAAGGATCTTGCTGAAACCTCATGCTGCTCTGAGAAAAAAATCTAGTTTTAAAATCAACCACAGGGAGCCCTGACGAGTTTCAGAAAAGTTATGAAAAACTTATTTATTTAGAAATGATCTATGATCCTTATGAGAGGATCGACGTTTGTAGAAGTCCAAGTTACAAAACTACTGCGTAAGAAACCAAGGTCGCACCCAGAAAAGCAGGTGGCTGGCGCATCTCACTGGCCGCCTTCCCGCCCCCCCCCCCCCCAGGGCCTCAAAGGCAGAGAGCTGCCCCCGCTCTCCCTTCCCGCTCACCGCCCGTCACACATCACACATCACACATCACACATCACACATCACTCGGGAGGGATTCGATCCCTCCGTGGCAGCCTCCACCCTCCGCACCCAGGGCCCAGGGCCGGGAGAGACTGACGTTATCTCGACAGCTGTGAAGTAAAACACACCCGAGACCCACTCCCTGGAGGTCATTGGCTAAGGAGGGTACAAAAGAAAGGGAAGTGGCAGTCTGGAGTCACAGCTCTGTGCATTGTGCACAGAAGGCTCTGGAAGGAACAGGAGTGCCTCCGAGTGTCCCCGTGTGAACAGAGATCCTAAAGTTGCCAAGGGATTGTCTTATGTCGTCATCTCCGGTTACAGGCTGGACTGAAGCCCTCCCTCGGTCCTAAACGAAAATCCAGCCTCTGAGCGGTGGCTTGGGGTTGCCTGGCTGCTTTCTGTCACCCACAGGCCGACAAGCCGCCTGGTGCGCAGGCCACATGCGCTTCTGTCAGGAGCATCTGCCCAGCCCAGGGTGGCCAGGCACTCCCTTTCTGCCCATTTTTTAAATTCTTTAATGTATTACAAACAGTAGTACATATGTTTCCTCCCCCCCCAATTAAACTCCCCCCATCCTCCCCTACCCCCCAGCACATGCCCTCACCTGCCTCCGCCGCCCCCCCCCCCCCCCCAGTGTCTTGTGTCCATTGGTTGTGCTTATATGCATGCGTACAAGTCCTTCGGTTGATCTCCCACAGCCCCCCACCCTCCCCTGCCTTCCCTCTGTAGTTTGACAGTCTGTTCAACGCTTCCTTGCCTCTGTATCTATTCCCCCCCCCCCCGCCCCCGTTTCTTTTCTGTCCGATTTTGATAGTTCTCTCCTGTTTTTCTAAGGCTGATGAGGAAGGGCGAGCCTCCTAGGGGAAGTCCGTTCCTTTCCTGAGATGCTCAGTAAGGACGATTCATGCGGGCCAGGGTGGGGCTGGGACCTGGCCGAAACCCTGGCAGAGCCTGCGAGTGGACCCCGCCTAAAAGCTACAGAACACAAGGTCCTGGTCCAAGCCGTCCCACAGATGGGAGCTGCTGCCTCCCAGTTCCAGCTGATCTGGCTTCGTGGATGAAATGGCATCTTTCCCCGAGGCATCTCCGTTCCTGAAATTTCACTCAAGAGATACGCTGCGGGTGATAACAGCGTATAAGAGAGGACAGACAGCCTTTCTCACCCAGGCCTTGGGTGACCTCGGACTTGGGAGACATGCCCACAATCCTCTCTGCACAGAGAGGCTCCAGATGCCACTGGTGTGCGCGGTGACCACTGCGTGCCCCCGCATGATGGCCGGTGTGGGGGGCTTTGGGGGCTACTTATTATTTCCCTGGGTTACTGCTGAGTGATAAGGGCTCCTTGCATCCCAGCAGGCTGGCATCCACGGGACATATTTTTAATGTGAGTTGCAAAAGAAATCACAAAAACATGCAATGGCTAATTAGAGGGCCGTTTCAGCAAGGCCCTCCTGCCTGATGACAAGTTTCTTGGTCAGTCTCGCCATTTGCTAATTTCCAACTGGAATGAAATCAGACACCGTGAACCCAGGACCCCGGGATGGGGCGGGGGCTGGGTGGGGGGCAGGGAAGCAAGAAATAGGGCCGCATTATTCACTGCACCTCCCCGCGTTTATAATGTATGGGGTGAGTTAATTGCATTTGGAAAGCTCTGGGGGGCACCCCAGTTTTTGGTGGGAGGTGTGGCCCCGTAGTCAGAGTGAGTGATTTTAGCCGACGCTGCTGTTTCTAAGACTAAAATATTCCCTGTTTAATGTAAAACTCGATGCCCTTGGCAGCTTTTTCCCCCCTCTTTCCTATTAACTGTGCATAAAAACTTGAGTGACTCTTTCCCTACAGTGCAATGAAATATTCCATTGTTCTCCGAGAGACTCTAAAAGCCTTCTGCGCGGGTAATCACACTGCCGAGGTCACATGAGTGATGAAGACCTAAGTCTCTACTCATCTGGGTGTGGGTATACCTTCGGAGTTCACAGCAAAGATGAAAAATGAACAAAAGTGTTTTTTTTTCCCATTGTTTGACGGGCGAACGCTTAAGCAGATCCTTACTTACAGGTTAGGCCCCGGAAGAGAACAGTCTGGTAGCTTCCATGGCTTCCACACGAGTCTTTCAAGCGTTACGAGGGAATGTTATGGATTGCTGCGTTGTTTGCCTTTGACCTACAGAAAAGGGAGAAGATTAGTTCCAGCCATGGAGTGGAAATACACACAAAACAGAAAAGAACACAGGAGGACTTAGGTTTCTCTTTTATCTTGAGATGTATGGGCTCACAAGGTGACACTCTATGTCCGTAAGGATTCTGTTTCCCTTAGCATCCCAGGCCCATCTTAGGACCTCCACGTTTCTGTAAATGGTTTACTGTACAAGTTACCCCAAAACTTAAGGACTGGAACCCACCATTTCATTTTGCTCATGATTTTGTGGGTCAGGCATTTAGGGAGGGATTGGCTGGGCAGTTCACCTCTGATCCACATGAAGTTGGCTGGAGTCGGGGATCCTTCCCAAGGTGGGGGCTTCACCCAGGTGTCTGGTCCCTGTGCTCTGGGGAGCTGGTGGCTATGATCTTCTCCTTCCTTCTCTCTCCCTGGCTCACTTCTCTCTCCATGTGGCATCTCATCCTCATCACCTCACCCCACCCCCCTTTTTATAGCGCACTGGTGTCAGGGTAGGTGCACTTCTTATATGGGGCTGGCTTTCAAGAGACAAATAAAAGTAGCCAAGCCAGTGAAGGCTGATGCACAGAACAGTCTCGGCGTTAGTTCCATGGAGTTCTCCTGGTGAAAGTGGTCACAGAGCCCATCCACATTCAAGGGACAAAGACTCCCCCTCTCAATGGGAGATGGCCTAGGTCACATTGCAGAAGGGTATGTGGGATGGGAGGTGCTGTTGCCAGGTGTGCTGAGTCGGCACCACCATGAGTAAGCCTGCAGTTCCCCCAAACTCAGGCCCCTGCTCCCCATACCCAGTTCCACATTGGGCACCGTATGTGCCGCACCAGCACAGCCAGGTTCAGGGATCCTGAGGGGGGTGGTGAAGGATGAAGAGACAGACAAGAGAAGATAGCTGGGTCTGGGTGGGACACTGCCCTCTCGAATGGAGAGAGAGTGGCACAGCTTGCAAACCGAGTCTTTGTTTTATAGACAGATTCCACGTGGCAAAGTAAGGGCGTGGTCAAGATGTTTACCAGGTCTGGTGGGTTTCAGATCTACTCAATTATATGCACCTGATCAAGCTTTGTTTACTTACTGCACTTCCCGCAACCAATATCACTGAGCTACGTGGGACCACAGGTTTGGACCATAGGTCACGCTTACAACTATAGCCTTTGGCTATAATTGTTCTGGGACCTTCACGTGGCTTTGCCACGAGAGGATTGTGCCCTCTCATTAGTCCCAGGCTTGAACATGTCCAAAGGCTGTAGCTGCTCTCCACAGTCAGGGTTCGAATATAATCTGTTACAGTAAGAAACAGTCTAA
The DNA here is from genome assembly GCA_027563665.1 of Antrozous pallidus. NCBI lineage: Eukaryota > Metazoa > Chordata > Mammalia > Chiroptera > Vespertilionidae > Antrozous > Antrozous pallidus. The sequence goes on along the minus strand of CM050521.1, from coordinate 77,733,512 downwards.
AAGCTATGGTTAAGAATGCTTTGTTGTTATTAAGACATAACCTGTAAAGCCATTGCTTTCCATTGTAATATCCATTCAGGCGTTCCCTCCTCCAGGAGGCCCGCTAGGCACACCTGTCATGCCTGTTCTCAGGCTCCAGCCCTGGGCTTACCTCACTGCCATCACCTGTCAGCCTGGCCCAGCTCTTGGAGGGACTGTGAGTTGAGGCAGCAGCTGAGTCTCATTTATCTCTATCTTTTTAAAAACAGAGTTCTTTAAAATGTTAACCCAGTTGAGGTGTGTTGATTGAGTTAATAAATGAATAAATGTCACCCTGATGCCAGGAGCTTGGCCCTGGATGCTCATCATGTTGGTTCAGATAAGAGAGTGTCAACTAGAAATGAAGTCATGGCCTGCCCAGTGGGAGTGTTTGTTGGTAGGAGTGGCGTGGAGACCCGTGTTTGCAGAGCGGGGATGAGGGAGCCGTGGACACAGGCAGAACCAGCTTTACCACCATTCTTCCCACATTGGCTCCTGCTGATAGCTCCTCCTTAGATGTGGCTGTGGCTCCAAATGGACCCAAATTGGTTTCTGCTGTTAATCAGACCACTGGCACGTGTGGCTCCCCAAAATCTCCTGAGTTGAACTAGAGCAGCAGTCGGCAAACTCATCAGTCAGCAGAGCCAGATATCAACAGGACAACGATTGAATTTTATTTGAGAGCCACATTTTTTAAACTTAAACTTCTTCTAGCGCCACTTCTTCAAAACAGACTCGCCCAGACTGTGGCATTTTGTGGAAGAGCCACACTCCAGGGGCCAAAGAGCCGCACATAGCTGTCGAGCCGCAGTTTGCCGACCACTGAGCTAGAGTAAACATTTGCTGTTTTTGGAGCATCCAGAAGACCTCAGTGTAACGATATATATGTACAGGGGTGTATCAATACATACATAGAAGAGACATCCGTGTGTGTACATGTAAATATAAATATAAAACATGGAATGACTCCAATACTTCTCAAGTCTAGATCATAATATGCAGGATTCTACTTATCATTTTTTTCTAAGTACATTTTACCAATTAAAGAAAAACCTAAGGATAGGCCAGGAAGAGTTTTCCTACGGAGAATGGGAGTGAGCCGACCCCACATCTCCTTCAACTGATAGTGCCACCGCTGGGAGGAAAGTGGAAGGAGGAGACTAGCAGCTAACCAGTCTATTTATTTCCAGAAATGGGATTTGATTGAACCTTCTCTCCAGCAGTGCTTACCAGTCAGAGGAGGAGCACTGCTCTGACTGCCAAGTGCAAGTTCTCAGAAGGAAATGAGGAGGAAAAATTGTTTTCTCCATCTCCAGATAGGCATCAGGAGCGTATGGAAACATAGTTTTGGTCTTATAAATTAGTAATTTTTAAATTCCATATTCAGCTCTCCAGTGTTTATTTCTTTTGGCTGAATGTCACTTGTTGCTCAGAAGAATTTAATGTAATTTTTGGTGTTCTAATCAGTTTCCACAGTTTAGCACCTCAAGGTTTGCGGCTATCTACAATGACGAGTTTATTTGCTAAAATGAGGGAAATGTAGATACTTGTAGGTGCTGGCTAGATGGGAACAGAAGGGAATGCCCAGGTCACAAGAGCAGACTGAGAGGATATAGAGGATGGGAGAAAAGGTAGATCGGAATGACATGTGGAATCATATCTGGAGACTTCGAGTTCCTAGACCTGGACTTTGTTGAGTGCACAGTGAATAACCATTGAAGGTGTGTAAATGGGGCAGGAGTATTCTTGTGAAGTGAACGCGAGTGAGCAACCACTGGAGTCCAGACCAAATTAAAATTTAGGGAGCCTTTATTAGCGGGCCGGCAACTGCTCTGCCTTTCTCCACACAGGGAGCCCAGAGAGCAGGCCCCTTTGTGCAGGACTGCCTTTAAGCACATTTACCACATCTTGTTTTTGCAGAACAAGCAATTTAAGACAAAACAGTTGTTCTTAAATAACGTCAGGGTCATGTTATTTATGACCACGTTATTTACAGGGTCATCCTGTTCTTCAGAAAGCTGACAGTGTTCTATCTTGCAAGGCTATTTTGTTAGGTGTAGCTGGGATTCAAGGCTAAGTTGACTAGGAGAAAGCATGCTCAAGAATTTCTACTGTCTAACAGTGTGTGTGTGTGAGCATGTGTATGCAGGAGGGAGGGGAGAGAAAAGGAAAGGGAAGGGGTGGAGGGAACAGGAGGGAGGGAGAAAAGATTTGTGCTTTGCAAAGGAACCGGGTTGGCAGTTAGGGAGAGACAGGACATGAGTGGAACGACAACGACCAGTAATCGGGGTGTGGTAGTGAGCCAGCTGGGAGAAAGGAATGACCATGGTCAAGGGGAGGAAGACTGAGGTTTTATTATGAAGGCAAAATTGCCAGGGTTTGCTAGCTAATTAGAATTGGGCATTGGAGAAGGGAGTGAAGGCAAAGGCACCGACCTGGCCCGAGGGGGGGAGTGAGAAGAAGGAACACATTTGCATAGCCATGTGTCCATTTATTAGTGCACAGAGCAAATTGCTACTGGGCGCGTGCAGACACTGAGTTGGCGGCTGAGAAACAGCTGAAGGCAAGATGGAGCGCAAGGACACTGGGAGCTGGGGTAGGAGACCATGAGAGTAATTAGGTTTTATGTTATAGATCTGGGAGTTTCCTTCTAGAAGCTATCAGCGAATCCAGAGTGTAGAATGGCTCATTAAGGAGGACGTTTATTAGTGGGAAAAAGGTCTCATGAAAATTGTCTGATCCGCCAATCCTCAAAGTTTCCTCTCTCGTGACTTACAGTTCTTTCACTGAGAAAGAAGAACACTTGGAAAGAGATACTAATTGTCTCAGAACCTCTCTCCAGTAAGGAGAAATACAAGAGAAAGCACCTGCATGTATAGGCACATATACAGTACATACATATATGTACACATATGGTATATATGACCTTTGTCCTGCATTCAAATCACCTGACTTTCCCTATGGTTTCAATGTCACAGGCACCAATATTTAATCTCTAAATAAAGTTACCTAGATTCGGTGCCTCTTGAACATAGTTGGAGTCATAAGAGATAATGAAATTACAGAGCCGCTTTTTGAGGAGCATGTAGGGGTCTGGGCTCCACACTCCCAGGAGCCCACGCCTCTGGAATCTCTCCCTGCATATCTGCGCCATGGCCACGGCCAGATTGTTTTCCCAGTCCTTGGAGATTGGCCTGATCAGGTTCACTAATGGTTGGACCTTTTTGGTATTTGCTTACATAACATTATCAGGACACATGTCTTAAATATTTTATGAGGTTTAAAGGGTCGTTTTCACAACATGGCATTGTATGGCCTGCAGACAGACGAGGAGGGAGGAGGAAGGGCTGGGCCTACACCGAGTGACATAAGTGTAGAACACATTCTGATATTAAGAATTTGATTAACTTAATAACAAGTCTGCAGGTATGAAGATGTTGGCTTTCTGTGCATCGTAAAGACGGCTGTTACAGAGCCGTGCACTTTACTTAAGTGCATCTCCCTTCGCTGGTCTAATCGACACGGGAACATAAAAATCACATGGTCCTGACCTGTGTCTCTGCTGCCCCTGGCTCTGCAGAACCAGATGTGGGCTAATGGCATGGCGGGCGGTCTGCTCCCCAGCACGGGTCCAAAGGCTTCTTAGGGTAAGTGAGCACTGGGGAGGGGAGTGGGCATCCAGCCATTAGCTGAAAGAGCTAGACGCACTGTCGGTGCAGAAGAGCCACTCTATTGGATTATTAAGTGTTTTTTAATCTGAAACTCTAAGTTAACAGGAATAAAACGAAATAACCCAGGAGCAGCGTGTTTTCTTAAACCTTAAAAGGAGAGAAGCAACACCATCAGAGACACCGCCAGGATCCTTTTGGAACTTCCCTAGCTAGCCTGCTAGCTGCTTACAAAGCAGTGTCTGCTTTCAAACTATTTTCATGCTAATGAATATTTTAATATTTCCCACCCCCAGGAAACAGGGGTTTCCACTGACTCTTTGAACAAGGAATTCCTCGGTTCTCCCTTTGACTAACCTGCCTCTGGGGATGAGGGTCAGGATTCTGGTGGGAAACACTTGCTGTCAGTATGTTTTAGTTCTTTGCATGAAAGCTCCTTGGCTCCGTTGGCCTAATCTGTCTTCCTAATGAGTCAATCTGTTCTTAAGTTAAAAAAGTAATCTTAAAATTTGAGCTGGAGTCCGAATTCCTGGAAGGGCTTGCAAAGATACAGATCGCTGGGCCTCACTCCCGGAGTTTCTGATTTAAAAAGTCTCCAGTGAGGCCTGAGCTTCTGCATTTCCTACAGGATCCAACTGCTGGGATCCCAGGTGCACAGTCTGTGAACTGCTGAATTCGGGGGTTTCTGAGAGCCCTTGGCAGCTCTAAACAATCCAATGAACTTAGTGGAGGCTTTTCTCTCATTGTAACTGATTAACTAAAAATAATCCAACCTCTTCTCAATTTCTATTAGTCAGAAAACTACCTGACCTCCACTAGAAAGTAGATTTTTCCCAAGTGCCTTTATGTAGAGTAAGTAGTAGAGTAGTTGCAACTACATGGATGGACCTTGAGACACTGTGCTAAGTGAGAAGAGTCAGACAGAGAAAGACAAATGCTGTATGATATCAGTTATATACGAAATCGAATGAAAACCAAACAAACAAAAATAAGAGAGTAAAATAGTGGTTACCAAGATCTAGAGGGTGGGGGAGATACGAGAGATGTTGATTAGGGCACAAACTTGCAACTTGTAGGTAAATAAGTCCTGGAGACTTAAGGCATAGGATAGTGAATATAAACAACACTGTTGTGTTATAATCATCAAACTTGCTAACAGACTGGATCTTAATTATTCCCACCACACACACATACCCCCCCCTCCACACACAGATAATTATATGACGTGGTGCTATGACCATAATAGCAATCATGTTACAGCATATAAAGATGTTCAATCAATATAGTGCATACCTTAAATTTACGCAATGTTATAAGTCAAATATAGTGCAGTTTAAAGAAAGAAAGAAAGAAAGAAAGAAAGAAAGAAAGAAAGAAAGAAAGTAGAGTGATGGAACCTTTAAGTTGGATTCTATTCTCAAGAGAAGGGCTAATCCATTATTGAAATTCCTACTAATGAATTTTGTAATCAGCAGAATGAGTTTTCTGCTTTACCCAAAATTGAAATTAGGCATTCAATATGGATAATATTTCTCCTTGGTGTGGACTGGAGACCTGTGTTAGAACCAAGCAGGGGTTACTGGATGAAAGGAAGACCTGAAGCAATGTTGGGTGGGGAGTAGAACAGGAGGAGAAAAAGCTGAACTAGAATGAGCAGTGGAGGCTGTGTGTTCATCAGCGAATGAAATGTGCACCTGCACCAGTGAATATATGTGGTCTTCTTAGACCCTTTGGTTCCTTTCCTCTTGGTTCCTTTCATGACCAGTTTCTCCAAACCAAGGTCACCTGATGGAGAAGGTCTACCTAAAGGAGTGTTTTTCAAGCTCTAAAAAAGCTTGGTAATAACCTGAGTTTCTTATTAAAATGCAGATTCTGGTACATTAAGTCTAGGGCGGAGCCTGAGACTCTGCATTTCTGACCAGCTCCCAGGTCCATGGTCACCAGGGCTGGCTTCAGGGCATGCGCCAGTGCAGACGTGTAGGGCGAAACCTGAAAGCATCACATTGCTTTCCTTGGTTGATCCTCTTACCTGACAGCCATGCCATCAACTGTGAGCTTGGTTTGCAGACTGCAGCATCTGAGGCCAGGGGAGTTATGTTTCTCTCCTTTGTTTAAGTGATGCTGATCCTGCCTAGCTTGTATATGGAGATCATTCAGCAAATGCTCTCCTTTGCTATTTTTCAAATCTCTCTCTAAATTAGGCCACATTTTCCTCTGCTACATTGTCAGTTGACTTTATTTTTCAAGTGAATCTTACTAGCTGGTTTCTGGTGGTCAACTCTAGTTTCCTGGACCTTACTCTCTTTCCTGGACCAAAAGATTAAAAGAGGACAAAGCAGGTGCTGACTCTCATGGGTGTCTTTGAATCACTGGTAGCCCCAAGCCCAGGAAATGAATGCTATCTGGTGATTCTTTCTGCCTGACAAGCCCGCTTTCTTCATTTGCACAGTTTCAGTCCTTTTCAATGCCTGATGTATCTCCAACCGCAGCGAGCTGCTGGTCAGGGCAGTTTAATACATTAAGAGCATCTTATGTATTTAAGGCACTAATAAGGGTAGCAGCCTGGGTTCTCGGCTTATTTGTAACCCAGGAGAAAACATGAATGAAGGGGAATTACTTCAGGTAAGACTGAGATAGTGTGTTCCATTGAGCTGTGAACCAGCAGCTGAGGACACACTGCAGCTGTGACGTCAATGGCATTGCAAGAACCAGGATGACCAGGAAAGGTTTGTCCTCTGGATCCTCTCAAAATCCCCCCACTCTCAGGTTTTCAGCATCCATGTTGGGCAAAAAATAGATCTGGCTACTTCCATGGGATTGGCAACATCTGTGACCTTTTGCTGAAGTCAACATATTCATTGACTGTGTTTTGTAGCTAGCACAAGTTTCTTAGTCTGAAGGCCTCACTTTTGAAAATCAAACATTTCCTCAGCACTGTGCTGGCCCTTGTGTAATACCTCTTAGGCACCTCAGGGTTGTTCTGATTTACAGATGCACTAACGGAGGCCTTTAGAGGTGAAAATGCCAGGTGCCACAGCCGGTGACAGCAACATTCAGGCCTAAAAATGCTGGCGTCAAGTTCGTTGTACAGACTCATGGGACATGTGCACCTGAAAAACAGTTCTAAATACTTTATTCATTTACAATTTTTACTTTTATCGTCCCTAATGAATTGTCTCTGTAATTCAGAAAAGCTTTGACATTGTTAAAGAAGGGAAGAGAGAAACAAAGGAAGGAAGGAAGGAAGAAGGAAGGAAGGAAGGAAGGAAGGAAGGAAGGAAGGAAGGAGGGAGGGAGGGAGGGAGGGAGGGAGGGAGGGAGGGAGGGAGGGAGGGAGGGAGGGAGGAAGGAAAAGTAAGTGATTTGTGGGGATTGGTTTTGGAAAATCTCTCATGTGCATCTATATATTTTCATCTCTTCTTAGTTAATCTTATTTTGGTTTAGTCAAGAAGTGGCCCAGTACAGTGGAGTGAGTCTTATCATCCATCATTGATGTCTAACGCACAGTGTTTGGATTTAGAGACTATTGCAGTAACTGGACCTCCAGATCCAAAGTGCCTGGGATTGGAGAGACAGCTGCCTACCCAGACACACAAACTAGGCCATGTAACTGGGACAAGTTGGAGAATATTCATTTGAATGAACTAAAAAATGTACCAATGTGTAATCAATTTTAATTTACCTTTGAGGTCTAGTTAAATGTTCTCCTCCTTTTCCATTTTATTATAAAAGGTAATTTCCTTATTTAACTGTACTTATGGACTCAATTTGGAGGACAGTAATATATTTAATTCCCAGGAAAAACAAAGTAGAAAATCATTGGGGCCAAGAGGAAGAACAAAATAAAATGTTGTCCTAGAAATCAGAATACCTGGTGTCCAGTTTCACTGCATGACCTTGAATGAGTTATTTAACTATATTGGGCCTCTGCTTCCTTGCTGTAGAATGAGAAAGTTGAACTAGCTTCTCTCTGAAGGTTCCTCTATTCCTAAGTCCTACTTTGCTATTACTGCTAATTCCCATTAGACAAAAATATGAAAGTAAATGCCCTTCCTTCCTTCCTTCATTCCTTCCATACTTTTATTGAACAATATCACCCTAATAAATTCAAAAAAATTAAATAAATAAATGTATCAATATGAAAAAAGAGCATTGAGAAATTTTTTTATTCATTTAAACAAACGTGTAGGCAGATCTTTTCCTGAGAAAGAACAGGTACCTTATGGGAGTCCTTGTAAACCCCTTGTGTCCATGTTGCAGTAATGTTGACTTCAAAAGATATAGGGGAGAGTCCTAACAGTTGCTATGAGTCAGCCTCCCTTTGGTACAGGGAATTCGATGTGAGCAAAAACATGGTAGCTGACAACATCGAAGATGAAACTTAGTGACAAAAAGCTTTATGACCTAATTCCCAAGTTTAAATTTAACTTTTTATTATTATTATTATCATGATGATGATGATATTTTGCTAGGTCTAACTCCTAAAATACTATTTCTTAAATCTTATCATTTATCCAACCATCTACAGTTGCCAAAAGGCAGTAGCTTCTAAGGTATACAAGTCTGGAACTCTGTATTTTTTTTTAAATCAGTATCTTTTTCTCTTTTGCAGCCTAAGCCCCATGCTTATTTTGATGAAGTCAGCGTTACTGCCATGTACAGGCCTCACATAGTGTCTGTGTTCAAGTACTTTAAAAGGGGGTGCCCATCCTGCTCCAGAATTTTATGGTCTTATAATGAAGATCCTTAGGTCCCAAACCACAAAGCAGGTTACCCTGATTTTTTTAATTAAAAAAAAACCTGTTTTTATTGGATAAGAAAATATGTAAAGCAAAATTAAAAGGTGATCCAATAACCAACTACAATAGCAAGTGTCAGACAAAAGAACATTGTGAAGCTCCAGAGATACCCAGGGATGAAGATAGGGTAAGAACTAAAGTTGTCTCTCTGCAAACTGTAAATGTGGGCTCACAACAATTTTTTTTAACCAATAATATAATTGCTTTCTAATGGCAAATGAGCCTGGGATGGGCATTAGAAAGACTTGCTTGGGGACTCTGAGAGTACTGAGTGGTCTAAATGTAACTGTAACAGATGGGGTTGCCATTAGGACAGCAATCATTTCCAGCCTCCTCCCCAAATTGCTGTTCCTGTCCCAATTTCAAATATCCTGTCTCACTGTCAGGCTAGGTGTCAGAGGACATGTCCTATGGCCACAGGACCCGGGGGGATGGGTTGGAGAAAGCAGTAAGGAACCGGCAGACCATTCATTCCACGGATGTTTATTGTGTGCCCATGGTGTATCCACTGTTGTAGTGCTTGGGTCACAAGAGTGAACAAAACAGAGGATGCCCTTGCTCTTGTGGAGCTTACATTCTACTTGGGGGAGACGGACAATGAAACATAACATCGAAATGTAAATTATGTTATATGATCGGGGGGAATGCGATGGGAAACATAGTCTGGGCAAGTCAGCAGAATGAAGAGGGAGGGTGATATAATTCCATGTAGGATGGCCAGGAGGGCTTAACTGAGAGGGAGACAGGTGAGCTACGCCGACTTTTGGGGGGAAATATTCTGGTAGAGGAATAAATGGCATGTACAAAGGCATTTAGGTGGATGGTGCAAGGGATGTTTGAGGAACCTTAAAGACATTGATGAAGCTGGAGAGGTATGGGGGGGGGTGGTAGGAGATAAGCTTAGAAGGAATGAACATGGGACGGGGGTCAGGTACGGCCTTTATAAGAGTTGGTAGTAAGGAACTTGCTTTTGCTCTGAATGAGGGGAAAAGTCCTTGTAGTGTTTTAGCAGTGGAGAAACAATCTGACATTTATTTTCAAAGGCTTCCTCTGGCTGCCAGGTAGGAGAATATTGCAATAATTCAGGTGAGAGATGCTGGTAGCTTAGATGGAGCTGTAACAGTAAAGTAATTGGTGAAAAATGATGGCTGGATTTTCACTGTGCTGATGGGTTAGATAATTAGTGTAAGAGAAAGAGGAGTGACTGAAGAAAAAATTTTATGAGAACAAAGAAGAGGAAGAAAGAGAAAGGAAGGTAGGTAGATATCTAGAAACGGGCATGCACAAAGGGGCTAAAACTATCCTTAGGCTTTCTCTGGAGAAATTTTTCTCTGGAGGTCAAGCAAAGAACTCCAGAATTTGATTGCTTGAGTAGCCAGCTTGTGATTCTTGATTCCTAAATAAAACTTGAATGTGAATTTATCCTGGCTGCAGTTCTTGACTGTTTAAACCTGCTAGCCCCAAAGTGAAGTTGAGTTGTATGGCCAACCCACTGGGAGTGAGTCAGACTGTAGCCTCAGTTGGGAAGGTGGATGGAAGAGGAAGTGGAAGGAAGTGTCATGATGGTCTGGGAAGGAGGAAGTCTCACCCTCTTTTGTCCCTGGTAATGGTGACCCTGAAAGATTAAGTCTTGGCTTACAAGGCATGCATGAGATCAAGTGTAGAATAGAGGTCCTTTCCCCAAACCCAAATTTCACCATACAGTTACATATATTATTTGCATTTGAGTGCTTTATTATATTGGAATTGCAGTGATATTAACATTTGTACAAATGCACAAAATCTTGTCTCTTCTTGCTAAAAAGAGATGTAAAAATCTGACCTAGTTGAACAGTCTTAATGAACTCATTGTCCATTGGTAACAATAATGTGTTCACTATGCAACAAAAAAGCTTAACATAAAATTAAACATATTAAATGCTGCAGCAAATATTTACAGGTATGTACCCCAAAATTGTTTTCTCCTCCCAGGAAGGAAGGTGGTTGCTTTACAAATAGACAAACAAACACAAATGCTTTGCTGTTTACAATTACAAACATCCCCCCGAGTCTAGAACTTAAAGTGACAGCACCTTTTTTGGGGGACTTTCTTAGTTAATACTTACTTTGTACAATGCTAAAATTTTCTCTTTTAGTTTTATTTTTGCACAATATCTATATCCCAATTGTCCTGGAATATTGTGTTTGAACCGAGCCATTTTTTTTTCTGGGCTTTTCCAGAAGATCCCAAACCCCATGTCCTCTCCAAGGAGAACATTTCAAAGCTTATTTTTTTCTTCCAGACAAGCCTCAAAGGCAGAACTCTATGAGGCAGGTGTGATTTAGCAGAACATAGAAGGAAAGAGGGTAAGTAGGTCCTTTTAAAAAAAAAAGTTACTGGCTGGCTGGTAAGGGCCTTTACTCTGAACGCCCTCCACTTCGGCACTGGGATACCTTTCATGACCTAAGTGTCCAGACCACTGGCATGCTGAAGGAGCAAACCAGGTGGAGAGCTTAGTGTGATATGACTTTAGTGATGCATTTACAGCTACTTCATTCAGGCTCCATAGTCTCTGTCTGCAGCTAGCATAATTCTGTAAAAACAACAATTTTATAAAGTTCTATGGACATGAAACTCAATGCAAGAAAATCTCAAGTGGCTTAAGAGCTTTCTAAATCCTGACTTCTAATGAGTTAGAGACTGTGAGTTGGTCTACACTGAACAGCTGATAATGATTGGTTCCCTCTGATGATGAGCTTGGAAAGGTATCAGAGTGCCACGGAAGAATATTCATCTTGAAACAAATGCTGGCAATGTGGCCTTCTCCCCCTCTTCAACGTGTGGTTAAATAGTTTTTTTATTTAAAAAATAGACCATTTATAAAGAAAAAAAATATACAAACATTCTTTAAGCAATTTGGCTATCAGCATTACATCACTGAGACACCCCACGAGAAATAGTAAAATAGTTTGCATGGACGTACGCTTTTTTATTTTCACAACACGATGAGCGAAGGTTTATTTTTTTCTTTTCATTTCTTTGTTTTGGTTTTGGAGTTGCCTTGTAAGTTTATTGCTTCAGGGTCGTCTTGTCCTTTCTCAGATGACAACTGTGAAAGAGGGGCGCTGTCCCTAATTTTGTTACAAGGCAACGTTGCACGTTTGAGGCCTGGGGACGGACTAGAAAGGCCCGCTGCCGGCTCTGCGGCCTCGGGGGGACCACGGCTCGCAGTCCACCCCCGCGCACCTCGAGGCGCACCACGGCGAGTCTCTGGGCTCATTCAGGACACTTTGGTTCAGAGGATAAGATAGGAAATTCTTAAGCGTAGCTTAGCTGCTGCCTCAGATCTGTTGCGTAATATAACATTTTATAAAAACATGCTGTGAATAGAGGGACAGAGCATAAACTGGCTCTGCTCCTGCGCATTCTCATCGCAGGCTTCATCTAGGCTAGTGGCTGTGGACTAACGAGTTTGCCGACCACTGATCTAGGCGATGTGAGCAGCACATCTTCGCTAGGCTGCTTAGGACCACACGCAAGTGTACCTGGTGCAGATCTCACAGAAGGGATGCTGAGTGGTGCAGCTCAGAGCCTGGGAGGGAGGGAGGGACTGGGCTTCAGTGGGAGAGGGAAGAGGGAAGGCAAGTTGGAGGACAGGGTGGAGGTTCAAGAGAGAACAGGAGAAAGGGATCAGAAAAGCTAAAGTGCAACTTTAAGATATAAATTATTTTAAGCAGAAGAGAGGTTCTAAATTGCTACTGTTCGCATAGGCACCGTTTCATTCAAATTTAAGTGGGCTGTTTCCTTTTCCTTCTCAGAGAGACTGCATAGTGGCGCTCCAGCGGCTTAAAGCCACTGCACGTTGTTTGAGAAGGGACGATAAGAGCACGAAGAGCTGAATAGTGCAAAGCACTCGAGGAAACGGGTGGGGTGGAGAGAGGCGGAGATGAATTGTTCTTACACTTTTACAAGAAAGTGTTCCAGTTGTAGTTACTGAGCTCCTTTAGCCGAACTCTGCTCCCTAAAGGGGAGAGCTTACTTTACACATGCACAAAGGAATAAATGTATTTTTATATATTTTTTTAAAAAGCTGTTCAGAACAGATTAAAAAATAACGCACAGAGCAATAATAATCCTTGATATTTCTATGCAAAAGAGGTCCAAGCAAGCATTTCCACCAAATGATGGAGCGCAGCCATTGAAACCCTGAAAAATGAGGCTACATACACTAGAGTAGTTTATTATGAGCTAACACTTTAAAAACAAGTAGATCCTACAGAAGAATACTGTTCAAATGGAATGTTTAAAAATAACATTTATTAATAAATATCTTATAAAATTCTAAATTAATAGATTCCTGTTCAAATTTTGCTTTGGTCCTTGACTTCCACTGTATACACACATACATACATATATATTTTCTTAGATGATTTTTACTAACCAGAAAGCACATTCTACTCTAACCCAATGGCTAGTGTTATAGCCGTGACGGAAGCTTAATCTACCACCCCCAGCCAAGGGCTGGTCTTGCGCTGCAGCTAGTTTAAGATTTCAAATGAGGAATCAACAGACACAGTCAAATGTGCTTCGCTAGCAGGCAACCACCACCTGAACGCTCACCGAGGATGGCCATCTATTGGGAACTTGCTGCGTTTGACCGAATCACTCCAAAGAGCATTTGCCCCAAGTCAGTCACCCTCATGCTAACCATGCAGTGACAGGGCACACCGGCTCCTACAAGCTGCGCTGAGACGGTGACTTGCAGACATTGTCTTGGAGGTGGGAGCAGGGTGAGTGGGAGGTGATAGACAAGACTTCTGACCTAACACCTGGCTTTGAAATAAGTGCATTCATCCATGGCTAGGATTCCCATCATACCTGTCCCTGCCTATGCTGGGAAGTGTCTTAAGGAGAAACAATTCAAGACGTGGATGCCTCAGTTTCAGGGAGGATTCAGCTGGTAGAAACACCACCGGGTGTACTTCTCTAAGGTGTTAACTCCCATCACATAAGGCAGGGGAGGCAAAAGGTATAGACATTTCCAGGTAGGCTGGCGGTGACTTCAGAGGCACATCCTGCCGATGAAAACATGCAGAGGGAGCGGGGAAGGCAGCGCTTCAGAGCCCTCGGGGTGAGTGCTCTGAACATCACTGCAACCGATTTCATGAAATTATGGTCGGGTGACCCCGTAGTTCAGTGGGAGAGAAGAATGGGGGAGAAAGACATTTTCCCAGATTGGCAAGAAGTATAGGGCAAGAGGGAGGACGGATTATGCCATAGTCCGGAGAAAGCTGGTCCTTCAAGGGAAATCACTTCGGATGGATAAGCCGGGTGTGGGAAGTGACCAATGGGCCTCTCTGTGTGGGATTTCAAGCCCTGAGAACGAGCTGGCCTCCTCCACGGACTGTTTCCCCATTGCTAATGAACACACCTAACGGCCCTGCGTGTAACAAGAAGACAGTTCCTTCTAATTATACGCAGAGGCCCGTTGGCCAACGTGTGTGGCTGGTTTGCCTACTTAGCATAAAGAACAGACATAATTGAGCGATATAGAATGCACATCAGTCAAACTGTCAAGTTGCTGAATTAAGGAAACTCAGGCAAGTTCTTAACTGCAGAGGCCTTGGGTTTAGCAACTGAATATTTCAGCCGGGAGGTGGAATAACAGTGAACCGTAATTTTAGTGACAACCCACTCCCTGGACATCCTGGTATCACCAGTGGATTTTTTAAAAAATCCATTTCATAAGTGCTATGCATGCAGTAAAGAAAGAAAAGTTTTTGTGTATTTAAAGCAAAAATTAAAAAACCCAAACAAACATTTCAATGAGCTCTTTTTCCTTTGTAGAGGGACACATAGTCCTAGGCGGGAGTTATGAAAAAAATATTTTTCATTTCAATAAAGAGATAAGAATGTTAACTTCATTTTAGCTAAATCTTCAATGTTTCTTAGGAAGCCAGTTAGGTTAAACCACTCAACTGTTACTGCTGGGATTCAAAACAAGACAAAACAAAAAACAACTTTGAATTCAGTATTTAAAATACTTAAAAATGATATGTTCCTCTAAAATATAGAAAATCCTTTTTGTTTACATTTTTTTTCTCTTTTCTCCTTTTTTTTTGTTTACTTTTTTTGTTTGTTTTTGCTTTGATTTTTAGACCATATATCCAAGTCATGAGTTTCACTGGATACTCTAAAGTTTCTTTCGAAAGCACTGCATACATGAAAGGATTGTTGATAAATATTGATTTAAAAAGTAAGTTAGTAGATAAAACTGAAACTAGTTATAAAAATCATGCTTCACAACTCTCATATTTTCTTTTTTCTCCAAAATAGATTCTTACACTATAGTGAGAGAAAAACCACACGCATCCTTCTTTTTTCTCAACTCTTATAAAAGCTACACCTTTTGTAAAATACTATTCCTTTAAATCCCATGAACACACACACACACACTCACACACACACAGACAGACACTCATGTTAGGAGGTCAAGCATTCAAATGGAGATGAAACACCAGCACCTGTCTAGACTGCTAAAGAGAAACATTAGCCTGGCTATTTGTGAGATGTGATATTAAAACATTAGCACAGTAGAATGGCTTGATTCAAGGAGGCACAACTGTGGTTTGGAACTATCTGCTTTGTGTAATGGGCAATTCCACAAAAGTGTTGAAAATGTAAATCAGAATTGTTCAGGAGTGGAGCAGCCATGTCCATGGGGTCCTTTCTTTCACTGCTGTGGGAGGGCGGGGAGTGCCCCAATGGAACATTAGGTTTTCTTTCTCTCTTTGTGCCTCCACTAGTTCATCTACTTTTACCCACCAGAACAGCAAAGCTTGGTTCCATAGGCTTAAGGGAAAACACACACAACAATAAATCTTAGGCTATTAGTAGCTGATGATTGAACAATGTAATTTGTGTAGTGAACAGAGCCCTTCTGAATTATTATATAGTACATGGGTTTTCGACGTTACAGACAGGCCATATAAAACCAGCTGTGATTTGAGGGTGTGATGTTATAGCCTCGCATCATGATTTGGACTTTCACGATCGAGGCTTACAAGGCTCCCTTCCCTAGTGTCTCCACAGCTGGCACTCAACAGTGCTTCACCTATGGCTAAGCCACTTTTTATTTGCTCTGATTATTAAAAACATTAAATCAGGCACATTAAACATCTCCTGGTTACTATTTTGTAAGAAGCACGAGTTGAACGAACTCCAGCTGCAGGTCAAGGGCAAGGGAAGCAATGGCTAGGTCCACATTGCTGAGGTTTGCTTTTATTTTTTTCTTTAAACATTATTTTCTTCTTTACATGCAATGCTCAAGGGAGGGGGGGGAAATAAAGCAGAAGAAAGTCAAGATGTAGAGTACACAGGGAGGACAAGAAGGAGGGGAAATGCAGAAGGAAGTGGGCATTGGAGGAAGTGGGCCAGGGGAGCGGAAGGGATGGGAGATGCCCGGTGGCGTTATTTGGACATCAATGGAGCTTATGCTTTTTACAGTAAGCAAAACAAAGCTGTGGAAAAGGCTCTGTGTTTATCTGGGATTCTGGTGACATCACAGCACAAGCTCAACATGGGATATGATGTCATCAGACCTCTCACCCAGTTGCCTTGCATCTGCTGACGTCTAAACATGCCTCGTTTTGGCTATAAGCTGGGGCTTAACAAGAGTCAATGTATCAGGCAAAGGGTTGGACTGATAATGAAGCCATGACTATATACAGAAAGCATACAGTTCATAAACATGTAACTGGTACCAGAAAACTGGAGAAAAGCACCAAAGCATTTCCCAAGCTGATAGATAGTAATTGCATAACTCCCTTTTTTTTCTCTTCTCTCTCATAGAGCTAAGTATAAAAGACAACATTTCCATAATGACTATAAAAACGAAAGCCAGTCTCTGAAGAACTGAGGAGTCTTTCAGGTCTGAGTTAATTCTAAAAATGCCCTTCAAGGAAAGGACGCACGGGATGCGGCAGCTCTTCTTGGAGGCAAGGTCTGAGCCCTGGTTTTCAAAGGATGGGATTCAGGTCTGTTCTGTGAGTGGTGAGCTGGCTGAGGGTGGAGCTCCCCACCACCTCGCTGACCGCTGAGGACGTGGTGATGGTGTTATGCTGGATGACCTGCTGCTGAGAGCAAGCGGGGACCGGGCTGGCGGGAGGGCTGCTCTCCGGACCTAGGAGAAAACACACACACACCCCAATATAGCTCTCTCCTGGGCGACCTGTGGAGTACTCAAGTCTAGAAAAATATTACTAGATGTTTACTAGAAATAGAAGAGTTTTCACACATGTTTTCCTGGGGGTTAATTTCAGAACTTTAAACGGTAGTCACAAAGCTATGCCTTCCCAGTTTAGAGCTACAAGCAAAGCCATGCTTTCTAGATCAGCAAGATGATTGGGTGTGTTTGAGTCTCGGGATGTGACGTTCCCCACCTGGTATTTTCAAATAGCCGTCCATACATCAAATGTGGAAAAATACTCACATGTGGTGGGAGACTCTGTGTTGCTCAATCTAAAAAATTATTTGAAAATAAATTGACCTTCAGCCGTGAGTCCCTGCACCTCCCACCACCCCCTACTCAACTAAATAGTTAACCAATCTACTGACATTCCAGCTACCGGAATGCCCACTTCCTTCTCCATTTCCACTCCTTCCTGGCCTCCCTGTGCACTCTGTGTACTCTAAGAAAAGGAATCCACCTCATATATTGATAAACGGAGGCAAGGCCAGCAGTTTCTCAGCTCAGTGAATGACCTGCTGCGTATCCTGAGGCACTGGATGCGATTCACCCCAGGCCTGTTTGCCAGTCCATGGATTTCTCTGGAGGATTGCTAGCCCAGGGTCACTGGGTGCCAGCAGACCAGTTCCCTACGTTTGCAGAGTTGGAGTTTGGTAGGGTTTTACAATGTGAAATGCCAGGGAAAGTCTAGCCAGAAATTCTCGGGAGGTGGTGGGCGCGGTGATGCCTGAGCCCTGCCTCTGGCCATCTGGTAGCCATCGGAGTTGTAGTGCGTCTGCCTGGATGTACAGCCTCCACTTTACTCTTGCCCTTCCAATACAATCGAGTGCAAAATTAGAGGCAAAACACTGAAATATTAACAACCGCAAGAAAGTCAATGACTTACTTAGATATCCTTGTGACTCTTTCTGCATGGCTGTGATTGGGCAGTCTTTATGCGTTAGCAACAACTGTTTCAGCTGCGCCACCTCGTTTTTCAACATGGACACTTCATTCTGGAAAGAGACGCAGGAGAGCAGTGTTGAGAAGACCAGTGAACACAGACCTAAGGCCCCCGTGCACTTCCAACAATGAAATTGGTGAGCTTTTCTGTTACGTCTGAATGGCATTAAGAATATTATTTAACAGGATTTGCCTGGAGATGTGTAGCTTGCCTTCACTTGGGCCCTCACAGTACCCGGGCCTTTCTGCAGAGACTAGGTTTCAATTCAAGCGCTGGGTCCTATCAGAAGTGCAGAGCCCACCGCTTAGGTTTCCTCTGGAGCCAGGTTAGTTGGGTGGGAATCTCCACTTTACGCTCAATGAGTGACTCCAAGCAGCTAATGTAACCCAGTGAGCTCCAGTGACATTGTTTATAAGATGGGGATCAGAACAGCACAAAGTTCTTTGAGTTGTTGTGAGGATTAAATGAGGTCGTAGATGGAAAACACTCAGAACAATGCCTGGCACATAGTAATCACTTAATAAAATGCAGCTACGGTAATTATCGCCTCTACACTGTCTGACAAGCTCAGGTTGATGAGAAGGTAATGAGAGGCAATGGGAAGACTTGTAGGGCTTCCAACTGAAATACCTCAGAATAAGCTGACAATCTACCACCAGATTTCCCCAAACTTCCAAATGGGCTATAGTTCAACAGAGCACGCCCCCCTGCCTGACGCTCACTTAGCAGGAGGCATGCAGGCACCTGGCACAAGTACTGGTCCTGGACTAGTGGGATGAGGTCAGCCCAGGGAGACATGGGGCCATGGACTTCTGGATCATGACAGAATTAATTTCAGGGGCTCATTAACTATTTTGGCTAATTTCAGTCTATAAAGTCTTCCTCTGCGCCCTTTCCTCCCCTCCTCATCAGTAGCAGGGTGCTGTGGATTGGATGTAAATGTTTCTTATTCACTTAAATAAGTGCCTTAGATCGCCACGTGATGTGGTGATTAAAAGAACAAGTCCATGACTTTGCAGAATAATTTACTTGGCACCATTGCCTACAAATACTTGGAATAGAAGGTTGGTTCCAAGATGCTTCCCTTGATAAAAGTATACTAGAAACACAGCACTATCTCAAATAAGCCATTTTGCAGTTGTGATCCGTAACACCCGCTCTCTGGCCTGTGCTCATTAGTGGCCGCCAGACATTATGTTCACGGGAGACGTTAAAGAAACGCGCACACGGGAAAGGTGTTTGAACATGTCTGTCATTAAGTTGTAGCTACACTTTCAATATGAGCTTGGCTTTCCAGGCATGTATTTGTCACCTAGAAAAATAAGTTTGGGATTCTAGAAGTTAATTAAAAAATTTTTTTTGAAACTTGTTTTAAACAATACCTCCCACTTCCACATTCATTAGCAAAATACATTCTAGGCAATCAAATGTGGAGCAACATAAATAACAAAATTAAAAAAATCTCATTCCAGAGCATTTCTTACTCTCTTTAAAATTTATAAAAAAAAAAAAAACTATGGGAGAAATTAGCATTATTAATGAATAAATCACTTCGTGGCACAGGAAAATTGCTTTTAAATCTGAGAACAGTCAGCAAGGTGAATTGTACCTCCTGCCTCCGAATGAGTGTGATTGATCAGGGACCCCGTCAAAGCCAAAAGTGACCCTTGTCAATCTCAGAGTCAGTGGGACAACTTTATTTATAGGACAATTTATTTTAGCCCTAAACACGAATTCTTTCCTCTGATTTCATGCCCACTTAAATTCAGACAGCTTCCCCTCCTTGTAGCAGCTATCCTTCTGCTTAAAATAGGATGTGTAAAGAAAGCTACTTTTAGATCATTATATAGAAGGCAGCTCCAGGTTAAAAACAACAAGCAAAAACAAAACTGAAAAGGAGAAAAAGAAAACTAGATGTGTGAATATCGAGTCCGGCTGCCAAATGGCATGTAATTCTCAGTGGGACCACAAAAGTGACCCTTTGCTGAAATGACAACTGCTGGACACCTGCCCCCCAAGAAGAAACTCTCAGCCACAGGTAATGCAGATAAAGGTGCCTAGAAAGTGGAGTCAAGCTCCAAGTTTTAGTGTGTCCACCCACATTGTCCTTCTGTGACCTAGGAAACAACCAATAAGGAAAGTGTTTCCAACAAAACCAAACAACAGGATTTTCTTGCTTTCCTATGCTTCGGGAAGGAAAAAAATTCCACTCTGTGGCCCTCTCAAAAGGTTGATCTTGGTCTCCACTGCTTCCCCCACGATGTCCTGGGCAGTCCCCTGTCTAGGCAGGCCCAACTTCCCAACCTCCCAGGCACAGACTGTTCTTTGCCCCTTCCTTAAGAAAACACTTGGAATTCCGTTCTTAGGGTTTCTGCAGTTGCAATGAGCTAACTGCCCACAATTCTTGGCATATCCCAAATCATTTCACAATAAACCTTTTGCTTTCATGAGAGGCCATGATAAAATAGCACCAGTCACCACTATGTAATATGGTGTCCCTGCCTGTAATGGAAGCTCCATACAGAACATATGACTGCAGTGGCATTTTTGTCTGTAGATAGCAAAGCACCTTATTAATAAATCTATATGTTGCAAGTATAGAAACTGAGGCCCTAGGAGTTGTGAAGGTCTGTAAAAATGTGGGAACTTGGAAAGTACTGTGACAACTGGCCATCATTTAAAGATATATGTGGCTATGGACATATTTCTTAATGTAATGTATTAATAATTACGTTACTTACCAGTAGCTATGTTGTGGTTAGGAAATGAATGGCGATTAATATTCTCAGTAGAGAAAAACAATAAGTCTCATGTTTAGCCCATATACATATAATTCTAATGCTGATAAGGACTAAATCAAAGTCTAATGGCCGCAGAAATTCGTGGGGACAAGTTTCCGTGGAAAAGGAATTCTCAACTGCAAGTTAAGAATAATAGGGTTTGGCGTCCCAAGTTGCCTTCTCAACCAAATGTAAAACGAGATGATTGGACTAGTTCTCTAGTTCTTTCCTACAATATAGTTTCTTATTCTATGAGTGTTTCTGTGTTACCTTCTATTGAGAAAGTTAATTGCCTAATGATCTAATGAAGAACTCAATCTTGACTTTTTAGTCGTTAGTTAACTACTTTTGCTATATTCTCAAACATGCTTATCTTTTAAATCTTATATTTTCTATGGGAGCCACTTGTAGTACCTCCTATGCTTCCAAATTTTATCAGATTCCAGAGCAACACTAATAGTTTCTTTTAGTGCAAAATTTGGTGTGTGTGTGTGTGTGTGTGTGTGGTTGTTGTTGTTGTTGAGAGTGTATAGAGCCTTCATCAGAGTCCATGATGGAGGCTGCGGGGTTAGAAATGTCAGGATTGGCTGCCCTGGAGAAAGCAGAGTGGATCCTGTACTGTGCACATGCATAATCGCTCTACAGATTCCGGATCGATAGCCTGACAGGTAGGACACGCACAAATACCAGACTCTCTTTTAAACAAAAAGCCGTCCAAGGTAACATAAGTAGAATCACCTTGAATTCATTTAGAGAGAGAACAACCAGATAGCAAATGTTTTGAAATTCATGAAAGAAATCAATGCGGCCTGCAGCTCCAGGGAAATAAAAACCAGGACCTCTGAGGCATTTTCTTACTCTGAGTTACCTTGCTTTATAAATTGAGGCACTTCACCATTTTTTCTTTTTGACTCCCTGGGTAGGTTATAATAGTGTAAAGTGGTCTCCACGCTTTGAGAAAGCACAGTAGTACGAATCAGTACTGATTCTCCTGCTGAAATCAGCCCATCTAAGCTCGTTTGGGTTTACTGTTAACTGAAGTAGTCAGCCATTTCAGTAGAAGGTAAATGAGATATTGTTGGATTAGTCGGTTCTTAAATCCCTCAGTTGCCTTGGGATGAAGTAGCGCCCCCTACAGAGACATTCAATCCTATAATAACATACTTTAAATAAGCTCTCCAAGAAGTCCCTCAGAGCTACACTTGCAGTTTTGAGTTTGGGGGATGTCATTTTCTTAATGCGATAAACCCAGAATGCTTATTGATGCAAACAGTAGTCTGTGCCAGAAAAATCAAATCAAATCAAAATGGGCTCTGCAATATAGCCCTCCCCCCACTTCTTTTTGTAGATTAGCTGAAGCCAGGTCTGGTTCATTCCGAAACAAAGGACTTTCAATTTGTCAAGCAACAGTTCCCATCTGGCCTATTCTCTTGCCAAGTCCCAAACCTGGGCTCATGTGTCTAAAATTTCAGCAGCGACTTAGGCCATGTGTCTGTACTAAAAAAGAAAAGCAATTATTTCAGTGGGTGACCAGATGATTTCCATATCATGCATCGAACACAAACAGCCTGCTCACGGAGCCCCCATCAGCAGCTGATGACTTTGGAGCTGATCTTAGCTACTCTGTCAGAGAAAATAATGTGGATATCTTTAGTTTCAGAACCTTCTAGAATGTAAGGTCACAGAGCAAGAGGGATTAGGTCAAGAGAAGATTACTTAGGTCCTCATCCTGCTACTGGCTGGTTGTGTGACTTGTGGGAAGACTTGTCACGTCCCCTGAGCCTTAGTTTCTCCCTAAACAAAATGTCAGATTGGGTGGTGTCTGCCATCTCCCTGGATTCTATACCTGCACTGACCTCTTGGGTAGAGATGTGTCATGAGGCAAGGAAATGAGGTCTGGGAATTTGACTTTGTTTTCCTAGGTCTGATTTTTCCAATCTGAAACTCTGCAACTTAACTAGAAGGTTCTATGCTGGAAAACAACTCAAAAGTGGCAGCTGGCCATCCAGACCTTGGATATTCCATTTGGCTGGAGTTTGTTTGCTTAGCACCTTCCATTTCTGTTTACTTAAAATTTGGCTCACTGACCCAGCGTCAAGAGAGACACCTTTTTCTTCTGACAAAGGTCCACTGAGAGGGAAAGGGTCACTCAGAGGTAGCAGATCTGCTACCCTCTCCGGCGTCGCAGGCGTGGGGCAGAGCACCCACCGGCACAGAAAAAGGCAACCGTGTGGTTTCTGTCCCTCGGAGCCAAGCAGTGGCTGGAGAGCATCAACAATGCAGGCTTTTCAGAGACTGCCCCTTCCACGGCACTGCCTCACCAACCCCTCACCTCGGTACCTGTTGGTTGGCTCTAAAAGAATTTTGTTTGATTTTTCAGGGGCAAGAATTCTAACATTTCTTTTCATTAGCCATGCTGGCCCTAAAGAAATGTAACAATTCATGGATTAGGGTCTGTAAAGGGTAAATGTACCTTATCTGTTTTGTAAAAGCAATAATATAGGTGCATTTTGCCAAATCATGAACACATCTGGCCTCGAGGTCTATGGCATCTTTACTTTTCCTGGCTCTCTGCTGGACCCTCGTGTTCTCATGCTCTAGGACCACAGTCAATGCCTGGACCCATTCCGAAAGGACTCATTTTAGTGGAAACTGATTTAAACATTTGTTGGCATCTGATCCATGCCAGCTGGCTCCTCCGTCTAAGGCAGTGGTTTCAACCCGGGATGATTTTGCCCCCGCAGAGGACATTTGGCAACATCTGGAGACTTTTTGGTTGTCACAAATGGGGGGTGCTACTGATATCCAGTGGGGAGAGATCAAGGATACCGTACGACAATGTGCAACACACAGGATACAACAGAGAAGTACCAAGAACTGAGCCCAAAAGCCAACACTGTGAAGACAGAAACCCTGCAGATTTTCACGGTCTTCCTGCAGACCTCAGACCTGGTAGCAAATTCGAGGGCCTCCCACCCGTCGGTCAGAGTGGCACCATGCTGTGATATTTGCTAGGTCCACATCCACCAGGACTCTTATTTACTTAACATGTTTGTATGAATTAACTCATTTTGTAATGATTTTGCTTCATTCCTTACCAATAAATAGGGTTTGTGAAATTGAAGGTTTGATGTTGTAATGCCATTTTTCAATATACATAAAATAGAAATGAGTACTATGAGCATTAAGAGTGTTTGTCTACATTCTACCTCCTCACTCCTCGCATGCTACCATGCCTGACAGATTCTAGAGTTACAGACTCGCAGGCTGGAGTGACTCTCGAGGTGTCCAAGTCCAGCCATCCTACGGTGGCTCCACTCCCTTCAAACGCACTCCTGCCAAGTGGCCAGGCAGCCAGCTCTTTGGGGCCCTCCAGAGACAGGGAGTGCATTCACTTATTCAACAGATGCTAAGTGCAGACACTCGATTTCACCAGGCTAACCAGACACTAGGCTAGAAATGGGGAGGCAGGTGGAGGAGGGGGAAGGAAATGAGACACAACCACCACCTCATGTAGGATATAAAATATTGGGAGGAATAATTATAATTATTGGTTTACTTCCCTCATTTCTGCTCTACATGTCTCTCAGGTTCTTTCTCATGTCTATCACAACAAGAATGACATTTAGGAGGAAGAGTGAATATCATAAATTGTGATATTCAGTCCATGTATCACCCAAATTTCCTTATATTTTCAACTTGTACATTGGATGCCCCAAGGTCATTCCCATTAATGGGATATGCAAAGGCTTTGGGGATTTGGCACGCTAATTGCTCCTTTCTAAAGATGGACAGAGAACCCAGTGTGGGAACGAAAGGTGACCTGTGAACTTCTGAGAAACAGCTCTTCCCCAGCTAGGGCAACCTTCCTCTCCTTCCCTCCTCTTCAGCCATCTCCCTGCTCCCGAAGTGCTGGGCTATAACCCATGGCTCTGCCCTGGACTGCTGGTCACATCTCTTTGGTGCCTTTTCCCGGCTGTGAACAGGGCGCTGCTTGCTGTGTTAGAACAAATGCCCCGAACTCAGCATTTCCACAGCGCGGCGTCTGCTGGAGAAGCCCCGGCCCTGGCGGTTCCCACGCTTCTGTCAAACGCTCCTGAAGCGGCCTCTAAAGGGTCCCCGGTGGAGCCACCCGGGGAGAACAAATCGCACAAGATTAAAATCTCAAGTTTGAAAATGACAAACGTGCCTCTTCTTATAGAGCCAAGGAGTAAACATGAACCCCCTTTTCCTCCTTTGAACAAAAATATAGATGATCTCGTATGAGCCAAAGCAACCCCTCACCGGTGACTCTGTAGAAGTGCCTTTCAGTTGCACATGGACTACATGCCAGGCATTGGGCAAACGGCTTTGCACATAGTAGTTCACTGATTCCTCCCAGCAACCCTATGGGGTTATTTTCCCATTTATGGGGTTATTTTCCCATTTATGGGGTTATTTTCCCATTTATGGGGTTATTTTCCCATTTTATAGATGAGGAAACTGAGAGCTGGTGAGAGTAAACACAGCAAGTCACTGCTGACCCTCGAAGTCAGTGCTCCCAGCCCGGTAACTTATGGAGCCCGTTCTCCCTCCCACAGCTTTGCAGGGGGGAGTGAAACCGAAAGGCTATTGAGCTCTGCAGAGCCCCCAGCGAATAATGCTAGGAGGCCTCAGTTGCTCTGTGGGCTGATGTGTGGTGTCACTGCTCAGGGCCCCGACAGGAAGTGCCATCTGCACACAGGGCCTTTGAGGGCTGGGGGGAGGGGGCAGTGGCTGCACCTGAAGCTGCATGTTTGTCTGGGTGAGTTCTTCAGCTTTCTTTTCCAGTGACATCACCCAGACTTTCCTCTTCTGTCTGCAGCGGGTGGCGGCGGCCCGGTTCCGTTCCAGAAATTTCCGCCTCCTCTCATCTGGGTCCTCGTCCACCACCCTTCGCCGGCGCCCCCCTGTGGGCTGGGGCGGCTGTATTGTCTGGGTTGGCTGCATCTGCTGTGTGGCTGGTGAGACCTGCTGGGACAGAGGAGGAGGGTGACAGGTTGGGGAGGGGGCAGACACCCAAGGCAAAGTGCAGCCGAGTCCACGGCGTTAGTAAGCATTGCAAACCCGTTTTCTGAGAGCGCAGTAAACAGGGACATCTCTTGAGCTCAGAAAGCAGAAGCACCCACTGAGCTATCGCGCATGCTATTTTGACAAGATAAACTGATGATGTGTGAAAAGATGGTCAAATAGATTTTCCCTGCAGGCACTGGCTGAGCGCTGGTAGAGGGACACTGTTTCTCTTCCTTCAGATGCTAACACGATTTATTTAAGGCACTTTTTAAAATGCTAAGTGCCAGTGTCTCGCTGCAGGTGAGCACCCAGAGGCCAGGGTTAGTATCCGATACGGGATTCTGCCCACATCAGCGGAAAACCCTGCCTGGGCCGGTTGGGTGCTCCTGTCATGCTGATGCCGTTAAACTCTGTTCCCCCGCATAGCTCTGGGACCTCATCCCACTGTCACCCCCTCAGAAGATCCCGTGAACCCCGAAAGCAGTTGGATCCTGTGTTCACTCTTTGGGGGTTTGACTGAGGCGGAGGGAGTCCGAGGAGGCCTGTCTGGGCGATTGGGAAGCAGGGTCTTGACAAGCAGGCATTGAGCAGCTCTGAGCCCTGCTATCCCCTGGCGTGTGACAGGGAGGGACTGTTGTGCTCCCCGTTTACAGCCGTTATAAGGAAATCCGAGGAGTGGCACAGCACTTTATTAAAAAGTTTTACTGTGCTTATAGGGTCCCTGTAAGATCTGCTTGGGGCTCAGCCACATCTAAGGTTTGGGGGACCCCCACACATAGAGGTTTATTCCCTCCGTGAGGCAGACACACAGTGCCCAGTGGAATTTCTACCATGGACTCTTTATGTATCTGGACACTAACCTTTTCTTCACTCCCCTTCTTCATTCTCAGTAAAGGGTGTTTCTCTCTCCCGCCCCCCACCCCACCCCCATTTCTCAGTTGCTCCGGCTTATGGCTGTAATACCTATAAAGTTGTTTTTCAAGAGACATTTAACCTGCTGAAATAACAGGCAAAAGTCTTAAAAGTGAATTCCAGCAACCCCCTGTACCACATTCTAACCCAGTGATTGAAATCCATCAGAATGACTGTAATTGCGCTAATAGTGGCCACTGGTTGACATCGGCTGACTGCTGGTGATATATTTCAATCCCAGAACCTATCAAACATCGTATGAGGAACTGCAAAAGTATCAGGCTCAGGCTTGAGGTTAGACTGACTCGATAATTTTATTTAAAGCTAAGACATTTTCTAAAATTTCTTACTGTTGACTCCTTTCCTCCCCATCACAGAGGAATAAGAAAATAAATTGTTGCCCTAAATCAGTGGTCGGCAAACTGTGGCTCGCGAGCCACATGGGGATCTTTGGTCCCTTGAGTGTGGCTCTTCCACAAAATACCACGGCCTGAGCAAGTCTATTTTGAAGAAGTGGCGTTAGAAGAAGTTTAAGTTTTAAAAATTTGGCTCTCAAAAGAAATTTCCAATCGTTGTATTGTTGATATTTGGCTCTGTTGACTAATGAATTTGCTGACCACTGCCCTAACTGGTTTAGCTCAGTGGATAGAGCATCAGCCTGAGGACTGAAGGGGTCCCAAGTTTGATTCCGGTCAAGGGCATGTATCTTGGTTGTGGGCACATCCCCATTAGGGGGTGTGCAGGAGGCAGCTGATTGATGTTTCTCATCAATGCTTCTAACTCTCTATTCCTTTCCCTTCCTCTCTGTAAAAATCAAATGCAGTATTTTTAAAAGAAAATAAATTGTTTAAGGTATTACCCCACCTGAGTGGATACAAAGGCATATTTCTTGTTACTGGAAAAGGGTTAGCTCTTGTCCTTTCAGATGGTAACTTCTGAGCTATCACTACAGAGCAAAGCATTAGAGGGAACTCATGACTTTGGCTATTGCTGCCTCTATCATTTCAGTTTGTGAGTTAATACTCTATAGATAAATCTCTCCAGTAGGCAAAACTGGGTTTTAATTTCCATTGCAGGGACCTTTTTTCAATACTGTGTTCTCCCACTCCAACTTTAACCAACCTTTATCCTTTTATATTAAAAAAAATACACTTTTATTGATTTCAGAGGGAGAGAGAGCGATAGAAACATCACTGATGAGAGAATCATCGAAGGGCTGCTTCCTACTGGGGGTCGAGCCTGCAATCCGGCATGTGCCCTTGACTGGGAATCAAACTGTGACATTCTGGTTCACAGGTCACTGCTCAACCGCTGAGCCATGCAGGCAGCAATCTTCTGACACCTTTTCTGTGCTTCACCCAAAGGGGTAAATTATATGGTGGTTTCAGATTCGGTCCTGGTTCAGGGTTCAAGGTGTGCTATAATTAAGAGAAATTTCTCCTGGCCAAGGACTGACATCCTTACATGCAAGAGAATTACAAGCCAGGAGAAATTGCAAATGCAACCCTGGGGCCAGATTTGTGTTCCCGGTAATATTGTTACTTGTCACTTTATTTTCAAAATGGATTTCTGTTGGTATTGATGCTCTGAACATTTTGACCAAAAAGAGTCAATTGTTATTTCAAAAAGACAGAATTTTCCCAACTCATCTTCAGTCCTAGTTGGTTTGGCTCAGTGGTTAGAGTGTCGACCCTTCAACTGAAGGGTCGCAGGTTTAATTCTGGTCAAGGGCACAGGCCTCTGTTGCAGGGTTGCAGGCTCGATTCCCACTCAGGGGCAGGTGCAGGAGGCAACCAATCAATGTGTCTCTCTCATTGCCCCTTCCTTAAAAAACAGCAAAGTAAAATCAATGGAAACATATTTGAGGGTGGGGATTAAAAAAATAACCCCAAATAAACTTCCATTCCTACTATTTTGATAATAATCATACAATTAAGCAATACGACAAGCTCTCACTAATTAGCCAAGTTTAAGAGTGGTATTTCCAATCTGGTTCAAATAATCTGGTTCAAATTTTAACAAGACCAACCTGGATTCTTTCTTTTTAGTATAGGATAAACAACACAACCGTTTGTGCATCTAATTATAATAGCAATGAACTAACTGCGTATATAATTGGCCTATATAAGCTTAATTGAAATGGAGGGCAATTGGCTAACTTGTAATTAGTTAATAAGTAGCTTTTATATTCAAGGAACTGTTATACTTGTCTGTATACCAAGGCAACCAAAATTTGATGTTATCCTTACCCTTAAAAAATAAGTATATATATATATTTTTTGCCTATTTTGGTGCTTATAGTTTTCTTTCTCTCTTCTAAATACATGTCCCACTAGGGCATTAGACTATAAAGGTGCTTAAGATAGTATTTTATTGCTATACTCTTGCTCAACTTCTATCATGATTTAGAACTAATCATGGCCAACAGGTAATGAAAACCATGCTAAGGACTTTGCAGACATTTGCTTTCTTAATGTTCCTAAGACTCTCTGACCTTAGTGTGTTATTACCCCATTTTGCAGATGGAAAGATTAAGACTTAGGAAGGTTAATCTGATCACTGTCTCACAGGAAGAAGTAAAGTGGGCAAAGAACGGAAGTTTTCTCCGAAGCCTGCACTGTTATTTGCTGTCTTGAACACCTCTAAGAACCTTTGCAAAAGTAAGCTTATCTAGCCAATCAGCTTATCTACTAAATAACTCATCTATTGAGAGCTGCTTTTGGATGACCCAGCCTTGTGGATGGCTGTCCAGGTTTGGTGTGTATTAGGGAAGCGGGCCCAAGAGCTCAAGAACCTGCTCAGTGTGAGGTCCAGAGGCAGACGATGAATAAGTGTTATTTGGTGGTCCTAAGCTTCGGACACCATTCCGACCCAGCTGCTTGGAAGCTGGCAGAGTGGAATGGGTGGAGGGGACGGCCAAAGGTCATACTGCTTGAAGATCCAAAGTGTCTAGGGCTAGCCATGCTCCGAAGCCTGTCCTTCATCCACTTACTAAAACTCACTCGGGTACACGGACCCGCCTCTCCTGTTGGGATGGGTGACATAATGTCTGCCTGGTCCCCCAACTCTCTTTCAGTTGAGTCTAAATGCTGGCTTCCTTTCTAGCCACTCCTGGTGACTCCCACCCCCTGGGACTTGGCCCTTCTCTTGAACTGATGATCTACAGAGCTTGGCTCTCTGTCCGCTCCTCCAACGCATTTTAGAGTGGGCGGGATGACTCACCTTTCTTCACCATTTACCCAGCACCTTATGGCCCGACAGCCATTACTGAGCCTCTTGTCTGCCTGGAATTGTTACTCTTTAGATTTTTAGCTTTTAACGTTATTTAGAATATTGCCCATTGTATTTAACTTCCATTTTACTGGACACAAAATTGAGTCTCTATAATGTTTTGAAGCACTGTAGCTAGAATCATAGTTATTATTAACCTATTTTTTCTCGTTCTTTATCCACATATTTCTTCACATGCTTACATTCTTCCTACTCTTCACATTGATAATACATTTTTAGGGTTAACTTCGTAACACACTGCAAAAAGATTTTGGAAAACTTGAAGTTTACATTTGTCCCTGGAGACCAGAGCTAAAATTTACTGTATTACTTATAGAAACTATGATCTGGTAGTATTTTATGGGTAGCCATTACCTCCTAGGAAATAAAGCTCTCCAGAGTGTCAGACAGCACACCTGGGCTGGTCAAACAAGGTTGCTGCCCATGACCCCCCCAGCAGAGCTTGTACTGTTAACAGGAAGGGGGAAGAGATCACAAAAAGGGTCTACCTGTGCTTGGTTGCCGGAGTGCAGGGGTGGGTGTGGCGAGGTCTGGTGATGTGCTGGGTGTGCATGGAGGTGGGAGTGGGAGTGATGATGCGGGTGATTCTGCTGGTGATGGGGCTGAGGATGGGGGTGGTGAGCTGGGTGCTGGTGCTGGTGTGGGTAGGGGTGATGGGCTGGCAGTGTCTGGTGCTGATGCGGGTGAGAGTGCATGTGATGGTGCGGCGTCTGGTCCTGCCGGGAGCCCATCATTTCCATCATGTGTCCCATGGTGTTCATGTTCCCATTTGACATGGCAGCAGGGTGGTGAGTCAACGCGGCCTTCAGCCTCTGAAACAACAAAAGGACAGGGGACAGCCGAGGTCAGTCATGTACACAGTGGGGATTCTGAATCAAAACGACTTGTGTTGCCAGTTCCGTCATACTTTGTGTTGCTAGTGGTAACACTGTTTCACGGGTAGCAGTTTGACTTTTATATTAATTTCATATTTTCATGTATAATATGGTAGGTCTGAGGGCCAATGCCAGTCATAATGAACATTTGAGCAGGATACCCTATTAAGGTTCAGACATTCTACTGAAACGTATTTCTCATTGTCCACACGTTTATCACATCCTGTTTATCAAAAACCTAAGAGGTTTTTGCCTTTCAAAAAGATTCCTCAGACACAGAAAGGAAGTAACTACGCATTTTGAAATATAGGAACTACTAATGCTATTTAAGAGCTTCAAATTAGATTATAATCCATCACTTCTGGAGGCAATATGTAGGACTTTTCTATTTGTTACCATGATATAACTCACAGTCCCTCCTGATAACTTAATTTTCCTCACACGGTAACTTTCTTCTGACTCTGGAAGGAAGTGAGGAAAGGCGAAGATTACAGCTTCTCTGATGCCACATCAACAGGTCTGTGTCTAACACAAAAGCATTATCTATTCACCAGCAAACAGACACGCAGGCGAATAAGCCGGGCTCAGCCAACTTTTTCTAAAGGGAGTCAGAGAGCAAATATTTTCGTCATTATGCCTTAGGGTCTCCTGTCACAAGACCCAGCTCCGCCCTCTCAGTGCAAATGCAGCTGTAGAAGGTATGCACAAGAATGATCCTGCCGTGTTCCCAGGACAACTTTAGTTAGGGACAGGAGATTTGACTTTCAAAGGATTTTCACCTGACCTGAGAGGCTTTTCTACTTTGGATTTTAAAAAACGATTTAAAAAATGCAAAAGCCATCGTTGGCTCCTGTGCAGTGCAAATTAGGTCATGGGACAGACTTGGCCCATGGACCATCATTTCCGGGCCCTGCTTTAAAAATTCAGTTGGCAATCAGCTTCACTGCAGTTTCTTGAAGGTTGTTTTTTCTTCTGCACAGACATTTATCAGCATATCCTGAGGGGCCCCGCATGCTAAGCACTGTATAATACAGTGACTGCTTGGAAACGTATCTTCTGCAGAGATGATAATCTCGTTGGTAAGCTCACGTTGGCTTCCTAAGGTATTTACTAGGGAGCTAAAGTTCTGTCCTGATTTGTGTTCCTATCTGATTGATAACAGAGGGGTGTGAGCACTGGGAAAAAGAAGAGTCAGAGTGGTATTTCAATGATCAAAGCAAACATGTGGCAGTCCTGTATGAAATTAACGACTCTCAACTGGTCAGAGTGAACTATTGATAAATAACAATTCTATACATCAGTGTGTTGACTTAAACATAAAGGACCTCCACTTAAAAAAAGAAAGGGCGTGGGGCTTGGCAGACCTATATGTTAGTTATTGAAAACATTTCCTCATTTAGTAACTACTCTTTAGCAGTTATGGACCCTCATCATGGAAATTCTAAAGAAGTTGTTTTCTGAATTCCTAGGAAAGAGTAGATGCTGAATACTGTGTTTGCTACTAATGAACTGAGTGAACCAATACTCCTCACCTCCAATTCTTAGAAACGATGTCATTGTTCTAATAAAAATGCTCATTATAAAACATGTAAGCAATGCTTAAAAGTACAATGAAGTCAGCAACAAGTGAACCAAATGCATTGTTTATATTTAGGGGGAGAACAGCATTCCCAACTCTCTGTATGCACATGTAGATGGAGGAACACGGAGAATCACTTCACACAAATTCATGCACCTTGGAAGGAACTGTGGGCTGTGAGGCTGCGGTGGGCACAGGGGTGGGTCTCGACATATTATCTGAGCTCCAGCCTGGCCCCTCCGGTAGCAGACCTGGCCCCCTGTCTGCTGACGACCCTGCTCCCGCCGCCACCACTTCCATGTGCTGATGGCGCCGGCCCCACTCGCACCTGCTGATGGTGCAGAGCAATTGGGGCTGGAGCCGTCAGTGGGTGTGAGCAGCAGCTGCTGCCCCGATCGGCCCTCACTACTGGGGGGTGGGGTGGGGGAGAAGCCCTAAGGGACAATCAGAGCTGGCAGCCACCACTTGCACCTGCTGAAGGTGCTGAGAGATGAGGGCCAGCATCAGGAACTGGCAGCAGGTGTGAGCAGCGGCTCCAGTGCTGACAGTGGATGTGAGCAGGGCCAGCGCTGGCAACAGGTGCGAGTGCCTGGCAAAACCGTATGGTGCGGAAGCAACGAATTTTTAGTAACCAACAGAGGCTTGCCCCAGTGACAGTGACCAGGGCCTCACCTTGGTCTGGCACCTCTGCTCATCTGCTCCACCGTCCATCCCCCAGTGGCCAATACCCACCATGTTTTGCATGCACCCCCGGGTGGTCAGTGTACATCATAGCAACCGGTTGGTCCACTGTTCGGTCTATTTACATATTAGGTTCATATATACGAGAGGCCCAGTGCATGAAATCATGCATGGGGGGGGGTGTCCCTCAGCCCAGCCTGCACCCTCTCCAACCTGGGGCCACTTAAAAGATGTCCAACTATCCGTTTAGGTCCCATCCTGGGCCTAAAAGGAAAGTCAGACATCCCTCTCACAATCCAGGACTGCTGGCCCCCAAATGCTCCCCTACCTGCCTTTCTGATTGCCCCAAACCACTTCTGCCTGCCAGCCTGATCACCCCCTAACCACTCTCTTTCCAGCATGATTGATAACTAACTGCTCCCTTACCAGCCTGTTTGCCCCTAACTGCCCTCCCCTGCAGGCTTGGTCACCTCTAACTGCCCTCCCCTGCAGGCATGGTCATCCCTAACTGCCCTCCCCTTATAGGTGTAGTCTCCCCAACTGCCCTCCCCTACAGGCCTGGTCCCCCCACCTGCTCTTCCCTGCAAGGTTGGGTACCCCCAAATGCTCTTCCCTGCAGCATGGTTGCCCCCAACTTTTCTCCTCTGCTGGTCTGGTCACCCCTAACTGCCCTCCCCTGCAGGCTTGATTACCCCCAACTGCCCTTCCTTGCAGGCCTGGTCCATCCCAACTGCTCTTCCCTGTTGGCCATTTGTGGCAGCCATCTTGTGTCCACATGGGGCAGCCATCTTAGACCACATGGGGACAGCCATCTTATGTGTTGGGGTGATGGTCAATTTGCATATTACTCTTTTATTAGATAGGAGATATACACACACACACACACACACACACACACACACACACACACACACATATATACTTATCTTTATTGTTGAAAGTATTACAAAGTCCTCTCTTTCCCCCCTCCCCCCTCACTGACTCCCTCCACCCTGCTCCCCTCTCTCCCCAGGCCTTTACTGCACTGTTGCCTGTGTTCATGGGTTATGCGTATACTAAAGGCCTGGTGCACGGATTTGTGTACTGGTGGGGTTCCTTAGCCTGGCCTGCGGGGATTGGGCCGAAACCAGCTCTTCAACATCCCCTAAGGGGTCCCAGATTGCAAGAGGGCAGTTTTCAGATGATGTACCCTGGAATTGGGGTCCTTCCTCTCTGATTCTAGGTGCCACCTGAGAACTGCAGCTGCCAAGTCACTACAGTTCAGCAGCTCCTGCATTGAGCGTCTGACCCACATCAGCTGCTCATAGCTACCGGTTGCACATCATAGCTACTGGCTGAAGCGTCTGTCTCCTGGTGGTCATTGTACATCATAGCTACTGGTTGAACAGTTAGCAATTGCTTAGGCTTTATATATATGTAGTGATTTTAAAAGCTTTGGCTGAACATAATATAAGCAAAAGAAATGAAGATTGAATAAATTGCTGGACTGCATATATATATATATATATTTTATCCCAAATGATAATTCCAAACTTAACAGTGAATAAAATTATGAAAAAAGATTATAATGAAATCATTGTTTTTTAAAAAAAATTACCTATTCAATATTAACAGTTTCTAAACTATTCTTTGCAATTTTATCATTAGATAAATATATAGTTGCATAGTTAAAAAAAATCAACTATTACAAGAATATGAGGTGAAAAATAAAGGAACCTGCCTACCGTTCTCTAAGCCCCAGTTCCATTCCTCAAAAGTAACCACCGTTCGTCCCTCAGACATTTCCTCGGCACTTTTAAGAATGCACTAGTGCAAGCCCTTCTTATGATACGTAGTTTTGTATCTTGTGTTTTTTCACTTTAACGCTGTATCTTTGACACTTATCTATAGTAGCAAAGGCTAATCATAATGGCTGGCATTAATTGAGTACTTACTACATGCCACTCCTCTTTCTGTCTCTTATAAGTATTAACTCAACGAATCCTCAGAACAACTCTGCATGGCTACAGTGAGGCTTAGCCGTGCCGAGTTCACACCACTAGAGGGGAGAGAAGGTGTCAGAAGTCATGCCGTGCATGCTTTGCCAAACACAGGAATAAACTGTGCTATGCCATCTCCCCACCATGAGAAGGAAAGGCAGAAATAAGAGAAGGGGCTAGACAAGTTGGCGTGAGGAGATGCCGTTGCTGCATGGTCTAGCAGCAGGCTGTGCGTGTGTTCCCTGAAACACAATTGGAGATCAAGGTACAGTTGTTCTGAAACTTGGCAGAGGGAAGGTAAGAATTTCCAGGAAGCTCAGATGCGACAAAAGATTATCTCGGGTGCAGTATGATCACCTCCCTTGTTATGCTTGTGAAGAATGAGTGTATACTTGTATTTCCCTCCAAAACACAGATCGGATAAGGTCTCTTCTCCCTGCCCTCACTTTGTAACCCTTGGACAAATGACACTGCTATGTCTTTCTAATGCTCATGGGATGACTGTCAAAGTCCTCCATGTGACCTATGCACAGGCACTACAGTGTGTGGCTCTGCCTTCCCATCAGCCCTTGCTCTTCCCACCCAGGCCACACAGGCCTTTGCATCTGATAGTCTTCTTGCCTGGGATGCTCTTTTTCTTTCTTCAGATGTTCTATAGCTCTCAGCTCCAGACTCCTCCTTAGTAAATTCTCCCTGGTCTCCCAGTATGAATCAGACCCTGTTGTTACATGGCGCAGTAGAGCTGTATTCTTCTTTTTAAAATTCAGATTGTGATTTTGAGAATGATTATTCAATTAATAATATCTGTCAGCCTTTCCAGATTGTAAGCTTTATGAGGGCAGAAGCCATGGTGCAGTTTGCTCAGTGCTAAATCCACAGCGTTAGCAAAGAGTCTTATGCATATTAGATTGTGAGTTCATATTGTTGGAATGAATGAATGCATGAATGAATGAATGAAAAAAAAGAAGCTCCCTGAGGCTTATGATGCTGCTGCTGAATTTTCAACTTGGATCACAGCAAGTGGTATTTGTACAGGAGGACGAGTGTATTAGTCAACGAAGGTGAGCAGAGGCAACTACAGATCATGCAAGCCGCTGGGCTGTCAAAGGGCTGCCTGCGGCAGAGCCAGCCTGCCCTCCAACCAATGACAACAGAAATTAAAGAAAGCACAAATAAACAGAAGAATGCACATTAACCTCATCTTGATATATTCTCCCTGAAAAAGTGGCCTAGAAAATTGAAAAGATGTGTAGGAGTGGGTCACCGTGTCATCCCTTCAATGCTACAAACAACTCTTCCACCTTTAATTAGGAGCAAATGGAGCCTGACAAATAAATACTATGTACCAGATCTTCATCTCTCAAATAATTAGCTTGCACTGTTAAGGGAAATTACTTTATTGCCTCAAGTCTATTCTTGCATGTTTCACGCCAAGACAATAATCCTAGTCAAGCTTATAGCATTCCATTTAATTATTCACTCAACAAATATTTACTGGGCACTGAGTTAGGCATATCATTATTTATTTGCCCACTACATGAAGGAAATGGAAGACACATAAAACCAAAGCTTTTTTGTTTTTTTCAAAACAAAGGAGAAAAAAACTGAAGGTTTCCAAGCTCTCCTAACCCCAGAGGATCTCAGGACTTAGGGTAGAGTCCGCCCTCCGAGCACCAGCCTTCGTCTTTGAAGGAAAGCAGAGAAGATAAATGGTCACTGAGCTGCTCTGCATATGCCACATTTAACCTTCCCCGCGTCCTTTCTAAACAGCCAGGCATTTCTCAGAGTCCAAACGAGCCCACTGCTCCCCTGTATCCTGGTGCCAACAAGAGTCCTCCGCTGGAAATCATTAAAACATACCAAATACAGATATCTGTACCCTACTCGCTTAGGGATGATAAATGAGTGGGAAACGAGTCCAAGCTGTATTCTGCAGAATGATTTTTCTTTTTGAAGCCGAACTGTGTCTTGTTTTAAATAACATTCTACCCAATGCCAAGAAAAGGCCAGGGAAAGAGAGAGGGAAATTAATGAGCAAATAAACATATATTTTTCAGCTATAAAAACCCGGGCTATTACTGAGGTGTGACTGCAAGAACGAAAAAAAAAATGGTTCTGTTTACTTTCTATGGTCCTCTACCACAGCCATTTACGTGAGAGAGCAAATCAGGAGAGACAGGGAGAAGCCTGACGCAGCTGGTTTCAGTCAGAAGGGGTCATTTTCATTCTCTCTGTGTATTTTACAAGCCCCTTATTCCCTGATCCGGGCGGGAGGGTGGGCCTGCTGCCTGGGGTCCGAGTCCTGGTGAGAAACCAGCTCTCTATCTTCTCTCACACGGTGCCTGGCCACTGCCATGAGAGCTCAGGCCCGGCCCCAGCCCCAAGCCCTTCCTAGTTTCTAGCTTAGCTCAGCTTTGCATCACGGCACGTTGTGGGGAGCCCAGGGATACCTCTCCTCATTATGGCCGCTTGGGTACATGCGGGTGGGCCTGTGTGAGCAACCCACACGTGACACACCCACCCACACCCGCCCCAGGCGGTTTATCTTCTGTTGACAACTCGCTCTTGCCAATTAGAAACATTTTTGAGGCTGTGGAGACCTTGCTCCTCCATCTTCAAGAGTGGCCCACTGCTTATGCTTCACAGACGGAAAGCCAAGCCGGATTCAACATCATTTGAAATTCATTTGGGTGGGGGTTGGGTTAGGGGAGGTGGGAGCATTGTTTCTAGAAAGGTTTTAATTAAAAATGGCTTTTGTTCCAGAGAAAAACAACACAAAGATGTTACTATCAAAATGTAGTGTCACTGAGCTGACCACAAGGAAGTGAGGCTGTCTATAAAAAATAAAATAAAAATAAAAACACAGGACAAAACCCGTATTTGTAATTCCTTCTGTAAAAGTTGCCATCAATGGCTTCCCTAAGGTATTGTTGTACATGTGATTTCTTCTCGCTTTCTCTCCCCTTCTTCCCCAAACATAGGTGGTCAATGATGTGAGACCAGAATCTCCACGGGAGGTGCCTGGGCATATCAATGACTACTCACTTATTCTGGGTACCAGGGATTTCTGAAACTAAGTCTCTGAATTAGTGAAAAGAAAAAAAAACACACCCTGATATTTATCCACTGAGTTTTATGATGATACAATGACTAGTCTCAACCCTGAGTAAGCTACAGATGGGTGGAAGGAGAACAGTCCCATGGTGCTCTGGGACAGTTACATAAACTTGGAGCTTCATGTTGCCCTGGTAACAACAGTTTTAATGCCCAGGTTCACATCAGGACTTCAGGATGTCCATTGAGTA
Source organism: Antrozous pallidus (assembly GCA_027563665.1). Taxonomy (NCBI): domain Eukaryota; kingdom Metazoa; phylum Chordata; class Mammalia; order Chiroptera; family Vespertilionidae; genus Antrozous; species Antrozous pallidus. The sequence goes on along the minus strand of CM050521.1, from coordinate 77,695,423 downwards.
TGAGTGCATCACCCTGACAGCATAGTGGATCTTAAACTCCACATTTATTTTAGGATCATTATTAAGATAGTTAACTAAAATCATACCTGGCTTAATCACCTGGAATAACATGTGCTCCTTTCAAAACTTTGGTGATGTAACTCAGTTCTGATGATTTCACAACTTAAGTATATTCATGTGTCACTTAATGATGTGGATACATTCTGAGAAGGGTGTCCTTGGGTGATTCATTGTCTGAACGTTGTAGAGAGTATTTACACAAACCTACATGGTTTAGCCCAGTGGTCGGCAAACTCATTAGTCAACAGAGCAACGATCGAAATTTCTTTGGAGAGCCAAATTTTTTAAACTTAAACTTCTAAAGCCACTTCTTCGAAATAGACTCGCCCAGGCCATAATATTTTGTGGAAGAGCCACACTCAAGGGGCCAAAGAGCCGCATGTGGCTCACGAGCCACAGTTTGCTGTCCACGGGTTTAGCCTATTAAACTTTACTATACAGTATAGCCTATTGTTATAGGCTACAAATCTGTACAGCATGTTACTATGCTGAATACTGTAGGCAGTTGTATACAATGGATGTATTTATATATCTAAACATAAAAAGTTATAGTAAAAATATAGTATAAAAGATTAAAAAAATGGTACAACTGTATAGGACTCATACCATGAATGGAGCTTGCTAAGAAACGTTTTTTTTAATATCTCAGTATTTTACTTTTCATAAAAAGCTTGTGTTACCCTCTACCCACACACAATTCTACTCTGTCCCATGGATTACTCTGAATTTCCTTTTGGTTAATAACGTTTTTTATCCTATAATGTTTCCTCACTTCCTAGAGGAGGAATCAAATTCAAGGTGATAGAGCCAGGCTTCTAAACCAAGAGTTCTCACTCCAAGCAAAAGTTCCTTAAAACAATAGATTCCTACCTCTTAGCTGCCATTAACACAGATCTTTTTTTAAATGGAATTAGGAGCTCAGAATCCTGTCCTCACTTTTGATAGACAAATTAAGATACAAAGGGCCAAGTGGTTTACTTATCCAAGGACCTAACGCTGTTTTTTATTAGAATTAAGACTGGTGCCTGCTCTCAGAACAGCAGTTTGTTCTGAAATTTGCTAAAATGTACAGCCTCTTACAATGCTCAACATCCTGCTGAATCAGAAAGACAGTCACTGAGTCAAAGAGATGAGGGACGTGGTATCTAAAATAAAACAATTCTGTAAGTGTGCATTCATTAGTGTCTTCATTTAACAAGAATAAATTGAAGGCTCACTCTTGCAGAACTGTAACTCATATATGACTTAGCTATTAATACAGAAGAGGTTGGCAAAGAAATTGCTGCTTGTTATCTGTGGCGTTTGCTTTGCTCTTTCCCACCGAAGTTGAACGTATCACCTAGCACTTGGACCTGCTTTACCTTATTTTAGAAGCCATGGTCACAGCTGGACAATGATAGAGAGAATCGAACCTGGAATTCTTTTCCTTGCTTAATTTAGAACGGTTGAGGTAGCTCTTTTCCTATGACTCTATCATCTTCCTGCTGGCTTAGAGCTAAAGAGAAAATGCAGAAGGCATAGCCATGAACTTGCATGATACAAAGTTAGTAGAGATAGTTAAGCATAGCAGACAAAGAATCAGCATCCAGAAAGATTTTGGGCAGACTAGTATATAATATAATCTAATAAGATAAATTTAATGGGGATTAGTGTAACATCCTGTGCTTGGTTCACAAAACAACCAAACAAAACACAGTAAATATTGGCAAGTCTAAAGGCAGCTTAGGGAAGATGGAGCTTGCCAATATGTACATCCTAGTAGCCCTGTGCACAAATCTGTGCACCAGTAGCTCTCTGAGGGGCCTGGCTGCCCCGTGCCTGCTGCCCAAAGGGTCTCCGCAGCCCAGAGGCCCATCCATGGTTGAGGTGATGAAGCAAGCAATCCGCCAGGCCACTCATGCTGCCCGCTCTTAGTGGCTGCTCCAGGACTGGGGTGACTCCGGCGGGGCTGAGAGGACTGGGTGCCACCATCTTGTGGCTATGGGTGCTGCCATATTTGTGATGGAGTGATGGTTAATTTGCATATTATCCTTTTATTAGATAGGAAGAGAGGATGCCAGGGTTTCATGTGACTCTGTAAAGCCACATTCTGTGATTGATGCATGTGTCTAAACAGCTGATGTGACTTTGCAGCTGCATCAGTGAAACTAGAGTAGAGAACTTAAAGCAACAGAGAGTGAGTCCTGTTCACCTCTGCACTGACTGTGACGTGCCCCGCATAAGTCCATGTCCCTACATCTCAACCTCCCACACCAGAGACCTCAATATCACATCTGACAGGTATTGAATTTTCTCTATGGGAGAATCCCAGTTCTCAACTGATGGGCATACACACCGTGACCACTTTTCCCTCTGTAACTACACTGTGATGAATATCCTGCATTCAGTCATACTGTCATGCTTTGCTAAATACTTCTAAAAAGTATTCATTATCTTTTTAAAATTTCTGATAACTTGATCCATCCAGTGGGTTCAATTGACACTGGTGGTGGTGATAACTGTGTGTGGGGGGGGGGTTGGGGGGAGGGGTGCCACCTGGGTGTCTGTTAAGGGAGATCTAAAAGGAAAGAATTAGGGTGATAGCACCCATCAAATATCAGCTTTTAGTCGGAACCTTTTCTTGGGTCTAGTTTTTTATTTATTCTATCAATATCTCCATGCCCAGGTGAAATACTGCCAACATTCATAGTTTTAGGGTCCCCTGTTCCTGTCCGGTCATGGAACTCCTTAAGCTCTAAGGCATAGCTTCAGGTACTAACTTGGCCCAGGCAGATAATATATCCTTCTGGCTGGTTTCCTTGGCAATTTTAAAGGTGCTGAATACACAGTGGCTTAGAATAAATATTTGTTGATCGCCTGCCTGCCTGCCGCCTGCCAGTCTCCAGGAGTGGTGCCTAACCATGGAACGTCTTTGAAGCTCAGGCCTATAATTTTCTCCACAGAAACTACACCTTCTGGTGGTGGTTGCAGGGAGAATAATGCCCTTTGTCTTGCTAGAGAACACGTCTCACCCCCCAAAACCCAGCACCTGCAAGCCTCGGTAATTTTAGGTGAGGGCTTATTTCCAGCTTTTATAGAAGAAGCAAGTTCTATTGGAAAAAAAAGTAACCCTTTGTTATTTTATTTTGGACGAGCTTTTAATCAGAAACACAGGCAGTAACATATGTTAGAAATATACATATGAAACATAGAACTTTGCATTTATAAGTCACTATGGAAAATCCATGTTAATGCAACATTAAGTTTGGGATTTTAATTGCACAGAAGTAAGGAAACTCAGAGTTCAAGTTCCCATAGCAAACTTTGCTCCTCATGTGCATCCCAGGACCCTTCATGAGTCGGGTGACCTAATTATTTGGCAAAAAGTGGTGCAATAAAAAGCAATGGAAAGGATGGCTCCTTGCGGCTATATTTCCTTTCATCTCAGACAAGATGGACAGCAGTCATCTTTAGCTACATAAATGATACCCTTTTTAATGCATGGCAGTCCTTGGTGACCACCATGACGGACAAGGCCACTGTCGTGCCTGAGGCAGGAAACAGGTCTCGGCAGTGCCCCGTTTGGTTAGAGCAGCCAGGCACCAGCACGTCACTGAGTCCTCCAGCAGGTCATTCCCCACATGTCCTGAGGGCAGCTGTGTTTAGTTGGCACTGCTTCCCCTCCCTGAACCCCACTCTTTCCCCGGAGGATGCCTCTCAGAACACAGATGTTCAAAATTCTGGATCTGTAAGTCTGACTAAAAGGTCCTCAGGGGACAGGAAGAAGGACCTTCTTGGACACACCTCTGCCTGGTCCTAGGAGACCTGGCCAGGACAGCTGGTCTATGTGGTCGCCTTCCAGCTTTGCTCCAGTTGTTGGGATAGCAGGATGTGTGTCACAGCGTCTCTGTTAGAGACATTAGGTGTCTGGCCAAGGGAGCCTTGAGCTTATTCTAGTAAAAAGGAATCTCTACGGGATTCTCTCTACTAGTGGGTAGTGGACTGTGTGAGGTGTAAGCTGTCCTGTCCCTTGGTATCTGTATCCCAGTCTATCTAGCATGATGTGTGTGTGTCCGGTTCTGAGTTTCTCCTGATTAAATGGTAATAGTACAGTCTGCTTCCCCGTGGTCTCCTTTGTGTCTGCATCTGACCCCTGCCTGAGTCTCCCAAAGGGTATCAACACATTGGGAGGGAGGAGAGGAAAGGGCAGAGGGAGTTTGGGGAAGGAAGAGAGAGAGGTTATAATGAACTCTAATTCTGAAGAGCTACTTAACTTCTTGTTTGGGCTTTGCTGGTGTCAGTGGCCCCAGGTCATTGGACCAATAGCCAACTCCACCTGCTGCGATGGTTCTGTGGTTCTATGAGAGAAGGGTTCCAGGTCGGCTGGGAACAGGCTGGATTATATGGAGTTCAACTCGGCAGCTGTGTGAGAGCACCAGCAGCACATCTATAAATAGTCCCCGGGCTCTCAGCACACTGAGAACCCCCAGTGCCACTTGTGAGCTGGCTGGTCTGACGGAGCAGGAAAAACCTGTGAGGGACTCAGGATGAAGGAGCCTTGCCATCAATAAAAGCTTCTATCAACAGCACACTCTTTGGGATTGTAGGCCAACCACACAGGGAGAATAAAGCTGTGCTTGGGGAAGCCAGAACAAAACCTTAAAAAAAATCCTGCATGTCTACATTTAAGACATTTCCAAGAGGAGCCACTTATGATTTCTGAAGAATTTGGAAGCTTGTGTAAAAAAAGGAAAATGTTTGAATCATGCCCAAGGAGATGACGGTGCAGAGCATTTCAACTGACAAAATGAGTAACAACTTCTTTCTGAGCTGATGTTGGTTCTCACACGTGTTTTAACATTTGGTTAATAACTGGGCAATGAAGAATGTCAAGTATTCTCTCTTTTCTGTTTCAGAGTTGTCTCTGAAGTTTTCCCTTTTTGTTTCAGGAGGTATGACCAACAGAATACATTAACTATTTGGCACATTTTTCAGAGTGGAATTAGAGGCCATGGCCAAGCCGTCTTTTAACCTCTTAGTTTCTATTGTCTCCATGGTGTACAATTCAATGAGCCAGAGGTCTAAACCTACAATTTAACTGCCTACAACATAAGTGATGGGGGTGGGAGGCAGGGAATGTGCAACCATCTCTTTAAATCACATTGTCACAACTGAGTACCATTCTAAAAATGCCAAACAGAAAGCTTTTGGGTTGATTTATTAATTGAAAATGGCCTGTCTGAGAATTTATCTCTTAACAAGCTTAAGATATCATTTCATGAACTGTCGTCTTTTTCAGCTTCAGCAATTTCTTTTCTGTCTCCAGATTTCTCTAAAGCAACTGCTCATCAGGAACTGACAAGAATATAGCAGCTTGCCCTAAATCAGTACCTGCCTTCTAGAGAGAGCAAAGCACTTGGCAGGTAGTAAGAGTCTGAAGTAGGTGATGAAGACCATTCCCCATGTTTCAAAGATGCAGGAAATTCCTGTGTAGAAAGGTTAAGTCACCTGCATGAAAGCCAGTGAGGAGCAGGGATGTGAATAAGATGTTGGTTGTGGTGCAATCTGACAGCTTGCCTGGCTAGAAGAAAGACGATGGGTAATAAAGAACATGGTGGAGAAGGCAAGAAGGAAGGGAAAAAGCAATGGACAGAGGGAAGGGAAGAAGACATATAGGAGAGGAGAACGAGTTTGAAAAGCAACTCTGCTCTAGCTGGAGGTGAAAAAACATGCTCTACCCACAGGCTCAGATACTGTACTTATCTTCTATATATATATAAAAAGTCAGTGACCGATGGTAAGGACTGGTCACCGTGATACCCACTGTGACCAGCGAATTGGCCCCATCAGGACTGGGGCTGGTGGCTAATCTCCCACGGTCCCTCCCCCCAGCCACCTGGAGGCCCCACCCCCAATCAGCCCCCAACACACCAATCAGGGGTGGGGCTGACTGTCCAATCACCTATAGCTCTCCCCCTTGCCAGCCTGGCCCTGATCAGGCCCCCATTGGGGGGGTGTGCTAAACCTCACCGGTGCATGTGCACTGGGCCTCTAGTTAATTAAAAATGGATGATTGGGCTCATTGTAAAAGAGAAGTGAATATAAGGTTGAGTCAAAGTATTTCAAACACAAGAAAAGCTCAATTCCCCTTTTTAAGGAATAGTTCACTCCACCCTGGTTTCCAGATAAATTCATCAACAAATGGTATTATCAAGTGTTTGTTTGTTTTTTTTCCTTTCACCAGATTCCAGCAAGAGAAAGTCTGAATTTGCTGTGGCAGATAAGGAAGGAATTGCATCCTGCAGGGTTGTGTTTTACATGGATAATATTGTATATAGACATTGCTGCACTTCTGTAAGGTTTTCAAACCAAGCGTGGTTAACCAGAGGCTAACAAAATGGTTAACCAAATGTGTCAGCTGCTAAGCCAAGTGGAAATAGTGATGGCAGTGCAAGCAATGGGGAGTAGTTCTCCCATTTCTGTGACACATTCCACCCAGCAACCAGGCTGACTGTCCAAATGGCACCATGTTTAGAGAAGATGTTTAAGGCCCTGGACTCACAGTGGGGAAGCTCATCTGACCAGGGGAAGGGCTATTTGCATTTACTGACTGCTTCTCCTGCAAGGCACATGTTGCAGCTCTGGGTACTGATGGAGACATTTTTTCCAATGTGTCCACATTATGTGAACTCAGCAGTGGGCTGTGGTCTTAGTAACTGATGGACCAAATCCATTGAGTGGGGATCTTTTGAAAGGAGATAGGCTGCTGTGCTTGGTACTATTTCAATGCCTCTTTCCCCTTTTGTTTCTTGTACTCAAAAGTACCCTTTGATTTCCTTCCAAAATCCCATTCGCTATGGGAAGTGTATCACTATTAAGTTTCCTTGGTGGGACACCACATATTACAGGCTTTGTCAAAGAGGACAACTATCAATAGTCAACTTATTATAGTTGGGTAAAATTTGCTATATAGGGAGGACAATGTTTTTAAATCCACTGCATTGACTTACATTATTTAATAGCTCAAAATACTTTCTAGAAGTAGGATGGATATATACTAAAATTCAATGTAAACAAAACAAACATACAAAAATACTATACTTCTCCCACCAGTCCCAAATCTTTTCTCTACAGGGGAAAAAAAAGTCTTTAAAATCAGATTCTAACAACAGAGAATACATCTAAGGTTGCTTTTGTTTAATCTATTACAAATCTAAAATTCAATCTGTGTATATACCATGTTGCTTCCCTTGGTTTTCTTAGATGGAAGCTTGTGAGATGTAAACAGAGAGGAAGTGGATGGAAAGGGGTGTGTCCTCATTCTTTTAAATCTCTTTCTTCTATCATCCGAGGTTTAAACATTTTTAAAAGTGGTCTTAGTTTTTCACTTAGAGATAGTGTGTGTGTCACAGGATAACAATCCAGAGTCTAGGAGTGTGTGTCCATGATCCATGCTGATCACACTGGTACTTATGACTCTGGTATTCATTTCCCTTCTGAGACAATGGTTACTCTCCTTTTTAAATCCTAATTTTGGGCCTTGGCTACATTACAGAGATGGTAGGTCCTCTGAATGCACTCGTGACACTTCCCTTTGCTTAGTTTTGGTTTTAGACAAAACTCAGGTCTCTGTAATATGAGTTGTCAATTAAGTATATTATCAACAGGATACCACTGCAGAGAACTTCTTACCAGGTGCTAATAAGGTGTGGTGTTTCCAAAGCACTTGCCACTCCAGATCCGTGGATGGGCCTGCTGGGAAGACTGATCTAGTTTAAAATGCAGACACCCCCGTGGAGTGTGGAGATAAGGCTAGAGGATCACCAGGCTGGTTGATTTCCTTGTAAATGACCAGAACTACCAATGAGAGAGGCAAACATCCTCTGTTAAGTCAACTGTGATCACTTTAGGACTTAATGATTATAAACTAATACCAGTTGAAATCCACAAATCTCATGAATCAGAGTTAATGATTGTATTAAATGATTTGTGAATTTATTATTTATTTATTTATTTATTTATTATTTTTTAAAATATATTTTATTGATTTTTCACAGAGAGGAAGGGAGAGGGACAGAAAGTCAGAAACATGGATGGGAGAGAAACACCGATCAGCAGCCTCCTGCACACCTCCAACTGGGGATGTGCCCGCGGCCACGGTACATGCCCTTGACCAGAATCGAACCCGGGACCCTTCAGTCCGCAGGCCAACGCTCCATCCACTGAGCCAAACCGGTTCGGCTGATTTGTGAATTTAGATTTAATATTGTTCTGACTTTCAAAGTTGGTTCAAAGAATAACAATAAAACATCAAACACGAACATGGACTCAACGCAGTGCTCATGTCGCTAGTGACAGATAGAGGCAGATTCTGTGTATTCTAAAAAAATAATGTTGTCGGGACAACTGAGCGAGGCATTTCAAATGCAGTTTAAAGTCACACTAAGTATAGGAGGAAAAACAGGGAGGTTACCACTTAGAGAGATTAACATGTCAGATGCACAGCTGAGATTTCTATACCCAGTCCTGCCAAAATATATGCCAATTTAGGAATACAGAAAACTTAAAGTAACTGAATCGTTCACTCCTATTAGCTCTAGGGGAGCATGAGTGATGTGCAGCTTGGGCTCCGATGCACTGGGCTTGGTCATTAAATGTTCCATGGCATTTTTTTTTAACCAGAAAAGAGTTTTACACTGGCTCTACTTCAGCTAGGCTAATGGCAGGCTCCTTCTCAAAGATTCCTTCTACCCTTCCAAATGGCCAACACTTGCTTCATTTCCTCCTGTAGGATAAAGAGTATCTAAAATGACTGGCTGAGCATGGCAGCTCCTTATTCTGCACCCCCTGGTGTTTGGGGGAAGCTGCGCACTCACCAGACATCCACTAAGCACTTCCTCTGTGCACAGTAAGAAATTCAGAGACGATGCTTATTTCCAAAAAAATCTTGAAATCTAGTAGATTCAAGTGCCTGTGGAGGCCTGTGATAGTGCAGGTTAAATGGGTTATTTCCAGTAGATCTTTAGATCAAAGTTTGCATGCTTTCATCTGAATTAGATAATTCTGGGGTTCTGGGGTTAACTAGGATTTTTAGATTGCAACATATCAAATATATATAGTTAACTCTGGCCCAAACTGAGACTTTTAATCCTACTTTAACTCCCGTGGTTCTCAGCTGAGGGTGATTTTTGAACCCCCGCAGACACCTGGCAATATCTGGAGACATTTTGTATTGTCATAACTTGGAGAATGAGCTATTGGACGCTAGGGTAGAACCTAGAGATACTGCCAAACATCCTACAATGCATAGGGCAACCCTCCACAACAAAGAATTCCTCATCTGGGAGTCAATAGTGCCAAGGTTGAGGAACTCTGCCCTACCCTGACGGCCAGGTTAACTAGACCATGACTAAATGGCATTTATCAATCAATTATTTATCCTGATTACTTTGAAAGAGACTGTTGTGATGTGACTATTAAAATGGGCTGGTATAAAAATCCAAGTAAATAACCAAATATCTTCGGTGTGACAGTGTTTCCCCCTGCCCTTATTGAAATTCATCAGCTCACTCTGGCTCACAAATGGCAGTGATAATAACAACACTGCTAATTTATTTTTCTATAACAATTAGCTCTGATAACTAGAAAAGTTTTGGACCAAAATTTACTTGTTTATTACGATTTATTTTACAGAATAGAAAACTGAGGGTCAGTGATATCAAAGGCCATTGTGATCACATGCCAAATTGGAAGGTGAATTAGAATCCTTGACTCCTGATTGCCAGTCCAGGCTTATTCTGTTACCCTGGAACTCAGCTGCATCTTGAATATTAAGTAAGAAACAGAGATGACATCTGAAAGTGTTAGCAGCCCAAGTACTATGTACTTTCTGTGGCACTGAGTCAATATGTTCTGGGGTTGGCCTACTTCTTGTCAGGAGCTACAGTGACAGTGTCAGCCATGAGGGCACCAAGGGGCAGAGTTTGTCATCCCCACAGGCATCTTGGCTGGACATGGGGGCTCCTGGAGAATCTCCCAACCTAAGAGGCAAGGGCAAACCCCAAAACTTTCTGGGGAGTATTATTAAGGACATGCTGTTCTTCACCAATAACAGCTAGGGTACTTCTCTCAGTGTTTTTCCTATGGCTTCTTCAAATGGTTATTGGACTGTGTTCTGATATCTTTCAAATAATTACAGTCTTGTGATGGTATTTTAAGGGAACTGTGTAAAGTTCCAGTCCTGGCATTCTATTCTCAGTTGCTTTTCAGATTTGCACTTGGAATTTGGCCTACATGTAGGAGAAGAAGTATATACTCTACTTGTCTGTAGAAAAGTCGTAATGATGGAACCTACATTAGGCTGTAAATGTAACCCTTCTACTTTCAAATAACTAACTCCAATCCAGAGATTACAATTAACATTCTCATAAACCTGTTGAGTAGATAGACTCAACGGTGATTTAGTCAATAAAGGTGGCTTCTGTCTATGGAGAATTTCAAGAGTGGGGGGGGGGGGCTGAAAATATGGAAATCAAAGCAACTGCATAATGTCCTCTTACTTCCTTTCTCCTCTCAGATATTCTGTAAAACCAATACAAGTCTACATCAAAGCAAAATTTAACATTGTTTTTTTTTTTGTTTGTTTCATGTGATGTTGCTCATTTTCTTTGAAAGGGCTGCTGGAAAAGACATGTAAAATGGAAGGTCGTGAAGCTTCTACAAGGTGGCTGTCTCCTCTCTCTGTCTTCTGACACGATCATTAATATGTTCCTTGACACTATCACCATCTGTCTCCCTATACCATTGGATCTGACTCATGACCAAGGAAATGGAACAAAGCACGAGGCATGAGACATGGTGTGTGTGTGTGTGTGTGTGTGTGTGTGTGTGTGTGTGTGTGTGTTGTTCTGAAGAAGGAGGAAAGGAGTGGGGGAAGGTACCATAGCACATGACCAGGTCCCAAAACTAATGCAGAAGTCTGCTCTGAGATTTTCCTATGGCCCTTTAAATAGGACCCTTATTGGAATTTTTGGATTCTGTCCTGTTGAGTTCAAGTGCATTCTTCAGGGCAGCCAGTTACTGTTCCACAGAGGTGTGAATGTCCTGGAGTTTCACGAGCACAATACTTCACATTGTGGGTTCAGAATTACTTCAATTAATTCCTCTCTCCACCATCCCGCCCCCACCCACATTAAGAAGCTGTGGGATCTGCAGAGAGGCGGAGCACAGCCAGGACTGAAAACGCCATGAAAGCAGCCAAAAGATCTGCAGAAAACATTCTAGTGTAAGAACACAATCAATTATTAACAAGGAGCACGGTCCCCAGTTTTGCCTAGAAAATGGTCAAGGTCTGACTTTACCAATGACAGGAAGTTTAGCCAAAGAGCTGTTTTCCTGAAAGATTAAAAAAAAAAAAAAGCGCCATCCTATCATCCCATTCCCAAGTAATCTTATATGAGGGCAGTGGGTTAAGGTTCTGCTCTGTAGAGACAATAAAATGCTCCTCGGAAGTGTGCACATTGGGAAGCCCTGGAATCAGACAGATCAAGAACCCTTGCTTTTACCCAGCCTAGATCTGTTGCCAGTTCTGGATTGTTCCCTGTGAATGATTTGCGCATCATGACCCAATGCAACATCCTAAGACCAAAGAGCTTCTAAGAGAATTGTGGTGAACATACAACCTAGATGCTTCCCAACACTGGTGACCCTCCTGAGACACAGCAAGAGGTCACAGAAGAACCTAATGGTGTCTGTCCAATGTTGGTTTATCCTGATGGTGGCTGTTTATTTGGGGGGCTCTGAGAAACTGCATTAGGGACCAGCAGAAACACCAATGACAGAAAGTCTTGAATTGCCCAGGCCTTTTATAGGGCATGAGTCTCCTGAACAACCCCAAAGAACACCCTGTCAAAACCGATACCTTTCAGGAGAGTGACTGGAAATCAGGCCTTAGGCTACAAAGAAAAGACACGGAAGAAAGTCGCTCAGGTGTAAAAATGGATGAAGAGTGAACCAGCGCCTCACGCTGCCACCTACATTCCCTAAGTCTCTGGTAAGCATTCATTCCAGAAAGGCCCCCAAGCGGTTTGGCATTAAAGGTGGGGGCTCCAAAAAGCAGACATCACAACACTCCTAAACCACATCACACCCTTCAACCTTAATGAGAATCTCTGGGCTTAAGCCACAGGCTCAGAACCCAGCCTCCCCTGCCAGGACAGCACACAGATCTCGCTTTCCCACAGGCTGGCATGGAATTTCAGCATCCCTCCACAGAGCTGGGCTCAGGGACCCATGATCAGGGCAGCCAAGTACATTTCTCCATCCACAGCGACTCTCTCCTGGACCTCAGCCAAAGCCAGAAGACCAAGGAGGGGGAAAATCTTATAGCTAAGCAAACTGGGCTGGAGGGCTAGGAGCAGCGAGAGAGGGTTGAAGTGGCTAATTTTTCCACTTTCCCCCTGCTGCGGTTAAAGCAGTGACAGATAATTTATCACACATTTAGATTGCACACCAGCTGGCTGTAAAAAAATAAAATAAAAAAGAGTTGTTTATTAATTCAATTAGCTGGCTTATTTATCAGGCCTGGGTTAGCAGGGGCGGTGAGAAGGCCAAAGGATACCCATGTCAGGCTGTCTCTGGCAGCCCCTGCAGGCAAGCGGAGACACACATCCTTACCCCTCAAGGCTTGGAGTGTCTTGCTTGCTGTGTTTAGCCTGAGCACCTGGTACGTGAGGAGATAGCCCATCAGTTGTAATGAAATACTAGGATGGGAGGAGGCTCTGAACAGGACAAAGTCATCTGAGTGATGACAGTCATTTAGTGTTTAGTACCCATTCCACGGCCACTTTCAGAGAATATGGTGTCCTTTCCAGACTCCTTGTGGTTGTTCTTCTGTATTTGTTGGTAGTGACTTCTACACAAGGCTGCCAGTGTATCAGCAGTTCATCCAGACCAGCGATGCCCAGGGCTAGAGAAATCATTCATTCAGTATGTTGCTAAATCAAGAAAATCCAGGTTTATTAACTACTGTTTGTGCCAAGCTCTGTTTGTGGCATTTTTACTGATGTAACTGGTTATATTATATCCTCAGGTGGTAGATAACATTTGCTCTTTTTACCATAAGCCAGCTAAAGTGGGCATTTTCACTGATCCATTAAAGGTTTCCCTAAAGCTCTGAAATAAGGTAGGTATCTCTCCAGGCCCCTCATTTCACTGTAGGTGTCCCTCCAACCCTGCCCTTGGCTGGTCTAAGCCAAATGTCTGCTTGATGACAGATTACACATTTTCTACTAATCCTGTGGTGGCCAGTAGAAAAAAAGGAGATGTTTACAAATTTATTGTTTTATTTAGAAACTAGAGGCCCAGTGCATGAAATTCATGCAAGGGGAGCAGGGAATGTCCCTCAGCCCAGCCTGTACCCTCTCCAATCTGGGACCCATTGAGGGATGTCCAACCGCCCATTTAGGCCCAATCCTACCAGGCCAGCAGAGGAGGGAAGTTGGGGGCAAACAGGCTGGCAGGGGAGCAGTTAGACATCAATTAGGCTGGCAGGGTAGTGGTTAGCAGGTGATCAGGCTGGCAGGACTGCTGGCTCCAAACTGCTCACCTGCCTGCCTCCCTGATTGCCCCTAATCACCTGCTAACCACTACCCTGCCAGCCTAATTGATGTCTAACTGCTCCCCTGCCAGCCTGTTTGCCCCCAACTTCCCTCCTCTGCTGGCCTGGTCACCCCTAACTGCCCTCCCCTTTAGGTTTGATCACCCCCATCTGCCCTCCCTTGCAGGCCTAGTCCCTCCCAACTGCCCTCCCCTGCTGGCCTGATCACCCACAACTGCCCTCTCTTGCAGGCCTGGAACCACCCAACAGCCCTCCCCTGCTGGCCATTTGTGATGGCTATCTGTGTCCACATGGGGGCAGGATCTTTGACCACATGGGGGCAGCCCTCTTGTGTGTTGGAGTGATGGTCAATCTGCATATTACTCTTTTCTTAGATAGGATAGAGGCCTGGTGCATGGGTGGGGGCCAGCTGGTTTGCCCTGAAGAGTGTCCCAGATCAGGGTGGGGATTCCCTTGGGGCGTGGGGCAGCCTGGGAAAAGGGCCTGTGTTGGTTTGCAGGCCAGCCACGCCTCTCAGCAACCCAAATGGAGGCCCTAGGATCTGGGATTAATTTATGTTCTACAATTGAAACTTTGTAGCCTGGAGCAGAGCCAAGCCTTCTGCTTGCTCAGTAGCAACAGCCATTTCTGTTTGGGGTAATTTAAATTCTATAATTGAAACTTTGTAGCCTAGAGTGAAGGCCTAGGTGCTAGAGCTGCAGAAGCTTGGCTTTCTCAATTCCCTGGGCAACCCTAGCCTCTGCTCGCTCCAGCTCTGTGGCTGCCACCATTTCTATTGGGATTATGTATCTTCTATAATTGAAACTTTGTAGCATTGAGTGGAGGCCTAGGCCGGCAAGGGCAGGCAGAAAGCTTGGCTTCCTCAATTGCTGGGGAAACCCAACCCTCCCTTCTGTTCTCAGTGGAAGCAGCCATCTTGGTTGGGGTTTATTTACATAATTTGCTCCTGATTGACTGATGGGCATCGCTTGATCGGAGGTACAGTCAATTTGCAATGATTATTTTATTAGATAGGACATCCTAATCATAAGAGTGCAATGTATGTAATACATGCATTTACTTTTATTTTCATTTAGAATATAAAAAGTTCTCTCATTAGCCTTACAAATAAAATGTTTTACAAACTAGCCCCAGCTGATTTTTCTCAGTGGATAGAGAGCTGGCCTCTATCCACTGAAGGGCCCTGGGTTTGATTCCAGTCAAGGGCACATGCCTGGGTTGCAGACTCACTCCCCAGCAGGGGGCATGTAGGAGGCAGGAATGATTCTCTTCATCACTGATGTTTCTATCTCTCTCCCCCTCTCCCTTCCTCTCTGAAATCAATAAAAATATATTTAAGAAATGTTTTACAAACTTAAAGATGATGTTTCTGTAAATACATGAATATACTGATTTTAACATGTAATTTGGAACAAGTGATATTGCTGGTAGAAAATGGAGGAGAGGAATCATAAGAAGATGATAAATATTCCTGTTAATCAAGCAATGAATGTGAAATGCAGATGATGCCAATGATCAGACCGATGGAGCCACTTTAGTGGGGACACTGATAACATGGGGAAATGTGATTTGGGGGCCTTATCCCAGAGCTGGATCTAGGGGGAGATGAGGAAGACACCTGAGCATTCTATTCAAAAATCACACTCTGTAGGTATATTATGCTAAGAGTTGGAGCGTCTTCACTGTTGCTTATCAAGTGGGTTTCCCCCACTTTCTAGAACTGTCAAATCATCTTTCCCCTCCCTTTCTTCCCTCTCTTCTTCCTTCCCTTCCTTCCTCCCTTCTCCCAGGCATGCAGCCCCAAGTATGAGGATGAAACGAAACCTCAGGGGCACAGGCAGACATATGTGGAAGAGCTCACAGCTGGGAGGCCTTGGGTCTGTCTGTTCCCTACAACCTACTACCCGGTCTAAAGTGGCCCTCTTCCCTTCCCCATGGGTTCACTCAGTCTCCGGCTTGTTGAACTCAGTTTCTCCTTTGACAATTTGCTAATTTCTAACATGCCCCGAGAAATACCAAGTCCTTGCTGCAAGCTCTTCTCAATAATAATTCCGACACTTGCTTTCCCAGACCTAAAAAAATGTCTATGAGTTGAATAAAATCTAGGGGAATTGAATCCCATTTTCCTATTAACATCCTTTGTCTCATTAGTTGTGACTGGCCAGGGGCTTCTGCCTTAAAAAATGGGAAGGAAGCTGTCTATGGCGACACACTAGCATTTATTTCATTTCTTCTTTTTATTTTTATATCAACTTAAGTAAAAACTATTTAATTTTAAGACATATACTTAATCTCACTTTGGGTTTTCTCACATTTTTAATATGTGTTCAAGATTTCCAGGTAAGCATGCTGTTTCAGCTTCTGCTGCTGCTAGTGCATTACCAGGGAGTTTACAAATCATGTGACAATTTTGTCTGCATATGGCAGAGCCAATGCAATGATTCTACTAGCATTTCTTTAACTTTTTATACCTTTAAAATATTTCTTTAGTAATCTTGTGTCTAAAACACTTACTGTTTTGTTTCCACCAAAAAGACAAGAGAGTATGCAAACACATCTATAATTGGTCAGCAAGTTTATTTGTATGTAGAAAAACTGCTCCATTTAAAATTCACATTGTTGAAACCTAATGAATTTTTTAAAAATTCAGCCATATCCCTAGTAAAAGTTTAGCTCCTAAAGTTCATTTTCAGTTTTAAAATTGCAGAAAAGTCCAGATCCTCTGCCCCACCAGTCTATACGCAAAATATATTTCTAGAGAAAACAGTTAGTTCTTATTCAAAACAGACTACTTGAATGATGGGAATATCACAAGATAATTCATACCTTCTCTTTGTAACTATCATGTCCAAACTCTCAAGGTATTTCAAACGATAAATTAAACTTGTAAGAGAAGAGAAGTATTCTAAAAAGCGAGGGGACACCCTCGTATCAGGGGAAGCCAGCTGGGTGCGGAGGGTCTGGCCTCTCCCATGGAGGAAAGGCTGCGGGTGATTTCCCCTGAGCGCTCACAAATGTGTTTCTCAGACTGACTTCTGGAGTTTGTTTCCAGAAGGTTCTTACAGCCTGAACACAGATTTTACATTTCAAACTCAATTCCTTTGGAAGTGAAAACACGGCCAGATAATTTCACTCATATAGACTTGTTGAGACCACAAGTCAACATTTTAGAAATTCCTCATTTTTTCATTATAGTCTTTTGAACAGCTTTGTATAAATAAGACTTATAATTTTTATTCAGGTCAGTCGAATTCATTGTGATTGTTTTTTTTTCAGGATTTCTCTTCCATTTTCCCTGGAGAACGAGTATCCCATCTGCTTTGGGAATGCAGGATCATTGAAGGGCACTGAGCCCCCTGAACAGCTTCATTCGTTACTGTCTCTGGATTCTCCCGGGCACCTGCCCCTCAGGTCACCCTCATCACAGCCCAGCACCCCTTATGTTTACACAAAGCTGGTCTTCACCTACTTTGGGAGGTAAAACATTTCTCCCCTTCAGAGTTCAATGTTACAGGAACAGCATAATTCCATCCTCAAGTTTCAATTTAATATGCTTTCAGAATGTGGCATTATTTGGGCTAAGGGAGTTTAATATGCTTTACTATTCTGCCATCATAAATACAAACGACAGAGAAAAAGGGGGAAAGTGAGCTGCAGCTACTGAATGCTAAAAGAACAACAAATAACCATTGTTTTGTATGCTGGGTATATGCTTCAGTATATTTCAACAAACAACAGATGAAAGAACCACTAGGCTAAGGGGAGAGTGATCTAAACAGATTTGATTTAGAAACATTTTAATACAGAGCACACGACTTCGGCAGGGGCTGTTTTGATAGCTCACGACATTCAGCTGCTCCGTCTCCGGAGTTGATTGGCACAAGTGTCACACTGCAGACTGCAGCTCCCTTTGCTAAGACATAGGAACCAACTGGATAGGCTGGCAGAGTGCGGGAGACGCAGGGAGTGAAGAGAAGCTCCTACCCGCTGGAAACTTGCTGTCTAGTTTGAGGAATAAAAAGTATAGACACCAAGGGCAAATAGTCATCAGCGCCAAATTATAGTGGGAGCACAGAAAGTGAGTGTCAGAGGAGACAGAGTGGACAGCATTGACGGTGGCCAGGAAGGTGAGTCAGCCAGGCGGTATTCAGCTGGATCTTAAAAGACAGTTTGAGGGGGACAGATTCCAAGTTTCTAACAAGGATTAGGTGCCTCGTAGGTAACAGAACGAGCATCTTCTCATCCTCCATCCACGGCTTAGATTTGTGATTTACTGAAAGTGACCCCAGATGCTTATTATCTAGCTAGGTTGACCCTTCTCTTTCAGTAACCAAAACAGGTTATGCTTTTGGTCAGTTTCATCTATAAAAAAGAAAACATGGTCTCTGCCACCAATTGATGGCCATTGGAGTAAACAGGCCAGGATGCAGGAGTCAACATAATGTAGAAAGAGGCATTATTTATGCTATAAGAATACTCCCTTCTCCTTTACCTAAGAAGAGCTATACGGGAAGAAATAATTTCAGTTACTAAATATCCCAGGATAACAAGTCCATTGATCCCATTTCTTTAATTTTTAAACCGTGGATTTCCTTCATGTCTACTCCCCCTGTCTTCTCCTCTGAAGCAGGCAGGCTGGGTGCCAAAGCGGTACCCTTTACTCTTCTTCCAGGAAAGAACTTTTCAAATAAGGTCCTAAATGCTCATACAGTACTTAGCGAGCACACATACACCTACACATGGCCGATACTTGCCAACTCCTGACATGAGAATTCTCAGAAGCACACCAAAGTCTCTGTTTGATTTAAATTTATTTTTAATCACATAAAATCTAATTTGGAAAATTGATGCATGGGATTTTCTGAGTCACCAGAAGCTCTTTAAAGATTGCAAATACATCGAGAAGCAAGAAGTCTGCCTTGGCCTGGCTGGTATTTCACAACAACGGTAAAAGCGATCGGTTTCCTGGGTTTAGAATGAATGAGAAGAATTTTTAAAATCTGTAAAAATGTTATTGAATCCTAACATAAAGTCAAAATATATTTAAAATATATTTGATGTATCTGACTCATAAGGAAGAAGTGGCAGAAAAAAGTTGTCAATATTTTGAAATAAGTTTATTTTGTTAACTTTCTTTTTCAGCCTTATTTAATTACTCAAATAATATTTATTTGGATTGTATTAATTAATTATGATAGGGATTTTTGCTCTCTACGCCCAGTCATTTTTATTGTGTTTGGCAATATACTAGGATATTTTCCATTTCCTTAAGGGGTTTCCAAAAATGATAATGACAAAAGTAATTAGAACTCATTTTATGCTCATACTCCCTATTACTTATCTGTGGATGGAAATAGTCCCTGTATCTGTAAATGGATTTCATGAGGGAAAGCATGATGATTTTTAAAAAATCTAAATAGTATTATACCTCCAACATGATTGGGAATCATAGACTTATAAAAATGATCCGTTCCAATAATAACTGATAGTCAAATCTTAAAAGGTAGGAGAGTAATTTCCTACTGCTACATATTTACTGTGCCAAAAGTCCTTACAGTGGTATTTGGCCTTTTTCTAAGTACAATTATCATAATCCTCTGCTTTTAAGTCAAAACGTATTGCTTGGTCACTAATAAAGACAAATATGACATAACTTTTATTAATTAGACATTAAATTATAATACAATGAGAAAACTCTGTTTACCTACAGATGTTTTTCTACCACCTACAGGTTCTCAGTATTTTCTTATGGAATTTTTAATTTCCCATTCTCTCCATGGGAAGAGCAGGCCCTGGTTGCCTGGCCATCTTTCCCACCATCATGTGAAAAAACAAGGTAAAGGTATTCACAATTCAGTATGGAAACATCAATAAACAATGCAGAAAAGATCAATAAACTGGTCTCCTTCAGGGGATGGTCCCATAAATCACGGTGCATTTGTATGAAGACATGTCGTTCAACCAGAGAAATTGTGTTTTTAAAGAATAGTTATGCTTAGAGAAAAGACCAAAAGAAAATATTCTGTTCCCAGTAGTAACCTGTGAGTAATTGGGCTACAGATTACTTACTTTTATTTATTTTTATTTTCTTCTATATTTCCTCTGCATTTCCTAAAAATTGTGTTTTTTTTTCAATTTATATTACCTTTCAATCAGAAAAAAATAAATACAACTTTTAAAATTAGCCAAGCATCAAAGAATTTAAAAGAAACAGTGTGAAGGTTCATATTTGTGCAATAAAAAAGGCTCCAAAACAGAGATGATTCATAAGTCCCAGAATCTGTGATGGACAAACATCTGGAAGGCAGATTAATTTGTCTTGTTCTGATTGTTTTGCAAAGGTGCCTGCAGGACATCACACTGTCTTTCTTTTTCCTTTCATTCAACTATTAATCACCCACACTGTTATTGCAATGTAGTTACATGAAAAATTCTATATTTTAAACCAGGGGCTATTTTTCTGCTAACCTTTCTACACAAGTCATTTAAGTCTGGCAGATAAAACAAACATGGAAGGGACATTAATATATGGTGTTTTTTTTACTACAATGAAACTATATCAAATTGAGGTTAATGTGTCAATGCAACCTGGAATAAGACAATTTCATTCACAAATGGAAGAACAAGTGTGAAATTGTTAGAGAAATCATTGATGTTCAGGGAATAATACAGTGAGTGCTGACATTGTTTTAAAATTCAGAACATTACAAAAAAAGATATGAAAAAACCAAAGTGAAAAACATCATCAACAACAACAAGAGAAAAGAAGAAAATCCAGAACATTAAATTGGGGATCATAATGATGACAAGCAAGCTAGGAATGTCTTTGGAGCGTTCACTTCCGTGAAAGAATCTACTTAGGGAAAATGGTGCAGCTGCTTTAGAAAATGGTTTGGCAGTCTTTCAAAACTTAAACATAGAGTTACCACACAACCCAGCGATTCTGCTCATAGGTATATGCCCAAGAGAAATGGAAACATGCATATACACAAAACATGAATTGTACATGAAGGTTCAAAGCAGCATTATTCACAACAGCCGAGAAGTGAAACAAGCCAAATGTCTATCAGCTGATGAATGGAAGAATAAAATGCGCTGCAGTCATAGGATGGAGTATCATTCGACAATAAAAAGAAATGAAGTGCTGATGCATGATATATAGTGGATGAACCTTAAAAACATGATGCAAGTGAAAGAACCAGTCACAAAAGCCAGATACTGTAGGATTCCACTGGTATGAAATATTCTAAACAAACAAATCTATAGAAACAGAAAGTAGATTAGTGGTCGCCAGGGAATGAAGGGGGAAGGAAGGATGCTAAGGGATTTCGGAGGGGGGTGGTATGTTAAAACAAAGCCTGATATGTTAAAAACAAAATGTCCTGAAGTTACAGCACTGATGGTTGCACAACTCTGTAAACACATAAAACCACTGAACTGTACATTTTTCAAAGGCAAATTTTATGGTATATGAATTCTATCTCAGTTAAAAAAATTGTTTTTAATTCTGTTATCAGCTTTCTTGAAAAGCAGAGTTCATATTATTTTAACATTTTTTCCAAGAAGTTTCAACTTCTGGACTAAGAAGTTCAGAGTTATATGAAACACAGAGATTAAAAAGAAAAATTCTGGTGGTCTCTAGTAAATGTGAGTGGTTTTTACGACAGCACTGCTTAAGTTCCCAGCTCAGGGAACCAGAAGACGGAACCTTGATGCTGTGTCAAGGGACGGTGACAGAGTGGCAGTGTCCTCGTTTGTATAAAGATGACAATACTTGCGGGATCTCCTGTAGCGATTCAACTCAAAAGAGCAAACCTGTATTGTGACCTCTGCCTGAGAACCCTTTAATCTCATAGAGGGTGAAACATATGTGGGCAAATGATCTTAAGACAATAGTAGTGTCAGAATAATGCTTTTAGAATTTTATGGGCTCAGATGAAAAACACATTAAGTATGCACCAGAATAAACAGACTTCAATGATGGAACACGCATAGCAGTGGAAAGAAATGAACTACGAGAATCAACATGATAAATCTGATAAGCATAAAGGCGAGTGCCCCAAATAATCAGGTTTTAGACTATATACAGCATAAAAACATTTAGATAAAGCTTATAATACACGAAATTACTACATATTAAAATTAGATGCCCCTTAATATTATATATCCATTAAAATTTACACATTATATATTTATCTGCATTTACATAGAGATAAATATATATAAGATATATTATCGTATGAGGCTATCCATGGGAAAATAAATACCAAAATCAGATAGTGGTTCTTCTAGTCTTCAGGGGCTTCTGAACTAGAGCTGGTAGGCGAATTGATGATTATTGTATTGTTTTTATACAGTTTTGCTTATCTTAAGCACTGTGTGATAATTTTTCAAAATCGGATTAGAGAAAAATTCCTAAATCGACATCTGTTGGGCGAGGGTAGGAGATAAGGGAAGACCTCCAGAAGGCGGTGCCGGAGCCGGGCCTCAAAGGATTGCAGGATGTAGACAGGCAGAGAGGAAGGGGAAGGCTTGGTGGGTGAAGGGGATAGTGAAGGCGAACAACAGTAACCAGGTTTTAGCATTAGGGACCACAAGGTTTCTTTAAGCCCCATTTCAGATCTCAGCTTCTTACAGATTTCTGAACCGCAGACCACAAAGTATAGGAGAGTTTTAGCAATCACGGTGCCAAAAGCCTGATATGTTAAAAACAAAACCTCGCCAGAATCCCCAGACTGCGTTTGGAGAGCTGCAAACTTGTTCTTGCTTTTTCATAGTGAGAACAAATTGGGATCCCGGACTATACCACTTGGGAGATGGTGGGCGAAGAACTTTATCCACAAGTATTAAGTTGTTGCCTGAGGACAGCTGAGTAAACAGTTTGCTAAAGTCTGTTTGAGGACTGCCAGCTAGTTACACCCATAATTTCATCTCTATTAACAAAAACAACTCACACTGTCGCAGTGCCCGGCTTTGGCTGCCCGGTGCTATGCAGCGGCTGAATTATGGAGTGTCGCTTGAGGAACATTCTATAGCAGGGAGGGCTGTGTTTTGATGTGCTTTCATTACCCACCCCCACGCCGCTGATTTATGGCATACCACGCAGAGACCTAAATCAAAACTAGAAAATACGTGTGAAATAATGCAAAACAGAGTCGCAGCGCTGGCAATTCCGTAATTACACCTGAAGGGAAAATAATTATGTAATGCCGCATGGCAAGCGTAGGAGTTAGCATCACGAATGTCCATAGGGTAAACGTAGGATTCTGGGAAGAGCATGAGGGGTCTTTGAAGAGGAGCCGAGGGAAAGTTTGCCTTTCTAGAAGAGCCCAGAGACAACTCTGAATAGTTGGCCTCTAATAACACTGTGGATAGTCTGGGAAGTGAAGGCTGAGCAGAGAAGTGACATGGCTCTGACAAATGAATGCCAAACATGCGACAAGAGTCTAGTTATTTATTGTTTCAGCGTAGTCTCGACTACTGCTTCAGCAGCCCTCGGTTTTACCATCAGTTAAAATTCTGGAAGTGTGAAAGCAACTTATTGGCAAAAAAAAAAAAAAAAAAAAAACCACAGAAAATTCCCCAAGTCTTGACAGCAACTATGAAATGGAAACTAAGTCAACATTTAAAAAACAACAACAAGAACCCTCCTCGTGAAAAACTTTGTTACAAAGAGAAAGGATGAAAGAATTCCTCAATAGTCAAGAATTTAAAACTCTCCCCTACAAGTCTATCAGTTAATGAACAACCTTTAAGTAGAGGGGAACGTGAGATAAATGGCCTGGGCAGTATTCCAGCTTAAATCTTCGTGTTGGGAAACACTCTCCATCCACCTCTACATTGTAAAGCATGGCATGGGAACTGAAATGAAAGATGCTAGGAAGTGATTAGGGGACTAAGGCCCTTACAGGCCGACTTCCTTCATTAAAAATTAGCTCTGGGTTTAAGTGCTCCCTAAGTCCCTCAAGTCACTCACCTGGGTAGAGAGCTATACTAGGTGAAATGGTTTGAGCTCAGAGGTATCAATTACTGTAACTCTAAACAGGAAAATTGGGGAAAGATATAGGCTTCTTTAAGAAACAGATTAATGCTGAGATTGGTTTGGCTCAGTGGATAGAGTGTCAGCCTGCAGACTGAAGGGTCCCAGGTTCGATTCCGGTCAGGGGCATGTACCTTGGTTGCAGGCACATCCCCAGTAGGGGGTGTGCAAGAGGCAGCTGATTGATGTTTCTCTCTCATTGATGTTTCTGACTTTCTATCCCTCTCCCTTCCCCTCTGTGAAAAATCAATAAAAAAAAGAAAAGAAACAGATTGGCAAACTACAGCCCTTAGGCCAAATCTGGCCAGCTGTCTGACTTTGTAAATAAAGTTTTATTGGAACACAACTGTGCCCATTCATTTATGTATTGCCTATGGCAGCTTTTTGGGTGGTTAGAGACTTCATATAGCCCACAAAGTCAAAATACTGATTATCAGGTGTTTCTTGGGGAACAGCTTGCCCACATCTACTTTAGTTTACCAGTTTTGTGGAATAGCTTCAGTTTTGTAGAAACTTTTTAGAGTAGTAACTGGGCACAAAGTTTCGGTATTTATGCTTAAACTTTAGAATGAAATTGTACTTTGCTACATTCTTTTTGGTTATTTTACTTTCCGAATTAAGGATAAATATAAATTATACATTCAATTAGGCTATGATATTTGAAAATAGGGCATTTTTTTTTCTGAGTGAAACAATGATAGTGGGGGTAAGTAGGGTTCAACACAGTCTTAATCTGATTCCTTTTGGAAATCAACCTAATTAAGAAAGCATTAATAATTTAAAGGAGATGCCAGAATGTAGGCTTAAAGGAACGTGGGCTTGAAAATAATAGTAAAAACTTCTAAAGCTCTTTAAAACATTGCCTTTTAACAACTAATTTAACCCAGTGAGCCTTTTAATCTCATGGCACACATAAACTAAAATTCTGCAGCACACACACACACAAATATTCCTTTTTTTGCAGGTCTAACCAAAAAATAGGTATAATTTTAATTCATTCACACTGGACAGCTATTATTGTGTTGGTTGTTGTCATTGTTTTATTTGATAATCTAAGGGAAAGCATTGCCCCTGACTAAATAGTCAGGTGCTGAATGTTTAAAAAAATTGTGCAATATACCAATGTGCCACAGCACACCTGTTGGAAATTGCTGCAATAACCCCATACATTAGATATTGCATTTTACAAGGATGGAATTTAGATCAATGAAATTAAGAAAGCTACCTAAGATCACTGACTAGCAAAATAGTAGACCAGCGCCAATCACAAGGGCCACCTTTAAACCCAAATGCTTCCCATACTTCCCACTGTGTCCAGCGATGATTCATAGAAGAAGAAGGACTTGCTTAGGAAAGCCAACCTCCCTTATCTTAAACTTGGACAAGTGTTTTAGTCTCCCCAGCTATCAGTTAATTTATAAAAGTAAATGAATAATAGCATTCTACAAAGGCTTTATTGCTTTGCTCTATGAGACGGATCGTTGAGAAGTTTACATTGGGTATTTAGTTAGAAAGTGTCTTTAAGAGAGATTTGCCTTCCTGTCTTTCTTAGTTCATAGAAGCTCTTGCTCCTTTCGTTCTAAGTGTTGGGTGGGAGGGACCAGTAGTTGCATGTGTGTGGGATGCTGCCCCTGAGGAAGATTTGGGGCTCGGTGATCCTAAACTCACAGCCCTTGCTGGTGGGTCTGGCTTCACATTCCCTTGGCCCCTCATGGGCATTCTATTCCCCACTTGGTTTTGACCCAGCTTCCAACTTAAGCATTTTCTAGACGTGAGCCCACAGATCCTAGTGTCTAGCTGTCTGAAGTGGAGTGAGTGTCTCTAAAGAGAGATTCTGCCAAATTCAGGAAACTCCACCGCGTCTGCTTTCTGAGGAAGTGGATTTTATAAGTGAAACTATCCCACGTCTCTGAAAGTCTAGGCTGGGCAGCCAAGATAGATGGTTGCCCAAGAAAGTGGGCGAGTTTCAGAATGAAAACTGTCCTTTGCTGTTTAGTTTCTACCAGGCCAGGAGGGAAAAAAGTGACTTGCCCTCATGAGAAATTTATTGCCAGGGAAACATGGAGACCCACATGCCAGCCATGCTGAGAAGGGCTGGGATGTCCTCCGACTCCATGAAGCATAGCCACTCAGCCTTTTATTAAATGGCCCAAGAAGAAAGTTAGGAGGAAGAAAAATGTCTTCTCCTGAGAGATTGAACCCCACCCTCCCACTCACCCACCCACCACGGGGAACTGTAAATCTGATATTACCAGCATGGCACATTGGCAGCCAATACTTTCAACATTACCAAGCGCCAGGTCTGGGACTCAACACAGATCCTTTTTTGTTTCAGGTACTTGCCATTAAAAATATACTTGGAAGTTTATGGAAGGGTTAGCGCTACAAATGAAATGCCCAAACAAAGAGACCAGGATATGAGAGGGGTTCTCCTGCTTCTAACATATGCTAGGAGCCCAATATAAATCATTTCATGCATTTACACAACAAGTCTCTGTGGTGGGTGTCATTATCTTCCTATTAAAGAGGAAAAGGGGTCCCAATAGGAGGGAGAATTTGCCGAGGCTCCTTTGTGAGGAGAACCCCCTACTCCAAGATGTTTCCCTTGATGAGGCAACATTCATTGAATATTTCCCACGAAAAATCTTGAGGGTTGTGAACATGGAATTTCAAGCCTGTATTTCTTCCCCAAAAGGAAGGGCCACTTTCTCTTTTTGCTTGCAGAACCACTAGGGTCTTAGAGATCAGTTCATGCAAATGCCCTCACGGAGAAAAGACCAAAATTCAGGCAGAGAAAGTAGGCTGATTTATTCAAAGACAGAAACTAATTCATAACAAAGTTATTTTCAGCTCTACTGAAATTTCATAATGTTTTATTTTCACTTATATTTTTATGCTTTTTACTTTAAATAATTTTTTTACTTTTCAATTACAGTTGACATACAATATTACATTAGCTTTATATGTTCAACCCAATGGGTAGACATTATAGAACTTACTAAGTGATCATCCTGATAAGTCTCCTATCCTTTTTTTAAAATGTATTTTTATTGATTTCAGAGGGGAAGGTAGGGGTAGAGAGATATGGAAACATCAATGATGAGAGAGAATCATTGATTGGCTACCTCCTACACACACCCCTAATGGGATTGAGCCCACAACCACGGCATGTACCCTTGACTGGAATTGAACCCAAGACTCTTCAGTCCACAGGCCAGCACTCTACTCACTGAGCCAAACCAGTTAGGGCTCTGCTACCCTTCTGACATAGTTATTACAATATGACCTAGCAAAGCTATTACTTAGAATCAAAGGACATATAAAGAGTTTCCCAGATAAGAAAAGCTAAAGGAGTTCATCATCACCAAACCAGTATTATATGAAATAATAAAGGGTCTTCTTTAAGAAGAAGATTAAAGAATAGAGAAAAAATATGAACAATAAAACGGTAATAGATACCTATCAACAATTTAATTTAAAAATAAACAAACAAGTAGAACAGAACAGACTCATAGATACAGAAAACATTTTGATGGTTGCTAGATGGGAGAGGCTTAGGGAGGTTAGTGAATAAGGTGAAGAGATTAAGAAGTACAAATTGGTAGTTAAAGAATAGTCATGGGAATAAAAAATAAACATAATGGTTTTGTTTCTAATGTAATAGGAAACATTATAGTTAGTGGGAGAAAGAAAAATGGAGTGCTGATGTCACAACTCAGAGTTTAAAACTTGTCTACATTTGTCTATTGGCAACAAAATCACCAGTAGATTATCAACTATAGCATCACTGATGTGAGTGTCTTCACTATAATTATTTCTCCTTTTAGTAAGTCATTTTTCTGCTTTCAGAAACCAAATCAGTAAGTAGATTTATGAATGGGAGGAAAAAAGATCATAATAAAAGATCTAAAATCTGTAACAAAATATCTCATACTGAATTTCTTGTACTTTATTCGGGAAGGTTGGCTAATGAAGATGTTTTGGGGCAGGACTACAAGGGTAGGTGTAAATGCCCTGGTTTTTGGTTTTTTCTTTCCATACTCCCATCTTTGGTGACAGGATTAAGCTTACAGTTAGAATCAGATGCTCCAGTACACCAGGGAAAGGATTCCTATGGACACCCAAGAAAGCTTAGCCTGGGCTTATGCCTGGAAGTGGCTACAGTTCTGCTCTCTTAGGCAAGACAACCAAGCACGTTGCATCTGAAGTCTTATTGTGTTTCCTCCTTTCCCCTTCTCTTCACCAGCTCATCTTCCTCACATCTCACTGTTTCATAAGTCTCACCTCCTATACAAAGTTTTCCATCTGAGGCAAGAATAAGGCTATTGGGAGAAATTGTTGTGGAGCCCTTCTTCAGGTTCCATATCTGTCACTCTCGGCACAGTTGTACAGAACTATGGCCCTACTCTCAATACTGGCTTAATATCACTATTGGCAACAATCCCCCTCTTTTTGTTGTTGCTAATGAAAATGCTTGATTTTAAAGTGCAGGCTGTTCCAATGATCCTATTCATCCCAATTTTCAGCTTCCTGCTTTGCCCTATTGAAGCAAATAATGGATCTCTTCATTTTGGGTATGGTCATTCTCCAATTGTTTCCATTGGGTCCAATAAATTACATTACAGTTGGGCAACCAAGGAACCTTCCCCCTGTCCTCCTGAATAAGGAGTTAACTTCAAAATTGAATTGCATGCACTGGAGTATAAAATTAATAACTTTTACTTCATAGCTACAACAGGGCATGTGTATTGCGGATCCAGGACATGTCCTTTATGGACACAGGAGGTTCATAAGCCAACAACGTGCACACAGAATGAGGTTAGAGCTGCAGGCCTGGTCAAAACAGGACTAATTTATTTGATTGAGTTTCAATAAAAGAAAATAAATGTCTTTTTTCCCACTTCCCTAACTTTTTGCATGTTAATTCTTCATCATTGAGACCCAAGATACATGTGTTGTCGTTTGTTAGAGTACCAGAGGACTGAATTTGCAACCAAGCACTTATGGGTAGGGATCAATGCTTACTCATTTATAGGAGAGGGTCTTCTAAATGGTCTGGAAGAATAAGAGAGGTCCTGCTTTGCCCAGGAGACTGCCTGGGAAGGAGAGGGAAGAGACTGAACACTATCCTCAGTGAAAGCTGCTCAACTCAGATCTTATCAACTGGTTGAAACTGTCTCCTTCTGGGAAGTTGGCCAATATGGTTAACTCATTTGGGTGGGAGGAATTTCTTTATGTGATGTCATTAATGGCAGAACTAGGTTGGAGCTCATAACCAAATTTCAGTGTTTGTAGGATTCTCTTGAGACCTGTCCAAAAGTGACTGCTTAAAACCTTAACATAGTCATAGAAGAATTAAAACTAGAGATTTTTATGGAGGAATCCCTTTCCCCTAAACACACACGCAGTATCCTCAAAAGGTTTCCATTTCATTCTCTGATCCAGAAAAACTCACTGATTATACAGCACTCTATTTCAACCTGAGGTAAGATCAGTCTTTCTGCAACTCTAACTCCTTTCCCACACTGCAGATTTCCAAATACTGAGGGTAATTGCTACACCTCAGGTGAAGTGTTGTGATTCCTTTACTCCTACTTCATGCAACACGGTTTTTGGTTTCTTTACCCATTCTGGGAATGTAGAAGTCCCCCCAAGAAGGGGGAGACTCAAGCATGGGATGATAAGTGCTTCCAAATGCCACCAGTCACCTTCCTGAAACTTCTCTATCTTTATACCTGCTTCCCTCAAGAGTCTTTTTCTTCACTAGCCTTTTCTCTTTTCCTTCTGGGGATAGGCAAGAAGTGTGCTTCCTTCGCATAAGGGCACTTCATGCCCCTCACATTTCTTCTTCCCTACCCCCACTCCTCCACACAATGGATCCAAATCAAATTTAATTCTGCCTTGTTACCAAATAAGTCTAAAGTGTACAAACTTCCAAAATTGTATAAATGATAGTACTATTTTTTTTATCCTTATAAGGATCTTTTTCAATTGACCTCTCTCAAGTATGCTAAGGATATCTGGTTTTCCTAAAGGACCTTTATTCAAATTTTAATGTTTTTATTTTTACAATGAAACAAACTTTAATGTATTTGTAGGCCACCTGAATGGATGCAAAATCTCTTAAGCAAGGATTAAATTTTAGATGGATCATAAAAGACTGATCTTTAGGGAGCCACTTAAGGTTGAAGAGACTTTAGACACCATCGGCTGCTTCTATCTCCTAATTGAGCTATGGAGCAGGGGCTAGAAGGATATACACTGAGTGGCTAGATGATTATGATCTCTGAACGCATAATGATCTGGCCACTCAGTGTATATCCTATATAATAGAAGGCGAATATGCAAATTGTCCCCTCAACCAGGAGTTCGACCAGCAGGCAGGCTGGCCAACTGTCCATGTCCCCTCCCCCTGGCCAGGCTGGCCAGACCCCATCCATGCATGAATTCACACACACACACACACACACACACACACACACACACACACACACTGGGTGGCCAGATTATTGTGCATCCAGAAATCATAATAATCTGGAAACTCAGTGTATATAGATGGTTTGTAGCTTCCTAATTTTAAAAGTAGCTTTTTTTTTTTTTACATGGAAAAGGCCACTGAGATACAGATGAGGGTGGGAGAAAGGGAATTTGCCAATTTATAGTGTGCCTCTCCTCCCTCCACCCAAGGGTTAAAGGTCAGAAACACTCATCAGTCTGATTCCCCTGGGAAACTCTGAGCATTTAGGGCCATGCTGGACTGAATGGTTATTTTGCAACAACTCTAATCAGAATTACTGCCAAGTCCAAAATGAACCCAGGTTTGCTAAGATATTTACTAATAGGAAGATTCCTGAAAGAAGAGAGCAAAGCTCAAACAAAGAAAACAATGTTATGAATATAGCAACCACAGAGAGCCTGGCTGACCCATCTCAGAGTTTCCATTCTCTCTCTCTCTCTCTCTCTCTCTCTCTCTCTCTCTCTCTCTCTCTCTCTCTCTCTCTCTCTCTCTCTCTCTCTCATCCTCTCTGACACGTCAGTGACATTTTGCTTGTAGCTAGGACTGGTTCACATACTCACAATGAAAATAAAAACTTCACACATGGGAGGAGGAAGAATTTAAAAAATGGGCTAAGATCTTGGGTACATAAATTCTAAATTAAGTCATTTTAATTTTATAAAAATGAAGTCATGAAGTGAAGACAGATCCGAAGGTCCTGAGCAGCTGTCCTTCCAGAATTTTCCTCCCAGCACACAGTTTAAAGCCAAGTGTGGTGCTCGCTTCGGCAGCACATGTACTAAAAGTGGAACGACAGAAAAGCTTAGCATGACCCCTGCGCAAGGATGACACGCAAATTCGTGAAGCGTCCCAAATTTAAAATAGTAAAATAAAAAATAAATCCAAGTGTGTATTACTCCTTGTTACAACAAACATACAAGCAAAAGAAGCAGAAGTAGACATAAGCACAGAAGTAATGTTCAGGCTGTGTTTAAACTGGCGCACAAACGTCTTGCATTTCCTTCAAGCTTTACAGAGGCTCAGAGTGCTCATCAACCTGTCCCGAGAGTTAGTTACCTCGGAAATGAGGCCATCCACTGGTGAGGAGGCACGGGTGCCCCTCTATTTTCCAATGCAGACTAGTAGGTGAGGCGACCTTAGAGTCTACTTTACACCATCTGGCTGACCTGGAGCCCGACACAGGGGCTTCCTTACTATAACTTAAGGCTCGGGGAGCCCGAGAGCCCTTCCCTGGTCACCAAGTCAGTAAACACAATCTGATGGACAGTCTTCAGTCTTATGGCTAAAAACTGGGCATCCCCACTCCTTCTTTCTCAAATGTCAGCTGTCCTCTAAATAATTCAACTTCTCTTGAGCTTTACGGAGGAAGCTAGACAACACTTAGACAGGGTTCGAGAGGTCTGTTTAAATTCCTTACTGAGAACCAGGTGGAAAATGTAACTAAAATACTTTTTCTTCTTTTCGTTAGACTTTATTTCTTATTATTTAGCCAAATTATTTTGAAGTAGCTTCAAAGAGATGATCTATAACATAAAGAAATTGAGCATAGTAGCTAAACTAATAAATATCCTTATTGAGTTCTTAGTATGCATTAGGCATGTGCTAATGAACATAACATATTATCTCATTCTATTTTTTTAGGGCTTCCAGCTTACAACCTGGAACACTGTAGCGCCATATCTAAGCAACTGATCCAAGATGTTAAACTCATGTTAGTCTGCTGTGCCACCCAAAGAAAACTCCTGCCATTCCCGAAGGGACCTGCACATAGGCACTGGTTTCAGCAATTGACCACCACTGGGCAGAGAGAAGGCTGGAGTGGGGTGGTGGCCCTATGTGGAAACATGTTCTACCTGTTACCCCATGTACTCTCCTCTGGCACCTTACTGTGTGTCCCTCATAAAAACTTCTGAGTTTGAGATCTGGTGCAATTGATGAGAAACAGATTTTCTGCTGGAAAACCAATAGGCAAAGCAGATACTTCTCTTCTGAAGCCATTCATGTCTTGACCAATGTTTTCTTTTCTCAGTATCGCTTCTGCTGACCTTCTTTTTTTGGTTGCTTTTGTTTTTGTTTCCGCTTTCAGTCTCCTTTCTTGTCTACTTATGTCATGGCTCCATGGGAAAGGTAAATATATATGTCGACTCAAGGATACGGATAGGGCAAATATGATTTTGTGGCATTTGCTCTACTTGAGAGATGAAACCAAAGGAAGGAACAATAGAAAGGATTTAACTGCAGACCTACAATCCACTCATGTTGCTTTCAGTGAAAATGTTGGTAAAAAATCCTGAATAAAAATTCTCACATTTTAAAGTGCCAGATTTGTACAAGGGTAAAACTTCTGGAAAACACACTCTGATGTTACTGTCCTTTAATAAAACAACTCAGATTGTGTTCAAGAAAGTCAGGCCAGTTGGGCAATATCAAGATGTCCACTAGTGTCTCTGCTCTTTATAGTTTCCGTCATGATGCAAGTGACTACCAGAAATGAAATATCCAAAGGCTAATTCATTAGAAAGTCTGTTTTGGGAGCCTCTCAAATATTTTATGATTCAAAATAATAAAAACATCACTCATGTGAATAACAGTGAAATAATCAGCTCATCTTTGTCACTATTTTAATGACCAATATTTTTAGATATGTCATGGCTATTATAAGCAGAGAATTTGACTATAAACTTCATAGCAGACACATATATAATTGACCACGTGAAGGCAAAATTGTGTTTAGTCAGATAAGACACTGAAGTGATGAAAGATGATTTACGTGACATCAACAGGATATAAGGGACCCTTCTAAATCTCATTATCCTCAGAAATGAATTACTGACAACAACAGACACAGACATCACTATCAACACGTACAGCTAGATACTAGCAAAACACACACACACACACACACACACACACACACACACACACACACACACAAAAACCCACAAAGAATTCCCAGTTACTTCTTAAAGGATGTCAAAGAAACCTAAGTTTACAAATTTAATAGTCCATCCATTGAGAAAAACATTTATTTCTCAGGAAGACAGCAACTTTATAAAATCAGTAATATTGGCTAAGAGTGTTAAAAAGTGGAAAAGCATACTCTGAAAATAGAAAACAAATAAATTATAGCTCAGACTTTCTTTTAACCCACCGGAATCAAACAGTCAGAGACCATCCAACAGGAATATTTGCACCAGGCTAATATTTACACGTATAAACCCTCTAGTTTTAGTTTTGATCTTTCTCTTAAACATCATGAATTTTACAGCTTGGCAAAGTGTCATGTTTGCTATCCAAAACCCAACTGGCTGATGGCAGACGAAAAGCTTCACCCTCTAGGTTTGCTTTCTTCTGAGAGCATCGGGGCTGTCCCTGCATTTCAGCTCTGGCCTGGGTGTAACACTGTGTAATCTGTTGTAATGTTAGCATGATCTTATTTATAGTTCGGTTGAAATTTTAAAAAATAATGAATGACATAAAAAATGTGAGAGAACTTAGAGGTGAATGCAGGTCATTTGAAAATGATTTCTACATCCATTGAGTGAACACTGAAGGAAACTTCTTCAGTGCTGTGAATTATATTTCTGTCCTACCCTCACCCAGTAAAATAATGATCTCATCTTATCTAATAAAAGAGTAATATGCAAATTGGCCATACCTCCAATCAAGCCATGCCCACCAGCCACACCCACCAGCCAATCAGGAACTGGGGTGGAGCCAGCCCATGAATGCACAGCCCTAGGGGCCAGGCAGTCGCCAGTGGTCGGGGTTAAGGCCTGGGCCAGGGGGGCAAAGCTGAGAGGGCAGGTGAGTGTGTGGCCCCTGGGGCTAAGGCCAGGGCCAGGGCGGGGGCAGGGTGGAGCCCAGGTGGCTGGTGAACGAACAGCTCCTGGGTCTAAGGCTGGGGCTGGGAAGGGCGGAGCCCAGGTGACCAGCGAGTGCATGGCTCCCAGGTGGGGCGGTCGCCAGCGGCCGGGGCTAAGGCTGGGGCCGGGGGTGTGAAGTAGAGCAGGGCGATGGCTGGGTGCCCAAGGCCCAAAGCCTCTGGACAAGGCTTTAGGCCTTGGGCAGGCCAGGGGTGAGCAGTCAGTAGGACATCCCCTGAGAGCTCCCAGTATGTGTGAGGGGGCAACTTGGGCTGAAGTATCACCCACTGCCAGTGCACGAATTTCGTGCACCGGGACCCTAGTGCTCTTATAAAAAAGGGAAAAAAAATTGGAAGCATTTCTAATAAAAATGTCAGTTACCAATCATGAAAGGCCAGAATAAGAGAATGGTTTATAGGGACATTGATAATCTACTGAAAACATATTCAAGAGCCCTTTTACCAAATTCTGCAGCATTACCTTAGGTCTGTGCTGTAACATAGCCAGGCCCAGGGGGAAAGTGGTGCCTCGGAGGAAGGAGGACCAGCTCTTCAAGGCCTGAGTGGGGGACGATAATGGGGGGGTTGGGGCAGAGGGTGTTTAACTGCATGGGAAACTTCACAGATTTCTTGAAACATTTAAAGCAACAAACCCAAGACTTTCATATTCCTAATGACTGCAAAAAATTTCCCCCCTCCCAAGCTTCTAAGAAATAGTGGCCCATCTTGGAAAGGAAATTACAGAAAGGCAAGGGGGCTCCCTTTCCACCAGCTCGTCTTGTACTCTCCCAAAGAGAAAGGTCTGTTTTGATCATGCATGCACGCCTCAGAACTTGAATACCTGGCAGTAAAGTACCAAGGGTGCCGGTGGCCCCTGTGAACGAGTTTCATGTTGTGGGAGCAAGCATGTTTGTGTATGAAAGGGCTGAACAGATCATCAGGAAAAGCTCACAGGACATGCAGGGGCATTTCCGATCCGATCACCCTCAGGGAGCCCAGGGGCTGATGAAGACGCACTCCGAGTGCAGCCTCTCTGTGTTTCAAGGTTCCCACTTCATTTAAGGCTCCTGACAATCGTGTCTTCCCCAGCAAACTCTGCGAAGGCAACTAACGAGCCCCGTATTCACGGTGAACACTTTCATAAATAAGACCCTCCGGGACTTGGTATGTATGCTAACTAGTGATTACAGCCAAGAATCTCCAGCGGATTTATCACGCCTCTCGGCTCTAACACAGAAGGAAGCACTGAAGCTGCAGGAGGAAATAAATGAGTGAACAAAACTGCACTGTCTCAGCCTCATACTGTCCAGAGGGCATCTGGGCGTCTCAGAAAGAAACGGAAATGGCTGAGTTGACGTTTAGGACACACAGTAACTTCGCTTAAGGAAAGGAAAGTATACTTAGGGTTATCAGGTTCTTATTTTATTATTTTTTTGTTGATTGGGAGGGATGATACAAGGCACAGAAGGTCCTTAGCTGTGGGTGACACAGAAATACAGTTATAAAATGGTCAAGAAAGTGATGCCACAGCAATATTTTGCTTAAAGTTCTGCAGCATTCGTTATGTTTCTGCAAGAATTTGCAGTTAATGCTGTCTACACAATGTCAAGCCCTGTCCACATCAATCCGAGCAAAAGAAGAGTGAATAAAGGTTCGCCAGAAGTTCAAACCACCAAATACAATACGGCAGAGAATTCTTCCAAAATGCAAAGTGATTTAATCTGTGACCTGAATATTTGAGCACACCATTTGACATCTAAATCTGTGAAATTCTATTCATACAAAATTTGTTTTTGTAAAAATAATTATTTTACTTGAGATCTTAGGGTTTTCTGTGAAATGTGAAGCATTTAAGTTAACAGACCACTCTCCCATGACAATCAAAATAATAGCTTATACCAAACGTAGCCACCAAATTAAAAAACAACAACAACAATAAATCTGGATTGCATGACAGTGCTGCACGGATATTTGGAGGAAAATATAAAGCTTTAATTTAAATGACTTGGTGGGTTTACCTTTCTCCTCGCTACAAACTTTCTTTTTCAAGGTGAAGTAGAAGCTCAGAGCAGTTAAGTTTGAGATTCGTGTGTTCCACACTATTTTATCTTTATGTCACAGATTCACTTCTAAAGATTATTTTGTTTCTAAAAACAACCAGAATCACACTATCGTAAAAAGTGATTTAAATAGTTAAGGAAGCTCCAAAACCTTCACAAGTCTTGGCATATACAATTGGCTTATTTTCCTGAATTACCACTTTTACACAAACATTTCTGTTAGATGAATCACACACTTACACTCACGCATTTAAAGTGACAATATAAAGGAAAATGAACCCTCTCCTAGACACAAAAAATATTAACTAACTCTAAGACTTTCTCCAGCTGAAAAGCCCTATCCTACCTGCATCTGTGATGGTATGGTAGCATGAGAGAGAATTCTTTAATT
The DNA here is from genome assembly GCA_027563665.1 of Antrozous pallidus. Taxonomy (NCBI): domain Eukaryota; kingdom Metazoa; phylum Chordata; class Mammalia; order Chiroptera; family Vespertilionidae; genus Antrozous; species Antrozous pallidus. The sequence goes on along the minus strand of CM050521.1, from coordinate 77,658,894 downwards.
AAGGCTCGAGTTTAAATTTGACTAGATAAATGTATTGTGTGAGGATTTACACCTTGTCCCCCCACTCAGCAGCTAAACAGGTACCCACTCAGAGCACACTCGGTGAGCCCAGCTGGTGTGCCTCAGTAGGCTGAGCATCATCCTGTGCACCAGGGGGTAGCTGGTTCCACTCCCTGTCAGGGCACAGGCCAGGTTTTGGGTTGGATCTATAGGGGGTGTGCAGGAGGTAGTTGATCAATGGTACTCTCTCATCGAGGTTTCTCTCTCTCTCTTCCTTGCCCTACTTCTCTCTGAAATCATTAAAAGCATATTTAAAACAAACATTCTGCAGAGACCCTTCTGAAGAATGGAGATGTGCCCACTGACTCACCATTTGCCTGGAGCAGAGACTGTGAATTTGAGAACAAAGGGGGACTTAGAGATCTTGTCTGCCTCTCCCAATTTTATAGGTGAGGTGGAGGATCAGAGCAGTTAAGAATTTGCCCAAGGGCTCATCGCTGGTTAACAGAAAATGTGGAACCGCATCTACAGTCTCATCCAAAGTCTTCCCCCTCAGAGAAACACACTTTACTCCTAAGTAAACCACTCTACATGAAAATATGTTTCTCTTCATCGTAATTTTTTTCTCCTCTTGAACTTGAGATCATCAGACATACACTGATGTACTTCACATTTCTGGACATTATAATCCATTTCTGTTGTCTCTCTTTCTAACCCTGTCAGTCTTACACTGTTCCGTGCTGTGTCACAGTTTCCCATGCGACAGTTTTCACTTTGGTTCAATGTGCCGGACGCAGGAGAACATGAACATACAGAGACTCTGAGGGTCTTCCTGGGGGGTGAGACCCTGTACCTGCCACTGGAAGCACAAGGAGACTTATTTGTTCCTGCCACTTGGAAATACGGGGGAAATTAATTAGTTAGCATTTGTGAAATGCTTTGAGAATGAAGAGTACTATTATTACACCTAATTAAATTTATCTCATATATTCAGCAACAATTTCATTTGTATTTGCTTCTGTGCCAAGAAAGTAGTGGTGTAGGCTCACAGACGCATTCATACGAAAGCGAGTCATATATAGGTTTTACTTCCTTTCCCCTTAAAAAAAAAAAAACCAAAAAAACCCCAAAACAATCTATCCTTTTACACTTCTTCTTGTCTCTAGATGTGGATCTGCTCCAAATGGGCACATGTTTGTAAGTCAATGTTCAATTTTGGAGTGAAATGCTTTTTCATATAGAGTTTGGTTGCACATGGTCAAACCGTCTACTGACGAGGTAAATGCTGATTCACAAAGAGACAGCCACAAATGATAGTGGGTGCCCTACATAAGTGATGGCAAGACTGCCCATCAGATGAACACAAACGTGCAGAGGCAGCATTGGTGGAAGCGAAACCTCTGGCAGGTCTGAATCACTCCCTGGATCGTCGTGGTGGTATCATTAGTAGGACCTTGTAAACATCTTTCTGCACCGGTCGGGCTACTGTCTTAACCTGCAGGAATGCCGCAGAAGTGCAGGATAACTTGGCCAGTCTGGTTTTGCTGCCACTCACAGATGCCAACTGAGTCTCCAGGGAGAGGAGAGGGGGGTGCGCAAACCCAATCTGCCTTAGAGATCAGCTCTCCTGTAGGTAATGTTGTGTCCTAATAAAGACCTGGAAATACACACTCAGAGGGTGTAATTAACAGAGTTGGGAAATCAAAAAGCCAGAAAACTGTTGAGAGAAGTATTTCTATTGTTCAAAACATGTTTTGTGCATTAGGAAAACAAAACCAAATTCTTTCTCTTGGCACCTACCCTGAAACGCACACCAGCTAATGAAGGGGGGCATCAGGGTTGACATCATGGCATCACCGGCAGCCTGAGACCTATTTGTATGTGGTTAGAAGCTAAATTCTAGTTTACTGCTGATGTCACCAGTCAAACTCGCATCAGTGATGCGGATTGGCAAGCTTTCCGTCTCTTTCACATAATAAACAACCATGGCATACCACAGACAAACACAAACCTGAGTGTGTCATGCCCTCTGCAAAGTGGCGTGCTATCTGCATTCCAAACTGTCCCGCTGCCAGAGCTGCAGGCGCAGAGACCGGCGGGCGGGAGTGATGGCACATGACCCTCCTGGTTCGCATTCTCTGTCCAAAGACAAGCGACCCTCCAGGCAGCCTGAGCCCCTAAGAACGGCACTGGTTTTGCAGCAAACTTATGTAGCTGGAAATGCTGGCAGCCAGTGCTCCGCTTGGGAAACTCAGCAGAAAATAAAGAAAACCAAGTCCTCGTTTAAGGGGCACGACTTGATCTGCATGACTGTGGCCACTGTAAAAGTCTAATTGCGCATCGATACTTTCTGCAAGACAGCGCACAGCTACTGTGAAAACCACAGAGGCACACTGCACATCTGCTCGGGCCAGTGGGGTTCTGAGACTGCCTTCTTCAAACGCATTCTTCTAAGAAACCCCGCGTAAGAATAAACAACCGAAGTCAGACTTCACATAGCTGGCAAAAGCAAATGTCAAAATTGGGCAAATTTATATTTTATTGCTTCTTTTCTTTATTTTGGAGCGATTTCCTTTCTACTTGGCAAGATACACACAGTACCTTAGCCCGAACTCAGCTGCGTTTCCAATACAATCTCTGTGGCATCTATGTTAACAGAAGTGCACTGGGTAGGTATTCCAAAAGCTCAATTCATCTTTATTTATTATCAATCTTGGTTTATTTAAGGAAGAAAGAATATGTGTGTGCCTGTGCGTGTGTACTCACACAAAACACATATATCCATGGTCGGAATAATCTTCAGACGTTTCTACGGACGTGTTTTCTAGGAGAAACAGTTGAGTTAATCACCCCCAGTAGGAATCAGGGGTGCTCAGGATGGAGCCATCTGCTGCTCCACTGCCTGCTGACAGTGTGTGCTTTTCATTATGCTCAGGGGAATTACTGACGGCTCACTTCCAATACACTGTTCTGTAAGTCAACCAACAAAACTAATTAGGAGCCGTGAAAGGCTATATTGATAGAGTGAAACTATATAAACCAGTTCTGACAATCCTCCTGGAGGACGCCATATATCATGGGCTTTGTGCTCGGCTTTGGGCTCTTTTTGGCTAGAATATAAATAAACTAAAGTAAAATCTCAGGTTTTAAAATGACTTTAAAGAACCACACGTTTCCTGAAAGAACCATTTTCAAATTACATATAAACACGTTTAATCGGTCTTTACTGCTCTAAGTGGCGGGGGAGGAGAGACGGGAGGATTTCACAGGGGCCTGACTCAGTGACCTGCAGACTAGTGGCTCGCACCCCAGTGGGGTCCCACATGAGGCTACTGGCTTGATATGTCTCCCTGAACTGACAAGTTAGTTCAGTCACGAGTAATTTGACTGGCTTTCCCTTCTCTTCACATACCAGCCCTCACACTTAGCAGCTACACTCCAACAAGCGGGTAGCTTGAATATGACAGAGTCAACAAAGGCGACAACCAAAACCATTCAAACAGCACCTAAGTTAAGGCAGCATCACCAAACCAATGGCCACCCTGTAATGACGTAAATGCATCTCAGCCCTGCTTTCCACAGGCTACAGAAACAGCTCTTTTCTTATGTGTCCATCCGGAGAGACAGCAAAGGCCTCTGATACCTGTGGGCACAAATCCTCTCTGCCACTTAATATCCTAAGCCTCAATAGCCTCATCTCTGAAAGAACCACAGAGACAATGGTGACCACTACTACTATGACTACTGCCACTACCACTACAACACAATACACCATCGCACTACACCACTGCTACAGCCACTACCACAGCCACTGCTGCCACTACCACAGCCACTGCTGCTACTACCACTAACACTACAACACACTACACCACCACCACTATAACCACTGCTACTACCACTACCACAGCCACTGCTGCCACTACCACAACCACTGCTGCCACTACCACTACAACACACTACACCACCATCACCACTATAACCACTGCTACTACCACTACCACAACCACTGATGCTACTACCACTAACACTACAACACACTACACCACCACCACCACTACACAACCACTGATGCCACTACCACAACCACTGATGCCACTACCACAACCACTGATGCTACTACCACTAACACTGCAACATTACACTGCACCACCACCACTACAACCACTGCTGCCACTACCACAGCCACTGCTGCCACTACCACAGCCACTGCTGCCACTGCCACTAACACCACAACATTACACTGCACCACCACCACTACCACAACCACTGTTATTACTGCTGCTATTACTCCTATGACTACAGTACTACAGTATTCCACAGTGCTGCCACTACCACTATCATTACTACTGCTGCTGTTGCTATGCTGCTGGCACTAAAATCCTACTCCTGCTGGTGTTATCACCACCACCACTTAACTCTCACTACTAAGATTATTACTTTCCTCATACGGCTGCCTATGGTTATGATAACATGAACTCCAGCACTGAGACTCCTGGGTTTAATGTCAGTTCTGCTACTTACAAACCACAAGCTTTTGCATAGCTATTAAACATTTCTGTGCCTTAGTTCCTCCTCTATAAAATATGAGTTGTAATAATAAAGACTTATAATGATTCAATATGCTACTATTTACAAGTAGTTAGAGTAGTGCCTGGCTGAAGGAAAACACTACATAACAATATGCTAAAAAAAATTAGCATGGCTAATAGATAACCAGCAGTAATGCCACATGATGGGTACTAGCTGTGTTTAACTTGGTACCTATAAACAACATGCTGCAGAATGTCAAAATTCATTTCTTCATGCCTGATTATACAATCTGAGAAAGCAAAGTGCCTGAACCAATTATCTATAAAACTGTGTATTGAATTTTTTTTTAATTATTTTTTATTGATTTTTTGCAGTATAATAGTAGTACATGTTTTCCTTTCCCCCTCCCCCTTATCCTCCCCCCAGCCTCCCCCACCCCCCAGCACATATCCCCAGCTTCCCCCCTCCCCGCCCCAGTGTCTTTCATTCATTGGTTATGTTCATATGCATGCATACTGTATTGAATTCTTGTAACCAGCAATTTAAACATAATGCAAGAATAATCAATTGACCTCTCTCTCTCTGTTTCTGTCTCTGTCTCTCTCTCTCTTTCTCTCTCTCTCTGAAAACTGCCGTCAGCTCCTAACACATGACTCTGAACCTTAGTTAAGGTGCTTGCCAAGTTCACAGTAGACGGTTGTGGCTGATACTAATAACCAGTGCGGTGCCTGCGGAGGAGCCATCGTGGAGAGCACCACTGGTAGTCATGCTGGCTAGGCAAGTTTTGGGTCTCAACTAAAATTTCTGCAAGAGAATCCTTTCTCAGTGCAAAATAAGCAGGTCGCTATGACAATGAAATGCCAGGGCTACTGAGGCACAGTTACTTTTACTCCCTGTTAAAGGGAGTTGCAGGCCTTCCTGTGAGTGTGACTTGCCTTCCACCACACTCCTGTCTTATATGAAGGGCCATGGAGTAACTGACCCTCTGCAAGGACAGGTAGGTACTTTGTTCAAGGTAGGGGGCTTGCATACAGTGGTGCTATATGTATGTGCTATAAACTCTGGGCCTCTGCACCTTCCTATGTTCTGTACAAAAATCTACAGCAATTCGAAGTAAGTTCTTTGAGAAGACAATGCTCTGTGTGTTTTATTCTCCCGGGGCCTGTCGTGGTGCCCAGGGCGTGGTCGGTTTGGACAAATGTGAGCTAAATGAATGAATGGCTGAATGGCCTTGAAGATCTCTGGAACGCTTTAGAAATACACTTGAGTCTCCGACATTGACAGAATCGAGGCTACCTGCATGCTAGTTGTGTCTTTGGCTGGCGGCACTCATTTCATTCTTTTAGGAAGCAGCTGTCAGGATCCGTGTTCTGCAGCCATCAGCAGAAGTGAGCAGAGTTCATGGTTTAATCATTGTGAAACGCTTCCCAGAGTGAGCCTGGAATAGTCTTAATTTAGTGGGGCGGGGGGGGGGGTCTTGCTATCAGCTGATATGTGCTTTTTGCACAACACTGCCAGATTTATCTCCCCCAAAACTGATTTCATCGTGTCCCTCCCTGCACGTCATCCTTAGTGACTCATTATTGCCTCAAAGCTAATGGCCATTTCCTCAGAGTCTCCATGGGCGGACTCGCACACACAGTGCCCTGCCAAGGGGGCCTCCATCTCTCACACGGACCGGTCTCAGCGCCACAGGTCTATCGCCCATCCCCTGGCACAGAGTTGGTCCCTGGCACAGAGCTGGTCCCTGTCATGTGATTCATCTAATGGAGAGTTTGTATCTTGAGCAGCTGTTATCAACAGGGCATCACCACCTCTCCCCTAATACAGTTTTCCTCAACTGAAGGAGCCAAAGACTATTTCTCCGCCAGTGACCTGTTCATTTCCTGCTTCCTTGACCAGGTCTTCTCTCCAACTCCCTCAAGCCCCAAAGCACTTTCTCCTCCCCTGGATTTCCATAGCACTTCCTCTTCCTGATGCATGTGCACATTGGTCATCATAAACTTCCTGCTCCCCCACTTAATGGAGCTGTAAGCTTCTCCAGGGCACGGATCATATAACCTTCACCCCTAACCCTAAGCTTTCATTATCCCCCAAATGGATTCCGAAATGCAATCTACAGGACATGCCCATTTTACAGAACCCACCTTAACCTATTCTTACCGTTGAGGTTCAGGGAGGGCTGCCTTTTATGTAATGGGGGTTTATAAGCTCAGACCTCAGTGAGACAGTTTTCCTGGAGAACTTTGAAGAGCTGTTGTCATTCTCTGTATGAGGGCATCTACCGAGGCAGATACACACAAAGGCATGGCATCCATATCTTTAATATGTTATTTAAATCAGATGCTGCTGGATGCCAAAGGAGTGAAGCACCCTTCTCCATTGTGAAGCAGGAGGTAAAAAGCTTGGAGAGCTGGTTGGGGAAACAAAAAGGAGTGGTTTTTGTTCAAGTTCTCGCAGCTCCAATAAAGATGGTGTTAGCAAGGGGAGGCTCACCAGCATGCTCTTGGCAGCCGGCTTAGTCCTCTCAGTCAGTAAGAGCTGTGGGTAGGATGTGAAGCGACATATATCTTCATCCAGTCTTCTGGTGACTTAGCTTGGGATGTCAGCCTGGATTGCTTGGGAGGGAGACATGCCAGAGTGAGCTTGCATGACTACCGCCGAGATCCCTGCTGGATCCTGAGACTGGCCAGGAAGGAAATGGAAGGTCCCTGTCTTTCCTTTTGAGCAAGTGACCATGGTGTATGTTCAAAGGAGAAGAAACGCTATACTATCATGGATTTGGCACACTCTTCCTTGCACCTCTGGCTCTCCCTCAGAACACTTGAATTATTAATGATGCCCAGGGCATCATTACACATGGGCGAGCGGTGCCATGGGACAGCCCTTGCAAGCACACCCGGGGCCTCGGGTGTGAGAATGGCAGCTCTGTGGCTTTTAGAAAGAGCTGGTGCACCCTGCAGCAGCACAGCCTGTAGATTCAGCTGTGTTCTTACCTCACTTTCCCTTCTGCGGTGACCTCACCCGGCCACAATGCTGCCATTCATGCAGATGGAGTGGAACGCTGCGCACAAAAGTTTCATTTAGTCACATCAACATGACTATTTAGCCTGCTTGATTAAAAATGAAAGCTAGAGACTTGGCTCTCTATACTATGATGGGGCCAAACGATTTAAAAAAACAAGTTCAATTTTAAAGACAAACTTTGAAAAGAACAATAGAAAAATTATCCACCCCCTCCCCGCCCCAGCTTTTACTTTCTGAAAAACTTTATCCCCTGGTAGAGGTACCTTTCCCCCATCCTACCTTGTATCACAGCCCAGAGATCACATAGATTTTTGTATTTACTCTTAAAAAGTAAACCACAGAAAATCTAGACATTGAATTCTTTTCTCAAAATAAAGACCTAATTTAAAAAATGGAATTCCCTTATTTACCAAGCAATTCATTACAACTCTCTCTCTCTCCGAATGTGTATGTGCATATGTATACACATATATATTTAGGTTAAACTCAGAGTGTATGCCTTTTTGTTGCTTTGAATGTTGTACCTATTCTGGATTGAAAAGAGAAATTGGAAAGAGATTTCAAAGAATACACCTCCCCAAAGGACACCTGTGATATTACTGCTAGTTTCAATTTCTCAAAAATATCTTTTGCATGTTAATAAAAGAATCCTCAAGTTGGAAAGCAAATAAATATAATGCAGAAAATATATACGATTCTACATCTAATAACTTCATAATGCATTCCTACTGATTGTGTGTGTGTGTGTGTGTGTGTGAGAGAGAGAGAGAGAGAGAGAGAGAGAGAAATAGAGAAAGAAGAGGGACATATTGTGTAGATAATACTATTTTTATTTTTTCTACATAGTATATTGTTGTAATCATCTGAGCATTTTCTCACGACATTATCTGTTGCTGGAAAATATGTCTTTAATTGTTATACAACATTTTACTACTTGCTTATTATTGGGCATTTTTATCATTTCCAGTTTCCCAAATTACTTCCCCAATCCTATATAATAAAAGGATAATATGCAAATCGACCTAACAGAACGATTAGTTGCTATGACTTGCACTGACCACTAAGGGGCAGACACTCAATGCAGGAGCAGACCCCTGGTGGTCAGTGTACTCCCACAGGGGGAGCGCCACGCAGCCAGAAGCTGGGCTCATGGCTGGCCAGCTCAGTAGCAGTGGCAGGAGCCTCTTCCACCTCTGTGGCAGCACTAAGGACGCCTGGCGGGGATGTCCACCTGCCGCCGGCTTAGGCCTGCTCCCCTCCTAAGCTGGCAGGTGGACATCCCCCAAGGGGACCCAGACTGTGAGAGGGCGCAGACCAGGTTGAGTGACTGCCTTCCCCCAGTGCACGATTATTGTGCACCGGGCCTCTTGTTATTTATAATAGCAGGGCAGTGAATATCCTTCAGCAGAAATCTCTATTTTCTTAGGCTGATTCTTGGAGGTGGAACCAAAGAATACGGAGAACCTCAAGGCTAACACCCCCAAAGGACTTGGTACAACTTGCCAAATTGTTTTCCAGAAAGTGTAATCATATGTATGGCACAAAATAGACATCCTCCTATGTACTTTGGAATTAATTATATTATAGAACAGCATCTCTTAAAACATTTTTCGCCAAAAAATATTTTTTCCTAACCTCCTATTTCTGACAAAATAAATAAAATCCCTTTGGAAAAGAACAAAGAGTGAAAGATAAGCTCTAGTTTCTTCTTTCAATGAGCTTCCAAGTAGGAAAAATTCTTATTTTTTCTAACTATAAAGGAGATGAGAATATATTCATGCATTATTTGGGAAGACATACGTGATCCTAAAAGAAGACGCTGTAGCCGAACCGGTTTGGCTCAGTGGATAGAGTGTCGGCCTGTGGACTGAAGGGTCCCAGGTTCGATTCCGGTCAAGGGCATGTACCTTGGCTGTGGGCACATCCCCAGTTGGGGGTGTGCAAGAGGCAGCTGATCGATGTTTCTCTCCCATGGATGTTTCTGACTTGCTATCCCTCTCCCTTCTTCTCTGTGAAAAATCAATAAAATATATTTAAAAAATAATAAAAAATAATAAAAGAAGACGCTGTAGTAACAGTGCCTCAAAAAGTTGTATAGCTGTCAACATTTATTAGACGAGTTATATTTTAACTGTACTAGAACTGAGGTTGCTATTTAAAATGAAATTCTGGGATGAACCCTTTGAAAAAATGAAGAATTCCGTTGTTCATGGAAGAAATCACATCAGTATTTATTTCACAAGTTCAGATTTATGTGGAAAGATTTTTCTTAAAACAGGGTGCATCTTAGTCTCAAATTATTCTCCTAAGATCATTAATTACCAAGAGTAAGTTAGTTACTTTACAGTGGAAAACCCTGACAGATGTCACGTTAACCAAGTGATCAAGGTTAATATCACCCGTCACCAGTAATAAGGTCTAGCATTATCTTGTACCCCTGACATGAGACACTCAATGGGCACAAAGTAACCTCTTGGGTATTCTTCTGAAATGTGTGCAACTGCAATGCTCATGAGAAAACGGCAGGCAAACACAGCGAACTGACACTTAAAAATGTCAATATCGTGAAAGAATTAGAAATTCAAAAGATGCGATGTGACTAAGGAGACGGAACAACTAAATGCAGGGTAAGATCCAGAGCCTAGTGCTGGAGCAGAAAGAACACAGTGGGAGAAATGGGAAATCTGAATAAAGTCTGCGGTTTAGCTAATATCACTTGATTGGTGTTAATTTCCTGGTTTGGAGAATTACTATAGTGACAGATGATGTTAACATTAAGGAAAGCTGGGTGAAGGGTAGGTGGTCACTGTACTATTTTTCAACTTTTCTGTAAGTCTAAAACCATTTCAAATAAGAAGTTAAAATAAAAAAAATTAATAATGAAAAAAATGAGATGTAGCTATAAGATACTGATATTTCACAGGAGGGAAATCCTATCTGGAAGGATCCTTTTGGATATGTGCAGATCACATGCAACTCCACACCTGAGTAGAAAATCGCTGTGTACAGAATGATAATCATGGCCATCCCCTCAAACAGCACCATGCTGTTTTAGAATGCGAAGAAAGGCAAGATGCCAATAAATATACAGGGGAGACGAGACATCTTTCCTTTCCACCCTATCCCCACTGGCCCAGACTCCATCAGCGTGGGCTGCTTAGTATGTCCCAGGCTTTTGGGCAACCGCATCGCTTTCTCTGCTGGCTAATGAGAGAGGGGAAAACTGCCTTGATAGTTGTGAGACACCTAGAGACTATAAACCCAACCCTTCATTCAGGGTTATTTCATTTAATTCTTGATGAGATGATCAACTATTACATCTCTATCCCTAAAAATTTGCAAAATCTGTATGCAACCAGTAGATAAGATTCCATAGAGACAATTAGGCCTCTATTCAGCCCAGTCTTGAAAAGAATGGAAACCTGAAATTTCATTACCTGATAAATTCATTCCATAAAAATTAGATTTCAACTGATGACACTTCAATTACATATTTAAAATGAGTATTTAATTTGATAATTATTACATGCTAATTAGGTGTAACTGTATCATGAAAAATATATCTTCTCTGGGTTTAATTACCATATTGCAGAAACATCAAAATAAGGCTTCACTCTATATGCTTTAATCATCTTTTACTAATTAAAATGTAATGAGAATGGGAACGGCAAGCACCTCTAATTCTAATAAGAAAAAATTACATATTTCACATTAAGTTTCAAAATGTATTCCTTATCTTTCTTGTACATCAAATATCTATGGTATCAGTTTAAAATGGTTACCCTGCAGCCATTCTCATCTTTAAAATGAAATTCATGAGTTTTCTTGTTAGAAATTGTAATGTGAGGTTGAAAAAGCCCAGACAACTCCAGACAAGATACTATTTCATATAAAGCTTAAAGATAAGCAAAATTAAACACTAATATTATTTTTAAAAACCTCATGCATGCATAATAAAACAAATTTTTCAATGCTAAGAAATAATGAGTACCAATTTCAGGATGATGGTGACCTGCAGAGTGAAGTATAAAGATGGGATATGGAAGAACACACAGGTAGTTAGAGAAGCCTGATGATATACTTCCAGGGCTGGGTGATGGGTTCACAGGTATTTATTAGATCCCAGTGCTCTATAACATACATGTATACTACATATATATCCCCATTTAAAAAAAACACACTTGTTTCCTCTTGAAAATGCTGTCTATTGCTATGACCAACAGTTAGGTAATATACTTGATCATTTGCATAAGTTGATTTATTATTAAAAGTTATACTCTGGGTCTAATATTATATCTAGAAAATATATAGTATACTTTTTAATATTGTGCATATTTTAAAAAAATTAGTTGCCAAGAATGATGTCAAATTTCAACTTAGCCAACTTCTTAGCCAATTGGATTCTACTTCTGAGAGATGTAAAACTATTTATCTTGCACAAAAATCTGGCAACCGCATTAAACATTTCTTCTACTCATACTGATGTATTAGGTGCCCCTAGCAACCTAATAAACAGAAAATAACCTTAAAGGTTGCCTTGAAAAATCAGCTGATTTCATCATTATGAACACTGTTATAATGAGACCTATAAAATGCAGATGACATTTGCTAGACAGATTGAAAACCAGCATCTATAGTCTTTTGTTTTAATAAAGCAACATACAATGAACATATGGAAACTGATCGAATTTGGCCAGTGTACAGAGCGCCTCATAATTTGAAGTATCCAACGATTTCTTGTTTAAGAATAATTTTCTCCAAATTAGTTGTGTTCAGCCCACTTCTTTGAATTGTCCCTTTAAGCAGGTGGACCCTCCAAGAGCTAGGTGCCACCCAATGGGGCTTAAGTGGAGGAGGCGAGAGTGACTCAGATCGGAGGAGCGCCTTGTAAATCAGCCACACGCAGCTCTGAGACATCCATCAGGGCGGGGTGCCCTTTCTCCACTGAGGCAGTCATGAAGTCATGGGCCTGCCATGGGGCTAACATATTATTAAAATAAATCACTGGCCTGAAGACTTGAGTTTAAATGCCAATTAACTCATAAGTAAATGGGAAGGAGCTGAACTGTCTCACCCAGAATGCTGTTGGAGAAGTTGCTGAAATTACCACTCTGTAGTGAGGCCTCTGCTTTCACAGATGCCGAAATACCCACAGTGTAAGGAGCTAGAACGCATGCCTTGGATTCTGCTCACAAATCCCTTCTCCCATTTTTCTTCCTGGAGGATAGCTGCGATGGGCTTAAGGTAGCTTCGGTAGAAGCCTGTGAACTTTCAAGACCATTAACTCCTCATTGTAAAATGAAACAAACAAACAAAAAATCACAGTCACCTGCTCACTCTTTGCTTTCTCTGCCCCTGCACAGAAGCTCCAGAAGAAAAATTGCATTGAGCTTTTCTTCCCTTCTTTCATTTAGTTTCTTTCCAGGAAGACTCAGAGACACATAAGCTGACTGTCCAGAGGGCCATGGATAGGGAAGTCTCGTTTCTCCAGCATAAAGCTGCCTCCACCAAACCTGCCCACGGCACTTGCAGAGTCTTCCTCCGGAACTCGGATGCCTCTTGTTTCACATCGCTGAGCTCTAGCAGCGTGCCCTCCTTGGCTAGGACACATTCTCTCCAGTTTCAACGGGGTCATATTCAGAAGACAGCCTCTGCCCTCAAGATTGCCAAGTCAGGCTTTGAGTAAAAACATTTTCTCTGCCCACACATTGTTCTTTCCCATGATGACACCAGAGTTATAACTTGGTTGTGAAAGGCGATCCACACATCTATTCACTTGCCTCATTCATAAAAACCCAAGGTGCCCACAGACCAAGGGATTTGCCACTGCATTTGGCTTGTACAGATTTGGATTTGCATAGACTACCGCGAAGGCAACTCAGGCCTTGCCTGCAGGGAAACAAAACAAAACACTATACTTCAGCTCTTCACTGTCCCTGTTCCAAGTGACCTACAGACATGTTATTGAAATATGGCCTATTAAGTCACTTCTTATCCTCCTTATCCAACGCCATCAGGTAACAAACCATAATCTGAAGCCAGCCCCATGGCCAGAGGCCCAACTGGAATACATTCATCCACACTGTCATATTCTGGCTTTTCTCCTATGGGAACAGACACCACACCACACAGGAACAGCGATTCTACAGGGCCTTCCTGACAGCTTACAGATCTTCATCTCCCACATCCTGCTGAGAAAGCTTGTTCCTTCAGGGAAGGGCGCTATTAACAAATCAAAGGGCAAACCTGCTAAACAAAGGCTGTTTTCACCACCCTTTACAGCATTGGAGGCTTTGATCTTTGTGTCTGCAAAGTAGGGTCAAGCTCTGCCTCTCCATCATCTATAGGCCAGGCCACTGGCAGCGTGTCAGCCAGGCCAGCCCAGCAGGGTCTGAGCCTTAACAGAAAGAGCAACTAAAAAATACTCTGGACCTGGTGCCCTTGCCTTGAAGTGTCCAGCTTCAAGTTAGGGTTCAAGAGTGTGTGTACCTTCTCTCTGCTCAGCCTTGGAAGCAGCAAGGTGCGTCCCTTCACCATGACAGGTCCCATGTGGCTGCCTGCACGTCTGCAGGACCTTGCTTCCTCACTTAAAGGGAATCGGTAGTCACTTTGGGCAGAATTCTGCCATGTGGCAAGTAACTGCCTGGGTGCTCAGCCACTTTCCAGTTCTAAATGCTTCTTTCTCAGTATAGGGTTCATTTTAGCTTTAGCCTTAATGAGGAGTGATGGATGTATTTATCATCTATCATAGAAATGCTGCTGCTGAGAATACTTAAGATATAGATGATGAAATACCATCGAGTCGCCAACCATAATTGCGTGCAAATATGCAGAGTGGTGTGTGTGTGTGTGTGTGTGTGTGTGTGTGTGTCCCTTTTTTGCCTCCTCTCCATCTGTCCCTCTTGATTACACGAGATTCCACACACTGGTCCCGGCCTGTGTGGCTCGTAGTTAAGCACTGACTTAGGAACCAAGAAAGAGATCCTGGTTGATCCTGGTCAAGGCATACGCCCTGGTTTCGGGCTTCATCCTCAGAGGGGGGCATGCAGAGGACAACTGATCAACGATTCTCTCTCATCATTGATGTTTCTCTCTCGTCTCCATTCCTCCCTGAAATCAATAAATATATATGTATTTTAAAAAGTTACACACATTGGCAGCCCTCATATTTATTTACAGCCCAGTAAGGGCTTCCAGAATTGCCGTGGGGAAAAGTCTTGTTTCTAATATGGAAAATGATGAAGAAGATAGGGACTTAAAAAATAAGTTATAAAAATGTCTTATTTTAATTTTTTAAAGAAAAAAGTTGGACTTATTTAGAACTGAAACTGTTCTCTACACAGGAGTCTAAAGCTTCTAGCTCCCTCAATCACCTCCCTACCCTAGAATCCCAAGAAAAACGTCTGTGGACCAGTAACGCCTTTTCTCATTTTCTCAGGGGATTTCATTACTGAAAGGGCTCATTAGGAAAGACATTAAAATACGAATTACCTCATAAACTATTTAGTTGTGTACCCAGTGGGAGTGTGTACTTACCAGGGCCTGAGCTTTTCACAAATAGAGCTAATCAATTAAGCTTCATTAGAAACTGAAGGGGTTTGAAAAAGATTGGATAAGTCAGAGACACTACAAAAGGCCCGGACAGGAAAAATCCATCTCCATAACACCAGGGCTGAAGCTAATTCGAGTTTTGGGCTGGGTGGGTGTGCAGATTTTCCTGTTCTGGGCCAGAATCTCCACAGGTTCAGTGGTACCTAGATCGCAGCTCCTCACAACTTCACGTGTCTGTGGGCCACCTGAGGGTCTTATCAAAATGCAGGTTGCACGTTGGAAGTCTGAGGCGGGGCCCGAGATCCTCCATGTCCACCGAGCTCCCTGATGGTACTGATGCCGGAGGATTCTGGGACAGCACCCTGAGCAGCAGGTGTCGGGTCATGTAATTCAGCCACAAGACCTCATTCAAGTAGCCTCCACGGTGATAAAATGGGCTGCCACAAACAGATGCCACATAGGACATCATTTATCCTGCTGCTCTCCATGGCGGGAGAGAATGAGAAAGTTAAGGGCAGGCTGTCCTTATAACAGCTTTCTTTCCCCTCATGTTGCTAGAGAATTTATTGTTGCTAATGTTGATGGGGAAACTTTCATGCAACACTATAAAAAAAAAAGCCCATTGTAAAATTAAGTTTTGTGTCTCCTTAGAGATCAACTTCTAAGAGAAATTCTACAACTCGTTTTTAATAGTCAGATGGAAGGGGAGAGATGATTTTCTTTTCCCCTCAGAACAAGGAACAATTTCAGCCTGGCTCCACAAGTTCATGGTGAGGCACTGAGCTAGCATGGACTAGACCTGTACAGGGCACTTATGCAGGCTCACAGACAAGGGACTGTTTTTAGCCAGAAGCAGGGAGCCCACGTGTCCCATGCAACACAAAACTGTTAATCCTGAAAGCCCTCCACTGAGCTGTCCCTGGACCTTTAGAAACCAGCAGAGTTCATTACTTCACTAATCATGCCATTAGAGGCAGAGCATCCACATTGCTTCAGCGGTCAGATCAATGGCTGCAGGGGGTACTAAGGTCACTTCTCTCGGTCTAGTAGCTCCAAGCCAATTGCTGGAGCAGCAGATTTCTCTGGGGTGTGGATCCCTCTGCTCTGGGCCCTGGGGGTCTGCTGTGCCATAAGGGGTCTGCAACAGCCACCCACAGAAATGAGGGAGTACCTGCTTTTCCTCGGCTCTCAGAATACAGCTGGGCGCTCCGGGCAGGGCCATGGCACAGACACAATGCCAAAGACCTTCGGCATATCTCAGCCTTGGCATAGACTTACACAGAGGGGCACTGATGCACTTCCCAAAATGCCATGCTGTTCTCTAGACCACCAAGCACAGGGCTGAAGATATGGCCAAATATGAGCAAGTGTCCCGTTGGGTTATGAATGTAGAGATATGGCACACAGACTCTGAATCTATTCCTGGTTCAGTGGCTGTAGCTAAGGACAAGTTAAGGACTCAGGAGCTCCCTCCCTCCACTTCACCCTACCCTGTAACAACCCCCTGCTAACAGTCACACTTTCAGTCTACTTCGGAGAACACTTGAACACTAGGTGTTTGCCAGGACATGGCTGAAAGAGCTATGCGAATATGACAATGGAGAGCTTTTGTCTTCCTCCAAAGAAGTGACGGGACTAGGGTGAGGCAGAGAGGAGCCCAGGGCACACAATTTTAGGGGACACTCACTCTCAAATGCATGCAATGCACTGGTGTAAAGTCATCGCCTGAATAACCCTGAGAGTGACTATTACTTAAACCTGTGCCCTGGTACCTCTCGTCTCACCCCAGTCTTAGCTCTGCTTTTGAGATTCTGAAATGAATCAATCCGCAAGTTACTATATTTGTCAAGGAGGAGCTGTTCACTGGAGCAGCCAAACCATCTCTGTCAGGCTGTACGAAAGCCCACACAATGTCCACTGGAATTCATGATATGAATTTGCAAAGGTATATATATCGTGGGATCCCAGTCAGGATTTTGGTTAAGATTGTAAGACTTAAATAATTTTCATATTACTTTTGAAAACTATTATTGGCTGAATTCTCACCCCACCCCTGGCCAATTCATGATACTAGATACCCCTAGTATCTCTAATTGTGACTATATTTGGAGATAGGTCTTTGTCTTTGAAGAGATCATTAAGGAAAAATTAAGTCAGATCGGTGGGCTCTAATATAATATGACTATTGTCCTTATAAGAATCAGAGATTAGGACACAGACACACAGAGGAAGATCATGTCAATACATAGGGAGTAGGTGGCCATGAACAAACCCAGGAGAGAGGCCTGGAACACAGTTTCCCACAGTTCTCTAAAGGAACCAACCCTGCTGACACCTGGATCTTACCCTTCTAGCCACCAGAATTGTCAGACAATAAGTTTCTGTTGTTTAAGCAGCCCAGTCCGTGGTATTTTGTTATGGCAGCCCTAACAAGCCAACACAGAAACAAATGGTTACCTAAGTGTTGTCACGTCCACTTCTATTTTTAAAAAATAGCCTTGGTCACATGGACAACTAACCATAGTACCTTAGAGTCCACATTGTCATCCATTTCTCAATTCTTATACAGTGAAAGCAAAGCCAGAGAAAGCAATAACCTGTGATATTGGTAAAATATTTCCCAAGTATATCATCAGAGGCGAATGAGGATGGGAAGGATAGTGACATGTTTTAAGGAATCATAGATATGTTTCTAGGTGGACAAAAATGTTAGAAAATGTTGGTGCATTTAAAGATGAGGAGGAGAAGAAGGGCTATTCTCTGTCTCAGATGAAGTGAGCATGCAGAATTGCTTTGATTGGTTCAGCCCTTGCAGGAGGAAGATTTAATCTTTCTCTAGGTCATCCCCATCACTCCTACATCTGGTTTTGATGCTAAAGAGAATCAATCAATCAATTGCTCCGACATTAAAAAGTCACAATATGCCAAACCGGTTTGGCTCAGTGGATAGAGTGTTGGCCTGCGGACTGAAAGGTCCCAGGTTCGATTCCGGTCAAGGGCATGTACCTTGGCTGTGGGCACATCCCCAGTTGGAGGTGTGCAAGAGGCAGCTGATCGATGTTTCTCTCCCATCGATGTTTCTGACTTTCTATCCCTCTCCCTTCCTCTCTGTGAAAAATCAATAAAAAATATATTTTAAAAAAAGTCACAATATATTCATCGAATGTGAGAACAGCACACTGTGGCTATTTCTAAAAGCTATGAAAATATCAATATCTGAAACTGGTGGGAGATGTGTGCCTTTGCCAATGACAATTCCCAGGGGCACTGATTTCTATGGTCTTATGATCATCATTTATCTGGTTTCTAAATCCAGTAATGATGTGCAAGAGGCATAATGAAACTCACAGTAATCTATATAGATATATACAAGCAATCGGAACAATGGAATGACTGGAATGACCGGTAGCTATGACAAGTACTGCAGTGGCCAACTGGCTGGATAGGGACCCCGAATAGCTACCCCAAACCACCTGTGGCTCCTCCCCCCACGGCCCCACCCCTAATCGCCCCCTCCCAAATCAGAGGTGGGGCCAGCTGCCCAACCTCCTGTGGCCCTGATCTGCTCCCATTGGAGAGGGCCGGCTGCACCGCAGCCATGTACAAATTTGTGCACCAAGTCTCTAGTAAAAGATAAAGTTCAAAACATTCCTAATTCCATAGGTATTGAGTGTCTTTTTAAAAACTAATATGTTTTGACTGATAAAAAAACTTTACACTACAAAAGGTTATACCATGGATATGCTCCCCTTTTTTTCTCACTTAAGCGAGGTGACTGTCTCTACAGCAAATAAAGAGCACTGTCGCCAGGGATGGTGAGAGGAGAGTCCTGTCCATACTACTCATTCTTCTCTCAGTACATGTAGACGGACTCTCTCAGATACATTGTGGGATAAAAAGCTTTTGTGGGAAGCCCTGGGAGAGTCACCATCTCTGACCTTTCTTGGGAGAAAAACTGTCTTTTGGGTTTGGAATGAGTGACTTTTAAATGCATGCTGGGAGCACCTCTCCTGGTGAGAGTCAGCCTTGCCTTTAATAGAATTCTTTGCAGAAGATCCACTGTGGAGTTCCATAGGCAACACTGTACAACATGCTCAACCCCACAGCACTTTTGATAACTCAACAACCTTTAGTCAAGTAGAATCTTGACACGTGTAGAAAATCCAGTGTGTGGCCAGGTAATGTGTTTGTAATATGTTCTAGGTCTTGAGAAGCTCCAAGCATAAAGTCCAGATAGAACACTGTCCTTTTGAATTCCTTTTGCCTGAATAAATATCAAACTACATTTAACTAAATTTTGGAAATTACATACCAAGTGATAATGGGAAATAAAAAAATATATATTTGTTTTCCCAAACCACTCCTCCTCTCTTTCCAAATGCCTTTTTTTTCCCTAAAGAATTATAGTATGGGATGGTTTTCTTTTGGAAAAGGATGAAGAAGCAAGCTTGGGTTATCCCATTAAACAGAGGAGTTTAAATAATGACCTGCAAAATGGGTTTTCCCTTTATTTTGCTCACCATTTTACACAATTTCTAAAGGCCTGATCCCAGTCTGAGTCTCGACACATGTTAGAGCAGTTTGGGTGCAGGAGACGCTACTCTTTCACTCCCTGTAATCCTCTCCTAAAAGAATTCCTTCAAATGGATTTTTGGGATTGCTATTTCCCAAATAACAAAGTTCATCATAAAGCCCAAGTGGCTTTGTGATAAGCAAGACCTCAGTTGCACTTTGTAGATACTACCAGTTTAGGAAAAATACCAAACAGAAAAGGGAAGCGTAACTTCAAAGAATAAATGACCAGGGATAAGTTTTATGGGGTCTGATTGTACATTTCAGAAAATGGAATTCATATATGTACATAGCCATTGACCGACATTTCCATTGAATCTGCCTAAGTCATCTGCCCCCCCATAATTTAGGCTTCCCTTGAAGCTCAGAAGTGTTTCAAATTCCCTCACCTATTGGCATGTAAAGCTGCTTTTACACAAATCTCCAGCCTACATACCAGCCAGTGATTTGCATAATCCTTAATAGCCCCTTCCCCAATCCTTTTTTCAGCCACCTAATGTAAACAAGATCTGGCTCAAGCTTCCCTGAACTAATCCATGCTAACACCATTTAGAAGGGAGGCTATTCCATGTAAGTTGGCACAGCCGAATAAGCTCCCCATTGTATAATTGCCAGTCTTGGTAGAAATGCATTAATGAATATGCCAGTGGAGAGAGCCCTCAGCTTCTCAGTTGCTTGTTGCACCCTAACGCTGGAAGCACTTTGTGAAACTTAAATGTTTTTTTAACCAAGGTAAGGAATTTAACTCCACCTCCTCGCCTGAATACTAAGCTCTTCAAGATCGAGACCAAAAGCAACAACTTCATGAAGTCTGAAGACTGGCCTGATCCTACAATTCTCTTACCAACGCCCAATAATCAGGTTCTCCTCAACACTGAAAATATAGTTTCTTGGTAGTTTTTGATAACTCTTACCTTGCCCATATAAATGTAAGTTACTTAGAGGCTGATACTATGTCTTAATGCATCTTTGCAAAATCCACAGCTATAGCATAAACAGTACATGCTGCTTGAATACATACATACAAATATGTATTTTAATAGTACATTATTAAGCTAATCCCTTCTCCCCCCCCACCCAGCATCTCTAGGCTTTCCCCTCACTCCAAGAAAAGCCATCCCTTTTCATCCTTCCAAGCTGCTTAGACCAGTGCTGCTGAATGAGATGAATTTTAACTTGCATTTTATGTTAATGAATTAAAATTGAACTGGCCACAAGGAGGTCTGGTCAGCATCATCTTATGAAGGCAGATTAGGCACATGCTTTGTAATTTATCACAGCACACTCATTTATTTATCTGATTCCCTCATTGGACTGGAAGTTCCTAAAGGCTTGTGTTCTACACAGTTTCATCCCCCAAAACCAAGTATAATATTTCCGAGATGCTCGATTAAGGGTTTCTGAATGGAAAGATGAATAAATGAACTGATGGCTCAGTGGCCTGGTAGAGGCATTTCTTCGTATGTAATAAATCTACAGGCCAGATCTCTTGGAACCAAGCGAGTGGGAACTAACAGATTAATGGTGATGAAGTGACAAATTAGCTTTGTCTGAGGAGCATACACAGCTCTTTAGCTTATCTCTCCTTACAAATGCAGGCCCTATCTTTGCATAACTGGAAGTTAGCAACAACTCCCTTCTAGTCCCCTGGTCATCAAGCCATGACTCTGTCCAGACTTGCCCTTTAAGAAAATTCCCAGGAGATAAAGTTCACTGCAATGATGGAGTGAGATAAACATGCTTTTGCTGTGATCCCATGTTCTCACATGCCCCATACTGGTCTACAGAACAGCTGAACTCATTCATCAGATTTGAAAATAATTAGGTCTTCACACTCTGTTATCACGGGTATGGTTGTTCCAAAGGGTATGTTGGCATGAGCCTTCTTCACGGTGTCCCAGAGACAACCACCCCCATCCAAGGTCCTGGGCAGCCCATTCCCTCCTTCACCAGCATTTCTCCCAGGCCCACTTACAGAGCATAAGGGAAGGTCTCATTGGAACGAAGAATGATCCTGGGTGTTTTGGAAAAAAATAAAAAATAAATGCCAAATGTTGGCCTGGTGCTGCTTGTGTCATTTTAGGGTACATAGTTGAGTCTCATGGCCAGACATAGTCCAAATATTTGTATAATTTAAAGCAATTTGTACAGACATAGTAAAAGTCTATTTTAGGCAATGGAATTTAATATATATTTCTTGGTGAGCCTTTGGTCTTTTGTGTAATTTTAGCCGTAATTTTCAACATTAAAACATTTAATGTTATAAAATGTTTTCATATTTATGTTTATGAGCTAACTGTAAAACAATAACAAGTACTCAAAATTCTAAAATATGCTACACTGGACTCTATTTTTTAAATAAGTTTTTAATTACTCAAAAAACTTTTTTAAAGTCATTTTTATTTTTATGTATTTCAATGAATTGGTGAATTCAAAGCAACAGCTGTATGACTCCCCTGGGTTTCTAAATCCAAGTCTCTATAAAGAGCACAGGAATCCAGGACATTAATCAAAAGTAGGAGTTGGATTCTAAAACGGAGTTCACCACAGTTTTGCTGAATGATCAAAGGTGAGGTACTTAACCTCTCTTAGTCTCAGTTTTTTCTTCTATGAGACTATGAACTTTGTACAAGTGTGTTCTTTTACATTGAAGCATAGTTCCACTACAATGTTTTATTAGTTTTAGGTGTACAACATAGTGGTTTGACTTTTAAATACATTACGTGATCACTACTGTAAGTCTAGTAACCATCTGTCACTACACGAAGTTATTACTATATTATTTACTACATCTCCTATGCTGCACATTACATCCATACAAATATGTTTTAAACATCACAAGTTAAATCAATAAAAGAGAAATGCTATAAAGCAGGAAATTTTTACTTTAAAAAAAAAAGAGAATGGAAGGGAGGGAGGTAGAGGGAAAAGGAGAGAGAGAAACATTGATATGAGAGAGAGAGAAACATCAATTGGTTGCCTCCTGTACCAGCCCCAACTGGGGCCAGTGATCAAACCTGCAACCTAGGTATGTGACCAACTGGAATTGAACCTCTGACCCTTTAGTCTCTGGAATGACACTCTAACCACTGAGCACTCCAGCCAGGGCAGGATCAAGGTTTTAAAAATATACAGAGAGAGCTAAGTACTATGCCAAATGGTTTCCCTATTATTACCTCATTTAATCCTCAAAATAACTTTTTTTAATTTTAAAAATATATGAGACATGACTTAGGGTGGTGAACACACTATAATATACAGATGATATATTATGGAATTGTAACCCTGAAGCCTCTATAATTTTGTTAATCAATATTATCCCAATAAATTAAAATTTCAAAAAAGAACAAAACAAAATAAAAAAAAACACACCCACCTTATTCTTAATCACAGTTGACAGTTATGTCTCCCATAAGAGGTTAACCTGATAGTTTAGGTCAGTGGTCGGCAAACTCATTAGTCAACAGAGCCAAATATCTACAGTACAACAAGTGAAATTTCTTTTGAGAGCCAAATATTTTAAACTTAAACTTCTCCTAACACCACCTCTTCAAAATAGACTCGCCCAGGCCTTGATATTTTATGGAAGAGCCACACTCAAGGGGCCAAAGAGCCACATGTGGCTCGCGAGCTGCAGTTTGCCGACCACAGGTCTAGGTGAAAGGTATGAAAACATTTTGTATATCTTCAAATATGAGCTGGCAGTCATTATTAATATTATTGTTAAAGACAATGAGACTTGGTATTTTCCAATTTAATATTAAAGGTTTCTAATTATTAAAAAATAACCCTCAAAGGTCATGATTTAGTGTGATTTGATCTTCTGCTGGGCGTAGATTTGAACTACGTTTACTACTCAGCTGTGGGAGGGAATATGAGGCTCCGTCTGGCCCTCAGTCCGGGGTCAGGATTGCAACTTGTTTCTCTGCTTGTTGCCTTGGGCGCAGGGAAATGATGCATAGTTTGGGGAGTCACAATGCCAGACAAAGCCCTCAGGAATGTCAGGGGCCTACGGTTTAATAGAAAGGAGGCCTAGTGTAGAACTGACGCTAATGATAAATATTTGCCAATTAGTTGTCACTGCTTCCATGCTCCCAGCCCTGCTAGAATCCAGGCACCATGCTGTTTCCAGGTTGCCAAAGCTAAGACCCAGCATGGAAGGGTCAGATCCCAGAGCTGGATTCAAATTGTCAGCCTGCCATTTGCTGGCTGAGTGATCTTGGGCACTGTCCTCTGTATTTCAGTTTCTCTGTCTATAAAAACCAGGGATACTGACTCCACAGGACAGTCGTGAGGATTAAATAAATAACACATGCAAATGCCTACGTACCTTTATGTGCAGTTCCTCACTGCATCTCCATTGCATGGAAATCACAGGGCAACATGACCCATGATCTGTACTCAATGCATGTTTGATATTATCATATAGTTAATTACTCATATCCATTCATTTGGCAAAGAGATATCCCGTGCCTACTGGGTGCTAGGATTCAGATTCCGCCCCTCAGGGAACCTAAGTATTAGTAAGGAGGTTATAGTTAAAAGAAGGCTTGCTGAACCTTAAAATAATACCCCACTCATGGCACATCATGAGAAGGCAGGGTTCTCTGGAGAAGACAACAGTGCTGGGGAAGACAGAAGGCAGCAGGGACATTGGCAGACCGAATATGAGATGACTGACACCATAAAAGCAGCCACAGGCGTGAGTCCGCAGGAGCTGAGCCGGGCTGGCGAAAACAGGACTCTGTGGACATCAGTCATGCCTTGGGTCCTCAGGAGTCAGAAGTGTCTCAACTGTATGTTAACAACAACATCACCTCATGGGACTTGAGCTGTTTTATATTTCCTGTTTAACTTCCTTGCTTGAGAATGGACTCAGCCACATTTAACCACCAGTAGGGATAAGATTGATCAATATAAGTCAATATACTTACATAGTGACTGGTGAAATAAAAATGGTCAGAGGTCGATTTCTCATAAATGGGGTAAGAGCAGGAACCATAGAAACCCTGCCTCAGGCAGTTGTGAAAGACACAACCATATCTGCAGTTTATTTAAGACACCCAGCTCTCTATTTAAATAAACAAAGGTGGGGTTAAACACAGAAAAGCAGAACAGCCACCTGTGTATTCCTAGAGAAGACGATATTTTGAAATAAATAAGTTGAACAGCTATAAAATTCAGAAAGCTTAAGGTTTTAAAAAAACAAACCTCAAAACATTGAGCTTTTATGTGGAAGTTATGTAAACAAAATACATAATCATTTTAAACATATGCATTAGTCTTAGAAGCATATCATTAGTAAAGTAAGGTAGTAAAGTCAGCTAATTAATAAGAATTTGAAAAATGCAGTAGAGGAGGGACAACCTGCTATTATCATTCCCCTCCTGGATTCCAATACTAACCCCAATTAAGAAAAATTGCCTTAAAGTACAGAAATGTATCAAAGAAAAAAATTAAGTGGATAAGAAACATAGAAAAAAAGTCTTCATTACTTACAATGTAAGAAATGCAAACAAAAACTAGCAAAGATTTTGTTAAAAATGATGCTTAATACTTCTGAAAATGCTACAAGATACATATTCTTTGATATTACAAGCAGTAATAAAATTATTATGAATTGTAAGAAATTTGACAGCATATATATATATAAAGTCCTTAAAATGTTGATTCCTTTTGAATTGGTAATTCTAATTTTGGAAACCTATCCCAAAGGAAACAATCAAAGATATAATTAAATAATTAAGATGAGCTTTTTTTTGTTTATTTTTATAATCAATGGGTTATTGTTAGTAGAGAAAAATCTAAATATTAAGAAATGTAAATAAATAGTTAAATTTTTATGTGACACTCATAGGGTAAATTACACAATTATTAAAATGTTTTCAAAACATATTTGATATGGAAAAATGTTCATAATGTCACATAAATTTTAAAAATATAAAATTTTATATACATTTAGTAAAAACCTAATTTTGATATCTTACCTAATAATAGACAAACAGGTAAATTGACTGTACTTCTCCTATGCACATAGCCAATCAGAGTGAATATGCAAATTAACCCAACAAAGATGGTGGTTAATTTGCATACATAGGCGCTGGGCGCCTATGTCCTGGGAACATCCTGGCACATGGGTCACTGTGAGTAAGCTATCAGAGCCGAGGGGACAGGGGCAGAGTCAGTGATCTGAGGAGCCTAAGGGTCTCCTGCCCAGGCTTTGGGCCAGAGGCTTTTGGCTTGGGCAGGCCGGGGCAGGGCAGAGCCAGTGATTGATTGATCGCAGGGTGCTGGGGGTCTCCTGGATAAGGTCCCCTGCTCAAGGCAGAAAGCCTCTGTAAGTCATCAGTAGGACATCCCCTGAGGGCTCCCAATATGTGAGAGAGGGCAGGTTGGGCTGAGGGACCCCCCCCCCCAGTGCACAAATTTTGTGCACTGGGCCCCTAGTATTATGTATAAAAGCAGGAAAAAAAAAAGACAAAATGTATTTTCATGTTAACATATTCCCCTAAAGTTTGCCACTATACATTCGATCCTTGAACAACACAAGTCTGAATTGTGTTGATCCACTTATACCCAATATTTTTTCTATAAATATAATCAACCCTCCATATCCCTGGTTTTGCATCCGTAAGTTCAACAAGCCCCAGTTCAAAAAACTGAATTGTCCATAGCGGTTTAGAATCCACCTCTGTGGAGGGCCAACTTAGTTGTATTTGGATTTTTAATTGTGTGCTGGTAGCCCTGCCCACTGCGTTGTTTAAGGGTCAACGGTGTAGTAATTTTGAATGAAACTATATTGGAATCCTGAATTTATCTAGGTTTTCAAAAGTATTAAAATCTTGAGCCTGTACCAAGAGGATTTCAAAAATTGAAGAATCAAAGCACCTGGACATAAAACCATTTCATCTTCAGGGGGCACCGCACCACGGGCCCAGAGGTCCCAGGCAGGCCTTCTCATGGCTGGCAGAGTCTCCAGGGACCAATGCAGGGGTTTGGTTGGGAATTGTGGGAAGGTTTCTCACCTGCTCAACTCTCTCTCCCACGCACTTGTCCTGGGTCCTGAAATCCTACCATTGGTGAGTGAATCCTCTGATTCAGACGCTACTTTATCCCTGGAACTTCAAAAGAAAACAAAAGCCCACAGTATGAAGTGACATAATCAGTCCCAGTAAGATCTGCATCTAAATGAATGGACCAGACTTTCCTTCCTTCATTCCATCAACAGGCATTAATCAGGTGCATAGAAAGTGCTGGAGAGAACCAACGTGGGAACACGGAGCTGAATCCAACTGTCTTCTGTTCTCAGGGGGTTCCCAGGCTGGCAGTGAGGCGGGCACACAGTGGCACGTAACACGGTGCCAAGGAAGAGGCAAATAAGGTGCACCTGGAGCCCAAGCTAGCAGCAGGCATGGCTCCTGTCTACCCGGGGAAGGTGAGCAGACTTCACAGGGAAGGTGCACAGGAGCTGAGGTTTGGGAAAAAGCAGTGCCATCTGCAGAGGCAGAGGAAATCAGATAGCCAGGCAAGGCAGCCAGAGAGGGCAAGAGGCCCTCAGCGAGGTACCGGCTCCCGGGGGGCTCTCAGGGAGTGACCGTGGGGTGCAGAGCTGAGCTGGGTAGCAGAGCCTGGAAGTGACACAGGACCGGACCGAAGCCTCGTAGACCCTGGAAACATGGGCACATTCCCATGTGGAGATGCCAGAAAGGAAAAGGATGTTCCAGAAAAGGGTGCAAGCGAAGTGCTTGCCAACTCTGAAATCTGACCCAAGTGCGGTCCTGACCTGCTTTCTCTCGAATTCGGCGCCTGGCTCCCTGTCGAAATCAAGTTACCGCCTTGCCTCTCGGCTTGCACTCTTAATCTCTCGGATCCAAAGACACAGTTGGATGACAATCTTGTCTTCTCTGACACACCTTTTCTGACAACTGCAAATACTGTTTCGAAATAAAAATGCTTGATGTTTACTTTCATTGTGTGGGACTTAGCTAATCGGAGAATCTAAGGATTCATCTTATTCAGACTAATGCACAACCAACCTTTTCAGACTAACAGGGGATTAAAAAAAGACAATTTCATAATGGCATTGCAGGGGAAAACATTCTTAGTTTTGGACTTGAAGATTAGATTCTCCCTTTTATTTTTTAAGATAAAGAGATCCACTTTAGGAAAACTTTGCCTCTTCTATCTGCCCTATCTCCCCCTCCCCTACTCCCCCATTCAAGGCACACATTTTCTGACAGATCTTCTCTATTTCCCACATAAAAAACCAAATCAAGGCAGAGCCATCATCCCCAAGTGCAAAGCAAACTTTCATTATTAGTCGTGCTGGCAAAAATCTTGGAAAGTGTAAGCTACATAAATGCCAAGAAAACGACTGAAAAATATCTCTCCAAAGCAGAACTTCCCTGTAACTAGATTTGTGAAACTTCTTCAACCCCCGCCTCCCGCCGCCTCCTGCCTTTTCTGACACAGGCTGAACTTATTTGCACAGTGTTCCAAGGCAGACAGGGACACACACGCACACACGTATGCAGACACACGGAGGAGGCGCGCCTGCAAGCTGTCTGCCGGGCTGCTCCGGACCAGACCGTGCGCGGTGTCCTTGCCCAAATGCATCTGACTGCAGGCTTGGGAACATTACACAAACACAAAACAAGACACGCAATGCTCGTGCTGGGATGGGTGACAGAGGCGGTGAGCAAATATTGGGATTGTGTTTCACCTGTTGCCGTGGTTACCGAAACAGGGTGGATACTGGCAGAAAGAGAAAGGAATAAAACTGGGAAGACAATGAGTCCTTGGAGAATGTCTAAATGTGCTTAGGAGGACTCGCCGATGTGGGTGGAGCGGAAACAGCTAAGAGAAAGACCCCCTAAGATGGCAAGGGGCGTGTCAATACCCCTGTGTTTGTGAGTGGCGGGCTCAGTCACCACGCCACACAGCCCGGCAGAGATCTCCAAATGCCCACGTAAGACTCACGCTGCCCCCCAAGAACCAGCGAGGAGACATGGGAAGTTTGGTTTTGCTTCCGCGACAGGCAAACCAAGGCAGCTCGTGCCAGGGGCCCAGAGCTGAAATGCTCAGCGTGGACCCGCACTCTGGATGACGACTAAGACTGCCTTAGTAGTTTCGGGTCAACATGCCCGAGTCTCAGGAAAAATGATAGAAAACTGGGCCCATTTCTTTGGGCAATCATGATAGTTTCAATTCCCAGTTGATGTCAAAGGGGGGAAAAGCTGACTGACCACCCACTTCTACCCCAGGTACTTTACGCCTCAATATTCAGATTGCAGAAAAATGCTTCCGGAAGCACCTCCTTTAAAAGGTTCACTACCACAGCAACGAACAGATGCCCTTCTGATCAACTTCTGACTGGCACATGGAGAGTGAAGTTCCATTAACTTGAAACTCAGAATCTGGGTTCTCATTCCACTCCTGTTAATTAACTATGCGACCTTTGAGATATTATTAACTTGAACTCCAGGCCTTTGTCTCTTGAAGGAAAAGATTTTGCTAAAATAATCCCCAAGTTTCTTTCCTGCCTATGAATCACCTTTGGAATTTGATGATTCTTAGGCAATTGATAGACCTTAAATTCTCCTTTTCAAAAAAATACACATGAAATATATAATCCCATGTATTTGTGGTTCTGATGCACATGTGGACTATAAATTCCATAGAAACTGATTCTGTCCTATAGAAATATAAACATGTAGCTTCTACCTCTGGTTAATGATCTCATAAGCTAATCATTCACATTTTATTTAAAAAAATGGCACAGTATAATTCTACATTAAACAGTCTCCAGTTTAAATGGGCCAAGTGGCAATGGCAAGGTTGGGAGAAGTGTGGTGGCTTTAGTTCCTCAATAGCTAAGCTCAAACTCAGCACTTGTCTTGGCCAGACAGAGATGGATCAGCCTCTGTCCAGTGTTTAACTGTAAGAACTAGAGAATCTAATAGGCACAAACTAATAGATGGCTGGGCCAGGGCTATTCATTTGAGGCTCAGAACCTGCTTTTATTCAAGGTAAATTACCATGGGGATGCCAGGGGCAGCATGATGTAGCAGAAACAGGGGAGGGGAAATCAAAGACTTGGGCTCAGGCTCAGGGCCTGGTTACGCCACTGGGTGATACAGGAAAGTCACCGAACCTCTCTGTGTCTTTAGGATGAACAACCCTCCTGGGCTGCTGGGAGGCTCAGATGAGACAGTGCAGGTGAAAGTGCTTTGCGATTTGGAAAGTGCTCCACTAACATCAACTCACAGGAGGACCCTCGCTACCGCTGGCAAACATCGTTCAGGGCCAGGGCCAAGCGCCCTGTGCCTGGGGTCACGGTGCAGCTCTCTATTTCATCAGCTTCTATTTTCTTCCCAAATTACCCAACCTCTCAGCTTATTCTTCTGTAAAATGAGATCAAGAATAGTGTCTCTGTCTCTGGCTTGTTGAGGATTAAGTCAGATAATATATTGCAAGATGCTTCACGCAGTTTCTGCCACCTATGCAAGTATTTGACTAATGTTGACAATTATTATTTCCTGCCGTGGTGTTTTAAGAAGGGAAAAATGGGACCCATATATATTACTAAAAACATAGATTTTTGTTGCCATTGCCATGGAATCTTCCATGATCGCTACTTGACTGCATATTGGGCAGTGGTTTGTCGCAGTGGTGAGGTAGGAAAACTCTGGAACAAAGTGGTCAGGTCAGCCCGTCATTGTATTTTGGTCACCGGCTCTAGGGCCACATGGCTGCTGGCACAATGCAAACGTTAATGACAGCTTCTTTAAAGTCCATGGCATTTCCTGCCTCACTGCAATCTTCTGAGAAGCAGACAGCCTATTCATTCACCTCTTTTTTTTTTTTAATTTTATTTTATTCCTGCACTTTTAGGGAGTGAGGCTGAGATGTTTAAAGCAAATAGGCAAATTGAAGAAGTGCATTTCTCAAACGCGCCAGAGAGATGCTACCTGGAGACTGTCTTTTCGCATGTGTGAGCTTTCCAGGCAACTCCCTACGGAGCCAGGCTTCTCTGTGATTTATCTGTGGGACAGTGGGTGGCCACGGGGCACTGTCGGCAAACAGTTATCCAGCCCGATAATTAGGGAGGGGAAAGGCAAACACAAACACACCCAGGTTGACATTCAAAACAAAGTGGAGATTTAGCCATGATTGCTCACTCTACCATCCCAGTTCTTGTCTGCCAATCTGCCAGGAGGAAACCGGAGCCAAGAAAGAAGTGCCGTCAATAATTTATCAGGACAGCTGCTGTGGGAAAAGCACAAATCTGGTGGAAGAGAGAAGACCTGAGTTGGGAGCCCAGCCTTGTGTTTAAATGATGACCTGGTCTCCCTAAGTCTTTACCGGGCTTTGGTGTCCTCACATGTAAAATGAAGAATTTGAGCAAGGTCTTTACTAAGTAACCCCCATCTTTAAAAATCCCTATGAGGGAAGGTGGAAGGTGAGGGGGTAAGAGATCAATCAAAGGATTTGTATGCATGCATATGAGCATAACCAATGGACACAGATGGGGAGTGGGGGGAATGAGGGCATATGCTGTGGGTTGGGGGTGGTCGGGAGAGGTAAATGGGGAAAAAGGAGACATATGTAATACATTGAACAATTAATAAAAGAAGATAAAAAAAATCCTTGACTCTCCAATCTTTTTGTTTTCTTTCTCTCAGTCATTAATACATATATTTATGTATGCATTCAATAAACTGTAAACCTAGCTGTGAATGAAGTATTGACAGTCGATGATCAAAATACAGCACAACCAGTCCATCACAATGGAAAAAACAGCATACTGATTGCTCTCAGTTCCTAGGAGGGCAATGACATTCCATCTTCTATTTTCTAAGGAACAGACATATTGCTTTTCTATCAAGGAAAGAATATGATGGATGCTGTTTCTAGATATCTTTCAAAGAAAACAAATGTAGTCAGCTACTCTTTTTATTTTTCATTTTCATTTTTTAAATATATTTTATTGATTTTTTACAGAGCGGAAGGGAGAGGGATAGAAAGTCAGAAACATCGATGAGAGAGAGACATCGATCAGCTGCCTCCTGCACGTCCCCCACCGGGGATGTGCCTGCAGCCAAGGTACATGCCCCTGCCAGAATCGAACCCGGGACCCTTCAGTCCGCAGTCCAACGCTCTATCCACTGAGCCAAACCGGTCTCGGCAGCTACTCTTTTTAGAAATATATTTTTATTGATTGTAAGAGGGAAAGAAAGGGAGAAAGATAGAAACATCAATGGTGAGAGAGAATCCTCGATCTGCTGCTGCCTGTAGGGATCAAGCCCACAACTTAGGCGTGTGCCCTGACTGGGAACAGAACCATCACCTCCTGGTTCATAGATCAGCACCAACCCCTGAGCCATGCGGGCTGGGCATCAGCTACTCGTTACCTACTAATTACTTAGCTTAGCATTTATCTACTTTGATTCTCTCCTTCTTAGTTCTACCCTTGCTCCCTACCCACTCTATCCTACCCTATTTCCATGTTTAGGGTTTGGTTCTTTCCCGTAATTTAAATCCAACTCAACGCAATTAAGTTCAGTTTTCATTCATGGGGCCTTTCTCAGTACATGAAGCTTACATAATGCAAGAATTACCTTCAAAGAGTTTCCAATCAGTCAAATGGAAAACAAGAAACATCAAGATAAAAATGTGTTTGGTGCTCTAGCCAGTTTGGTTCAATGGATAGAGTGTCGGCCCTCGGACTGAAGGGTCACAGGTTTGATTCGGGTCAACGACACATACCAGTTACAGGCTTGATTCCTTGCCCCGGTAGAGGTGTGTGTGGGAGGCAACCAATTGATAAGTCTCTTTCATATTGATGTTTTTTCTATCTCTGTCTAATCCCCTACCTTTCACTCTCTCTAAAATCAATGAAAAAAATATACTCAGGTGAGGATTAACAAATAAACAAAAATGTGTTTGGAGAAAGAGGTAGAAAAGCTAGACAAGTCAGTGAGGCCACAGAGCTCTGGTTTAACCAAGGGTTGAAGTTCCATATCACCAACTGCTCCTCATCCTTTCCAGGTTATCTGCAAGCCTGCACTCTCCTTGCCATCCTTATCTCCCACCTACACTAATAAAAGAGTAACATGCTAATTAGACTGGATAGACCAGATGTTTTCCGCATGTCCTTCTGGACAAAGCTGCAGAGGCTGTAAAGGCCCAGGAGGGCCGGCAGCTGTGGTGGCCAGCAGTGACAGCAGCATCAGGGTGATGGGGGCAGTACCTTGCCCTGAATGCCTGGTCGCCTACTGCAGATGGAGGCCAGACTGCAGCTTAGGCCCACTCACTCTGGGGAGCAGGCCTAAGGCTTCAGTAGGACATCCCCTGAGGGCTCCCAGACTGTGAGAGGGGGTAGGCCAGGCTGAGGGAACTCCCCTCCCCCAGTGTACAAATTTTCATGCACTGGGCCTCTAGTTTGTATTCAAATATAAATTAACCCTAAAGAATATGATTTAATCTGTTGGTTACTGATATCTGAAAGCTATATGACATTTTTATCTAAAAGATAAATGTGTTTTAAAAAGCTTTGCCATTAAAGTCTGAGACATTAGCCTTTGCTAAGTGATGTGTTGTGGGCCAGTTTTTTAACTGCTTGGAGCCTCAGCTGGCCCAGCTGTAAAATGGGGATAGCACCCATGTTTCCTTCTTCTCCTTTTTCATTTCTCTATGTGTACCTCCCTCTTTCCCTCACTTTCCTCTTTGAATGTTCAGAATGTCCACGAGGTATCATGTGAATTTCCTTCGCAGCAGACCAGGTCATGGAAGGCCCTCACTGACCCCAGGAGCCTGGGAGGAAGAGCCTGCTGTTTTGGGTGGTTGGAAATATGGAAAGCTCTAACAAATTTGAGTTTGTTCTGACCCCCAAACAAATTCCAATATGCATGTATTCACTGGTGTAATTATGAAGCCATATGTCGGTTGGCTTAATTCTTCTGAACAACAATCCATAAAACTAAATTATATCTTGCTAGGATTATTATAAGACCAGCACAGCTATAGTACATTGAAGTCACTGCTTGATACTAATTAATGTACATTAAGTCAAAAGAAGGACATGCATGCTTCCTGACTTAGGGTTCCTGCATTAATGCACTGTAGAGTTTATTGGGGACACGGATTCTGTTCTCCCACAATGAAAATGGCCAATTTGGGGCAAGGAAAGTGACTGTATTCTATTGAGCAATGACTAGCCTGACAGCGTCTAATAAACTTGTGCATTTAAAACATTCCTGTCTTAAGCTCCTGTCTACCTCCAGGACCTCTAAGTTTCACCAGAGATTCAGGACGATGGCTTTTGTCAGTGGCCGATGGGGAGTGTGAACGGAACACGACTGTCCCCACCGGAATAGGTCTGTAGTGTTGGATGTGGGAGACATCTCTCTGGTTTCTCTCTTGTGCTCCGAAAACACACCCCCACAGACTGTATTCATCAAAATAGCCCATGTGTGACCTTTGGAAAAGTCCTTGAAAACAGTGAAACAAGAGTCTTAGTTGAAATCTGGAATCCATTCCAGTCTTACACAGGAAGAAAATTAGGCATAGAACAACAAAGCCTATAGTTCTGAGAAACCCGGGGAGGCTCTGGCTGACATGAAAATCATTGATTTTTTTTTTCTTCACTACTTTGTTTTTCATAAAAGCTTTCATCTAAGTAACCAAAGCTGCTAGAAAATACTGTAATGTTAGTAGATGGCAAGCACTGGTTTCTCCAGTGCATAATGCAGGCAGAATAAGAATAGGGATGCTGAGATGCTGAGTAATGTATTAAAAGTCACTTAACACTTTTGCAAGCTACTAAGTAAATGCTATTCTTCCAATATATGAGTGGCGAACGCTACCATTTCCCCCGGGTAACATATTGGCAATAATGGGATTAGGCATGGAAGCTTGGGGTAGAGAAAATAACTGTGTTCCCTAAGCCCCGACTCCATTGTAGAATTCATTTGCCTAGATATCATGGGTCTGGAAATATTTATTCACTTAGAACATGAATCAGCAGAGGCGTGCGCTCGCTCAGTAAATTTAACTCAGCAAACATTTGTGGGGTAACACTATTTTTATAAGTACAGACCAATTCCCTTTTGTCGCCAGCTGATATTATTCACTATTAATTTGCCATACCATATGCTTTTATTTCATATGCATAAGTAATCACAGGCTGTACTGCCTTTGGAAGCATTTTACTTCTTTGCCAGCAAGGAAAAGGGCAGGACACTTGAGTCAAGTGGTAGCATAAAACCCAGTGAAAATCAATTGGCAGGGAAATTTGGTTTGGACTTATGTTTGAGAATCCACCTCCAGTTTGTCTGGGAGGTCCCTCCAAAAAGGATACAGACCTGAACCAAACAAGACGATTCAGAAATAATCCAGCTGTGGGTGGAGGAGTGGGGGGGTGGGGTGCATAGGATGCTCAGACCCAGAGCATGTCTTCATACACATGCATAACTTAATTTTTTTCTTAAGTGCCTTCACAGTTCATTTTTTATTTTCCTTAAAAAAAAATGTAAATGGCATTACTCTGGTCTCCAAAAGTGATGCCAGTTTGAACTATACTCTGCCAGCAAGTATTTGGTTTGGCTCTGCAGGGCTTGAGTTGAAAAAATATTTGCCGATTCCAAAAAGATTTAACGAGCTTTGCTGAAGGTGCCGGTGCCATTTGGCATGTCAGAGGGACTGTGGCACAGCATAGAGAACTTCTTGACCACAGATTTTATTTGCCAGAGGTAGCCAACACTGGGAGTTCCATCGCTTCCTTGGGTCAAGAAGCTGCAAGTCAAATGAGTGAAGTTTCCAAGAGAAAGTGACCGAAGAGAAGAAGACATTAAAAAATAACAACAAACAAACAAACAAATAAACAAACAAACCCACCAAAAATTTGCTGCCATTGAAAATAAACTTACTGGGTTTTGATAGCTAATTTTTAGAACTGTCAAGAGCATTCTCATACCAACCATCAAACAAGGTCCCTAATGCTGTCAGTCAGCAAACCAAATAACTCTCCAACTTCTCCCAAAAGGACCCATTAGCAACAGATAGTCAAACCTTTTGTTGTCATCTGATACCTTACTAATTGTGGTGTTGGAATTTGAACGAGAATTGAATGACCTACTTCGAGCAACTTCACTAGACATAACCAGCAAATTTACTTTATATTGCCAAGTTGGACATGCGTTGCTCTCTATTAATATTTATAACATAAATGCATGCATCCAGCACTGGGATTGGGAAGCCTGACCTTACTGCACGTAAGTCTCGTATATTAAAAGTCACTGAAGACTGTCACCTGAAATCATGTGTTCGTTACTCTGCTCTGATCCTCTCCAATCAACGTCACTTCTGACAACTATAACAAAAACCACCAAATATCCCCATAATAATGTGTGCTTAGAAATCACATGATGTATAAATGGGTATTGGGGACAGGGCAAGAAGCACTGAAATTGTGATCAGTTTTAATTTCAGGTTATGAGTAAACACACACATACTCAGATGTATCCCACTTAACTGCCATGGACCCCCCACCCCAAACTTCTCCATATCTCTTTCACTAAGGCCACGCGCTGATCCAATGCTCATCTACTTCAAGGTTCAATAACAAACAGCTGCCAAGAAAGAGCCGAGCTCTGCACACAGCCGTTCCACAGAAACACTTATTCACCACAACAGAGACGGAGCCGTCTACCTGACTTGACCGAAATGTGGAAGCCAGAGTAGGAGTCAAAAGAAAAAGCCATGCAGTAACAAAAGGGCGATTATACGTGCTATTTACCATCTTGGCTTCTGAATGCATCGGCTGGACTTGCGGAGAAGCACAGGGGTTGCTGAGATTTGGACCTTGCATTCCCAGGAGGTTGGAGTTCACTGACATTTGTCTCTCCATCTAAGACAAAAGAAAGCAGTCAGGAGTCTGAGGGGGCAGTCTAGGCCGTAGACAAAGCTGCATTTCTCTTTCGAATGAATCGTGCCTAGTTTCTTTGAATAACTGCGGAGAAAGTCTGTGGTTTGGTGAAGGGTAAGCAATGCACTCCTGAGCCTTGAACCCAACCACATCAAAGAATCACTCAAAGCTACACCTTCTATAGAAGATGCTCCAAGCCAAACAGAACTACTTGTCACGTTGATCATTTCCAAACAAAAGTATCGAATATTTTCACTTTTGCCAACCCTCCAACTGCCAGGAATTACACTGATTTTTACAGCTATGAAGAATAACATGCATAGAAAAATGCTGGAAGGATATAAAATATACCAAATGGTTATCTCAGATTATCTGTGACTTTTGCCCCCACCCCTACATTTCATAGAGAAACATGAATTGTTTCAGCAATAAGAAAAAATAAAATTAATTTTGAAAGCATCTCTGGCGGGTCTGCCTGTCGTTCTTCCTCGTAAACACAACTGAAAGGACCCAGCCAGGTATTTGATCCTCTGCCTCCAGCATAGTCTTCCTCCCTGTAACCTCCGCATGACCACACACTGCAGTCTCAGGCCTCAGACTGGGCCTGTGGGGAGGTGAAGAAGGCAGTGCAGGGTTTTGTATGACATGATCCACCAATCCCACATTGCCCTGCTGACCCGCCACGGTATGTAGCATCAATATCATTCAAAGAGCTGCATTGAATTCTGGCATTTTTGTCTCCAAATGTAAACACGCAAGATCTCTATTTCAGTCATGGGAGAATGTGCCTGATGAATATTTTCTGTTTAGTAGAAAATTAGCCCCTTTCAAAGAACCAAAATAAAGCAACATATAGGGTTGGGCAACAGTAGATTTATAGTTGTGAGTACATAAAAAGAGTTTATTCTTTTATTACTTATTAATTACTGCATTATTTTTCATACAAAGAACTGTAAATCTACTTTTGCCCCAATCTCTGTTTTACACTGAAATCACAGAAAATCGGGAGATGTTCCTAGGGGGATTCTTCAACGCAAGAGTTTTTCCATTTGTCAAAAGATGGAAATGAGAACCGTGGTCGGGAATTTCAGGGAACCGGATTTCTGCTCCAAGTTAGCCTCAGCAGTCTTGGGAAATCCAGAGCTCCTTCTCGCTGAAGGAAAGCTCACAGAGGAGAGTTGAGAGCCATAGTTGAACTAAATGACCCTTTAATGTCCTTTCCCTTGTTGAGGTTCTGTGACTGCAATTCCTGTTGTGCCCACTCATGGGGCAGGGCACGGCTATGACACTGACATGTAAAGTAGCAGAGGTGCTGCTCAGCTTCTCCTGAATGTCTGGTTGACACACCCCTCACTGCAACACCGTCAGCCTTACCTTAGCCTGAATTAGTTCATCTGTGTCAACAGTGTGTGGATATTTCAAAAGGACCTACTGAAAGAATTTTCTAGATGTTCTAGAGCACACCTGCAAAACCTTTTGAGGCTTTACCAACTTAGTAAAGTAAAATATTTACACACATATCACCCCAAATTATTTTTTTAGCCCAGCTGGTGTGTCTCAGTGATTGAGCGTCGATCCGTGCATCAAGAGGTTGTGGTTCAATTCCCGGCCAGGGCACATGCCTGGGTTGTGGGCTCTGTCCCTGGTGAGGGGTGTGCAGGAGGCAGCCAATAGATGTTCTCTCTCATCGATGCTTCTCTCTCTCTCTTTTGCCTTTCCTCTCTCTCTAATAACAATAATAATAATACTTTAAAATTATATTTTATAAAGTTAATTTTTAAAAATCATGGTAAAATATACATAAGAATTTCCATTTTAACAATTTTAAGTGTACAGTTCAGTGCCATTAACGCTACATTTGTGTACTCTAATTCTTGTGTGTGTGTGTGTGTGTGTGTCTGTGTGTATCTGTGTGTGTATGCGTGTGTGTGTGTGTTCTCTAATCCTTACATCATGAAGATTATTCTGAAAAATGCTTATTACTGATAACTCCCACTTCCAGAGGCTGGGGAACAGGATAGTCAAGTAGCATTTCACCCCTTTTTCCAAAAGATGACCTTTTCCTAGAGAGAAATCAAGCCCAACTGAGTTTCTGCCCTCAGTTCTCCCAAGGAGACCTTTGGGACCTCCGGAAGTACAGGTGACTGTCAGACGTGCCCACGCTGCTAGCCCTCATGCACTACAAACCTCACAGCAGCCGGTTTCAGCATCTGGATCCCCAGTCCAATGTGCTTCCAGTTTTTCGGAAAAATTACAGTCTATGACTATTTCTACCCCATGACTCACAAATTAAACAGAATTTTGAAAACAGGTTGACTTTTCTATCTAAAAAAACAAAAAACAAACAAAAAAAGGCACATTTCCCTCTGAATGATTTTAGGGTCAGGAGTAGTCTCTTCAAAACAACTCTTTGGTGATCACTAACCAGGCTCTGCACCGAGCCTGGGGCTTTGAGGAGCTGGCGAGAACAAGGGGTCAGAAGATGGGGGAGACTTTGCATTGTCTGTAAAACATCCAGATTAAAGGATGCACTTTTTTTTTTAGCTTTTTTTTTCTCCCTGTAAACACACTGCTGAATGGAATGTAGGATACCTGCATTTCAGGGGGCTTTGTAATAATAAATGGATGTTCGTATCCCAAATTAAAGTGTCTGACTTTGAAGATAGAATATCATAATCCAATGAGCTCCTTAAAGGCCATGCCTGCCTTGCTCCTCACCCCATCCCAGAATCTAGCATAGGAGCTGGCCCAATGAGTGAGTGAGCAAATACATCATTTTGTTTCAGACCCAAGGCTCTGTGAAATGTGTGTGGCGTTAGAGCATATGCTACCAATCAGTTAAAAATCTCACCTGCACCTGTAGACACAAACCTTTTCTAGACCTGGGAACCATGGTTTCCTGCGGAAGATGATGCTCAAAACGCTAGCATTATAGCATCCGAGCTGGTGACACGATAACATGGAAGGAAAGACCCAGATTTCTAGGTGCTGTAACTTTTAGGTTTAGCTTTTTAGAGCGTTTATATGAATTTCCACTAGTTTACATCTGGGTCACTTTAGACCTCAGTGTCTCAACCTCAGCACTGTTTACAATTTGAGCGAAATAATTATTTGTTGTGGTGGCTGTTCTGTGCGTTGCAGAAAGTGAACAGCATCCCTGGCCTCCCCCTACTAGATGCTAGTCACTCTCCCAACCCCTTCCACCTCCCCACCCCAGTTGTGACAAGCAACAGTATCTCCAGAGGCTGCCCAATATTCTCAGGGAGCCAAATCACCCCCGGTTGAGCACCACTGCTCTGAATGACACTATTGTTGTGACGGCTGCTACCTGTCCCTGATGTGGGGTCGGTAACTCCCGTGCAGGAAGCACCCCTGATTTTTATCTACACTGGCTCTGCACCATGCACCTGATTCTTCCTTTCTGTTCTGAAGCCTCACCAGGAGATCAAGTTGTACAATGAGGTGAGGTGGCACAACAGAGAGAGGCAGGAGATAGGTGCCAGGTACCTTTTCTCTGGGCCCTTTCAACCCAAGTGTCCCACATTTGTCCCTGAGATTGGTACATGCTTTAGTCAAATGGAAGCAAGGTCACTCAGTCATATTTTTTGAACAATGGACCAACTTTCTGGGAGGAGACTAATTTTGGACAAGAGGAATTTAGAACCTAAATGGAGATGGCACACAGTGGATGTCTTCATGCAATTAATTGGCTTGAATAAAGCCTGGGGTAATGACATTGATAGTGAATGCTATTTTGCTTCATTGAAAGATGTTTATATTGGGGAACATAGGTGAAGTCAGCCAGCTTATATGACTCAGTTTTGCAAAGACTGTTTCTAGCCTGAACTACCTGATATATGCAGTGGGCAAGTCCCTTTCTCTAAACTGGGGCACTAGGCCCTCCTCATCCTCTTTCCACTCGGATAAATGAGCAGACTGCTCAACCTGCCAGACCTGAACTACTCAGTGTGAGTTCAGATTTGGGTTGCAGTCACAACTCTTCATTCACAAGCTGTGTGACATTGGGCAATTAGCTTTCCATCTGTAAAATGAGGGTCAATTCCCACAGGATTGCTGTGATAACAAAATGAAATAACAAAAGGTAGACAATTCTTTAAAATACTCTGCAGGGCACTGTTGATACCAGATAGGAGGGCTTTCATGGAATTCTCACACCGCTCTAGGGTTTTTGAGAACCTTGTGGCCCTGTGACTAACACCAGCCACAAATGTCCACCAGAGCAGGACGCCAGGGGGGATGAAGAAGTACAGGCGGGGGAGCCCACGGAAGGAGAGCACGTTTCACTCTGGAATAATCTGTCTCCTATCTACATCCATCTGCTGTTTTCAAAGAGAAGCAGGAAAATATAATGATGATGAGTGTAGACTTGGGAGTCAGACTACTTGAATTTCAATCCTAACTCCATCACCTACTGGCTCTGTGACCTCAGCCAAGTGACTCAGTTTCCTCATCTGGAAAATGAGGATAAGAACAGTGCATACCTCACAGGATTGTTGTGAGAAAGGAGAGAACAGACATGTCATGTAGATGTTAAGAGTCAGCTCTGGAGCAAGAATGCCTGGGTTCAAAACTCAGCTGCTCTGTTTCTCAGACAAGCATGGTACCTTCACTCATTCAAAAAATGGGGAATTATTAGTGTCTACCTCTTAGGATTGTTTCATGTGTTGATAGAGTGCCTAGAGATAACTAGCACATGAGAAGCACTCAATAAATGCAGTGAGAATAATTAATAGAGCATGGCATGC
The DNA here is from genome assembly GCA_027563665.1 of Antrozous pallidus. NCBI lineage: Eukaryota > Metazoa > Chordata > Mammalia > Chiroptera > Vespertilionidae > Antrozous > Antrozous pallidus. The sequence goes on along the minus strand of CM050521.1, from coordinate 77,617,521 downwards.
ATGACTTCATGTTTGAGTTATATGTACCATCGTTATTATTGGCATTATTATTACTCGGAGCCCTGGCCAGAGCACTCATTGTCAGTTTACGGACATTCTGTAGCTAGCCCACGTGTAGACTTTGGAGTAGTCATAAAACATGTCTCTGAACAAAACCCGTTCCCTGGATGTGGCAAATTCACTTGTCACCAGTAGGAAGGTGAGCCTGTGCCTCACCAGGGAAGCACCGAAGAACGGGAAAGCCAGCAAGATGCCTGGGACAGACAAGCAGGCCCTCACGGCCACTCGCACACAGCTCAGCTCTCCATCCAGCGGCCACTTTCTCCCCGGGCAGCCAGAAGCTCAGTTTCCCTTCCTTTTCAAATGGGGCAAGACTGGGAGGAAGTGAGGAGCACTTACTGGCATCAGGACAGCGGAAGATCCTGGCATCGTAGGGTTGGGCAGGGTCCCGGGCATGGAGGCCGGCATGGGCTGTCTCTGTCTGTTGTGGATGTGTAGCAGAGAAGATAGAGAGCCTGGAACAGGCCTGGGGACAAGGAGCAAGAGAAGCAGATATTATTCCTGGTGCCTGGGCCAGGGGATTCACTGCCTGTTTCCCTGGGACCAGAACCAGAGGGGGCAACACCATTATATGCAAAGCAGATCAGATCCTCTGGTGAGAGCCACATAATTGAGAATATTAGGGAAATCATAATAAATAAAACACGAGTCTGGCTTCCTCTGCTGCTTCCTAGTTAATCCATCAAATTCTACTTCATTTCCTGACCTCTGTTATTTGACTGATGTTCCACAGACAACAAATTGATAAATCTTTTAACCCCTGCATCTTAGCATGGAGACTTAGTGGTGAAATCCTGCAATGACTAGGAAGTCCCTGCCCTCTGGAGGACGTCAGAGCCAGAGATGTGTGTGCACGTGTTTTACCCACACTCTCTCACACCTCTTCCTGGAAGCCCTCCTGGCTTGGCTCTGGATACATTCGCACTATCTTGATTTGCAGAGCCAGCTTCATTCATGAATTCCCAATGGAAATCTGTTTTGACTTTTTCACTGCTCTCCACTGTGAGTGGAACAAAAAACAAAATCCAGGACACAAATGAAAGCAGTCGGGTTGTGTTCAGGCCACTTGTAGGGGGACGAGTCCGGAGCCCAGCCCCCAATTTCCAACCCCTCATTTCATAATAACTCGAGGTGTGAGGCTGTTTGACAGAAACTGATTTTGACCTGACCTGCAGGACTTGGGCAAGCACACTGTCCTCGGGGGAGTATATAGTTCGAGCTTGTGATTTAATTTGCCAGAAAAAAATTTAAGGGCCTTAAATTGAATTAATGAGCCAGGGAATATGGGGCTGAGGGGAAAAAGGAATTATTTGTGTTTATTAAAAATGGCAAACAAGTGACCTGCCCAATGCCCTTGCTCTGGGGAGTTGTACATATGTCAGGCCATGAAGTTAAAAGACTTACAACACACAAGTCAACAAACCCGCCTCGGGACCTCTGAATGGTGTGTCACACCACCTTATCCTGGATGCCACAATAGGAACCACTGCTAACAAAATGAATGCATTTGCTTTAAAAAAATAAAATAAAATAATCCTCATGTGAAACTTGCAGGCAGAGACGTCCATGCAGGACTGCGCTTCAGGGAATGAGCCCTGGCCAGAACCCGCTCGGAATGAGCGATGCCTCCTCTCTGGGGCTCAGTCACCTCTAGGGGGGGACTCGTGGAGAACTAACTGGGAGGCTGACATGGGGAAGAGGCCAGCACACTCTGTCTCCGCAAGGCTGTCACAATCCCAAAGGAGATTGCGGTTCCCACTTTTGCCTGACAGCCCCTTTGGAAGCACAGGGAGCTATCAGCAGACGTCTCACACATCATAAAAGGATTAGTCGGAAATTAGTCTATATTTATGCGTTTAGGACGTTGTATAAATGAAAATAGAAAAGAACATAAAGCCTTTACACTGTGTAGATATGCGGAGATTACACCCAGTTTTAAGACACAGAATGTGCGAGTAGTTGCATGGAAGTAGCTTGTGGCAACGAGATGGGTGTTTTCAGAAAAGCGTATGGAGGCTATTCCTTGCCATGTGCCCTGGGGACCTCGGGAGCATGGATTCATAGCAAGGCCCAGGAAGGCCTCTGAAGTCCCAAAAGCTTTTCCAGTTCCAGGAAACTCTGGTTCCAATGCTCCAGAATTCACCCACAGGCGGTAACTTCCCCAAGTCTTAACTCATTCAGAGGTAACTATATGGCATCAGAGAGGTGTGCCATGTGGCTCAGTCAACAGACAGTGCTCATTTATATCCTCATCTTAATTTTTGTTTGAGACATTTACTGAGAATAAATAGCTGTATAAAACTATATCATGCTTAATAATTTTCATTTCCTTTAAAGATAAGATTAATAATCTGATCTCCCCAGTTTCATAAGATTCATTGAGAGTATTCCTACAGATAGCTAATTATTCATCCATCCACTCACCCTTTCACCTACAGACCTATATATCCATCCAGATAGATAGATGTGCAGATGTATACGTCTACATGCATCACATACATGTATATAGCCTTCTACCATGTGTCTGTTTCCTTAGTCACAGAGGGAATAATACTTCCAATACAGACAGTTAGGGAAAAGCAAAAATTATTTCAGGAAAGTCAACTAAAATTTTTTATTGTGTTGATTGGCGATATCATCCTCTTGAACAAAGGGCAAAAAATATATACTACCATAATTTCCATTTTATTCTCACCATATTAATAGAAATCTGGTTATAAGTTTTCACTGATGTTTTCTTTTTAAAAAGAAATCATTAAACAACTTAATGGTGATGTGAATGAAGATGCTGAAGTAATTAAATTTAAAATTAAATTTAAATTTAGAGTTTTCATTCTTCCCAAGACTATGGGAAACTCCCAGTGGTATAGAATAATTGGGGAATGGTATGTTCCATTCAATGCAATGTTCTTATTAGGTCAGTAATTTCCACACATGCATAAATCTACTCGGTTTTAAAATATCAAGTATTCCTTCATTAATTAAGGCTTTCAAGGTACCAGGTTCTCTTGGGATTAAAATAATAACTACCTAATGATGCCAATCAGACCAATTAGCAACATTTACTTGAAGGGGAAAATGGTTATTTGAGAACCCTGTATGTTTGAATTCTAAATGATTTTGAATTATTGTTTTACATAGGTTCTGTAAATAATTTCCCCATCCCTACCTACAAAACTAGGCTTCTTGCTTGGGCTTTTAAAACTACAAAAGCTGAAAGGAATAAAAAAAATCTATGCCTATCCATCACAGGGTATACAAAGGACTAGACTGAAGCGATTGTGTAGCTTAGCCCAGGAAATAACCATTTGTTCCGAATAGTCAGACCACTGAAGCAAGAGTGGTAAGAGAATAATTGCATTAATTAATTCCCCTTGTGTATATAGAAATAATTATTTAATACCTTGCACTTGCATAAAACTTTTTATATTGCACTTATAAACTGCTTCATGTTTTTCGAAATATCTTCACCTTCACGTGACTTGCAACAATGCAGTGTGGTAGGTAGGGCATATTATTCCCATCTTCTCAGGAGTAAGCTGAATTCCAAAACATTTACATCTGCCCAAGGTCAGACGGGTTACGAAAAGAAGCAGGATGTCTATTCAACTTGCAACAGAGTATTTCCTCCACCACACCCTGATGGATCCCGTACCGAAGTTATCATTGATTTTTTTATGCTAAAATAAATTCACAGTCCATTTCCTTTCATATTCACCCTGCTCCCTGGACTTTGTAATGAAGTAGTAAAATTCTGTGATACTGCTAATATGAGAAGTCACTCATCCATGGGAAATTATGTTTTATTCCTTTAAAAAGAAAAAAAACAACAACAACAAACTTCCCAAACAACACGGGTTAGACTCTGAAAATAAGACGGCAAACTGCAGTAAAGTTGGGAAAACAAAGGCCCGACAGTCTCTCTCCAGTGCAGGCTTGTTGCCATGAGCTAATAATTCCAGACTTTGAGCAAGCCGAGCCTCCTTTTTAATAACCAGATGCCTCTGGGTAAAGCATTTCTACTAAAAATTACCGAGGCATGGAACAAGGTAAGATGTGTGAGCTCATATTGGATTGTTCAATTACTAAACCGAGTCCCGTAGCATGGAGAGTTTTCCAATGTGACAGATGATTCCTCTTTATACACTTGTATAAACATAATGCTTACGGCTGAAATCTATGTAAGCTTTTCTTTCAATTAAAATGTCAAGGATGACAGACTGTGTTTTCACTGTCTTTAGCAGAATGCTAGGTGCCACAGCAAGCGATTTCATGTCCTCATCTCCCCCCTACCCCCAAAGGATGTTTTCCAGGCTAGGGGTGTCGGAGTGGCGGGACTGTGTCTGCTGGCCCTCCTTGCCTTTGGACGAGCCCAGCTATCTTTAAGGAGCACTTTTGTTTGGAGGGTCTTGGGAGGGTCACTCCAGACTGCTCTCTGGCCCCAGGTCTTCACAACACTTAGGACCTTCATTAACCTCTCAGAACACAGATCTGCCATGTGTGTGATCAGGCAAAGGGATGAAGCAGGCGATGAAAAAAATTAGGTCAGGAAATGAGAAGATTAATGTTAGCACCCAAATTAGATAACAGACATCTAAGAAACCTAAAAAACAACACCTAAAAGACCTGGGGGTGGGGGAGCAGAATAAGAAAAGCTTCAAAATGGAAGAAGGATGGCAGGAAGCAGAGGAGCCAGAGGCCAGGGTTTCTGACCTGGGGATAACCCGCCTTAGCCGTGGGGCTCTCGGCTACCTCACCTGGTTAATGAGTGGAGAGGCCACCTGGAAATCTCTTGAAACTAAAATTCAGATCCCAGGTTTTGAAATAAAAATGAGATGCTCTTAATCTAGCAAGACTATCTGATCCATTATGATAAAGGTGTTCTCCACTGCTCACTGATATATCCACCATGGTTAATCCAGCACCCGACTCAAGAGTCGGTGGCTAGGGTCTGTATTAATCAAAATGGAGCCAGTACAGCACTTACTAATGCCAAGAGGACATTTGAAATGTAAACACCCCCCCCAAAACAAGGTGTTCCTAAAAGATTAGAGAAGTTGGGAAAAAAGGACCCACACTGTAGGGCCCACACTTCTTTCTCCTTCAAATACAACATAATTTCACACACAGACTAGAGAAAGCCTCTTGCCAGGCTCTTTGCATTTGCTATGAAAAGAACCCCCTGTTTCCTTTGCACCTTCTTACACGAAGTGCTATGGCCTCACCTAGGAGCTCCTTTCTGTCTGGGAGGCTGGAATGCCCAAAAGGGGACACAAACTCTTAACTCTCAATAGAAGGCAATTTGTAAGGAGAAGTGCTCATTTACTCAGTCTTTTCTTAACTGGAAATCTGTTGTTGTTGTTAAAGAATAGTTTTGATTTTTTAGAGAGAGAGGAAGAAGAGAGGGAGAAGAGAGAAACATTGATGTGAGAGTGCAACATCAATATACTGCCTCTTGCCAAAACTGGTTTGGCTCAGTAGATAGAGCATCGGCCTGTGGACCGAAAGGTCCCAGTTTCTATGCCAGTCAAGGATGTACCTTGGTTGTGGGCACATCCCCAGTAGAGGGTGTGCAAGAGGCAGCTGATCAATGATTCTCTTTCATCAATGTTTCTGACTATCTATCCCTCTCCCTTCCTCTCTGTAAAAAACCAATAATATAATATATATAATACACACACACACACACACACACACACACACTGCCTCTTGCAGGCCCTCTACTGGGGCTGGAACCCACAACCTGGGCATGCGCCTTGACAGGAACAGAATCAACAATCTCTTGGTGCACAAGACAATGCCCAATGGAGCCACACCATCCAGGCCTAACTGGAATTTTAAAAATTCTATTTTTTGTAAAGAAAATGAACTGTCAGGATAATCAGAAATGGAAAGACAACAGAGCTAATTATTTCCATTGACCATGATTACATTGTAAAACAGGGCACATGGGCCCAGGAAATGGTCTGCCATGGTGGAATCTCAGCTCTATCACTTACTAGCTGTGTGACCCTGAGCAAGTTACCTGGCCTCTCTGTGCCTCAGTTTCCTCAACTTTAAATGGGATAATTGAGCTATTTACCTCATGGCATTATGAATTATCACATCTTAAATATACTGAATATGTTCAATAAAATTTGTTGTTTTTGTTATTGTTATTCTGAAACACAGATCAAACAGCAGATTAATCACTAAACTTCAAACAAGAAACTACAGCTTAAGGCTGGGATGCTACAGAACACCAGTCTTTAGCTTTAATTAAAGAACTACAACCTAACAAATATTAAAATGCCTTAAACTCCTTGCGTATATAAGACATTTCTTTAAAAACCCAACTCTTGCTTGGGTTTTTAAAGAAAGAAGAGGCAAATGAACTCTTCTCACCCACAATTTTACAGAATTTCAAAATGACTTCAGATGATTTCTCAGAAAGGATCCATGATAATATTTCCTCAAAATGGAACCAAACTAGTTCCCCAGAGATCAGTTCTCAGTATCTTGTTTTTCGTGAAAATTCCAACAGAAGCAATAATTTGGGAAAACAAGAAAGCGATCTGGCCTGTATTTTAAAAGACATATTACCCCTATCATTTTTTTGAATGAGCTCACACTCTGCACTGCCTCCCTGCCAAATTCCTGAAATTGGATGGCAAATGCAATATTTCCCCTTTTAACAAGTGAGAAATTTAAGACAAAGAAGAAATATTTAGCCTGAGAAAAGGCACCAAAATATCAGCAGAATTCAATTAAAATAGGTATTTTCCCTTTCAAAGCTTTCTTAAGCTCAAGGGAGGCCCGCTGCTAAAGATCTAGGTCTTTCTGTAAGAATTGTCCCCACTCCTTTCCTATGGTGACCGACAGTTAGGTGTGCTGAAAGAGAATTTTGCCTTAATATCTATATCCTAACCTCTGCCTGGTCCCCTGCACCTCACCTTGTCCTAAAAAACTAGTAAAACTGCCAATGAAAAACAGCAAATACTCCAGCTTTATCAGAGCTCCGGGTAAGCCCATCTCCTTGTGACAGAACTTAACACTGCTCCAAGGCCTTGAACATCTGACCCCTCTCTGCTCCCCTCTCCCCGCCTACTCCCCTGCTCATGGCTCTGGAATCCACACACGTGCCATAGTGACTTTCTCCCAGATTCACAGAAGCCTATCTCCCTTCTGGCCAAAGAGCCTTGAACATAAGTAATCCTTACCACTTTCTCTGAGAAGCCGCACAAGGCCTCATTGGGAGTGAGCTCCGTGCACCCTATACTTCTCCCCAGTAACGCTAATCACCATTTATTCAATCAATGAATCCATGAGTCAATCCAAAATCAATGACACACCTAATACGGGTAAGGGTCAGGCCCTGTACATGCCTATTTCAGAGTGGAAAACTGGTTTGGCAACTTAGACCATTTGCATAGTAATTCCTTTACAAATATCCAATTGGTGACACTATGCTGACAGATACCAAGGATCTCTTCAACTAGCAATGGACAATGCCAAGAACAGCGGCATTACTGCTGATTACTAAATTATCTTTGGGAACTAATGAGAAGAACTTAATTGATTTACAAGTCACAAATGAAACTTCAACTTCAGTCTAAAAAACCCATGTTCTTAAAAAGCATAAATGGTCACCCCCAAGGTAATCTGTACTTTTTATCAGTGCCCCATAGATGAAACTCAAGCTTTCTGATATATTTGAGACCCATTTGTGTTTTGCATCAATTAAATTAATTTCCATTTGAAATTTGGGTTCAGGCATTTCATAGGAAAACACCAAGAATAATTCAGGAACATTCATCTGCCTCCAATCTACATGATGTTTTAAAAATTGGATGCCTGCCCCGCAATAAGGTTGCACTTTGTAACGTTCAGAGCTCTGGGCTCAGAGGTACGAGTGACACCCACACCGTTCAGCTGAACATCTCCTCTCTGCCTTGCACTGACTTATCGATATTGACAAGAACACTTTTGGAGTCATTATCACCAGGGGTGTCAGCGGTTTAATTTACCATAAATTTGGGCCTCTTTTAAAATCAATTTAGTACTACTAACATCTTTATTTTGTAGATGTAGTGTCTGATATCTTGGAAAGGGAACTTCTTTTTCTTTAAGTGAAAGCCGGGTTTCGAGAGTGCCAAGGGTAGTAATAAAACGCAATGCAGCTAATAGAGCTGCTTTCTGCTGGAGCTTTGCTGGGTTTATGGCATAGATGCTGCATCGAGTCCGGCAAGATGCTCACCCACTCATGCTTTCAAGCGTTTTAAACAGGGAGAGCAGTAATAGGAGGGGAGATGCACATTTACGGCTATTCTTTTAAGACTATTTAATCAATCACTTTTTTTTCATTTTAAATGACTGATATCTGTACCATTAATCTGAATTCCTCATGCAGTCTGTTGGTTCATTTAAGTTAACCAAAAGCATGGTTGGATTGTTTTCTGATATATACTACTATTGGGAGGAAATCTGTTTCAAAATCTTACACTTTTTTTCTTGTAAAGGGCTAATGGCTCTTTATAAAGACCCTTTATAAAAGACCCTAAATGCCTGAAGAGTTTGACTTGAGTCATGGGTCAGACTTAAAGACATGAAGAGATGGCTTTTCAATTAGCCAATAACTTCTCAGTTGCATCAATTATTCACAAAGTTACCCTGAGAAAAGGAAAGTAAATGCAGATCAAAAGACATGCAATAAACGATGATTTTGAATGCAGGCTCAAATAAATGACTTACATCTGGCTACATGTGTAATAAAAAATTCTTTAGAGAGACATATCTCTAAGTAAAATGTCTTCCTGTTTGTGACTTGTTAATAAGCTTCCCCCTTGCTTCATAAGAACAAATAAGGAGCCCTCTGATTATGAGCCTTGTCATTTACATGTGATTGCTGCTTGCATCCATTCACCATAAATGAATAATTCATGAAAACATTCACTAGCACACTGGCCTGGATGTTCTGAGCTCTGAGCTCTGAGCTTGCAGACACAACCACTGCCCCCCCCCCCCCCAACTCTAAAGTCAGCAATTCTATTTTGGTTTCTCCTGGATTTTCAGCTTGTTAATTATCAAATTTTAACGAGTAATTTGTGGTGGAATCCACACCCATCACAATCTCCCAACACCTAGGTTCCAAATACACAACTTAATTTTGTAGTTCTAACTGCAAAAGACTTCAGCACAAACAGAGGAGGGGTGGGAGAGGGGCCAGCTTCTTCTCATATAGGAACAATGATCCTTTTAATTGGTCTGAAATAAAGGTTTCCCTCTTTTGTGCTCTAGAGTTAGTCATTTGTTGCTAAAAAGAATAACATCTCTTAGGCGAGGTAGCCCAGGTCTCTGAATAAGCAGTTCTGTTTTTTAAGCAGGTTGCCATCAGCACATTAGGGCTGGGTCTATACTGAACACAATTCCAAATCCGTGAGCTGCCAGGAAAAACATTTTCACTCCTGAGTAGTAACTGCCACCTGACCCTACCTGCTAAAGAGCTATGATAACATTCCCTAAGTGCCTGTGCTGAGCGCTCTGGAAGGCTCAGTCTGTAGTGTCTGGGATGGTTAAGTTCATGTGTCATGTTGTCTGGGCCACAGGATGCTCGGATCCCTCGGGCAACCTTTACTTATCCTGTGCGTTCTGCAAGGCTCCTCACCAGGGCACCCTCGCTAATGCCTCTATCTAACCTCTTCTTGAATCTCCAGGCAGGCTCCCTTTGGCAGTTTTCAAATACCTCTCCTGGGAGACCAAACTTATGATTCTATCTAACCAGCCACTCACCAGTATTATTTTTGCTCTTTAGGAGGTGGCACTAGAAATTATTAGCTCCACAAATACACTGGCAGGAGAGGGATGTGTCAATGTGTGAAAGGAGTGGCTTAGGGCAGCGGTGATGGCATGCATAGACTATGCAATCTTGCGCTGCTAAAAGCCCAATTTTTCAAGGTTTGTTCTTAATGATAAAAGAACAGAAATGCTAAGAGGATAACTTGCACTCCAAAGAAACACAGACAAGGCTTGGCAAACGCCTCGGTTATAACCTAGCAGAGAGCTGAAAACCATGGCTGAGTTCAAATCATCGAAAGGCTCAGTGGTTGAACATCAACCCATGAACCAGGAAGTCTCGGTTCAATTCCCAGTCAGGGCACATGCTCGGGTTTAGGCTCAATCCCCAGTGTCCCAGTGTGGAGCATGCAGGAGGCAGCCAATCAATGATTCTCTCTCTCTCTCTTCCTCTCAGAAATCAATAAAAATATTAAAAAACACACACACATGCACACAAATCAACAAAAACTATAGGATTGGCTGTGAGATTCTAAAGAAATCCTTAAAACACACACATGCACACAAATCAACAAAAACTATAGGATTGGCTGTGAGATTCTAAAGAAATCCTTGCTGGCAAGGGCTGAACATCACCAAAGAAGGAAGGATGGCGACATAAAGAACTTGAGAAGGTTCCAGAGATGCACAGAAAAGCATGCAAAGGCCAGAAGGGAAGTCCTAAGTGGAAAAGTAAAAGGAACAGAAGACTGGGAGATTATGATAATGATCTTCAAGTTTCTAAGTTACTATATTTATCAGTAACTGGTAAATGGTGACCAGTTACTTTCAAGTGCAACCAAAGCAGAATAATAACAATAATAAAACAAGAGATTTCGGTCAGAAGAAAGAATAGCTCCCAAGAACGAATAGCGTAAAAATAATTAAATGGCTTACTAAGGTTTTGGAATTTCCTCTTATTAGGCTCTTAAAAAATAGATTCGTCCCCATCTGGCATGGTTTCCAGGGAGGAGGAGAAACTGGCAGTCCTCTCAGAGTGCTAAATTAGGTCTATTATTTTCCCTTATTCCAATCATAGTGGCTGACAGAAATGCTAGAGATAATGCTGGCTGCCACCATTCAGCAGCAAATGGAATACAGCAGCCTCGTGAGCTGACCAGGCACAGGCTTTGGGCTGCCCAATGGCTCGGCCACCGACCAGGAGTGTGTGATCTGGGCAAGCCATTTAACTCCTCTGACTTCTGATTGGCGAAAACAGGTCTCTAATGCCCACTTGGTAGATATAATGTGAGGATGGTCTGAAAATTGTATATGAGATAACATTCTGTGTGTGTTTGGCCCTTGGACAATGATCAGTGTATATTCTATTCAAGAGACAATCTATTTCAGACAATAAAGTTATTACTAGTGTCATTTTAAAACACAAGTAAAGCTACACTGCTCTACATTTTGGGGTGAAGCAATTTGGGGGAAAGGCCCCAAACATCCAGCCTCTCGGTGGGATCTGGGTATCTTTTCCATCACCGAGGACCCTAGTATAGCTCAGTTTACCATCTTTTTGGGGAAACCTGCTCTGATTCCTCTGAACTAGGCTTGTCCCTGATACAGAAAGGTTTGCTGAATGACTTAATGAGGTTGTCTCACTGATCAGGGTCTCTCATTTCCTGGCAGCAGTATGCCCATTACACACCCATGCTAGGCCTCTTTTTATGGGTCAGGATAACTTTCAACGCTATCCTGAAGGAACACTCAACTAATAATTGGCTTGAGCTAGGGGGTTTGGGAGAGGGCTCGAGTTTCTAGGAAACTCGCGTGTCCTCCTTGTACAAACTTTCCGGAGCTGCTTTTCAAGTTCTCCCACTTTGCAGTACTTATCATGAGACTAAATTGATATTCATCTGAAACACTTAATAAAATAATAGCAATAAAGTTCATAATAATGGTACTTGGCATTTACTATGTACTTTGCATCCAAGGATCTCAAAGGGCTTTTCAAGCAGGCTTTGCTGTTTTCAATGCAACTCCTGGGCTGGACATACAAGCAACCTTTGAGTATAGCTTCCCTGTGGACTGAGCCAGTTCTTTCATTAGGTTCTGAGAGTGAGGTGGTAGCCATGCTATGTGCAGAAACATACCCACTATGCACAGACACCCATCGACATCCACACGCTAAAAGATAGAAGTGATATAGATAAAGGCTTTTGGTCCCAAACACACTGTTGTCAGTATCAGCTGAGTCAAACTTTGGAATCTAGGTTTGCCATTTTAATGGACCTATCTTATTATGATAATTTTTCCAGTGTCCTTCTAAGTGTATTTATAAGTACAATTTGGGGCATCCACAGATGTTTTTTGAAGGCATGAAGTTTGAAATGGCTGTTTCCTTTTACGTTCATTCTGAAGGAAATTCTGTTTAGGCTTAAGTGATTAGTTAAAAGCCACACCGGAATTTATTCATAAAATATCTCTTCTCTGGCACTTTCCTGTCCCGATGGCCTTGCATTCTGCCGAAGAGAGTGACTTGCTCAGTTTCCCCTATTATTCCCCTGACAGTCCTGTTCCTACTCCCAAACAAATGTGGTATTTGGGGTTTCACGTTTAGAATATAATTTGGTATCATTTCAGATGTCTTCCTACAGCTTATAAACATCTTCCCCAGAGGGACTTGGGGTCTGATTTTAATTTGTGGTAGAGTTATGGTCACAGTAAATGTCAATTTAGCTATCGACAGCAAGTCCCTAGTAGACTAGGAATGGCAAGTGACTGACAGTACATTTAAAGGACATGTACACATTACCCTCTGCTCCCAGGAGCTGACTCGTCCCTAAGAAACCCTCTGCTGGTCTGTGATGACAGCTTGGCTTCACCTCAAGCCCCTGAAACTTGGTCGCTTACCAGAAGAGGAGGCCGGAGTGTACTTTCCCCGGATGTGCTGATCTGAAGATCATAAAGCCATACAGAGAAGTAACTGAGGCCTTCAGCACACGGCCTTGAATTTGAGCACCCCCACGGGGGTGTCACTGCCTCAGCCACTGGTTTGCCTGCTGATCCTGGGCTATATCCTAAGTCCTCACAGCTTCTGTTTTTTCATGAAGAAAAAGGGCCATGCCAACAAATTTCAAGGACCTTTCCAACCCCAAAGTTATATGGTTAGATATGCTCAGCATGAGAAGCTGACTTATGGAGAGGCCGAGAACTATTTATTGGGGGAAGCAGCACGTCTGTGGTGAATTTCCCCAAAGCTGTGGACAAGTGGGAAATTTGTCCCTGGCCTCTCTTGGACCTGCCCTTTTCTTAAACAGGGAAGGCTCCAAAGGCCTCTGAGTGCAGGTAACATTTAGAAAAGTTTCAGGAGTCCTGAGAGGCCGGGGAGGAGGCATTTGCTTCTCAAATATGAACAATGATCCTTTTAATTATCATGAAATAAAGGTTTCACTCTTTTGTGCTCCAGAGTTAGTCACTTGTTATTAAATAGAATTAAAATCTCTTAGGAGAGGTAGTTCAGGTCCCTAAATAAGCAGTTCTGTATTTTTATGTGTCATCAACCTGGGGTTCTGAAAATGATAGAACTCCCCCAAATCGGTGATTTGCCAGGAAAAACATTTTCACTTACTGAGCAGTAAATGCCAGCCGACCCTACCTGCTTGGAGCTAAGATAACATTCCCCAAGTGCCTGTGTTGAGTTCAATGGATGGTTCTGTCTGTGGTGACTGGGATGGTCTTTCATGTGTCAACTTGTTGGGCCACAGGATGCCCAGAGACCTGGTTAGACATTATTTCTAGGTGTGTCTGTGAGGGTGTTTCTGGAAGAGAGCAGCATCTGATTTGGTGAACTGAGTGAAGCAGACTGCCCTCCTCCAGATGCTGACGTCCGGAATAGAACAGAAAGGGGGAGAAAGGTTGAATTTTCTCTCTCTCTCTCTCTCTCTCTCTCTCTCTCTCTCTCTCTCTCAGACTGACTGAACTGAGGTATGAGTCTTTTCTGTCCCTACCCTGGGTCTGACATCACAGTTCTCCTGGCTCTCAGGTCTTTGGACACGGACTGAGATTTGCACCACCAGCTTTCCTAGGTCTCCAGCTGGCAAACAGTAGATCATGGGATTTCTCAGCCTTCATAATTGGTGGGAGCCAATTCCTTATAATAAATCTCATTTTTTTATAGGAGTGAATTAGTGGAATTCAGGCATTCACTTTGATATCCTTCATTCTCTACTGCCAATCATTCACCAAGTTATATCCACTCCACCTCAAAAATAGGCCTGGAACCCATCCACTTGGCCCTATCCCAGCTGCCAAGATCCTGACCCAAAACACTAAAACACCATCTTCTCTCATTTGGTTCTTCCAACCGTTTCTATCTCCGGTTTTGCTCTGCTCCAATCCAGCCTCTGCATTGCAGCCAGAAGGATCTTCCTGAACCAACAATCTAATCCCGACATTTCACTGCTGGACATTCTTCCATGGCTTTCCCTAGTACTTAGTATTTAATAAGATCATCCTTTAAGCGTTCTGCCTCTTTGATGTCTGTGGTACCACACTTTCCCACCTGGCTGAATATGTCCCATCCACCTGGCTTTCCTAGAATGTGCCAAGCTCTTTCATACCCCAGGCACTTAATATGTGCCATTGCCTTTGCCTGAAATGTTAAGCTAGATCTACTTTTGTTGATCAACTCTTGTTCATCTTTAAGTCTCGGCTGAATATGACTTTTGAAAAGTTTTCTCTGATGCCCAAGTTAGAGTTGTCTCTAATTTACAAGGTCCTGTAGCTCCACATACTTTTCCTTTATGCTATTTCTAGGAAATGTTTATAGTTATGATTATTTATTTAGTGTCAGTTTCTGCCATTAGACTCAGGCCACCCTGATGAGATGGTCTATATTTCTTTTGACTGCCAGAGGTGAGGTCATTGGGATTTTTTTTTTTTTGATTATTGGAAAAATCTTTGCTTACTTTCTGGAGTAAGTAGTCTATTCCATTTGGATGGAGGAGAGCATTGAGTGCCATGACAAAGCTGGAAGCATTTCTAGAAATTAAGAGGGTTGATCCAATATGAGTACCAGCCTACATGCTATTAGTAATAGATGTCCCTTTCTGAAATCTGAGGATTTTTTGAAGGGTACAAGAGCAAAAATGCCAAATGGCAATGTTCATTCCAGGAACTACAATTTTGATTTTAGGTTAATGCTGAAGTGTTCAACTGTTTTTATACTAGTTAAGTGATTTCCATTGTTGCTAATAATTTCAATTGTTGAAGGTCTCCAGAGGGGTTAAAAATCAGAATTTTCATGTAAGATTCCCAAGCACCAAATATATATGCCAAACAAAAACTCTTTAGTTAAAACTGGGCCTGAAGAGCAATAGTTACAAGTGCCTTGGACTGCTTTCCTTATAAGGCAGAACACTGAAAAAAGATCTGGATTTTTACTCAAAAATAAAGTAAACAAAATCAATGATTTCCAAGTCCAGTGTGGCTGAGAGAAT
This sequence comes from Antrozous pallidus, assembly GCA_027563665.1. Taxonomy (NCBI): domain Eukaryota; kingdom Metazoa; phylum Chordata; class Mammalia; order Chiroptera; family Vespertilionidae; genus Antrozous; species Antrozous pallidus. Next base: position 77,602,207 of record CM050521.1, on the reverse strand, counting down.
TCATTTTCTTAATATGGAATAGGCTCAGGAGTGATGGGGCAGAGTGGACATATAAGAATAACTGTCTACTGCAGACTTCTGGCAAACTCTTTGGAATATTGGTCCACAGCCAGTGTTATTCTTCGCAAATGAATTCCACATCTTTATTAAGTTAAGTATTTCTCTTTTTTTATTATTTGAAACATACTTTAAATATTTTGTTTTATGATGTCCTGGAAATTGATACAGTTCCTTCCAGATCAGGGAAAATGGAAAAATCAATTAATTATTTTTTTTCACATAGAGAGTGATTACACAAAAATTACGCCCCAATTTATCCATTACTATGAATATCTTTTGACATCATGTGTGAATAACTCAAGATAACCACAATTAAAGCTGATTGGATGCATCATTTATTTTCGCAGGAAAGCCCTAAATGATTATTAAATAGAAATATACCCTTTGTGGGAGCTGATCTGTAGAAGACTATATAGTAAAATTTATAGATTTTAAGTTACAATTAGTCTTTTATAGAAAAAAACCTCGGCAAGAACAAACCAAGACACATCAAAAGCCTGAAATGAGCTCCTAATGCCAGATCGTCCCCCACCAACAAGTTACCGTTCGCAGTCCAGAGAATGAATCTTATTAAAATGAATTTTATTGACATGGATGGCATTTCAAAGTTGGCCCATTTACAGATGAGTTAATTGGCTTTATCCCAAAATGGAGGGATTTCAGAGCCATTGAAAGCATAAGAATCACTGGTTCTGAACACAGAGCAGGGCAAGGGAGAGAAAGGAAGCCCAGCCTTGAGCAGAAACCAGAGTTGTCTTCCCCACTCTTCAAAACCACGTTCTCAAAACCTCCTAATGGGTTTCACTGTTTTCTTTTCCGTGCTTATCATAATCAGGGAACCATACATTTGCATCCCTAATGGACCCTTTTCAAAAGTGTGTTGACATTTCAGTAGGTTTGGAACAGCTCTTAATGCTTCTCTCAATTTGGGCGGGTGCCCACACATATCCTTATATGGGTTTCAACATATAGACTGTCTGCTTTACTCACAGTAATTTTTTTTTTAATCCCTGGGAACCTATCTTAATTATACTCTTAAAAAAGTGAAAACTCAGAAGTCGGATGACTCAGAGAAGAAGCATCTAGCTGGCTATCCACACGCAGAGCAGTCTGTTGACTGTATCTGAATTCAGGCACGAGTCAAAAGTACCATCCCTTGTGTGGTCAATTCGTGTTGTTTTTTTTCTTGAGCTTCTATTTTTGTCAAAAAGGAAATAGATATAAATAAGACCATCAAGATAAACATAGGTTAGGGGAGAAAGTTGAAATCGAGCAGGGAGCTGTTCTAAGCAAAAACTCCACTGCATTTTATTCCTCGATTTTCCTAAGAAGACTCAGCACGGAGGGACCCAGAGGACACTTAGAAAGGTAATGTAGGTCCCATCTACTTTTTGTAGCTCTGATCAAAATTCGACCCAATAGAAACACAACTAAAATTATTAAAAAAAAAATTTTTTTTAACATTTACTCAGCTCCTGCTGTTTCAGGAACTATAGTGGAAGCCTGGGGTGAATAAAAGATTATCCCTCTCATCAACAAACTCATGATCTATTCAGAGAAACAGACAAGGCTTGACCACCCCCCCCCCCCCAGAATGATATCTAATCCCCTGGGAGTTTCAGGGGAGAGTTTCTAGGAGACACAGAACTGCTCCCGGAAAGATGAGAAGATAGCCCTGCATTGCACATGTGCACATGTCTTCATGTATGAGGGTGTGAGTGAGGGACGGGGATACTGGTAGTAGGGGCTCCAGGCCCAGTTAACCCTCTGCACAAGGCAAGGTGGGGAAAGTACTTCAACACAGGCTGAGAAGATAGTAAAGAGTTACTATTGCCCACAGTTTAACATGGGATGAAAACAATCCGAATGATAACATTCCCTCTCTAGAAATACATGCGATCTGATGTGCATCCCTTCATTCCAACCCCCTTAGAGATGCCAAATTGGACACTACATCCATTTAGACTTTGAAGACTCACTTTCCAATGTTTCCTACAGGTGGCTGAGTTAAGAGAAGCATTTGATAGACTTGACTCCACGAACGGGGTCCTTTTTGAATGCCAGTGTATTGGAATGAAAGGGAGAGAGAGATTTAGGGTAAGTGAGAGGGAGGCCTTGGGAGCTCTGGGCAGGGACTCAATATTTTTCAGAATCAAAGGAGCTCTTCCTGGGCCTATTATCCTATATTAAGCTGCACTGGAAAAGGTAAAAATGGAGCCAGAATTTGCCCCTACTTCTTCTGACTCTACAGTTTTTTTTTTTAAGACAGAAAGTTAGTGTTACTGAGTTTTCTTCCAGTACTATATTGGTAGTTTTCATTTATTTTTTACTTGGAGTTCAGTAAATACCCATGGGCATGAGAGGAGGGGTAGGTTTTAGCGCTCACTGTTATGTAGTGTTTTCATCAGAGGTACTGAAAGCAGCTTTCTGCGTTTCTTGTGACTTTTCCTTTTTCTTTTGGGTACTCCTTTTGCAAGAAATTAATTTTAGTTCCTGGAAAGTCCTATCTTACAGTATCATGTGAGATGCTGTGCTAACAAGATAATAAGTAGATTTTCCCATTACTTCCAGCATAGAGTGAAAACACATAGATTTAAAGATAGCTTTCTTTATCGGTCTACAATGATTTGAAACCTTTTGCAAAAATATACTATTGTCTCCTAGTTTTTAAATTGATATGCATGGTCACTGGATGTACTGTTTCTTTCAAAGAGAAAGGAAGGAAGGAAAAAAAGAAGAGAGGGAGGAAGGGAAGACAGGAGGGAGGGAGGGAGGAAAGGAGGGAGGAAGGGAGGAAAGGAGGGAGGGAGAAAGGAAAGGAGGGAGGAAGGAAGGAAGGAAGGAAGGAAGGAAGGAAGGAAGGAAGGAAGGAAGGAAGGAAACAAACAAACCTTAGTCATCCTGGTTTAAATATGAAAATGAACCTGGAACATGAGACAAGGTAGCTTCACAGAGCAAATGGCCCAGCTCAGCCCTTCTCATCCGGGCTCTTTCCCTCACTTGCTGTGTGCAGCTAACTCAGATCCTTCTGTGCTTTTGCATATGAAAAAAAAATGAGGCTGTAAAAATATCAGCCAGCTTTTGTCATGAATAGGCATAACAAAATAATTGGATGGGCATTTAGTATATAAGATGCCCAGCTCTCGTAAGATAAATCAGTCCATGTGTCCTTAACATGTTGCTTCGCATCTCTCATAAGATAAATCAGTCCATGTGTCCTTAACATGTTGCTTCTGAGTTGCCTCATGCCAGCAAGAGTTCTGAAGTGTGGAGAGGTTCTAATATAGCTTTTGAAACAAGAAGCTCTAACAGAGTTCACATTTCCAAGACTATTCCCAGCCACTTGAAAACCTCAGCCCATGACCTGCCTCTGTAATATATAGCATTTCCACACTGTGGCTGCTTTAATAAACCAGTGGGTAGTTCCCTCCAATCTGTTTGCTTTTAGTGGACATTTTTTTCTCATCTCCAAAGAAGCTGGCAGTGTAATCTACAAATGACTAGAATAACCGTGCATTGCTCTAGACACCAATGAATAAAATAGAGCAAAGACTCATATCCCTAGAGTGAATTATTCCACTTAGAAAATGGTATAATTGACTTTGGGTAGAATGGGGGCGGGAGAGGGGATCCAAGTGTTTTTAGGCTGCGGGGTTATTTTCTGGTAATTGCCTGACTTGAAACTAGTTTGTCAATCAGACAGTTCTCTTAGCCTTATAAAGGGGGTGTTTTTTTTGGAGGGGGGCAGGATTATGGAAAGAGAATTGAGAAAATGGCTAAGCCCCACAAGACCTTTTTTCTTGTCATAAAGTTGTTGTCAAAAAGATCTGCTATTATGTCTGGGATGGGTGAACTCCGTGGCATTTCGTGTTCAGTAAAAATGTCTCAAACCATTTTTCAAACATTTTGAGGCTTGGCAAAAACCTGAAATCCATCTTACCAAGCACTCTCCCCTCCCCCGTTAATTCTTAAACCCATGTGTCTTTCAAGAGAAATTTAATCCGTATGTTTCTGATTCATTTACACTTAACTCATCAAAATGGTGTTTTGTAAGAGCTATTTGATGTTCAAGAAGTCTTATGAGCTTCTCTCTTTATACGTCTAAAAAGTGTTCCTTTCTGAGAACCAGAAAATTGTATTTTACCAGCTGTAAGCCAAATGATTTGAGCTGTGTTAAAAACCAAGAACCTGCTGAATTTAGGAGGCAGGAAAATAGCAGACACAATGACATAAATAAGTATCCTCACATGTCTGCCTGCTCTGCCTCTACCCAAGGTCTTTCAAACCCCTTCCCTGAAGGCACGTATCCCACGAAGCCTAAGAACCAACTGTGAAGTTGAGAATTAAGGTCTTAGAGAAAAAATTCCCATTGATTTTGGAGATTCCTAATTGTGAATCCTAGCTCAAAATCAATGGAAATAAAACCTGAAGTCTTTCATTAGATCAATCTATTACTTAGGAAATAAAATAATCATTGAACTAGAAGGGACTTGTGAAATTTCTAGTTCAGTAATTTTTGGATTGTGTTTTAAGGTCTTCTGGTCTTTCATGAATTAATGAAAGATCTATGGGCCAATCGGGGCTCTCTGTTTTCCATATCTAGAGGAGTTTTTGTAAAATTTATTATTTTTTCCCATTACTATACAATTGGATTTAAAAGAAAGTACTCTGAGGGTAAATTCAGTTGGAAAACAAATACCTTAATCTTATATGAGAAGACAGGTCTGAGGAAGAAATCTTAGCATTGGAGCAGAGCTGGCATTGGTACCCAGGTCTCCTGACCCTTGTCCAGCATCTCAGTGACCTTTCTACTATGCCAGAGGTTTTCAAACCTGGCTGCAATTCATTAGTGAGAAATCAGTGAAATCCATTTAATCTGAATGACCAGTATTTTAAGAAAATGCATAGAATGTAAGGTACCCAAGCATGTGATACACATAAAGATTAAGCATTGTTTCATTAAATTATACACATACATGTAAACATACCCATGTGAGTCTATTGAGCTGTCATATGAAATATATCACTTACTTTTTTCATATGAAAAAAGTTTCCAAACCACTTTGCCATACAGAAAACCATGTTTCTTTTACTGGTAGTTCAGCCAATAGCATTTCTCAATTTGCCTTGTTAAAGACCACATGGATGGAAAGACTCAATGTGACCCTTCTCACATTGTGGAGGAAATATTACAAATCATCAGCCAATTTACCAACAGTGGCTTAACACACAGATGGGGAGAAAGGGACAAAGAGCGAATATGTGCTGGGGAAGGAAAGGGGGGTGACAGATACCTAGTTGAGAGAAGAGTCACATTTATCTTAATATGATTTACAAACAGCAGGAATGATCTCCGACTGGCATAGAGTGCAGCCATTCAGTGGAAGCCCCAGACATGTTAGCACTAGCATATTTCCAAAGTGCATTTTCCAAGCACTTAACCATCATTAATTAGGTAGAAACATCCTTTGGAGGTCAGGAGACACAATAGTTCATCTCTGCACAACGAAGCTTTGGAGACTAGGGGAATTCGAGTAGCTGGATAATGACTGTGGGAGGATGAATTGGGTTAACTGGCTGTGAAAATGTCCTGATAAAGCATTGTGAGAAATGCCACGGACACACTGCTATCAGTGGCTGCTGTCCTTGCCCAGCTGAAAGCTGTCTCCCTGAGAAGGGACACAAAGTCATTAAAACAACTATGAATTACCCTCTGGCTCTCTTTTTTCAGAATCCTAATGAAGTGACAAGTTTTCTGTGGTCACAAAGTGCCTGAGTCTCTTTGGGATGAAAGTGTCAAGAAGGGCTGTGCTGGGAATTGTGGTCTCTGGTTGCCTAGGTGGGGAGAGAGGGAGAGGGAGGAAGCAGGAGAATCAGAGCCCAAAGGTCACATCCTGCAGGTGGGTGGGTGCTGGTTCTGGGGTGGCTTCCAAGCTCTGTCCTCATCAGATGTGCACTCAGAGCATCAAGGCTGGTGCCGGAGGGGGAGGGACAGAGAGTAGTGGGAAGCAGAGAGAACCTGGCCGGTTACCCCATGTCATTTATGGCCCAGGGACAGCATGCCCCACCCACTAACTAGACACCAGGGAGCATTAGACTAGAGGCAGCAAGCAAGCTGTCTGGTTGGCCTCCCCACCCCTCCCTCCAGACCAGAGGGTGGAGTCTTCACACAGCACAGCCTTTGAAAGACTCCAGTTTCTCAGAGCCCTCTGGTCACTGCTCTGAGCCCCTACACATCCAAGTCTTTCTCTGTACTCTCCCACACCACTGAGCCCAGGAGCCAGAACTCAAAACAGGGGCCGAGAAGCATAAACTTGGGCAAGAAGATGGAGTTCCTGGCACCAACAAGCCCGTTAGGCAGGTAGAGAGGAACTGTGCCCCTCACTGCATCAGAGCCAGGTCCTGACCCTGTCACCAGATAGCTTTATGATGCCAGAGAACTCGTCACCTTGTTGGGTGGCCTCAATTTCTGAATCTGTAAGATGAACAGGTTGGGCTGAAGGCTCTCTAAAGGCTCTCTGAAGGCCCATCAGTGGATTTAGAATTATGGGATTATTATTCCACTGCTAAGGAAGTTCTGGATGGTGAGCGTGAAGCCAAGTCCAGTGGCGTTCCCTGTGACCTGGACACTGCAGCTTCCCCTTTGACCTGGATGGGAGGAAACAGCAAAGCAGCAGGTGACTGAGGGCGGGCAAGAGCTGGGTTGAGAACAATAACTGGGAGAGCGAGAGGCCTCGGTGTAGTCCGTTTTAGAGTGGATGCGGGCGAGAGCCAGACTAAAAGTGAAAATGCAACGAGCTGTAGATTGCAAGGGAGTAATCTACATCTACGTTTATACTAAATGGGCTTATTATAATTGCTGTTATTATGATTAATTCCAGAGGAATTAAAGGGGATCAACCCTTTATGGCAGTGTTGCTGAGTGTTGCTGAGCTGACTGAAGTGTCATGGTAAATAAGAAGGTCAAGAAGAGGCAGATGAACAAGAAAAGCTGTTCTATGTCATCTGAAAAACAAATCTACGCTTAACTGAAAGGGCTGCAATAAAAAAGACCTAGGTCTTATTGGTGCCGAAATACACTGTTTTAAGGTGAGAGCTCAAACCTCATGTTCTGGCCAACGAAGAGATGGCCACACGGTCTAGACCCAGCATTGCGAACCTCTCCTCACCTCTCCTCCTGCTCACAGTCTCACCAGCACTCGTGACTCTGTTTACCTCTTTGGGAAGGAAGTGTCCAATGACAGTACTTCTCTCTGCATTACTGATACCCAAAATTTCCCCCAAAAGTCACCTGGTCCCATTAGTAAATGGCTAACATGTACGGAACATTTACTATGCTACGTACATTATAGTCCTTATCTCAGGGATCCCATTCCATAGGTGAAGTAACTGAGGCCTAGAAACATTCAACAGATTGTGAGAAATCACACATCTAGCAAGTGGCAAAGCCAGAGTTTGGGCACAGGTCTGTCCAAAGTGATTCACAGAGCACGGTCACACGGGGCCATACTGATCTGGAGTCAATAGGCTCCACCTTTGTGATGGAGGCCGCTTGGCAGACCTTCCCTCACACGGATGCGGGCCCCACTGTGGGCAGGGGGGCAGAGCCAAGTGGGTAACCAGGCCCGCCAGGCTACCAGAGGCCCAGATGGCCTCTCTTGTCATGTCAGCACACGTGTCAGCTCAACATGACTTTAATTCAAAATTCTTTCAAGATCCTTGATTGAAAAGGAACAAAAAAAGTCCATGGGCTCCTACAACACAGTAACTTGTGGTAGTCATTCCAGTATATATAGTCTCTTTGGGATGAAAGTGTCAAGTAGGCTCCCTTTCCCACCGCCTATTAAGATAAGCGATTGAGTCTATGCATTAATAGCTGCCTTGGCGTTCACGGGGAGCCTTATTATTGTTTGTTCCAGGCTTTGCTGTTTTGGACACATCCAGTGCTATTTCAGTCACTCCAGACAGCAAAGGAAAAAAAAAGTCATAAGGTAGAATGTAATTCTTGGTATCATGTATGTGGAGGGAAGGAAGACTGCTGATTGCTCGATGAGTCTGGGCTATTGTGTAACTACAGTCGCGTTCTCCACCGTGATTTGAACTATCGATTCATTCTTCTTGGGTGCAGCGGGGCTTCATCAATCATTAAATAAGCTCCCCTGCCAGGGTGGGTACAGGAAGGAAAGATGTATGGGCCGGTTATAGAGTGTGTGCGCTACGCAGTGGACTTTGGAGTGCTCAGACAAGTCAATCTCAGTTTTCAAGGCTGGAAAGAGTCAGGAGCTGCTGTTGTTTCAAACTCATGAAGCACAAACCTCGAAAAGCGCCGGGCCTTTGGCGTGCGTTTTCAACAGACCAGCACAGACTGCTGAAAAATCGCACACTTAAATTTGGACCAGACTTCTCCTTGGCCTGGCCCACCTTTATCAAACCCACCCATTTTCCTTCTTCCTCTCAGCAATGCCCCGCATCCCTGCGTCAGGACCGCTCCCCCGCATCCTTGCGTGTGCCCTCAGAGTACAAAGGAGAGTCGGAGAGCTTTATGATGCCAGAGAACTCGTCACTTCGTTGGGTGGCCTCAATTTCTAGTCGGAGGACCATTAAAGTAAAAGGAGACTAGAAAGGAGAAACCTGTGTTTTATCCACTGCTTCTCCTTTTTTTTTTTTAATTCAGTTCCAGATTTGCCCACCCTACAGTTTGCCCGGCACCGGACAATGCTCATTCTTAAATCCACATGACTTTCTGCCTTTTCGTCTGGCTTTCCTGGCCAACGTACACCAGGTAAACTCTGAGCTGTTTGCACCATGCAGCCCGAGACAGCCTGCACTGGGGGATCCTAGCATGGAACACTTGATGAAAGTCTTAGAGCCATCGCTGTTACTTAATTCCACCAGCTTCTCCATCATAACACTTTTCCACTTGCCACCTCGGACATTCCTTCTCTCCAATCTCTAAAACACTGGTTTTAACACCAGAAGAGAGATGCGAGATGAAGTAGCGAGCCTAAAAGGTGGCCTTGCCCAACTAAAGATCCGCATTACTCAGGCCTGCTCTTCCAAACGTAACCTCTCTCAGTGCAGCCGGGAATGGAATCCGGTTCTCACGACTGAACTCACTCATCTCCATTTCACTTCATTTTCCCATTCACAAAGCCACCGACGAGCATGAATGGGGACATGAGGGTGTTTTTTCCAGCCTGCATTGTTTGCTTCTGTGCCTCCACTCGGGTCTCTGGAAATGTGGCAGGTCTTATCAGCGCTGCGTCTCACCTGGCTTTTGTCAGAACGGTACGTGTACTTCTGTCCTAGGACCTGACCTAATCACAGACTTGCTTGATTTTCTGAATAAAAAGAAGGCCTAAGAGAGGCCAGAGAAGGCAGACGCCTGAGTGATGTTGGAAGCAAGATGCCCTGTGAGCATTTGACATCAATCCCGTGTGGCCGACACTTCTGTCAGGATGGTCCTGTGCTGTCATCCGCATGCATCATGGGAGCAGCTAAGACTTTGTGCCTGCGACCTCACTGTATGTCAGGGGCTTTCACATGTACATCCACCCCTCACAGCGCCACGAGGTAGGTGTGGCTATCCTCATGTTGCAAAGGTAGAAACTACGGCACAGAGAGGCTCAGTGGCTTGCCAAAGTCCCACAACGAGTAAGTGGGAGAATAATTTCAACCCAGGTCTTTCGACCTCTCAGAGCCATGATACTCTTTCCAGGAGACCCCTCGTTCTTCTAAGCAGTAGCTAGCCGCTTTCCTGGTGCCGTCCCCTTCTTCTTGCCTCAGACGTGTCCACCAGGGAGAAGCGGGGAGGGCAAGAGGAAGAGTGCTGAGTTCAGCACAGGCTTGTGGGTAAGGGTAGGCATGGCCAGCTGACATTCCTCTGCTCAGGGCCCGGCATATGGAGGCGGTAGGTTTGTGCCCCTTCTTGTCACGCCATTAAAGCTTCGCTTCCCCCTTTACCTGCCAACAGGAGAGGTATGGCTTCAGGGACTCCTATGGAAAACAAAGCTGCCACTAAGCTATGGGATGTGTCCCAGGGACTGTAAACCACGGACAGAGTCACCAACGGTCTCCACTGATGGCGAGCTAGAGCTGGTGTGAGCTGGACTGCAGGGGTTTGAGCTCACGTGAGCTAGGGCGGGTCTGACCCTCCGTTCTCACACCGATGAGAGTAACCCTCACACAAGTAAGTAAAGCAAACCTGGGGAAGCTGAGTAAGAGCTGTGGGCTCTCTCCGTGGCAGTATACTGGTTGTGATATTGTACTGTGGGTAGCTTTGGAAGTTGTTACCATCGGGGGAAACTGGGTAAAGGGTGCAGAGGATCTCTCTATATTATTTCTTTTCTTTTTAAAATATATTTTATTGATTTTTCCCAGAGGACGGGAGAGGGATAGAAAGTCAGAAACATCGATGAGAGAGAGACATCCATCAGTCGCCTCTTGCACGCCCCCTACTGGGGATGTGCCCGCAGCCAAGGTACATGCCCTTGCCGGAATCGAACCCGGGACCCTTCAGTCCGCAGTCCATTGCTCTATCCACTGAGCCAAACCGGTCTCGGCTCTATATTATTTCTTATAACTGCATGTAAGTCTCCACTTATCTCAATGAAAAAACAACAATAACCGAAACAGAAACTCCAAACAAAACAATTACCATATAGTGGCGCTAACGATTCTCACCCGTCTGGGCTGCCATCTCTCCGTCAGTCACAAGCAGGACAGGTCTGATTATGGTGAGCAAGTCAGAGCCGGTCAGCATGCATTGTGAGGCTCTAGAAAGGGAGACTGCTGTCTTCACTCAAGAAGACTCCCGGGCACACACCGGGCACTCACCGTCTTGGCCCAGTGACTAATGAGCCCTTGTTTTGGTTCGGCTCTGGATGACCCTCCCCGCCCCTCGGGGAGGCATAGTTGTGGTCCTTCCCTGTGCACAATTAAGCTGGTCCATAAATAGATGCTTTACAATAAGGCTACTACCCTGGAACCTGGATGAAGAAGTATGGAGATACTTTTTGGAAAAATGATCTTTCTAAAAAGCCCATATAGTTTTGCCTTTCACGGCCTTCGAAGGTTTTTAAATGACACCTTCAGTCTCACCGGAAGTCTGAGATTATGTCAAATGTCCAGAGACAAAGCAAGGAGTCATGCGACCTCTGAGGGAGTAAATGCACTACCGTCGCGGTTCTGCATCCTCTGAGCAAATGAACATTAACGCCTGCGTGTCGGGCCCTATGTCCTGCAACCGAGCGACGTGGGAGGGGGTCTTTTAGGAAAGTTTCCAGGGCAGGTAAATAAAATGGACCCTGGAAAATAATACACAGCTGTGATTATATTCTGGCACTCTTAGGACAGACTCACTTGGGTCATGATCACTCATTGAGGATGCCTGGCAGGTAGTATTTGAAAACTATGAATTTCACCCCAGGAGAAATCTTCATGACAAAAAGCAAAACCCCAAACCAACCTTCGAAGTGGGGAAAGACTCAGTTCCTGTTCACCCTGCCCATTCCTTTCCCTTAAGGCAGGAATTCACCCTGATTTCAACTGCCCTTTTCTCTGGAAAGCTGTGGTGAATACCTTAGCAATACTTGCATAGAACAGGACCCAGAACTCTGGAGCTGAAAGGGACTTCAGAGATCATTTCAGATTGGCCCCACATGTGAGGGCGGGGCTTACAGCCCACCCTGTCTGCTCCGTTTAAAAAATAGAGCCTGAAGAACTTATATGCATATATGCATATCCCATGAACACAGACAAAATTGTGCTGAAAGGGGGGGTGGGTGGGTTGGAGACAGGTTAGAAGGGGTCAATGGGGAGGGGAAATAGGGGGACACCTATAATACTTTCAAAAATAAAGATAAATCTTAAAAATTAAATAAATAAATTAGAACCCAGATGGTTTCAGTGACTTGCTCAAGGTCATCAAGATTGACATTCAAGCCCCTTGACCTCTATCACACCACGCTCTTTCTTCCAAAAAGTACCTCTGACTACCCTCCCCCTTCCATCTCTTCCAAAAAAAAAAAAAGCAAGGGAGAAAATTCATAAAAAGTCATAATTAATTATATCCCAAACATGCATTAACTATAAAAACATAAACCCCTCTTTGGTATGGGCCCCATGCCTCAGTCTGCATTGTGCTGCATGATGATTGAGGCTCACTGAGCCCCGGAAGTTCTGGAGTGAGTGGCCACCGTCAAGGTCTCACTTTCAGGGGCTGCTTCCTACCCAACCACGCCGGATGGTGTCAGAAAGCACGCAGCCCAGACAGCGCAGCCCAGTGCTGACTATATTTCACAGAACATACAGAAATTTGATAATAATTTTCAAAACATACAAGTCTCTCTGGGTACACTAGATCCTCAAAGCATCAAGAACATCATTTGCCCCTCTCCCTCTAGTTCATATCAATCCCTAACAATTTTAATTTGTTCTTTCCAGACAAATCAGTTAAGAAGCATTCACCATCCCTGCCACGACTGTGGCAGATCATTTTAAAATTAATTCAAGAACATAAAAGTTCGAAAGGTAGCCCTGGGTTGAGCTGTCACATGAACCAACAGAAAGTTAAAATCCTCAAGCAAACGGAACAATCGCTGTTAACATTCGCTGAAATGATAGGTGAGGGACTGCAGCTACTGCTGAGGGTCACTGGATGTCACTTGAAAAACCTCCAGTGTAGCCTGAATAATAGCTGCAACACACAACTCTTCATAGCGCGACATGAAGATAGTTTCCCAGACATTTGCAATTCACCAGTTACGCTCAGAAAGCCACCCCCAACTCCCACTGTCACTTCACTCTGACCTTTTATGTAAAGACAACCACCGTTTGGAGCCATATGAGAGAGAGAGAGAGAGAGAGAGAGAGAGAGAGAGAGAGAGAGAGAGAGAGAGGGAGAGAGAGGGAGAGAGAGAGAGGGGAGGGTGGAAAATAATATACAGCTGTGATAATATCATAATATCTTTTCTAAAATACCATAATATAGTTTTACTTTTAATAATAAAAGATAAAAAAGGGGCGTCTGTGAATAATTAGAGATTGCAGTCTGAAGCCAGTTACAGTCACTGCAATTGATAATAAACTGAAAACCCCTTGAGAGCAGGTAAATGCTTTGCAACCCTGACCCCCTTGCTCTCACATTACTTAACTACCCTGTGGCTCTTGCATTACATCACCATTCAAGCGATTGGTTCCTGCATTTTAACTCTCTCCCTGTCTCCTCCGATTAGGGGCGACACCGCAGCAAAGAAACTTCGCCGGAGTTTGCTCTTTCTCGCTCCGCTTTTCCAATGTGTGGCCTCTCCGCTCCTGTCGCGCTGCCTGGCTCTGCGTCTTCCCCGCCCGCCCGCCCGGCCCGCAGCGGCTCCTCCAGGGCGCGGGGCTGGAACAAAAACTCTGATCGAAGTGAAAAGAATTGCCTCTTCGGACCGGAGAGGAGCCGAGGGGCTGGGGAAAGGGGAGACGGAGGAAGAGGAGAAACAAAGACGGGGGCAGAGAGGGGAGAAGCAAGAGGAGGAGGAGGATGAAGGCTCAAGACAAGAAGGCAGCCGGGGGTCCCCCCAAAATGTACAAAAACGGGGGAAAATAAAATTAAATGAAAAACAAACCTCATGGACATCACTGAGGCTGAATTCCCTCCTGAGGTGCAGAACATGAGAGCTCTGGAATGAGTGTGTGTAGAATTTGAGCCAAAGCTTAACTCGCCTGAGTGAGTCATATCCTTCCCACTTGACTCCAGGCCAAGCGATGATGTAATGCGCTGGCCCTTCTCTAGCGCCCGGCTTGGCTCTCTCCCTCCACTCACTCGCTCCCTCGCTCGCTCTCTTTCTCCTGGGCTCGCCCTCCTCCTCCTCCTTCTCCTCCTCCTCCTCCTTCTCCCTTTTAGCTCAGTGCTGGGTGAAGTCACCATTTAAATCTGGCAGAACCGAAGCAAAAACTTCAATGTAACCAAAACAGCCCCAGGCTGAGTTCCAGGCTCACAGAGCCTTCCCGGTGCAATTGCCCTTAGAAACGTGTAAACAGAGGGGGAAACACTGCCGCCTGGGGCTGGCCCCGCAGCTGCCTGGCCCGGGCAGGGACCCGCAGCTCTGCTGGCTGGGGACCGCAGGTTCCGGTGAAATTTGGGGCGGGAGGGGGGGGGGTGGGGAAAAGCACTGGTTTCTTAAAAAAATATGCCCCTGTGTTCGGAGAAAAGGGAAATAGCTATGGGGACCCGGGCAGAGATGGGTGAAAGCTGCAGGTTGGAAAGACGGAGTAGGAATGAGAGGCCAGGACAGGTGACCAAACCAGGCTGGAGGTGACAGGATTTCCGTGGCCCAGGGCTGTTTTTTTCCCCCACCTGGAGCAGGATGGGATTGTCTGTTGCTGAATGCCAGGCCTCCAGAGACTTCTTGCATCCAACGCCGCCCCCCCCCCCCCTCAACAAGGGCAAACCCTCCTCTGGGCCACCCCCCCCCCCACCTGCTCGGAGCGCTGTCAGCCACTCCTCTGGCCCTAGTTGCCAAACACCACGTGCATCTTTCTGAGATTAGCCCTCCACTCTCAGGTGAGCTGCCCACAGAAGAGGAAATGAAACTGTCCCCCCCTCACGTGAAGATCAGCCACCCATCCCTGCTGCCCTTTCGGGGAGGGGGGTGATGGGGGGTCTGGCTACTGTGTGGCTGGCTGACAGTTTAAAAGGATGCAGGGAGAACAAACAGTATGTATGTCTCTTAAAATTACAGGGCGAGCGACAACAGCCTGGGGGGGCGGGCCTGGGGGGTCGTCAGAGATCATCCTTCACAAGTGGCTCAAGTGGTGAAGTCCTTTGGATTGTGAGTTCTGCCCTCACCTCACACCGCTCCTGCTCAGGACTTTCCCTGGCACAGCGCAGACACGGGCTGGTTTTCGGTCCCCCTTTTAAACTATCTTGTCTCCCTTTCCTCTTCCCCTCCCCCTTCGTGCCTCCTTCCAAAAGAAAAAAAAAAGTAATTTTAAAAAACAAGAAGTTCACTAGAATTTTTTTTTAAATACCACAAAAGCAGAAGAAAGGCGTGGGTTTGCAACTTATTTATTCTCCAATAATCCCAGCCTCCTGTCACCGTCTATGCCTCTCCCTGCTCTCGGGCCCAGAGCACTGAGTCCCTGATACAAACGTTTCCTCTCTCTGCATGCTGCCAAGCAGAGGCAACGTCTAACCCCAGCCTTTGGAGGGGCCTCGAGTTTATTAAAGATGTCTGCTGCTGGGGACAGAGCTGTTCATCTGAGTCCCTTGGAATTTCGATCACAGCTGCGGGGCCTATCAACGCTCAAGGTGCAGAGCGAGGCGGCAGCCGGCCTGACCCCGGGCCGGGGCCGGCCGGGCGGGAAGCGCTCGCTCCGCAGTGCAGTCCGCCTGCAGCATGACATCCCCAATTGACGCTGATGCCACAGCTGCGCCAGTGACACCTTTATCAAGGCCGGCAGCCCGGAATTAGAGGTGATCAGCCGTAATTACAGCTGGCGCCACCGAAGCCCGTGGCCTGACAGCGGCAAATGTGGTTGTTATAAAGTTGGGTCCACCGTGTCAGTGGCCTGTATAACTCACTTACGTCTGAGTCGCCAGGCAGCTATTGATTTTTCTCCTGACGCAGGGGATAAATAAAACCAAATCTCCATTCACTCCCGAGAGCCTTTCTACTCGCAGGCAGGCTGAGGGGATTTTATACGAACGATTTCTCTTTTTTGTAAGAGCCACGGACCATGGTGACAAACGTAAAGCTGGGGGCGTCCCCTCTCCCTCCTCCTTTCCCCACGACTTGTCGTAGTTTTCATATTTAAATGCTTTATTTTTAAAGGTGTTTTTTTTTCTTGATTTCAGAGAGAGGAAGGGCAAAGGAGAGAGAGAAGCCTCGGGCACGCTCCCTACCAGGGATGGAGCAGGCGCCTGGGCACGCGCCCTGACCCGGAACCAAATGGCCACTTCTCGGGGCCTGAGTCCATGCCAACCGAGCCACACACACCACCCCGGGCTAAGTGTCTTCTTTATGTTGTTATCTGAGGCATCTCAAAATGAATACGCAGCAGAATTTTTCAAATCGACGTGGTCCTGTGATCTCGATGGGCACATGCTTTCTAAACGATTTCGGTTAGACCGTGTCCCAGGGCTGGGCTAAGTGGCTAGAGAGTGCCCCCCCCCCCCAACTCGCTTTTTCTCCTGTGGCGAGGGTAAAAGGGACTCTGTGCTGTCGGCGAAGACTGGGCAAAGGTGTCTTTCCTGTGCCTTCCTTGGAAAGGCACAGGAGTGACAGCTCTGACCAAAGCCAGGCCCAGACCTGTCATGAGACCTGCCGGCATCTGGGCCGCAGCCAGGAGGAGGAAGGGCTGGAGGCTCCAGTGGGGAGCGTGCCTCTGAGCAGGGGCTGCGCCCGGGATCCAGCCTGACTCCCAGGGCCCCGCACCTGTTGCTGCTGCTGTGAAAGCACCAAGGGGGGGGGGGGGGGGGGCGCACTGACATTCCAACAAACCTTCTGGGGAGGAGGCCTGCGTGAGAATCAGTTCCAGAGTTCAAAGGGGTCTGAGTATTTGCAATTGCACTTGGCGGTCCCAGCATAAGTACCGGTCCCGCCATTCCAAACCAGCCATCCTCGCTGGCGGCCCGGCTTCTCCCCACTTGAAAAGAAACCCTGCTTTCCCGTTTTCCTTCCTGTGAGCGGCTAATGATGGAGAATATCCTGTTCCCCAAAGGAAATCCCCCTCGCCTCGAGAGCTTCCTTTTCCCCCATTTGGCCCTCTCCTGGCCTCTCCCTCTCAGCCCTCTCCCAACTGCTCCTCTGAGGAGGGGGGCTTTGCGGAGGGGAGTGAGAGATGCCAGAATTCCAGCGGGACCCTTCTCAGAAGTAGCCCCCTGCCAACAGGCCAGGCCTCAGATGAGCTGGCCTGCTCAGGAATGCGCACAACACCCTCCTTTCAGAGCCTGTCCTCCTTGGGGAGAGGGTGGTGGGCACGGCGCAGCTGTTGAGTGTGAGCTCCCAGCTCCCGATGAAACGTTCGGCTCCAAAGAAGTGGAAATCTCAGAGATTTGAGCTCAGAGTTCAGAAGGCACACTTGGACTGTCTCCAACACCCCCCCCCCCCCGAAAGGCACAACTCGAGACTGCAGGGCTGAGGGGCGCAGCCACCAGTGGAGTAAACTGTGCCTGGGTGACTTTCGGGGCTCCGGCAGGATGGACCCACACGGCAAATGTAAGAAACGATTCCCATCCTTCTCAGAGAGAGTGATCTTTTTTTTTTTTTTCCCCTTTTGGGTTTGAATTTATTCTCCTCAAGAAAAAGCTTATTATCATCTTGCAGACATTGTTTTTAAAAATTGAACCCGTGATTCCCACAGTCCCAGAGGAGTTTGAGGGGCCAGATAATTTCAGAGTTAAATAGGCTGTAATGACTATCACATGTACCCAGCCATAAACCTAGTATTAAAAATTATTCGGGGGGAAAAAAAGTGGCATCTCTTCCTTTTTTAATTTACAACAACCAGCCAGGTGGTTTCCTAAGGCCTCCTCTGCAAATTGCTTCCAGCGAACCTTCCGGTCACAGACCACTGCACACCTACGTGCTGTCATTCGGTGTGCCCTTCGACTTGGGTGTCCCGTGTGGACAGAGGCTCCGGGGCCGTTGGAGTGAACCCATGCGGCACGTACCCAGAACTGTGTGGGGTTAGCTGGGTTTGATGGTTGGGCCTGCTAAGGGCGGCTCCCAGCAACCACTCCCAGGGTATAATCAAGGGAGTGTCAGCCCTTGGTTACCTACTGCAGCTCCAGCATCCCAGCCCTGGCACCGAATACCCTCAGGCAACTTGCTGGCCTGTCCTGTTTCCAAACCCATCTGTAATGCTCTGAAGTGGCACTGCTGGATGTGACTCAGACAAAGGAATGCATTTCTAATGATGGAGACATCAAGGAACCCTAGAGGGAGGCATTGAGAGGTTATAAAAGCCTTTTGATCAGCCCTATAATATAATTATTGATTCTGTCTGCGATAGGGATTTTTCCTCTAAGTTCTCCATCTTTAAAATGTGTATGTCATGCTTTCACTTGACCCTATCACAGTGTCTGAAAGGCAGTTGACACTCAGTGAATATGAATAAATGAATGAGTGAATGAATGGATACACTTCTCAGCTCAGGCATTACCTTCTCCATGAAGGCCTTGCTGGACTACCAGGCTGGGGCAGGAGTGTCCATTTCTCCTGGGGCACCTGGGCCGAATTCTATGCCAGCAATAAGCCAGTTATGGAAGTAACTGGCCACCTCTCATGCCAATCTTTCTTGGGAGTCCTTAGATTCTTTGGGGGCAGAGTCTGCGCTTATCCATCTCAACATTCTTCGTACCTAGCAAGCATCTATAAGCACAGTAGGTCCTCAAGAAATGAGGACCTGCCATGGGCTGGACTTTTCCTTGGCAGCATCATGTTCATCAATCTTTCCATCTCAATATCATGTCCATTCGCTAGCCATTCTATCCCCCATAACCTCACCTGCTATATTCGTTCTTGTGTGAAACATCAAGAAAATGGCCTTCTCTATCTCCTATGTTAGAATTTGTGGAAATTGATTTCCCCTCTATATTTTGTAGCTATAATATCTATTTTATTGACATATATAATTCATACAGACACACGTTACATATATACATATGTGAATATACATGTGTGTATATATGCCAATTTTTGTCATCATTAGCCAACATATTCTGTGCTGTGCATTGTGTTAGGTATCCCACAGATGTTAATTCTTTTAATCTTTTCAAAAACGCTATGAATCGATGCTTTCCTTAACCCTATTTTATGGAAGAAAACACTGACTCAGGGAATTTGGCAACCTGCCTAAATGCCCCTGTGGAGCTGAGGCTTGGACTGAAAGTTGTCTAATGCCAAAGTCAGAGATGTGACCACGTCACTTTACTCCTCTGTATCAGTGCACTGACACCTTCCATAGCCCAGCCGTTCCTGTGACCTGGGCTAATCTGTGTGCCCAGAAGCAAGCGGTGTCCTGGGCCCAAGTAATCAGGATGGGCACATGGGCCTTAGGAGCTTCACGATTCTGATCAGAGACATATTCCAAAGGAGAGGGGCTGGCGTGGAAGCAGAGAAGGATGGCACCTTTTTACGGCACAGCAACAAAACATAAGGAACACAGGTCACCTCCCTCAGGTGAAAAGGTGGTGGTGTCTGCTTCACACCACTCGCCTGGCCTTCACCGCCTCCCTGTCGCACCCTGACATTTTATCAGGCATCATTCCATGAGCCAACTTGGCCACGCCCACCCCTGTGGCCGTCCTAGAGCCCTCAGGCTGCCGGATTCTGGGTCCTTCCTCCTCGGTGGGCACTCCATTTCTCTGGGAGGAAAATGTGAGCCTGCTGGATCTTGACCACGTCTGCCTGAGAATTCCTATTTGCTTTGCTTATCTCTTTGCATATTATAAATTCAAGCCATTGGGGGTCTCTTTCCTGAATAGTTACCTCCCAATACTTGGCAATTGCACAAAAACTGCTTTCTGAAAATGAGTACTTAGCAATTTGGTTGACAGACCAGCAAATATACTCTACTGGCTGTTTGCATTGTTAAGCATTTTTTAAAAAATTTAAATATAAACTACAAAAGTAGAAATGAATCTGAGAGGTTTTGAGGGCAGTAGAAATAAAAAGGAAGGCTTACACTCAGGAATTATATTTGTGGTTTCTTTGCTTTGTACTGAGAGTCCAGCTGCCGGGCTGTGTGTGTTTCAAGCTGACCTCCCTTCCTCTGAGCAGAGTTCACCAGCGCTGATTTATTCTGCATGGAGAGCGAGCCCTCCAACACTTCTGCCTGGAGGGAATGAGAGGTTTTTTTTTTTTTTTTTTTTTTAAAAACACCCCAAACACGAAGCTCTCGGGCCTTCCAAATGAAATTATCTATGTTTTTATTAACAGAGCCCCTGAGTTAAAAAGTTGGTTTTGATAAGAGAGAATAAATGAAAGAGAAACTGCTGACATAATATTTTGGTTTCCAAACCCACTTCCACATTCTGCTGTACATGGCTGTGATCTCTGGACTTCCACCAGAATCCCAGATAGAAAAGTGCAGTTAATCCCGCTTTATGCTGAAAAGGCAGCTCTAGATCCTAAAATCTGGTCATACGACGCTTTTCTTCGCCGATGTCTCTCTTTGTCTCTCCTTCTCCCTTACTTTCTCTCTAAAAAATATAAATTAAAACATATTTAAAAACAAAAACAACAAAAAAACCCTGATCAGCCGAACCAGTTTGGCTCAGTGGATAGAGCGTCAGCCTGCGGATTGAAGGGTCCTGGTTTCGATTCCGGTCAGGGGCATGTATCTTGGCTGTGGGCACATCCCCAGTTGGAGGTGTGCAAGAGGCATCTGATCGATGTTTCTCTCCCATCAATGTTTCTGACTTTCTGTCCCTCTCCCTTCCTCTCTGTGAAAAAATCAATAAATATATATATTAAAAAAAAACAACCTGATCATAGTGACACTTCCATACCCACAGGCATTTGTTCCATCTTTCTGGAAGTATAACGCTGTATGATTTGTAAATAACTCAGTCTTGTCCTCCCTCTCCTTTCCCCTGAGAGGAAAAGGGGTATTATGATGCTGAAGGGCTCTTTGGGTTTGGGAGTAAAAGATGCTAAATTTCTCTTCTCCATAAGCTTTAGAATTCCTCTGACATTAGCAGAAATGGGAAGAAAACTGAGGGTCAAGCACCATCTGAGTTTGAGGCAGGATAGTGAGCCAGGACAAGGGAAAGAGGGAAACAGATGCAAATCTCCAAATCCTATCCTCTGTAACCAAGGACACTTAAGAGTAAATGGTTTACACTTCTCCCCAATCAGAGGGTAAATAGTTTAAATCACCCTACTCAGGGAGATAAAGTGCAGAAATCCTGTTAATGCCTTTGGACAACCACACTCAAAGGCCGATGAAGTTAGGGAATAAATCTCATTTTGGCACATCAGCATAAAACTGATGAATAGTCTATTGAGATCCTCCCCTAAGATCGCTCCTAAATTCTCAGCATTTAAACCACCTCAAAATGAAGCTCCTAGCACATGCTTTCTCTCCCAGGAGCATGCCTGCACCTTCCTTGCCCTCTCTTCTTCCCTCCCAAGCATGCATCTCCTAAACCCTAAGGGGCCCCAGGAGACTTGCAACCAAGGAGCAACAGGCAGCAGCAGCTCATCCTGAGCTGATCTCCTGAACCTGTTCCCAAGGCCCCTTTTCTCTGACTTTGTAGTGAGTGAAAGCTGCCTGGCATAGGCCCATTTCCCTGACTAGTCTCTCTCCCGTTGCTTCTTCTATCCTAGGCCCTCCCTTGTTGCACTGTCCCAATCTAATAAATGTCCTACAGCAAGCATGTCAAACTCAAAGGCTAACACGGGCCAAATAAATGAGGCATGTGGCCCGCAGGCCGAGAGTTTGACATGCTTGTCCTACAGGCTCTAGGCAGACCCACCCAGGGCCAGGTCCCCTTTCCAGTAACAGGCCCATCTGAATGCCCAATTCCTTTCCTTTAGAAGCCACCCCAACTGGAAAGCATGATTTTAAGCTATGTGAGAACATAACTTTCTTGAGCAACAATCCTCAATCCTCCTCAAGAACTTCATGAAAATTGTGAACCCTCCTTTTAACCAGGAACCCCAGGTTAAAACTCCCCAAGAAAAAAAAATCAAAAACATGTTCTCTTTGTATTAAACTTTAAGCTGTGGTCGTTTACAGGTCAAGAAAACAGGCACTTACAGATGAATCTCAGTGCCTTGAAGGCTAAACCCTGGCCTGGCACTATGACCAGCAGGCCTAGGACTTTTTCTAGCTCACTGTTTGTCAGACTTGTGTACCTAAGAGTCCCCAGAGAACAGATTAGCATGCAGATTTCCAGGTACTACCACAAAGATTATAACTGTCAAAGTGGGGCCTAAGTATACGCATTTTTCTTTTTTAAAATGTTTTTATTGATT
Source organism: Antrozous pallidus (assembly GCA_027563665.1). Lineage (NCBI taxonomy): Eukaryota > Metazoa > Chordata > Mammalia > Chiroptera > Vespertilionidae > Antrozous > Antrozous pallidus. The sequence goes on along the minus strand of CM050521.1, from coordinate 77,580,173 downwards.
TCAGAGAAGAAGAGAGAAGGAGAGAAATATTGATGAAAAATCTACTGGCTGCCTCCTGCACCCCTCCCCCCGCCCCCAATTGGGGATAGAGATGGCAACCTGGGCATGTGCCCTGACCAGGAATCGAACTGGCAACCTTTATGTGCAGGGTGACACACAATCCACTGAGCCACACCAGCCAGGTCTGTGAATCACTAGAGATTTTGATGCTAGTGATTCACAGACCTCACTTCAAGAAAGACTGGATTCTATTTGGTCATCCTGTGGTCATAGAAGTATTACAAACAAAACAGAAAAAGGAAACAAATATAAATCCATGTGTAATTTCTCTGCTGTTCAGGTTCTAAGATTTTTCTTTCATCTATTATTTTTAAAGTTAAAAAGTAAAATTATCTGCCCTAAAATTATCAAGCCTTTAAAAATGGGATATAGTGGCTTTTCCAAAACAGGATGTCTACAACAGATGGAAATAAAACATACATGTTCACAGTAACATGACACCATCTAAACAGTCTGTGGAATTATGGTCTCCAGGACCCCTGATAAGATAGGGTTTCCTGACCTATGGCATGTCTCTCCTATGTTTACTATCAATGCTTCCAGATGTTTATTTTGCAATATTCCCAGTCTCCTAATGTAACAATCAGAGAGAGGAGGCTTCAGGGAGGGGAAAGGAATATTAGTGCTAATTGAAGAGTGAATTGTGTGGGACCAGCCCGCAGCATCTTTGGCATATAACTTGGTTATCTTCTAGAACTTCAGTTAAACATCAACCAGTGGTCTTGGTTCTTGTACAGTTTATAACACTACAGAATTATACACAGGGTCCCCTTCTCCAGTGTTCTTTACCCATCACTTAAATGTAATAAAAGTTTTTCATAAGTCTTTTACTCTTAACATTGCAATGTGCCATGAACACTTGAGAGGACAAAGTGGCAGTCCATCCACAGACCCAAAAACAAGAGTGACTGATGAAGGGGAATGAGGATCATGACTTGTGAGTCATCAAGGCTGCATCTACTAAGTGGGAATTAAGTGTCTGAATTACAATGATAGTCCTTGTATCATTTCTATTAGACCAACTCTGTCATATTAATACTGTCAGAGTACCACTGAAACCGTTATTCTAGACACCACGCACAAGCCCAGGGAACAGACAAATGTCTGGGAAAATAATGCTGCAATAGGAGATAGCAATGTTCTAAGAGATCAAGGGCAGAGGACATGAAAAATATTGACGGATATGACAAAATCAAGAGGCCGCTTAAGCATGTCTTTGGTCACTTACTACCTTTTTAGCCAGGGACTGTCATGCTTCTTTTATAGTGACACTTGTTAAAGCTTTTAAAATATATTTACTCAAAAAGGGTTTGTGTTGATAGAAGAGGAAGACTCCAAGATTTTGACAATGAGGAGATATTTATCATTATTTGAAGGAGTTTTGGGGTAGCAAATCTCCTTACAGTCCTGGATAATTTCAGAAACAAATAATCTATAATTGTTAGTAAATGGTCTTTTCCATTTGGTGAAAAAAAAAAAAAAGCAAAGCCCTTCTTATTGGCTTCTCATAGGCAAACCAGAGTCTCCTTTGACTCATATATGTGATGCCATGTTGTGTATGAGCACATGTACACTGTATCCCAAACTGAAACAGCACCCACAATGCTGGGTTGCATAGGGTAGCACAATTTTGCAAGGTTAGATGTGTCTGAGTGTAGAAGGCCCCATAACTCATGCTGGGCAGCTCCATTTTAATTTGTCCAAGTTTATGTGATTTTAACAAAGGCTATTGGTGTTATGTGATACCTCTTGGCTTGGCTAAACCTCAGCAAAATTAAGATGCTTTCTCTCATCTCCCGTTTTAATATCTCTCTCTACGTTTCCTGATACCCTTTTGTTTTAAGTCATCTGGCAAAAGATTTTAACTGATAAAGACACATTTGCTCTATTGAAAAAGCTGAGAAATCAAGGACATGCCAAGTTATGGTGGTGGTATTGGAGATACCAGGATGGAAGACGGAAGGGAAATGGTTTGGCATAAGGATGCTGCTGAACCTTTGGTTCTCTTTCAGAGAAATAGTAGAAAAAACAAACAAGGTCTCAGACCCCAGGAATCCAGCATTGTAATGGGTAGAAAGATGATAAATAAGCAAATAAATAACCATAGATAGTGATAACTGCTACAAAGACATTAGAACACAATGATGAGATAGAATGTTGGATGTGGTCGAGTCTTCTGGTGTTCAGGGAAGTCCTTTCCACAGAGATGACCTTTGACCTGAGGACTGAAGAGTGACAGAGTGGCATAAGTGGAGACGAGGAGGAGGAAGAAGTGTTCCAGGCAGGAAAGAACTTAATGCATTGCCTGCAGGGAAAGGCAGTCATGAATGGAAGGAGAAAGGGAGGGGAGAGTGCTAACCTGGAGAAGTGAGTAGTGATCTTGCAGGCCACAACGAAGAGTTTCTCCTTTGTTTTAAGGCAAAGAGAAGCCATTGGAAAATCTAAAGAAAGGACTGACATCATCTGATTTTTTATTTGAAAGAAATTGCATTAAATTTTGTATGGGAAATGGATTCTCAGAGAGTAGGAATTCAAGTTTGGGAACAGTTAAGAGATTTTGCAATAGTCTGGGTGAGTGGTGATAGAGGCTTGCACTAGGCTGGTAGCAGGAACCATTGGTGAGAAGAGGGCGGAGCCAGAGTAAATCGACCTAAGTCCAACTGCCCTACCTGAGTTGGCCACAGGAACAAGGAAGATGGAATCAGAGAGGACTCCGAATTTTTGACCTGGTCAGGTGGGTGAACGCTGTTGCTATTACCTGCCATGAAGAAGGTGGGTAACAAAGAGAGATAGCTTGGGAGGATCAAGAGTTTTGCCTTGGACAAATTAACTTTGAGATGCTGAATGACATAAAATTGGAGAAATAAAAAAGGCAGAGGGGTAGGAACACCTGAGCTCAGTAGGGGGTCACAGTTGAAGATAGCCATAGGGAATCAATTTTGATCCACTGTCTTTAAAGCAACAGACTGGGGAGTCTCAAAAGTGAGTCATGCAGGACACTTAAGTCACAAGTGGGCAGAAGAGGATTAGCTAATGAGATGTGAGAAAACCAGGAAGGGGGCAGGGGAGAGCCCTGGGAGCAGTGTAAGTACCATAGCCACTTTAGATGACCAAGAAATACGAACTTGTTCAAAATAACCTATTTAGTCATCTCTAAAGCTGTGCTCTGCCTAGGAAAAGATTGAAAGGCAAGGGCGAGTTGGCCAAATGAGAGAATAGACCATCCTCCCTATCCCCTTCCTGTAGACACTCCACCCTTCTCCCCATGGCTGTAAGTATTAAGAAAAATTATTGTAATGAAGAAAATTTGAAGATTTTATTTGCAGAAAACAAAGGATAAGGTGCTTAAAAAATTATACTTGGGGACGAAAGCTTTTAGATACCTTCTGCCTGGCTGCCTTGTTTCACAACTGCTGTTCTGGGGTAGTTTAAACATGGCTCTCTCACTCCAGTTAATATATAGTTTTTATTCGCAAGAGACAAATTTGCTGTTGATAAAGACTTCTGTTTTATTCATTACCATTCGGGGGATTTAGCAGAAATGATAAAATTGAAATTTTCCATGGGCATTGGTTGGAGACTTTTCATTTGTCTCAAAGGCGAGGGAGCAAGATTAAAATGAAAGTCCTAAATCACGTTTTAAACAACAAACTTTATGAATGCATGTGATTTTAATAGTGCTAGAACATCTCCCACTTCGAAGTGGTCTCGAGGCGGCTTGAGAATGTAGGCTGCTCAACAGGTTGGAAGAGCTGTCTCTCAGCAGATGTTTTCTAGCGAAAACAGCTATCACGGGACAGGTATTCAAATGGGAAGGTCTTTTTGGAATGTGGGATGCTATCCATTATGAGACTCCGGAGGCCCTGGATTAAAAAACAAAATAAAAAATGGAGGAGTGTACTACCCCAAATTAAAAAACCAGTTAATACATTAAAAAATTCGAGGGCTACGCCCGGCTAGTGTGGCTCAGCTGTTGAGCACTGACCCAGGAATCAAGAGGTTGCTGGTTCAATTCCTGGTCAGGGCACATGTCCGGGTTGTGGGTTTGATCCTGGGTAGGCTGCGCAGGAGGCAGCTGATCGATGATGATGTTCCTCTCTCATCAATGTTTCTATTTCTCTATCCCTCTCCCTTCATTTCTTTCTTTAAAAAAATCAATAAAAACCTATCTCTAAAAATTAAAAACTCAAAGGCTATACTATGAATATTTTAATGAAAATCCTTATATTGTTCTAGGTAAACCCCAATTTCCCTAAACAATAGTGGCATTGGTTCTAAATAAATTTGCCCCTCCCCTAAAGATGGTCTATATCAATTTAGAAAGGGCAACAGCGGGAAGGTAAGGGATTGGGCAGGTAATGGAATACAGGGAGCCAAGGTAATCCATGAAGCTAAGAGCTACAGGGTTTATTTTAAATTTGGGGCAACAAGCAGAAAAATATCCTAAAAATTTTAAAGTACTTTCTTAACACAACCCTATAGAGTATTAGATCATGAAGGTTTTAAAATCCACTTTCCTGATTTTACAGATGATAAGAAGCTGACCACCGAAAAGTTGGCATGTGCTTAAAATCACTCCAGGCCGCCTCGTGCCGCTCAGAGCTCTCTCTGTCACACTTTGGGGAGGCTGGTGTCTCTGGACTGTGGACAGAGTCTCAGTCAGTGACTTTCCTGAATTCCTTCTTGGCTTTGGTGTCTTGCAGGGAAAGGCTGGGCCCTGAACAAGATGTCAGCCAAGGGGCAATGGAAATGGCCCACTGAACAGCAGCTGGGCCCCTGAGCGGAGTCAAGCCAGCCAGTGTCTGTCAATCAGAGGTGGTCAGAGCCGGTTTCCTAGTACATCATTAAATGCCCTGATGTTTGTGTAACCAAATCAATGCATTATGAACAGGACACTTTCCTACAACATCCTGCGTCTGTTCTCAGGAGTGGATAAAAAGCAGCAGGGACTCTGGCCACAATAATGGCAATTTATATGTGATACAAAGCAATCTGTCGCCTCATTTCATGCTCCTAGAGCTTTTTCCAAGGAGAAAGCTGAGGTCAGGATGGTGTAATGACTTGGTCCAGAACAGTTACTAACTAGGTCCTGGGTCTTTGACATCCTGCAGTCCAGTGTGTTTTCCATAATATATATATATTTTTTGTCTGGTCTCCTGTATGACTGCTATTTATTTTTGAATGTGATTTTAATATTAAGTTGGGTGGAGTGGTTGGAACTCTTTTTATTTTTTATTTCACTCATTATGCTTTTTTATTATAGTAAAATATACATAACATGAAACTTACCACTTACTTTTTTTAGGTGTGCAGTTCAGTGGTATGAGGCATAGGTTGAACTTTTGAGGTAGCAAAAAATAGGAAGTGTAATAATCCTGTCTAATAAAAGAATAATATGCAAATTGACCATACCTCCAATCAAGCCATGCCCACAGCCACGCCCACCAGCCAATCAGGAGCAGATTATGCAAATAAATCCCAACCAAGATGGCTGCCGCCACTGAGAGCAGGAGGGAGGCTTGTGTTTCCCCAGCAATGGAAAAAAACAAGCTTTCCGCCTGTTGTTGGTGGCCTAGGCCTCCACTCAATGCTACAAAGTTTCAATGGCGGCAGCCTTATAGCAAGCAGAATGCTTGGCTGCGCTCTAGGCTACAAAGTTTCAATTGTAGAACATAAATTAACCCCAGATCCCAGAGCTTCCACTTGGGTCACTAGGGGGTGTGGCTGGCCTGCAAACCACCAAAGGCCCCTCCCCCAGATCACCCCATGCCCCAAGAGAACCCCTACCCTGATCCAGGACACCCTTCAGGGAAACAAGCCAGTCCCTACCCATGTACCAGGCCTCTATCCTATCTAATAAAAGAGTAATAAGCAGATTGACCATCACTTCAACACACAAGAGGGCTGCCCCCATATGGTCAAAGATCCTGCCCCCATGTGGATACAAGATGGCCAGCAGGGATGGGATATTGAGAGGTTACAGGCATGCAAGGGAGGGCACTTGTGGGCCATGAGGCCAGCAGGTGAGGGCAGTTGGGAGGGACCAGGCCTGCAAGGGAGGGCAATTGGGGGTGATCAAGCCTGCAGGGGAGGGAAGTTAGGGGTGACCAGGCTGGCAGAGGAGGGAAGTTGAGAGCAAACAGACTGGCAGGGGAGCAGTTAGACATCAATTAGGCTGGCAGGGTAGTGGTTAGGGGGTGATCAGGCTGGCAGGCAGAAGTGGTTAGGGGTAATCAGGGAGGCAGGCAGGCAGGCGAACAGTTTGGCGCCAGCAGTCCTGGATTGTGAGAATCCTGACCCAGTAGGATCAGGCCTAAACGGGCAGTCGGACATCCCTTGAGGGGTCCCAGATTGGAGAGGATGCAGGCTGGGCTGAGGGACAACCCCTAGTCCCCCGTGCATGAATTTCATGCACTGGGCCTTTAGTAATTATTATAAATAAAAGTTAATTAAGAAGTTCTTACTAAATGTCAAGCAAAGTGCTAAGAGCTAATGTGTGATATCTCTCTAAAATTTAAAAGCAAATCTGGCTGCAATGCTTTTCCTTCTTTTGCAGATGGGGAAACACAAGTTCAGAGAGGTTAAGTAACTTGGCCAATCTGGTACCCAGGAGAGTCATGTGGCAAACCCAGGCAGCTGACTGACGCATTCAGACTCCGATCCACCACACCTTGTTGCTTTTTCTCTGGGGTTGCAGCTACACACACACACACACACACACACACACACACACAAACAAAAAAAAAGAAAAAAAAAAGAACAACAACAACAAAAGAACTGAAAGACTCTGTTCTTTCTTGGGTTGTCTGCTCCATTTGAAACCTTACATGTTGATTGGTCATGAACAATCCTAGCGCTACCAGAATGTGAGAGGTATTTGAGACAGGGAAAAGGGCCACAAGTTTCTTGCTGCTCCCCTGACACTCTGGAACATTATGATTGTTCTCTTCTAATTGAAGCTGGCAACATCTAAGGCTGGCGCTGGGCATCCCAATTATTCTTATGCTAAAGCAAAGTGTAAGAGAAACTCAGTTTTGGTTTTTGGTTTTTTGGAAGAGATCGTGGAGAGCAGGAAACTGATTTCTAAATAGGAAGTGTCTCAACCATTTCACAATAAATGTCACTAAATGACTCAAGCAGTCTCATACATACTTTTGGATAATAGATTGTTGTAGAAAATGCAATTGTAAAATTCATCAACACAGCAAGCTGCTATAGACTGATGGGAAGAATTCATGCACACCATATGAAAATGCACACATTGTTTATATATTAGTGAACTTCTATTGCTTTGACTTGTATTGATCTGTACCCCCAGGCTTTTTAGATGGCTCATGGGATACATGCGGAATTAAAAATAAACTTTGGACAATGACCTCACGTTATCTACATATTTCCTCATGCCATGATCTTTGTATACAAGTATGAAATGAGCTTATATTGTTTTTGGATAAATTGTCAGCTTCGCTTAGCCTGCATTAATAATGACAGAAAATATTTCCAATGGCAGAAATACATTAGCCCCTAGAACAGTGGTTCTCAACTTTTTTAATGCCACAACCCTTTAATACAGTTCCTCATGTTGTGGTGACCCCCAACCATAAAATTATTTTCGTTGCTACTTCATAACTGTAATTTTGCTACTGTTATGAAACGTAATGTAAATATCTGTGTTTTCTGATGGTCTCAGGCTCTACAGCAGCGGTTCTCACCCTGTCATGACCCACAGGTTGAGAACTGCTAGCAGGGTCGCGGCATTAGAAAGGTTGAGAACTACTGCCCTAGAATCTCAAACTCAGTGTATTTTAAGATACACTTAAAATCACCTATGAAAAGCACTTTAAAAATTATGTGCCAAATGGCCTTAAAAATGTCTTACTTTCTGCCAACATAGCAGAGAACATTCAGAAAGACATGAGGATGGAAGGGGACAGCAGGAGAATGGTAGAGAAAGCGAAATGACTGGACAAAGAAGGCGTGGTCCATATGTACCACAGAATACTATTCAGCCATAAGAAAAGATGAAATACTGCTATTTGCTTCAACATGGATGAATCTTGAGCAAATCATGCTAAGCAGAATAAGTCAGATGGAAAAAGTCAAGAATCATATGATTTCACTCATATGTGGAATTTAAAACTAAATGCAACAAATCCAAACAAGACAAATGAACAGAAATTCATAGACACAGAAATAGGATTGGAAAGGGGTGGCAGTAGAAAGCCGTAAAGCGAGTCAAATACATGATGACAGAAAACGATCTGACTTTGGGGGTGATCATACAAATGCAATATACAGATAATGGATTATAGAATTGGACACTACTTGAAACTTCTGTAATTTTATTGACCAATGTCACCCCAATAAATTTAACAAAAATATTTCAAAGGAAAAGAGGAGAAAAATGCCCCAGGGAGCTGGATGCTACCTTGTACCTAATGCATGGGTCCCCTGAGTGGCCCTGAGCTTTCAGCGAAGGGGCAGATCTTTATGGCCAGCACAGGAGGAAGCGGACCCCAGGAGCAGCTGAGGTTACAGAAACAGGCTTCCAGAGCTTACAGCACAATGACAAATGCTTTGTTTGTGTTCTAGGAGCCAGGCTTGTGGTTACAGCCAAACCGTCCCCAGACACCCCCTGAGGTGTGAATTCTGTGCTGCAGATACAGTGACATAATGGTGTTTCTTTATATGATGAAATAATTTATTTTTAAAAACATTTTTAATGTTTAAATTGATTTTAGAGATCATATAAACAATTGGCTGCCTCCAGCATGCCCCCTACTGGGGATAAAGCCCACAACCCAAATAATGTGTCTTGAGGAGGAATTGAACCGGCAACCACCTGGAGCATGGGATGACATTCAACCAACTGAGCCACACTGCATGAGCTTGAAACAATTTCTGATTTTCAAGAGTCGGAAAGATAGTGTAGAGCGATCCCACACACCCATCACTGAGCTTCCCCTCATGTTCGCATCTTAATTCATTTATCAAAACTAAGGAACTGGCATTGGTGAAATACTACTAACCAAACTACAGCCTTCATCAGTTTTTTTCACTGATTTCTCTTCTTTTGCAGGATACTACCGTAATAGGGCTCTTATAATTTGATTCTCTTGACCAAAAACAAGGTCTCAATAGCTAATCTAAGTAAATGTTCTTCAGTCATTTGGTTACATCCTATATTTTTAGAATCATCTATCACTATTGGCCAACATGTACTAGTATCCTATACGGTTTGGCTACAGCCAAACTGCCATGTCTGCTTTCTCCCAATGTATCCGGATCTGTCCTGCATTTATAACTTTGCTCACCCTGTCCCCTCTCCTTATTATATCTGTCGGGACTCGTGGTTCTATGCTTTCTTTCAGGCTCAGATCAAGGGCTTTGTACTCTATGAACGTGCTCCTAGTTCCTCAAGTCAGACATGTTCTTTCTTGCCCAAGAATCTTTGTTGCACAGTAACGGTGCATGTCTTGTGTGGCACCCTGGGGAGGCACCCTCAGATGGGCGTCAGAGCAGGGGCCGATGCCTGGGCAGCTGAGGAGCAGTAAGAAAAAGGCCCTGACACCCTTCCCCACCCTCCGCCAAAAGTGAATCTGAAAAGAAACTTCACGCTCTCCTCCACTGGTCAAACCCAATCCTTGAGGCATCACAACATAATTTGATTCTGATATTGACCAAAATCTTATCATAAAAAATGTAAAAAGAGCACATTGTGTCTTGCCTATAACATCCTATTATACTTTAACTAGAATGAAACCTGTTTTCACCCACACTTTGTTCAGAAGAAAATCTAACTCTTTGTATACTTTTTCATTTTGATTTTTGTCCTCCTCCCTTCTTTCCTTACTATATTAGAGATTATAATAATCACTTTTTCTTTTGTAGGCACACTTTAGGGAAAAACATATTTGTATAACGGACTATAGCCATTGTTTGTTCTTTAAAGTTGTATGTTTATATTTGTATAATTACAATAGAATTTTGTATAGTTAAGGGTAGATATAGAAAGGATTACCACGAAAGATATAAAGTTTGATATCCAGAGATGTTCTCAAACCCAGACAATGGAAAGGAATGTATGACGTGACCCCTCAGATTGGAATGCAGAACACTGATTTTTTTCCTGCACATGAAAAATGTGACATGCTCTTTATTAATTTTCTTATATATCTTTGAGCATTCAGTTAGCAAAGAAATTGAATAAAAACTGAGATCAGTATAAAGTGAGATCATACATTAGACCCAGGAAGGGAAACTTCATAAATTTTCTTTACATACCCTCACAATAAATTTTGACACAAGTAGAGTTTAATAAAGATTAAAATGTGAACAACAAAACAAAAATGATATAACCTGATAAGAGGGAACTTGATGGAAAAGTTTGATTTCTGTATGTGACTATGCAATATTCACAGCTGGGGAAATTACACAGGAAGACTTCTGATTAGCAGTGTGACTAAGGCAGGTATGCAGTTTTTAAACCTTCAATTATCTTATACTCTGTAACTGTTTTTCTTTTTAGAGGCAAAGCAAATGTTTAGAAACATCTATTAATAAGAGCTGAATATTTACCACTTGTAGGCTTTTCAAAGTCTAACGCATCTCTCAAATAAAAATACAAATGTGGACTGATTTCAAGTCCATTAAAGAGATATTTGTTTTTGTTTCCTGCCTTTGTCATTTTAGGGAGACACGCTGGGTATAACTTCAAAAACAATTGTATGGGGAAATGTTTATTTTATTTGCAAACTTAGAAATATTTTACCAGTTTACAAATAAACAGTACAATTTTTTTCTCCTACATGACACTGTTTTTTTTAAAAAATTAAATATTTCATCTTTTTATCTTTTTTTTTAATCATCCAATGAGATTTACTTAGGAAATTACTCCAATCCCAAAGAAGATATTTAGGCAGATTTATTCATATCCTTGGTTTAATATAAATAGAAGCAGCCTAAGCATATCTCACTGAAGAAAAGGAAATAGGCCCACAGTTCCTTTTGCATAACAAAAAGTGTTTTTTGCTCCAAAAAGCATTCCATATCTTTAAGAATTTTAACACTCTCATAACAACAGCTTCTAGAAAGGGGCACCTAGCACTTTAATTGCCAACATCAAAATTTGATGGTAGTTTCAAGCAGCTAGGTATTTAAAGAACACACACTAAGGACTAGTATCCTTGATGGTTCTGGCCAGCACAGCAGGGCCTACCCTGGGACTGGGTTGGTCCCCAGGGAGACCATGTATCTGACAGCATCTTGATGGGCTGTGCCCATCTTCAGGATTTGATTAGAGTGGGCTATTCAGGAGGCAAGTCAGAACTTTCTACAGGATCCCAAGAACATCAATCTTTGTTTCACGTTTCATACTAAAGCAGATCCACAAATCTTGTCACTGATGACCCAATTCAAGCAAAACATGTGATAACCAAGTCCAAGAACAGTCCAAAACTTTGGGGCATCATGTGAGTTTCTTGAAATGGGATTTGGCCTGCAACCGATCATTTCTCTCTGGTTTCTGCTGCTCCCTTCTTTTTCTCCTTTTCTTTGGTGCACCCCTCCCTGACCAACTTTTATTTAAAATTTTTAATTTTTTTTAAAAAAGCAAATAGAATTTAGACTGTTTCTCAAAAAGAGCTGCACCTGCACATATAAAGAACCCGTTAACACCAGGAAGGGAAAGTGATTTGGGATTGACTCAACGCAGGGGACTACCCAGTGAATCATCGCTGACACCTCCAGGGTTTCTTTGGAGGTCTCCCATAAGAACACGACTTCGCCCTGCCCTGCTCAGCTTATGAGAACTTAGCTGAAGGTGGTATGGCCGCCAGCCATATTACTCATTGGCGATATTGAGTCATATACATTTATAAGGGGTGGGCACAGAACATTAAATATCCCTGAGGTGTTTTGTAGCTTGAATGATGCTGGTGAGCCAGTGATGGAGCTCCAATTCTAATTCTGGGTATACTGTGCAAGTTTCATCTTCACAGCATGCATTTCTTGTTTATTACCTAATGTTTTGGCAATTGCTCCTTGTAACAACACTCACACATTTCCAAATAATAATCTTTATATATTTTTTTGAGAGATGAAGATTAAAAAAAAAAAAGCAAAAAAGTAGATTTTCTTGGACAGTTTAGACCATTTGACCCATACTGGGTAGAATGACCTTTATATGGGATTTTGTATATGTTTAATGTATAAAAAACACTTTGTTATTCCTTGTGCTTTAGATTTGCCTCTTAATTTTACTAATACTTGGGTAGGTTATCCTCAAAAGTTAGATTATGCCCACTGTAACTTGTGTGAGATTCTACCAGACATTTCTCTCTTACTTTCCATTCAAGCAGAATACAATATTGGAGTAATCACTTTGCAAGGAGAGGAATGGATCTTCTATTTGTTATCTCAACCATTACTTCTTCCTTTCTTCAGAGAGGAAGAAAGAGGAAGAGAGAAACATCAATGATGAGAGGGAATCATTGATTGCTGCTTCCTGCATGCCCCGCTCTCCCTCCCCGCCTCTGGAGACCGAGGTGCAACCTTAGCACATGCCCAGATGGGGAATTGAATGGTGACTTCCTGGTTCATAGGTTGATGCTCAATCACTGAGCAATACTGACCAGGCTCAACCACTACTCTTAAGCCCCTGATTCAAGCCATTTCTCCACCACCCCTGGTTCCTCCCCAAATTTTTCTTACAAAAAGACCAAATAATTAATAGAGCTTGTCTGTCTGTTTCCCTGCCTGCCCTCTTTGCCCTCTACCCCCCACCTTCTTTATAAAGTTCCTAAATACATTCTTTTAAGTTTCATTTAAAGTGGGGCATTTGGTAAGTTGATAGTTATAGCATGCTCACAGCTGTGGGAAAAGTGACATAAAAAATAACCACCTCAGAAAAAGGGCCCATGCACAACATCTTTGAGTTTTTATGTTTTATTAGCAATTTGGACTCATTACTGTTTGGGGGAGGAAGGAAGGGAGGTTGATGTTTCTGCAAGTTGTTTCTTTAATGTATTAAACAGAGCTTTCCAATCAGCTTTAATGTAACTCGGCCCAGTCCTTTCAGCTAGACTCCAGGAGATCCAGGAAGTGTTGCCCACTGGCCCCCATTCACTTCCACCCACCCTAATACCTCCTCTCTCCTCCTCCTTTTCCTTCACTGAAAGTCATCATCCAGCAATAGAGGTCAAGCTGAGTATTTCAGGAAGCTTCCATAGAAAAATGAGGTAACTTCTTTTTCTCAACACAATATGCTCTCTGATCTTTCCTAGCTTTAGTCTTCTTAGTCTTTGGGGCAAAGGCAAGACAACCACGTGTAGCTACTCCAGTGTCACTATAGTTCTGAAATATGGCAGCCAGGAAGAACCGGGTAATATTTAATGGCCTGAGATCACAGACTTCCCTGACATAATGCTTAGCCAGGTCTGCCTTTCTTTCATAACTCTCATTATTTGTACATGTTCAACGACTTCTGCAGAGGATATACTATCCCCAACACTCCCATTTCCGTCCCTTTCTGCTCTTCCATGGTACTCATCGCCCCTCCCCCACCCAACTGAAAGGGCTGTCCATTTTGCTATGGAAAAGCATTACTGTAGACTGAGAGAGTTCTGTTGCTAACCTCGTATGCCTCTTGGTCAATCTTTAGAATACAAAAACAAGCTGCCTGCTGAAATAGCCTTTGGTGGCAACCCTCAAGAAAATCAGCAATTATCACATTTGAGAAAATGTTAAATACACAGGCATCATGTTTTCCAACTCAGTTGGTACTCCTTCCCGAGGAACACAGGAACGAGGATTATGGAAAAACAACAGGCACAAGAGGCATCAGAAGCGTAAAATAGGAAAATTCATTTACTTAAATCCTCACTCTCAGAGGAAGGAAAAAGAAAGGAGAGAGGGAGGAAAAAAGAAGGGAAAATGTTTTTTTCACAGACAAAAATTATGTTTAAAGCCCTATAAGGACTTTACACTGGAAAAGATTTGGAATCTGAAACATCAAATCATACTTGAAGTGTTGAGGTAGCTAAATGCTCCTTCATTTGATACAGAGCTGGGAGAGAAGAATGCTAGTTCCACCTCGATCCAGAGGTGGCTGAGCTTGTTTGTCTCGACCAGGTCAGTAACCCTCAGGACAAAAGACGCTGGGGGCTAAGTAGACAGAAAAGTCCTGTGAGGTAGGTTTCTGTACTAGTGCAGCTCCTAATGGAGTCTCAGGACCAGCAGCATCAGGATGGCCTGGGAACTTGTTAGAAATGCAAATTCTTGGGCCCCAATCCAGACCTGCAAGTCAGACTCCCTGAGAGTGGGGCCCAGGAATCTGTATAAGTGCCTTCTGGATCATTCTTCCGCATGCTAAGTGTGAGAAACACTGTGAAGACTCTTCCCCCAAAAGATTTAAGCCTGCAGGGGGGGGGGGGGGAGGGGGGGAGAGCAATTACCAAGCTTTCATTCAGTGAAATAGCAACAGTGTAAAATACAAGAGAGAATACACAAGGTGTAGAAGAACACATTTAATAGGAACAAGTGAAAGAAGAGGGTAGAATAAGTGAATACACATAAACAGAGAAGATTAGAATCCCTAGGTTTCTAGAAGAAAAATCAATATCAGAAATATGTAGGGAGAAAAGTTAAATCATCATTTGACAACAGGCTTGCAGTCTCTGATGCCTCCATCGTGAAACAGAAATGGTTCCTGCTGGAAAATACAGAAACGGGATCTTAACCCAGAGACGGATGGGCCATCTGGTCCTAGAGACTCCTTTGGGCTTCACACACAGGGGAGAGGGGCTCCTGCACATAATATCATAGCCACCAGACCAACACATAGAAGATGTGGATTTCAGTCACGGAGGGCATTGTGACCTTTCAACTATATGGTGCCTTCACTTACATCTTCCTCTGCAGCAGTCATGAGGATAAAGTAGTAAACCTGAAAGTTAAGCAAAATAGGCAGATTCTGGCTAACTCATAAAGCAAAGACTTTCCCATCCTCCCATTATCCTCCCAAGAGAAACAGAAACAAAACCTGCCTGAGGCGGAAAGCTCCAGAGAAGCTTTTCAGCACATCCCACAGCACATTCATTGCTCAGCTCTTCAGGGCTGGTGTGTGATGTGAGTGTGAGTGTTAGAGTGTGTGTGTGTATGTGTGTGTGTGTGTGTATGAGTGTGTGTGTGTGAGTGTGTGTGAGTGTGTGTGTGTGTGTGTGTGTGTGTGTGTTTGAGTGTGTGTGTGTGTGTGTGTGAGTGTGTGTGTGTGTGAGTGTGAGTGTGTGTGTGTGTGAGTGTGTGTGTCTGTGTGTGTGTGTGTGTGTGAGTGTGTGTGAGTGTGTGTGTGTGTGTGTGTGTGTGAGTGTGTGTGTGTGTGAGTGTGTGTGAGTGTGTGTGTGTGTGAGTGTGTGTGTGTGTGTGTGTGTGTGTGAGTGTGTGTGAGTGTGTGTGTGTGTGTGTGTGTGTGTGAGTGTGTGTGTGTGTGAGTGTGTGTGAGTGTGTGTGTGTGTGTGTGTGTGTGTGAGTGTGTGTGTGTGTGAGTGTGAGTGTTAGAGTGTGTGTGTGTGTGTGTGTGTGTGTGTGTGTGTGAGTGTGTGTGTGTGTGTGTGAGTGTGAGTGTTAGAGTGTGTGTGTGTGTGTGTGTGTGTGTGTGTGTGTTGTATGTGTGTTTGGGGGTGTGGAAGGGTCATCACTTGAAGGTAAGTGCTTAAATCAAACTCCAGAGAGAGATGACAAGTCAACTTTATGGTTTGGCCCCCAAAGACTTACTGTGGGGAGCAAAAATCAACAACCCAGCGCTGCACAGGTTTCCGCAGGCCAAACGTAACCACCGCCATTTCCTGCTGGGCAAGCACGACGGCGCACTTCACCCGCCCGGTGTTTGGACCTCCTCTCGGCGAAGGAGAGCATGGGGCTGTGGGGAAGCCTGGTGAAGTGACCCAGCGTTAGGCGCTCAGGTCACTGCCTCAGAAAAGCCCAGGCCCCTTGGACAGCTTGTCAAATCAAGTTAATTTTTCTTCTCACTTTTTCAATCACGGTTGGGGGCTGCCCTGGAGCCATAAGATAGCGTTTCTGCTCACTAGGCCATCAGATGAGCGGCCCAGCTCTTCTACATTCCTTAGGTGGCCAGCAGGGCTGTGCAGCTGGAAGGACAGCATACTTTCCTGCTGTTCACAGAGGGGAAAGCGCATTGTCCCCTGCGGGCTGGCACGCACAGAGCTAATATGAAACACACTCAAAGGAAACGGATCCAAACAAGGAACTGCTTCCCTGTTGCACGATGCTTCTGCTCAAGTACAGCATGTCTGTTTCCTTCCCACCTGGTGTGTGTGCCTATTGTTACAGGAAAAGCAGTGGTCATTTACAATGTTTACAATTTGTCCATGGCTTTCATAGCAAATCCTCATGATCTTCCCCCTTTAAAATAATACACTAGATTTCAAAATCTGTGTAAATGCAAGCGGGATCCCCACTGCATGTGCCTTCAGGTGAAAATAAGAATGAGTTTGAAAAGTCAGTCAACTGTTGTCACTTAAGTGAAAAACAAAATTCAGAAAATACCAGAGCTTTCATGACTTCTATGACCCCGATTCAATATAGGGAGTTTTGCTTACGAAGTTCTGTCTCTCTCAAAATCTAGCAAATAATTTATGCTGGCAGATGTGCAAACAGCCAAGAGAAAAGAGAGAGAGTCAAGAAAAGTTTGCTTTCATGCAGAAAGAGAGAGAAGCAGTTTCCAAGAACATAGGTTTCATGGAAGCCAGGGGGTAGGGAGACCAAAGAGAATATTTATGGGAAAATCTTTATCGCCATCCAATATATTGATTCAAGAAACACTGAGTATTCAGCAAAAGTGATACCCATAAGTCACACATAGTTATGATATAACTAGAGACCTGGTGCATGAAATTTGTGCACTGGAGGTGCGGAGTGGGGGTCGGGGGGCGAGGAGGAGGAATTTCCCTCAGCCAAGGAAGAAGGGGGGAAGGAGAAGAGAAAACATGATTCTCTATTTAAATACATTTAAGAAACATTAGGTTAAATAAGTTTCCTATGAATTTTACTATAAGATTTCTTAGTCTTTAATAAAATAATATTTTATATGCAAGTCAGTATAGCAATACCAGATGGTGGGATTTATACTTGTTTGTAATTATGTATTAGTTTGAGTGATTATTTATCTCTACTTCCCCTACCAGATGATCAGTTCCAACAGGATAAGGACTAACTCAATGGTTTTTGCTCACCATTTTATCTCCTGTGAATAATACAACGTCTAACACACAGTAGACATTGTTAAATAAATTGTTAAAAAATATTCAGTGAATAAATGATAGTTTGGCTGGTTATGGAATTTTAGGTTCAAAATAATTTTCCCTCAGGTTTTTTTTTTTTTTTGTAAGAAAAGCTGTTATTCCCCTCCATCCCCCCGCTCTTTCCCCCCCCGCAGTAATTAGTGTTGCTGAAGAGAAGTTCGAGGCCATTCTAAATCCTATTCTTTTATTGATAACCGCAACTTATTTTTCTTCTTAAAACAAAAAATTGTCTCTTAATTTTTAGAGATATGCTATAATCGTTGATAGCTATGTTAGTCTATGCATAGCACATTCTTGTTATCATCAGGAGAACAAAAAACACCATTGGCAGAGGAGAAGGGAGAGGCCCAATAATCTCAACTCATTCGCATGCAGTTCTTTTTTTTTTTTTTTTTTTCCGCATGCAGTTCTTGAATGAGTCTTTGTCCCAAGGACACCTCTGTTCTCAGGAATTGCAGACTTGAAGTTTAGAGCCCAGCTGAGGGACCCTGGGATGTCATTTCCTCTGCTTTCGCTCCTCTCTCCTGATCATATCTCCTAGAAAACCCTCAACATTTCTGATCTAATTATAGCACTCTTTGTCATTTCTCAGTGTTGTTATACTTTTATTCATATATATGTATATTCTTATTTCAGGGGGGTAGGTATATGCACTTGGTTTGCTATCTTGAACAACTACTTTGTATTGTACTTTTGCATTTTATTCTTTTTTTCTGTTTCTTGTATTTCATATTTTTAAAACTCATCACTTGTTAGATATCAAAATCAGATATGAAATTTAATTCAATTTAGCCTAGTCTATATTGAAATAGATTTGTATGAGTAAATTAAAGGGCAGCTTAAAGACTAAAAATAATTGCAAAATATGTTGTCACAAAACGTAGGTATTCATCTAACCTGGTTTCTAGCTCCTCTTCCAAAGGACCCATGAGATTAACAATAAGATGTGCTCATGAACGCAGACACACTTCAGGCATTTTGCCTGCAAGTCCTATCTGGCTGCAGGACAATGCCACAGCATGTTGAAAGAAGAATGTAAAAGCTTCAGAAATGTGTTTAGGAAGTGTTCTGCCTGTGCCCCCTTAGACTCCCTCCTAAGCGGAAGAAGTGCCTGCTTGTCTCTTTTGGAGGCCAGCTTGCCTTTCTTGCTTAACATGTTCAACTTCCTATCGGGCTTTTTCATCTGAACACCATTTCCATCTCCTGATGTGCCGCAGGAACTGATTGCAGCTGCTGAGGGGACTTTCCAGATACGAAATAATTGCCTGCAAAGGCTTTGCTCATGCGTGCCTAATAAACAGGAAAAATCCCATCCGTCCAGTACCCTTATGGGGTAGGTTGTTGAAAACACCGACTCCCTTGCACATTTGTGAAAGGAACGAGTCAGTAGGTCAGTGTTCAGAGGCGAATACCAATAAAATGTTGACTCTCATTTTGGAGACCCCTCAACAGGAAGACTTATTATAAATTACAAAACTATATCATATTTACTGCATATAAATGCACAGTTATTGCATATTTATACTTAAAAATTAGAGGCCTGCCTAATAGGGGGACTATTGAGAAAGCATTCTTTTACTGTAGAGAGTCTATTGCACATCCTTGTGATGTTCTTATTTCTCCTATAACAGGAGGCTCCTATCTCTACCATGTTTGTCTCCAGTTGCGAAGCAGCTGTCAGCCCTTTTCTTCCCCCCCTCCCCAAACTAGAGACTCAACATGGCCTTCCCATCACCCCTTGCTTTAATCAGCTCTGAGTCTGAGAAAGCCAGGCTGCGTCCCCCTGGGAACACCGTGAACGGCTGGCTGGTGGGCCACTTGGCCAGACCTCAGCGAGCTGTCCATTTGATAGTGTCTCTCACATTTCTGTGTGCCTGAGTGCAAACGTGCTTTACTCAAGGATGCCTGAGCTCCCGCTGCAGCTGCAAGAACTGGCTTCTCTTGCAATGAAGAGAATTGCTGTATGAACAGAACAGAACAGAAACTCTTGCCTCTTCCACCAGTGCTAAGCATCTCTCTCTTGTGTGACATTCCAAATAAAAGTCAATCTAACAAAAGAAGCCATTGAAACAAACAAACAAACAAAAACCCCAAACAAACACTCAAGTCAGGTCATAGGCAGAGGTAGAGAGGAGCTTTGGTTTTGACCATAATTCTGTTTCTTCCTGGATTCATGCAACCACTTATGGAGTGGATTGTTGAAAACATTTATACTGGCGTAGATTCTGAAATAAATTTTACTGTTTGACTTTGGAAATTTTACCCTCATTCTTTAGAAAACAATAGTCTGGGGCATTCATGGGAGAAATGGCTCTAGAAAGCAATTAAAAACTCATCTTATCATTTGTCTGGAGCCGTAATTATCCCTGCTGTGCATGTCACGCTCCACCTTTATCAGTGCATTTATTCATATTGCATGCTCTATATTTAGTAGGACAAAGGTGTGGCATGAATGATGCTCATGGTCCCTAATACATTGTTTACACAAGAGTACCCTAAAATAGACTGTAATGTGCCTACTCAGTAAACAGGCAAGAAATGGTACCAGCAGCTGATCGT
The DNA here is from genome assembly GCA_027563665.1 of Antrozous pallidus. Classification (NCBI taxonomy): domain Eukaryota; kingdom Metazoa; phylum Chordata; class Mammalia; order Chiroptera; family Vespertilionidae; genus Antrozous; species Antrozous pallidus. The sequence goes on along the minus strand of CM050521.1, from coordinate 77,560,236 downwards.
TTTGTTCAATCAGTGCTCTCTGTGCAAACAAAGAGATTTGTCCACACAATAAAGCAAGGAAAACATCCTTCAGAATACTCCTATGAATGAGTTTATGACTGCACTCTAATGAGCTATGCTGGCATATATCTAAGCAGCTGGCTTAAGATAGCTGATTGGTTCCACTACTTTACAAAGGAGACACAATGACTAGAACAGAGAGCTTTGGGCTGAGAGGTGGGGTGGGGATGGGAGGGTGAGGAGTAGAATTGCAGAGATGAAGGGGACTAAGGATCACACAGCTGTAATGCTACCATTGAGGGCTGTCACAGCAGGCTCTGGCTTGTTCCTGGATTCTTTGTGACCTGACAGGTTATATTTGGAAACCAATTATCCAGAGACATCTCCACGGAACTTCAAATTGGTCACCCACTTCTCCAATATATGGCACAAAATATTGTTTAAACCACATTCACCATTCACGTAAGACCCTTAGTAAGTGTGGCTTGGTGCCTCGCAGATGGGGCAGGTGTGCTCTCAGAGAGATTATGTGTTCTTGGGATCATGTCTGCATGAAATGTATTCTATGCACCCCATGATTATGAATTCTCTAGAAAATCCCCTTTCCCCTCAGTTTTTGTTCCCTCCACAATAATCTCATGTTGTCCATGACGTGGATGTCTTACAATCCTTAAAAAATAAAAAGGAGCATACTGAACGAGGAGTTAAAATCACCCTATAATACAAGTGAACAAAGTCAGAACATTGGTGTGTGAGGATGAAGGAGGGAGGTCATACAAATAAAGTGCCCTGGAATAAATGGCAATACCTTCCCCCTGGGGATCCTAGGGTGAGTGAAAGTGCTGACTGAGCAGAGATGTACTTTCTTAGAAAGGTCTCCTCTGTTCCTTCCCTCCCCCAAGCCTCCCTTCAAGGGGAGAAGGTCAGAGGCTGGTACTGACAACCTTTGAAGGTATTTGTAGTGAAAAATCCCAACTTACTTGATTGAGACATTGATATTTCCCACTTTATATTTTGGATCCAGAGTTGGGATCATTTATACACCATGCTGCTCTGAAAATCATCTGACTTTAACTCAGAATAGTGCCTTTCTTATAGCAAAGGAAGAAATTATTAAATGCAAATAAATGAGAGTGATTTATTTTTAGTTGTTCATCAGAATCAAGAGCCCCAGCCATGTTGCCATATTGATTCTGGAAATGAGGAATGTTATGCCATACACCACCCCGGGTCTCTAAACCATTTGCAATCTACCCCCGGTGACCCTGTTCCCTAAAGGAACAAAACAAAGTACTACAGCGACGGCAAATGAATTATCCAGAGTCACACGGCATCTCAGTAGCAGAATGAAGAAGAAAACTGCATGGACGGCTCCCTCCCATGGCCCCCACCAGCCCTGATGCTGCTGTGCTAGTGCTTCATAATGTATTTATAAGCGCTCCACAATATGTAGTAAATCATTATATATTGATTTAAACAGTGCCATTTGCAAGCCTCAAAGCGCTTTATTGTATTACATACATAAAGGAATTAAATCACTTCGCCAGCGACTGACAAGCAGGCTGCAGTTAGAAGCGGAGGCTATTAGATGTGTCAGCAAAACTCCACTGCAGGCTGAGAGCTAGAAGAGAAGTGAGTCGCATCGACTCCTGTAAGCAGCAAGCAGGGCTAATTGCTGAGCAAATATATGTTCTAGTAGCTTAGGTTTTTCACTGTTTGGGTAGACAGAGAATCTTTTATTTGTGTGAATCAGTGTTTTCATCAGAGGTCTGGGGTGTCTGAAAGTCACAGGTGTCATGTATATCGGCTTCTGAAAATGAAAGAGAGCTTTAAACAATGTAGGAAAGGCCAGTAAATGGAAAAAAATCTATAGGTTCCTCAAGTGACAGCCGCATGTCCGTTTCATCTCTGAGCCGAAAGAAACTCACATGGTCAGGGCTGGAGGCTTTAAACTCATCTAAAGGCTGCGGTGAGCTAGGACAGTCGTAACAGCTTTGTGAGAGCCGACTGTTAAACACTCAGGGCTCCTGGAAGCAAAGTCTCCAGTTGTTGGTAAGCCGAAATGGGCCTTGGGCAGAGCATGGACACCGGTAACTGTGACTCGGGACTTCCCTATGGGACGCTAGTTCACTAGCACCGCAGCTTCTAGCCCCCCGCTGGGGGCTGGCGTTTGAGCTAGAATCTAATTTTTACTGCACTCGGAAAAGAGTCTTTTGAACAGCCTACAGATTCATTCCCAGATAGTTATTGTGGGCAAACATCTCTGGACCTGCCTGGCAAATAACGTGAGGCGATGTGTATCGCATTCTCCCAGATGAGTGGGGAAACTCTCATTTTCCCAGAGTGCAAATCAGACCAGGAAATGGCTATCATGGAAATAGCTGCTTCCAAAGAAGTAAAATAAATGTATAATGAATGTTTTCACCCATGTTCAGTCAGGCTAAATAAAACACTGCTTGGCTTCATGCTGGAAATCCGAAAGGGCATGCCGTGTCAAAACACTGACAACTTACAGAATTACTTCTGTCCCCCCCCGCCCCTGCCCCCAAATCCCTGGCACCTCAAAATCCTATCACCCCGAGTGCCTCAAAGGGGAAAATGGCCCATGTTTACAGATGTGAAAATACCCAGTTCGACTTTTCAAGTGTATGGATGGCTCTTCCAATTTCAGACTTGTTGTTAAAGTGGTACCTTCACATTGCTTAAAAGAAATATTTTCTATGTGATGTTAACATTTCGCATGGAAATCATCCAACGTAATTACTCTAACCCCTGCCAAATCAAACACATTGGGTTACTTATTTTCCCATTTTAGTTACTTTCAAATTTTAGTTCCTAATTTTAGCCACACTCAAGTCTGGGGGTATAGAGAGCTCAGTGCTATACTCTCATTAAAAAAGATTTTCATCAGTAGAAGAAACAAGTTTGAATTGGGAAATTTTATCACCATGATATTTACTCTTTGGGCACGTGTGCAGAGGTAGTTGGACAGCGTCATCTTTTACTGAATCAGGTTTTCCTCTCCTTCCTCGACAGCCAGAAAGGAAACCACATCTCTGGGTAACATCATTGGAATCCATTATGATCATCCCATTAGCAATAGGCACCTAAGCCTAAGAGTTCATTCCTAGATGGATGTGGATGTGGGGATAATAATTGAGCATCCGATCTGTGTACAATGCACCTTGCATGCATTCTTTCTAACCCTAATGACATTACTGCTAGATATTATTATTCCTATTTTATAGATGAAGAAACTAAGGCTCAAAGAAAAGAAAGTACAGGAGACAGAACAACTGTAGCTCGGCCTGTTTCTTCTGCGTCATGGTCTCAATACAGTGCTATCTTAAGTAGATCACAGAATAATACTCCCCCTTCTATAATTCCTCTCTATAGTCACGCTTCTGACATTAATAAAATTAGGACTCTTTAGAGGTTAGGTTACTAGAATAAACTTTAAAACCATAATGTGAAAACTTCTTCATTATAACAATCTGAAAATGGGAGCTTTCACATTAGGAAGAAAATTATGAAATGCTATCCTATTATTCTGTTAATAATCACTGTTAAGATTGGAGATGTCATTATTTAAAGCATTAGATATGAGAAATTAATATAAACTTTAAAATATGGCATACTCTTTATTTACCTTTAAGATGAACTTGTTTAATAATTATTTGGGGAGCTGGAGATTACTCTGTAGCCAAAGTACATAATTTGCTTACTTTTACCAACTTGCATAACAATAATGTCAATGTCTTTCACTTCTAACCACAAAAAGCAAGTAGGTCAAAACTTATTTATCTATCCTGTTTTACAGATGAGGAATTGAGGCTTAGACAGGTAGTAGAAAGGAACAGAGTCAGAACTGGAACTCAGCTCTTAGGATTCCCATGTAGTCCTTCCTCTACCACACAACCCAGAACAGTGAATGATAAAAGCTTGAAAGAGTGAAAGCACAAGACATAGGTGTGGCACTCTGGAAAGAAATAACAAATTCCAGGTCGAAATGTGACCAACACAGCTCATACTGCAAACAGCATATTGAATAGGTAAGTTCTGAAGGGGGAAAGTCCAGCAAAATCTTAGGTCTGGTACAGGTTGGTACTCAGTGCCTGGTGAGTGAAAGAAGAGTTGGAAAAGTTGAAACAGAAAGAGAAAGGCCCCAGAAATCTTTCTGAACCTTTGTTGCAAGTTCATTTAAGGCTTATTCTATACACTTGTCCCTTGGTAACCTTGGAGGATTGGTTCCAGAACCTCCCAGGAGACCAAAATCCCCAATGCTCAAGTCCTCTATATAAAACCAGAGGCACGGTGCATGAAATTTGTAAGTGAGTGTGTCCCTCTGGCTTGGGAGGGCAGGTCCCAGCTGACCTCGGGCTGGGCAGCACCTGGGCCCCGAGCCCCACGTGCCCCCCCTCTGCCTGAGTCATGGTATCCGAGTCCCCTCAGGGAGGTGCAGTAAGCATAACAGGACGCTGTAGGCTGGGGTGCAGCATGGACTTCTGGGCCACCTGGTAGCGCTACACTGAAGCTGGATGGGCAGCATGCTCTCTCCTGGCTGGCGGGGAGACTGGTGCAGCCTGTGAGAATCCACGGGGAGCCTGACTTCCCCCCCTTGCAGTCCCAGTGGCTGTGCTGGCTCACCTGAAAGAGGCTGTGTGGGTGCAGGGCGGGCTCCTTGTGAGTGCCCTGTACCTGAGCACAGGGCTTCCCCCTTGTATGAGCCCTGGCTTCCTGGGGGAGGCTATGAGGGGAGTGAAAGCGAGCTCCGTGGACACCCTGCATTCTCACCACACTTCTATCCCCATCACCCTGCCCTCAGGTAACCTGTGAGAGGTTGCAGTGCATCACCAACACCCATCATGTTCCATGCCGCCCCCTGGTGGTCAGTGCACAACATAGCGAGCGGTCAAAACTCCTGGTCTTCTGGTTGAAGGCCCGGTGGAATGACTGCCCCAGGGGACAGTTTGCATATTAAGCTCTTGTTATATAGGATGGTGAATTTTTGCATAGAACCTATGCACATCCTCCCACACACTTTAAATGGTGTCTAGGTTACTTATAATATTCAACACGATGTGAATGTCCTCACTGGGACACACTTCCTCTTTGGCTTCACCCATTCTTCCAAGAATGAAGTTACTATCTGTTGTTATTTTTAGCACAATCTCCCCCACATTCTAAAATGATGACAACAGTAGTATTCTTCTACACTGACCTTTATTCTCTAATGCAGTGCTCAATAACATTTACCTGGCCCCATGCTAAAAGCATATTTGTTAAAACATATGTTTGTTTCACAGGTTAATTTGCCAGGAAGTGCAAACCTACTTTTCCTATTAACTGAATAAAAGAAAACCAACCACACACAAAAATAAACAAATAGTAAAAGTAAAGTCACGTCCTCCAGCAATAAGCTGTCTTTATATTCCCATTCTCCCTTTGCCAGCACCACCAACTCTGGATTGCTGCCACGAGTGAAAAGAACCTGTAAAGGGGTTTTGCTCCCATTCAGAGTGGTCCTTGACTTTTCTAGGCCACAGACCCCTGCCATCTTTATGTGAACCAAACAAACATATAAAACAACTTCGGTACTAAATATGTCAGCACCCAGTAATCAGAGATGATTAGATATTTTCTATTTTTAAGAGAAGATAATGGAATTTGGGATCCAAAGAGCCATCTGCTACCAAAGGTGTTTATTATCTGGGTAATTATGTGCCTAATTTGGAAAACAATTGGTGATATTCTATTCTCTGTTATTAAGAAATATATGTTCCAAAAATTTCTGATTTATTTTGTATTGTTGAACAAAATAACCTACTAATAATCTTAACATTAATTTCCAAGAGAAAAAAAAAAATACTAGGCTAAAGCTTCTGGAGGCTTGGTGTTATGATATTCTGGCTTTCTGTTTGAAGGATTTAAGGCTACCTGGATCTGGCCTGGCAGGACCAATCACCCCAGGCAGCTGACGGATGTGCAAATGGAAATGGCCACACAATTGATTATGACCAACACAATCAATACTGCTGATGAAGACAGCAACACACAGCAAATAAGGTGGGCTTTGTCCCACTCTGTAGCTGCAAGTAGATACAATTTACAAAGAACGTGTACAACAGAGAACAAGAACCATCTGCAGAGAATCTGGGCTTCTAGGTGTATGTGAAATGCCCAAGTCAACACCTGGCTCAGAGAAGGTATTTAGCAAATGTTGCCTTTTCTCCCCACTTGGTTCTGGTCACAGAATTATTTAAGTATTTAATTGGATTATGCATTTTCAGTATCAGCACAATGGCCATAGGCAGATACTGGGGGCTATGGGTATGAACACAACTCAGCTGGTGGAAGCAGATGTAAATGGAGCCAGAGAAAGCTACTTACTGGCTTTGCACACTTTGTGGGACGTGGCCATCAGCATGTTTCAAAGGGGAGTCGTCAGATGGCTTTCGATAGAGAGCTTCTTCTGTTATATTTTACAGTTCTTAATATTTCCTGTTTTCTAGTAATTAGCTGATCATTACTTTATGATTGTATTATAATTCAGATTTTTCATATGAGGCAATAATGTAAAGGTAAGTAATGTGTTCCAAAAACTCTTCCTTCTTCCCTCCCTAACTCCTCCCCTCCTCTCCTTCCCTTCTTTCCATCCTTTCCATTTTTTCATTCATTTAGTCATTCATGCATTCAATAACTCTTTATCACCTTTATTTTTGAGGCAATACAGAGCATATAAGTGATAAGACATGATCTACTTCCCAACAAGATTATAGTTCAGTGGGAGGATGGTGAAAAAAGTTTCAAATGAAAAGGCAGAACTCCTCTTTCTGATGCTGAGCCAAAAACATCCCAAGTGGGTAGAATACTTTCTGGTGGCTCAGAGGATAATACTCGCTTTGTGGCATCTCCAAGGTCAGGAATTGGCAAACTTTTTCTGTCAAGTGACATCTTTGCCAGCCTATGGCCAAGTGGTCTCTATTGCAACTCCCCCACTATGCAGCCGTAGACAATATGTCAATGACCGGGCACTCCTATGTTCTGAGAAAACTCTACTTGTGGACACTGAAGTTTGAACGTCATGTAAATTTTATATGTCACAATATATGATTCTCCTTTTGGTTTTTCCAGTTATTTAAAAATGTAAAAACTGTTCTTAGCTCATGAGCCACACATACATGGGTGGCAGGCTGAATATGGCCCCAGGGCTGTGCTTCACCAACCCTTGTCCTGGGTTAAAGGAAGCCATGCTGGAAATCTTGCTAGTGGCCAGGAATCACAGAGATTTCAGCCACCTGCTTTGTATACAGTTCCCCTCTGGCCACATATATGGAGATACCTGCTTGCTAAGGCTATTTATTTCTAAGTTTAAACTGAGTAAAATTAAACAAAATTAAAAATTCAGTTCCCTGATCTAACTGACATCATCTCAATTGCTCCATAGGCATCACTGAAGAAAGTTTGACTGGACCGTGCTGATCTTGATGAAAAAACAGGAAGCCAAGCAGTTTATGACTGTCAATCTCTTGATTTATTTATGGTAGCTAAGAATTATCCTGACCAACTTAGTTCTTTATTTCTCTAGAATAAAATTATAGATTTTTTTGAATAGTAAGCACTAACAATGTGACAGTTAGAAGACACTGCCCTCTAATAATAGGCTAGGATGCTTTTCTCTTTAGCCTCTATCCCCCTTATTTAAGACCAGGAAATAGTAAAATAATTTTAATCATACCACCCACACCAGCATATGCTACCTTCCTCTTTTTTTAAAATTCTTATTGGATGGAGCACACGATGCAGGCTTGGTCAATCGAAAGCTCCATACTAGCCTATGGTTCTGGGGCAAGTGAGGTCAAGAAAGGGCAGACTGAATCACGTGTGCCATGTTTGTGACAGTGCCATCAGTGATGGTGGGCAGTGCCCAGGGGCAGCAGCTGCAGAATCCTGGCCACGTTGTTTCTGCTGTGAGCTTTCTAAGCCATCTGAAGCTACCCTGATCTCTGCCCACTTTACAAAATTGATGCCCTTCAGACTCTGGCTAATTCTGGGAGCCCAAACAGCCTGTGAAGAATTTTTTTTTCTGTGTAAGATAATATGAGTAAGCTTTTTCTTCTCATCACCAAGAACTTTTACTGGCACCTTACCCATATTTTTATTTCCACATTCTGTGAACAGCATAGCATTTACAGGTTAATTTACATCGTTTTTAAAAATATATTTTATTGATTTTTCACAGAGAGGAAGGGAGAGATAGAGAGCTAGAAACATTGATCAGCTGCCTCTTGCACACTCCATACTGGGGATGTGCCCACAACCGAAGTACATGCCCTTGACTGGAATCGAACCTGGGACCTCTAGGTCTGCAGGGCTGACGCTCTATCCACTGAGCCAGACTGGGTAGGGCTAATCTACATAGTTTTTGTCCAAAACAAAACAAAACAAACAAACAAAAAAACACCCAGATGCAAAGGGTTTTACTATTGTTATCACTGTTGTATCCGGGGATACTTTTAAAGAATTTATGATCACTATTAATTGTAAAGTAAATAATATGGCAACCCATTAAAAATATATATCTTGCTAGCAAAAGGGTTGTTTCAGTCTACAAAGAAAAACAGAACATAAAGAAAACACATTTCAAATTTTCAGCGGTATTTTCAATCTGCCCTTTGGGTTTCTGTGTCAAAAACACTCTTTGAAAGATTTCTGTCCTCTAAGTTTAAAAGCTTTGTTCTCTGTTATCCTTGGTTAATGCTATCACAGTAACTGGCACTATCTCTGTTCAAAACACATGAAATAGCCCTGAGCCAAAACACACTCCAAGGATGGCCTTTGCTCTGTTAGCAAAGTCACACTAGAGTCTCTGCAACTGGGGATGGCTTTGAAAGATAAAGAGTGTGTCACCCTCAATGGTTACTTCAAAATACTGCAGGAGTGACAGTGCTGGGCCTCCACAGAAAGGTATGACTGACGTGGCTCTTTCTACAGCCTCTCTTTTCCTGAGACCTCTGGACTGAAATACTGCTCATGGAGAAATGAGGTTGGGAGGACTTTTCATTCAAGAGGGAATCTCAGGTTTTCCTAACTCCCTGACAAAGATATTTTCCCCCTAAACAGAAGCACCCTCATTTGCACGTCAGCCTGTTTCCTGGTGTATATCAACGTCACAGAAACACTGATCCTGTGGTATTTCAGTTCCTCCTGTGACCACTGGCAAACACAATCTCTAAACGATCATAACAGAAGAGTAAATATTCTCACCAACACATGGAAACAACCAAAGTGTCCTTCATGAAATGACTGGATAAAGAAGATGTGGTACGATATACAATGGGATACTCAGCTATAGAAAAGATGAAATACTACCATTGCAACAACATAGATGTATCTTGAGAATATCATGCTAAGTGAAATGAATCAGACAGAAAAAGTCAAGAACCATATGATTTCACTCAGATGTGGGATATAAACCTGAAAGCAACAAATGAACAAACATAAAAAGCACACAAACAAAAACTCATAGACACAGAGAACAGTATGGTGGTTACCAGAGGGAAGGAGGTAGGGGGACAGTAAAGGGTAAAACTATGGTGATGGAAAAAGATTTTACTTTAGGTGGTACAGATGATATATCACAGAATTGTATACATAAAACCCATATAATCTTATTAAGCATTATCACCCCAATAAACTTAATTAAAAAAAGAATAAATATCCCCCCAGCCCACCATCTCTCTCTTCCCTCCTTGTGCCCCCTTTTTCTCTGCACATTTCCATATTTTGTAATCTATGGACAATTACAAGCATCGTATACATGCATAACAGATTGTAGGCTCAAAAAAATCAACCTAATTTGCCACAGCATCATATCACATTAACGATGAGCTTGAGCAAACTAGACACTCCACAAGGTTTCCCAAAAAGACGAACAGCTATAGTTTTATGCTAGCATCCAGGAAGATCACATTTCAGCCATTTCTTCTCCCTGAGGAAGATTCAAAGGTAATTTGGATTTTATCATGGCAGTAATTATAATATCCAAAGACCTACAGTTTGTAGGACAGAATGAAAAACTTATTCTTAAGGCTGCTCACCTTTCCAAAGTTTCAACTCCTGCTAGGGGTACTCTTTATTACTCATGGGAAGGCCAGGCCAAAACCTAGTTAATATGACAAAAGAGGGGCAGCAACTGGGGTAGAAGCTGGAGATCCCATAGTATACTGTTGCTGCCCCAAACTTGACCTGGAGATCCCCATCTTGAAAGAGGCACCAAAGATCTTTTATTTGAAAATAAGGCATTGGCCATGGACTTCTGGGAGAGGTGCTTTCTAGCCTCATTACTGATATTAGTTCATTTAGTTTCTTAAATGAGAAATTAGATACTTGTAGCCCCCTTTACAGACACACAAAGACAGAGAGAGAGGAGCTAACTAACCTTTCTAAGGTCATTACAGTTCTATTCAACTTAGACAGAATGTGTGTCTGAGGATGTGTGTGTGTGGGGGGGCGGGAGTAGGGTGGCTGAAGGTCAGTATGAGAATCAGGTGGACACTATAAATGAATGGAGAATGAAACATGTGGATGGAATAAGAGTGGCGAATACGCAAGAATATCTAGAAATTCAAACCACATAATCCAGCCCTTCCAGTGACCCTGGACTAATATGCCGTACAATTAGTTGGAAGATTCCATTTTGAGATTTGCAAGTGTTTTTAGAAATGCTCAGGAAAGCTGGTTCCAGGGGCAGATCTGTAACACTACGGGATTCTACAATATACTCACATTATCACATAACCTGAGCAAGAGGAAATGTTCATGAAGTCTAAAAGTTCAATGCAATTGCTACTTCAAGCCTTCAGACCCTTCAGACAATTGAGAATTAAAGCTTGAGAAACAGGCTTTCTCATAAGGTGTCTAGATATTAGGGGCCAGCCAGACCAGAGTGATGAGTGTGTATGTGCATGTGTGTATATGTGTGCATTTGTGTAAGAAGAAAGAAATCAAGACTAGTGTACCAACATGAAAAATAAGAGTTAATATCTACTCCCTTGCCTGTCTCTTTCTGGCAAATATTTAACAGAATTCTGGGCCAAGGTTTAGGCTCACTTGATTTCATCCATCTTAACAAAAATGCTAGTTATTATATATGCATCTGTATCTATTCTGGTTGCATACAAAACTCACAAAAGGCAGTTTAGCCAGCTAGAGCTACAAATCTCTTTAACAGAATTGGGACAAGGATAATACATGAGCCTTCAGTTAGGACATCCTCCACAGAAGGAGTTGAAGTTCACATGTGAACTGCATCGAGCAGTCCTAGTAAGCATGGTCCCATTGTTGGCCAACATGTCTACTCCTTGACAAATATTAACAGGCTGATTGGCAAACCATATTAAAGCACTTACATGGAGAAAAGGCCCTTGTATGTAGCAAAATGCTGTTCAGCTTGAACTATTTAAAAAATGAAGTTGGTAAATGCATGATTCTGTTGCACTAAATAGTTATGTTAGTATTAGTAACAGCTTCTCACTTTCCAGAGTTTTAATTATGTCTCTTGGGACTGGGAGAAGGGTGAGGGAGGGGGATATAGATTTTAACAGCTTATTTGGTTGCTGTCCCTACCTTTACTGCTGCTGAGCTAAAAAAAAAAAAAAAATAACACATACAAAAAAACCTCCACAGGCTAAAATTCTTTACATTGCAAATAAAATAGTTTTTCCCTGGTTTTTATCAGCACAGGTCCCACAAGGAATCTACAGCCGGTTTATGTCAATGAACAAGACTTATTGTTTTCAGATTTATTTTTTTACAGCAAAAAAAAAAAATTGGTGTTGAGCTTAAAACAAAGGCAACAAAGAACAATGAAGACTCTAATTTGGGGTTCCAGTACAATTGCTGGGTTGAATAAAGGCCATTGTGCACCCAGCTATTTGTGGATAACTCATTAATTTGGGTGCTCCTCTCAAATTTGCTTCACATTATGGTATGTACACACAGGAACATGCACATACACATGCACACACATGTTTTTATTTTTATCCAGTAGGAAGATGTCTTTGCTGTGAGTGTATTGCTGGATTCCATGATCCATCCATAAAAACTAATGGTATAGGAATTGGAGGTCAGATAAGCAGAAAGTCAAGAACAAAGGAGAAATGCTGAAGAATTTAGGATATTTTACCTGGGATAAAAACAAGGAGGTAATAATAGTCCTTGCTAAGCTAGGTTTGTAAGATATTCTCTTTTTTAAAAATATGTTTTTATTTTATTTTTATTTTTTTTGTTTTTCTTTTTTAGAGAGGAAGGGAGAGAGGTAGAGAGAAACATTAATGAGAGAGAAACATGAATTGGCTGCTCCTGGATGCCCCCTACTGGGGATTGAGGCTGTGATCTGGGCATGTGCATTGACTGGGAATTGAACCCATCAGTTGATTTATGGGTCGATATTCAACCACTGAGCACACCGGCCAGGCTATAAGATGTTTTCTTATTTTAGTCTAGTTCACCATTTCCTTTCTTTTTGAGAAAATGATATAGCTAGTTATGTGGGAGACCCAAAGCACATTTTATTTTTCCAGGAAAAAATAGTCTGTCCTCCTTGACCCCTGCCATGTCCTAGTATAAGTCCCTTTTGGAAGAGTGTAGAGTGGCTAGAAGTCAAGAAACCTGTGTGCTGGTCTAGCCCACTTCAAAGTCTCTATGTTGGCTAAGCGCCAAACTCTTTTGCGTCCCATGGTCTTTATCTGAACAATGAACTTTCAAGGCAACTGCCTGAGTCCAGTATTTCTTGATTCCATGTTTTTCTCTTTGAAATTTAGGCCCCTCATCCGTGCCTCAACATATCCCTCCAGCCATCACCCAATGGAGGCCATTTGTCATGCTCCTTCCAAGCCAGCTTCTGGATGGTTCCCTTAGAGCTTATTCATCATCTGGCCCTGAGTTCCATGGGAGTAACCAGAAATAAGTAATCTCTTTCAGGGTGTTAACCTCCATTAACCCGAGGCTGTCAACCTCCAGGAAATGCATTTCCACTAGGTATTCTTATAGGCCAAAGAGCCTGCTCTCATAATGGAATCACAACCCTGGACTTGATATGGGGGTGAAGGAGCAATTTGGGGTGATGTCTTTCAGAATTGCACTCATCACCTATATGGAAAAAGCCAACATTTTGAAAGAAACATCAGCTAAGCCGAAGATTTAGAATCTGGACAAGTAGCAAAGTAAGCTTGAGAATAAGACTTGATTTTATTATTTTATATTTTTATTGATTTTTAGGGAGGAAGGGAGAGAGAGAGAGGTAGAAACATCAATGATGAGGGACAGTCACTGATCAGCTGCTTCCTGCAGGCCCCCTACTGGGGATCGAGCCTAAAACCCGGGCACGTGCTCTCACTGGGCACTGAACTGTGGCCTCCTTGTTCATAGCTCCACGCTCACAGCTGAGCCACATCGGTGAGGCACGACTTGATTTTAAAACATTGTCAAGGTGGCTCTCAGGAAAACTGGAACTAGATATGAAAACTCCTCCTTAGGGCTACATCGCTATCATGATCAATGAACCGAAAGTGAGGGAATAATTTTCTCTCAGTCCATCATGGAAGGGGGTCTTGCTTTTGGGAACTAGGTATAAATTACCAGCTTAAAGAAGGAGAGACATGAGTTTCATGCATTTATAGGAGGTATATAATTTTAAAATGGTGTCCTGTCACATTCCCAGATTCAAGGCTCGTTTTCTTCCATCATGTGGCCAGCTCATATTTTGAAATCTCTTTTAATTATGGACCTTACCATATGAAACTTACTTCCATGTCCTCCCTTATTCACACCATAAAATAAAATGAAAATGTTCTCAATCTAATTTTTCTCAATCCAATGGTGTTATAAGTAGTCATTTGATAGAAATAAAATAAAAAAGCATGTTTTTCCTGAATGATGAAATGAACAGCCAGATATCTATAGTTTGAAGTAGTTGTTGCTGACATTGTTGTTTTTGCTTTGCTGCCGTTTTGAAAGAGATGCGGTAAACTTTTCACCAATACCACAGCGTTTGGGCATTTTTTTAGTGCATATTGTGATCAAAGACAAAATCCCCCAGAGGTGTTATCACTGAGTTCGGATGGTAAATATGGAACACTTGTCAGCTGTGTCGGCCAGGTACAGGCTTCTCAGCACATTTCTGAGGTTGTGTGGCCTGAGTGGAGAATTAAGCTCTGTGGCTCACACTCTGGACTTACTGCTTGGGCTGCGCTGACCAAACAGGACATTACGCTCACACTGGCCTTAGGATGCTCAAGCAAGGGCTGTCACTGAGGTTAACATTTAAAAAAAATATATTTTATTGATTTTTCACAGAGAGGAAGGGAGAGGGATAGAGCGTTAGAAACATCGATGAGAGGGAAACATCGATCAGCTGCCTCCTGCACACCCCCTACTGGGGATGGGCTCGCAACCAAGGTACATGCCCTTGACCGGAATCGAACCCTTTGGTCCTCAGGCTGACGCTCTATCCACTGAGCCAAACCAGTTAGGGTGAGGTTAACATTTTCAATCAACTTCTTCCCACAGGTGAGACTGTGAGGCCCAGGTTTTATCTAGAGTGGAAAGGAATGTGAAATACAGGAGGATTAATTATATTCCACTTTTATGGTGATCGTGTGTGTGTCTGAATGAGTGTCTGTGTGTGTGTGTGTGTGTGTGTGTGCTCTGCAGCAGTGTGCGCATGGAAGACCACATGGCCAGCTGTGAGTTCCTGTGGTCAGTCTCCAGCAGGGTTGAGAGGCATCTATCTTGACTCCACAGCACTGCTGCTGGCTCAGGGCAGAAATGCTTGTTAAGTGTCAAAAGAACCTTGTCTAACTTGTGCCAACTTAGTGGAGAACTAGGTTCTCCTACATAGCAGACAGGATAGGACATCAGGATTCCTTGTCACTCCCTCTGGATGAGCGTCAGATAAGGCTTTGTGGTCTTTGAGTCCACATTTAGGACCCAGGCTGCTATTCAAGTTCAGGGAGAAGCTAGCAGCAAGGAATGATGGATGTTTTCCTTTTTCAATTCACTCATGTGCTATGAAAAATTGAACTGTGTGGATTTCTTTTATTGAATTTAGATATATGTTTATTGCTCATTTTTTGAGAAGTAAATGTGTATAGTTGAAGGAGAACATAATAAATAAAAAAGTCCATATTTCTTTTTCTTAGTTCACATCTCTGGGACACAAAAATTAAACCTACCTAAATACTGACTCTTGGAGAGTTACATGTCTGTTGATGTTTTAGCCCAGCACATTTGTTTGAAGGAATTTTATTTTGTTGTATTCTGATTTTTTTAAAGAAGATACCCATGCTTGCATCAGAATATTAGACTTACTATAGATATGAGTGTGCTGATAGACAGAAAAAAGGGGGATGTTGGGTGGAGGGGGGGCAAAGAGGTGAGGAATGGGGACATCTGCAATAGTGTCAACAATAAAAATAAAGAAAAAATAATTAGAATTTTTTTAATATTGACTTATTCTAGAAAATGTGAAAGACCAAACAGAGATAAGGCCAAGAAACTTATTAGACCCTAGTTGAGTATCAGGAGAATCTAGAATCCTATGCTGAGTCATTATTATTCAACTCCAGAGGAATGAAGCCGTCAGTAAGCCTAGCACAAGGGCTACTGAGCTAGGTGTGGGCATTACATGTTCCCAGCTCAAAATATTCCATGTAAAATTTTTTTTCAAAAAGTGTGGCCAAAAGGCACTTCATGTGAGTAGATGTGTTAATGCTCCTCTTATACAACACATAATCAGAACAACAACAACAACAACAACAACAACAACAACAAAAATGGATAGACATTTCACCTCTCTGAATTTTGGGAAAGAATAAGCAAATGATTCTCTACTAATGACCCCACCTCCATCTCAGAGAAGATAAGCATCCAAGTTTTATTTTCTGATTTTCCATGTGACTGCAAAATGTCCTTGGTAGATTATCATTTTTAGGTTATTCATAAATGAAACTAGAGGCCTGGTGCATGAACTTCATGCATGGGTAGGGTCCCTAGGCCTGGCCGCTGATCAGGGCTGATGGGGCCTTCTGGCTGCCAGCTAGGCCTTCCTTCATTCCGTGCCATCCCTTGGTGGTCAGTGCATGTCATAGCAGGTGGTCAAACCCCTGGTCTCCTGGTAGAACTCCTGAGGAGACATTTTGCATATTATTCTTTTATTATATAGGATAGACTAATTTCTAAAGGCTATGTGAAGTATATTATTAATAGAAGTTGTAATAATATCAAATTACATTGGTGTAATCTCTTTTAGATTAAGAAAGAATATGTACATGTACCCCCTTAGCAAACATCTCTGCGTACACATATCTTATAATGACATACAAAATATATAACATATATACGTATGTCTTTGTAAATTTGATGCTTTGATTTAATATAGCAAGGGGATCTCTTTCATCCTACTGTTCTTTCTGTGCAAATACCATTCCCTCTATATCTTCATATGGATAGCTCTTTCTGATTCTTAAGGTATCATCTGAGATGTCACTTTTCAGATAAGTGTTTTCTACCTAACTCTTCTAAATCATCTTTCACTCTTGCCTCCTTTTCCCTCCACCATTACTCTCCATATTAGCACCCAACTTGTTTCCTTCATTATGACAGTCATCACAAATTGCAATTATATATTGAAGTATTTTATCCTTATTTAGTATCAGTCTTCCTCAACTAGACTATTATATTAGCCTCAACATAGGAGGCCTCTTGTATAGTGTCTAGCAAATTATAGCCTCTCAAGAACTATTTCTGGAGTGAATCTATACTAATAAAAGGGTAATATGCTAATTAGATCAGACATCTTTCAGACATCCATCCAGATGTTCTTCCAGACAAAGGCACAGTGGCGAGGGCCAAGGAAGAGGTTAGGGGCAATCAGGCTGGTAGAGGAGAGCAGTTAGAGCTGACCAGGCTGGCAGGGGAGGGCAGTTAGGGGCAACCAGGCTGGCAGGCAGAGGTGGTTAGGGGCTATCAGGCAGGCAGGCAGGCAGGCAGGTGAGTGGTTAGGAGTCAGCAGTATTACGAGAGTGATGCCTGACTGCCAGTTTAGGGCTGATCCCTGTGGGACATCCCCTGAGGGGTCCTGTATTGGAAAGGGTGCAGGCCGAGCTGAGGGACCCCCCCCCATGCATGAATTTTGTGCACTGGGCCTCTAGTGAATGAATAAAAGTTATAGGGCACCATTAAAGCTGAAGATATTTTAGGCTAAAAAGCATTTTTTTATTTGAGAAAAGTAACTGTATCTGCAGAACTATGGATCATGCAGGAGGCTGGAGAAAGGGAGCTGAGGAGCTAAACTAAGAGTGGGGATGAAGATGAATGGACAAGTGTGAGACTTTCCAAATAGGTAAGTAATATACAGAACACAAACTTCCAGGTTATAGCGTATGGTTGAAAGCGCAGAGGGAGGATGACTATGGTGATTTATTCATTCAAAAAATAATTGGGGATGTAACAGGCAGGCATAATACCTGTCATCATGGAGTTTATAGTCTAGGAGAGGAGATATTAAACAAA
This sequence comes from Antrozous pallidus, assembly GCA_027563665.1. Taxonomy (NCBI): domain Eukaryota; kingdom Metazoa; phylum Chordata; class Mammalia; order Chiroptera; family Vespertilionidae; genus Antrozous; species Antrozous pallidus. Next base: position 77,542,662 of record CM050521.1, on the reverse strand, counting down.
TAATTATATCTAAACAAATTGTTTCAGCATAGCAAAAGTGAGTGCTATACAGATAAAGGGTGACCAGGTGCATGGTGATGCCTTCCCTGAGATGGAATACAGAGGAAAAGCAAATCAGAAGAAGATGAGTGATCAGTAATGTGGTATTAATAATCCTTGCCAATCCTTTCATATGTGATAATGACTACAAGTGAAAATGTGCTAAACACATTCCACAGATGAAAGCTATTACTATTACTCCTCTCTATTCCTCAAGCCCCTAGCAGAGAACCTCAGATACGGTCCCTTCCAGGAGCAGAGGGCATGCGCTAGAAGCACAAGCATGGCTGCTGTCACTAGTGGTGTGATCTTGCCCTTAATTTTCCTCTTTCATCAAATGAGGTACATTGTGTGAATTTATTTGTTCAATTAAGAAGATATGAAATTAAAAAGATATGAAAATAAAAAGATTAAACTATGAAAATATAAAACCAGCACATATGTACTTGCATCAGTAGACCAATTTTGATGGAGAATCATTTTTTTAAAATGAGGAAAACAGAAGAGATGATTTCTAAGGTTTCATTCAGTTCTGCAAGCTGATGTTTTTGTTGCTCAATAACTATTTGTTGACTTGGCATGCTCAAATGATTAGTTGCTAGCCATGCTTTGTTCATCTCTTCAGAAAGCTTGGCTCACAGGTCTGAGCTACATGCAACAACAGCATAGCTTAGGAGCAATTCATAATTCTCAGGTGACCTGCCAAGAGTTCAGGAGGTACCATTTTAACTGGCACATGCCATTCTGGAATGTGCGTGCGCCCAGAAAACAATATGAATAAACAAATCTAAAATTCAACAGAGACCCTGCAGAGCGGAGAACTGAAATAGATAGGTTAAAAAAACAACAACCAACACTAAGCCAGATAGATAAAGAAGCACAGATAGATAAAGAAGCACAGAAGATAAAGAAGCACAGAAGTATGAAGATAAAATATTGTTGGCTATATTGGGGAGTTTATAATTTCAAAATGGCTACTAACCTGTGTTGCTTTTGTAGCTTGTCAACAGAGCCAGGCATTCTAGTAATCTTTTCATGATGATAAAAGAGACTGAGCTCCAACAAAATTTGTCTACTGATACAAGTATATATTAAGTGTTTCTTGATCCATAAAAAGAAAAAAAAAACACCTTTTTTGTGTGTTTTTTAATTCTTGAAAATGTAATCCTTAACTGCCACAGTGTTCTACCCTACATTGTTAATATTTTCTTGAAAGGGTCATATTAATACACATAAAACAAGAAAAATATAAAATTAAAGGAGGATTTTAGAAATATGAACTCAATTCCTCTAAGAGTTCAGAACACACTCACACACCAGAGCTAGAAAGTGAGGGACGAATGGGAAGCTTGACAGATAGATAGTAGTAGTAGGATTTTGGTTTATGGAAAAAAGAGACAATAATCATAGTGAGGTTCTAGACATGGGTCACTGAGGAGAACCAGTTGACAGCTGAGGGAATAAAGTAAGATATACTGAAAAGAGCTCAGAAGGTCCTTAGAAGTCAGCCAATAGGAAATAGGGGCCACCTAAGAGTTTTGAGCATGATTGACATGATGAATATGGTCTTTTATGATGCACAGCTCATAACACTTTTTAAATAAAAATTGTCAAAATGATGTAACAATATGCACTTGAAATATGTTTTTCCTTAAGAAGAGAGTGAAGCATATAATGGGAATATATGGACATCTTTTTGCCCTTCCTATTATAAAAATATCAGCTCAATTTAATTCATGAATATGTTTTCATGTTCAACTGGTCTGAAAGGGACATTACATAATTAAAGCTTTGGGTGAAAATAGTCTTTTTTAAAAAACACTCCTTTAAGAGCCAAGAGATGCCAATCACCATTCCAAGACAGGCTGGGTGGGTAAATTAAAACTCAAATAAAATTCATGTGGCAATTTGTCTGCCATTTATAAGGCTGTGATAAGAAGCACCAAGGTCACACTTATGAAACACGGCCAATCTCTGAGAAAAAAGCTGAAGATCGAAATGTTATCTATTACCTCCATTTTTCTTTTTATTCTAGGAATCTGAACTGATCAGACAGCCAAGAAGACAAGCAAAAAAGTCAGACTTATTGATTTTCTTTTAATTCTTTTGTTTCAGAGTCAGACTCCTGGCTTTAGATAAGAGTGACTTAGAGATTTGGTCCCATTTTAGAGTCATCACAGAATTTGTGCTACTCAATAACCAGAGACACGGTAGATTCTTATCTTTTAGGTTTGAAGATGCGTGGTTATGGGAACCCAAAGAGAGACTTATGGGCACTGCTTGTGTATTTATTTCTCTGGACAAGCTCATGCAGCCCATACACTGACAATCCTCCTTTCCTACTCCCCACCATTGTCACTGTCACTGTTAGGTCCAGAGCTATCCATACACAAAGTGACCAGCAAATCAAAAGGAGAGAGAACTCATGGACAAGGACAACAGTGGTGATTGCAGAGGTGGGGAATGGGTAGGAGTGGAAGAGGGCACAGAGGGAATAAAAGGTAATGGGAAATAAATGAATAAATGGATGATGGAGAGATGGATGGATGCCTGGAAGTTCCTGACTCACTCTGTACCTTCTCTTCAGTTGTCCTCAGAAATATTTTTCTAGGTGTGAGATAGAGACAGAAGCAAAAATAACTCCTGATAATTGAAGAGTTCAGACTAAAGGAATATTCAGTGACAAGTTTTTTACATTTCTTTTCTTTACACACACACACACAAGATTAAATACTTAGGTTAAACTAATCAAGATTCTCATTTGTGGGAAACAATTTTGTCGTAAAGGTGTTTTATTTATTTTATTTTAGTATCATCAATATTTCTTTTGGAACAGGAATGTGTCCTATAGAGTATCAATGTAGGAAATAAAAATACAGATTCTAGAGCCAGATAGTCTGAGTTTGGATCCTAATTATTACACTTATTAGTTGGGCAAATTACTTCATTTCTCTGTGTCTTAGTTTACTCATCTACAAATAGGAATAATACCAATGCCTAACTCATCTGTTTATCATAAAAATTAAACAATCATATTTAAAGTGCTTGGAGAAGAGCCTAGAATTTGATTACTATGGAAGCACTAGCTCTCATAACTATAACTTGATCTGTTAGTACATTCATCACCCAGCCATTGAGTATCCATCATCTGATACTATTCTACAAACTGGGGGCATAGGTGAACAGGGTATATGAGCAACTTGAACTTAAGATGCTTACATTGTATGAGGGAGGTAGATAATAAACAAATAAATAAACAAACATCATTTCAGAGAAAGAAAAATATTATGGGGAAAATGACAATGGGTGATGTCATAGGTGACTGGGGTAAGGGTCTGGCTAACCTTCAATAAGTTAAGCAGAAAATTCCTTCCTGATGACACGGTTGCTGAGACCTTAGTTATGTCTCCTGTGTAAGAAACACTAAGCAAAAGCAGGTTGTGGCGTTCCTCATTCTCCAAGTTCAAGGAGATCATAATAGGACTGATCACGACAGGTCATTCCTGCTTTAGCATTTCCAATGTGCTTTACACACCAGAGATATGTTTAAGGATAGTGAACAAAACATTTAAATATCAAAATATTTGAAAAACAGGATCTCAGCCCTACTGATGGCCACCCCCAAATCAAGACACTGCTAACAGGAGAAAGTGAGTGAAGAATCAGAGAAGGACCTTCATTGCTTCTTTGTCAACATCTCCTCTTAGCTCTACTCAGGCAGTTCAGACTCCAGACACCCATGTCCTGTCATCAGTCAACTTCAGGAAATTTTTGGAAATTGTTGCCCAATCTGCAAGAACAGGAAGTGGAGGAAATGGAAAAGTGAGAGAGGGAGGAAGTTCTGCTCCTTGGTAGATGATGGAAATCAGAGAAAACATTACTGCTTGTGTTTGTTCAGTCCAGGCACCTAAAATTTTGGTATGGAGGATAAAAGCTGTTATCTTGTGGAAATGGAACAAACTTCACTGGGTTGGAATGTTAGTCTTGACTCATATGGGAAGAATATGGTGCAAGCTGTATTTTGTAAGTAGTTAATGCCATTTTTCATTTGCAACTGATTTTCACATGTATTTTATTTAATGTGCCTTATACGTACATACATGCATGCATGCATTAATATGTACATGTGTATGTACATATATATAATACAAATTTTCATTTAATTCTATTTCCCAGGTCAGGGTTCTAATAATGTCATTCCTAGGCCTGGGATCATATCTGCTCTTCACTGGGCAGATGCCTCCTCATCTTTTGGATACATTCTCCTTAGAAAAGTCATCCATGTCCACTTTACCTAAGCAGGGGCTCACACACACTAAGACTGAGATCTTTCATTTCCTTCAGAATCCTTATCCCAACTTGAAACTATATATGTGTTTTCTTCCTTTTTGTCTACCATCCCCACTAGACTGCAGGTTCTACCAAAAGGCAGCACCTATGTCTATTTTATCTATCTACAGACACTCAAATTTCACCAAGTGTTTGCACATACTAGATGCTCAACTTCTTTTTTGAGTAAAATAATCCTTCCCACAAACTTGAAAAAAACTGAATCCCAAGGGGTTGAGTGCCTTGCCCAGGGTCACATAGCTCATATCTGGTAAAGCTTGCACTCTAACTCAAGGTTTCTGATTCTTAATGTTAGGGCATACCATACAGAAAGAAACTCACAAAAGACTGTCAAGGGCACTGAAGAGAGATGTGAGGTTTTCAAGTATTCCAATGCGAGGCCGTGGTATAGTGACTTATAATAAGAAATATTTATATGGTGTTCATCTTTGTTTCTGCCAGAGCTCCTAAAATACCTGGAATTTCCCAAAACATTTTTTTTGTCAATTTCATGAGGTGACTTTTGAACTCCATCCAGGATGGAGCTGGTTGCCAGGAGAACTATATGATTAGCAGGTTGGAACTTCCAATTATACCCCTGACCTCTGGGGAGGAAAGGAGGACTGAAGGTTGAATCAGTCACCAATGGCCAATACTTTAATCAATCGAGGCTTTGTAATGAAGCCTCCATAAAGTTGAACAGGAGGGTATTTCGAGTTTCCCAACTGGGGAACACGTGGAAGCTCGAGGAGAATGGTATACCTGGAGAGGGCATAAAAGGTCTGTGCCCTTTCCCCATACCTTACCCTATGCATCTCTTACATCTGACTGTTTCTAAGTGATTTTTTAAAAAATACACCAGTAGTCTAGTAAGAAAAATGTATCTTTGAGTTCTGTGAGCCACTCTAGAAAATTAATAGAACCCAAGGAGGGTTCCTTGGAACTCCAGTCCACAGCTAGCTGGTCAGAAGCAACTGGGGTCTAAAGTGGCAAAGTAGGGAGACAGTCTCTGGGGCTAACCCCTTAACCAGTGGAATCTGATGCTATCTCCAGGTAAATAGTGTTAGAATTGAGTTGAACTGTAGCACACCCATCTGGTGTTGGAGAATTGCTTTGGATATGTAAGGGGAAACCCACACACTGGAATTGGGCCATAGTACTTTTCCGAGCAGATAAAAGCAGATGACCTTCAGAATCAGCATCCTGAAATCCTTAACACAGAGAAGAAGAACAATGGTCTTAACCAAGATACACTCAACAGCTTCAGTTGAGTTGAAAGGTTTCCATACAACTCTGTGTCCCACTGTTGGTGCAAGTGGTGGTTGAGATTATGGAATTTGGGGGCCAGATTTCTGGTCCTAACCCCAGTGTGACCACTTACTACCTGTGTGACTTTGGGTGAGTTATTAATATTTGTGCTTAGTTTCCTCTTCTTTAACATGGAGAGGATAGTGATATGTACCTCACTTCATCTAAAATACAAGGGAAGTGTTTCATAAATGTTGAATCAATACTGAAGGAACATATAGGCATATGTCTTCTGTATGCAAAAAGTCACTCTTAGCTAGTCTGGTGGCAATCAAGGTGAAAAATGGTTGAAAATATATTTGGAATTTTTGAGATTCTTAGCCATGTTACTGTCCATCAATTTTACACAATGATTATAACCACCAAGCTATAAACCAAATTGCTTTACACATACTGATGCTTTCTGCTTCTCCATGTGTCCCTGTATCAGTATAGTTTTGAGTGGCTACATTTTTTCAAAGTTTCAGCTGCTGCACACCTAGCATGATGCCTTAAGATGCAGTATGTCAGGTGAAAATGGAAAACACGTGCTTTTCAGTCCTTGGTTTCAAGTATTCTTGGTTTTCCAAAAAACAAAAATTTGAGAATAATATTTTCAAACAGACTGAACGGAAATGTAGATTTCTCATGTTTTGAAGCTGTTATTAGGAATAGATAATTAGTCAAAAGTGAGCAACATTTGTTACTTTCACAGACTGGGTGGTACTAGAGAATCAAGATGAAAAGCTCCATCAAACTGTGATATTTGGTCTAAAAAAGAGAAAATTAAAGAGACCTAAAATATCTATCATTTGGGAGAAGGAATACATGAGCTTATTGTTATAACAAACTAAAGGCCTGGTGCACAAATTTGTGCATGGGTGGGTTCTGGCCCTCCCCAATGGGAGCCAATTGGGACCAAGCCAGCAGAGGAGAGGGGATGTGGGAGGTTGCTGGCCAGCCCCTCCCCTGATTGGGGCTGGACCTGCCATCGGGGTGGGAGCACAGAAGTAAGCTGGCCATGGAGGGGCCACAAGAAGTTGGGGGGGGGTGCGATTGAGCCAGTTGGCTGCCACAGTGCGCATCATAGTGACTGGTCATTCTGTCATTCTGGTCACTTGGCTGTTATATATATGGATGAGTAGAAATATGTCCTATGGATAGAAATCCTCCAAAGTCACAATTGATTCATAGAAGTATTACTTTCTAACAATTCAAGCTGTCCAAGTAGCCGTCACAGAAACAGGGTTCTGTAGGAGCAAGTGAGGTCAGGTATCACACAATGACTCAGGTAGAATCTGGGAAGGCCCCTCTCAGGAACTCTCTGGAAGTTATCCAGTAGGGAAGTTGGACTGGAAGACCTCTGAGGGCCCTTCTGAACCTGAGAGGCCATATTTTCTGAATGTCCATCTGATAGAAGTCCATCTTTTCAAATCCATGACCAAAAGTTCTATGTTTATGCAAGCATAATCAATATTGAAATTTCCTCTAATGAAGATGGAAACTCAACATAGCAAAGAGCCTTAAGAATGTCTCTGATAAACAAAGATTAACTTTTGCAAATTATTAGACACAGTCTCTCATTCAAAGCTGAGGCAGCTGTTCAGAATATCTGAATCAGGGAGGGTCAAAGCTTTGGAAAGACTTGTGACTCCAAAGAAGCAAAGGTCATCTCAGAAGGAAAACGCTCTGGCCCTATCTTCAAGAGCCCTTCCTAACTCTAGCAGGCCAATGAGTTTTCTGAAAGCAGCACAGTCCTTTCAACCCCTGACTGTCCTACTATCTTTTGGAGCAAAGATACTCCCTGCTTGCCAGCTGCCTGCTCAACTGTGAATGCAGTTATTTACTGGCTGCCCCCAGTTCTCTCGGCTCCGTCTATAGAGGCCAGAAGAGTTCAGGAACTAACAGCCGCTGAACAGTTTGGCTGACCTGTACACCGGGTGTGTGATTCCAGGACAATCCTCTAAGGAAAGGGAGGAGGTAGAAGGAGGATGGGGCAATAAATTAGTCATTTGGATTCCCTCCAGGGCCTGCCCATGTGTGTCCATCCTCAGTCACCCTTTCTTAACAACATACTCTGGTAGACTAATACTAGTAATCGAACATTTGCTGCCTGTTTACTACGTGCTAAACACTTCTCTAAGGATTTTGCATGAATTATCTCTAATCTTCCCCTTGATCAATTGATCAATCTCAGTTTAACTCAACAACCTGTGAATATTTTTATTATGTCAGTTTTCACAAAAGTAAACTGAAGTATCATTTAGCCTAAGATCACACAGATAGTAAGCGATGAACCCTCCATATAAACACAAAGTCTGGCTTGGCTGCTCAGTGGTTGAGTGCCCACCTATGAACTAAGAGGTCACAGTTTGATTCCCAGTCAGGGCACATGCCCAGGTTGTGGGCTCAAATCCCGATCCCCTGTAGGAGGTATGCAAGAGGCAGCCGATCAATGATTCTCTCATTGAGGTTTCTATCCCTCTCTTCCTTTCCCTTCTTCTCTGAAATAAAAAAATAAAATAAAGTCTGACTTAGAAGTCTGGAATTTTATCTGCTATCCATTAGTTAGGAAGGAAAAAGGGAGATATGAGAAAGAAAAGGAATTAGAAGTTTGGCTTTCCTTTTAGCTTTTTTTTTTAATTGATTGTTTTAACGCAATTAAATCTATCAATATCCATTGCCTATTTAATGATTCCTCTCACCACCAGATTGTACTCCATGAGTCAGGACTGGCCTTTCTGCTTCTCAACTCTTAGTAGATTGCCCAGCCAATGATAGGTGCAGTCAATGTTTGCTGAATGAATGAATACAGCAGAGAAGATGCCTAAAAAAATTTCTTGTAAAAGTCAGACAAATATATTAAAAGCACTAACTCACCACATATCATCAGGGTTACTGTTTGACCCCATGCATCTAGTTTCTGAGCACCACATCCCTGGTCTCCTTGCTATGCGGCTGTCCTCCTGCAGGACATGATATTCTCTGATTTCTCCCTTGCCTCTGTCCAGTTCAGTTGCCTCTGGCTGCCTACTTTCTCTAGCGTTGCCTTCCCCTTCTCCTACTCCCTGACGTGCAGGTTTCCTGGTCATGTCCCGGGGGTCCTGGAGGAGCCTGTTTATTTCCCTTGGATGCTGAAACATCTTCTGGGAGGTTTTGAGGGTGAAGTAGATTGATAGATGCTAAGCCGGCTGGGGCAAATCAAAACTATGAGAGGTGACCAGGGGGAAGACTGACAATAAGCAGGCACGGTGGGTTGCGGCAGCGGCCCTGCTAGTCACAGGGTCTGATGAATAAACAGGGGAGTTTAGGAAATCTGTGTGAACCTCACACATGCTATGTGTGCAGACCACAAAGTCCCTGAAAACTTCGTTTTGAGGGTCATCCTCGCAGACAACCCTGAAAGATCAAGTTGATGGTGTTGGCTGATATCATGGTAACAGCAGTTCAAATGAGAGAGAAATTCCCTCCTCTGAACTGAGAAGTTTCCAGATCACTGGAGAGGTGAGGAAAGGAAAGGAGTCACAGTTTGTGGTGGCAGGGAGATCGAGAGCGTTCACATAAAGGAGGTCATTTAATCTGTAGAGTCCTGTTTGGCACGCACAACCATATTCATGTTGGGGATGAGAAACCAACTCCTCTCCACACTCACACAGTAACAGCATTTTGCACTGAGCCACATATGCATTTTGATTTCTCAAACCCTAGCACGCGCGAGGCACTGTCATGAAAATGATTTCTAGTGATTACACTGGTCTGTCTTGCGGTGAGGATAAGCTGGAAACATCGTTGTACCATGAAACACTTTGGACACTTGCAAAGGATGTGGCCAGAGGAGGCCTGGGACAGGTGGGTGTGTACGTGTGTGTGGGGGGCAATCCAAATGTGCCATGAACTTCATCTTTTCCCTTTACTCTGGGGGTGACCATATAGACAAAAATCCCTTTTCACATTTCAAGAGCATGGGATTTATAATTGGCCTTTTAAGTGAATTTTTTATATTTCTGAGCCAAGGCCTTTCAGGGTCTTGGTATTCAGATTTAAGCCAAAAGATTAGATTAGCCCAGTGTTTCTCTACCATGACCTCAGGATAAAAAATGCTGATGCCTGGGCTCCACCCCAGAAGAAATGATTCAGACTTTCTGGAGGTGGGCCCAAGCACTGGGTTGTTATTGTTTTTTAAGCTCCCCACGTTAAGAGCCACAGGGAGCCAGGATTGAGCCGTTTTTTAAACTAATGATCTGAGGGCCAATTTTTCCAATACAAAGAACTGAAGCTCAAGTTGACTTGAAAATTCAAGGTAATCTTTCATCTTCTCCATCCAATGTTGGCCATCAGAATCTCCAAGCGGACAATAACAAGGCAATGGTGATGGAGATTTTGATACAAACGCCCAGCAGCCAGGGCAAAAGACGGGTAAGAGAGATTATACAAAAGGTCTGGCTAATTATAGAAAACCAGAAGCCCTGGCAGAAGGCCTGGGGCATGGCAGAATGAGTAGGGGTGAGGGACAGGAGAAATTCTAGGAAATTAGAGATTTTAATAACTTTAACTGTCGAGGCTGCATTGGATGCTGAGTTCTTTCTTAAGGTATTGCAAGCTTTGAGAGCAAAACCAGGAGGAAAGAAACTCCTGCATTGTATTCTGGCTGCTTTTAATTTCTCAAGCATAGGAGCAGAAAGGAAACAAAGCTGTCCTGGGGCTCTTCTCCCTAAACCTGATGAAGGCCCCCCTAGGCTCTTTTTCTCAACACCAGGGGGAGTAAGACATATTCAGCTTTGTTCACCAAGTCTTTCAATACAGCCAGAGAAGGAACACATTTTTGCATATTGTCTTTCTGGCTAAAGATAACAATCTATTTTTACTCATTTAAAAAAGTAAATGTCCTATATAAGCAATAAAATGATTCTATTCAACCTACCCTGCTCTCTCAGGTTTAAGGTGGCACTAAGCAGGAGGGGATGAGAGAGCAGATCCTGGAACCAACCTTTGGGTTTGAAGCTCAGAAGGAGCACTTTGTAGCCATGACATCAAAGGCAGGTTCCTTAACCTCTCATGCCTCGGTGTTCCACTTTGTAACTTGGCATAATAACAGTAATGCACCTTGTAGGACTATTGTACAGAGTGACGGGTTAACATACAGAAAACCTGGAACAAGGCCTCATGTACAGCATGCATTTAGAGTATTGGCTAGTGCAACTGTCAGAGACCACTAAGACATTTTTACTTGAAATGTGAACTTTTCCATACTTCAATCATTCCAAGTATTTTTTTACATTAAAAATCATACAATTCAAATAGCAGGAATGGTGAAGCCAGTGAAGGATTTGACAAGAAGTGATATTTTAAGGCAAAACAAGTACAAGTTCTTGTTTTGAAGGTCACTTATTCTGGTGACCTACAATAAGATGCTTCAGGAAATAATGAATTATCCCATCTAATAAAAGAGTAATATGCAAATTGACCATACCTCTGATCAAGCCACACCCGCAGCCATGCCTATCAGCCAATCAGGAGCAAATTATTCAAATAAACCCAAACCAAGATGGCTGTGGCCACTGAGAGCAGGAGGGAAGCTTGGATTTCCCCGGAAATGGAAGAAGCCAAGCTTTCTGCCTGCCCTTGCCAGCCCAGGCCTCCACTCAATGCTACAAAGTTTCAATTATAGAAGATGCATAATCCCAACAGAAATGGCAGCAGCCACGAAGCTGGAGAGAGCATAGGCTAGGGTTGCCCGGGCGATGGAGGAAGCCAAGCTTCTGCAGCCCTAGCGCCTAGGCCTCCACTTTAGGCTACAAAATTTCAAACAGAAATGGCTGACACCACAGAGCGAGCAGAAGGTTTGGCTCCACTCTAGGTTATAAAGTTTCAACTGTAGAACATAAATTAATCCCAGATCTCAGGGCCTCTGCTTGGGTCACTGGGGGGCATGGCTGGCCTGCAAATCTCCACAGGCCCCTCGCCCAGACCACCCCATGCCCCAAGGGAATCCCCCACCCTGATCCAGGACACCCGTCAGGGCAAAGCAGCCGGTCCCCACCCATGCACCAGGCCTCTATCCTATCTAATAAAAGAGTAATACACAGATTAACCATCATTCCAACACAGAAGAGGGCTGCCCTCATGTGGTCAAAGATCCTGCCCCATGTGGACACAAGATGGCCACCACAAGATGGCCAGCAGGGAAGGGCAGTTGGGAGGGACCAGGCCTACAAAGGAGGGCAGTTGGGGGCAATCAAGCCTGCAGGGGAGGGCAGTTAGGGGTGACCAGGCCGGCAGAGCAGGGAAGTTGGGGGCAAACAGGCTGGCAGGGGAGCAGTTAAATATCAATTAGGCTGGCAGAGTAGTGGTTAGGAGGTGATCAGGCTGGCAGGCAGAAGCAGTTAGGGGCAATCATGGAGGCAGGCAGGCGAGCAGTTTGGAGCCAGCAGTTCTGGATTGTGAGAAGGATGTCCAACTGCCCATTTAGGCCCAATCCTACCGGGATCAGGCCTAAACTGGCAGTCGGACATCTCTCAAGGGGTCCCAGATTGGAGAGGGTACAGGCTGTGCTGAGGGATACACCCACAACCCCTTGTGCATGAATTTTGTGCACCAGGCCTCTAATACTATTATAATATGACTAATGTATAGTTAAAATATAAATAATGTACCCCCCAAAATAAACATGCCATAAAGAAGAAAGATAGTATAACCTGTTAGGATGTCATTTTCATAAACTGCCCCCAGAGAATATACGAAATTAGGTGAAGAAAAGGAGCAAATGGTACTTAATGACAACTTCTATGTATTTTTAGTTTGACAAAACTCAACAGTAGTTAATTCCATGGAATGCCTGAACTTTTATAATTCCACAAAATTGTTCTGATTGAAATATATTATCCTCTATGATGCTCCACCATTTTAACAAAAAGAGCAGCCAATAAGGAAGCTCTGGGCTGACTTGGCCCAGGTGAGGACTGATGGCACATTTTCCATGGAGGAAGGCCACGGAGTAAACACCGCTGTATCCATCGAACGTCCCTGCTGACTAGGGAGAACACTTGCATGTCTTTTGTACGAGCACACATAACTTTTTTCCCCTGTGGATCTTCAGCGAGGCAGGGCTGTTGTTGCCTTGGCTGTGTGGAATTCAGCAAAGAAAAATGCATGACCAGTGACCACACACTCACATCTGGATGAGGTTTCGGCTGACTGTGCTTTGGGATTCTAACTCCAGCAACTAATAAGGATCTCTTTCTTTCTGACTATATAAGTCAACTCTGAGAGCCACAGGGTAGAGTGGATTTTTTTGTAGTTCTTCCCAAGTCTATCAAGCACTGGGAGTGCAGGCAGCAGAGATGGACTCTCTGGTACATCTTGTAATTGGAGGTACCAAAGTCTGGCAAGAAATAGAAGTGATGGGGGAGGGAGCTGTCTTAAAAGCTGAGTGAAACTCACTCTTTTCACTGTCCTATCAACATGTGTGCAGAAAATGTATAAAGCTATCTTACAGGATAGTGGTCAAAAGATGGCCTAGGGCTGAGCTTGAATCCAGCTCCACACCTACTGGCCCCATAACTGGCATTCAGCTGCTTAATTCCCCTCATCTGTAAAATGGGGGAGAGAGAGGAAATAATTGCCTCCACTACAAGGTAGTCATGAGAATGGAATACAGTGGTGCTTACAAAATGCTATAGCCTGAAACACCAATATAAAAGAATGTATGGACCCCTATGTCCATAGCAACACAATTTACAATAGCTAAGATCCGGAAACAGCCCAAGTGCCCATCAGTAGATGAGTGGATAAAAAAGCTGTGATATGTTTATGCTATGGAATACTAAGCAGCAGTAAAAAAGAAGAATATCTTACCCTTTGAGATAGCATGGAGGGATCCTGGAAAGTACTATGCTAAGTGAAATAAGCCAGTCAGAGAAAGACAAGAAACACATGATCTCATTCATATGTGGAATCTAATGAGCAAAATAAACTGATGAACAAAATAGTTCCAGAGACAGAATTACGGAATAGACTGTGGAATCTCAGAGGAAAGGTGGGGGTAGTTGGTGGGTGAAGAGATCAACCAAAGAACTTGTATGCATACATTCATAACCCATGGACACAGACGATAGAATGGTGAAGGCCTGGGGTAGGGGTTGGGGACAGGCTAGAAGGTGTCAATGGGGGAAAAAGGGGGACATCTGTAATACTTTAAAGTATAAAGATTAAAAAAAAACATTTTAAAAAATGCTTTATCTTACCCTGTATGTTTAAATTACCCCAAACTCCTATCAGTGGATAGTAGAATACTCATCTTGCTCATGGGAAACTGAGACCGAGCCATTATATAACTGGCCCATGGTCACCCAGCAGGCAAGTGGGCCAGGACTGCCCTAAAGATGGTGCTCATTACCACTGCTCTATGAATTCATTGGCCCGTGACACAAAATTGCGGAAAGTTAGGGTGAGTGGGATCTCAGACCATCTGAGCCAGCCCTTCCTTTCATGGGGGCATGGTTCAAAGTAGATCAGACCAAACTAATTTACAGCAAAGTCCAGGGTAGAAAGTGAATACAAGAAATCAGTTCTTTAGACTCTTTGCCCAATGGTTTTCCTCTGTTGACTCATACCCTAGCAAGAAAAGGCAGAGAGAAAGTTGAGAAAAGTTTTCAATTTAGACACTAAAATAACAAAACCATTGATTGGGGATTGGCAGAGATATAGGAGTAAGGAAGGGATCAGGTAGACCTTCTTTTCTGTACAGAACCTGTTGGTTTAGTATCCAAAAACTTTGGTATAAAATCAATCCAACCTTTATGAATTGCAAAAAAACTGAAATTTCCAAAACTGTCATTACTTATTTATTTTTCTTTAATATGTTTTTTTATGATTTTTTAGAGAGGAAGGAAGAAGGATAGAGACAGAAACATTGATAAGAGAGAAACATTGATCTGTTGCCTCTTGCACACTCTCTACTGGGGATCCAGCCCAAAGCCCAGCCCAAAACCCATGACTGGGAACTGAATAATAATTACCTCTTGGTTTCTGAGTCAACAGTCAACTACTCAGCCACACTGACTGGGCAAATCTGTTATTATTTATTAACTGTTCATTAACTATCTCTTAGCAAAAAATAATGGATCTTAGTCCAGCCAAAGAACAATTAGCTTTTATAAATATAAAGAGAAAACAGATCCACGAATTCCCAGCTGTTCTTCCCTGCTCCTGACACTGGCCTCAAATATACATACTCAGAAACTTAGAAGAGAAAAATTACCATTAAGTGAGCTATTAAATTCCTGCTTCATCTCTGGCTTCAGAATTCACACAAATTAGACCTTCAAAGTATAAAGCTTTTACTTCTTTAACTGGTCTCAGTATTCAATTTGCATGTGTGTATTTGAAAATGCCTTATCTACTTGTGTAAATCTAATGCCACCTGGTTTAGATCAAATACCTGTAGAGGGCAGCATGCCGTACTGATTTATTTAATGGTTGGATCCAAAATCTCTACTAATGGTGGACCACCAACATCATCATCATCATCACCATCATTCTTCTTTTCAGATTCTTGGATTTTGATCTTCAAAAAAATTTCTATTGCCAAGTTGCAAGGGCAGCAACAGGTAACAATTTTTTATTTATGAATATTAATTGTGGTCATTTTTTCCTGACTTACTATTTTACTTAAAATCCAAAATACTCTCCCATTTACACACCACAAACCTCTTACTAAGTAAGATTATTTAACATAATGTGCAAAGATCTATCGCTAATAGAGAGCCGTGGGCAGTGGAAAGAAATGGGAAGAAAGTTCCTCACTGAGAGATGTTTTCACTCGCACTAGCCTGTGGTCAGAAACAAACGCTCCCTGTAGAATCTGTTTAAGATTCTAAAAATAAATTGATCTGTAAGTGACTTTGCTGTAATGCATACAGTGGGTTAGATCAAGAAGTAAGAGCCATTTATAGAATGTGAACTAAACACTGGCCCGAGACACCATTTAACCCTCACCAAACAGAATGGCATCTCAGATTGTGCAGAGTTTGACCTAGAAAGCCAGTTTGAAACATAAAGATTCTTTCATTATAACCCTGGCTAAAAATATCAGAATATGACCTGAGGTCACTCTAAAGTCAAAACATTTGGTAACAGGACAACTAGTATGAAAGTGTGCATGTCCAATGAGTGTACACTCAGGCCCAAACATATTACAGATACATCCACATTCACATGTACTTACGTAGGGACTGTCCTTGATGCCAAGTAACAAGCTGTCATTCCACACATTCTCCTATAAAGAAGTAGGTGAGAGTATTCTGACTTGCATTGCACAGTGGGTTAGAGTGGATTTGTGTGACCATAAATAATAAGTCATTTAACAGCTCTGAGCCCCAGTTTCCTAAATGGAAATAAATATAGTCCCTACCTCAGGAGATTGATGTGAGGATTAAATGAGATAATACATATAGAACACTCAGAGTATATAATACAATGTTAAGAAACATCAGCTATACTTCTCCTCAGCCCAGCAGCTATAGGATGCTGCAGTCTCCTGCCTCTTTGGTGCCCCTTCATTGCTAGAACATGTCTTCCCATCCTTGTAAACAGCTGCCTCAGGGGCCATGTCTGATGCCTATAGGTTGGGTAGGGTATGTTTTCCCCCCTCCTGCATGGCCACTATAGTATCTTTAAGGGGACATATGACTGGAGGGAGGAAGTGTGTGTGTGTGTGTGTGACAGAGAGAGAGGGGGTAGGGAGGAGGGAGAGAGGGAAAATGAGAGAGAGGAGAGAGAATGTGTCTGTGCGTATAAGAATTCACATCGTGACAAGAGGAATTTGCCACTCTCTTCACCCAAGTTTCACTCACAGGCGAGCATGTCAGTGTCGCCTGCACACAGATCCCCAACCTGGCACACTGGAAGGGCTGCACTGCAAGGAATATGACCTCCCGTCACAATGTTAATCACTGCCCTCTGCCCTGGTAATAAGATCGTTTTGGCCCTTGCACAAGCAGAATCCACCTGAGACTTCCTAACCATGTGCTCGCCAGCACACTGGCAGCAGTATTAGGAAATTCCATGTTGGTGTTTGGATGAGTCCTTTCCATTGATACCGTTTGTTTGGACTTCCGGCTCTTCCTCAATTAAAACAGTAAATCAGCCCTTTTCGTTTTCTTTTTATCTCTAGATACATTTTCTTAATGCATTAAGGTGCAGTCAGAGTGTATGCGGGGTATGATGACACCATCCTGTCCTTCAGGTGTGGTTTCAGGGTCACACAGACCCCTTGTGTCTGGAAGGCTGACTTCACAGCGCACCACGGACACATGCTGCTCCTGAGGGAGTGAGATCATGGTGCTGGCATGGATTTATTGCTCTTTTAAATGAATGGGGTTGGACTCCATCTACTGACCTTGATCAGGAGGCTAGCGATACAGGCTGTGTCAAACAAAACAAGACAAAACAAACAAGGGAAACCATAGCACATGCGGCCACTTGGTTCAGAAGGTGACACGACTGAATTCGGTCTGCGAAGGTCCTGTCACATGAAAGTCTAGAAATAGCTATGACCTAAACACGGGGGTAGCAGACAACCCATTTAGAAATGAATGGACACATTCCATTGGGGTTGTATAGTGGTTAAAATCTATTTTGGGACAAAAGGGATATTGTAAATACTTTCCTTTGTTCATGGCTATCAAAATCCAAACCCTCTGGCTCTCAACATTTTGCAGGAACCCTGCATGCCAATAATAGTTTAGCACACGAGCTGACCAGGCAAACATTATTTTACCAGCATAGGAGGATTCCCTATGCCCTTCCACATCCCCACGGCCAGTGAAGACCAGATTGTACCTCGTGACGGTCCTGGTCTGGATATCTCCAGGGGCTCCCCGGTCTGACTGTACAATTCCAAGGCCATTCAGTTCTTAGGGCTCTAGGGAGGTGCTGCCATATTAGGCATGTGGAAATATCTGTGTCACTCTTAAATTATTTTGCAAGTAGAGATTTAACATGACTTTTTTTAATCAGCGTTCAATTCCAAATTTGGGACTAGGTTTAAGTGAAATTCATTTCAGGGGCTCCTCACTGGTTTTGTAAAATGTTAATGCCAGCTGCATTCCTTTATCTTCAAGACCAACTGGATTGCAGGCTGCTTTCTTCTTCATTTTATTCTCCCTTTGGTAATAGCATTTCCACAGCAGAGGACACGATGACCTGTACAGACACCTCTTGACTCTCAAGTGGTTGGCTGGACAGGTTTATCATTTAGTTCAGGTAAGTCCGGAGCCTCCTTCCCCTTGATCACAATCGCTCTAGATGCCAATAAGAGGGTCAAAATGGGAAGAGCCCAAGGCAGGTATGAAAAAGTGAAGGGTTTAAGCATTTCCTGGATATACTGTTCCTAGCATCTCTTTAGGCCAAATACAAATTGTATCTAAGAACTAATTACCTTGTGAGCAACTTCACCACCTAAGAAAATTCTTTTCAAAGACAATGATGCTCTTCCATTAGGCATGAGACCAATGCTAAGATCTGGAGATACTCAGACATGACCCTGGTAAATATGGCCTCACAGAAATAGTGGACCCTCTAATGTTCTCTTTAATAGCAGAATTCCCCTGTAGCGCTGTTCATGAGACATTGGGTAAAAATGAGAACAGCTTTCCAAGTGGACTGAATTATTGAAGAAATAAAAGGAGTGACTTATAAGCCAGCTTTTCTCATCAGATGGCTTCAAAATAAAGACTGCAACAATATCAGCCTAAAGGGCTCTTGAATAATTATTTTTGGCATTCCCAAAGAGTAGTTTCCTTCTATTTCTGCTACCTCAACAACAGAGAATAAATCAGATTTGGCACTGACGACTTCACTGAGCTATTAATTTTTAAATCTTCCACTGATTGGGTTCCAACATTATGTTTGATGGAGACAACCTTTATTTATTATTTAAATCAAACAATAATTTAAGCAAATTCATCGGCTCAAGGATATTATAGCATGATCTGTTGGTTATTGAGTAGGATTTGCTTTAAGATGAAGGCTTCCTGGAGATCCAGATCTGGGGATAGGGATACCGTCCTATCCTCCAGTGGTATAAGGAAATCAGCTATTTGGAATCTCACCTAGTAAGGAACCAGAGTCCTGCTATTGATAAATTTGTACAAAATAATTTACCAGGTTAATGTCTTTTTTCTTCCTATCCAATTATTTCTTATTGGTTGGTCCCTTACTTAAGCTTTCTCTCATTCAAAAAATATACTATTAGGCTTATACCGTATCATTCTTAATCACTGATCAATTCTGTGAGGATGATCTGCATAGGCATATTGGAACATATTTTCCCTATAATTAGAATCAGGATCAGACATTACCAATTTTCAGAACCATTTTAAAAATCCTCATTTTATTGTTGTGAGAAGACATAACTAACATGACACCTACCTTCTTAACAAATTTTAAGTGTATCGTTAAACCTTATTACACATTATTATATACTAGTGGCCTGGTGCATGAAATTCATGCATGGGGCAGGGTGTCCCTCAGCCTGGCCTGCACCCTCCCCAATCTGCGACCCCTCAGGGGATGCCCAACTGCCGGTTTAGGCCCTATCCAACAGGAATCCAGGATCAGGCCTAAACCGGCAGTTGGACATCCCTCTTAAAATCCAGGACCACTGGCTCCTAACTGCTCACCTGCCTGCCTGCTTGATCACTCCTAACCACTCTGCCTGCCAGCCTGCTTACCCCCACTGCCCTCTCTTGCCAGCCTACTTGTCCCCAACTTCCCCCCTTGTCAGCCTGCTCACCCCCATCTGTCATCCCCTCCTGGCCTGATCACCCCTAACTGCCTTTGCTTCAGCCCTGCCAACATGGCTTTGTCCAGAAGGTCTCCCAGTCCAATTAGCATATTACCCTTTTATTAGTACAGATTATTATATTATACATTATTACACATTATTATTGACTTTAAAGTACAATATTATACAGATCTCTAGATCTTATTAATCTTGCTTAACTGATGGTTTGTGCTCACTGATTAGTAACTCCCCAGATCCTCTCACCCTGCCCTGGCAACCACCATTCCACTTTTGATTCTATGAATTCTACTATTTCAGATACCTCATATAAGTAGAATCAGCAATATTCATCTTTCTGTTACTGGCTTACTTCACTTAGCCTGATGTCCTCAGGGCCAACAGGCATATGAAAAAATATCATTGTCATTAACCATCAGGGAAATGCAAATCAGAACCACAATGAAATACTACCTAACACTGTCAGAATGGATATTATGGGGGAAAAAACAAGTGTTGGCGAGGCTGTGGAGAGATTAGAACCTTGTTGATGGGAACGCACCTATAATATGAAACAGTATGATATTCCTTAAAAAAATAAGAGAAAATGATACTATAATTCAGGAATCCCACTTCTCGGTATTTATTTTTTAAAAATGAAAGTCAGGATCTCAAAGACATATTAGCACTCCTGTGTGCGTTGCAGCATTATTCACAGTAATCAAGATATGGAAACAACCTAAATGTCATCAACAGATTGAATAAATAAAGAAGATGTAGTCTGTAGATGAAATGGAATATCATTAATTCAGCCTTTAAAAGGAAGAAAAATCTTCAATATGCAATAAGAATAATCTCTCTTTCAGATAAGCTAATGATACTGCAAAATTGTTTCTCTTCTCTATACAGATTAAATATATCCCTGGCTCAAATGATAATGAGTTACTGTACCATCTTCAAAATTAGTACTCTGAGAATCTTGGTTAAATTAAGTCCATTTTATTATATTCATGCCTAAATTATGCAGAAGTTTACAAGTTTAGTCAAATTTCATTGTTAAGAATCTCTTGCATTGAGGCATGAGGTTGAGCTTTGACAAAAGTAACCACTGGCTGGAAACTGGAAAGCATGATAATAACCCACTTCATTTGTATGGCATGCTACCAATTTCACAGTAATTTTTATAATGTTTAAAACATGAAATAGGCAGAAGAGTCACTGCTTAATACAGTTAAGGTTCAGAGAGGTACAACTACTAGCCAAAGATCATGATGTCCAGGTTTTTCCATAGCTCATTCAGTGCTGTTTTCCCATGATCCTGTGCTCCCCACAAGACTTGAAAAATCCCTCTTGTCCCCAAGGTTTGCTTCATTGTCATCTGGACTAACATGGGCAGGCTTAGATGTGTTTTTTCACTGAAGAGGATGGTGTCTGTCTCAACTAAGAATGGTGGGAAAACAGGCACCAAACAATCTTCTACTTAATAGTTTTCTTAAAAATCCACCCCAGTTATAGTAGGCCAATGAGAGAAAAGAGACATTTGCCATTAGGGAGCATTCCTTGAGATATCTAGGTATCTTCTTGGCTGGGTAAATGGTAGATGGGAATAACTCTTCATTTTCAGACCCAAGTTATGAACCATTCCACAAAACCATGGAACCACACTGACTGAATTAAATCCCCACCTCCACAATTTACTAGTTGTGGGCCTTCCAGCAAGTTATGTAACTGCTCTGTGCAAAATGGTGATGACAATGATCTACCTCCTAGGACAATTTAGGGGCTTTCGTAAGATAAATGTAAATTGCTTAGAATAGGGCTTGGCAACATGCCCAATGAAAGCAGTTATTTATATTATCTTAACAAATGAGCCTTTTAATTTCTTTATACATAAAGTGAGAATAATGAAAATCCCTCTAAAAGAATACTTAGCCGTAAGAAAAAACGAAATACTACCATTTGCAACAACATGGATGGATCTTGAGGATATCATACTAAGCAAAATAAGTGAGATGTAATTAAAATAAAAACAATATGATTTCACTCACATGTGGGCTATAAAACAGAAAGCAACAAATGAACAAACAAAACAAAAAACTCATTAATACAGACAAGAGTATGTTGGTTACCAGACTGGAAGGAGGTGGAGGGAGATAGATAAGGGTAAAGGGGATCAACTATATGGTGATGAAAGAAGACTTGATTTGGGGTGGTGAGCACACAATACAATATACAAATGATGTGTTATCGAATCTTACACCTGAAACCTATGTAATTTTATTAACCAATGTCACCCCAATACATTTAATACAATTTTTTAAATTTACTTTTAAAATATATTTTTATTGATTTCAGAGAGGAGAGAGAGAGAGAGAGAGAGAGAGAGAGAGAGAGAGAGAGAGAGAGGAGAGAGAGAGAGAGAGAGAGAAACATCAATGATGAGAGAGAATCACTGACTGACTGCTTTCTGCATGCCTCTTCCTGGGGATCGAGCCCAAAACCTGTGTATGTACCCTTGACCAGAACTGAACCTGGGCCTTTTAGTTGATAGGCTAACACTTTTTTACTGAGCCAAATCAGCTCAGGCAATTTAAAAAATCTAGACTAATAAAAGGGTAATATGCTAATTAGACTGCGTTGACTGGAGATCTTCCAGATGTCTGACTTCCTTCCAGACAAATCCAAGTTGTCAGGGGCCAAGGCAGAGGTGCTAAGGGGTGGTCAGGCTGGCAGGGAAGGGCAGTTGGGAGTGATCAGGCAGGCAGGCAGGTAAGTGGTTAGGAGCCAGCAGTCCCAGATTGTGAGAGGGATATCTGATTGCTGGTTTAGGCCAGTTCCCTGAGGGGTCCCAGACTGGAGAGGGTGCAGGCCTGGCTGAGGGACACTCCCTCCACCAACACCCTTGCAGAATTTCATGCACCAGGCCTCTAGTAATAAAATAAAATGGTTAAAAGGAACCAAATTAAATTCTGTTTTCAAAAGTTATTTATAAATCATATAATTCTCTGGAGAATGACTGTCCCTGTCTTGAAGAGAAAGTTGTAATGTCTAAACTACATCCACTTTCTATTGCAAGGAATTTCTCCTTTCTCATCAAATCAAACGAGAAAGAACGTCATCCATATTCTGATCTCTAAGCTAAACCCATCAGTAGCTTGTTAGGCAGGAGACATGGGATTGGAGATGCTGTCTACCAATACAGGGAGCTTACTAAAGGCCTGGGGCGTCTCCGCCTCTCATGATGGGGGGCCTGTCTCAGCTGCATGTGGCTGTATCTACAGATAGACATGGAATCAAAGAGCCCTACTGGTCCTGCAGGCTTACCTGGGCAAAACCACAGGCTGCCTGGAGCTCTGAAAAGTAGGACAATCACTTACTGCGTGGGTGGCTACTCAGGGGAGCCCAGGGTGACATCAGTTCTAAAATCAGAGCTTCGACGGAGAGAAGCAGATGTGTTGATGCAACATGAAAAATAGAATGAAACTGATTTCTCCAGAGTTGGAGATGACATGCTACTCCAGACAAGACCAGTAAGAATGCAGCTGATACAAGTGAGAAAAATTATAAAAATATATCTTTCTCGCTCGGCTGGCATAGTTCAGCAGTTGGGTGTTGACTTATGAACCAGGAGGTCCTGATTCAATTCCAGGTCAGGGAACATGCCCTGATTGCAGGCTCAATCCCCAGTAGGGGGTTTGCAGGAGGCAGCTGATCCATTATTCTTTCTCATTAAGTTTTCCATGTTCAACTTCAACTTCAATGCCACCACCATTCCTAAGCTGCTTCTCAATCCTCCACCTAGAACTAATTTTGTTCACTTTCATTGGCATACTTTTAGTGCCATCTAAGTGTGCCTAGTTTTACAGTGAGCTGTGCCCTACCAGATTAGAAGGCACTCCTTTTTGTTATTTGTGTGTCGCAGGGACACTGCACTGCCTGCTGCTCAAAGGAGCACTCAATAAATAAGCACTCAAATGAATAAATAAATATTTGTTGGTGATAATTAAATTGAACTGAGAACTTCCTGGCCTCCAAGAAAGTTGCTGGATTTGTTAAGTGGAACATTGCTCTTTCCCCCCTCTATTATGCTTAAGGTAGTTTCATAACATCTCCTGCCCGGAACTACTTCTATTATTAAATTATTAAGTGTCAGGGGAGCAGCAGCACCTTGTATGACTAAGTAGTGGGTGAAACTGAGATAAAGGGAAGTCCCCATTTGCTCCTAGTTTCAGAGGCAAGAATTGTCAACTTTATTTTTGTGCTGCCACTGCCACAAGCCAGTGTGATTCAAATGGTGGATTTTGAAATTGTGTTTCCTCTTTTCCTCTCACTACTCATTCCCTCCACCTGAGCCCCTTTTAGTAATTGTACCCAGTGTGGAACATAAGGTATATTAATGAGGAAGCAGGGTTTGCATTTCTAATTTGGAACCTGGGACTGTGCTAAAACTAGACTTCATACTTCTAACCTGTATTCATTCATTAGTTGTCTGGGTAAAAGGGAAAAGGTTGGGGAAGAGTTTGGAAGTAGGATCCAAATCTGAAATCCAAGGCTACCTTATCATGTAGATAATTAGAGTTCTCCAGATGTTCTCTAAACTGCGTTTCCCTCTGAGGGAACATCCCGGGAAGAGACCAGCAAGGGCCGGTGCCTCCTGACAGAAGTACCCACATTGTCTATTAAGCACTCTTGCCAAAACATTGAACTTGACTCTAAATCGAGTCAAGAAATCCCAAAATTACTAATTTACAGGAAACACAAGAAACAGAGAAACCTGTTAAACTGGCTTCATGGAAATGAACAACATTCAAATCGTATTAAACTCTACTGCCTCATCAACAAGTAAATTGCAAGAAAAAATATAGTTGAGGGTAACAGGGAAGAATGGATCTATGATTTATATACAATATATATTTTATTATATATATATATATGTATATATATATATATATATATATATATATATATATATATATTCTGAATATATATACAACAGAATATTAGTCAGCAATAAAAAACTAATGAAATCTTGTCATTTGAAACAAAATGAATGGACCTAGATGATATTATACAAAGTGAATAAGACAGGCAAAGAAAGACAAATACTCTATGTCTTCCCTTTTATATACAACCTAAACAAAAAAAAAAACCCAAAAAGCATACTCATAGAAACAAAGATCAAATTCATGGTTGCCAAAGGGGAGAGGTGGGAGATGGGTGAAAATGTGATGGGGAATATAGTCAATAATATTGTGATATATTTGCATATTGACAGATAATTTATAGACTTGGTGTGGTAATCACTTCATAAGGCACTATATATATATATATTGAATCACTATATTGTACAACTGAAACTAATATATTATAACCAACTATATTCAAATAAAAAAATCTTAGGAGACATGCCAACAAATTTCAAATATGGATCTTATTTCAGTCCTGTTTAAAATGAATGGCACTTCTTTTCTCAGAATACACCAAATGGCAGAGGTATGCAGGTGCTCCTGGGGTCCCGGGGTGGGAGACAGCGGGTTTCCTGCCTGAATCCTGGTGCTCGAGGAAGCTAGCCTGAGCTAGGCCACCTGGTCAAGCACATAAAGATAAGACCCCTGCAGGAGAGCTTTCTCTTCTTGCCCATCGAGGAGTCTGATGTCACTGACATTTTTCTGGGGATTTGAAGGATGAGGCTTTGAAGATCATGCCCATGCAAAAACAGACCCGTGCTGGCCAGTGGACCAGGTTTAAGGCATCTGACACCATGTGGGACTACAATGGTCAAGATGGTCTGGGAATTAGGTGCTTCAAGTTGGTAGCCATTGCTTTCCATGGGGACATCACCCTGGCCAAACTCTCCATTGTCCCCGTGGGGGGAGATGACTAGGGAACAAGATGGGGAAGCCCCACCATGTCCTGGTAAGATGCCTTCTTCCATGCTCTTTGTACTTATATATTAGAAATTTTCCATAATAAAAAATTCCTTAGGAAGATTTGTTCAGTTACAACAAAAGATAGTTTTTCTCAATTGTTTTTTTTTAAAAGGCTAAACACCATAAATGGATTTCACATGAAAGTAAGAAGCTTTTGGAAATTCAGGGACCCTGAGTGGGATATGAGGCATGAGGAATATCTCCCAAGTGATAACAAAGGTATCTAGCCTCTTTGACTAAAGCTGGACTAGACCAGGACAGGGAAATGCATAATCTCACTAACTTGGTCTTGGCCTCACTATCTATGTCATAGGTGACAACAGCAACCTAGCCTCTGTATGTTTTAACTAATAACAGGACATTGTCAAGCTATATGTTTTGCAATGTAATTAAAAGATCATTCCATAACCAGGAGGTCAAATCCCAAATGAATAGCACAAATGATGACCACCTGAACAAGCTTTCAAATACCATTGTACTATATCTACCCCCAAGACACAGAGCTCCTGAAGGAGAAAGGAATGCTCCAGGTTGGCAAGGAGCCCATTGGGTTGCACGTTGCCCCAGAAGAGATGCATTGACTTGCACTTTGGAAAGATGTCATTTATGACTCTAAGCCACCCCAAGACCATTTGTAAATTACTGTGGGCTCATTACTAAAATTGAGATTTGATGACCCTAAGACATAAAAATTTCCACAAATGCCGATGTGCTTGGGCAGACACTCACTGGCAAAATCCTGTCCTGAAGTTAAGTATACAATCAAATATAAAAACTTTCAAAAGGGACTCAAGGTAGGTAATGACCAGTAATCAATGAGTTAAATCAAAGCACATGGAGAGATCCCAAAGCTCACCTCTAACTCTGCCTTTCAAACACCCAAATCCAATGCAATAATCGTCCTCCATTCAGGTCATGTAAAACCGAACGATCTATCATTCTGGGAATGATGACTTGATGATCTGACACCTATGAGTCATGAGGCGCTAACACACAGTTAAGCCGCAGAGTGTTTACCGCTGTGCTCCCATTGGTCCTCCAGCTTCACTGCATTGAGGTCAGGACTCTGGGCCCGGGCTCCAGGAGTGTCCCCGGTTTCAGACCCAAGGTATTACAAGGAACCCTTAACAATCTCAAATGGCCATACATTTGCAATGATACCTTTTTTCCCCCACTGGGAAAATATATTTTTTGTTATTTGGCCCAAACAAATGAAATGCTCAAAATAGTGGGGCCACCACTATTTCCTCACTGCTCTGTTGAGGCACAGACGTGAAGGCCTCTTCCTCAGTGGCCACAGCAAAGCAGAACATTCATCAGCCAGGAGGCTTGGCGATAGATATCTAGTAAGATCCACCAGTCCTCTGGGTAATTCCCAATTCCTGCACACAAAGTATCTGGCTTCTTTGCCTATAATGACTGCATTTGGGGAATGAACTAAAATGGCCAAATTTTTCAATATACCTACGAGGAGGGTTAAGCACAGAAATCCCGTTAAACAATAATGAAATTTGTGTGTGAAACATTACCCTCTTTGAACATTTTTGAGAAAGCTACTCTTTTCTTTCCCCTCCGACTAATAACAATTCAACATTATTTAACATAATCCTACTGACAGGTAATTTCTGACATGAAATTTATTACTGGCTTGCCCTTCGAGGGCATGTTTTGCTATTAATGTTTCCTTTTAAAAGCTATGGCATACATTAGATTCTCATACAGCATTTCCCCATGTTTTCCTTGGAAACCCCTACTTTCTGTGGTTTTTTTTACATTGCCCAAGTCTGTTTTAACTCTATATCCACACACACACACACACACACACACACACACATACACACCCCTCCTCTCCCAATGTCCAGAAACACACTTTACATGGAAGCATTTTATTCTGCCATTATTAAGTTTACCTCTGACTGAATAAGCGACAACATTATAAGACCATGCATTTAAATAAGTCTTTTCTGTACCTAACTGGGTATGTGATGAAGTGAGCTAGAGGGCTTGAATTTAACACCATCATGCCAAGAAACGAGAGAGCTGCAGGTTGGCAATGTGTCCATATAGGGCCAGGGGAGACATGCAAGCAGATACCTTGACTGGGGTTTAAAGCCTCTCACACTGCAGGGCATATGAGACCATTCAGAATGCAGTTGTGATTCTGACTCATTCATAGAAATGATTTTTTTTTTTTACCTGGTGAGTCAGCTTGAAGCTAGGTATTTCCCTACCTGTGCTAACCATATAAGGGCATTGCTACCTGGAGGGTTAGATCATCTGCCCCAGAAGGAAGCACATACCATCTCTGCTTTTTCCTGCAACAGCTTTACTGATATCATGAGCTCATAAGTAGGGAAGACTATGTGGTGTCCTTCCTCTGAACAGGAGGCATCATCTGTGGCTCACTGGCTTTGAAAGCAGCAAGGGGACAAGTGATAGAAATATTGATTGATTGATGTAGAACAGTTCCATCACCTCAAAAAATTCCATAGCTCCCTTAATTCCTTCACCACCCACTATATTTATTTAAAAATAATATTCCAATGATTTATAACAGACACAGGAATTCACATGCAGGTTGATTCATGGACATCCTTGTAACTTATTCTTAATACGGGGGCAGGCTTTATTGCTGATTAGCTTTGTGGACCCTCAATACCACCAGAAGTGGGGGAGACATATTGCCTCACATTTTCCCTAATGGAGAACCTATTTCTGCAGAGAAACACACCCAGGAATAATTCCACTGGGTGAATGTTAGCCTCCTAACTCTAGCTCCAAGTACAAGAGGAAGATTTATATTTCCCTCTAAGTTTAAGGAGACCGAGTTCCTTTCAGTCATTCACATCAACCAAAGACTAACTGAGAAAAGCTGGGGCACACTCTCCCCTTCTTGCCCACAGACTCACACATGCATAAAATCCTCTTTTGTGTGCATGCGCATGCACGCGCGCGCACACACACACACACACACACACACACACACACACGGGAAATGGAGGCAACACAAAAACAGGCTGGTCAATCTGTCCTTCAAGGTGGTTGTTAAATCCCCAGGCTACGACTGGACTGTCCAGGCCAGAAGTGTGCAGAAAGCTGTGGTGCAAATCCCTCATCCTGCAAAGCAGGAGCTCACCCGAGGTCCCTGCACATTAGAGAAGAGTTAACTTCCTCAGTTACTGGGCCATTAGCAGCTCAGCCAGCCATTTTTCATTTGAAGGAACCTTTGTAAAGGTTGAATTCTTATCTTCGGGAGGCCTGTAAATGCAGTTCTTGTGTTTTCATTGAGTTTATTTAGCCTCCGGGATTTAAGTCCCTCTGTTTAGGCAGTAAATTTTCCCCTTTGTGTGACTGTATGTGGTTAATATACTTAAAAGTCCATCAGGCAAGACTAACAAAAATGCAGCCGCCTTTACACGGCAGTTTTTGGCAAGAGTAGAGTCACTCAGGATGGCTGTGCAGTGCTTGTAATTGAATTGTGGTCACTAAGCCGAATGCTATCAACTTCTGTAAAAACCCAAAGCCAGATACCCCAAGCCTGCCTTTCACCACCTCCCTCCCACCCCCAGCTGCTTCCCCTGTTGCCAGCTTTCCCGTCACTCAGCTAGCAGAGTGGGACACAGAGAAAATCTTCAAACTGATGAGCAGAAGACACTGCTACACAGTTGAAACGCATAACATGGAAGATAGACTCCAGGGTCTGGAAGGACAGAGCTGAAGTTCTGACAGATGAGTTACAACCTTGGGAGCCAGCAAAGGAGAAGCAGCCCCAGAGAAGGGAAACTACAAAGGTCCTCAAGATGCCCTTGGAAGGGTTCCAACATTTTGAGAACAATGGTAGCATTTTTACACTAGACTCCGGCCCCCAAGGCCCCCCTCGCAATGGTAACCTCAGACAATCCCTAGTCCATGAGCTGATTTTTCCTCCTTCCTCTTCTGACCCCAGGTGCCCACCTCTGTGCCATCTCCCTCCCTAGCACTTGTGCCCAGCCCTGTCAACCACAGGTTGGTGTGTAGGACAGCCACGGGCTTCGGCCAATAAGCAGACCTCCTTCACAACTCAGCAACCACTGTTGTCAGTGGCAGGAGACCAAACTTCTGCCATACACAACTAGGGCACCGAACTCAGCATGGTGGCCTTGGTTCCTGAAAGATTTGAAACCCAAGAAGAAAATCAGCCCATTGAATGGGGTCATGACAGGAGCAAAGAAAAGATCCTGCCACACAATTCTTCCGAAGACAAAGCAAATCAACATGTGAGAGGATTGTTCTACTTAAAACCCACCCATTTCATTAGGATCAGGGATAACAAACATGCACTGGGGGCCTCAGGGATAGCAAATGTGTTCTGACCCTCCCGGGATTGCGTTCATCTACAAACAATATTCTACATGCGACTTGCTAAATGTAACATGTAGTACCTGGGCTCTTTGCCTGCATAAACCCATCCCATACATCATGCAAAGGATAGAAAAAGAACTTTAGACTCAACTTCCACCCAAGAAGGAATTCTACTGACAATCTGCCCCTGGAGCTAAGGAGCCTAGAAGCAAGTCCAGTGGGGCTTAGAAATTCCACAAGCCCAAATGGCTTCAAGGCCCGGGACAATCGGTCCCACAGTCCTAGGTCCTAAAAGAAACTGAGCCATGACTAAAATGCATGAGTCAGAAGAGCACACATTTCTCAAAATTTAACACACAACTTACTAATCAAGAATTACTGTGCTAATTCAGATTATCACGGCTTACCCCTGCCAGTGGTTTCATAACCATCTCAGGTCTACATGTTTAGAAAATATTTCTGTAAGTCTATTTAAAGTTGCACCTCCTCTGACATCCGGCTTTAGGTGGTAAGCTCCAAGAGGAGTTATATGCTTTTCTTATTATAACGACAGACACAGTATAAAATAGAAGTAGGTCATAGATTATGAATCAACTCTGATTGATTGCTATTGACTAATTGGTATGCCAATAATTACAGAATCCCCCTCGCTCCCCTTTGAATTTAAGGTAGGCAACTTAAGAAGAATAGAAGAGATTCTATTTTTCTAATATTTGAATCAGGTGATACTTAAGTTTACATATACCTGATGATCCTTATCATTAATCTTTTCTGACCTAAGGACTAGTCATATAGCATCAAATGTCAACCCAACACATTACTCCACACTCTGAAGAATTTCAGAGCCCTGGTTTCCAGAAAAGCAGCAATGATTTCTGAAGGAGTGAACAATGAAATGTGATTTTCTTAAATATATTTGGGGTCATCGGTGCCAGTCCTTACACCCAGGATTTGAGCCTGTTCACTATGCTGTGCTGTTGGGAGGAGGGCAGGCAGGAGCCTGGGAGGCAGGAAGACTGGGCCTGATGTCATAGAAGTTTCAGAGCAGCATCCTTAACAACCAGAAATTCTGCTGGCTCCGACCAGAGGCCAGTGAGCAGTTCCACTTATGTATTATTTCCTCTTTAACACTCCCCCCAATTTTTTTAAACAATAGTAAGAACATATTATTGCCCAAAGGATCTTTCTGGAAATTTACTGTTAAAGTCCTATCTGTCCATCTACACTCCTCTACCCCGACTGCTGTACAAAATCACAATAAAAGCGAAAGGAAAAAGTATAAAATAAAACCTGTGAACACACATAAGGAGGAAACACATTCCTTGCCCTGGCTTCTAAAGAGTGAGGAAAGACATGAACCAAAACGAAGAGCAAAAAGGGTTTGAGTGTAAGAGTGTGTGTGAGAAATCTGTATGGCACAAGAGGAAGCCATGTAAGATCTCTCGGTGCCCTAATGTCATGACTAATAAACAAAGCTCACAGCGAGTGACATTACCCAGGAAATACAATGTCCTGCACTGCTCAGTGTTTGTTTCAAAGGGCAAAGTCTGGGGGAAAACAAAGGAAGCCGGAGGGAGGAGGCGAATTCAGTTTAATTGTACCGCTGTGAGCTCTAAAAGCAAGCCAAGTTTGAAGTCCGGCCTTTTATTTCTTTAGGATATATTTTCAAGTATGTAAAAGATAAAGAAAAATCTATGGACACTGGTCTTCCTTTGGGTAAGTCAGTGGGCCTTTCTCTCTTCATGATTGTACCCATGAAACGGCATTGAATCACTTCCAGTTCCAGAGTTTGGAACCATAACCTACTCAGCCTTGTGCACTGTTGGAACTCTACGGTCCTGCCTGGTCTAAGGATTTTCAGATCCATAAGCAGCAGTTGAAATGGGCAGTTTCCTCATCTGTCAGCAAAGCAAATCAAGGCTGTTATCAGGGACTGGATCCTCCTGCTAATGAGTGTGTCGGACTGATCAGACGAGCATACACGTTGCCATGCCCCTCTGTGCAATGTCTGTCTTTGTCCTGCTTCCCCTCACATTGTCTTGCATCCGTATATTTTACACATTTGTGCATTTGTTATATCCAAAAAACTCTGACATATTTTATATACTTTTTTTTTACTGCCTTCACTCATTTTGCTCCCCCCATATTCCTCCAATCACTACCCCCACTCTGACACTAATACATTCTCTGTATTTATGCTGTTGTTTCTTAATAGATTCTACATATAAATGATATCAAACAGTTTTTGTCTTTCTCATCTGGCTTATTTCACATAGCATAATGCCCTCAAAGTTCATCCAGGTTGTCACCAATGGCAGGATTTCCTTCTTTGCGATGGCTGAATAACACTCCACTGTTTGTATGTGCCATATCTTCTTTATTCATTCATCTGTCAGTGGACACTTAGGTTGTTTCCACCTCTTATCTACCATAAATATCATGGGGGTCTAGAGATATGTTTGAAGCTCAGATATTTTATGGTAAATACTAATTGAAGGGTTAATATTTAGCTAGAATCTCTCTGAAATTGGTCCTAAAAGATAATCAGAAAATCACAATTTTTATATTTATCTCTCAATCTTAGAGAATTCACAATCTAGTTTTTCTTTTCTTTTTTTTAAATGTATTTTATTGATTTTTTACAGAGCGGAAGGGAGAGGGATAGAAAGTCAGAAACATCGATGAGAGAGACATCGATCAGCTGCCTCTTGCACGCCCCCCACCCGGGATGTGCCCACAGCCAAGGTACATGCCCTTGCCGGAATCGAACCGGGACCCTTCAGTCCGCAGTCCGACGCTCTATCCACTGAGCCAAACCAGTCTCGGCCACAATCTAGTTTTTCAAAAGAATCATTACATTTGTCACCTGATAAATCTCTTTCTGACCACCTTATATGAGTAACATAAGATGGCATTCAATACAAGTATAAAGAAAAGGAAAAAGGGCATACAAAGGAAAGCCACGCTGTACCTAACAAAGTTTGCAAAAGGCTTAACAGGAACCAGTTCTGATTAAGAGCATTTTCTAATGAATATTAGTCATTCCTGCCTGCTGAGAGCCCTTTCCCAGGAGTGAGTGGCTGTCCCCACACCAAAGCTGGGCAAGTTCGTCAAAGGTGTCTACCAGGAAGGCCATACAAAGGTGTGGGATTTAAATCACGAGGACATGGGAGTAAATCAGTAGGGTAATTATTCATATTTTCTTAGCAGGGCAAGAATGAAATAGATTTGTAAATTTTAAGTCAAAATAATGATTCTATACACAAGTGTGGAATATCTTGAAGAACAGAGAGTAACAACTCTAATTAAGGAGAACAACCCTGCTTTGTGATCTTTCAGTGAGACTGCATGGACATTTTATTCTTATAAGATATAAAAAGTGGTTGTTGCTATCAAACTGTTGTCCCAAAATACTGTCACTTCCTCTGTACTAAAGACAAGATTAAAGGACAAGCAGGCATTGACAGTAATGCTTCCCATATTGTATTCTAATCACAATTTTTTTAAAAGTCATCTTTATTGAGATACAAATTACATATCATAAAATCTACCCATTTCAAGTGTATAATCATTGAGTTTGGGCAAATGTTTATACCTGCGACATCAGACACCACCAACAAATCCTATATAGTAAAGGCTAATATGCTAAGTGTCTGACTGTTTGTTTGACCAGTTGCTATAATGTGCACTGACCACCAGGGGACAGACACTCCAATCAGTAGGTTAGCTTGCTGCTGGGGTACAGTTGATTGGGAGTGGGTGAGACACACTGGACACACTCTCAATCCCTCCCATGGTCCCTCTTTGGCTCCCAATCATGCACTGGTAGGGTCCCTCAGCCTGCCCTAAAGGGATTGGGCTGAAACCAGCTCTCCAATATACCCCAAGGGGTCCTGAATTGCACGAGAGCATGGGCCAGGCCGAGGGACTCCACCAGTGCATGAATCTGTGCACTGGGCCTCTAGTAAAAATACAAGGCATTTTCATCATCCAGAAAGTTCTCTCATATCCCCCTCCTGAGCCTCCACTGACTTGCTCTCTGTACATAGCATTTTGCCTGGTCTAGAATTTCATGGATATAGAATCACACCAAATTCTTTTGTATCTGGCATCTCTAGTCTCAATTTGCCAAACCCAATATTTTGCTCAAAGCCCTGAACCCCTCACTCTGGTGTCTCATGGTCATGAAATCAGCTTCGACTCTGATAATAATGGATGTGTGCCATTTTTGAGAAAGTTGCTGAAATAGCAGGAAACAAGGAGCAGGAACTAGCAAAGGTCAATTCCAGTTCATTTCCTTTTGGGGTATTAATTTTAGCACATTGTTTGGGTTTCCCCCAAAAGATATTTTTGAAATAAGGGAATTCCAAGCATGAAAGCCAAAAATAGAAAAGAAGAAGACCCTTTGGTTTCTCTTTCTCACACTCGCTTGAAGAATTATATCTTTGAGCAAACAGATAAATGCAAGATAAATGCATAATATAAACTCAGGGGTAGAGACGGGTTTTCTCATAATGCCTAGAAGAATTTATGGAAAAAACATAAGTACAAAGCAATATGGACTACTTATTTCTGAATCTCCCTCTATTCTTCTCATTTAAAGTAGAATTTTTTGGTTTTATATATTAGAAATTTTCATTTGCCACCACTTTACACCA
The DNA here is from genome assembly GCA_027563665.1 of Antrozous pallidus. Lineage (NCBI taxonomy): Eukaryota > Metazoa > Chordata > Mammalia > Chiroptera > Vespertilionidae > Antrozous > Antrozous pallidus. Next base: position 77,508,295 of record CM050521.1, on the reverse strand, counting down.
AACACAAATACTTTCTTTTCCTTGTCAGGACCAGGCAAGGGTATTGTTGGTTGTGTGATATCCGGTTTTCTATAGGCCTGATACTCTCTACAGAAACCATCCCAGTGTTAGAAGAATTCAAATTATCTAAATTATTGGGCTAGTCTGTTTCCTGATGTCCTTTCAGACCTTCCTGTGTGACTCAACTTTTTTTTTTAATGAGAAAAGGCATAAATTGTTCTGTGTCCTATGTATTCACATAAACATCAGCCCCCACTTCTATTTTCCCTCAAGCTGCTGTCAGATAATAACTGGGAGAGAATATCTTAATTCTTCCAGGGCCCTGGGGTATAATGGAAGTAATAAATCAGTTTACATCATTTTTTGAAATAAATCAAAGGGGTAAATTAGTTTAAAATAATTAAGAGTAATGTGTGGCATGATGATCCCAGTGATAGGATTATTTTAATCTATGGTATTATAGTAGAAGGAAAAAACCACTATGGCACAAAAGAGAAAAGAAGCAACATGTAAGATGTATGTTGAGAATAATGGCAGAGATGGTTGTGCTCTTGACTTTTATCATCTTGTTATTTTTATTATTTACTATGTTATCATTTAAGGAGATATTACTTACTGGATTCTGGCCCTTGACAGAGCAATAGTTCCTTAATTGGACAGATTATCTGATCAATGAAAGAACCAAGAAGTAGGTTGATTAAAATTGTAAGGTAGAATGAATGTTTAAAAGAAGTTATTTTTTATTTTTATGAATGGTAAGGCACTATTTAGCAGGTTTTCTTGCCTTATATTATCTAGTTCTACGAAAAAAAAAGGTGTATAAACTTTTAAAATCATATATTTAAAAAACCAACGGCCATAAAAGTGGTCTCTTCACCGACATTTCTCAGTCTCTCTCCCACACAACCATCCCATGGTGGGAAACAAACCCAGGTCTCACCATAAACACAGCTTCTTTAACTGTCTTTAACTGTCTTTAATGTAAAAGAAAAACAATTTATCTTTCTTTGGTATGCAGGGGGTGTGCAGAGCAGCAATGGGTTCCAGTGAAAAGAGCACCATAATACGAAATTCTAACTACCATGATGCCTCATTTCCTGTGGTGGTGGCGATGGTGGTGGAGTTCAAAAAGGCATGGCCCTCCCGTCTTCTTTTGTTCTTAATTTGTCCACAAAATGTAGGTGGATGGTGTTGTTCCGGCCCTACCCCAATCTTCTTGTTAAGGGGCATCAAAATATTGGGTTTGGGCAAATTGAGATCAGAGATGCCAGATACAAAAGACTCACATGGGAAGGGAGATAATTTTGTTACAAAAGTGCAGAGTAAGATTACCGCCTTTTTATGCATGTCATCTCTCTACTGCACACTGTCACGGTACATATCTGACATAAGCACTGTCCTTTAACTTGTGAAGCAATCCAGCTCTCAGCTACAGACCTCCTGGGGACAAATTCCTCCTTACATCAACAATGGTCAGACCGCTATGGGTACATTTATAAATTATCTAAAGACCCCTACATACTCAGCAAAACCTTCCACGTTATATTTCCCAACTAAAAGCACAGCTGGCTACAACTTACCAGTTAACTAACCAACTAAATAACTAAAACATAGGGGCATGTTCAGTAAGTCTACCAGGTTTTGAACCAGAATGGGAAAAAAAATTGAAATCTAAAATATGGTCAGAAAAGGGTTCCAGAAAAATCAGTTATTATTGCTCAAAATCAATCACACTCCTTGGAATATCTACAAGATAAATAAAACCTCCCACACCAGGCTGCCACACACATTCAGTTGCAGTCATTACTCATTAGCGGCCATTGCCAACAAGACCTTCTTTGAGACAACTTCCACCTGGTTGGGCACCCAAGGTCTGAAAAGTATGCTGCACACCACATGCATCTCCTCCCTGCTTGCCATCTAGTTGAGATAGGAAGGTCACAGGAAGAGTGATAAGGGCGCTGGTACCACATGGAACAAGGAGTCAGATGAGTGGCTGCCTGATTCCTCTTGAATGTGATCAAAAGGCCTCTGAAGAAGGGCTGCCATTAAGAAAGACATGACATTGGGCCACGTTGGCTAAGTTCTCAAAGAGCGGAAAAATTTTCCTGCATGTTTTTAGAGCTCACCAAATTACACACAAAGGTTTCTGCCATTGGATCTTCACGTAGCAGCAATAGAATACAGTGAATTTATGAATTTGGGAGGCAAGATGAAGTTTCTCACATTCAAAGAGTAGTCAGTGTCAGTCTTTCAATTGATTATTATGAGTGCCTGAAAGGAACGAACATTATCTTGTTGTGGTCAGATTGTGGAAATAAACTAAGTTAAAATCCACTTAGAAATAAACATGACTGCTGAAACCAGTTTGGCTCAGTGGATAGAGCATCGACCTGTGGACTGAGGGGTCCCAGGTTCGATTCCGGTCAAAGGCATGTACCTTGGCTGCGGGCACATCCCCAGTAGAAGGTGTGCAAGAGGCAGCTGATTGATGTTCCTCTCTCATGGATGTTTCTGACTTTCTATCTTTCTCCCTTCCTCTCTGTAAAAAAAATCAATAAAATATATTTAAAAAATAAATAAACATGACTATGATTTTTTTAATCTTTTGTTTTGAAATAACTATAGTTTCACAAGAAGTTGCATAAAGCTGTAGAGGAAGGGCTTGTCCAGTATTGCTCAGTGGTTGAGCATTGGCTCATGAACCAGGAGGTCACTGTTCAATTCCTGGTCACGGCACATGCCTAGATTGTAGGCTCCATCCCCAATAGGAGGCGTGCAGGAGGCAGCTGATCAATGATTCTCTCTCATGATTGATGTTTCTATCTCTCCCTCCCCCTTCCTCTATCTGAAATAAATTAAAAAAAAAACACTAAAAAATGTACAGGTGTGTCCTGTATACTCCTCATCCAGTTTCCTCCAATGGTAGCAAGTTGCTTAATTATAGTAACATACCAAAACCAGAAAATGAACATCGGTACAATCCACAGAGCTTATTTCACCAGTTTTATATGCATTCATTGTATGTGGGCATGCATATGTGTGTATGTGCTTAGTTTTGTGAAATTTAATACGTGTAGATTTGCATAGTCACTACTATAACCAAAATACAGAACTGTCCCATCACCATAAGGATTACTCCTGACACCCTTTATAGTCACCTCCTAATTCTCCACCAACCCTAACATCTGGCAACCAATTGGCTCTCCACCTCTATAATTCCGTCACTTCAAGAATGTTACATTAATGGAATCATATAGTATATAATCTTTTGATATTAGTATTTTCATCCTATCTAATAAAAGAATAATATGCAAATTGACTGTACCTCTGCTACACACACAAGCCACACCCATAAGCCAGTCAGGAGTGAATATGCAAACAAACCCCAACCAAGATGGCTGCAGCCACAGAGAGTAGGAGGGAGGCTTGAGTTTCCTCGGCAATGGAGGAAGCCAAGCTATCCACCTGCCCTTGCCTGCCTAGGCCTCCACTCAATGCAACAAAGTTTCAATTATAGAAATACATAAATTCCAAAAGAAATGGTGGCAGCCACAGAGTGGAGAGAGCAGAGGCTAGGGTTACCCCCTGCGATGGAGGAAGCCAAGCTTTCCACAACCCTGGCTGGCGTAGGCCTCCACTCCAGGCTACAAAGTTTCAATTATAGAAGATAAATAAATCCCAACAGAAATGGCTACCGCCACAGAGTGGCAGAAGGCTTGGCTCTGCTCTAGGCTACAAAGTTTCAATTGTAGAAGATAAATAAATCCTAGATATCAGGGCCTCTGCTTGGGTCGCTGGGGGGCATTGCTGGCCTGCAAATCATCACAGGCCCCTCACTCAGGCTGCCCCACACCCCAAGGGAACCCCCAACCTGATCTGGGACACCCTTTAGGGCAAACCAGCTGGCCCCCACCCATGCACCAGGCCTCTGTCCTATCTAATAAAAGAGTAATATGCAGATTTACAATCACTCCAACACACAAGACAGCTGCCCCCATGTGGTCAAAGATCCTGCCTCCATGTGGACACAAGATGGCCACCACAAGGTGGGACCAGGTCTGCAGGGGAGGGCAGTTTGGGGCAAACAGGCTGGCAGGGGAGCAGTTAGGCATCAATCAAGCTAGCAGGGGAGTGGTTAGGGGTGATCAGGCTGACATGCAGAAGCTTTTGTGGCAATCAGGAAGGCAGACAAGCGAGCAGTTGGAAGCCAGCAGTCCTAGATTGTGAGAGGGATGTCTGACTGCCCTCAAGGGGTCCCATATTAGAGAGGGTGCACGCTGGGCTTAGGGACACCCCCACCTCCTGCACGAATTTCGTGCACTGGGTTCTAGTCTTATATAATAAAAGCCTAATATGCTAAGTTTCTGGTTGTCCAGTCCAGTTGTCCAACCATTCAACCAATCAAAGTGTAATATGCTAATGATATGCTAAGGTTGCTCAAATGCTCACTGTGATGTGCACTGAACACCAGGGAGCAGACAGTTGACTGGTCAACCAGTCACTATGATGTGCAATGACCACCAGGGGGCAGACAGTCAACTGGTCAACCAGTCACTATGACATGCACAGACCATCAGGGGACAGGTGCTTTGACCCATAAGTTAGCTTGCTGCTGGGGCTCAGCAAATCAGGACTGAGCAAGACAGGCTGGACATGTCCTGGAGCCCTCCTGCAGTTCCTCCCCAGCTGCCCAACCTCCCACATCCCTGCCCCCAATTATGCACCTGGAGCCCTCCTGCAGTTCCTCCCCAGCTGCCCAACCTCCCACATCCCTGCCCCCAATTATGCACCAGTGGGGTCCTTTAGCTTAGCCTGCACTCTCTCGCAATCTGGGACCCCTAGGGGGCTGTCAGAGAGCCAGTTTCAACCAGATGGTGGAACAGTGGGTCACTATGACATGTACTGACCAGCAGGGGCAGACACGCAATGCAGGAGCTGCCCCCTGCTGGTCAGCGTGCTCCCACATGGGGAGCGCAGCTCAGCCAGAAGCAGGGCTCACAGCTGGCAAGCTGCAGTGGTGGTGGGTGGTGGCAGGAGACCCTCCTGCCTCTGCAGCAGCACTAAGGATGTCCAACTGAGAGCTTAGCCCTGCTCCTAAGCTCTCAGTCAGACATCCCCTGAGGGCTCCTGGACTGTTAGAGGGGGCACACCAGGCTGAGGAACACCCCCCTCTCCTGAGTGGATGAATTTCATGAACTAGACCTCTAGTAAAAAACATAATGACCTTGGTTTCAGGTTTGATCCTCGGTCAGGACACATGTGAGAGGGAGGCAACCAATCAATGTTTCTTCTCTCTCTCTCTCTCTCTCTCTCTCTCTCTCTCTCTCTCTCTCTCCCTCCCTCCCTCCCTCCCTCCCTCCCTCCCTCGCTTTTCTTCTCCCTCCCCTTCCTCTCTCTAAGAATCAATTTTTAAAAAGAAGGAAATGTTTAAAAATAAATCTGAGGGGTGTAAGGGTGGGTTGGAAGAGATTAATGGGGGGAAAAGGAGGTCCTATGTAATACTCTCAACAATAAAGATTAAAAGTAAACACATAAATAAATAGACAAACCAAAAAAACAAGTGTGGAAAAAATTAGAATATACCATATCACAGAGCACAAAATAATCTTGCCCTACTTTAAACTAAGACCCTCTTTAAAAACCTCTGCAGGGAAGACTCATCAGCTATATCAAAACTGAGCTTCTGAACACTATCAGGTGACCCACACAGAATGCAAATTGAGCAGGGCCAATTCAATAGAGCAGTACTCAGATAAAGTAATGATGGATAGAGTGAGGTAAAGGAGGAGTTTGGCCCACAAGATGCTCCATCACTAGTTCTGGGTTAGGGGTGAGTGATAATACACTAGCTTAATGGACTTGCCAGTGCTAATTAACCTGGGATACAAGGAATGGCCAAATGTATCATGAGAAGTTGTTATAATTCTTCAATTAAGTCTAATGATCACAGAAATAATTCACAGGCCAAGTGTCTGATGCTTGAGGGTAGCTTTAAATACTTCACACTACACACAAAAGATCATTCCAGCCTTCAGAATGGTTACCTATCCTTTTCACGTGTCTTCTTCCCTTACATGAGATAATTCGTTAAAACGCTAACTTATTAACAAATATATTTTAATTCTACCTCCCTTTCTTGCCTTTTCCTTCTATAGGAAATCAACATTTGTTTGCCAAAGACATATAATTCCAGAATCATATTCCCACCTTCTTAAAACGCAAGTATAGTTAACAAGTATTATTTCTTTTGCCTCTGGTGGATGATGGTCTGATTAGCATGTTGTTTTCTTATTTCCTGCTTTGCTCTCCCATGCCTTGGAGACCATCCTTACTTCCATACATGTTGGAATCCTCCTCAAGCAGAATCAGAGGCATTTGCTAAGCTGGGGGGGTCACTAGGTTCCCAAAGTTTGGAGACTGAGGAGGCTTCATATTTGAGATAGAAGATAATGAGGTCCTAGGGTGGGAACAAGGACAGGTTATTCACTCCCCCTCAATCTGGTCCAAATTAAAAGAAGCATCCAAATGAATGTTAGGTCTTCCAACAATTATTTGCATGGAATATAACTTGCATCTAGTCCAGTCAGACATCCCCCGAGGGGTCCCAGATTGGAGACCCAGGTCTAATATTTATCTTTCCTGATCTGGAATCAAGTCTCTTTAAACATTCCCAAGAACATTGTTATCACATTTTATCAGCAGAGAGTGAACTGGAAATGCCATATCATTTGAAGTCCCCAATGGACATCTGAAAATCATTGTAGTAGAGCAAAGAGGACCAAAAGATCAGCTTTCCATTTACAAAGAGGTGTGGTCTTCTCCTCTATTGCTCCTGAGAGAACACCTGTTTCTAGTGGTCAAATGTCTACACTTCATCAGAGAGCAGTAACAGAAGACCAAATGAAAGGCCTCATGCAACTTGCTCTTATCCAAGCCCTGGATTCCAGAATTGTCTTGTCAACATGCATTTTGTAGCTGGAAAAGGAAAGGAACTGGGCTGCCTGTCCTGCCAAGAAGAAAATGGAGCCAGTTCTGAGTTTGCCTCAGGAAAGTTTAACTACCCATTAGCCACATTCTTGAGTTCAAGCTAGAACAGCACATATTTCAGGTTTTATATTAAGTCAAGATCTTGGTCCCAGTGCAGTTAAGTAGTGAGTATTTTGGGACCAGCATCATATGGTCCTATTTTGGCACCAAAGCTCACAGGTCATTAGACAAGTTGGGGGTGACCAGGCCTGCAGGGAAAGGCAATTGGGGGGGGTACCCATGCCTGCAGGGGAGAGCAGTTGTGGGGGGGACTAGGTCTGCAAGGGAGAGCAGTTAGGGGTGACCATGCCTGCAATGGAGGGCAGTTAGGGGTGACCAGGCTTCAAGGGCAGGGCAGTTAGGGGTGACCAGGCCTCAATAGGAGGGCAGTTACAGATTTCTTTTCACTCTTAAAAATCACTATCATGTGCTAGTAACAAAATAATAATAGCTAATACTTTTGTGTCATTATAATTAACACAATGCTAAATACTTTACACATGTATCATCTTATTTACTTCTAATGATAGTTATGTGAATTTATCGCTATTATCCACACCTTGGGAAGACGTAACTGAGTCATAGCGAAGGTAATTATGTCCAGGATCACATAGCAGTTGGGCCAGGCCATAAGACACTGTCAAGCAAGGATCTGAACACAGGTCTATTTGGCTACAGTTTTGTACTGTACCCTTAACCCATTCAAATGAATTCACATATGGCAAAAGGAACTTGTTTTATTTGGATAAAAAAATGGGAAGAGACAATTCTAATGCATTCTCTTCTCAATAATTTAATATGAACTGTTCAAAGTAAACAATGGAGATGCTTCTAAGCATTGGTGGACTCAATTCTTTGGGATCCCAGAGCACTGCCATGGAAATAAGTTTCAGTATAGGCCATCCTTTTCTTCTAATATATGCAAATACAAGAAATTCAGTTCTGAGTCATTCATAGTGGATGGCTCCTTTCTTTGTCCTTTAGAAATGAATAAAATTTCAGTTTGCTTTATTCAGACCACCTCTGAATCTGAAGTGATTAATCTTTATTTTGGTTCCCACTGACCTGTCTGCCCAAATATTTAGTAAAAGTGATATTGGGGAGTACTCATTATGTTTGATTTGAGGAAGTAGAAACTTATCATATTCTATGGAACTGCCACAAATTCCAAAGTCTCATAAAAATTGCACCATATCATCTCTAAGAAGAATCTTCCAGTCAGAAAGACTTTGGGAGGGGTCACTGAAACCCCATATTTAGGTCCATTGGGTAGAAGGGGTTTCATGACATTGTGATTTAGGAGGTCTTGGCCAAAATGCTGCGGTAGGCATGATGAAAGTGAGGTCAAGGATCATATTTCCCAAGGAACCCAGAACACCATAGCAGAGGTAGGCGTACGATATCCATCTGCTAAACTTGTGACGCCAAAGAACTTCAACTGGAGTCACATGAAGACTGGCCTGGCCCTCTGATTTCAAAAGCATCAGTTCCTATCCCCTTTGCTTTGATGGTGTGCAAAATGGGTTTGAAATATGATCTCTAAATTATTCCCAAAGTTGCTGCTGCCAAAAGAAAGAGCCATAAGCCAGACCCTTTTCCATGTTCAATCTTCATCACCAGCTTTGAAATTAACACCGTGTTGGTGGGAAGGGTTGAAAAGGAGCAAGAGGAGGTCTCTCTTTTGCTCAGACTTTGGCTAAAGTTAAAAGTGATTTAGCCTTTTTGCACAGCTGGATGCTTGCTATATAGAATGTGAGACAGAAGTAGAACCCACCAAAAAAGTGGGCATATGATGGGACTTGAGTATGAGCAGAAATAAATGTTGAACTATTTATTTCAAATTAAATAACTGATTATATATATATATAAACATCATCCAAAACCATTCTTTAAAAATTTTTTAATTTAATATTTCCATCATTATTTATTCCCTCTATGCCCTCTTACACTTCCACCCCCTCTCCACCACCCCCTGTAATCACTATATTATATTCAATACCATTCAAGTTATAGTGATACACCCAACTTACAAAATTTCTCTAAAAATCTTCCCTGACCTTTGAAACAAAGTCAAGCTCTTATCCTAGATATTTTCATAGCAACATGCATTTGTACTTACCTGTACAATTTTACAGGTATTTGTATAAATAATTAATCAATGCCCACTAGACTGCGATATATAACCGTGCCTATTTTTCTCTCCATTATTTTTACAGAATCCACCTGAGTATACTTATTATATTTTATTATATACTTATATATAAAATGTATGAAACATGTATAACATAAATATTTAAAATAAATGTTTGTCATAGATGAGAATATAGACATTGGATTGTGAGGGAGTTGAAGGGTAGGGTGCTCAAGAAACATTTGTTGAATGAGTAGAGTTAGAAACAACTAAAGGATATGCAAGGACTAAAGTACAGTATAAACAGATCTTTTGCAACTCGTGTATCCTGAACCATATGAAGTTCAGGGAATATTGTGGCCCCATGTAGCTAGAATGGCTTGTAGAGGCTGCTAAACAGAAATTTTAAATTGTAGTGGAGAAAACAAGGATTAGGGAGAACTAATTTAAAACTCTTTGTGCCCAGCTGGCATGACTCGGTGGAGTATTGACCGATCAACCAGGAGGTCATGGTTTGATTCCGCATCAGAACACATGCTCAGGTTGTGGGCTCAGTCCCCAGTAGGGTGCATGGCGAAGGCAGTCAATCAATGATTCTTTCTCACCACACACACACACACACACACACACACACACACACAATCTTTGGAAGTCAAGGGATTTGGTTACCTGGCCTCTGAGCCTCATATGTTGAAGGACCCTCTCACAGGTTGGGTTCTCTGAAAGTAGATGCTGAGATAAAGTTTGACATAAACAAATCTTTATTAGAGAGCAAATGAATTTTTATCCTTAATGTTAATCAAGGCCCTAGTCTACCTTGTTCCATTCACCATGTACTCCTCAATTATTACTTACTTATGGCCTACTAAGCTCAATGCACATGATGTGCCCAGTCTAGCTGGGTGAGTGACATGCTAAGAGTCACACAGGCATGCCACAGAAAGAGGGCAGAGTTGACCTGGGGAATCAGAGGACCTGAAAACATTTTTAGAAGGTTAATTATAACTAGACTAATAACTCAAGGAATGTTTAGGAGCCTAGGAAGCCTATGTTTATCCAACCTTAAAGAGAGTTAAGTGGGCTGTAATCCTTGAAACCAGAGTTGAGGCGGGAGGTAACTACATTTTCTTACCTTGAAGTCAAACACACATCATATTCATCAAGTGTCTGAATCCACTTCTCCCCGCTAACAAGAGAACAGGGGCTGTGAAAATAGTTACCTAGTTATGATACTTTAATTAACCATTTGACTTTGTCCATGAGGTTAAGAAAAAGAAACCAGTGAAACACTTTATTTTTATTTATACTTTGCAATTTTAAGTTTTGTTCAGGGTTGTCTAGCAGGCAACATTGATATTAGTTTTCATTTTGAAAGGAGAAATGAGGCAGATTTCTCATCTTCTGGGGAGGAGTGTTTGCCTAAGTCAGGTAGATGAACTTGGCATTGCCTGCAGAAGAGACTGACAAGCTGGCTTCCCACTGCTTCAGAAGGAACACGCATTCGGGGCTCACAGAGCCCCTTTGCCCACCAGTGGCTCCTCAGCTCCCTGCTGCTGGTGATATCCTTTCAGGAGTTTGCAAATAAAGTTTCTTCCTGTAGTTTTACTCTTCCCACTTGGCAGGCCTTCTGTCACTAATGGATCTGAAATTAATGGGTTCTCTCTCCCTTACTCCTTTGGATCTCTGACAAAGTCAGCACATTCTGGGAAATGCGGCAGGCAGTTAGTTATCACCTATGGCCCATCTCCCAGGGCCGAGCCCAAACTGCCGGCATCACACCCCATGGTTCTCCCATCAAGAGCCTGGGATTACATGGAAATAAATTCAATGTATACTCATCATCTCTTTGAGATTTTATTCACAGAAATTTCTCCATCCATGGTTGGAGCACACCAACCATTTTTCGGGAGGCATCTTCTATACACATATAAAATTAAATTCAATGAACGTAAATGGAGCAGCTGTTGTGGAGCACACAACACAACAACGGTACGTTTTGGTGTGGCTATCACAATCACAGATGCTGATAGGAGATGCCGATAAGCCAGGTTGAAGCTTATGGCATTTACTTTCATTATCAGCAACTAGATATGTCTTTGAATTGTTTACCTTGCTAGAGTGGTATGTTGTGGTTGCACTGAAACTATTCATACCAAAAAATAAATTAAAAAAAAAAAAACCAACAACAACCCTGATTTGAATCCTGGTCCTGCCATTTAGTATCTCTCTGACCTTGGGAAAATAATTTAACTTCTCTGCACCTCAATCTCCTCATCCATGAAATTGGAATCATCATTGTATCCCCATTTTACAGACAAGAAAACTGATGCATTAAGGGTTTCAGTGATGAGGTTAGGTATGTGGCGCTGAGTAGACCTAGAACAGTGCCTGGTACATAGAGCACATCAACTGATCACCACTGTCCCAGCTTCTCATTCCTGGGCCGCCCTCTGTAGACAATTGGGAAGGACACTTGGCCACCTCCTCCAGAGTGAGGCTAAATGACCTGAGCACGACTGAACTCTTGGCCTCTGCAGGCTCGGCGCAGTCCCCTTGCCCACTGAGCTCACTGTCGCAGACAGCAGGGGGAATGCAGGGCTACTACCTCCCCAGCTATCAGTTCTAAAGGATGTCAACCCCTTTTACTGCCTCGTCTAAAATCCCTTCAAGATTTAAGTGTACCTTCTAAGTTAATCTGTTTCAAACATTTGCTTAAGAACGAAAAGAAGTCAAAGTGCCTGCTGCTTTACTCACAGTTGAAAGTGGGATACCTGTCTTTCCCCCCCACTGGACCTGCATTCTATTCCCCCCAAGTTCTTTGCAAGAAAAAAAAATATCATGTTGGCCACAGTTGCAATCAGCTTTAATTCATTCTTTATTGCTGCTCTGGTTCTGTGTTATTTGAGCTGGTTTAACTGTTAAAAGCGTTTCAAATGTTCACATGGTCTGCATTAGGTTACCGAATTAAAACAGGAACAGCCCACCAAATGTAGTTTTCTGAAATGCAAACCACATGAGTTTGATTTCTTTGTGGTACAACTTTAATTGGGTTCAGAGGTCTCAGAGACTTACCTGTCTATCTGCTCGGTGATGGCCTGATCTGATAAGACTCACTTAAAGGGGCTGAGGGGCCCGAATTGCTTCAGCTCTAGTCTCAGAACCAATGTTGATGACCCTATGGCTCCATCCCATCTCTGGCCATCCAAACTCAAGTCACTTGGAAATCAAAGTGAGCCCCTCAGGGCTTCACGTGCTACGTGTTGATCTAGCAAGTGTCTGGCATCCACAGTGCACCAGGTCTGTCGGCTGCACAAAGTGCAGGAACTGCCACCACTGGCATGGACCTGTCAGAGCTGCCCCTTTCCTCACTCCCTATGCCCCACAGTCAGCTAATACCCTCCCCTTTCTGGCCTCAGGAAAAGAAGGCTTTGGGCTCTGATGGTCCCTTTTTCGGTCTTTTGATGGCACTTTGTAGCCAATCTTCCTAAACCCTCTCCATCTTCTGGAACTGTTTCCATAGCTTCTAATTTTTCCTAAACAGTCTACCTTATCATTTCTGAAGGCAGAAAACAGTGGTTCAGTTCCCAGGAAGAGATGAACTTCCCTCGTGTAGTTTTCTAAAAAATAGTCACATGATTTAAGCAAGTCTATAAATATTTTCTGAGTATCAGAAGCAGGGTCCCATGTCAGCTACTGGGAACTGCGAGGCTTGGGAGGAAAGCAGGGAGGAAAGTCAATTGAATATGTGACTGAAGTAAGATGGAGGGCAATGGACTGGAGAAGTCAAGAAGACTCCTGAATTGCAAGCTGGCTGCTTGAAGAACTACATTTGTGCAGAAAGGAAACCACATTGTGACTTCAAGCTAACAAATGGGGCCCTGGAACCATGTAGGGGAAACACGATGTCCTTTGGCTGCCAAGGCATGACCCTGCGCACACAAAGCAGAAACATGGTGAGGAAGACCTACTGGTCCTCTTGTGTGGAGCAACAGTAAACATCTCAGCTGAGACTAAACAGTGCTCATTTCCATTCAAATAGCAGGAGAGATACACTTTTAGTCTTTCCTCAAAAATTCATTGATCACACAGAAGAGTCATCTTGGTAATCTGAAAAATGTTAGAGCCTTTCTAAATTAACTACACGCATATATACACTTACCTCCAACCATAAACTAAGCTGGTATGTAGGTGGTAATAATGATAATGGCTGATGTCTCTGAGTATGTACTATGTGCCAGATAATTTTCATCCATTGTCTTATTGAATCATCACACCATTCGATGATAAGGTGATCCTCACTTACCAGAGGCACTGAGTGATTAAGTATAACTTGCCCAAGGTCAAAGTAACTTTGGTCTGAATTGAGGCTCTATGATGCCAAAGCTTGTGTCCCTCACTGCCAGGTATCCTGTCTCTCCCATTGTTGCAGCAACAAAGGATTGCAGATGAGACAAGGGAAGTGAATAGAGAGAGGGAAGAAGATGATGTAGTCTGCCTGCAAAGTGAGGCTTTTACTGCACAAGCCTCACACACCCCTTTTCTCTTTCTGCTCCTCCCTGAGTAGAACAGATACCACCAGGTAGAGAAAAAATTTGTGAGCATTCACCACCTAAAAATGCTAACCTTGAATATGATAACATCCTTGTCATCATCATGATTAGCTATTCATAATGAGAAAGGCCAGAAAAAAAATGCCATCCTAGATGAATATACGTGAAACCTGGGCATTTGACTCTTTATAAATTTCAACAACAAAAAAGAACCATAAACACATAATGAACTCTAATGATACAGATATCAAAGTGGTAGGGGGTAAAGTTATTGATGTCTGCAACTGACTTTAAAATGCATAAAAATAAGATGGATTAATGTATGGGTAGAGAAACTAATATGTAATAAATATATGATAAAGCAAATATAACAAAATTGTTATTGTAGAATCTAGTTGCTAAATAAATAATTCTTGAAGCGTCTTATATGTTGAAAATATTCATAATAGAATGTCAGGAGGAAAAGTGACCATAAGGTAAGCCTCTCATTTCTAGGCTGCTGGTTTCCTGACACCACACCCGAGTTAGTTAGAAAGCGGGGCAGGTAGGTGGGGAGAAACTGCACCCACAGGAAAAAAGCCAGCATCGATCGGTAATTATGTCATGCCTTCCAGGGGAAACAGAGGCTTGGAGAACAACTTCTTGATTTCTTCTAGCTCAGGTCTACCATCTTAGGAGAGACTCTCATGCCAAGAAAAAATAAGTAAGAAAACATAGGGGAGGCAAGGAGATGCCAGATTTCAGTGTCACTGTACCCCATGGCACAGGCAGAGCTGCAAATAAAAGCTAGAATTGCAAACAGTCATTTCTGGTTTTGTAACCTAGACTCAGAAGGCTTATGTATACTCAGAGAAAACAACAACAAACACACACAAAAAACAAGGTCCTTGATAAATGCCTGCTGAGTGAATGGCTGATTGAATAGATGATGAATAGCAGTATTTTGTTGAGTAGTAGTGAAGAAGGAGAAAACACCTATGAAACTCATTATCTCTCCTATTAATCTCTCACTGTTTAAATTAATGAACCCTGCATGAACATGAATTCTCTTTTTTCCTTTAATACATATATATATATATGCATACTTTCACATATATAGTCCTCCATATAATGTAACTAGTACTAGAGGCCTGGTGCATGAATTCATGCACAGGTGGGGTCTGGCAGGCCCACCCCAATGGGGACTGATCAGGCTGGCTGGTGGGGGGCGGGGAGGGGCCTCTAGAGGTTGGGGGGTGGGCATTTGGGGCCCTGATCAGGCCAGTTGGACTCCCTAATGTTTGTCATCTTGTTGTTCTGGTCATTCCATCATTCTGGTCGCTTGGCTTTTATAGAGATAGATGGTGTGTGTTACAGCATACACAGAAATGAATGCACCACAATCTTTGCTTTAAGGACTTAAAGCCCCAGGAGGAGAGACAAACACAGGACCACTATCATATAAGGTATGATAGAGTCAACGCCATGAACAACAGAGATTCCATCTTGTTTTAAGATCTGACTTGACACTATAGGTCTTATAGACTGGATTCAAGTCACCAGAGCCATTCCTGCTACATGCAGAAAATGGCCACATCCAGGACATGGGAGGCCAAAATTAGAACTCTGTACAGCACTTCCGAGCCCTCGGGAGGGTCTGTGGTGGTTTTCCTATTTTAATCAGAAGGGAGGAATTATCCCCCTGTGTCCAGAACTTGAGATTTCACGAAGGTGTTGGAGGCCTGCCCAAAAGGACCCTGGGATTCTGATCTGGAGTGAACAGGCCTCAGAGCAGCTTTAAGTGTACTGACATGTAACTGGACTTGTGGGGTCGAAACCAGGTGATGAAAGAGTAGTCGGGGAGCTGTTTCTTTGGGGAAGAAACAGAATCAGTGCCCACGAAGAAACGGCAGGCAGTGAAAAGGAGGTAATGTTTTCCACCCAAGGGCACCCAGTTGGAGACTAGTCTGGGTTGGCTCTCATTTCATAACCTCTCGACACATGTGTGTAGTCAAGGCTGAATTTAAAACCTATACTGTGAACCTTAGGAAAATAAACCACATTAAACAAGCACAAATTGAAAATATTACACAAGAGATTTCACAGGAAATTGGTCCAAATTTAGCCTCGCTCTTTATGTATTTAAGCCTCTTATTCGTCGCTTAGAACTTTATATCAGGATTTTAATATGAGTCTGTCCTTCTCCCCCCAACCCCTGCCCTGGTCCACATCCACAATGGCCTGCTTAGTTTTACAAAACTTATTTTTTTTAACTCCCCCAGAATCCTGCTACCTCTGGCCTGCTCCTTCAGCGCTCATTAACACATGTTCCAAACAGTGCGCTGGTGACGCCAGCATCCATGGGTAGGTGAGGCTGAATGTACACCTAAAAATTCACTGTGGGACCAAGGACAAGCTTCGTTTCTCCCTAAAAATCTGTGACCCCTCCAGAAAGTGCCCTGTGCCAGCGGACTCAGACTCGGGTTTCACTGAAAAAACGACAATAATCGGTACCAACGTCTTTCCCAGCAGCATCTCAGGGTCTCGCAGTCTCATTTAGAATGCTCTCACACTGCTGTCCTTCCTTCCATCGTTTTCTTTTTCAGGCTGTTGTATTGTGCTTTCTGTACGGCTCCGCAAATCTTTTTTTTTAAATTAAAGACAAGTGTAAATAAACAACTGACCTACTTAAAATCCTATGGATTTAACGGTCTGCCTTGCACAATAGTATTGGAGGTGATCTTACGTTATCAATATGTGGTCACAGAGCAGGAGCACGGCTGCCAGAAGCAAAGGCTGGACCGTTCTCTCCACTTCAGTCTGGTTTTTGCCACCAGAATGCCCTGGCTCCAGCCTGCACCCCTTTCATGCCAGGCTGTCGCCAGGTGGGAAAACTGATCCCAAACTCGAAGGTCGTTTTGTGGGATGCACAAACATGCCCAAATGCCACGTCCCATGCTTTCCCACTGGCTACCAGCCAGAATGTGATTATTCGTGAAGTGTTATTATACAAACCACTTTTTAGAAGGCTTATTAAATTAAAACTTGGTGTGTATTTTGATTGGAACTTTTTAATCATTTCAAAGTCTGAGATGCACGATTTGTCTTATCGCACCAAAGGAAAATGCTTGCTGGTGAGGGTGGCTACATTATCTGCTCCCTTTGCTTCTGCCTTATCTTTCTCTCCGTGTGTTAGAAGTTCTAAAGTGATGAAAGAGCTGAATAAGCCATGGGAAGAGGTTAATGTTCCACAGCAGCTTGGGAGGAGCAGGGTTTCTCAGGGGATACAAGGACAATTGCCCTCTTGCTTTTACTTGGGTAGAACTGCAGGAAATGTTTTATAGTCTTTATTATTTTACAAAGATTATGAGAACATCCTGCTCCCTCCCAGAGATCTGAGCTGTTCAGGGAACTCCCTGCTTCCTCCTCTCCCCACCTGCTGTAGCAGCCACTGCGCTTACCTGTGTGGCTTTCATCAGGACCGGAGAGGCACCTGAATTCGGAAGACACCCAACCCAAATTCTGACCAACAGGCTGATGCCACAAACAGCAGGAGCCACTGGAGGTATCACTTCACATCAACAGGGGTGTGGCCAAGGGAATTGTTCCATGTTCTGACTGATTTAAAATATTAAGGGAATCAAGGTGATATAGTGATTTGAAGAGGCCATTAAGTAAAAAAAAAAACCCAGGTGGTTCACTCTGGATCCAAAAAAATTACCAAGTTCCTGAGATGTGATTATTTAAACTAAGGGAGAGGAGATAATAAAAACCCTTTGTACCTATTATATACTGAGAGGCGAACACACTTCCCTGAGGGAAAACATGAAATTTTCGCATTTTTGAATACATGTTAGTGTAGTCCCAACTCCACAGGTATGTGCAGCCTGCAACCCACTGCTCAGTGGTGGCCTCACACAGGTACATGTCAGCTTGCTTTGGTCATCTGAGCGGGCTCTCGCTTTGGGTGGTCATCCCCACAGTCCTCGCCCCCCAACACAAATCTGGCGGTGGGCTTTACTGGATTTCTCGGGGCATTAGGTTTCTCAGAGCATATAAACTCCAGGATTTTCCCCTTAAATCACTCAGAGCCAGAAAAGGAGGCAGAAGGATGCTTCAAAAAGAATTAAGAAAAGTTAACAGATCAAAAGAACAGTGCTGCCACATAAGTAAGCTACTTCCCTTTTCAAAAACATGTATTAGGAGAACAGCAGCTAAAACCCTGATCAGTCATGAGAATGAGCACCAGCCCGCAGGCTGAGGGGCTGAAAGGAATTAGGCACCACCCAAAAGAAAGCTCTTGGTGATTAGGCTCAGTGTCTGAAGAAACACACACACACACACACACACACACACACACACACACAGACACACAGGCACACAGCCACATGGGAAAACAAAACCCATCACCCTGGGCTGTCTGTCCTTCCTCAGATGAGTCACTGGTGCCTGGCCTTCAATGTTTAGGAAATGTTGTTAGATGCTAAAAACTTCTGGAAGGCTGAGCTTGAAAGCCTCCCTACCTGCATGCAGTGCTGAGCCTGCTTTCCTTGTAAATTATAGGTTAAACAGCTTAGTCAACAGTGCCCGCATCCTCTAGGATCCACAGATACTAAGCAGAGTGCACAAGGCTGAGGGAAAGCCACCCTCGCCTCCTTTCACCTCGACCTGGGTTTCCATGCACGGCAGGCCTGCAGCCCAGGTAAACTGCATCTCTCACCACATCTTTCATGGAAGGTCCTGATGGTGGGCCTGGTGATCTAGAGCAGGCCTCTTGGCTTCCTCTCTGTACAAATGGAGAATGAGGACCAACCCACCAAACAGTTCCCAACTCCAACGAGACCTCAGTTCTCCAGAGAGTAATTTTACTTTTATTCTTAGTTGGCTTTGTAATGCTTTTTTCTGCCTCTCTGTTCCAGTTGAATACATGAAGAATGGAGTGATAGATTTTAAAAAAATCACAATTCTTTTGGCAAAGTTAATAGGTCCCTGGTGATATGAAGATGCGTGTATTAGGTTCCTCGGGCTGTCAGAACTCCTTGCTGTGAACAGGGTGGTTGAAAAACAACAGAAAAGCATTCTCTCGACACTCTGGAGGTCAGAGGCTGAAGTCAGGTGTGCAGAGTCAGCTTTCCAGCGGCTCTGTGCCCCAGGCTTCTCTCTCAGCTTCAGGCAGTTGTCAGAGAACATTGTCTTTCCTTGGTCTTAAGAGGCATCACTCCAACCCCTACCTCTGCCATCACATGGCCTCTTATAAGGACACTCACTTGGTCTATGCCTGTCCTAATGCATATGACCTCACCCTAACTTGATTGCATCTGCCAAGATCCAATTTCCCAATAAGGTCGCCTTCCGAGGCAATGGAGTTAGGACTTCAACATATCTTTTTAGGGGGAGGTTTAATTTGCCTCAGAACAGCATATACACAGTAGTTACAGATGGACATAACTGGATTTTGCCCATAGACAGGACAAGCTGAGCCTGAAGTAAGGGGCTGTCCCAAGGGGCTGAGCGCAGAGGAGGATTCCAAGGAGGCAGCCATCCTATTCCTCTGGGGATAGATGCAGAGAGGTTAGACTGCGGGAAAGGTGAAATGGCGGAGAGAGAACAATAATAGTGAAATCTGGATAGCCAAACTCACACTGAGAAAGAGGGCGGGTCTGCAGATTAAAGGTGGAGAGGCCAAGGCAAAGGTGTCTGGGGTTCCGGGTCTGTGGCCGCTGTCTCTGTGGCCCGCCTGTGTCTCGGGGCCTCAGCCTGGCCACCAGTGTTCGAGTACCCTGCCTAGAGAAATGAACGAAAACAACGCACTATCTTTTGTTGTTGCTCTTCCTTTTCCTGAGAGATTAAAATGCACAGGTTCCCATGAAGTCTTAGTGTTTTTCTTTTGACAATTTTCTTCCCTCCTATTCAACTTCTAAAAGTTCTTTCATGTTGTAGTCCCCAGGAACCCCCATCACTTCAGAAACCATAGGGCCTTTCTCCAATCTCCTTTACCAGTACTTGCCACTATGGCGCTGGTGGCGCTGGTTCAACAGCAGACTGATCTTCGAGATGGAACTACATACGCCTGCCCAGGAATTCACTTCTTCTAAGACAGTAAGTGGAGAGAAAGGACTCCTCCAACTCTGGAGTTTTCAAACTTTTTCCTTGCTAGAGAACTTTATCAAACAATTGCTTACGCAGAAACTCAACGAAATAAAATATGTGGAGCTGCTCTAGTTGAGGCATTTGGGGAGAAGGGGTGCCCTGCTGGCTGATCTCCATGTCCCTTCATTTTTAAAAAATAATGTTTTTTTATTGATTTTTAGAGAGAGGATGGGAGAGGAATAGAGAGACAGAAATATATATGAGAGAGAAACATTGACTGGCTGCTTCCTGTACACCCCCTACTGGGGATGTGCCCTAACAGGGAATCAAACCAGTGATGTCTTGATTCATGAGTCAACGTTCAATCACTGAACAACACTGGCTTGGCACATCCCCTCATTTTTGACACCCTCAAGCAGGCTCGGTAGAGACCAGTTTAATAGAGTCTAGTTGCCCTTACTGTAATAATTCATCTTTATAACATGGCACATGGGCATCACTTTGTAATGTGCTGGGGGCACCCTGCTCATCTCTTATACCAAGCAGTCATGTGTTTTTTAAAATAAAAAAAAATCTCTGTGCAGCTGAGAAAACAACTGTTTCCCGAGTGTTGTCATACGTCAGACTGTGACATCAGTGCCTCTCCCTCAGGGTCTGCCCTCTAATGTGACTCTGGGCGCTGAGAGCACCCTGTCCCCTTTGGGAGCTCCCCCCACCCTGGAACTCACCACACACCTCATTTTGGAACAGGTAATAGAATTTGCAAGCTCTTTTCATTGCTTGACTATAGAAAAGGGCCTAAAATTAAGTCAATTAATGGAGAGGCGGCTTTTAATAGAAGAAACATCAGGCCCATCACTATAAAAACTGATGTAACGATTAGACTTTGGAAACCCCCCAGCTTTCCAGAGAAATCCATTATGGAAATATGAAGGATCGAATGCTTTCTATAGAAATACCATTAAAATAAGCACTTCCTATCGTAAGACTAAAAAAGACTCAGTACAGCAGGCTCTCGGAATAAAAAGGTAACAAAGAAACTAAGGACTGATATAAACAACCCACTCCACAGGGCCTCCTGAAATGTGGCGAAATGTGGCTCCCTGCGAAGCTCACCACTGGAAATGAACAAATTAAGGTCCCATCTTTATGAAACTCCATGCCGACGGAGGCCACTCTCCTGGCCTATCTCTACCCCAAATTCCTAGAACAAGTGGAAACGGGAAAGCAGCAATTCCACACTTGCAGAAAATCTGACCTGAGGACAGCCTTTACTGCTACTGATGAAATGCAGGGTTCTTTTCCTTTACAGACCGCGTTGCCATCTTTTATGAAAACACAGCAGGCATGTAGCTTTGTCGCATTCTCCCTCTAAACAGTGTTCAAACATATGAAACCCAGCACCGCAAATGCCTGGAAACCACTCCAGTGAAACTTCCACTTGTGTCTTAGGTATATAGGCGCCTGCATCCAAGGAACCCATTTAATGAAAGTGTAATAACAAAAGAAGTCTCTTTTTAGGGGTTCTTGGCACTCACCCCATTTGGGCACCCCCATCTGGAAGAGGGTGGACCCAGTTGCCTCCATTCCTGATCAACGGAGGGATATTGTTGTTACACACACGGCGTCTCCCCTCATGTCCAGCAAGGTTTCACTGGTCCTCATGTCCAGCAAGGTTTCACTGGTCCTCCCTGAGCCTGTCTAGGAACCCCACTGGCTTTGGGAGGGAGGACAGACTGGGCGTCTGTGGAGACAAAACTGACCTTCACTGTGTTGGGTCTGATGCGTCTACTTCAGGACGTTGGGGTTTGGTTTTGTTTTTCCTTCTTCTGATGCAGCAGCTTTTGTTACAAACACCCAGCCTGGGAGGAAGAGGTTAAAGGGAGAGGACAGACACCCACAGTGAAGGGTGTGTGCTATTCTCTTTAAGCACCCACAGGCCTGTGACTGGCACAGATCTTGGCAAGGAACCAACAAAGTCTGGTGGGAAAAGTCATGTCTAGAAGAATACCGGGCCATGCTCTCTTCTCTGTAATGACTTGGTGGGCCGTTTTGCCAGGCCCAGCTTCTGCCATGGGCTCTCTGCTGGTTCAAAACACCTGGCCACAGTCTACCTGAGACCCCTGAGAAGGGTGTGGGGGGTGCCTGTGGCAGTTATTTCAAAATGATAAAGCAAAGGGAGAGGAAACAGCACAGAATCTGGAACCTGGAGAGCTTGTGTGCACAGAGGCAAACAAATCAGGAAAACATGAAGTTAGGGTTGTGACTATTCTGCCCCTGAATAGTCCTGCTGCTTTTCCATTGGTTCCTCCTCCTGTTTGTCTTCATTTCCATCTCATGCCTTTTCAAGTCCAGCCTCTCAATGAAGTTTCAACTCATCATTTATTTTTTCATTTTTAATTAAAGAAATGCAGCAGCAAGAGAGAACTCTCATCTCAGTCTTGAGAAAAAAGAAGAAGAAGAAAAAAAACAACTCTTGTCTCCAGACTTGAGAAAAGCCAAGAGTCCCAGCATCCAATCAAGAAGCTTTGCATGTCAGTGCTCATTCATGCCGGCTCTGCATTTGATGAGCTCTTCATTCAGTCTGCAGCTCAGTGTGTAGGAAACCCAGCGAAGTGAACCGAGCGCAAGATGCCGTCCAAACATGTTGAAGCCCTTGTGGGTGAGTGCTCCGTCCTTTGTGCTCGGCTCCTGTGGGAAGCCTCTGTCTCAGGCAGGCTCCAAACTGCCAACTCAATGGAGCAAATAATAATTATTCCTAATGGCAATAATAATTATGGAACGCGGTGGACCCAATATGAGGCTGGCTGTCTGTGGCTTCAGTGGGACAGCCAAAGTTTCACACACATTGTTTTAGAAAATGCTCCCTCGCTCTCTTCCTCCCCCTCTCTGCCTCTCCCTCTTTTTCTCTCTCACTCATACAAACACACGGGCACATTTGCCAAAGAGATCTGGACAAACTCACTCCTCTGGTTCCCTGCGAAGAGCTTGACTACAGAGCTAAATTAAATAAATAGCAACTATGCACTCAGTGAGCAGGGATTGGGACATGTCTAGGAGTTGACACCACATGCACGTGTGCAAGCGCGTGCGCACGCACACACACACACACACACACACACACACACACACACACACCTCATTTCCCTTTTTATTAAACATTTTAAACTTTCTCCAATTCCAGACTTTTAGTCAGAGCTATGGCGAAATGACAGACATGAATAATTTGATACATTCTTCCTTTCCTTTCAGGAGAGATGAAAGGAAAGAGAGAGGGAAAGAGGGACAAAGACAGGAAGGAACCTCAGATCGGTGTCCTCCCATCCCCATTCCCTGCAGCTAGAAGTAAATCTCCTAGGTTGGGGCTTAATCACAAGGAACAACAACAGCCAACAGCCTATAATTATTGGAATCGAGAGTCTAGGTCAGTGGTCAGCAAATTCATTAGTCAGCAGAGTGGCAAACCGTGGCTTGCAAGCTGCATGTGGCTCGCGAGCTGCAGTTTGTCTACCACTATCCTAGGAGATGGAAGCCTCCCTTCGTGAAGCCCCAAACCCATGGTCAGTGCCTGTTTACCATGAAATAGTTTCCCTCCTCCACCTGTCTCCACCCTCCTGGGACATCAGCATTAACACTTCAGTATCTCCCCTCACATACCAGATGCCAAGGTGTCAGAGAAATAAAAAGTAGCTCCTCCTGAAAACATAATTCATCAACCAAATGGTCATTTTCTAGGTAATGAAGAACTGTTCCAACTTTATGAAAATTAGGTAAAGGGGCTAATCTGAATCTACATGAGTTTCTTTTTCTTTTTCTTTTCTTTATTTATTTTTAATCATCACCCTAGGATATGGTCACTATGACTATTCTTTAAATGTGGTTTCAAGGTGCTGCTACAGTTTATTGTCATGTAAGAGGCCTGTTATAAGCGGCATTATGAAAACCATGTTATGTGGAATACACAGAATACATCTGGCAAAATTCTTGAAGGGTTTTGAATAAGGTTATATGCATTGTCAAATGTCCTAAATCATGTTTTAGTAAAGCAAAATATTATGAAATGTGTACACACACACACACACACACACACACACAGACAATTTTCATTTGGATGCCGATGTTAAAATTTTCCAGTATTCTTAAATAGTACAGTTTATTTTGCATCATTAAAAAAATTCATTCTTTCAATGTGTTAGAGAGGCTATACTTTGGAATGTGCATTTATAAAACTGCATTTTTGTTTCATTTTTGTCATTAACAATATGGCCTGACTTAACACGGGGCTATAGAAAGACATTAGAGGTAGACTTTGGTTTCATTGAGTTTGCTGATTCATCAAAATGGCTCCCCTCATAGTAGCCAAACAGTACTGAAGTGGAAGCAGCCTGTTCTCCAATTAAGCGCTCTACTGCTTCTCTCTTTGAGCAAGACACTGGGAAAAGTGAGAGGAAATGTCTCACTATGCGGTGATCCCTGAGAGTCTGCCAAATGCTTGGCCTCAGGCCCCTACAGGTTCTGAGAATGACATTTTATGTTTGACAAGTGTCCAGTGCCTGGTGACGTGGGGATGGGTGTCTGTTGTTGTAGTATCATTATGATTATTTGTGCAGAAATGTTTATGGGTTCTATGGACTGAAAATAACAGATTGAAGGTCAGCTGTAGAATGCTATGCACTTGGCTTGTGAATTACCATACCTGAACCAATATCTGGTTCATTTCTGGCATTTCAGAGATGTTTGGGGCCATCTGTTCTCTACAAAGATCTGCACCCCAGCAAAAGCAACCCTAGCACATTCCGGCATGTTTCTACCCCACACTCACAAGGGTCCTATCATTTTACAGACTTTACCGGCCTATTCACCAGCCAAAATACACTTTGCCAAAGGGGGAAAAACTATAAAACTCCAAATTCTTTTAAATGTGTCTGGTGCCATTAAGAATGTTTATTACTCTACAAGAATTTTATGTTGATCTTTACCAAAAGCACAACATACTTGGCAACTAGATTACTAGATTTCCTGCTAAATGTGAATGTATCTGTTTTATGGAATTTATTCTCTTATAACTTATATGAGCTAAGCAGTGTGTGGTGGAGTGTTAGTCATGATAAGGAACCAAAATTGTTCCCGAAGCTAGAAGAGGGCACTTACTAGACAATCTAGTTTCATTCTTTCTTTTACAAGATGGGAAAGTGGGCCCAGTTAGGCCAAGGGGCCTATTTAAAGTCCCAGAGCTTCTGAGCAGTATAGGCAGAACCGCCAGTCCCAACTTCCCATCTTTAATCAGTGGCATTTAATCAGTACTCTCTCATTGAAATATGATGCCCTGATCAAGGATTGCCTTTACATCTAATATCTAAGATCAAATTTTCTGTTTATATAATATTCTCATCCAACTGAAGGTTAAAACATCCATAGAGTTTGCATAAACATTAACTAAACCCTCATAAGAAAAATATTTAAAAAATGGTAGTACAAAAAAAATCCCTTTGGTCTAATATAATTGAAAAACACATGAGAAAACCATCGAATCAATGATCTTTTGACTCCCCAAATATCCAATTATATGAATACATGGTAGATGCAATGGGTACCACAGTCCATCTGCAAATCCTAAAACAGTCCTCTCTTAGCTCAGAACCTACTTGTCAATCAGTTCATAGAGAGTTATTTACACTCCGTGAGACATACAGTACTTGAGAATATGAAAGCTGCACATAATCAGAAATGCCTACGGGGACACTGCCGGATTACTTGGACATGCTCAGTCTTCCAAAAAGCAAAGTGTGCTTCTGCTTCCAAAGGGCCAGGTCTATTTTATCAACTTCATTTCTCTGGACATGCTCACCTCGCAGAGCACTGCATGCAGGAATCATTTTTTTCCATGTTAATATCCCTTTTGGAATTCTTCAAGGAATGGCTACACTTAGTCCTGGGACTCTCTCTAAGCACCACACCGTGAGCCATTTAAACCTATAGTTGCAAGCCAGCTGGGCATTCATGCTTTGGTCCCTGAAAACAGAAGTTACCCAGCCAAACCCCATAGAGGAACTATGACAAGTACAGAAAGGTATAGTTAACTATTGCACTTTCTATTGTGGGAAATACTAGTATATGCCCTCAACCCTCAATGTTTAGTTACATGGCACCTTATCCAAGGCTTATCCCTGGGAAGATGCTAAATATTGATGTAAGCTAAAGCCCTGTGTTTCAGGTCTTTCACAAAATAACTCCCCCCCCCCAAAAAAAATAATAATAGTGCCATAATAGAAGACAGTGTTACATTTTCCCATAACTTGTGTCTGGCAAGATCATTGTCCATGTTTCTTGCACTGGACTTATTTTACATCTTTTACCATTGTGCTATTGTTTTTGTAGTTATATCTCCAACAAAAGCCACTTGTAGCAAAGTGTGCACAAAAGAACAATTTCTTGATAAGTTTAGTGCACAGGTGGAAGTGACACACGGTCTATATGTAGAACTAAGCTCCCAAAGTAGCTCCCAACGTGTGGGTGGCCTGGCTTCTGGTTCTGGCTCTTGTCATTATCATTATAATCCAGGGCAAGTCACTTCCTCTCTGAACCTCACTTTACTCAACTGCAAAATGGGCACGGTCAACAGAATTATAAAGTTGTTGATATTCACTTAGGAGTTGAGCCTAGAAGTCAGATCTCTCTGGCTTTTTTGTGGGGACCCCTCTCTTTGACTGGCTTCCACTTCCCAAGCATTGCCAAGCCCTACACTGTTCTTTTCCCACTGGGTGTGCAAACACATCCTGGAACTCAGATCATCTAGAACTCCTACCAAACTCAGCTCTTGGACTAAAAAAAAACCAAAAGAAAAAAAAAATAAATGTGAGACAGAAAAGAAGCACAGAATGAGGGTACTGTTGCTGGGACTGACTTGTGATCAGCTGGCTAACCCTTTTCTATATAAGTAAAGGAACTGGGGCTTAGAGCAGTTGAGTACTTGGCCAAGGTTGTAAACCTTTATAAATGGCAGAGCCAAGACTATCCCTAAATCCATGACATCTGAACCCTTGGCTCATATTTTTCTAAGATTCTGCTCTGCCCGTCAATGGTTTGGCTCTGAGCAAGCTGTTGTTTTCCAGGTTTATTTTTTTTTCAATATGCTGCACAAAAGAATAAGTTTATAGAACTATGAAAGACATAAACTAAATAATCATGGTCTTCTAAAATCAGATCCTCTTCCCCTCTTCAGTGCTTATCTGTTCTAACAATGGGAGGGGGTGTGCACAGAAACACTTGTATGACAAATTCTGGAAATTTGCGTGTTCATAAGATAAAATCTTCCTCCAAGAGGAGGTCATAGGCAAAATCACATATGCACAGAATAAGCCTGGAAGCCATACTTCATTTGGGTAGGGCATGGGTCTTCCTGAAAACCAAGAAGTGAAATGTGGAGCAGAAAGGGCAGTCACTCTCTGAGGTGACTTTGGTTTTCTTAAAAATGAGGGAATTTGGCCGAAGATCTCCAGGTACAGACCCAGTCTCTGTATTCAAGTGCTCATGACAATCCCAAATCTTCTTTCCTTGAGGGCTAAGTAACTACCATATATTGCTCCTGAAGGACTGAAGTATCTGCTGGCAACTCTGAGTGTCCACTTCTGCCCTTGACCACCCTACAGATGAAAGCACAGGCACACTTCAAACTAACCAGACACACTGAGCATTAGCCAACTCATGTGCGTAGATGACTCTCCCAAATGGTCAGACATGCACTGGGGTTTACATGGGCAGGAGCGCAGGGAAAACATCTGCTTTGGAGTCCAACAGACCTACTTTCAAAACTCTGCTCATCTCCCTGGGGGAATGACTGTGGACAAGTTACTTCTCTTCTTTGGGCAATAAAATGGGGTACATAATGGCTACCTCTCTGAGGTCTTGGGGGAATTATAGGAAACAACATGCAAAGCTAGATGAGTACCTGGCACAAAGTAGATGTTGGATAAAGGTTAGTTTCCTTCCTTGCCTTCAGTATCAGCCTGCTAATCAAGGGTTTTTTCTAATAAAAAGATTGAGCCATTGAGGAGTGACCTCCAATTCTCTCTCCCAAAGAGACTAGCTGTTATGGACTAAATGTTCAGAGGTGGGAGCCTTTGGGAGGTAATTAGGTTTAAATGAGGTCATGAGAGTGAAGCCCCTATAATGGGATTAGTGTCCTTATAAGAACAGGAAGAGACACCAAAGCTCTCATGCTCTCATATTCTCCTTCCCTCTCTCCTACACACACACACACACACACACACACACACACACACACACACACCGCAGGTGGATACACAACGAGATGGCAGCCCTCTACAAGAGAAGAAGAGGACCCTCACCAAGCACTGAATCTCCTGGTACCTTGACCTTGGACTTTCAAGCTTTCAGAACTGTGAGAAACAAAGGTCTATTGTTAAAACCCCTGGGTTTATGCTATTTTGCTATAGAAGTCTGAGCTGACTAAGATGCTAGCCTTGCTGTGTTCCAGGTGAGGAGTTGAGACATGAAGACACCAGCCTTACCCCGAGGAATCAGAGGCAAGGCCATATTCAGAGAGGAGAGCAGGGGTATTTTTCTGCTTCTTGGAATACGTGACTATGTGCTCTGCTGTTCTGGCATTGTCCCCTTCATCTGGCCACAATACCATGTGGTATTACAACTTTTGGATGTTAAGAAACCTTATATTTCCTCAAGTATCAGTACTTAATGTTTTGTTCCACACATAAAACTCTGTGAATGGAAGGCTGCTGGCCCCCTTGTCAGAGGTAATTTCTCAAGGCTCTGCATGAGATTTAACGGGAGCCATATGGTTAAGTCCATCAACCCTCCCAGAAAGCATCCCCCTGAAGGGCCCTCGTAAATGTTCTCAGTGCTGTGAAAGATCCAGCAACTTTCTAACAATAAAGCAATGTTCATAGTCATGATATTCCACAAAACATAAAGCAGGAAATAATGGCTTCTGGTCTGAATTACCCAAAAAGGGCTACAAGCTGCCCTGGGGAAGGGCCTTGGACCAGTGATAACCTCGGCCCCGCTGGCCTGTTGCCTCCACATGAAGAAGACTGGCCTGGATGTCACTTGCATTAGCTTGTGGTATGCAGTGACTACAAGCTATCGTGTGGTGAACAGTTTTTATCATGCTCTGTTGGTTTGTGGAATTTAAGAAAACTTTCAATAATGGAAATGGATTTGTACACTTACTTGCACATTTACAGAGCAAGTACACTCTTAAACTCCAAACTGCTTATTATTTAAATCTCCTTTAAGCCAGGCCTTTCTGTGATGGCATTATTTACTGACCTCTCTCTGTTCCTTTGGGTTTCCTTTTTCAGAGCAACAATGACAAAATAACCCTTGAGTCAATTTACATCCTCATCTCGATGGACAGCTCAAGCACAACACTAATTCATACAACAAAGGCACATGACTCCTCTCATGGGAGAGGTTCTCTTGCTTTTAACACCAACAGGTTCTAAGGTACAATAACAGTTTCATTATTATTATTCTCATCATTATTTTCCTCGGTCATGTCTATTGAGGGACTTTGCATGGCACATAGTGTCAAGGACTGCAAAGAGAAAAGAGGGAAAGAACACCGAAAGGATGAGAGGAGGTACTTTTTACTTTTTTCATAAACATATTTTAGATAAATATTTTATAATATTTATATAAATTTCTGGCTATGTGTTTGAGTTAGAGTGCCTAGCTACAGCATCATGCAAATAGAGTTTATGGCCAAGTAGCCAATATGCCCACATATCACATGGACATGTGTATTTCATTCAGGACTAATTGGTATAAAATCAGGGAGAGATCACATATGTTCACTGTTGAACATATTTACTAGAATCCTTCACAATGGACCAGATATCTTTTTTCCAAATGTCAATATTGGTAGGAACATCTGTGTATTCTGATGTTAGATGTATCACACTTCCACTGTAAACAATTACTGTCAAATAATATTCTCCAATAATCTAACCAGCTTATATATTTTTTCAACCTGTAAGGAGAATTAAGATTTTAGAACATTTTAAATACAGGAAGAAAATTGATGGAATATTTTGGCAGTGGCTCCCATAACCTGTCAGAACTTGGCACTTATACCCATTCTTGCAGAACTCCACACTTCATGTTATCTTCATTGCTCTCCTGCAGAATTACTAATCATTAATTACTATCATTTACTCCAAAAGAGAAATAGACTTATTCAGGGAAGCTGGGAGCTATCAAGATCATAGCCACCTACTCAATGGAGTATTGGCTCCTACAGAAATGTCTCATGTGAGAGAAGACAGAGAAAGAGATAGACAGAGACAAACAGAGAGACAGGGAAAGAATTTGCACCAGCAATACCTGCTCATCTACCATTTTCCCCAGGCTTTGCTGGCTTGATCCTGAATTAATGAGCCTGTTACATGATATCTAATAAAAATGACTAGAGTAGAGATCTTGGAATCTGCCACATATTTGGTCGAAGGATGAATCAATTTCATCTATATTTAACACATGCTTGTTTTCTGTCTCACTTGTCTCCCCCACAACCCATGCCTCACTCTTTTTTTTCCCATCTGGAAAACTTATCTCCTAAAATGCTGCCATCAATCAGCCAAAGACACTCATCCCGACAGAGTGTCTGCCAGTTTGACAATGCACAAGTAGTCACTAGTTTGGGGATACCTCCCACGCTCTCTAGTGCTGTGTGTTTTTCTAGCCAGCCTAACCACACAAATGCAATTTGGGATATTTATACTTACCTCCAGTTTCTATTGGGATAACAGCACTACTTTGACAGAACTGGAAAAAAGGCACGGCAGAGCACGGAAGGAGGTGGGATGAAAGTTGCCATGTTGCCTGTCTGTCTACTTGTTAACCTTATTTCTTCAGATGTTCGGGTTTCCACCCATTTTGAAACAATGTAGCTCAGGGCCTACTCAGGAAGTATGAAAACCAAATGCTTACTAGGATGCATACTTTGTCTCCCAAATCCATCAGAACTAACCCTGCTCCCATGTCCCAGTCCTTCATGTCAGTTACCACTCTCAGTACACCCAAGCCTCTAAGCTTAAACACAGCCTGAAGGAGGGGGCAGAATGGAGAGCAGAAGTGGGGTTAGCAGCAGAAGCTGAGCACCGGCAGAAGGGGAGGAAAGAGGCAGAGTGGGAGACAGGCAGCCCCCTCCCTCTGCATGAAGCCCCAGTCGTGAACACAGCCACTGGCCACAGCAAAAGGGCACTGTGCGTGGGCACAGGTGGGTCCCAGCCCCTCGGGCTGCATGCAGCTTAAGCACAGAGCCTGAATGAAGACTTTCATTGCTGTTTGCTGTTTTTGTTGGCCAGTTGCCATGGCAAACATTTGCAGGTGGCTTGGCCAGATTTTGACACTTAAATATTTGAGGTTGTGATAAAAATCAGAATATTACTACAATATGGTTCTGTGCAGCCTCAAAAAAAAAAAAACTATCTGCAATTTCAAATGCTCATTTAAAGACAGAGTCTCCAGAGGGAACTCATGTTTTAAAATAAGTACTCATTTCCTCTTTGCTGAGAGAAATAAGAGTCAACCATCCCCAAATGTTACCACCTAGAGTTTCATTCTGAATCCACTGTGAGATGGGTTGGCTTGCTCCTTGCTGAGCCTCCATGACCATCTGGGCAAGGTTTTGGATGGGTCGCATGGAGAAAACGGAAATGACAGGATGTGTGGGTTGAAATCAACATGGTAAGCACAACAGGGAAGGATCTGAAGAAAAGAAACAACCTCCCTCAAGTCTGGCAATGAGACAGAGTCCTAAAAGTGACAATTATCTCCTGGAACACGCCAGATATACAACACCCCAGGACTGGGAATAAATGGGAAATGGAGTGGGTCAGGAGGTCACAGCTATCAGAGAAACACCCCCACCCATCCAAGCATAGCGACATGGCCTAGAAATGTCACCCAACTGTACAGCCTTGGGCCAGCTAGGTAAATTATTGAGAGTCAACACCCATCCCAGAGTTTAGGGCTAACCCTTAAAAGGCTGTTTCACAAAAACTGGCATTGTACTAACAATGGCCGAATACTAAGGGCCTCCAGGAGGGTAGCTGGGGACTGGAGCAGGGAGAGGCAGAACTCCAGGGGAGAAAGAATGCTGTAAAACTGCTAGTAAACTCTAGCACATTTTATGTTTTTTTTTCCTTTGAAAGAAAAATAAAATAATTATAATTAGCTGGCCTAACTGTGTATTGTCTGCCCAAAGCCACGCCACTCGAGTGAAGGAGTCCCTTGAGATTTTGACAACCCACCCTGCCCTCTTACTATATTATAGGTTCTTGCTTTAGATAGCGCCAACATTTGCTTGCTTAGTCATCTGAGAAGAAAAGAAATCTTTAACAGAGACAGTTGTTAATTGACTGCTGGCTTCTTCAAACAGAGGCAAGCATTCAAATGGCTGGATTCATTTTTTATTTCTTGAATGAGAATCCAAATGGACCCACAGCAAACTCACAAAATTGTTCTTGCGCACGACTCTCATTTGTGAAGGTAGATCTCCACATGTCACAACCCATCCAGGTAAGATGAGAAATGTGAGGCAAGGTACCCCTTCTAGAGCATTTGGAGGAGGAATAAGCCAGTGGTGTCCCCAGTGCTTGCTTTGGTCTGTTAATTCTTACAAGCATTGGAAACAAGGAGGTAAAGACACACTGACAAATTGTGGGACAACTTCTAATTTTTTTACATTACCATATCCAATATTCAACTGAATGTCCACCCTTCACTCTGATGTATATCCCAAACATAGCAGGCTCCCTTAGCTGTTTTAAACTCTGGGAACATAGAACAACCAGTTTTCAGCATCCAACAATATAAATTTATCACAGCTCTTAGGCTTAAGTTATTATCTTCTCTGCCTAAGAACCTAAATGCTCTTAAATATTTTATTTCCTCTTTACCCTACTCTTGGGAGGGCAGGAAAAAAAGAGACACCATCCTCATTCTTGAGACAAGGAAGCTGAGATTCTGCATTTCTAAGAAACTCCTGGTTAATGTCCAGGATTCTGGTCCTCAGATCCCACTCTGAGTAGCAAGGGAATAGAGCTCTCACATGATAATCAGAAGTGAGAGCTCTTTCCATCCCATAAAACAAAGTGTCCGGGACCATCCTACCAATGCCTTGGTATTATCTTTTTATGTAAACGAGAGGGAGAGGGCTTGCTTTCTTTGTTCTGTTTATTCCAGGATTGACTATGGACCAATACAAAGAGAAGGGAGAAACTTCTTTCTACCATACTCAAGCATTTGTCTTGAGAACTATGCTGTGGACTCCAGAATACCCACAGGGTTTCCTGTAGTCATCTTACAATTCATAAATCTTGTTTGAAGAAACAATGATACAGAATGACTTGCTCCCCCAAAGAATGACCCCTACCCCAAAGTCAGGGTCAAACAGCATCCACCAAATAGAGACCCGCGTCTCCCTTCTCCTATCAAAAACAACACTGTGAGCTCTAGGCAATATCACATCAGCCAGGAAAACCAACTTCTGTCTCATCCAATCCGGGCACTAGAAACAAGAAGAAAATCCAGAACCTTCCCTGAGCTCCAGCCATGCCCCAGATACAAGGAGGTCTCCTTACCCGATCTGGCGGTTGGTGGAAGGTGCTTGTGTGATGACAGAGCTGGACTGGGGTGAAGGCATGGCTTGCTGAATCACAACACTGGTGTCATGGTTGGGCATCCGTGTGCTGCCAAGCTGGTGAGCTCCAGGCCCCGCCATGGCCCCACCAACTGTATTATGCATCGAGATATTCTGCCCAGAGAAGACAGAGGGGAAAGGTCAGAGGAAGCCAATGTTTTATCCTACTTTCAAGCTCTCGAAGACCAAAATTGGGAATCTGGTTATGTCAACTAAATAGAGAGTTATGGCTTCTGGCAAGACATGGGTCCATTCATCTTGTTATAACTTACAACTATGAGAAGATGAAAAATAACTATTTGCCCTAAGAGTAAAGCACATAAGAAAATACCTTGAAGTTCACTAATCACACTGCTGCCATCCTGATGTGAGGTTTACATCAGGGACATTTAGTGACTCAGGGTGATATATACTGTGTTTGAAAATGATTTCTGTGGTATGTGCTTAATACTGTGATTTAGTGAAGAGTCCTTTGGCATTCTGCTTTGAATGACAAGCACTCTGGGTTATTTTTTTTCCTTTTCAGTCAACCACTATATTTTCCCCAGGAAATGCTACTTTCCCAAATTGTAATCTGGGTACTCATTATCCAAGCCTCAAAATTGGGGAGGATGGATGATTGGAACAGACAATAGGTGTCTGGGATCAAGTAAAACAAGAGCAAGAGTTGCAACATCTGCTGTATTTCCATAAAATCAATTCATAACAATGTTATGGAATCACAGAATACAGAATGAGTGGCTGGCTGTTTGCTTATTCATTATCTTTCCCTCTGAATGTAGAATGCTTGTGTTCAAAATGCTATCCCTATGTTTGGAACATAGTAGGCATTCAGTAAATAACATATTGCATGAACAAACTAGTGAAAGAAAAAATGAAACAAAGCTACTTAAGGGTTCTAATACTTCTTTCTGATGAATTGGATAAAGGTTTCATTTAAAATTCAAAAGTAAGCTGAAACCAGTTTGGCTCAGTGGATAGAGCGTCAACCTCTAGACTGAAAGGTCCGGGTTTGATTCCAGTCTAGTGCATGTACCTCGGCTGCGGGCACATCCCCAGTGGGAGGTGTGCAAGAGGCAGCTGATCGATGTTTCTCTCTCATCGATGTTTCCAACTCTCTATCCCTATCCCTTCCTCTCATAAAAAAATCAATAAAATATATTACAAAAAATAAAATTCAAAGTAAGGTAAAAAAAAATTAGCTTAAAAGACAGCTCTTCCAGAAAAGGTCACTGGGACAAGAGATGACACATATTGAAGCTAGGGAAGGCTGAGAAACATGATGGGGCTAAAATATGAAACATTCAGAACCTAGAAAAGAAAGAGTAAGTACCGGGCAAAGCAAATTAAGTTATGTCCTCGATAATCACCAGATACAGAACTTCAGCCTAGGAGAGGAGGGAGATTCGAGAGGTCATTTGGACAATGGGTTGAGGATGGCAGGAAAGAAATGAAGTGTCACTAGCAATTTACTGGAGTAAATATATATATATATTATATATATATATTTTTTTTTCTTCGCTTTGGGGTTAGCGAAGAAAAAAGTAAATGTTACCCAAGAGAACTAGAAGTGGTTCTTTGAAGTTCTTCTGCAAAGAACAGGATTTCCTGCACTACGTGTTAAATGATGGTGATAACATGTATGGTACTCAGGGTGGCTGTGTCCATCACATTGCACCTTTCCCATGTTTCTGATTTCTAACTCCTGACCACACAGTTTGTTAGGAGTCCAGATGGAAACTGGGCACCTGGCTTAGACTGTGAGCGACTGTTTTGTCATGGGTTCCCAAAGGCATGAACAGGCTTATACCTACACACACAGTCCAAAGCTCCTCTTATATACTGGGGAGCTTTTCTGATGTGGGAAAATATTGTGGTTGGGTAAAGTAACATGAAAGGAAGTGGTGATTTCTTTGAGGGTGGCACTGTAGGGACATGCTTGAGTTCTTTTTATAGGATCTAGAGACATAGAGAATTAAACTTAAAATAATGAAAATAAAAATAATTGTTATTTCCTTTGAAAGTGAATCTTAACAAACTTACTTTCCTGAGTTTTAGTGAGATCTTGATAAAGTAAAAAATTTCAAATATTATTTTTCCCATTGTTTGGATCCTTAAAGATACTAAAGAGTTTTCATCTTGCCCCCTGTCACCTACTTTGTCAATAATATAATCCCTGACTCTGTTTTTAGAAGCAGCATGATTAAACTTTTAAAATAATAATATTTAAATTCATAAACAAGAATATAAAATCTATGACCTCTTTTTGAGTTACATTTGATATGTCTTTTCTATTGCCCCCACAGTCAGTCCCCAAATATTACAAATTCAACTTACGCATCATCCCATATCCCTTTCTGTCTTTCCATCTATCCTTCCACCAGCTTCCACCCAACTAGCACATCCTTTCCTGGACTAGACAGTGGTCTCCTACTTTTCCTCCTGTCACTCATTTTAGCTTCCCTTCCTCCTCTTTCCCATATTTTAACCACAGGGATCTTCTCAAAAGGCAAAACTGATCATATCGCTACAATTCCTCCTACAGCCCCTAACCCTAGGTTCTTGAATGGTTGGCTTCCTATGGCTTAGAAAACACTGACAGCACTCTTTGGATGACCTTCAAGGTTTGTTTTGGGTCTTTCTACCTCCACAGCCTGCCTTATACCACCGTCACTCTTGCCCCTGTGATTTATTCCACCGTACTGAAATGTTCCTGCCTTTAAACTGGCAATGTTCCATCTCAGCATAGGACCTGCAATCAGCTCTTTTCTGTTGCCTCTGCTCTTCCCCTTACCACACCTTCAAATGCTAGAGCAAGCATCTTATGAGGAAGCTGACCTCTCCAATGATGGGCATCATCTCCCTTTCTTTTGTAGTCTTTTTCACAATATAACAATTATTTTTAATTATTTGGTTAACATGTTTCTTCGTCTAGAACATGGGTGGGGAACCTTTATTCTGCCAAGGACCATTTGGATATTTTTAACATCATTTTCAGACCATACAAAATTATCAACTTAAAAATTAGCCTGTTATATTTGGTCAAACATTTAATTAACTCATCCCTAAGGCCTTGGCAGGGCCAAACCAAATGATTTGGTGGGACTTACACAGCCTGTGGGCTGGATATTCCCCATCCCTGCTCTAGAATATAAGCACACTGAGAGAAGGAACTAAATCTGATTCTATTCCCATTGTGTCTCTATTGCATAAGTCAGTGACATATAGTAAGTGCTCAATGAATGTTGACTGAAGAAAAACATAATCATTCCTAAAACATTCAGTATGATAAAATTTTATCTTTTGTTCCCTATGAAATTTTTCAGAGTGCTAGCTTCTTACCTATTTACCTCGAAATCTCTAAATATACTCACAATAATACAGTTTTAGATGTTAAAGTACTTGTACTTGGGCTAAAGAAATAGAGAGAATCAGGATTAAGAAAAAAGCCACAAGCATAGCATGTAGATTGGAAAGTAAAGTCTTTGGTAAAATATTAAATGAACCTTTGGAGGAAAATACAAAGTAGTGAGCTTCAAATCTGAGAACTTAGGCTCAAATGATGGCAACGGCCATTCTTTGTTTCTACCATGAAAACTAAGAAAACTGACCTGTGCTGCAGCCCAAATGCATGGTTTCCTACCTTCAGAGTAAAGCATGTTAAATGAGAGAAATAAGTAAGTTCCGCCAACCCATGCCAAACCCAGTTTAAGAATCTTCTCTGAGAATCATTTTTAAAAAAAAATACGAAGGACTATCTAGGAAAATACATGCCCCCTTCCCTACCATTTCCAAAAATGATGATAAAAGCCAATAATAACTACAATGTGAGTTTGTCTCTGTGATCCCCAATAAAGATAGAAAGGCATTTGAAAGCTATATTCTATAATTCTTCAATAATATGCTTTCTCCCCGACACATGAAATCAGCACATTCTCTAGCCTCCTTCCCCACATACAGAGGGTAATTTCAAAACATAGCGAAAAAAGAAACAATTAGACAAGCATTATTATTTCATATTAGGAGGATATAGTCTTCTTTTCTTTAAGCATTGCATAGAAACTCAAACATGAAATTACTTTCTGAGTTCACATTTTCCCAATTATTAGTTCAAAACCTGTCTTCATTGATAAAAGAATGGCATTTTAACCTCCAGATAAATTAAATATCCAGTTTCAAAAATAAAGAGTGACTCTATCTTGCTTAGCTATTTCTCTGGTAGAGGTGCATAGATTTGGAGCTGGTGAAACAATGTCACAAAAGCAGTGGGCGTATGTCAATACGCTGGGAAGGATTTGAGGGGTGTTCCTTGAAGTTCAGTCTTTGGCCTTTTCTTGTTTAACATATTTATTAACAGCGTGGATGAAGATGTAAAAATTGTGCTTGTCAACTCTGCAGTTGACACATGCAGGGAGGCATAGCTATGTTCTGCATAGTAGATTCATTCTGGTTTTACTGAGCCAACTGTGTGATCTGGCCTCCAAAAAATGCTAACATAAATCTAGGTTGTTGTAAGAGAAGTGCAAAGTCCAGATCAAGGGAAGTAATTACTCCCCTATAGAGCACGTTGAACTGACCACATTTGGCGACCACATTTTACGGGGGGAAATTGACAAATAGGATGGAATGAAAGCCACGACAACATCCGAAATGTATCACAGGAAGAACAGTAGAAGAATCAGGGAATGTTCAGTCTGGAGAAGAGAAGACATAGAGGGTCATGATAACTGTCTTCAAATATTTGTGGGATTAGATATAGTATCTGTTGCTCCAGCAGCCACGATTTCAAAAAGTGATGATAAAAGCCACTAATAACTACAATGTGAGTACCTATTTTGAGGCAGCCACTATGGGAGATGCTTTATAAACTGCACTTCTAATCCTCACAATGACCCTATAAAGTAGGCATTCTTCTCCTCATTTTAAGATGAAAAAAAGAGTGAACTCTGCACCATGACTAAAGCCATGCCATTCACCACCTCTGGCTCCCTCACTCCTTCTGGATTGATAATTTAAGAATATGATTTGACTTTTTGTTATGATACATCTACCATGAGATATCCAAAAACAAAACAAGCTGCCTTGTAAAGTACTAAGCTTCTGGCATCAAAGTTAAGTCAGTAGAGACCCGTGGTCATCTGTCAAAGATGTCACCAAGATGATTCTTGTACCAGGTGGTAGATGGCACTAGATGACCTCCAAGGTCTCTTCCATTGCCAAGATTCTGTCACTTATGATACATGGTTCACACTTTGGCTCAAATGATAAGTAATATGTGATAATGTTGGAAATATATTGGCTTAGGTATTAGGAGGTCTCTTCTAGTCCAGTCTCTCCACCCCTCCTTGTAGCCATATAACCTGGGCAAATCATTCAACTTCCCTGGGTTCCACAGCCTCACTGACAAAAGCAGGGGGTTGGACCACATGCTCTTCCTGATCTTTTCCAGCTCTGATACTCCATAAGTCTCTTTCTGTGTTACATTTTATGAGACACTAAATATCCAAACAGACTTTTTAGACTCTGATTCATGAGCCTAGAAGCACTGCATTTTTTTCTCCATAACTATAAGCTTTTGCAGAAATTAGCCTTCTGAAAATTATAGCTTTCTGCCAGACCCAAGGGATCAGGATTCAAGAAACGCGTCTAACAAAAGGTCAAATTTCTCAAGCATCTAAGATGAAAGCTCCACAGACAAACTGTCTTCACCACATTTTTCCCTCTTTGGTTCAGATTTCTCCACATGTCCTTGGAATTCTTCTTCCCTTCATGTCCCTTGCTCTCCATTCACTGTTGTTCTGAGACATAAAGGGTGTGAATGAGATGAGAACCAGGAAAATAATGAGTCTTGATTGCATACCCAGTGAGCTTGAGGTAATTGTCTTTCTGCATGCATGGACTTGGAATACAATATGCAAAAAAACAACCTGATGCATATGAATATATATCCATGTTCTTACAAATAACTATAATTTCAGGGTGTGGTAATGAAGGATGAAGGGAAGTGGCCCACAAATGAAAGTGAAGGTTAGAGCATACAGGCAAAATTATGTTGATTCCCATAAGGTCCCAAAATGTTATCTTCAAATCTATAGTCTGTCCAACTGCCAAGGTGTGGAGACTTTATGGGTTTCTTTATAAAGAGCCAGGGTCATTCTGACACGTGTTTACAAGCTGAGTTGTGCAATCTTGAAATTGTCTGCATCTTAATGATGCCTAGGAAGTTATGAAGACTTTCAGAACTTCTCAGATGTAAACATCCATCCATGAACTGCATCCAAAAGATGTCTGACACATTCATAGAATAACAAAGGTTCTAACCTTCTGGGAGCTACTTGCTCTCAGGAGGTATAGCAGCTATTCTAGAGGGTCTTGACTCTTTTCTGGTGTCTCAGGAGGTAGAATATTAGTATGGGTATTTTGAATCCTACTGAGGGTGGTCTGCTCCATGACAGAGGGGATAATGAGGTACTAAGGAGACACAGCAGGTAGGGTGGGGAGATTCGAGGCCATCCAGCCTGCCTCTCTCTCCAGAGAATTTTCCTTAATGTAGTCACACAGCTTAAGATGGACAAAATATCACATGATCTCACTCATATGTGGAATATAATGATCAACATAATTTTTTTATGATCAACATAATTTGATGAACAAAAATAAATCCAAAGACAAATGGGAAGAGAGGTGGGGGTGTTAGAGCAGAATCAAGGGATGTGTATGCATGCAATTAGCATAATCAATGGACACAGACACTGGGGCGGTGGGGGCTTGCCGGAATGGGAATGGCTGAAGGGGGGTGTCAATTGGGATAAAAGGAGACATATGTAAAACTTTAGACAATAAAAAAGATGGACAAAATAGATAAGAAACCATCTCAGGCAACCTCTGCAGGAGGGAATGAGAGAGGCCAGGGCATTGTCGAAACTCCAGCTTTGACATGCACATTTAAATTCCATTCTTTTAGAGTTTACTACTTATTCCAGGAAAATTCTAAGAGCCCCAAGGTACAGAAACAAAACATGAGCTCTGAAATCAAGATCAAGTTCACATAAGCTCCATATCATCTAAGGGGTATTATTCAGGTTCTCAAAGCCGTATCTTCCTTATCGCTAAAGTGGTCAGGGTTGCAGAGAGCATCACATGAGATAACAGATATTCCAGCATCGTGCCTAACAGCAAATGTATACTTTTGTTTTTAGTAAAACTCATAATGTGAAGCTCAGAAAGTAATGGTTCGTTCTGGGTGGCTACTTTCCATGACTGATACTAATAGAAATATTATTAATAATAGTTAACACAAACATTATTATAATATCAGAAAATTTAATATTTACCATCAGTCTAGGAGGTAGGTATATTTATTATCCCCATTAGATAGATGTGTAAACTGAGGAACAGATAGGTTAAGTGACTTGTTCAAAGTCACACAGTCAATAAGTAGAGGAGCTCAGAGCCCAGGCTCTTACCTCCCTGGTAAAAAAAATATTTGTACTTGATATCCTTTCTACGAACATTAAAAGAAGTTATTAATTAATGCTGGTATGTGATCCCAAGAACTACAATATATTATCATACCACAAATTTAGATCAACATTATCACCACCACCTTCATACCTAGAAAAACCTGGGAATACACTATGAATTCATTTCAAAGTGATTGATTAGTGACTCT
This sequence comes from Antrozous pallidus, assembly GCA_027563665.1. Taxonomy (NCBI): domain Eukaryota; kingdom Metazoa; phylum Chordata; class Mammalia; order Chiroptera; family Vespertilionidae; genus Antrozous; species Antrozous pallidus. The sequence goes on along the minus strand of CM050521.1, from coordinate 77,467,157 downwards.
TGTCTTAAGATCATGCTGCCATTCTGGCTAGGTGGCTAAGTTGGTTGGAGTGTTGTCCCATTCACCAAAAAGGTTTTTTTAATTCACTATCAGAGCACATATCCAAATTTTGGGTTGGATCCCCAGTCAGATGCATGTGGAAAGCAACCAATTGATGTTTCTCTTCCATCTCTCTCTCTCTCTCTCTCTCTCTCTCTCTCTCTCTCTCTCTCTCTCTCTCTCTCTCATCAATAAAAATATCCTCAAGTGAGGATTAAAAATATATATCATGTTGTCTACTACATGGGCATTCTAGATTGGTTTACAATGAACAGGGCAGATTAAGATTAGGGAGGGAAAGTTGCAGTTCAGTGTTGAACATACTTCTATCAAACTGCTGAAAGAAACCAGATACCCTCACTTGCTCACTCACTGATACTACTTCACTTTCCTTGGGAGTTCCAAGAGCTCAGGGAAAGCCTGAGAAAGATAATTTCTCTGATGTTTGGATCAAGTTAAATTTCCAAGACAAATTCCCTAGCAATGGGTAGAAAGGCAGCTGGCACACTGATGTGATGCTCAGTGGCCTTGGCCTACTCGCCCATGGAGGAGGTAGAGGAGGCAGAGGCAAGGGCAGAGGAGGAGGACGAGGCACCCTTCCCATCTCCACCTCCCACCCTGAATGGGGCTCTCAACTGGAGTCTGCACAATACAGAGCAGCTACACTCTCCTCCAATCCCAGACCTCTGTCATCTTTTCTAACACTGGGTTTGGAGGCAGCCGAGCCCCAGAACCATCCCTGTAAGTGTTTTATAGCTATTCATTTAATACTGTAGTAAAATGCTCAAAATAATAAATGTCTTCTCAGGTGCCACCCTTGACTGTGAGAAACAATTTTCAGGTGTCTCTCAAAGATCCTGCTCCTTCCCTTTCAGATTCTTAGTGCCTTGGGCTGTCCATGTTTCTCCTCACATCTATCACTTTATCGTCTTAGTTGCTCTGCTAAATATAATCATATTAATGAAAAGGAAGGAAATGGTGCTGCTTCATTCAGGTTACTAGAATTACAGTTGGGCAAACTTCTGTGGTTTTTGTTTCTGCAGATATCCTGGAAGCTAGAAACTAGTCTGATACCACTGAAAGTGATATTCTACTCAGTCACTGGTAAGGTCTGTCATTTCTCAAGAATCAAGAACCATATAATTTCACTCACATGTGGGATATAAAACTGAAAGCAACAAATGAACAGACCAGACAAATAAATAAGCAAAAACTCTTAGACAAAGGCAATACTCTGGTGTTACTAAAAGGGAAAGGGGGTGAGGGGGAGGTAGTAAAGGATAAAGGAGGTCAAATATACGGTGACAGAAAAATATTTGACTTTAGGTGGTAAACACAAAATACAATAGACAGATGATGTATTATAGAATTGTACACTTGAAGAAACCTATATAATTTTAGTAGCTGATGTCACCCCAACAAATTTAATAAAAATAAAATAAATAAATGAGGGAAAAATTACTTTTTCCAACAAGATGTATGTGTCATCATGCTACCAGTCTACTTAAAAGACTTCTGCTGACCATCTATTACCTCTTCTATATGTGCCATCACATTGACTTCCTGGTCCCAATCTTTCCCAAATCACCTCCTGGCAGCCCATTCTCGCTATCACCTTTACCCCTTACTGGTCACACACACAAACCTCAATTCTTGTTGACTATTCCACACCATTCCAGGTCTTTTCTCACCCTTGCAAATAATATTTATTTTATGCAGTCATTCCATTCATCAGGATCCATCTCTGATGTCCCCTCCTCTGTGGAGCCTTCCCCACCCTTTCTGGTCCCCATAGTTATTTCCTGCTCTGAGCTCCCACAGGGCCATGTCCACACCTCATCAGAGAGCATCACTTGTTTCCAGGAGTGATTCTTCCAGTAAATTTGGAGCAGGGAATGTGCCATGTTCACTGGAGAACAGCCAGTGTCCTCTCATGATGAGTACTTTGCAGATATGCAATACATTCAACTATTCAGTGAATAAATGAATAACGTGTGATCTTGAACAAATTTATAGGCTCTCTTTGCTTCAATTTTCTTATTTTTAAAACAAGAACAACCCTACCATGTAAAATTTTTATAATGATTATGTTAAGTAATATAAATACAGTTTAGTGCCATGTTGAACATATTAAATGCCCAATAAATTGTAATAATCATTATTATAATTATCATTGCTATTATTATGATTACTGCCAAGACTAACACCATCTCTCCATTGGTAGAATTAATTAACCACTCCTTTGTCCTCCATCTTATCTCACACATACTTCTCTCAAAGCTCCTGTAACACATTGGTACATTTACTTACCTTTAAGATCAACATTTCCTTTCTAACTGTGAACACTCTGACTACAGGAGCAGGGTCTGATTTCATTTCATTGTCCTCAGGGCCTAATACAATGCCTGTCACATAGATGTTTGCTGAGTAAATATACAGTAAGTGTAACTAGTGCTGTGGAAAGAGAAAACAAAAATAAATGCTTGCCTAGAAAACCTATAGTTTAGAGGGAATATGAAAATTTAAGGAAGATGGAAATGAAAAAACAAATCTGGAAACCTTCACACACAGAGAGATTAGAAACAGGATGAGACAGAGCATCTAGAGCTGATTAGACCATGGTCTGAAGGGCAAAGGGCTAGTCAATAGCTCTGTGTTTCTATCCAATCTCCACCATGAAGCACATGATCTTGTTTAATGTCCTTATTATGTTGATTTTGTCTCATGATTTCCACGTGTCTTTTCTTTGCTATCCCTCAGCTCCAGTGCTTTCTCATCTCCTTTCCTGATCATATAATAGCTTTCTACTGCTCTCTAGGCTTCCATTGCTCCTGGTCCCTCCCAGACCACTGCAGACCAATTAATTGGTATAAAGCAGCACTTTCCCAATGTCACTCAATTCTAACCCCACCCCAAAGTTCCCCTTTACTTACTTACGCCCACTCTCAGCCTTGCCTCAAGTCTGTGTATTCAGCCCTGTCTCTTACCCTCGTCCCTTGTACAAACCCTCCACCCTAGCCACCCTTCTTTACTTACTACACAACTCATGAGTTCAAATTCTCACCTTCATATCTTTACAAGTACAATCCCTAGGCCTGGAATTTCTTCTCTTTGTCAATGCCGATCCTTTAGGCAATAAATTTGTTTATTGATGGATGGTGTTTATTCAAGTACAAAATAAAGATAGTATGCCCTTGCTTCCTTTGATCTAAAAAGTTAAGACGCAGGAATGGCTTGGAAAAAATCTTCAGTAACATAACATTATCCTACAACCCTGCTGTCTCTCCTCGACTATCTCCTCACTCTTAGAAAGACTTCCCCTCTTAATTTCAGATTCATCTTCTCAATATCATCCCCCTACTATTTTCTACCTCAGCAACCCAATCCTCTCCTTTATAGTATGTGTCACATGGGGTAATTGTTATCATCATTACTTCCAGGACATATTATAAATTCTGAGAAAAAAGGGACAGTGGTTTTCTACCACTATTGCCTAGTTCAGTGCCTGACACAGAACTGAATAACTGGAATGAATAAAGAAATTATAATTTATGAGGTATTCATATGGGAATAAAGAATCGTCAATTTACAGTTTCCTCTTGTCTAAGTTGGGCACATGGACATGTTAAGCCTGAGATACAAATGGATGTCATTTGCTGATTTGAGTCCACATAAGTCATATCAACACGCAGAGGCCAGAACACAGCTCAAAAGTCTCCTCAAATAGTCATATGTCTGGTCAGCTCAAACCAGAGGCACTGGTTGAAGTGCAGCAAGATGGAACTTCCTAAGTAACTAGAAAGAGAGACAGGAAAGCTAAAGCAAAATAATTAAAAACAAGCAAGAAACTGGGGCCAGAGGCCAGTGTGGGGAGGGAAATGGATAGCCAATGGCATTAGCGCAATCACACCTCTGTGTTGCTTGGGGAAGAAAAGGGTCTTTAATATCAGGAAAAGGGTGGTAAGCATATAATGAAATGCTGAGAAGTCATACTGAGAACCTGGTATAGTCATGCAGGAGGCAAATGGCCCATTCTAGAATTACTAAACAAATTTCTCTCCTGTCCTAACCAGAAAATGTAAAGTTACTTAAAATAAGAGTGCTCAGAAAACTACCCCAGGGATGCTGAGGGCCTATTCCCCCCCCCCCCCCCCCCCAGCATTTCAAATACTTACTTAATGACCAGAAATATAAACAGAGCACTTTCTTAAAAGCTGCTAATGATATACTACAGATCTGAGAAGAGATTTTCTTGTGCCTCTCTCTCTCTCCTAACTCCCCCTTCCTCAGTTCTTCTCTCTTGGCCAAAAGAACTGGGAGATAGGACTGGCCACAAAGATGAATTTGCTTGCAAACTTCCCTGCCTGGAGTGTTGGTTAGGCAACGTTAAGCTCTTAACATAAAATAGAAATGTGATCTTCAGGGAGAAGGAAAGTGTGCTACAAGATGGCCTTCCTTCTCTGGAACAACAGAGAATGAGTGTGCCTGCCGCACTGCCATTGCACTTCTGGCAGAACCTGTCAGGTGGCTCCGCCGTGAATGGCCTTGCTTTGTAGATTGTTTAGCATTTCACAGACATAAGTTACTGCTCTGCTGTTCTAAAGATCGATATGAATTAAGCAGCATATTTCTATCCTGGGAAGTTGCTGTTTTACTGGAGGACAAGGACCCTTGAATGGCCACTGTTTCCAAGCAAACTGAATCATTGCTCCCAGTGTTTGTTCAGTCTGAGAGCAAAAACCAAATTACATCATGTAACAGAGCAAATCGATAAGGTAGTTCGTCTGTCTTATTTGATGAAATCCTAGTATAAAGAGATAGCATTTTCACTTGACCGTAACAAACCAAACAGCACTTGTCACATAGCACAAGGGACACCTGCCAAAAAATGGACAGGATAATTTCCAAAGAAGCTTCCAGAAATCCTATCTGAATATTAAGAGCACATTTAATTTTTCCCCTACGAGTAATAGGTTTTCTGGATCCTTAGGGGTCGAAAAAAGTGCAGTGGGTGTCCCCCCCCAACCTACACAATCTTGTCTATACTACTGTGACCTCATTTCCTACCACTCCTACCTTATTTACTCTTCTCCAGACTCATGCTGAGACTCCTTGCCATTCTGTGCATACATGGGAGCCTCGGCACCTGCTGCCCCCACAGGCTTCTTCCCATTTTCCTCCCTCGCCTCTTCCAAATGTTTGCTCCAATGTTACCCCCAATGAGGCCCATGGCTGAGGCCCTGTCACTCTGTGACCCCACATTTGCCTTTCTGAAGCCAGCCTTCCTACTCATAGCATGTGGCCCAATCCTAAAACACATTTTTCTAAATCCCTATTCTTAAAGTACGAACTTGAAAAAAGAGAAATATACCAAAAAAAAAAAAAAAGTTGAATGGCTCTGTGGTTTCTTTGTTGTTTGTTTATTTTTCCCATCAAGGATCTCTTCTATGATTTTTCTCCTTAGATGTCATGTTTTTAAAATACTTCTTAAAAAAGTTATGAATGCATTTTCCTATACAATCACCTGTCTTTTGAAGGTTTCATATTCCTTAATTTCTAAAATCTCACTTCACTCTATTGTGCCATCAGACATCAGTGATTCACAGCACTCTGGTCAAACAGAAATCGAGCCTTAGCTTATCTGGGCAGACTCACTGCATATAAACATCCAGCTTCAATTAGAGAGTTGGACTACTGCATCACTTGGGTCCCGGTAGGAAAGAGATGGCACGCTCAAAATGGGTAATTTGAGGAGTGATTAATAAAGGAACTATTTGCAAAGGTATGGGCAGAGTGCAAGGAAGCTACAGCCATAGTGCAGTAAGTACCCAAGTTTCAGTTGCTTACAGGAGTGAGAGAAAAGGAGATTCAGGGGACAGAGTGGGTAGCAGAACCAGGGGAGGAGGGAGAACCTGTGCACAGGGCACCTGGAAGGGGCTATGACCCTTGGTTAAAAGAGGCAACTAATGGATAGACCTGGGCAAAAGCCACTCAGGATCCCTTCCCTCCCTCTCTGGAGTCTTCAGGGTGCCCATGTGACCAGTGGCCTAAATCCAATGGGAAAACACAGTTCAAGGTGATCATTCATGCAGTAAATATAGCTCAGCCTTGCAGGGTAGAGAGCAGGGTGGGAACAGGGAGAATGGGCTTGAAGAATCAGAAAAAATGCAGTACAACTATGTTTTGATTAAACCTGCATTATTTTACTTTATAAGCAATATATTTGTAATACAATTGCTCATTAGGTTAAACTTATTTAAGAAAAAAAGAAACAAGACAACAAATCTACTGTCATTCTTACATGCAGAAAAAGCTAATATTTTACTATATCTTCCTAGATATTTTCTCTACACATGCACGCACACACACTACAGAATAGTACATAATATAAACATATAGTATGTGTGTGTGTGTATCCATAGGTAGATAGATAAAGATATCCCAGGGACTAAAAAAATCTGAAACCCCAGTTTGGGACCCAGGGACACAGTTTTTAAAAAATATTTTTATTGATTTCAGAGAGGAAGGGAGAGAGAATGAGAGAGAAAAATATCAATGATGAGAAAGAATCATTGAAATTATTGATTGGCTGACTCCTGCAAGTCATACTGGGGATCAAGCCCACAACCAGTGCATATGCCTTGACTGGGAATTGAACCATGACCTCCTGGGTTGACACTCAACCACTGAGCCCCACTAGCCCGTCCACTGACACATTTTTAATTCCAAACCACCTACTATGATTTCAAAAATATTATCTGTATCTGTATTTACTTTTGTCTCATTTATAGCATCCAAGGGCAGGCCTATCACTAGCTGAACCTGCTCTGCACTTACCTGTGTGTTTAGTAAATTATAACAGGACTGATAAAAACAATAGAAGGTAGAGCTGAAACCTTCCTGTCCCACCATGTGCCCAAGAAACCAAGCTCCACCCTGAAAGATGAGCCCAGACAAGCACAGCTCCTCTGAACCCAGATACACACCCTGAAAACAAGGTCTCAATTTTAGGCTGCGGCTTCTGATTTGTCTACATTCCTCCCCATGAAACAATCAGGCTTGGAATGAGAAGGGCTTTGGACTGGGAGCCACAGAAGGAAGAATTTGGCTGCTGGTGTGGATGGGCCATAAAGCCATTACAGGGCTGAGCTCCATTCTCCCTTCTGCCCGAGTTAGTGGAGGGGAGGAGAGAGAGTAAGTACATTTAGAAGCTGCATTTTTCTACCTTGACAGTCAGGATTTATGGGTTGGCTTGCTAAGTAGAAGCACTAAGGCCAATGAAATATTTTTATTTAGAAGCTCTTTCCCCTCTAAACTCCTGTGTTAGGACCAAATCTATAGGCCCCTGGTCTTTGGCAACTTGAACATTCTATAATTTTCTATCTTGAGTCCATTTCAATCCTATGGTTCAACATCTCTACTGACAACTTTAAGGTGGATCAAATTTGCTGATTATTTGATAGGTTAAGAAATAATATTTCTAAAACTAAAACAGAGATGTTATCTTAGCTCATATAAGAACCACACACATATTGCTAGAGCTTTTTATAAATGAGTCCTTGGACAAAGGCCTGCATCTTTGCCTTTGAGTAAATGCTAATTAATGTCCTTCTATGTGTTTGTTGACTTTTTCCTCTATAGATATGTTTCTTTAATATCTGAATGCTATCTAATTACTTTTAAAGAAACCCAATTAGAGGCCTACGCATAGCAAAATGTCTTTTTATATCTATTAGTTTACCAGTCACTTCATGAAATAGTTTTCAAACCCATATAGATACATTTCAAAATTTAAATCTTCTCTTAAAAGTGAAGTAGAATCTCAGTGTGAAAAGTCATTTTAAAGGTTTAGAACCATTGGTAAAAAGGAATGTTCAGGCAAATAATGAAATACAGTATATGAATCTCTTGTATTACCTTCACCCTGCTAAACATCTTCGCTATGAGTTAGTTTTGCATTGATATATAACACTGATTTCTCTGAGTAGCTAACTAACCCTCCCTCCCCCTTTTTAATGGAACAATGACAGTGTTGAGGCATCAAACCTAATCTCTCACCTGCTGGCATCAGAGAGACCACCCCCCAGGCCTCAGAGCCCTCATGAATGCCTTGTCTTATATGTTGCTCCATTTATTCAAACATCCTTTCACGGCTCCACATTAATCGGGGTTTGTGCTCCGATGTCTGAAGAAGTGCTGACAAGGTTAAAATGCATCTCTTTCCCTTTCCTCTCTCTCTTTATTTACTGGGACTGAAACCATCAGGAGCTCTTAAAGGCCTGCTGGTGCTGCTGCAGGGGCAGCAGAGGGAAAGGCCTATTGGAGACCTAGTTTTATCTTTGGGTAGAGGGAATCCCGAAAAATCTATCTTTCTAGCACATCTGGGGAAGCTTTTCACACACATACACATACACACTACACATGCATGCACATGCACACACCATATGCATACACGCACACCCGACACACACATACGCACATGCATGCGCACACACATGATGCTGCCTACTCTGAGACAGTTTGAATGCACTGAGCCCTCGCACTGGCTGAATGAAATTCAAACGGCGGCTGAGGGGGAAGGTGGGGTGGGGAGGTGGTAAAGCTTCGTCAGTAGTGGAAGGAAAAAGGTAAAGAGCTTATGGCCTTTCATCTTAATTTCTGTGACATGATCCAGTTATATCTGCTCAATAGGGGCCTCTAATTACAAGTGGAGATGAATAATGAAAGATCTCCCTGTATTCTAGTTTTCCCCAAAAGTTGGCTTTCCTCGTTGGCTCATTCATGTGAACACTCTAGACTCACCTACTGAGCATACCTGGAGTTGTGGCACGCTCTGCCAAATAGGTGCTTACAACTGGAAAAAGGCCTTTGGGACTTCCATAGGAGGCTGGGCAGGTGAATGGCACAGTGACAGGAAGGAAAGAGACTCTAAGCCCACCTCCAGGCACAGTGTCGTAACCAGATGTTAGCCAACAGAGTGACAATGCCTTTGCCAGGCAGGGTTTGATTATTAGGTTCTGGTGGTAACTTAGGGACACGAAAATGAACAAAGGAAAAGCAGACACTGGGAAGTTAAAGTAATTACTGAAAAGGGAAACTGGGACAGTGAAAAGGAGAAATTAAGTTAGCTCTACCTCATCAGGAAGAGAGAAAGGACTTCAGATAAAGCCAACACAGGAGATCCAGCTTAGATGCAGGCTGGAAAGACAGGAAGCAAGAAATGCCAAGTTCAAGGAAAATAATAGTATGAAACTGAGAAGTCCCTGCTCCCAGAACTTTACATTTCAAAGATACCATAGAGAACCATGAACCCAACTCCCTGACTTTACAGAGAAGAAAAAGGAGGCCAGGGGAGGGGATGTGACCAGACCAGAGCCCACATCTAAGTGGAAGCAGAAACAGGACTGGAATCTAGATCTCCTGACTCCCAATTCAGTGCTCTTCCTGCTATGATGAATTTTATACAGAATTTTATTTCTATGATGTGGTAAGAGTGACAATGTCTCATGTTTACATTTGGAACTGACTATGTTGGTCCAGTATAGTAATTATGTCTTCCTGGAGATGTGAAAAGCTAGGATGAGACAGACACTCAGACACTCAAAAGAGGCAAAGTGACTCCGGCTGGTTTCTCAGTTGGTTAGAGCATCGTCCAGATATGCCAAGGTTGCGGGTTTGATCCCTGGTCAAAGCACATACAAGAAGAATCAATCAATGAATACATAATAAGTGGAACAACATCTCTCTCTCCTCTCCCCTCCCTCTCTCCCTCCCTCCCTCCCTCCCTCTGTTCTTCCCTCCCTCCCTCCATCTCTCTAAAAAGAGTAATCAATAACGAAATTTTGTAAAAAAAAAAAAAAAATCAGGCAGGAGTTAGGGTCAAGTCCAAAAGAGAGCGATCTCCTCAGCATCACCACTGGGGGTATAAAGTGAACAGATTCTCTTTGACCTTGGACACACTGGCCTTCAGGTCCTGCCAATCTCCCCCCAGTGGATCAGAATCTCTGACAGCAGAAGACCTGAGGACACTCTTAATCATGTTCTAGGAACACTTCAAGTTTCCCCAAAGCACAGCATAGTCATCAGGCTGGGCCCCAGCCAGTTGCTTAAGGTATTTTTTAAAAAAAACAAAAACACAAAACCCAGCAAAGAGCTCCTTTTGTTCTGACAAGCCTTCCTCACACGTTAAGTGGCCGGCACAATCAGGGCCATTTACTCCGTGCACACTTGAACGACGCTCTAAGAGAAAGCTTCCACGGAGCGAGTGGCTGCGGGGACAGGAGAGCGCCACTGCCTCTATGGTTTCATATACAGATTGTGTCATACTTAATGCTGGAATCATAAACCATGGATCTCGCCCCTTCAAGCTGCCTATTGTGTGCTTATAAACAGGAACCTGGCAGCATGTCAGGGGTGCAAATTGATTTCCTTTCCCAAATAAAATTTTAAAAAGCAAATAAACAAGGTTATGTTGGCTAATGAAACATTACATGCCAGGCTGGGGAGAATTCTTTTAAAATGCATTTTCTTGAGCAAAGGCAACACAAAGCATCTGTAAAAGGTTCTTTCATAAACAATATGTTTACACAAGAATGCATTACTTGAAAGAAAAGAAAGTTGTGGTGTATCTCCCATGATATAGTCGACTGTGTTTTAAGGAAGAAGTTAGAGATGGGAAAGGCCCGCCATGTTGGGAGAATTGGAAATTAAAGCTGCTTAGAAGTAAGATGGCGTTGTTCTTGTTTGAAAACTGTTTTGGTTTAGGTGTTTCTATCATTTGTAACCATGACATTAGCAGCCCCCTTTGAGTGTCTCCTATTGGAGAAAAGCTAGAGAGAGAACAGAACCACGCCTGCCATGCTCAGACATACAGTCTTAGAGCGAGCTCAGCTGGATGGCACCATTGGTAACAGCCTCTGGAGAGCAGCGTATTTCCCAGCAGAGATTCCTGGACCAGCTGGAAGCAGTTGTAGCGATCCACTGTAAGAGGCATCTCCTCGCTCTTGCCTCTCTCCTACTTCACCTCAGAGCATGAACTGCAACCCAGGCCCAGAGCCTGAGCCACTCCCGGTGGGCTGTGAGGCCCAGATCAAAGAATCCTATATCATCTCCTGCCTTCAACCATGTTCCTAATATCTTTCTGCTGATGAGTCCAGGCAGTAGGAACCTGATACTCCCCGATGAGCAAAGTCCCAAGACAACATCACCTGCAGCCCGAGGGATGGGGCTGAGAGCAGAGCTGCGGCCTATGATTGCAGCACAGGAACAGAGGCCTCTGCCTGTGTCTCGGACCCTAACGAGGCATCCTTCTCTCACAGTTCCTGTCTGTCGTCAAGGGATTGGTATCTTGTACTAGAGCTCAGAGGCACAAGGTGGCAAGTCCCCATAATCTTGGGATGGCCCTGATTATAACTAAAGAAAAGGAACCCCTTAATCCTACTCGGGAGCTTTTGTTCAGGCTGAAAAGGTAACTTAGCTAGCCAGTTAGACACAGAGAACACAGAGCTCAAAACTCTCAAGGTGACCCTGAGATCCTACCCAGAAGGTCTGCGTGTGCTGGTGGTGACAGGGTGTGCGGTCCGGGTGATGAGTGGTGTCTGAGATGGCAAGTTTTCCTCCCGCCCCCCACTCACCAAGTTACCTTGGTCAGGTCTCCGTGCCACATGGAGCTTTCTTTTTCCACCACTTTTAATATAAGGCAAACACTGTCAGTATGATGGTCGTGGTGATTAATGAGGTAACATTTGTAAAATGCTAAGAGCTATCCAGAACTAAAATGCAAATACTGTAGACCAAATACTCTGGATAATAGTTAAAACACAAAAAGGGTTAGTCACCAGTTGGCTGAGAATATGAACCCGGGAAGGGACTGCAGAAGAAGTGCGTTTTGTAAAAGGGTTTGACCAGGGTTGGGTGGACAGCAGGGGAAGAGAAAAAAAGGGAAGGGAGGGGAGAAGCTTTAGGGCTTGCAAAATCTGAAACATAAATTATTGTACTTCCAAAAGATGCTATTAACCTTTCTAACTCTGCCCACTTTCAACAGCACCCAAAATAACTTAATCACACAAAATCTTTTTCTATGCACATAATCTTACAGGATATAATCTCACACATGAGAGCAGACTATACTGAAAATTTTGTTCTCATCCAAAGAAAATGATACACCATGACTCTGCGGGGGCCATATACCAATTGTCTTGGCACTTATAACCAACTTCTCCCATTTCTGTGGACATGGAAGGACCAAATTAATCATGGGCAAATTTGGTAACAGATGTGCTTCTCGGCAAATCCACATCAAGCACTCAAAAAGTCATTACCCCTGAAGCTTGTTGTGTTCCTGTGTACACTTGGCATCAAGGAGAGCCCTCAGCCGCTTTGTTTTTATCTGACGGGAAGCTAACGCCGAGGGGGTGACACTCCAAATGCTGCTTTAGATTATAAAGTCTTAACAGCCCCTCGCTTTAGGGCACTGTTGTTTATTGATGCTATGTAAGCAATTTACAGCCCCTTAATAGTGCATTCACCACAATGTTACAGTGTTTAACTTGTGAAATTATATTTAGAGCTTCAGGGAAAATTACCTCATGGGCTTCACTAGCGTGGGTTATTGATATCACCCAGGAGTTACGGCGGCGGCATGCACCTGACTGGGGCAGTGACATGGACACTGCACAGGCTAGGGTCCGGAGGTGGAGCGCTAAATTCGAGTGGAGCAGTTGAGGCAGCGGAGGGCTGATGAGAGAGATGGAACGGGGAGGGCGCTGGGGGAAAGGAGGCAGAGGCAGAAGGGAGTGAGGTGAGCAGAACCAGCATCTGATGAAGCCATTTGTTAAGTTATAAAGCAAACAGATTGCCACAAATGGCCATTTTGATTCCAACTTTGAGTTAAGCCACCTCCACAATTGGGCAGTGGTCCCATTCCCAAGCTCCCTGCCCTTTGGAAAAGAGTTTTCTGGATCTAGGAACCTGAGAGACACGCTGACCTCCAGCTGCTGTGGCCACTTCTCCCCTGGGCTCCGTGTTTAACTCTCCAGGGCCAGGATATTGCAAGGGAAATAGTAGACATGTTTCAAGAAAAGGAAGGAGCAAGGAGAGGAGGTGATAGAAAAGGGGAAGGAGGAGGAGGAAAGTGAGGAAGAAGAATGGATAGAGGAGGAAGGGGGGAGAAACAATATTAGCAGCAAGAACAGCAGGAAGCAGCAAGAGCAAACTGTTTATTGAAGTAAAGAGAGACATCAAATAAGGCTAAAATATCATTGAGCTTGAAGCTTAGTGATGTCATGAGACTTCTCCAGGAAAACAGCCTGAAATTGACACACCTTGTAAGGCCACGGCATTATGATCCACTGTGAAGGCTAGAGGACAGGCATGCGAAACCCACCCAGTGGCTGACGTGCTCTGGGTTTTAGTGCACATGACATTGGCTGGCTCATAGATAGCTAAGGGTCTGAAGCCAATCCTCAGAAATGACAGGTGTTGTAGTGTAGCCCCCATGAGAAAACAGCATTTTCTCTTCCCCCACAGGGAGGTTCTGCACTAGGTTTCTCATGCTCAGGATCCACGATAATAACTCAGAGCCAAAATAATATGGGAAGCTGACCATGCAAAAACAGCAGGCATCCAGTGAAAAAACAATGCTGTGCACTGGTTGTTTTGGCTGATGTGCTTGTCGACAAGGCATTAGGGAGTTAAGTAGTAGATTGTGTGTATTTCAGAAAGCAGAGAATAAAAAATGGAGGCAACACTCTCCTCCATGGGTGGGAAGAATAGTTATAGGTATAGGTGCTAAATCTCAGAATGTGATCACTCCAGAGAAATTTCAGTCTTAAATACACATCAGAAATGCTCACGTACCCTGGATTAACAGATTTCAATGTTTGACCTCATCGTTCATATTTAATGTCTTGGGTTGTAGTTCCCAAATTATGTGCTGAGGTGCCCCAGGGTGCTACACTGAACTCCCAGAGTTGCCTCCGATCTTTCAAAGTTTGGGGAAAGCACAGCAATACTTGACCTCTATTGGACACGGCGCAAACGCGAGGTCATCAGTTTCAAAATTAGATAACCTGCATTCCTTTAGATTACACACACTAAGCAAAGCTGGATTTTTGGTGGTTGCTGTGATGAAAAGTAAACATTATGCAAAAATCAATGGGGAATAGAAAACAAGGGTGGTATCCAATCTGACTCTAGAGTTTGAGGGGTTGTAGAGGGCGCAACAGGCACTTTCTACGTTAGTAAATAATTTGGTTTTTTAAGAATGAAAAACTTTCAATATTCGTGTATTGTTTATTTCAAATAGCTACTGAGATGTTTGTGTACTTATTAAGTTGCTTGGGACTAAATACTTTATAAGCAGAATGATGTGGTATTCTTTGGGCAAAGGCATGCCATGAAAACACTGCTGGAACACCGAGAGTGCTTGGGTCTGAGGAAGTTTGGGAGTCTCTGGCCTAGGGAAAACAGAGAGAGAGAACATAGTGTGTGGGGCTACTGAGTAAGTAAGTAATTAGAAAAAATGTAATTTGGGTTACTTGGTCCTCAGTAGGCCATATGGGTAAAAAAAGAATCTGCTATGTTTTCCAAAATGCGGTAGGGATTCAGATGTTCTGGAAACTATACACTGAGCTAGCTTAAATCATGGGCATTTCTATACTCTGAAGTTTGAAAAGTTCCCAATACAAAAATGTATGTACATTTAACTCTAAATCCACCAATGTCCTGGCCTCAATTATATTACTGTAATTATTCTTTGCTTTTAAGGTGATACTAGGAATGTCATCTGAGACTGACAATAGTCCTATTAGATAAGCCTGAGACAGTTTAGCACATCTTTGGGGATATTTCACCGATGGCTGAGAAAACCACAGAATGTGGGCCCATTGCATTTTGCTAAACTTGAGAGCCAACTCTCACCACCCCACCCCATCATATTGGAACATTATGCATTTAATTGTAAGGGTATGGAATAGGAAGCCAAAAAGGGCTAGAAAAGATAAAGCTGCATGAATCAAAAGGGACCTTCAAGATACAGAATGTCTGAACAATAGTCAGGTCTTTTAGGTGTGAAACGGACCAAGAGAACAGCCATCAAGGACCAGTTTCAGAGTTTAAACTTGAGTTGATGCCAGAAAAAGAAATTGAAATGCTCGATGGCTAAGATTGTTTTACGATTCCAATCAAAGATTGCCTGGAGAATTTGTTGAATTCTTTTGAATTGTAACTGAGGAGTAAAAAGAATACGACATGAAATACCAAAGTTCAGTTCGTCACTGTCCCTGTTTTCTTCCCATCCCCAGCTCTATCCACACCAAGAATGGCCCCGTAGGCATGCATGCAATTTATAAATGAGGAAGCCATAACTGAGACAATTTACTCAAGATCACAGGGAAAGAGGCAGAATCAGGGCTTAAATTCATGTTTCCTGATTCCCAATCTGCATAGTTCAGTTAACTTCAGTAAAGAAAGTTGCTCAGAGAATTGCTTGTAAAAAAACCCTAAAATTAAGCTTTTTGAGGTGGGATGACCCTAGATGAGGATCATCACCATGAAGAGATTGCAGCCCCCATACATATACACACTTTAGACATATCTCCTCTTCCCCACATACCCTAAATAACCAGGTCTTGGTCACCCATCAGTCCAGGGCATTCTGTTCTTGCAAGAACAGACCTAAATAAGAACCCTCAAACAGCCACATTGGAAGACAGTATGGCAGTTCCTCAAAAGATTAAATGTAGAGCATCATCGGACCTAGCAATTTCACTCCTACAGATATGATCATATATGAAAAACATATATCCATTTATAAATGTGTACCCAAATGTTCATACCAGCACTATTTATCATAGCTGAGAAATGCAAACAACCCAAATGTCCATCAACTGACAATTGAACAAACAAAATGTAATCTACCCATACCATGAAATATTACTTGGCCATAGACAGTACTGATACATGCTACGAAAATGGATAAGCCTTGGAAACATCACACTAAATGAAAGAAGTCAGTCACAAAAGATCATGTATTATATTATTCCATTGATATGAAATGTCCGGAATAGAAAAATCCATACAGACAGAAAGCAGATTATGGTTGCCCAGGACTGGAGGGATAGAGGGTAGTGAGTGATGGCTAATGGGCATGAGGTTTCTTTCAGAGGTGATGAAAATGTTCTCAAATTGATTGTGGTAAAGGCTAAATAAAATGGGTGGGTTCGAACTGTGAAACACTATCCAGCCATTAGAATCAATGAAAAAGTGCAATAAGAATAGATCTTCACCAACACAGGACTCTATTTTTACAAGGACACAGGCAGATTTAAGAACATATAATGAATGTATTGGAGTGGGTGATGGGAAGAAAGAAGAGTAGGGGTGGAAACTGAAGATAAAGGGGAGACCTGAGGTGCAACAAGAGTGGGGACTTTCCCAGACTAGTGATGACAATGTACTCTGGCCTGAAAAGTTAGTTAATAATGTTGATCAAAAAGCATATAGCAGAGCAGTGGATGTCTTCTAAGTTTGGAAATAACATGAATAACAAAATGGCAGGGGCACAACCCTGCTGTAGGAGCAAGAACGTGCTTCTGCATCTCTTTCTGCAGAGGGTGATGCAATGCTTAGGTCAGAAGAAGAGAAATATACCTTAGCTTTGCTTGGAGGGATAAGGTAGAGCTTGCACAACAGGTGGGCAGTGGTGAAGTAGTCTGTGCAGATTAATCACCCAGAGACATACTAGTCAAAAGATAATGCAGTCATCAGACTCCAGAAAGAGCTTCCCAAAGTCGGTGGAGAAGGCAGATGGAGTAGAGAAAAACCAAAAGCCAACCTTCTTTAATTCTTTTTACTTGGGTAGCAGCAGGGGGAGGGAAGTGGACCTTTCAGAATTTGCTTGAAGGAAGGAATTTTTCAGAACGGGAAACTTTAAGAAGCTGGAGAGGGCTGTCATGGAACTGTAATACTGATGGACACAGTGCTGAAATGAAAACTCCTCCTTCACAGTGACAGACAAAATAGTGGTCCCCCACCCCCCATCTGCCTCTTCTCCCATCCTGGGGATAATGCTGCAGAGAGGGGCTGACCCTGCCAACCAATTACATTATGCTAATTTGTCTGTGACTCTAACTCCTGCTGGGGCCTCACCACACACAGCAGCTCCCAGATTTATATTGTCTCTGGCTGCCTCTGAGCACCAACTGGGTTAATGGATCTTTCTGCCCCACCCCCACACTCCCTTCTCGGCTTCCAGTAGGAGATGCAGAGCAGTCTCTTCAACAGACAACAGTGAACTTTCCAAATGACAGCTCTGCAGGCTCCAGGCTGTGCAGAGGCGAGCCTGGGCATTGTCCGGTATGTCTCCCAGAATGCACTGTTTATCTTAGGAGCCCTGTCCTCCAGAGAGACTTGTTTTCCTAAGAAAATATATTGCTGCCTTTTAAAAAAATATATAGTGCAAAGTTCTGGGCAAGTGTGTCAGCCCGTTGAAGTGTGTGTGTTTTATGGTGTACAGTCACCTCACAGGAAGTCTATTAGAGTAATAGTTAAATTTTAAAAGTCATACATACTAAGAAATCTAGACTGTTATTCTGTTAAAAAGGGAGGGGGTTGGAGCTTTGAAAAGTGGTTTGGAACACACATCTGAATTGTAGACTTTTCTCCCCAAATCAGAAACTCACTGGAAGTCTCCTATAGCGAGCATCCCAACACAACATCCAAAAGCCAGAGCTCCAGGTCAACCAGGATTACACAGTGCGCCAGGCTGTGTACGAGAAAAAAACAAATCCTGTGCACCTATGAAGCAATGAGACCAACTCCTATAAGTCACACTTGAAAGTCAACTTCATTTCATGGGAAGTTTGCAATCTATGGAACAGTAATAAATGCTAAGTTCTGAAAGGACAATAACCATTAAAGACCCAGCCTCCTCTGTGGGAAGTTACTTCATCAGCTACAGACTATGAAGCAGCCTTAGAATACTTATAAAACTCACCATTTATCAAGGCGAATATAATCATCTCCTGTAATGACCACACACTCCTATGAAGTAGAGATGATTAATCCCATTTTACAGGTGAGAAAACTGAGCTCCAATGGGTTAAGTAACTGGCCCAAGGTGGTGAATCATGGAACCAGAATTCAAAATGAGCCTACTCTCCTGACTTACATTCAGCCCTACCAAACTGTCCTATGTTGAAGATGGAGAAACTAGGTCTAGATCAATGAACCCTCCTACACCCCAAAAAAACAAACTGGAGGCTTAGAAAGGTTCAAGGCTATATGACTGGTCTCCAGGAACCTGGTTCAGAGCACCTTCCTGAACACCATGCCCACCCCGGTCTCAACCTCTACCAGCCACACCGAAATGTGGCTTTGAAGGATATTTTCAGAATGCTCTACTTTTATATTAAACACAGAATACAGAAAATCATTTTCAAAACAAAAAAAATCAATTCCTTCCCCCACCCAGTGAATTGGATTGAGATCTGTCCTAATAAGATCAGGCTAATGACAACCCCTGTCTCTAACCTGAGGTGTCCGTTGCTCATGGTTTTTGTGACCCCAAGTAATATTTGGAAAACAGACTTTTAAATGAGTGGTATTTTTATGTGGTGGTTACAAAGAATGAGAGAAAGCTACTTATAATGTGGAAAGATATATACTAAGGATGTTTAATAACTGTTTTAAAGTAATATGGGGCAGATAATTTTATTTGGATAAATAAAAAAGAGAGATGGATAAACATGTAAACAAGTATATAACAAGTTATTCTGGGATGCTATCAATTCTGACATGAATAAAAACTTTTGGAGTGATATAAAAGAAACTATTAACAGGATCACCTATAGAAAGGGGTACTATGGGAAGAGAGAAGGAAAGAAAACTTCCTTTTCATTTTATGTCTCCCTGAACCACCTAAAATTTTTCTATGTGCACACATTGCTTCTATTGTTACAAAAGAGCCAACAGACATTTGTCCCATATAACACGAATAATTAAATTTCAGATGTTCCAGAGGAGAGAAAAAAGCAACTATTAAGGTTCTTATAATGCTAACAGGATCATGTATGAAGAAACACTTTGTAAACTAAAAGGAAAGTTATCTGAATACAAGCCCTTCATGCTGATGATGATCTGGATAATTATAATGATGAAGAAAATAATCAGAAGCAGCAGGAAAACAAAGATTCTAAATTGGGGTTTAGGGGTTGGGGATACCCTGTGAAATAGAAATATCCAGATGGCATCAGCTGATTTGTTTTTAACAGGATTTAACATTAAGTAATGTAGCCCCCAAAATGTACACCCAGTAAATTAAGGCTGTAATTCCATCTCGGTGTCATGGTGACATGAAAATCCACTCAAGCTTTTCCGTCAGGGTTTATGAAGTTATCAAAGCCCCTTGATGGAATTACAACACTCTTCTGTACAGCTGGAGGGACATTACTCCTTATCTTAACAGCAGTTAAAAGCACAGTGGCACAAAAGGGCACTAAAATACCAGTCCCTCATTAGTGAGCAGCCGGGAGAAGGGGCGCATACACATATAGGCACGCATGCGCACATGCGCACATGCACACACACGCCATGTCCATCTGCATTAATGACTATTGGTCAGAGATGCAGAGTGCTGCATATTCCACACTACCTTGTTCATAGGACTTAAAAGAACTGTTCACAGATCACACTGTCTGAAACAACCAGTGTTTTATCACCTTTTGGACATAAAGGAACACTGGCAGGTAGTCAAGTTTGCTTCCCAGAACCCACCTCCCAAAAGTAGCCATAAACATAATAAGCAGTCAAAACTACTTAAGGTATTTAAAAATAAATACTATGAAGGTTATGAGCACAAGGTCTGGGTTCGGTTTGGGGTAGAATCTGGCTCTCCCATGGACTAACTATGCTACTTTGGGCAATTTACTTTCCCATTCTGTGCTTCAGTCATGTATAATATGCAGATAGTAATGGAGCCTACTCTTTTGGTTGTTGGGAGGATTAAGTGAGATAATATTGGTTAAATATTTACTAAGTTTCTAGATACAAAGTAAGTCCTAGTCAAACATTACTGCTATTATAGTGTCAGCAGCATTATTATCTTTATCAGCAGCAAATAAGCATATTTGATAATATAAGCTAAACCTATAAAAAGCCTTAAGAAAGAAACTAATGAATTTAAGAACCAAGGAAGTATCAAAGCTTCTTGGGGATGCCCTGTGAAATAGAAATATCCAGATGGCATAGGACTCTCAGGAGAAACTAGAAAGAAGAGTAGAGATAACACTAACCTTTCAGTTCAACACAAGGAAGAACAAGAAGGATATTGTTAGCTATAGCAGAATGGGACAAAGTAATTAGTTGATTTGCTAAAAAGTTGTATACAGGGGGAAGAACCATAAAAATAATAGATGTATATTTGAAACATCTTGTTAACTTAAACTGTATGAACACACATACACTGCGGATCTTCGGTGGGAGACCAGTGCCTATTCTGGGATTGGTTCTGTTCACTGAGTTCTGTGTGTTTTTTTCTTGCAGACACCACATCTTGGATGTATAGTCAACAATTTCTAGTATTAGATTTTGAACACAGAACAAAAACTTAAAGATGGCTGAGAAGCAATCTGAGTGCAGGACCTGTCTGTATTTCCACAAATATAGTCACAACCTCTTAGTTCTTACCCCTATTTAATTTGATAGCATTTCTAAGACATTCTCCTAAGTTAAGTCTTAGCAAGCATTCAAATTAGATCTTCCCTTTCATGCTCATATTTTATTCATGTGTACATGATTTAATTAAGTTACGGAGTTATAAGAATAGGTACAACTAGCATTGCGAGTTGGAAATAAATACAATTGCTGAATGGCAGACACACTACAACGACAGCCGTGAGTATTCACAGCCTCCTGGCCATCAGCAGGTTTGTTTTAAGTTAATCTTTCAGGTGTGCTCCATGACGGGGTGGTCCATGAAGAGATGGTCCGCCATGTGCTCAGGAGTACCGACGGCAGAGAGAGAGACATCTGGGCTGACGGGACCAAGTGTCTTCCACTGTAACAGTTCTTACCGACACTCTGGAAACAGCATTTTACTGTCCTGTTTTCAACTCTTCTTTGCTATCAACACCAAATACAATCCTAAGAACTGCCTGAGACCAGGAAGGAATACAAATGTGCAACCAATCAAAAACCAGGAGAAAAAAAAAAACGCACAATTTTTAATAAACAGAATTCTGTTACATGACAGTACTGGTGTTACTGCTGAAGGCTTACAACAATTATGTAATTAAATGGCATTTGGATGTGTGGTTAGAGGATGTGGGTAGTGAAGCCCCAGGCAAAACAGAAAGTCTCCTATGCTATCACATGCCCAGCTCAGACTCCAGGGCTGTTTCACCTACCGCTTCCACACCCTGATGCCCATTGCTTCTACCTTCTCCCCGTCTCTCTGTCCTCCTTAATCTAAATCAAAACATGCTCTTAGGAGCCAATCTAATAAACTCATTCACCCACAGTATGAGCAATTAATGAAACTGAATGTTATCTTTCCCAAAAGGTTGTATATTAGAACCAATAAACAAAGTATCAAAGTGACATTAATATCAAAGTATTAAAGAAATAAAATTGTGCAATTACAGAGCATTCATGAAAATTAAGGATATTCAGAAAAATTACACCAGCCCCTTTGAAAACACACTAAACAGGGACCAGGTGCTCTATATCATAAATATAGTTTGAAAAAGTGGCACCAATATGGTTTTGTAATTGCTTTTTATAAAATATTAAAGTCTTCAATGTTTCTTAAAAATACAAACTAGTCTCTCAAGACTAAGCTTGATGTCAAATTTCCCTGAAAGACCCCCCATTACATGTGTACCATGCATCCTTGGAAACAGCCATAACAATTTATGCCCAATGAATGGGAAAGAATGTTGATTTCACTTGCTTTACGACCTGAGCAATGGGGGGCTGGTGACCAAAAATGTCTGTGCTTATTTTCAGAACTGATACCATGACGGTCCATCAACCACCATTTGCTGAGTTCCCACAAGGTGACGACGGTGGATTTTGTCTTTGGAGGATATCAGGGTCTGGGAATGGACAAATTTTTAGCTCTTGGGGACTCTGCCTTTTCTGAGGCTGAAACTGACTGGCTGAGGCCAGGCTAACCTACAGATTAGGGGTAGACCTTCACCTGGCCTGGAGAATGTAGATATACGCAGGGAACATCTGATAATGTCAGCCACAAAAACATGTGATTGCAAAATCGTCACTTATTTTATTTGTATGGAATAAAACATAAGCTAGGAATATAGAAGGGAAATAGAGGACAGGCTATTGCTACTATCTTTAAAAAGGGAGTCTCCAAGTCTCTTACCTAGCTTGTGCCTTAATCCCCTTATGTGCAAAACACAGATAATAATAGTACCTACCTCTTGGCAATGCTGTGAGACTTAATAAAATCATACTTAAGAGCCATTCCTTACAGTTTAGCCGCAAATAAGAAAAGACAGGCAAGGTGGGGTAATGACAGGCACTGGATGAATATTAGCTCCAAAATCATGAGTAATCATATTAATTAATTAATAATAGCTAACATTTACTAAGCTCTTACTATGTGCCAGGTACTGTTCAAGAAACTTTTAAACACATTAGCAAATTTAATGCTCACAAGACCTCTCTGAGGAAGACACTATTATTATCTCCATTTTATAGACAAGGAAATTGAGGCACAGAGAGGCTAAGCAACTTGCCAGTGATGTGTACGCTAACTTCCAGTAGGGTTACTGTAACTGTCAAAGTAAAATGCAATGGCAGGTTATTCATTCCAAGCCATAAAGAGTGTCTCAGCAAATTCCACAGAATTAAAACCACAGTGAACATATGTTCTCTGATCACAGTGAAAATAAGCCAGAATCAACGACAAAAAGATGACTAGAAAATTTTCAAATGTTTTACATTGAAATACTATATTTATAAATAAATGGTGGGTTAAACATGCAATCAAAGTGAAAACAGAACCCAGGTTAATTGAAAAATAAAAATATAATACATCAAAACTTGTGAGATATGTGAAAGCTGTGCTTAGAAGGACAGGTTTTGAGAGGCTGTTTTGCAAAGGAGAGGTGTAAGTACATCTTGACCACTGCGAAAGTATGATTATAGGATCATTATGTCAAGTAGCTGCATGCATTTTCAGGCAGGCAGAACACATTCAATGCTACTGTCTGGGTCAAAATCTCTTAGCTTTCAATGCTAGAATTTTACTAAAAAGAAAGTTAAAAATCCAAAGCCAAATTTCCTCAGTTCCAATGAGTCTGAAATAGTTTTTTTTTTTTAAAAAAAATACATTTATTGATTTCAGAGAGGAAGGAAGGAGAGATAGAAACATCTATGAGAGAGAATCAGTGATCGGCAGTCTCCTACACACCTCCCAGTGGGGATCGAGCCCGAAACCCAGGCATATGTCCTGACCCGGAATCAAACCGTGACCTTTTGGTTCATAGATTGATGCTCAACTACTGAGCCATGCTGGCTGGGTCTGAAATAGTTTTACGTTCACTCAGAGATGTCTAGGAAGGACAAGATCTCAAAGTTATCCTAATCTTGGGTTTCACTCTTTTTTCTCAATCTCTGTTGAGTGTAGAAGGATTTTTAGAGTTTATTCATATAGAAGAATTCTCATTTTATTGCATGACAACCCTGTGAAGTGGACCTAAGTGTTACAGTTGTCCATTTTGCCCATACTTAACAACTTAAGTGATTCGCCCAAGGTTCCAGTGGCCAGTGATGGATGAAGATAGAATTTGAACACAAGCCTTCAGACTCCAGATCCAGTGCTCTTTCCAATTCTCTGACACATTGCCAGAGGGGCAAAACAGCCGAAGCCTCCTAGGAATCTTGAACCTAGTCAGACTCAGCACAAAGTCTCTTGGAAAATCAGTGCCGGCACAGGTCCGGGCCAGTTGAGGCCATGAGAAATGGACGCTCAGCTTCTTTTCTTGCCGTGGGTTTCTTGCAAAATAAAATTTTATTCAGAGAGAGGTTCCCTAGAATGACACAAGGATCTTATTTCCTTCACAGCATAATGTAAAGACAGTGTCTAGCCTGGCATTAGGCTCAGCTGGCTTCAAATCCCAGCTACCACTGACCAGCTTATGTGACACTGAACATGCTGCTTAATCTTTTTCTGTCTCAGTTTCCTTATCTGTGAAATGGGAATGATAGTAGCATCTGCCTCATAGGTGTTCTCTGTGTTTTTGTTTCTTTTTTTTCTTCTTCTTTTTTTTATGAGAAGAAACACAAAAGCACTTTACTGGCATATAGTTAAGCTCTCCATAAAAAAAAAAAAAGATATAACTCTCAGGTATCACTCTCCCATCCATCATCACCTCTAACGTTACCTTGGATTCAAATTTTAAAAACCAAAGTCTATTTTTGCTCACTTTTCTTTAAAGCTAAGCATTGGTATGTAAACCAAAATGTTCCCCTGAAATACACAGTGCCCAGAATATAAGATTTATAGCTGAGCAAATGATGTTGGCTCCCCTACAAACCCGCGCAGGGAATGGTGATGCAGGAGACTTCTGCACAGGGCAGGGCTACAAGCCTAGTTAAAATGACCTAAGGAACTGTGGAGGCAACATGTAGATTTACCCTCAGGATTTCCGTAAATGACATTTTACAACATTTTACTTGAACTTCATCACATTCATTCCCAAAGACTTCCTAGTGAGAGGCCTAGACCCTCCTGTGCGTCCAGGTAGGGAATAACCAGGCGGTGCCTGGTGAGGAAGCCAGCTCTACTCCAAACTGCTTAACAAGGAACAAGATGGAGCGAGGAAGAGCGGGCTGTGCGTGTGCTGAGCAGGACGCCGAGGGCCTAAAACCGAGGCGGAGTTCTTTCCCCTGGCAGACTCCCGTCCGCATGTTTGGTCTCCAGGAAATCAGTTATGAATTTTCACGATTTGTAAACATAACCCTCCTGTTGTGGGTTCCTGCTTCTCTGGCGGATCCTTTCCCGCTTTGCCCTGGCAGAAGCACCCAGCAGCTGCCCCGTTCTGCTCCTCGGTCAGCTCCCCCGTCCGCGTCTGAACGCGCGCGCTGCTTTCCCCGCCAGCTCTGCGGTCTGCACCATCTCCACGTCCGCGCTGCGGCGTCCACACCAGGTGAGCCGTCTCAGGGTGTAATTTTAAATGACCATGTGCTCAAAATAAATGCAGACACACTGCTATGCTGAAAAACCGCAAGTCTGTAAATGCATGTTATAGAAACTTCTTTTGTGTTTTGGTGGTGAGGTCCAGGGCTGTTCTAAACATTTATTGGGTTTCAGTGACTAGGCCACAGTGTATTCAGCTTGACTTCTCAAAACCTCTCTAAACCTCAGTTTCCTCCCCTGGAAAATGGAGCCAATCTTCGATCTTGCAGGATGGTTATGGGGATTAAGTTAAAGCATACACGTTAAGCTCCCAGCACAGTTATGGTACATGGTAGGGCTTAATGCTTGGTAGCTGGTATCATGGGAGGTATGATGGCATGTTAACCATGTTGAGCGGTACTGGCGTTGAAGAAAAACAATTCAGGGTTAGTTAGACTCCAAGTTTCTCTACTTACTGATAAAATGACCTGAAGCAAGTTACTTCACTGCTCTAGACTTCAGGCTCCCATCCCTAAAGTGGGAATAAAATAGCTGCATTTTAGGGTTGTTTAAGGATCAGGTAAACTAAACAAGAGTGTGTGGGTAAATATTACTGTACTGACCAGCAACATGCAACACTCAAAAGCAATCAGTATGTGGCTCGGCACCTGTGAATGTTCAGTGACCAGCGGCAGATATTGTTTCTAAAGGTGCTGAGACTATGAAGGATGTTAATACATTAAGACTGATAACTGGTGCTGGTCTGGATGCTGGAAGTGAATCTTATTCATTAAGTGATTCCAGAACCTTCAGGCTGGTCAGACCAACACACTGTTGCCTAGAGAAGCTGTCAGATCCTGTGGCCAGGGGCCAGAGATCTGGGCCGGAATGAGCCTACGAAGAGCGGGAACAGAGCTCCCACCAGGTGGGGAGTGGGTCGGCAGCACACCTTACAGGGAGATGCATCTCTGATGGAGTGGCAGAGAGAAGTGGCAAAGGGAAGTGAATCAGACCCGACAGGGATGGGGATGTCCCGACGCTGTGTCTTGTCAGCTCTGTGAGGTCTAAAGGCAGGCATGTCCCACTGTTCCCTTGAAACTTCTGTCTTTGAAACACAAAGAGGAAACTAGAGAGAAACCCATACCGTACCCCAAACTGCTTAATAGAAAGCAGTGTGTCCCATAGGCTCCAGGTGCTCTCGCACTGGCCTACTGGTCTCCCAGGCCTGCCTGTTACCCAGATGGGGGAAAAGACCTGCTAGGAGGAGAGACTTGCAACAATAAACACTTGGGCAGCAGCTGCAACAAAGACAGGGCCTCAGAGGGACCCATTTACAGCTCTGGGCTCGGAATCTGGATGCGATCTGATGTGTGTCAATTGCGTTGCAACCTATTTTTTTCTCGTGCTTTATCAATAGGTAAGTAATGAAGCTTTAAAATGTAAAATCTTGGCAGGACAATAGCGAGTCCCACCCAAGGAGAAAAAGAAGTGTGTCACAGAAATGGTCGGGCCTAGGACAGCAGAATATCTTTCCTAAAAACTCAAGGTCACCAAGAAAGTGAATATTCCTTTCTTTCTTCTTTTCTCCTTTCCATTAGTTCCTTTCCTTTCCTTCCTTTCTTCTCTTCCTTCATCCTTTTCTTCTTTCTTTTTTCTTTGTTTTCCCTTCCTCTTCTCCTTTTCTTCTCCCTCCCTCCCTTCCTTTCATCTTTCCTTTCTTTCTCTCTCTTCCTCCTCTTTTCTTCCATTCTTTCATTCTTCCTTCCTTACATCCTTCTTCCCTTCCTTCTGCCCCTCCCCCCTTTCTTCCTTCTTTCCTTCCATCCTCCCTGCACTCTTCCTAAAGAAAATAGCTTCACCATAGAAGACTTGGATATTTGCAGCCAGCAGAGGACAAAGCCTCCACTGTTCAGCCCACAAGTATGAGTCTTTCTGCAGAAAGATGTGAGTTTTTTATCAAATCAGGCCTGACCCAGCATTCCTAGCAAGGCTGCCCCTGCATGACTGTGCTGGGCCTTATTTAAGGAGGGGCTATAAATAGGGGATCATGCTATTGGCAAAGGGTTCCCCTTATCTCACTGCATAATCACCAAGGACTGGGAGGAACCCCACATGCGAGCAGCAGCACACAGCCTTCCAATAAGAAACAAATTGTTAGCGAAGAATGAATTCCTAAAAATAAATACACAACAAGAGGGAAGTGATGCGAGGCAGCAGCAGTTTGAGAACTCAGACTCAGGGGTCAGAGAGTTGGGTTCAAATCTGGGCTTGTCATTTGGTAGCTATGTGACCCTGGGAAAATCACTTCATCTTTTTATATCTTTTTCCTAATCTCCAAAAGGCAGAACCAGAGGCACCTGCCTCAAAGGCTTGTTGTGAGGACTAATTAAATTAATATGGAAGCTTTACATAAGTGTTTGTCATAATGAGATGAAGACAGTATGCGAATATGCAGGCCTTTTAAAAGAGCATAAGTGAAGGAAAGCAAGATGAATAGAAAGAGGCAGTAAACAAGAGAAGAAAATATTCTCTTGTTAGAAAATTCTTATACTTGGAGGAAAGTGAGTAAAGAAGGAGTATCCCCCTTGCACTGGAATGCCAGCTGGAATGTCATCTTGCTGTTGTAATAGTTCTGCAAGAGGCCCCCCAATCAACAGAGGGACTGCCTTAAGGATGACTTAGCTTACAATAGAGTTCTACTTTTGACCCAAGTAAAGGGGTCCAAGTAGTCCTCCCGCCCCTGGGAGTGGGAAGAGCCCAGTGAGAGCTCTGGAGGGAGGTGCAGGGTGGGGCGAAGACAGGAGGCCAAAGCATCCATCCGCCCTTCCTAGAAGCCACGGCCTTCCCATTCTGCCTAATAAAGAGTCCCTTGTCTTCCACCATACAGAGTAATCTCTGAAAGACTGCACTCCAGTTTGAGAATGAGCCAAGAGCCAGTGGGAAATTCTCTAGCAAATTGGACAAGGAGACAACAATATGAAGGGTAACTGGATCAAAACACCTCGTTTTTTCCCCTTCTGGAAATTCCTATCCCTGAGGCCCGAGGCACTGTTGGTCTGGGATTCTTTTCACCAGTTGTTGTCTGGCTAATACTCTTCACAAAGCAGATACAGATTTGCTTTTCCAGGGCTGAGGGACAGGGTCTAGGTCCCCAGAACATAGCTGAAAAACCCTGTTTCCAAAGCAAATGTTGGAGTCCAAATGTGGCCTGTTGTTGTGGCTCATAAATGTTTCCACTTGGGTTTTTTTTTTATTTTAAAAGGAGACGTTGACCCAGCCCGTGTAGCATCATTTAGAAGGAGAAAAGAGAAGGGGGAAGAAGAGGAAGAGGTGGGAGAATAAGGGGAGGGCAAGAGGAGTAGAAAGAGGTGGAGAAGAAGGAGGAATGAGAGGAGGAGAACGGGAGAAGAGGGAAAAGGAGTAGAAGGAGGGGGAGTAGAGGAGGGAGGAGGGAGGAGAAGACTGGACCAGGACTTACCTCTAAGGGCTTTGGCTCAGGATGGGCACCCCACAATATGTTCATATTTGGTTATTGAACCAAAAAGTAAAAAGTTGGCAGTGGAATTTTAAGTTCCTTTAGAACAAAAGAGGAGGCCATCTTTGTCCAATTCTGAGCTAAGCCATCGAAGGCTTCTTATAAAGAATAATGTTATATATGACACAGAACTCAAAATCCTATAAAAATTTCCCTTAAAGCTTCTAGAAATTATGAGTGGGGAAACTCCTCATCAAGTAGAAATAAAACACTATTCTTTTAGGAAATCCACTTTCTGAAATGAGTTGTCACATGACTTTCTTATGTGGTATGTGTGATAGGACTTTCTGCATGAGTTAGGTCACCACTGCATGTAAAGTACAGGTGGAAACAAAAGGACAGCAACTCTTATGGGACTGGCATGGCAGGCAATCATAGATTCCATGTGTCTATGGCACTGAGCAAGTTATCTGGCCTCAGTAACCCTTCAACAACCAGGGGCAGTTACCTGTCCTCCTAAAATTATGTTTATGTATTGATAAATGTTGAGGAAGGTAGGTTATAAAAGCATGGTCTTACCTTCATTACTTAAGTTCCAAGTCCCCATTTCCTGAAAGGCTGCCTCTGCAGCATGCATCCTACCTAATTCAGCTGTCCCATTGTATGTCCTAAGAATTGTTATCCCATCCCTGTGTTCTCCAAAACAAAGAGTTTTTACCCTGTGACAAACACAGTTCTAAGCTATTGCCTATATTCATTATTTTCTATGACCTAGATATTATTGTTATTATCCCATGTGAAGGCTGAGAAGTATGTTAACTTCCCCAAGATTGCACAGCTGAGAAAATCTGGGATTTGAACAGTTAGTTTGATTCAGAACTCTGTGCTCTTCCTGCTGCTTCGTGGTTACATGAGCCTCATGCTTAATAAATAAATCTGTTTTCAATCACTCTGACAGCACATTTTCCTAAATGTCTTTAAAAAAATGAACAAACAGAAAACCTTCTTACCTAAAGGCCTGAAGCACTGTTGAACTGAGACCCTCTTCCACTTGATATTGTCAGGATGATACTGTTCACAACATAGGGACAGATGGACCTTCCAAGGGTTGTGGTACCAGGAACTGTATTAGATCTCTACTATTGCATAACAAACCACCCCAAAACTTAGTGGTGAAAAAACAATAAACATTTGTAAGCTCACAGTCTCTCTAGGTGAGGAATTCAAGTGGCTTAGCAGAGTGCTTCTAACTCAGGATGCTGCTGAGGCTGTACTCATTTGAAGGTTTGACTGGGGCTGGAAGATCTTATCCAAGATGGGTCATTCAGACGGTTGCTGGGACAGGAGGCCACCCGACTTCTCCACAGCACCATTTGGGTGTCCTCACTACATGACAGTAACTTCCTCCAAACCCTACAAAACCTGTTTCACAAGCAAATACTGTAGTCTCAAATTGAACCAGTAGTTTCCACTGATAAAGTTTTAGCCTCAGTTTTTAGTTAGGTCTCAACACCCTTCACTATTGGTCTATTTTCAGTTAGACTGTAAAGAGAATATGGTTAAGTCTGTCAGATGGTATTATGGGTTGAACTGTGTCTCTCCACAAATTCGTATAATGAAGACCTAACCCTCAGTATTTCAGTTTGTCAACTTATTTGGAAATAGAGTTGTTGCAGATATAATGAGTTAAGGTAGAGAGTTATGTTGGGCCCTTAATCCAATACAATTAGTATCCTTATAAAAAGGGGAAATTTGAACAGAGACATACCCAAAAGGAGAGCACCATATGAACATGAAAGCAGAGATCCTGGTGATGCACCTACAAGCCAAGGAATACCCCAAAACTACCAACAAACCACCAGAAGCTAGGAGAAAGGCCTAGAACATATCCTCTCTCACAGATCTCATAAGGAATAAACCCTACCCACACGTTGACCTTGGACATCTAGCCTCCAGAACTACAAGACAATAAACTTCTGTTGCTTACGCCACCCACTCTGTGGTACTTTATTACACAAGTCTAGGAGTCTAATACAGATGGTAGGAAGAATAACTAGACATGTCCAGTACCAAGAAATCTCTAAAGGACAAGGAAGAGTGGTTCTATTACGTCCATGGATTTTGGGAGTTTTCCTCAAAAGATTATATGGAGACTCTTCCCTGCTACCCATTTAAAAAATCGACCTTCCAAAAGCACATTTCCAATTAAAACGGGCAAAAATGAAGAGTGGACAGTCAGAGTTTCCTGATCTTATTCAAGAAAGCAGAAATTTTATTACTCTTTCATGACCACGAGGTATTGCCTAAGCTCATTAAGCACATTTTTCCTGCTGAAGATCTTGTCTTAAGGCTACTGCCACCCCGCTCCTCCATCCAGCCTCCGTCATCAGACAGGATAAAAGGCAGAAGCGAGGGCGGAGATGAGAGGGGACGCTGGAGAGGTCCAGCTCTGCTTGTTTATTTTGAGACACACTTGTGCGCTGACTGGGCCATCACAACTGTGGTCAGAGCATTCTGAATCTGAAGAACACAAACAAAGCTCACTGTGGCAAAAGGCCAGGGTAAAGTTTTCTTCAGCATCATACAGGGAGGGCGATTTTGCATAGCCTTTTATATGATAATCACAGCTCCTTTGAATGTATTGAACTCTGCAGCAAGAAGGAAAAATAAATAAATAAGGCTGACTAATGACTTGTTTCCCCAGAGGACACTTTTTATGGGATCATATGTTTTTTCAGCTTTTCAGTCACAGTTTCCTGCTTGGACTTTAGGAGCCCTTGACATTGGCTATGGCTTCGTGCAGTCTGGACAGCTGCCTGAGCCACCTCTGAGTGACTGCAGAGGGGTCCAGCTGGACCACAGCACCTTCCCAGGTCACAGCAATGGCGAACCTTGTCTCCTTCGATGAGCTACACGCAGCGGCAGGCCTTTCAACACCTTCCAGGTCAGGCATGACCCTTCTCATCCAGCAGAGTGAGGAAAACAAGGGTCCAGTGGATTGGGAGCCTGTGACAAACAGTCTGTAGGCATTTAAAAGCATTAACAGCAACTCTGGACTGCTTTTGTCCCTGCTACATTCACCATCGCCCCTTTCAGCATCAAGGGGGACTTTGGGAATTGGTTAGTCTTGAATCCCTGCTTTGTCACTGGGACTAAGAAGAAATCATTGAATTTCTGAGATTTTTGAAAATATGTCTTTATTGATTTTAGAAAAAGGAAGGGAGTGGGAGAAGGAAACATCAATGAGAGAAACATCAATCGGCTGCTCCTGCATGCCCCATACTGGGGATCAAGTCCATTAACTCTGGTATGTGCCCTGACTGGCGACCACTCCATGCATGGGGCAACACTCAACCAACAGAACTACATCTGTCAGGGCTGAGATTCACTTCTTATCAGTGATATCGTGTTAAAACCTGCCTCAAAGAGCTCTTATGGGGATAAGAGATAATGTTTGTTAGACAGCTGGCAGATAGTAGGTGCTCAGTTAGCAGTACCTAGTGTCATTATCAAGTTTCCCAAATACTTCCACCATCCAGAAAACTTTCCCACAAATTAACATATGGAAAGGTAATGCAAAGTGTTTTGGAACTAAACTAATCTTGGGTTGAATTAACAAGCAAGCAAAAAACCATAACCCTCCAGCTCCCTCTACTCAACTTTCACTTCATTCACTACTTTTGAGTGGGAGGAAATTATTCTGGAATGCCTTCTGTTTTGCTCTCCCTTGTAGAGGACCACGGGGCTAGGGGAGACAGGATGGAAGAAGCAAGAGCGACAAATTCATTCTTTAATTTCCCCACCTTGGATTGGGTGGTTCAGAGAATGACGAGGTTGATTAAAATGCACCACCCTTGTGCTATTGGGTAATTGCAGTTTAATTATACTGAGGGCAGTGGTTTTATCATATTAAATTTTGGGGAAAAGTCACAAGATGAGTCATGGAAAATATTTTGATAAAATTGTGGAAACTTGGGACATCTGTAATTTTTTTTTCCTCTTGCCTCACTCCTTTCCGACTTTCTGGATCCACCCTTTTCTGCCTGCCAACAGGGCTCCCTGCAGGGAGCCACGCTGAGAATGCTTATTTCCCTGCCTCAGCATCTACTCCTGAGGCCTTAGGCTTTTCCAGAGCTGAGCTTCCCAGTCAATCGAACCCTTGCCTGCATTCTAGGGTGGGGTTTCTGCAATCCAGCTCCTTCCAGAGGGCCAGCTGGTCTGGGGACATAACCATCAAGTCACACAGCAATGTTATGGAAACCAGTTGTGTGTGCCAGACCTTGGCTTTAGTGTTGCTCACATAGGAGAACTGGGATTCTGTTGCCTTTCCTCATAAATCACATTCCCCCACCTCCAAGTTTGTTGCCTCAGAAAAACTTGGCTGTTTCCTTGGTTATGGAGACTTACTGCAAAGTTATTTGATGCTCTACCCTCTCATTGCCTCTCTGGGGTCCAGCCTTGAAGCAACAGATCCAGAATAGCCCCTGAAAATTGTGGAGGTCCCACCCCAAAGATATTCTGAGATGGATAATGGTCAGAGGATGGCCAAAGAAGGGAAATAAGTATCATAATTTTCCTTGAAAAATGAGAAACATGTCTATTCTGTAGTGACAAGCCTTTTTTATTAACCTAAAACATTTGTCAAGGTAATAGTAATTATAATCACTTTTATAGCACATTGGAGCTTATAGACTACTTTCATATAATTTAGAATTGAAACACTAAGCCTTCTTGATGTCACTGCATCCTCAACAACTATCTCTTGGTTGTTTTTTGTCACCATGAAAATATTCCCATTAACAATTTCTAATCAATTAGTGCTGACTCAATTATAACTCATATTGGAAAAATCTGCTCACCTGAAGACAGACAGAAACTAGGAACCCTAATGTTTCAAGAATCTTTGGACACACTGGTAAATGTCCTGAAGTGTCAGTACATTCAAAGAGAGAATGGGTGGGGCAAGTGTCAACATGGCTCTCACTTGAACTAAACAAAACATACTTTTCATTTATTAAGTATGTTCTATATGTAAGGCAATGTGCTAGAAAATTCACATGTAATTTTGCCTAAACCCTACATAATTTTGCAAGGTAGAGAGACATGGAAGCTCAGAGGAGTTAAGTGACTTGGTTAAGCCACATAATCAATAACTCTGGATATCTTAGGCTCTTTTCCTTTTAGTCACACAAAGTAGGTCCTAAGAGATGTTCCATCAGATGTTAGTGGCTGTTCCATAGAAATAAAGGTTGAGTGGTCAAATAATAAGTTAGAAAATGGTGGATGGAAGACATGCTTCTTCACGCTTCTTTATTGCCAATGTCCATTGTAAACCCAAGAGAAGGGTAAGATTAAACTAATAGTGAACATATTTGACAAAGGAATTCCTAGACCAGTGGTTTTCCTATAACAGTGGTTTTCAAAGTGTGATCTCTAGGCCAGTAACATCAGTCTCGCTCTGGAACCTGCTACACCCTGACTTCCTGAAGTGGTCTAGGGTGGGCCCCAGAATTTGTATTTTTAGGGAGTTAATGAGTAATATTGGTTATGCTGGTGATTCCAACACAGGAGTAGTTTTCCAAGGAAGGCATTTTGGTAAACACTGAAATAGAATTACTTGTGTGACACTGATCTTTGGATATCTGAGAAGAGAACAAATGCTTACTGGGGCAGAAAGTTGGTTTTCCAGCTCCTACTTAGGAAGGAATAATAGTAACTGTGGCTGTGATGGTCTCAAACTTGTGTTTGAAAAATGGAAAAGCCCATTCATGCCTGCTCCACTGAAACTAACCAGGATGGCACAAAAGGGGCAGGATGTATGTCCCATCTCAGCTTTCATTCTCTGACAAGTTGCTTTCTCCTCTGAAACAAGGTGGGAAACTCAAGACGGCACCACCATCACTAATTTAGTATTTCACAATATTCCCATTTTTTGTTAGGGCCATAAAATGCATATCCAGAAGTTCAACATCTGGTCTCAAAGAAATAATAATGTATGGGTGATTTATATATCCTATCTAATAAAAGAGTAATATGCAAATTGACCCTGCCTCCGATCAAGCCATGCCCACCAGCCACGCCCACCAGCCAATCAGGAGCTGGGGCAGAGCCAGCCAGCAAGGGCATGGCCCGAGCCGGGGGTGGGGCCAGGACAGCCAGGGTCATGGGGGGTGGGGCTGAAGAGGCAGGGACCATGGGGGGTGGGGCCAAGGTGGCCAGGGCCGGGGGTGTGCAAGGGGCAGGTCTGAGGCAGCCAGGGTGAGGGGAGGTGGGGCATGGCCAAGGTGTCCAGGCCCAGGAGAGGGTTGGGTGGGGCCAAGGCAGTCAGGGCCTGGGGGGCGGGGCCAAGGCGGCCAGTAAGTGCTGGTCAGGAACAAGGCCTGGGTGGAGGGGGGGGCGGGGGGGGGACAGGGCTGGGGTGGGGCTGAGGTGCACCCAGCCATTGGCCCCATTGCAGGGTGATGGCTTGGTGCCCAAGGCCTAAAGCCTCAGCCAGAGGCTATAGGCCTTTGGCAGGCTGGGGTTAAGTGGTCAGTAGGACATCCCCTGAGGGTTCCCAGTATGTGTGAGGGGGCAGGTTGTGCACCATGTCCCTATATATATATATAAAAGACAACCAATTGGAACAACAGAATGACTGGTCACTATGACATGCACTGTGGTGGCAAACTGGCCAATCGGGGCCCTAATCAGCCCCCCCACCTTCCCGTGGCCCCTCCCCTGGCTGGCCTGGTCCCTGATTGGTCCCCCATCCCAATTGGGGGCAGGACTGGCCAACCTCTCATGTTCCCTCACTTCCCGAGGTAGCCTGGTCCTGATGGGCCCCCATTGGGGAGGGTCAACCAGATTCCACATATGTACAATTTGTGCACCGGGCCTCTAGTTTATATACAAGTACAGAATGGAGGGTATTACTGTGCATGTAACATTTGCAACAACAGCAACAAAAACAAGAATGAATGAACTGCATGGTTATGGAGCCCTGGTCCAAGTTTATGTGGATCTGTGCATGAAGCAATATTCTCTCCTGGACCCCTACCCCAGGTGGGACAGGACTGGCAGACAACGGCACCTCTTTTGGGCATAATTGGCCTTGAAATTTCCAGCATGGCCAGCTCAGGTGGTTGCACAGACTGTTTTCTCCAATCAGGCCAAGCTTGACCAAGCCATGAATTCAGCCTTGATGGTAGATCTGCCCAAAGAGAAAGTTTATTTTTCTTTCCTTATAATGCTCCGAAATACCTAAAACTCTGGTGGTCCTGAACGCCCAGATGCTGAGAGCAGCTCATCTTTCCAGGAAGTTACTCAAATGCCAGTGAAGACCAGTGAGATATACTGGTGGCATAGACAGTTTTGGGTGTAAGTAACTAAGGAATAGGTGAGCCTGCTCTAAAAATGTTAAGATTTAATTTCCATCTGTCTCATGGGAACATCTATCCTATTGCTCTGAAGAAATCATCCTTAAACGTTTTTTGTTTTTTTTTTTAACCTGGAAGTCAGCCTAGCCAACATCTGTCAAACCTTCTTAAAAGTAAACAGTGAGTATACCACATTACCTGGGCTGGGAAAGGAAACGTAGGGAAGCCCTGACTTTTGACTTATATGAGAATCACCTGTAACAACAGAAAAACTGTCTCCTGCTGGTTATAGATCATAGACAGTAAACCCGCCCAGTTTAGGCCAAGAGAGTAAAACCTTTGGAAGGCCCATGGCAGTGAGGAAAGGGACTTCTGAGTCCCAACTACCACATAAAATTTTGGGGAAATTATAGGCATAGAATATTTTCTTAATTTCCCATCCCAGATTTGACACAAAGATCTCATCCGCAGGTATGTGTATAGTGAAGAAGAGAACAAGAATGATTGAGCTCCACTGCATACACATTACTGTGCTTTACACAGGTTTCATTTATCATCAACACCACCCTATGAGATAAGTAACTACTAACACCATTGTACAGATGAGAAGAAAGCACAAGGCTCATAATATTAGGTTAATTAACCAAGACCACTACTGACACCTCCTACTCTCCCTACCACACACACACACACACACACACACACACACACACACACTACTGGATTAGGGATTTGGGAATCCTTAGTTTAGCTCTATTATACTGTAGGGTGCAAAATGTTTGTCATGCTTTATTTCAAGTGCTGGCATTTTAAGTGATATCCTATTGACTGACCCTATGATATCCCAGCGATTGACATATATAAGACTTTGTTGAATGAATAGATGAATTTATAATTCAAAGCTTTTTTGATTTTAGATAAAGATATTCTACACAATACAGCTGTTTACTAATAACTATATTATTAGGTATTTTTCATCTTTAATCATTTTAGGTCCTGCATGAACATAACCTATATGCCAGCAATTACTCTTGATGCAAATGCCCTAAATCCTATCACACCCAGAAAGAGTGGTATAGCAACCCTCTGAAACCCAAGACAATGCCATAAGACATTGGTTGGAAAACCAGGCCTCACGAGCCACATGCTGCTCTTTGGCCCCTTGAGTGTGGCTCTTCCACAAAACACCACAGCCTGGGTGAGTTTATTTTGAAGAAGTGGCATTAGAAGAAGTTTAAGTTTTAAAATTTTGGCTCTCAAAAGAAATTTCAATCGTTGTCCTGTTGATATTTGGCTCTGTTGACTAATGAGTTTGCCAACCACACTGCCTTAAGAGATCAGAGCAACATTCTCCCCAGAGCAACGTTCTCTCCTGAGGCAGTCAGTCAGCAAATAGCACTCTATTCGAATCTAACGTAGGCTCCCAATGAGCTGCACTCAACCAATGTTCATTTCACTCTAGGAAAGCAGTGATCACTAGGACCAGTTTGGAAAGCAATGTCCCATCGCAAGAGGACATCGCTCCCAAAACACTAGAGCTGGGAGGACTGTGCCATGCCTGAGTTAGAACTAAAATTGTGCCTTTTGGTGAGCAGATCACTCATGGTGAACTGCGTAACTTTGGTGATATTGAGAAAGGCATCATAGTGAGCCAGCTGCCTTTTCCCCTGAGGTTTCAGGGTCAGCCATGCTGCCTGCAGCCATGGCCACAGAACATGGAGGAGCTGAGATTGGAGGCCTACTGAGCCCAGAGGAGGGTTTTAAATACTAGGATAGAGTGGGTTCAGCCAAGGTGTGTTTTTTTTCTTGTTTGTGCAGGTCAAGCTCAGTTTGATGTTTTGTAGTGTCCGCTGAACATTTAAAAATACAAATGAGCATGTATTAAACATACATATGCCATTAAGAAATAAAGCTAGGGACAGGCCATCTGAAGCAGTGGGAAGCACACAAATTCTCTGTACAAATACTGAACCTGTAACTCCCTGTAGCTTTGTTGCTTTCAGCAAATTACTCAATCTCTTCAACCTTAACTCCTTACTATGTAAAATGAGGGTAAAATATCTATCTCATAGAGTTGTGATGATCAGGGAATAAAATAAACAAAAATTCTAGCACCTTGTCTGACAAATAGTAGAAACTCAATAAACGGTGATTTTATTATTACTCGCTTATAAACTCATTTCTAATAATTTGGTGGCATATTTTCCCACTTTGTCCACATTTATATTAAATATGCTTTTAGCTCATTTCTCTAAACACATTGTTTTCAGAGAATCATGGCAACTGTGAGTTGGAAAGAAGTTTAGCATTCATATAATCCAACCTGGACACAATCATAAAGGATAAATTATATCCTCTCCCGAAACATCTTCCTGGCACACAAGCTCTCTCTGTGCAGCAACCCCCTGTCCCTCCCCCTCCGACCCTTACTTGTATGGCCAGAAGCCCAGCATTCTGGGAAGGAGCACTATGGAAGCACTTTGAAGAAGACAGACATTTGAAAGCTGCACTGAGTCAGCCATTCATATGCACGGGGCAGGCTCTGTTGGAGGGGTATTTGCTGTTTGATAAAAAGCCAGTAAGTCTTAAAGGGATAAATGAGATTCAGAAACATATGACTTCTCGGTGGAAGGTAAAAGAAACCCAGTCATTTAGGAAAAGCCATTGCTATTTTAAAATCTATTCAATACAGCGATGGACTCAGTAGAAGGGGTTATAAATAAACAATAAATCATGCAATTATTACTGTTTGAATTTTGGCAAGATCATAAAAAGAGCAGGGGTATAATCAGGAAATAATAGAAAAGATCTGCAAGGCACCCCTGCAATTAGTGATAAACAGAACTTGGCTCCGATCTGGACTCCCAATATGGCTCTCATTAGAGAGCTCTGGGACCTGTTCCTGGGCAGACCTCTAGCTTGGGGAGAAGTGAGGTAACCAAAATGTCAGTGAGCGCGCGCACACACACACACACACACACACACACACACACACACACCTCTATTCAGATAATCTTTTACTCTAGTATTATAACCACCTGGGCTGAAATGACTACCTTATGCCCAGGGAAGACCAGTCCAGGGTCTTCCGAAACCCTAATTGAGATGTTTCCGTTTCTCAGCTTTTCTAGCCTTTCCTTTGTCAGACCATAAACACACACACACACACACACACGCACGTGCACATACACACAGGCACTGTGCAATGGGCGCCTTCCCTCAGTTCTCCTTGCCTCTTTCCTTTCACGTCCTTTTATTAATGGTGCCTCTTAAAGAGATAAATGCCCCCACACAAGTGATACCACTTAAACAGATAAATAGTGCACGCTGGAGAGACACGGAGAGCATAAGAGAAAACCCTGTCTTATTAGACTGGAAACAGACACACTATATTAATGCAAAAAATCAGCATATGGTTCTAATAGGCTTTCTTAAAATGATTTATCAGCTGTGATTAAGCCCTCAACCAGCATGTCTATCTTCATAAATAAAGCAAAAGTGCACCTTGCTCTCAAATGTATCTGCAGTATCTTATTACCCAGCCCTGGACCATGCACTCCATTTATAACACGGCTCTGGGGAGCCAGGAATTTGTGTGCAGCACAAAGTGTGTGCTCTACAGAGGTTGCCAAGATTTAGGACTCTTATCTCAGAGATAGTCTTACTAAAAATCCATTATAATGAAGGTTTATCCCCTCTCTCTGTGCCACGGAGCTCGGCATCGCTGAAATATGAACAGGTAATTAAAAGGATATGCTTGATTTTACAATGAGCCCGGCGACACAGAATCACCAAACAGCTGTTGGGAAAGGCATCTTGGCAGGAGGAGCAGGTTACCTCTGCCAGGGGACGGGGGCAGAAAAAGAGGACCGCTCTAAAAATCAGACTGGGGCTTTTTCTTCTTTTCCATGCCAAGGAGGGACGACTGCAAGTATTAGTCATCTTTGTCCGTACTTCAGTCTGAAGCTGGCCAATACGTCAACTGGTCTCAGCGGCAAACTTGAAAGTGAAGGGCTTCCCGAACACCCTGAGCAGGGGATGAGGAAGGAAGTGCCTCGACTTCGCAAGG
This sequence comes from Antrozous pallidus, assembly GCA_027563665.1. Lineage (NCBI taxonomy): Eukaryota > Metazoa > Chordata > Mammalia > Chiroptera > Vespertilionidae > Antrozous > Antrozous pallidus. The sequence continues at coordinate 77,427,075 of CM050521.1, read as the reverse complement.
AAATGGAGGAAGTTGGGGGAAAATGTGTGCGCTCAGTCAGTCGTATGTGGATGTTTGAAAACTGCCCAGTCAACCATTCCATACGCACGGGGCATGGCTCTGTCGGAGAGGTATTTACTGCCTGATAAAAAGCCAGGAAGTCCAGGAGGATGAGTTGAACGAACCCCCCACAAAGCATCTAAGCAAAGGATTTTAGTGGCTAACTTCCTTTCCAGCCATTGCTAGGGCACACAGAGCTGCGTTCCCCCTCCTCCTCCTCCCAGCAGCCTCAGGCGGAGATCAGAAACACCACGCGCCCTGCTCTCCGTGGCCTCGCCCTGAGCCCCTCGGGCCTTGCTCTCCAAGGCCCCATCAGTTTGACCGAAGCGCAAGTGTGAGCTCTCGCCACTCCTTTCTAACAACAGGCAATACCACATGATTTAGGCAGGTCTGCCGTGGCATGCAGACTTTTGTCAAAAGGCAGTAGACTTGAGGATGGGGAAGATGTAAAATCTCCCAAGAGCAAACGCGCGTGGACTATTCCGTCGGGGCTGTTAACAGACGGTTTTGCCTGGGAAAAGCGCAGCGGCTCCGAGAGGAGTGCTCTGGAGGCTATCGTCTGGGAGTGTTCAGGCCGTTAGAGGAGCCGAGCTAATGCGGTCAAAGCCGCTCCTCTCTCCCGCCATCAACTGTATTTTGGTCCCTTCACATCTCTCACCCCCAATAGCGAGTCAACTCTAAGTTCACACCCGGCAGACGGGCGAGTCCAGGGTATCCCTGTCACAATCAGGGGGCAGCAGCTATCTGCTGAAGCTGGTGTTGAAGGGGACATTGTAGGTGATCCTAGGTGATGGTCAGAATAACGAGGAATATTCATAGCCCGGAGTGTCCACTTTGCCTAATCATGGGCTCCTATGTGCACTGTTACGATACAAATAAAGACAGCTCTAACGGAGACCTGGAAAAGGAGCTATTCCCGTCCTGCTGCTGTGCAGGGAGGAGTCGCCCTTTCTGGCAGTGAGGTCTCCACTGTGTTGCTGTCTCTGTGAATGTGGACTTTGGATTTCTGTTCCCAAGACTCCTTTGTGGACTATTCTTTCAGTCAGCATCAGAAAAACGTCCAAAGTGAGTGCTGACATGATAGGAGAATGTAACACCATAACCTGGGAACTAGCTTTATTTTCTAATCTCCAGATCTCCACAACTGGAACTACCAATATACATAACTCCAAGGTTAGAAGCTACCAGTGAGAAAGTGGAGTCATGCATGATCTTAGAGACTGGTGGAATGGAGTCTTGACCTCTTGCCCTTGTTCTGAATCCGGGCAATACTGCACATGATTTCTCCACAGCTCACTTCTGGGTTGCCGCCGATCGCACCGGAAGTGCTGGAGGCCATTTTCAGGGGCCAGCAGCACAGAGCTATCACAGTGCATATCTCCTCACGTTGGCGCATCCCACTGCAAAACGGGCTGCCAGGCCTCTTGGGCCGCCTTGTTTCCTTCCAGCTAATTGGGCCCCAGCCAAGTCGGGTAAAAGGGTGGGGCTCCCACACACTCCAGATTCGAGAGCTCTGCCATTGCAGGTTCACCCAGGAAAGGACGGCAATGCCTAGGCAGCCATGCCAACAAGTCTAGCAATAGCCTCATGTTCATAAATCCTCTGGGAAAGTTCCTGAGTTGTATGCATAACAAATCACACCGGGAGAAGCCAGGAAGGGGAGGACTTCTCTGAGAGCAGCTGTTATTCAAAATGCCCAGCGAAGCATCATCTGTAGTCAATCAATCCGACAGCCACCCAAAACATAACTGTTTTTCTTCTGTGGGGACCTGACTGCTTGCAGAGCCTGAATAAGCCCCCACCCAAACACAAAGCCACACCGGGCACCAACTTAGGTCATTCTGGTCAGCACTGTGATCAACTCTCATAGTTTTCATAAAACAGATGGTGTACTCTGCACGTAACTCAGATCCCAGGGGTGCCTGTGGCTGCAGCCACACTTGATCCAAAATGCTGGGACTCGCCTGGCTTCATGGAGAAGACTGGGGAAGCCCCCACAGTGCCAGATAATGACTGTATCGTTGGCAGGTGAGACTAGCCCGCCTCCTAGGCCCAAAACTTTCCAATAAAACAGCTCACATTTGCCATTAGGTCGAATGTTAAAAAATTATCAACATACATAACAGTCTAAGTTAACCAACATGAGTGAGTTTAGTTAGAAAGTGGTTGCGTAGAGGCAAACAGGTTAAAAAGAGTCTTTTCGCCCAGCTGGTGTGGCTCAGGGTTCGGGGCTACTCATGAACCAGGAGGTCATGGTTCGATTCCGCGTCAGGGCACATGCCCAGGTTGTGGGCTCAAGTTACAGTAGGCGGTATGCAGGAGGCAGTGATTCTCTCTCATCATTCATGTTTCAAACTCTCCCACTCCCTTCCTCTCTCTCTAAAATCAATAAAAAACATGTATAAAAATAGTCCTTTGTATCTCAAAAAGCGAAGAACAAAGGGAAGCCCAGCAATGTTCTGGAAAAGACCACAGCCAATAGCCCATCATACCTGGGATTCTCGGACCATCCCAGCCAAAAAATAAGCATCAAGCAGGTGACACTGTGCATGTCTGACCATCTCTTCATCCGGCCAGCTGGAGCGCCCTCCGGTTCATCAGAGTAGTTAGTTCCCAAAAGTGTAGGGAGGAGGGACAGTAATTTAGAGGGAAAGCCCTGACATTTCATAAACTCCCCTAGGCCTCTGGGCTCTGGGCGTAGTTGGGTAAAGCACACAGAAAATGTTCCTTTGGGTTCTGACGTGAAAATCAGTAATTGCCCCACAAGTTTGAGTTGACAGCCAACGTGCTGGAAATCTGGACAGGAGGAATGCATGGAATCCCAGTTCCTGGCCTCAGCCTTATCAATATGGAAATAACTTAACAACACACAAATGCTAAAAACAGGGTTCCCAGAGCAAATCACTCCCATACCTGCTCTTAATGTTCACCTGGATTTATGAGATGATGGAGGCAGGGACTCTTGCAGCCATTATAGTATTTTCCTTTTCCCTTTTCACAATGTCAGTTTCTGCTCTCCTCTCTGTGAGGGGCCCAGGCTTACCAGATTCTTAGTGGCAGATGCTCACTGTGTCGTCTAACATTTGGTCCAATTTTCCAAATTGGGGGTGGGTGTTTTCTGCCTGGAATGAAAGCTTCCTCTTTTAGTCATTTTGTTTTAATCTGGCCCAGAAAACAGATCTGGTTTGCTGCTTGCCTTGGGAATATGAACGCAGGGCCTCACAGAGGGCAGTACGGTTTCCTCTGCGGATGCCTGGGCACCCTGCCTCCAGGTACACTCTGCCTCTGTGCCTGTCTGCTATGTTGAAGTCCTGAATACTCAAAGCTGGGCTTGGATGCCTTCAGAGGACAGCATCCATTCACTGTTGGGATTCCATTTAGGTTAATATCTTGAAATCCCAGTCTGGCTTGCCTGCCTCCAGATAGGTAAGAAGTGATTTTAATGAGGTGGGAACCTAACCCAACATGGAACAGAAAAATCATGGGATTGAGAAAGTCCCTGGGAAAAGCTGCCCCTTCCTGGGCCCTTAACACTGAGCATCATAACAGTTTTAGCGACGATTCTCCCAGCCAAATAACTCAATTGGGCTGTCACCTACAACGAGGCTGCCTGCTGGGAAGGCGGGCCACACAGAGGTCCTCACAGCCCTGGTCCGGGTTGACTGTTGTCCCTGGGGAACTTCAGGGGTCCACTATGTGTTTGTTATTTTCTGTTTCTTTTCTTGGTCACTTTTTAAACTTTGTCCCTCCCTCATCCCAGCTTTGATTCTTTAAAAATGCATTCCATGTACAGCAGGTTATAGAACCAAGGCTATGTTTAGCATCTTTCTAACAATGGACTTTCTTTCATACCCATGACAGCCCACACCAACCCTTCTACCTTTTCACAGTGGCAATATTTGAAGGAACTTTTAACTGCAAGCGATAGGCAAGCAGCTTCAGGAAGACATTATTTACAACTTTTAAACATTTCTGTTAAAAATGCATTCCATTTGATAATAATACTTAATGTGAAGCATTTCTTTAAAGTTAGGCTGGAGGCCAGAAAACTTTCTTGGAATTTGCAGCAATAAATAACCCAGTAGGAAGTGATGATGGTCTAGACTTGAGGTGATGGAAATGAAAAAAACAGAGAAGATATGAGGACTCTTTCCTAGAAAAGTTGACTGGAGTGAATGGGGCACAGGAGGGTAGGGGAGGCAAGCTGACTGCTGGTGTGGGTGTGATTAGCCCCTGTCAACCAGGGGAGTCAGACGTGGCACTGAATTTGAGCTGGAAAACTGAAGACACTTCTGGGCAAGTTGAATTCGAAACAGCAGTGTTATATTCCGATGAGAATGTCAGTAACAATTGGGGATTAGAGATAAATATTAAATTCCAACATAAAGGCTAGATGTATAGATAAAGGAATTGTTGGGGTGGAGTTGGTTGTTAAGCTATGAGAATGTGTGAATTCTCTGAAGAGAAATATAAACAGAAACCACCTGTGAGTAGATACAACCAAAAGACAAGACAGCAGAACAGAGAGGTGGGGCAAAAGTCAGAACATGTCACTCCTGCCCTTGGCTCTCTTTAGTGACTGCCTATCAACTCTCTTGATAGTTTATTCTCCTGTATTTAAAATGGGACGATAGTACTGGCATAACCAGCTACAATTATTCCACTAGTGAAGGGACCAAAATCAAGTAATCATAAATAACAAGTTCAAAATGTCATGTGTGCGCTGAAACCGTTTTGGCTCAGTGGATAGAGCGACGGACTGTGGACTGAAGGGTCTCAGGTTAGATTCCATTCAAGGGCATGTACCTTGGCTGCAGGCACATCCCCAGTAGGGGGTGTGCAAGAGGCAGCTGATGGATGTTTCTCTCTCATCAGTGTTTCTGGTTTTATATCCCTCTCCCTTCCTCTCTGTAAAAAAATCAATAAAATACATTTTAAAAACAAAAACAATGTCATATGTGCATCTGAATATGCTTCTCATGAATATATTATTACCATTTTCAGTCACAACTGAAAAAGAAATAAATACTGGTGCAAGAAAACATGGTTTTATTCTGTAAAATCTTCAACACAAATAGAGAGGTTCCACCAATCAATGTTCATTTTCCTCTAGCAATCTTCATGTTACACTGTAAAAAGGGAAAACAGTCCCAATCTCTTATACTTCGTAGCTGCAAGTGGAAACAAGTACCTCTTATGAGAATACTCATCACAGCCAGGAGTAAATCTAAAACCTTTCTAACTCAAAGTTGAGCCTGTGAGACCCTTGTGACCGGTATTTGAAAAGACCTCAGCTGGTCCAGCCAGTGTGCTCAGGGGTTGAGCAGAGACCTACGAATCTGGAGATCATGGTTCCATTCCCTGTCAAGGCACATGGTTGTGGGCTCGATCCCCAGTAGGAAGTGGGCAGAAGGCAGACAATCATTGATTCTCTCTCATCATTGATGGTCTCTCTCTCTCTCTCTCTCTCTCTCTCTCTCTCTCTCTCTCTCTCTCTCTCTCTCTCTTCCTCTCTGAAATCAATAAAATTATTTTTAAGAGAGACCCATGCCTTGCCAGAATAAATGTCATATATATATATATAATGACTAGAAAACTTAATTGCTTAATACTGAACTCAGAGAATAATATCACCTGCCACTCACAGGCAGAGAGATTTTCATCTGCCATTACTGCTACCGCCACTGCTGCTGAAGGCAGAGCCATGAACTGCCAAATGATTTAGCATTAGAAATTAGATCCTCAAGAGGTAAGGCATGTTTTCTTTAGTGTGAAACTTAGGCCATGAGGACTCATCAATTAAGGTTCAAATTATCCAAATATACAGATTCTCCATGGGAGGAGATGGACAAACCCCAGTGGCCCTCTCAGTCAGAATTCCTCTAAGCCACGGGCCTTCCCTCATCATCCATGTCAAACATACTAGATAGACGAGCTCACTCTTTGCAAGGTAATAATACATTCATTTTGCAGCTTTCGGGATACTCTGTCCACAAAACAGAATAGTTTTATACAACAAAAACTCCAAGTTTATTTAATTGCCCGCTCCATTTTAGAATTCAGGCAGCACCTCAGATCCTATCCTGAGTCATTGACATATGTGGAAATAGATGCCAACTCTTGCTAATCTGTTACAACTGTACTCATTAATCCTAAATCCTAGGGAACTAAGGCACATGAAATAGCTTCCAGTTTATCTGTTTGCCACTTAGTTGTTGGCGGGAGTGGGATATGAAGACCAAGTCAATTTCTCTTTTCCAGTGTCAAATTCCACCTAAATTGAGGGCATATTTCAAACCTACAAGCAGAAAGCTGTAGTGTACTAACATGGGAAGCAAAAAATCCTTATAAGGGTTAGGACTTCCAGTTATTTGGACAGAGGGAGAAATAGGTTGTCTCTCATAATATTGCCAGTGGGTATTTCCTTTTCAACCATGATGATAAAAACAAAACCAAAAAATCCAAAAAGATCAAAAACAGTCTCATCCAATACAATTTAACAAGCATGGTGACATTTTAAATACCCGGATACAACCAAGTTTAGGTTTCAGGGTATTCTTCCCTCCAGACTTCTGGGGGATGGGGGATAGTTTTACACAAATATCATAGAAAACATAACACAATCGGAAACATGCAGCTGTTGCAAGTCTGCTCAATCCTGTGTCTTTTCTTTGCCATCCAGCGCCACTCACTCCTTCCTCAGAGAGCAGCCGGGCCAGCTGGCAGCTGACAGAGCAAGACTGTATAGGAAAGCAAAGCAAAGCGCCTCCCCCTCAGCATCCTCTCTCCCCCAAGAGCTTGTGGTGTCAGGTAACATGATTTCCAGGTACAGAATTTAATCAGATTGAGCAGCCCACTCTTCTGGGCTGGGTCTGACCTGGCCTTGCCCTAGTCTGTGACTCCTGTTGAGCTGGGATGCAAGATCATAAGATTGTAGCTTGTCCCTTGTTCCCATGTGTTAAACAGTCAACACCCTCTGGGAATAGACTGCACTTTTCATCATTTGGGTAGGAATTCTAGCGCATGGAAATGTCCTAGTTTGCTATTGCTGCATCAGCATAATGAGTCATATTTAGGTCCGATGGGAGAATAACAACACTTAGCACTTATACCAGCACTTTTCATCTTCAGGGTCTTTGACTACATTGGGCTGGGATGTTAAATCTCTCTCAGGAAGACAAAGGAGTTAATTTCTAGTCCTTTAAACCCCCTTCCTTTCTTACACATGCACACACATACATTTGCACAAAACTCTTATCAGATGGCAAAGCTTTCTCTGGCTTTCTAGATTTGTGTTAGTCTATATCAATAAAAAAGAAATCAAATGTAAAAGGATAATTCGCCCTCCTCTTTCTTTCTTTTTCTTTTAAAAATAATCTTTTCTTCCCTCTAATATGGAACACAAAAATCAGCATCTCAACTGCCAGTTGTTGGACTCCTTTCAGCATTACTGAAAGGGTTTCCATACTTGACTTGAATTTTCATGCCTCATGACCTGTGTCATTGCTGGCCCTTGAGAGAGTTAAATGACTTGTATTGGAAGATTCTGAAGGGCTCTGCCAAGTTTCATGTTCAGACCTTTTCCTTACTTCATTTCCATTCACTTCTGGCCCAGGTGATCCATTAGTCTCATGTGTTTAAACACCACCAGTCTTCCAGTGACTCCCAAATTTACATCTCCAGACAGGTGGCCACCTCCTTAATTAGACCTATATACCCACCTATGGACTCATTTTCTCCATTTAAAATAATCCTCTCCATCTTCCCATCACACCTGTTCATCTCACAGGCAACTCCATTCTTCTAGTGGCTTCGGCTAAAAACTCAAATTTGTACTTGATTCCATTATTTCTGCTACTCCCCAGATCTAACATATCAGCCAATCCTAGTGACTCCCTCTTTGGAAAACAACCAAAATCTAACCACCCCCTCCATCTCCATCTTGACTAGTATGCTGAGCATCTTTAATCTAGACTCTTTCAATACACTCCGAACTGGTCTTTCATCTAACTGATTGCTGGTGCCTTCCAACACTTTACTCTCAACTCAGCACCCCAGGTGATATTTCTAATATATAAATCAGATCTTATCACTCTTCTGCTCAAAACGTTCTATGTTTCCCCATCTCACCCAGAGTAAAAGCCAAAGTCTTCAGGGCTTCCTGGATCTACCCACCCAAAGCCACTCTTTCATATGATTCCTAGTATACACTCTCCTCCAGCCAAACTGGCCTCTTTGCAATTCCTCCAACCCACTGAACATCCTCTAGCCCCAGGGCTTTGTACTTATTGGTTCTCCACTTGGAACACTCTGCTTCCCAACACATACCTGGTTCAGGCCTTCTCCTCCTTCCTTCTGGTCTCTACCTCATGTCCAATCACCAGCCATGCCCTCCCTAACCATCCTGTGCTACTTCCCTGCCATGTTTTTCTCCTTAGCACTAGTTACACATTTTATTGTCTTTACTTGCTTCTTGTTTGTCTTGCCCACTAGAAAGAAGTAAGTTACATGAAGGCAAGGTTGTTTTATTTTCTTCTTCTTACCATCTTTAGTCGGTAGTACATTCACCAATGCCCTGGACAGTGCCTGCCAAGTGGTTGGCACTTGAAATTTTTTTCTTGTATGAGTAAATAATGAACAATAATTTCTCATCTGTTTTAGGACATGGACTAGGCCTGATTTGTAAGCCAGAGGCAAGCTTAATGTTTTAAAATAATCTTCACCTGAGAACATTTTTTTCCATTGGTTTTCTTAAAGAAAGTGAAAAGGAGGGGGAGAGACAGAAAAAGAAACATTGATGTGAGAAAGACATATGGCTTGATTGGCTCCTACATGCACCACACCTGGGGCCGGGGATCAAGCCTGCAATGGAGGTATGTGCCCCTGACCAGAACTGAACATGAGACCCCTCAGTCCACAAGTCAACACACTAATTACTGAGCCAAATCCATTAGGGCTGACTTTAAATTTATGATGCCTGATAGTGAGGGAAGCTTTTCCAAGGGGCAAAGTCTCTTATTAAAGAGTTTTGAAGCTCTGAACTTAACACTAACAGAAAATTGAGGCAATTATGGAATGTGTTGCTTGCTATTTAGGATATGGATATAAACACTGGGGCTTTTTCTAGTGGCCATGGCCTGCCTCTTGCCTGTCCTCCCTGTATGCACACAGTGGGACACTTTTGGAAAAGTGTTATATATAGTCTATAGAATGTAATTTTCCCCATTGTATAGCCACATGGGGAGAAGCAAAAATCAACTCTCTATTTACCCTTTAATAGAATTATCTAGATCAAACTACAGCTAGAAATTTAAAGGTACAGGGAATGACCAGCATAATCTTTCCACTGTTTTGTATAAAGTACTTAGAAAGTTCTAGCAAGACTTTATAAGCAAATTCTCCAAATCAACTCATCCATCTTTCACTTTACTAAAACTTGCTAAGGAAATGAGTGTCTTTTATTAAAAGACAAGAAGGAAAAGAAATAAGAAGAGAGTTGTGGATATAGGAAGGGAAAGAAATGATTATTTGAATGTGGAGCAAAAGGGATGGAGAACATAGTGCTCAGTAATGATCAGGTATGCATGAAATAAAGAGCTGTGTTCCTATCTGTTAAGCAGGGAACAAATAAATGAAGTTGGGAGCTGGGTTGGCAGTATGCCAAGATGATGGTAGCTGGAGAAATGTGGTCCAATGGTGGATGCGACTGTACTGGCAGATTGAAGAGCATCCCTTCCTCATGTCTCCACCTTGTTGCTTCCAAAGAAATGCTAGAGCAGAAGCCATCGATACAGCCCATTTGGATGAGTCACCATGCAGAGGGCCTTAAGAAGGCGCCCTCTTCTGGAGACATGGGTACCCGAGGCTGGATTTGGCCCATCTGGTTTGAACAAGGCAAGGCAAGAGGATACCTTAACAGTCTTAATGTTCTCCAGCTTCCAGGGTGTGCAAGTGACCTGCTGAGAGGTCTACCCCCAAACCATGGGGAAATCTGACTGTAGGATCCCCACCACCACATAACCATCAGGAAATTATCACATGGCTAAGAGCGACATTTGAAAGAGAAGATACAACTGTAATAGTCCTCTTTTTCAACTTTGCTTGCCTAATTGTCTTCATTTTTATAGCTTAATTATTTATACTCTTTTTCAACTCATAAAAAATGTATAGCATGAAAATGTTTCTTAAATTAAAAATCTGGACCAGAGGAAATATAAATTGGAATTGAAAGTCTAGTCTGGGAGGAAGTGAAATGCTCTCATAACTGTGTTCTACCAAGTTCTCAAAGGTAAGCAGTAGGTTTGGCTTATGTTAACCTAGCAGTCAAAGCGAAGAGAGAAGCAGAACCAGTTACATGATTCTCAGGTTCATGAGAAAAAATATTTCAGTTCCTCAGGGGAAGCAAACTATTTCCTGGAATTCAGATCTGCAAGAATTTCCTCCTATGGGACTTCATATAGGAGATCATGAGTACTATATAATAGAGACCACCTAAAATCACAGCCCTACCATGGGCTTCCTAAAGCTGTCCTTGGTAAATGTCTTTAGGAAAAATCAAAGACATTCACTTCAGTTAAAGCCACTCTATCAGAAATGAAGACAGTTTGAATCAAGTACACACCGTTCATATAGTTCAGTATAATCTAAATCTCCGACCTCAAATAGCTTGAGGAATGAATTAACTTATCTTTTACACATACCATGCCTACCAGGAGAGCTAAGTTTATTGCTCAACAAGAGGAAATTTACTCAAGTGTTCGGTTTGGGGCTCTTCTTCTTCCTTGTTTTTACATATTTTTTTAAGAAACCTATTTCTAATGCAACGAAATATAAAATATGCACTTTTATTTTCATTATGTTAATTTTTTAAGTGCTTAGAACAGTATCTGGCAAATAAATGCTAACTAAGTGTTTGCTTAGAAAAAGAGAAAAGGTCCTCCCTATTACTAAGGGGCATCAAGTCTGAATAAAAAATTAATCATAAACAAATAAAATGAGTTGACAGAGATTTTATATCCCTCTTACTGTAACCTTCACCTATTCTGATATTTTTCTATAGTGTGGCTGAATACAAGCCTTTAGCTATTTTGATGTGAGAGCATGACATGAAAAACCTGGTGGAGAGGGATTATTAAACTTTCACATAGAAGAGGATTCAAAGGTTTTTGAAACACTTAGAGAAACATCAGAGCCTTTTAAAATTTCTTCTCCGGATGGAACAGCTGGAACTTCAGAATCCATTATAACCTAGCTGGTCCTTCCTGCCAACCAACTTTCACATTTTAAGATTGTTCATGGCATGTGTCTAATTTGTTGTTTCATACACTTTGGGCACTCAATAAAAACAATGAAAAAACACTAAAATGCTTCATTATCACACTTACTTATGACTTCATTTCCTTTCCTTAATCTTATAAAGTGATTTGAAAATGCCAGCACAATATTACAATAAAACTGAATATGTTCTGGAGGAATTCATAAAGTGGATTTTCTATACTTTCCATACCTCCAGTTAAACTACTTATCTCAATAGCAACAGATGTTCTATAATATAACCAGGAAGTAACTGTGAACATGGTAGAGATCTATTGGGCAGATTATGGACATCAAAGTTAAAACCTGGGTCAAAAATTAGACAAACCTCCTCTAATACTGCTATAATTTTTCACCTGGTGTCTCTAACTCGTAAGGCTTGCTATTAAATATTTAGGAAAACAACTAGTTTTGAACAGAAAAAGTCTGTGAGTTTATCTGACTTAGATGCAAAAATCAGGAGGTATGTTGTTTTTTAAGGTTTTCTTTTGTGTGTGTGTGTGTGTGTGTGTGTGTGTGTGTGTTTGATTGAATTTAATATTTCAGATATCAGTTTTTCCCATGATTTTTCTAGCTTCAGGTTCTATCACAATCAGGGATTCATTCTTTTTAAAACAAAACAAAACAAAACATTAAATGGATATTGCAAATGGATAAAATACTGTTTAAGGGCCAACCCACATCAGCAATCAACCTGCAGTGCCATCCATTTCCACCAGAGTTTCCACCAGGTGCTGGAGGAGGCACCTTTAGAGGCATCCATCCCAGCAAACTTACCCGCTTACTGCTCTCCTCCTCCTGAGCCTTCCTGAACTCATGCTCTAGAGAGCAATCCAGCTCATTGAAGAGTCCCACTTCCTCGCAGTTCTTCAGGAATCTCGTTGGGGTTGGAGTCTGATCTGAAAACAGAGACCGAGTGATCATTCATGGGAATCTTTTGCTCAAAACCAGAGGGAAGCCTATATTCAATTCACAACTCCCCTCCCCTCACCTTAATTAAGATGCCAACTGGCCACCCATAATCTTCCAGCCCTTTAAATAAAGTGAGAATATGAAAAAAATTAAACCATAAATCCCAAACGGGGAACATGGTGTGTAGCTGGCTACAGTAGGTAAAGGATTTCCAAACCTCCTTCCAGACAACTTGGGGAGGTCTCACCCCTGACTTGCTGAGTCCATATCATTCACTGGAATTATACTGCAAAACTAACTGGAAAAAATATTTAACTAAAATCAGCCCCCAAATCTGCTGAGCCTATGATAAGCCTAATTTCACGGGGCTGAGAGGAAAAAGAACTTTGTAGATTTTTATACCAAAGAGAAATACACAGACATGTGAATTCCTTTTCCATAAAGGAGAAGGAAAATTTAGCAATTCTCTCATTTTGAGAGTCATAGAGAATGATGAAAGGTTCCAAATCAAATACATTCAACTCCTAGCCCAATAAAAACATAATAATTAATTTTAGTTTTCTTTGCTATAGTTGAAAGAATGTTCTGAGAATATCCTTTAAATGGAATAAAATTTATTTCATATTTGGACTGTCTAGAGCAGCAACCATGGACCACCGGTTGGTGACTGCTGGTGTAGAGAGCTTATTACTTTGAAAACTGGAGGATCTCAAGCCACTATTTGTGGCTTAATATTTGCCCATTTAAAAACTATTTTCTCACAACATTCTCTATAATCAAGATCTCACAGATCCTGTGAGATAAGGAGGGTGTATATTATTTTAGAAATGATAACTTGAACAAGCTCACACAAATTGTAACCTTATCTCTATGAAGTCCTCTTATACCTACAAACATATTCCCTTCTCAATCTGAAACCTGAGCTTTGACCATACTCTCCCAGCTCCAAAGAACTCTGTTGTATGTGTAAAAGACAACACTGGCAATCCAGAAATCTAGATTCCAAAGTGTGTGATCTGGGGGAGATTACCTCAATTCTCTAGACCTCGCAGTCTTTATCTTTTAAATCAAGTTCTAAAGTTGCATGATTTTGTGAATCCTAAAATCAACATCATAATGGGTTCCCTTCAAACAGCACAGTCATTAGGCCAAAGAAACACATGACCATTTAAAGGGCAGCTAAATAGGAATATAAGTAAGAGCTGATTGGTTAGACACTAGATATTAGGTCAGAGATAAGGGCTACATAGATATACAGATAAAGGGGCTTTCTGAATAGAAGATGTAAGTAGTTAAGACCTGAAAGTGGAAATAAAACTGTGTGTGTGTGTGTGTGTGTGTGTGTGAGAGAGAGAGAGAGAGAGAGAGAGAGAGAGAGAGAGAGAGAGAGAGCACATATTCTTCCATTTATTGAGTGCTTATTCCAAGCCAGGCATAGTGCTAAGTGTTCTGTATGCACCATATCATTAATGTTCATACCAATCACACTAAGTAAAAAATATTTTCCCCATTTGACTTATGAGGACACTGAAATTCATCCCAGGCCTAATTTAGAAATTGGGTCCCATAATCATATCAGTAATTGATAATCCTAACCATCTTTGGTTCTTTTGAAATATCTGGGAATCACTGAATCCCTCAGACAATAAAACTATTACAATCCCACAGACTCTCAACTATCTTGCAGAAACATTTTTGGTGACTAAAAAAACCTGAGAAAATATCACATGTGAAAACTGAAATACTAGACCACTTGGCATCAGTTGGAGTTTAGTTTTCCAGGTTTTACTTTCCTTTTATTTCCCTATGATTCTTTGTTGTACATTTATAAGTTGAGGACCATGATTCCGGGGACAGAAAACAATCATCCTGGAGGCTCCAAGTCCTAAACAATGAGACGAGTTCAGGAGATGACCCATGAAATCGAGTTCAGGCTAGCATGGGGGGGCCAATCCACAAGCAAAGTTGACAGATGTTTTATGTCTCCTCTAACGCAAAATTATTGCCAAATACCAGCCCATGGTCACATATATCAGCAAAGGAGGTTGAAGAAGCATGGCACAGGGTCAGGAATGTCTCTGTCATCATGTGCCTCTCTACAACAATAGAAACAAAAGCAAGGGAACAAGGGGAGCTAGGGTTGTAAATGGAGTAAACTCCTCCCATCCCAAGAGCAGAATACCCAGATGAAGGCCCCAGACTTGTTGCCAAATGGGACTTTTTGCAGTATGATATAGTGAGAGGAAAACAAAACAGATATCTATGTCCACATTTGGAATAGATAAGGCACGCTGTTCCTAATTTTTTATTCATTTTCTTCTTGTGAATGAGCCATTCTTTCCAGTTACAACAGGAACCAGACAATGGAGCTTAACTTTTGTTTTAACATTTATTAGAATTAATACAGGGTCTCCAGTTGTCTTTGATCCCACATGGTACCAGTTCCAAGTAAGCCAGGAAATGTGCAAATCTTCAAAAAGGGAACAGCTAAATCTATCAGCAGCTTAAATAAAAGAGGCAGAGGTTCTTAGCCACATGAATGCCTTGTCAAATAACTGTTCCAGCTGAAATTAGACCTGAAGTGGGTAATGTCCATGGCCATAAATTAAAATTCTTGTAAACCACACCCTATTTAAAACTAAGTGCATACACTGGTTAGTTACAGCAACAGCAATTTCCATATCCTGAATGATAGGGGCCAATGCTTTCTTGGTGGATAATATCTAATGTGTATCCAGGAGGCCACACTCAGGGACTCAGAGGAACTCCAGTGGGAACTCAGAGCTGAGACGATTGTTTAAGGACTTTTGGTCACCATTCTTTTCGTGTTCCCACTTCAGTGAGGGCCATCTGAATGACAGAGGGGGAGAAAGCCAAATCTCAAAGGAAACTGAAAGTTAAATAACTTTTGAGTCGAATTTGACCTGCATTGACAGTGATCTGTTGTTACCGCCTTTGTAAATCTGAATTGGCACTGCATAAGCATCTGCGTGTTACCTTCTCGCAGGTTGCAAACAGCATGCGTGTTCTTAGGAGACACCTGGGGCCAGTGCACGTGAGAACTCTTCCCACTTCTACTCATTTCATGCGTCCTTGGGGGATCTCTTTACCCACTGAACAATGAAGATTTGACACCAGAGGGATTAAAAAATCCTTTGTAACATTTGCCATATTTGAATACCTAGTTACCTTCCTTGTGAATCTATTTCTTGAAAAAAGGACCGTCTTGTCATGGAAAGCAGCCTCTGTGCTAGCTAGGCAAAGGACACTGGCCGTGTGGAGACACTACTTGTCCATCTACCCGGAGGAGTGCCGCAGACAGCAGTATGATTTAGGAATTCACCCACCAGTTATACAATAGGAAATCCTGTATGCCACATTGCATCTGGGAAGGAAAACAAGTATATGGCTAGCGCTATTAGAAAAAAAAATAGCAACTCATTAAGTTTTCCCATCAGTCCATAGTCTGCCTAGACTCAGTGAGTATGATTATTCCAAAACCTAAATGACAAACATAAAGCTAAAGCCTGAAACCTGATTCTTCTTTAATAAGTGGTGAGTCTGCTCAAATTTAATAATAGGTTGCTACCTTATTCCGTTTCAGAGCTGCGTTTGAGTTAAATATTTGTTTATGTTTTATTTTCTTCAATGACAAAAAATGGCAGAGCAACAAGTTATCAATTAAGGGGGAAAAAAGAAAAAGAAAATCAGAGTTCCCATCATACATTGGAGAAAAATGTGAACGTCCTAAGCAAAATTTTCTTTCCTATTGGTCTGATATTCTTAACTATGGTTTTTACTAAAGGACTATGTAAAGTAATTTTATATCATTTCATATTAAATTGATGGTGGCTAGTAATTCTATAAAAGCCTCACTAATTCAGACCAGTTATAAAAAAGATCAGTTTGAATTAGTGACTATTCTAATTATAGGGTATTTTTAAAAAAGGCAGTGCATTTTTTACTATTTGCATGACTTAATTTCAGCCAACAAAATGTGGCTTAATGGAATTCCCAAGAGTGCACTCAAATCAATAGAGAAAATGATTGCAATTAGCTTATCTATTTTAGTAAGAGTTGGGGTTCTCAAACAAGGCAATTTTCTTAGATACTTTTTACATTTGGTTTATATTTACAGCTATCGCAAGAATTTTTCAGTAATGCTTTCTTTACAATATTCTTACTTAGTCCCTAGATGAATGTTAATAAAGTCCTGATTAAGAGAGTTTACATTAAATAAATTTGAAAATACATAATCCTTTATAAGAACAATAATCAGTAACAAATGACAGAATTCCACAGAATTCCAGACAGGCTTCTTTGCAATAATGTGCCTTTTAAAAAATATATTTTATTGATTTTTTACAGAGAGGAAGGGAGAGGGATAGAAAGTCAGAAACATCAATCAGCTGCCTCTTCCACACCCCCTACTGGGGATGTGCCTGCAACCAAGGTACATGCCTTTGACCGGAATTGAACCTGGGACTTTTCAGTCCACAAGCTGATGCTCTATCCACTGAGCCACACCGGTTTCGGCTAGATGTGCCTTTCATTACGTATAAAAGTACAATAGAAGTGATAGGGTCCTCTCTGTGACACTGATATTTCTATTTCCCTTTATCCCAAGATGCAGTGCTACCTACCATGAGTCAAACCAAAGCAACTCTGGTTTCAGAACAACAGCTGTGGGATTCTTAAGAAACGGGCCATGGCTGGGGTGATCCAAATCAGTGAGAGATGAGACTCTCTCATACTCTTGAATCCTCTGCTGGAATCTGTGCTTTGTCCAGGTGGACAGCTGGTGCACTAGATACCCTGAGAGTGCCTATGAGACAAGTCAAAAAGGCTCTGACAAGGCCTTTGCATAGGACACATAGCTGCAGAAACACAGATTTAGATTTAAATCAAACAATTATATGATCTACTTCTCCTCACTATCAGCCATGGCCTACCCGAAGTGTGCCAACAGCAATCAGGCCGTGGTTTTAATTTGCTTTAGAAGAGCTGATCTGGTGAAAGGGGTTAGGAACACTGTGAGATCAGTCTCTGCTGGCCAAGTAAATGGGACCTAAGGCGACTGTCTTATCAAAACCTGCCCCAAAGAGTGAAAGCTCAATCTTAACATTTCCATTTAGTCACCAATTTGCCCCGAGTTGTCCAACACTCGTTATTAAAGGGAAGGGTTTCCAGCTGCAATAGACTGGAAGCCAGTTTTTCATACATAAAAGATGACTGCAGATCAAGGCCTCTGAGGTCTTCAGGTGAATCATTTAAAGTTCTATTTTGTTAGATCAGCTTGGAACATGCTTGAGAAGCTCCTATAAACGCCAATGGCCACTTGTTGCGATGAACAAGATAATCCGATTTAAAAACACAATCTTTGTTCCTCTAAATGCTAATGCGTTAGTACAATCTCCTAAAAACTTTCATTTTCGTCATTTGATTGATATTAAATAGATAAGTCAGTAATAAAAGAAAAGCAGTTCACAGATTTATATTCAAACACAAATGTGAAACCAAAGCATGTTCTTGATATGTATAGCTCACCAAATCCAGGCGTATAGTAAGAAAATTATAGACTCATAGGGACTTTAGACAAAATGCTCATCATCTTGATTTTGTTGCCTCATATGAAAAAGTAGCTAGAATTAAAGGATACAATGCATGGAAAGGAGAAGGCACAATTGCAGGCACAAGACAAGGCAACGAATGGAAGCTACTGTTGTTAGCATGCTGCCCTCTGGTGCAAACCATGTCCCTCACTCTCTGTTCATTAAGGTTGGATTAATTTACAAAGTGGGAATTCCCTATGTACTTTCACCTTCAATGGAAGAGGAAGTAAATATGGGCTGTGTGTGTGTGTGTGTGTGTGTGTGTGTGTGTGTGCGCGCGCGCATGTGTGTGTGTGATTTATTTACTTACTCAGTCGGGGTACAATTTGGGTAGGGTATATTACCTTCCCTTTGGCTTCCCCCTCAAAATGCCCATGGATGATTAAGCAGAGTTTGTAACAAAGAGACACAAGCAATGGATTTGGGCTGAAGTTGTCTGGTTGATCAGGATCAGTATCTTGGAAACAAATGTTCCAAATGTCCACTACATTGAACAACATTCTTGCTTTCTCCAGAGAATTAGATTTACAGCCTATTAAAGATAGGTCCTAATTCTAGACTTAATCCAGGGACACAGTTGGGTTCTGAGAGACTATATTGTCATTTATGTTAGATGCTCTGTATCAGATGGTGATAAGGAAGTGGAATGAGGAAGCTAGTCCCTCTCTGGTCTCTCTTCTGTGTGTCAGCTCAAGATATAGTCAGCTGCACCACGTATGGTTTTGTGGTTTTACTACTTCTGGTCTCACCATATTTACAAGATAAGGAGAAGGCTCATGGTACTGAACATCAGGTCTTGGCTGAAATGCCACCCGTACAGAGAGGGCTTTCCCAACCTTCCTTAGGCAATCTTTACCACCTGTGTCCCACTGTCATGTTTTATCTTATTAGTGACAGCACTTATCATTAGTGGGTATTTTCTTATTTATTTATCTGGGGAGGAGGTTGTCTATTATTTCTCTTCCTCCCCACTCCCAATGCAGTATATGAAGTTCCAGGGAAGATGTACCTCATCAGTCTTGTTCATTGCAGCATTCCTAGCACCTAACAAAATAGGATCTTTGTCGGATCATATTTTTGTTGAATAAGTGTTGAATGCATGAATAAGTGAAGTTTAAGAGTGTTGAACTTTCACCTTCCCTGAAAGGTGAAACCCAATCAACATCTATGATGGGAAGTCTAAGAAGGAGACATGTGGGCTCATGCCTTTAAATGCCTAGTAATCTCACCACGAAGCAAAACCCATAATCTAAGACAATATTTCCACCATGTTCTGCCAACACACAGAACATGTGTGTGCAAACATATACATGCAGAGTTCTCAATTGGAATATTATTTTCTTGCTTGGCTATAAATAAAATTGCCCTTTATTTTCCTGCACAGAACTTGAGTGGGGATGGTGATTTCTGAGAGGGCAAAATTTAGGAATTTCTGGATGCCTAACCATGATGCCATTAATCCAAAAATCGTCCTTTTTATCTTTAACACTGAAATGTGATCATATTTCAAACCAAACATATCTCATGTCACAGAACAGCTGATAATTTTGCAACCTGTGTATAGAAGTATATTGTCCTCAATTGATTCTCTCTTTGAACATGGCATTTAAAAACCTTTGATATCACAACTTCCCTCACCGTGAAATTACCATCTATCAGATCAAGAACAGCTGAAAGTAAAGAGTTGTGTCCATCATAATATCAGGGCTCTGTAGATGGACCATATGGATCAAATAAGAATGGGAGGATCGATGAGGGAAGAGCTATATGTTTTTGCCCCCAGAATCCAAAAGCATCCCCATTCATGTCCCTCTAGTCCTGTCCCTTTAGACTGGGAGGTCTTTATGTTTATTGTCTATTCATGAGAGCAGCTGTAGCTTAATCAAACACATGACTACCACCTTGACTACCCTGCCTAGTGGCATGTCAAAATCATTCTGGCCTAAATAAAATGGACTTTGTGCCAAAGCTATGTAATTATTTTAGATACTACAACTCTTTGGACATTTACCTTTGAAGAGTATATCTGCAGTGCTTTATAACATCCCTAACTTTAATATTTATAATTAATAAATGCTGAAGTGATTTTCCAAAATACAATTTAACAAGATATCCTGAAATTAGTAATGAATATGCATACTACTGCACTTTATTTTCTTGATGTCAAATTCTAGTTCATTTGGAATAAAATTTTGTTTAATTGAATATTGCTTTAAAAAATGGCCCCAGAGGGACTTGAAAACTTTTGCCCTGATGATGTTTGCTGGTTTAAGATTGGTTTTTGCTATTTTTATTAGTAATATATTTCAAACTGTAAAAGATCATTCGTCTTCATGATAGGCCACAACATAGGCTTCAAGTATATTAAGAAATAAAAATGTAATGAACCTATTTTAATAAGAGTAAAATCTGCAGCTTTTAATAAATTCAAATCTCAATAAGTCAAGATACACACAAGTAAAAATTTCAATTATATTTGTAATCACACTCTACTAAGCTAAAACTACAATGAGATTTGAGATAAATACATATTGAAGTCTTTCCTAGAAAAACAAAATAGCATAGCAAAAATACCCAATTATAGTTCCATTATAGTTCAATGTGGACAACACTGGCTTATGACATGTAGTAGACCTCAGTTCTCTAAATGCAAAGTAATAAAGTTGGACTGGATATGTCTGTATTCCATCCCAGCAAGAAAATTCTACCAGGCTATGAACATGCAGAACGAGTAACAAGTTAAAAAATTTAACACTTAATTTCATTGGGAATATGAAATGACTTCATACCAGTTTCAACATAAAGCATGGAAAGCAGAAGAAAATATGCCAATATATTATTCATGCTGTTTTTACCCATTTATTTCTCCCTTCATTTTCTTACCCAAATTTGACATAATAAAAATTAGAGTGACTTTTCTACCAATATTTTTCCACCTGACATTGCCAGTTATTGGCAGCAACAGTCTTAAACTAACAAAAGTCTGATAAGACCAATTGAAAAGCTTCAAGAACTTAACCAAAACCCTGTTCATATCCATTATAGAGAAATGTTCACAGATCTTTAGCTACTTTTTTCAGACCTTCAGATGGGACTTTTTGGAGGCCTTACTAGCAATATGCGAATAAGATACTATGCTGATAGCACTATACTGATAATATCTCCACATAATTACCACCCCCTAATAGTTACCTCCTACTGCCCTACCACCATGAAGTCTATTTTAGAGATTCTATTTGGGAAAAATAAAGGAAGAACTTATGTATTTAAATACTTGGAATTGCAAAGTCTACAGCCTTGCTACTTGCATATATAGGCTCACTGTTGAACTATGAAGTTATAGCACCAGTGACTCTATAGGAAGTAATGAGTAATAAAAGCATAAGAACTAACGGTCCTTCTTAGCCCTTGTAGGTTTTTATAATTCTTACAAATTCGAGTTTCTGCATCTTTGTTTCTAGACTTCACACAAACTATTTCTGAAGAGCCAGCTGGTTAAGTAAAAACAAATAGGCAGAGAGAGAGGTGGTAGGTGGTGATGGAGGGACAAGGAAGAGGGCGCCTTTGACTTTGGAAAATCTTCCAAACCACCATGTATTTGAACTATTAGCAAGTCATTGGTGAGTTGATGAAACTGTGTGGACAGCTCTGTCACCAGGAGTATTTGATTGTGTATATAAACTTGTAAAGCCTGACCATGCAGTGGCCAGTACAAGTCAATGGGTTAGTACTGCAGGATCAAGGGTCCTCATCTTTGCCTTGTTTGGTAAGCCTGGAAAAGCGGCTCCATGTCCTTGTGTGTCTCCTCTTCTATCAGTAATAAGAATTGTAAAAATAATCTGTCTGACAAACTCTTGGTGGATTTACTAGCAATTGGGCTAATAAAATACTTGTAAGATTTAAGTGCCATAGAAATGTTAAATTATAATCACCAGGACCATCAGCAGCTCTTGTGCTATCACTCTAACACATTCCTGGATGCCTCAGTCTCTCACAACGCCAAGGAGCTGGTGGCTCTGGGGAAATATTTCCAGCCTAAGAAGGGTAATGGGAAATGCTTCAATTATCCTGCTGGGATTTATGAAACACTTCAATTTATATTATCTCATTGTATCGTCACAATAAGCCTGTGGAATAGTTTCGGCAGATAAAATCATTTCCCATTTTATGGGAAGAAAGAAACCGAGGCCCAGAAGGATGTGTTAACTTCCTCAAGGTCAGACAGCTGGTGAAGTCAGAGCCCAGGCTAGACAGAGTTCAAGTTTCCTCACCCCTGGCCTTGCCCTCTTCCTAACTTACCGTACCACCTATCAAACTGGGAAGGAATGGCAATTAATGGATTATTATTTTTTACTTCTGCTCACATTTGCTGAGAACTGGCTATGTTTCCATGCAGTGTCTCTTTTAATCTCCCACGTATGAAGGGGGAATTGTATCTTAAGGAAAACTTCACCTACCACTTCAGTCCAAAAAGAGAGCTCTTTCTATTAAAGTTGCAGAGTATTTTTCCTTACAATACTCATTTGATATCAGGTGTTCCTTTACTTGTGGTGGAGTTAACTCCAATAAACCCATCACAAGTTGAAAATATGATAAGTCAAAAATGCATCTTATATACCTAACGTACTGAACATGATGGCATAGCCTCGCCTGCCTTAAATGTGCTCAGAACACTTACTTTACCCTATAGTTGGGCAATTATCTTGAGTTTATCTCAGGAGTAATTGTCATTTTCTTCTCACCAAAAGCAGGAGACACAGTTCAAAGTGAGAATCAACTGAGGACAATATACTTCCATACCTGGGTTATAGACATGATGGGATGCAGAAACACAAAACACGATATCCCAAAACCATGACAACACAGGACACTCTAGTGTATTAGTTATTTCACCTCATGATTTGATCTCGTGGCTGAGCAGAGATGCGGCTCACTGCCTCTGCCCAGCACCACAAAAGAAAAGATCAAGATTCAAAATTCAAAATTCGAAGGTCATTTTCTACTGAATGCATATCTCTTTCACACCATCACAAACTCAGAAAGTTGTAAGTTGAACCATCATAAGTCAAACTACCAGTATCTAGTGAGTCGAGGGCCATCTGGATATCTGGATATCGAGGACACTCCCAGACCTCTATTTTGGCTAAGTGTTGGGGTGCACATTAATTGTTGAGAACAGAAATCATATAAATTTTTGCACTTTGCATGTCACTCAAAAACAACGCAATGTGCATTACAGATGCTTAATTTATATTTGCCGCCTGAGTGATCACAGGTATATGCTTTTTAAAAAGATATATGGAGCCAAGTGTTAGAGTAATAAATATTTACATGCCCGAAAATGAAAAGTCACAGCTCTCCAATTATTTGAGTGAACACTGCATTAGCTGATTATATTTTTGCTTACCATTACTTTAAGTCTTTTTTATACCTTAGAAATGTATATTTTCATGGCACAGAATTTTCTACTGGAAATCATCCTATCATGAGTAGAACAAGTATTGGTGGCTGATCACCCAAAGCTTCTTTGCCTAATGGCTCCTTACCTGATAACATATTGTCTGTTTTTATTGAGGGAAACTTCAAAGTCATTTCATGCTTGTGCCTATGAATCATCAGATGGTCCTCTGTTGGGAAGCGCTGTCAGACAAATAGAGAAAAAAAGGGAGAGGGGAGAGGAGCCATTCAGTTTTGTAATACATATTTGCCATTACAGAGAAAAAGATTTATTCAGCATTGGAAATGTGACAGGCAAAACAAAAAAATATTCTAAAAAAGTGTGAAAGCATGAGTAAGTAAAATGATAAATGAGTTTCTGTGAGCAAATATACTGGGATGTTCCTTTGAATTACTCCCAAATATGCATAATTATTTCCATTATAACCAGGGCCTTAATTATGTTGTAGAAAAATCTGGCTGAGTACTAATAAAACAAAAGATCTTTTCCTTCCACTCTTCAATGACTCCCCACACCTCCCCTGGGAATTCCTTTAAAGGCCTTTTATTATTAGACATAATAATAAAGACTTGAATATAACCAACTGATGAGTCATCAGTAAACTAGATGCTTTCTCAGGAACTAGAGGTATCTAAAGATAGACCTTAAGTTTGTGTTTAGATGAAGATAAAACAGAGAGAGAAAACTTGATACTACTGAAAATATTAAAATAATATGCTGTGTTTTTAAAGAATAAAAGACTGTTTAAATGGATGTTTATTTATGATTGCAAAGAATAACTAACCTGACAAAAGTAATCTTCCATTTCTACCTAAACATATGAGAAAAGCATGCCCAATTTTTAAAATTAATTTAAATCTGAGTAGTACTGGAGTTTTGCAAAACTATTTGGAACTCTTCTCTAGTAATTATTGTTACCCATAATGATGTAAAAGTAAGTTTAAGACATAGTAAAGTATGCTAGACATTATCTATAGATTAACAGAAAGTAGGAGAAATGTATGAAGTAGGAAAAAAATTTGATCCATGTCAGACTTAGGAAAGAATTACAGATCTTGATTAATTATTTGACATGTAAACCTGTAAGTGTATATCCTTATATCTGTATATTATGTTTCTGTTTATGAAGACCTTGAACACTCATTATCTGACTTTTTTATAATTATACATATAATTTATAGTAGTGTGACAAATTATTTTTGGTATTTTATACTCTGTACAGTGTAGTAAACGAACACTTTCTTTTCAATTTTCAAAAAGTGATATTATGGTTGTCAAAATGCTGCTCCCAAATATTTTCAGCTGTCTATCTTCTGGTCACATGGTGGGATTGTAGTTCCTGACCCTCTTGTGGTTGGGTGGGACCATATGACTAGTTCTGCCCACTGAGTAATGAATGGAAGTCACAGGTCACCCAGATGTGAGCATCTAATTCTTAATACAAGCCCCTCTAGAGATCCCCTTCCTCTCCCTTGTAGCACGGGTGATTCACAATATTGGGAATAGTGGCCCTTCAACTATCCTAGTCACTAAAGGATTATGAAAAACATCCTGCCAACCTACAACAGAAGGGTATGCTTGGGCAATTGAAGTCTGCCTTTGTTGTTTTAAATCATTGAAGCTCTGGGCTAATTTGTTATTATAGTAGATCCTAGCCTATACTGACTCAGACTGGATTTTTTAATAACTGGACTTAACAGAGTATCGGCTTTATCAAAGTCAAATGAAAATATAACAAAAGACAACAAACTCTGCTGAACATTCTGAATCTTTGATAATTTAGGACATCTTTCAGGGCTTCCCAGTTCCTCTGGAGAGTCATTATGCATTTCAATGGCCAATGCTACTATGATAGAACTCTCTTCTGAAGATAGTATGATGTGTTCATGAGAATAAGGGAATTTACTGGGTTAAATCCTTCAAAGTATTCTAAAAGTAATTCTTCAAATAAATAGCACACATTTATGTCATTCATATATAAATTGGAGAGTATATAATTTAAAAAGCATGATAATTATATGAGATTTCTGAATACAAAGATTTATAATGACGTGGGTTTTTGCTGCAAATTCATCTATTCTTTGGTCTTCTATAACACCTTATAATGACTGCATCAACTATGTGACATTACCACGCATAGTTTAGAGACATAGATTAAATGTCTTATTCCTTTTCTCAAAAGCCTTATTATATCTTTTTCTGAGAGATATATAATCAACAACAGGTACTTTGTAAACCATTTTTTGGCTCTTATAATAATAGCTTAAAATAGAGTTTTAACTAGAATCTTTACTAAATAATAAGAATTCCCATCATATCTCATATTGACTATAAATTACTTTCCAAAAGAGACAGTATAGAACATCTGTGATGTCTTTTTTAATTGGGGAGGAAACTAACAGCAAATTATAAGAAACCAAAATGGATTGTCTGCAACAAAGACAGAGCTGAGAGAGGCCACTGGAACCCGAAACATGATTGATGTGGAGGACAAAGGAACAGTGAGATTAACATTGAACTTTGTGACATCAGAAAGAGGAGAGAAGATGTTTTTCTTTACTTGTGGGACAAAGCTAATATGTAAGGCATTGTAAACACAAAAAGTACTTGCAGGTACTTAGGCTGTTCCTCATAGAGCCAAGTGTTTTTCTAATGATTGAAAAAATGAGGAAAATCTTTCCATCATCCCCAATGCAGCACTAATAATTCATATTCACTCCCCTTTCCAATTCCCAGTCATCCTTTCTTCTCCATGCAGGTCCCCTGGCTATGGAATGTCACAAAGTAAATGCCATCATCACAACTGACTCCAGGGGGATTTTCTAACCCCCCCACCAGGAGATCCTTGTAATCACTGGACAACTACTATACTTTCTCAATTTCAATCCTTCTTCAACTGAGAGATGCACATGTTTTATAACAGCTTGTTGAGGAAAAGAAGCACTTGCACATTAAATAGAGACATCAAGTTTTATATGCATCTTTACATTTAAATTTGGCAGGGCATTGAGGGGAGAGGCTTAGAGTTCTACTGAAAACCAAGAAACTATACAAATTCCCAATTCCTATGTTCATCTGGCCTTTTCCTCAGTCCCCAGCCTTCTCAAGGAAATGACCTACTCCTTCAGCGAGAAGTTCAAGGTCATTTGAAAGGTACTCCTTTTATCCTTTATTACCACCCCCACCTCAGAATTTGATGTAACTCCACAGATTCCATTTCCATTCTGTCCTTTTTCAGAGGAATAAGCACCCACTTTCCTCTGTAGGATGCTCTACACCCTGTATCTTCCCAGGATTGGTGCTTCAACTGGTGTCCTTCAAGCCAGCCAAGTCACTGGTCCTTGCCCTTGAGTAAATCCAGCCATGACTCGCCTTTAATTTAAAAAAGAACCTCTCTCATGCAGCATCGTTCTCAGGCTGCCATTATATTCCTCTGCTTCCTGTTACTCCCTAGTGCTCTTGAAAGAGTCCTCTATGCTGGCCACCTCCACTTCCTTGCCACCCACTCACTCATTAATCCTTCCACTCTGGCCCCCACCCTGACTCCTCTCTCATAGGTCGCCGGCCAGCACCCACTGCCAAACCCAACAGCCTTTGCTCAGGACTCTCACTGTCCCAGCTCTTGCAGCGTCTGACACCAGTGACCACATGTCTGTGGGATTTATTTTTTTTACATACTGCCTAATTCCAAAAAGAAGAAGAGATGGCTTAAAGCAAACTTTAAAATCCACTGGAGAGCAGCAGTTAGAGGTAGGTGACCCTCCCACCCCCCCAAAAAAAGGAAGGGATCCAAAAAGAAAGAAGGCTGAAGCCAAACTTCAAACCATTGGGCATTCTCAACCTGGGGCAATTTGGGATGGGTAGCAATGCCTGAAGACATATTTTTGTTTTCGCATCTAGGGGGTGAGTGCTACTCGGATCTAGAAGGTAGAGGTCAGGGATGCTTCTAAGCATCCTATAATGCACAGTCCCCCTCCAAGAATTTATCAGCCTCAGATGTCAATAGTGGCAAGCCTGGGAAACTCTGTCACAGTCTGATGACCTACATGCAGTTCCCTTCTCCCTGACTTATCTAAGTATTAGATTGATTAACAACCTTCCTCAAAGGCTCTCCTCTACTATCAGTCACAATGGGGGTCCTGCCGGAATACTGACTTGCTATGAACCTCATTGGTCTCTAGTATGCCAGATCCCTGGAGGATCCCATTCTGTTAAATGCCCCTTCCATGGAGGAGCTCCTATTACTCTTCCCAAGGGAATTAAATCCCCCTCTGATAATCTTCAAGGTGGCCTGTGCTCTTCCTTCATGGAATATTGTAATTCAGAAATTAACTGATTAATTGATTATGTGGTTGCAAATATGATACCTAGACTAGAAGCTCTGTGAGGACAGAGATACATGTGTCTTATGCACATAGTAGGAACTCCAAAATTTGCTGAAGAAAACTTAGGGTCACATTATCACGGTTAAACCAAAGCATAATTCTCAAATTCTCTGGTTCCTTTTGGCCCTTGAGACTTCTCCCTAAGGAAACTAAAAGGGAACCAGTGTCACCTTATTTAGGTAAGGCCGCTGTTTACACTCACCATGATGGTAAGATTTTTCCCAATTATGGATCATCCCATCTATGTTGTCCCAGTGTTTCCTATTTCAAAATGACTTTCAAAACCAGTTTGCAGAAAAGTAGTTTAAATTCAAAATAATTTCCTCTATTGCTTTTCTTATTTATAGGTTGCAAATCAACATTCACACAAAAAGCCCTGGGAGAACTTGCTAGAACCCAAGCAACGAACTTTGGTTTCTCGGTCAGTGGCTGATATCACCAGCAACACCACAAGGCAGCACCAGCAACAGCATTCATTTTTCCATGGCATCTTCTCTCCAAAAGGCTCCCAGACCCTCCAAACTTTCTGGGGAGGTATAGCAAGGGCCCTCACGAGACATCATCTCTCTTCTGACTCCTGTAACATTACTCCACGCAGTGCTGCCAACTCCACCACATAAATAGGGAGGGGCAGGAAAGTGGGCAACCCATGTTGGAAAGAGTCTGTGCTTTGAGCTTGTCTTATATCCAACAGAATGAAGATCTCGGTGTGAGAGTGACAATATGTGGTCATTTTCTAATGACTGAAACGTGAAGGCACCCAAAGGGTCATGTATAGAAAAAGTCACCATCAAATTCCAAAGACAACATATAAAACTCTGATGTTAGATGATGGATATTTCCAATTTCTTCCAAAAAGACAGGTTCCAGTGTAATAAGAGCAGCAGGAATAGTAACAGCAGCAAACATTAAGTGAACACTTATTATGTGCAGGCTCTATACTAAACTACATGCAGTATCTCATCTAATTCTCACAATTCCACTTGATGGGAGCCGTTGGAGGCTAAAGGAGGCTTAATCTAGCACAGTAGGCCAACTTCCCCTCTTAAAGTTTAAATAAATAGAAAAAATCGTAGGTTCTCAAAGAGTTACAGGGGCTTTATTTAACTCAAATAAGACAACAAAACAAAACAGAATTCAACCACTGAGTGTAAGCTCTTTCACCAGTAATCCAAAGAGCCAATATTCAAGTAGCTGTTATAACAGCAGGCACCCTCCTTCCCATTTCTGAAATAACTAACCTGAGCATCTGGTGGGCAAGATACAACTAGCGTATTTCCGGGGGAAGAGACCAAAACTGACATTTTTCAGGGGCCATGAGGGAAGTAGTTCAAACTATTCAAAATAAAAAGTGAACACACTGATGATGATGGTGATGATGCTGAGGGGTCTTTGACGATATGATGCCTTGGTGAAGAAGGAAAGCCCACAGTAGGCATGATTGTCAAGAGAGAGTTGCTTCCCTGTTGGAAGGTAGGTGTGACCCCTGTAGGACAGAGCAGAGAATCCCCACACTCACCTGGGAGCAGCCTGGCGCGCTGCAGATGAACGGCCTCTCCTGCTCCAGATTCATCTTGGATTCTTCATAAATCTGAAGGGCCAGTGGGAGAGGAAGAAAGGAAAACAGAAATCCATGAATATTTTCTGCTTCCATCTGAGAAACGTGAGAAAAGCAGTGTGTGGAGCCCCCTCTCTATGCCAATTCCCAAATTAGAAGAGAAAAACATGAACATTAGCCTTTTTGCTGTCTGGATTCTTACTGTTTTCTGGAGTCCACATTTACCGTACTTTAAAGAAAACTGGCATGGATGTGTGCAATCAAAATCCTGCCTGTGGAAAACCACCTGGATTGTGTCGTTACCAGGTAAGACCTCATCTGCACAAGCAGAGTCCAAAGCAAAGTTCCCACCTGTCACTTGGAGTGGGCTACTTAGGACAGTAAGGGAAGTGGCAGTCACTGGACAATCAGTGTGAGGACCAGCCTGAGCAACAGGTCAAATGATTCATCTATGGTCACCCCAACCACCGAGCTTCATTCAGTATGACCAAGAGATACAGAGAGGTCCTGCAGCCAGCTTAGCAAACGACCCTGCTGGAAGCAAGGGCCTTAAACTCCCTTTTATCTCGGGCATTTGGTAATGCTTTAGCAAAAATTACCCAGGTTACGTAGGGGTACCTCAGAAAATGCAAAAATACATCACCCTGGCTATTTTGTTGATTTGGTTTTATACGCTAATTTGAAATTAATATTAGATTGAGGCTCTGCATTTATGCTCTAGGTAAGTTATCTAGAATAAGGTAGCTTTGCATGGAAAACCCCTGTGTTATGGTCTCAGATACATGTTAAATTATAGTGCGGTCTTTTTTTATTTATGTAGGGGTCAGGTTCTAAAATAAATTCATTAGACAAAAATTGAGCATAATAAAAATTACCTTTGCAAATCTTCCCAAAAGCTCATAAAAATACAGTACACATGGTTTTGTGGTTACCAATGGATACAGTAACATAAATATTTTAAATCATGGAAAGCACTGTGGACATTTTGTTATACAATTTAAATCATTTCCTAAATCATACTTTTTGGCAATTTTTAAGTTGAGTGTATGGGAGCTACATGGTTCTACTGTGAAACTAAAACCTATTGCTTTGTCTCTGAGCACGGGAAGCAATTTGCTTCTTTGAAATGCTACTGTGACTCCAGAGAATGCCATGTCAACTTTGCCCTTGAAAGAGGGAGTTCTGCTTTGACTCAGGTCATAGTCATTGTTTGTCCAAGGAAACTTTATTATCTTGAAGGAAAAAGCTCAGTTCTAATTTTTTGTTATTATACCCTTCCCCCAAATATGAATATATTTCACATATATCCTTTGGGAAATGCATACTTTTGCTTTTATGAAACACAAAATAAAAAGACTTGCCTAAAATAACATTGCTAGTCAGCTGTTAAAAAAAAAAAAAACAAAGACAAAATTAAAAATGTGAACTATCTTCACATCCCTATTTATCCTCACTGTACAATTTTCACCAAGAAATATCACCCTTTTTTGTGATTTACTGACTGATTTTAGAAAAAGAAGAAGGAAGAGAGAGAGAGAGAAAGAGAGAGAGACAGAGAGAAAGAGAGAGAGAGAGAGAGAGAGGAGAGAGGCTGGTTTGTTATTCCACTTGTTTTTGCATTCATTTGTTGCTTCTTATAAGTATTCTGACCAGGGATTGAGCCCGTAATGTTGGTGTATCGGGACAACACTCTAACCAACTGAGCTACCTGGCCAGGGAAATGCCTTTTTCAATCTTCATTAGTAACACCTCCCAGTGGTCAGTTGTCAACACATTTACTTAGCATAATTTTTCCAGCTTTCCTATATCAGCCATGTTGCTTAAACTCTTGCTTTATTATAATTAGGAGAAAACAAACAACAACAAAAATGACAGATGTCTTAGGAAGCTTTCATTGCACTTGTCTTATCAAAGTCATGAGCCATTAAATAACTTCTCATATCTCATTATCCATTTAATTTTGTTATCACTTTACATGGAGCATCTCTCCTCTCTGCTGTAAATGCTGATAACTTACTTATAAACCTCAAAATAAAAGGTGACTTTAAAGCTAAAAAATGACTTTGATCCAAGAGAGATTAAACAACAAAGGAATCGGGTTATCCATTAATTAAATATGCCTTGTTTTTGTAGTAAAGTTTTAGAAATGCTTTCCGGGAACTTTTTTGTCTCTGGGATCATGTCCTGCCTGAGCAGTGCCAGGCCATTGAATTGTCTCAGGCCCCAGTTTTCCCTCCTTTACAAGGGGAGCCTGATTATCAGTCTTCAGTAACGTCATTCCTGTATCACACTGACCAATCAGGAGGCCTGTAAGACATTTCCAAATTGTGCAGAAAGGTCTGTGCATGTAAAGGTGTGTTTAAATGTGGGAGAGGTTTGCAGGCAAGCTTTACTGGAACCTCACTTTAATATTTTAAAAGAGCATTTGCTATAAGGTGGGCCTTTCTTGGTTAGCACATAGAGTTTTAGTTGACAAAGTAACAAAAAAATGCCAATGTTAGTAATATTACTAATCAATAGCAAGATTACAGCACAGTAAAAATGGGAGAGTTCTATATGAATACATTTATAGCCTATATCTAAAAACAGCAACTAGTGATAATGAATTAGATTAATGTTCAACAAACAGAAATGGTCAAAATTGAAAGTGCTATTGCTTGACTTGAGATACATTAACAAGCCAAAGTGAAAGAAGAGGATGACTAAGCTCTGACTCATAATTATGGAAAGAAAGTGCTTTCCTACCAAAATCACAACTCTATTCCAAATCCTAGTCCATCAAAATGCTGACTTTTTTCCCTATAAATTCCAGCTCATAAAGATGATTACTTAGCAATTCTGCTCGGGGCCAACATTAGCTACCTTTTACTAATTATTAGTTATAATTTGCATACAGCTGTAACAAATAACATTGAATTATACTTTGATGCTGTGCATAGAGACAGAATAAAGTCCAGTCATATAGATTTTTAAATTAATTTTATTGGGGTAACATCTGTAATAATAAAACTACTATGCTAATTAGACTGAATATCCTTCTGGACAACCTTCCAGACAAAGCCAGGGTTGGGAGGGAAGCCCGGGTCCAAGGTGGCTGAGGGAAGCCAGGGCCGGCAGCCAGAGAAAGGAAGGCCTACTCTTGCATGCATTTCATGCTTCAGGCCTTCAGTTGGTTAATGAAATTAGATAGGTTTCAAGTGCATGATTCTATAATACATCATCTGTATGTGAGCCCACCAGCCAAAGTCAAATCTTCTATCACCATATATTCGATCCCCTTTACCCTTTACTATCTTCGTACCCCATCCATCCAGTAACTGTCATACTGTTATCTCTGTCTGTGATTTGTCATTTGTTTTTTCTTGTTTGTTCATTTGTTGCTTTCACTTTTATATCCCATATATGAGTGAAATCATATGGTTCTTAACTTTTTCTGTCTGACTTATTTCGCTTGATATCGGCCATTTAGATTTACTATGTCTTATTGAGCCTTCATAGCATGGATGTTACATTTAGAGGAATCTGATCGATCAGAGAAAGGCAGAGTCTGCCATCAGACGGTTTAGAGTTCAGTCATCAATATGCTTACCTGTCATTTTATTATTTTACTTGTTAAACATAAATACATCTGTATCAATTTACTAGATGCTATGGATCCCATGGACCTAACGATTTGGCAACACAGTATTGAAATAAAAGTCCTAAGGTAAAATGGCAGTTGCTAAAATAAGTTGTCAGTGATTAATAAGGTCTGAGTGGGCGTGTAGATATGTGTGTGAACTTCAACTGCTTTGGTTGGATGCTCCACAGTTCCCACATTCAGCCTCTGCAAACAGCGCGCCCTTGCTCGTTCCCTTCTGTGTGGGCGTTTGTAGTTTCACTAAATGGTGCCACTCTGCCACGCAGGCACCATTATTTTTATCAACTAGTGTGATCTGGTCTGATATGTCCGTCAAGCCATTTTATGGTCTATTGTTATGGCTCTTTTCTAGCACATATTGCAATAATTATTTTCTCAAAAGGATTCCTACTAAGGCCCTAGCTATATTCTTTTGTCTCCCATCAAGTGGGGGCAGATCACTCAGATGTGATTTCAGCCAGCGTGTTCTGCGTTTGGGTCTCAGAAGGAGGGCTTCGTCGCCTCATTTCCC
Source organism: Antrozous pallidus (assembly GCA_027563665.1). NCBI lineage: Eukaryota > Metazoa > Chordata > Mammalia > Chiroptera > Vespertilionidae > Antrozous > Antrozous pallidus. The sequence continues at coordinate 77,393,647 of CM050521.1, read as the reverse complement.
ATTCAGTTGTTTTTCTCGCTGGTTTATTCTAATGAACCAAGTGGTGTTGGCAATGGCCATACCCCAGGCTACATTGCATAGAGCTGACACAGTAGTTGTTCAATAAGTATTTGTGGATGGATCCCGAATCATCACAATAAACCATCCCTAACAGCTTGCCTTTTCTCTGTCCCTACGGCAGCGGTTCTCACTTCCCTTGGCCTAGAACCAAGTGTACAGTGAGGCAAAAGGTTGTGCAGGTCTCATTCTACCTGTTCCCACGTAAGGCAAACATCTCCCCAGATTTAAGGGGCTGGGGAGAGCAGCTAAGTTGCTTTTGGTGAAAACAATGAGTTAAAGCTACTTTTCATTAAATTCCACATGTAAATGTGTTGATTCCTGACAAATTCAGTCTGTTAATGTTGCCATTAGCTTCAAAACCACTGACGTCCAGTCTATCAGCCATTTGTAAGCTGCCCCCCCCCGGAGTGCCCTTTGAGGAACATGGAGTGAACCCACAACTTTGGTTAGTTACAGTCATAATTGTGGCTGGCTGTTCAATCATTTGAAAGTTTCTATTTTTTTGTTTCTCTTTTCCAAAGTTCAGATTCAGTGTTCACTTAAATGCCTCATGAGTCTACGTTCCCTTCAAATTTTTGGAAAACAACACAAAACCCTAATAACAAACCCTACTCGTACCTAAAGCGAGTAGAGGTTTTTCGCAGTTGACAAGGAGACGACAGGCTGGATTTGCAGTTCAGACCCTCAACTGCCACTGGGTTCGTCTGGCCTCGCAGTGAGCAAGAATCTCTTTCATTGTTCATCATCTGACCCCACAAATTCCTCTTGGTCTAAAATGGGAAATCTTCCACAATGCCTGATGCAATCCATTCAGATGCTTTGCCAGGCACTTAGGGATATCCTTGGAATTACCATTTCATGAATGGCAAACATTGCAAAACACACACACACACACACACAAAAAAAAACACACACAAATGTTTCTAAAACCTTGGATAGCCTACGCAAAATACTGTAAACATGTACTTTAAATGCAAGGACCACAGTGAGTCCAAATTGGGGGGGAAAAAAAAGCCTACTACATTTTTTGCTGTAAAAGCCAAGAAAGAGAGATGTTTCTCCATCTAAATCAGGGGACACCATTGCTGATCCTCAGTTAAACTCCAGTCTTAGTGGATAGGCACAGATTTCCCTCAGGAACAGCAGGTAGAGTTACTCAGGGTTACAGGATTCAAAACAGTAAGACACTAAAAATGTTGCTTTAATCTGAAAATCTGGCGTTCACTTTGATCAACACCAAAAGTTATGGAAACTTTAAAGCTGCAAACGGAATCTAAATATTAGTAAGCACTAATAACATTGATGTGCCCCATCAGCTCTGGTATGGTTAATCTGGATCTGAAGAAATTATATGACTGAAAGAGGGTGTATGAATTTTATTTTATTTTTTAAATATATTTTATTGATTTTTTTTACAAAGAGGAAGGGAGAGGGATAGAGAGTTAGAAGCATCAATGAGAGAGAACCATCAATTAGCTGCCTCCTGCATACCCCCACTGGGGATGTGCCCGTAACCAACGTACATGCCCTTGACCGGAATCGAACCTGGGACCCCTCAAGCTGCAGGCTGACGCTCTATCCACTGAGCAAAATCGGTTTTGGCCAGGGTGTGTGAATTTTAATAGTGATGTTTACAACATCTGTCAGCATTTATTGTCCTACTGTAATTGTGGAGTTTCCTGGCAGGGCTCACGGGAAATGGACCTTCTACCTTGCTGAACTTACCAGACTGCGGAGAGCATGCTAGAGGAGGAGACCGGTCCTCCCTACGTGCCAAGGGCAACTGACAAACTGGCACATCTTGAGTTGGTCACACTGTGTGAGTGTACATCAATCTGACTTTGTTTCTGGGAACAAAGATTGTTTATTACTGTGTTTCAGGAAGGAGGAAGGCGATATCTCATTCAATGGATCGGTAAAAAAACCAAGACCCGACACAATAATAACCAACACAAATTCACCAGCAGCACAGTATAGGTTGTTTATTCTGAGATGCCTGCTTCTACTTTTTTAAAAAATGAGACAGACTCTGATTGGTTGGAGCATTATCCCATACTCCAAAAAGTTTTGGATTTGATTCCCAATCAGGGAACATAATTAGAATGTGTGTTCAATCCCCCGTGGGCTGGGGGGGGGGGGGGGGGTGCATGGGAGGCAACTGATAGATAGTTCTCTCTCCTCCCTTCCTCTCTTTCTAAATATCAATTTAAAAATCATGTCCTCGGGTGAGGATTTAAAAGATACTAATAAATAAAAGGACACAACATGGTTCTCCCAACACATGGCTAGCTATTGGAAAGGAATTATATATTCAATTTGGGGCAAAAACTTTCTTTGGGAAGAAAACTGTACCTTTCATTATCTTATTTGCTCATCTGTAAACAAGACTATTTTAGTAAAACATTATAAAACAGGAACATTTAAAGAGACATTACTTAAAAATAACTAATGGAAGCTAACTGCAAAATGAGAGAAAAGTAAAACCTGGTATTTAAATATATCTTTACTTTTCAAATATGAATGTCATAATTTTGAATAAAAAAATAAACACCCTTGAATTTCAGTCCAAACAAATCAATTATTTTGTGTGTCTTTGTATCCCTTTCTGTATCTGTGTCTTTCTCTATCTTGTTTTTCTATATCTTTTCCCTCTGAAACTCTGTGTCTCTCTCTTTGTATTGTCTATTCCTGTGTGTCTTTATTTGTTATGTATGTCTTTCTATCTCTCTTTGTGTGTGTGTCTCTCTCTCTCTCTCTCACACACACACACACACACACACACACACACACACACACACACACTTTATCAGATGTGTCCTTAGGAGCTTCACTGGTGAAAAGATCTAGTGGGCTTGTTTCCTGTTTCGGTGTTATTCTTGAAGTGGGCTGCAGCTAGAATCTGAATTTCATTGGGCTATTATTATTTGCAGCTGTGTGACCTTTTTAACCCTGCTTTTAAAGTGACATTTCAGCCCTCAAGCTTAAAACGCCTTGAATGCTGCAAAGTTTTCAAACCGGAGATTTACACAGGGAACAAGACCAAGAGAGGCACTGTACCTTCTCAGTGAAAATTTCTCCAGAACTTGGCGAGAAGTGTGTGTATTACAGGGACGAGTACAGCCAGAACTCTTTCCCGGAAGTCCTAAACTTGACACGCACTGTGGCAGTTAAATATTGCTATTCCATTCTAACTTTCCTTGTCCTGAAAAGATGCTCGCCATCCACTGGTACCCAAAAGTTCAGAACCTCACAGCCTGAAGCAAAGACTCCTTTGGGGTTGTTTCACACACTGCCTCCTCCGAGGGGGCTGCTCAGAGTTGCCTTCGAATCAGGCCAGGCTGCAGTGCCCAGGAGGAAGAATTTCCAAATAGCTTTTGTTTCTGGAAGCTCACTCGCTTGCTTCCCGAAGGAGGCCCTGGCCGGAGAGCACGCTGGGGGCGCCCATGGTCTCCTGCACTTCTGCAGAGTTCTGTGGTTTTATTTATGTGGCGTTTATACTATGTATGAAAAAACATTCCAGTGGGATTGGGTTTTCATATGTTAGATTCCTCTTTCTTTTTTCTTCTTTTTTTAAAAGTTTTCCATATGTTTCATTGGAGATGAGTCCTCTTTTCAAAGTTCCCAGCTAATTTGTACTTAGGTTCTACCCAGCCCTGTCTCGTAGCTTTCCGATGGCTGGGTGCAGGGGTCTGAAATACTTGCTAAGTACGGGCATTAGAGGTGTGGTGGACAAATTGCTGTAGTGTATGGAAACCTAGGTCCTGTTCCTCTTCATGTGCCATCAAGCACAATAAAACTCTAAGAAAAGTTTATTTGACATATGTATAGAGATTCTCAGGTTTTAAAGGAACTATTGAAGGTAATCAAATCACTTGGCTTATTTCTAATGGGACAAAGACAACCTCAGAAGACATGCTGAAAGGCAGCAAATGTTTCCTTCTTGCCTGCTCCCAATTCAAACAACTGAAAGGGAAAGAGAGGGGGGAGAAAAGAAAAGGGAGGAGGAAAGGAAAAAACAGGAAAGGAAAGCAAAGAAAAGGAAAGAAAAGAGAAAAGGGGGGCGAGGAAATAAAGCAAAATTGGGACAAGAGGTGATCTGGTGTCTCCTTGACAATGTCATTTTTACCTTTCCAGAAAGTCTTCCATTGCAATCCTATCTAATAAAAGAGTAATATGCAAATTTGACCGTATCTTCACCATGCCCATAAGCCATGCCCACAGCCAATCAGGACAGATTATGCAAATAAACCCCAACCAAGTTGGCTGCCACCAGTGCGAGCAGGAGGAAGACTTGGGTTTCCCCAGCAACAGAGGAAGCCAAGCTTTCCACCTGCCATTGCTTGCCTAAGCCTCCACTCAATGTTACAAAGTTTTAATTATAAAAGATACAGAAGTGGCGACAGCCACTGAGCTGACAAGAACAGAGGCTTGGGTTTTCCTGGCAACATAGGAAGCCAAGCTTTCTGCCTGCCATTGCCGGCCTAGGCCTCCACTCTAGGCTACAAAGTTTCAAGAAGAAATGGCTGCCGCCCCAGAGCGAGCAGAAGGCTTGGCTCCACTCCAGGCTACAAAGTTTGAATTGTAGACATAGATTAATCCCAGATACCAGGGGCTCCACTTGGGTCACTGATGGGCGTGGCCAGCCTGCAAACCTCCACAGGCCCCTCGCCCAGGGAACCCCCACCATGATCTGGGGCACACTTCAAGGTAAACCAGCTGGCCCCCACCCATACACCAGGCCTCTGTCCTATCTAATAAAAGAGTAATTTGCAGATTGACCATCACTCCAACACATAAGAGGGCTGCCCCCATGTGGACACAAGATGGCCACCACATGATGACCAGCTGGGAAGGGCCATTGGGAGGTTCCAGATCCTGCAAGGGAGGCCAGTTGTGGGCGATCAGGCCAGCAGGGGAAGGCAGTTGGGAGGGACCAGGCTTGCAAGGGAGGTCAGTTGGGGATGACCAGGCCGGCAGAGGAGGGAAGTTGGGGGCAAACAGGCTGGCAGGGGAGCAGTTAGACATCAATTAGGCTGGCAGGGTAGTGGTTAAGCAGGTGATCAGGCTGGCAGCCAGAAGCAGTTAGGGGCAATCAGGGAGGCAGGCAGGTGAGCAGTTTGGAGCCAAAAGTCCTGGATTGTGAGAATGATGTCCAACTGCCTGTTTAGGTCCAATCCCAGTAGGATCGGGCCTAAATGGACAGTTGGACATCCCTCGAGGGGTCCCAGACTGGATAGGGTACAGGCTGGGCTAAGGGACATTCACCCCCACCATGGGTGAATTTTGTGCACCGGGCCTCTAGTTTAAAATAATTGTCCACCCACGAAATAATTGTCCATCCACATGAAATCCTGAGAGGAAACACTATGGTAGCAAAGACATGAAACACAAACTTGGGTATATTCTTCTAAATGATCAAAAGCTGCTGCCTTTGGAAAATCAGGAGAAAGACAATATGGCAGGGTACATTTGGTTTTTCAACTGTTTTTATGTGAAATGAATATTTTGAAGTATTCTGAAAAATCACAACTTCCCAGCCTTATTTTCACTCATATACATGCTTTTTATTGGACATAAATATTTTCTTGTGTATTTATTCTGTACAAGTGTCCCTGCCTCTCCAGTAACAATTGTATATGTCCGGTCCATCCAGTGTGTGAGCTGCAGTCATCTTTAACGAAGCACCTGAGACACTTTCCCGGGCGGGAGTCTGAGCTGCAGGAAGTGAGACTGGATATAAACACAGTGGGGACTGTGCCAGACCTCTCTGCTTTCTGCAGGGCCCAGTAAGAGGCTCTTTCATCTTGCTCTTAAACCTAAAGATTACTATTACCGACTTACTATTAAAAGGCACTTGAGGATGATGGTATCGACACGGGTGCTTTTTCCTCTTGGACTCCAGAAGAAAACAAGGCATTCCCAAGTTCTATCTAAAGCAACCAGCACTTCTGTTGGGAGTCTGTGACATCTCACAGTGTCAGCTGAACACAAGGTAAAAATACACACGAAGACTTGATTCAGATTCCTAAGACACTGTGCTACAAATGTCAAGCATGTGAGCATTGACAGTGCCCACAGGTCACCTAAAGGCCACGTCAAAGCAAAAACCTGATGTCATCTGGAGATTCTGCCATCATCCTAATAAGGTCCCCTTTCTAAAGACTAGCAAAGGCACAATTTCATTTGCCCTCCTAGAGAAGGTATGGTAGAATAAGGGGATGGTCTAATAAGGAGATTTGGAAAATTTTTGTTGCCACTATTTCTGGGGGCACCACTGACATTTAACTGGGGATTGTGAAATATTCTATGATGTGCTGAATGGGCAGCTCTGTACAACACTGAAGTCTCTCTACCCATCAGCTAGTACAGCTTTTGCAAGAGTAATAAGCCCCACTGCCCCTGGTTTAGAAGTAAGAAGCAGATAGACAGGGTAAAAGGATAGTCAGGGTGAGACAATACAAACACAGTCAGCATGCAGAGGAGGAAATGAAAATAAAGGACTGAACACATGCCCACCTCTTCATGCTTTTCAAAGAGCTCTGCAAACCTCGAACAGAACTAAGCTTAGGCTAAGGCTAGATTCATTGCCAATAAAAACATTATGAATATTCAAAAAAGTATGTGAAATTATCATTCCTGCTCAGTGTGAAGGAGGGATGGGGACTGTTGCCAAAACTGTAAGTAAGCAGAAGCACACCCACTCCGATTGGATCCAGAGGAGACAGAGAGCAAGCCAGCATGAACAGAGTAGATTGCTTTAGATGAATTACCTAGTTTAGCTACCTACAGCCCCCACTCTCCAGGCAACAGACACCACCCTAAGTAGTGTCAACGCAATAACAGCAAAAGAAAGCATTGGCCCAACAGGGAAAGAAGACTCTTGCTCAGCCTTTTCAGTCCCGATACCTGCCTGTCGATTTTCTGTTATTGTTGAGGACACCTCCATAGAAAAGAGCATGCTTCTCTTTCCTTTCTCCTTTTTTAAAACTTAAACTAGAGGCACAGTGCACAAAAGTTGTGCACAGGGGGGTAGGGTACCCTCAGCCCAGCCAGCACCCTCTTCAATGCTGGACCCCTCGGGGGTTATCTGACTGCCAGTTTAGGCCCTATCCCTACAAACGGAAATCCCTCTCACAATCCGGGACCACAGGCTCTTAACTGCCCTACTTGCCAGCCTGATCACCCTTAACTATCTCTACCTGCTGGCCTGATCGCCCCTAACTGCTCCCCCCACTGGCCTGGTTGCCTCCAACTGCTCCCCCCTGATGGCTTTGTTGCCCCTAACTGTCCCCAACCCTGCCAGCCTGGTAACCCCCAACTGCCCCCCCCCCCCAAGCCGACCTGGTCACCCCACGCAGCCTGCTTGAGGTTCAGTTGTCCATCTGATTGTTTTGGTAGTGACAGTGCCTGGCTTTTTATATATTAGGATAGGAAACATCACAAGTTTCTAAATTCTATTTTATTGTTGCTAGTACCATCAGATATCAGTTCATAGAATATGTATTTGAGGAACATTGGTTTCCTAACCAACCTCCTCAGTAAGAAAATATAATAGGCGAATATATATATATGGTGTGTGTGTGTGTGTGTGTGTGTGTGTGTATGTATTAGAGGCCTGATGCACAATATTTGTACACGGGGGTTGAGGGGTCCCTCATCCCATCCTGAACTCTCCTCTCCAATCCAGGACCCCTTGGGAGATGTCCGACTGCCATTTAGGCCCCAGCCTGCAGGGACCACTGGCTCCTAACCATTTGCCTGCCTACTGGCTTGATCACTGCCTAAAGGATCCCCTGCTGACCTCCTGGCCCCCAACTGCTCTCCTCTGCTGGCCTCATGGCCCCCACCTCCCCTCCCCTGTGGCCTGATCACCTCTAACTGCCTCTGCCTTGGCCCCCACCACCATAGCTTTGTCCAGAAGGAGGAAGTTGAAAGGTAGGAAGATGTCCAGTCTCCCAGTCTAATTAGCATATTACCCTTTTATTTTATTTACACACACACACATACACACACACACACTGAGTGACCAGATTATTATGATCTCTGAACCCATAATAATCTGGCCACTCAGTGTATATCCTATATAATAAAAGGCTAATATGCAAATTGTCCCCTTGACCAGGAGTTGACCAGCAGGCAGGCGGCCATCTTCACATGTCCCCTCCCCCTGGCCAGGCTGGCAGAACCCCACCCATGCACAGATTCATGCACTGGGACTCTAATTTACATATATAAACACAAATACATATTTAAATTCATATATATTTAATTTTGTCTTTTGTGGCCTATTACATTTTCTTATTGAGAAATTGGGGTATGTGGACATATTTATGTATTCAAACACACATCTTACAGAGATTATTTCATCCCTATAAACTGGCTCAAGACTTAACTGATACCTAGTCTCTAATGTAACCCAGGGGAGGACACTGAACTCGCAGGAGAGAGAATAAAGGCAAGCCTTTTAGTCCTTTATTTTCGTTTCCTCTGCAGGTCTGCCTCTGGGCGCAAGGTCACCAAGTTCAGGATCATTGCCATGGTATTTTAAAAGTGCAGAAATAAGCCGTATTTTTGAGGATCATGAAACCATTTCCATAGACTAGAAAAATCCTTAATGCCTTCCTAAACTTCCAACTTCAATTAAACAAAAGAGTCACTCACTAAAGCCTCCGAATCTGCTGAAACACCCTGGAAAAGGGACAGGGAAAGAAAAGGCCTTTTCCTTGAACCACCACCCACAGAGGTTACACTGTACCAGACTCCAATTCAACCCCAGGTCCCCACCATTCATAAACAAATGCAGGGCCAGCTCCTTCTGTCCCCTAGGGCGCGGCCTCCAGACAACAGCACCATTTTTTGATCCACACTCCACATCAGCAAGGAAAGGAGAAGGGGATTTTTTAAATGCCCCTGCTCTCCACAACCTCAGCCCCTCCCCAAGCATGAATGAGGTCTCTTTGCTCAGGGTGTAGGTCAGGTCCTGGGAAATACCCCAACCTGGGCTCTTCTAAGAGGCAAAGTGAAAGGGGAAAGCTTGCAGGACGCACCCAGAGGGGATGCGGAGGAAGGCCTATGAGACATTTCCATTGAGAGGCTGAGTCAAGGGGAAGGGAAGAGACAAGCCCCCAAATCCTCCCAGGGAAATTGCAGCTGCTCAAGGAGGGAATTCAAGGATCTTCAGAGGGCATTGTTCACAGGCTGCTCCGAGGAAGGGGCCTGTGGACAGTGATTGATTACCTGTCACTGAGCGCTTGTTCACAAACGATGCAGCCTCCACATGCACTAGGGGTAGGATCAGAAACGGAGGACACTGGTCTCATTCATTCATTCTTTCCCCATCATCGCAGAGCACCTACCGTGCATTCGCCCAGTGCCAGGAACATGAAGGCACCGCAAAGATAGCCCTGCCCGCTGATCACTAACTGCCCTCCGGAAGTGAGGCCTGTACAGCCGTCAGTGGTGGGAGGTAGAGTGCTAAAGGCCATAAACGGGTGTTAGCCAAGGGTTCTGAGAGGCCATGAGCAAGCTAGGCTGTTTCATCAACTCCCCACTCAAATATCATATAATCTCCTTTCACAGTTCCATCTTTTTCATAAGATGTCAGTTCAAGGCATACATGCACACACACTCACACACATAACACATCTTGGAGCAATACTAGAAGTAAGGTTTATGTGTTCGTTTGTTTGTTTGTTTGTTTTAAATTAGGCTTTATTTTGCTTTTAATCCTATAAATATGACTACTGTGTTTGTGATAAACCTAACATTGTGACGAGGGGTCCAGATTTTATGTTAGAAAATCAATAGGTAAATCTCAGCTCCCTTGCTCACTAGCTGTGCAATTTTGGGCAAGTTACTTAACTTCTCTGAACATTATTTTCCTCACTATAAAAAGAGACAGTGGCAATGGCAGCATTATCCGCCTCATAGGGATATTAGGAAGGTCGAATAGGATGCTGTTTGGGAAAGGCCTGTGAAAAGTTGGTTACTGTTTTTATTACAGACTTGCCTTACAGTAAGCACAGAGCTGCTGAGGTACCAATTGCGCAGTGACTGACGTCTATACTTGGCAGCCTGAAGGATGTTGGAGATGAAGATCTTTAATGAGATTCTGACTTCTATGATTTTCTGATAATCTGGCAACTATCCAGCAATATCTTATCTACTAATTTTTTACTCGGAGGCTGCAGGGTAGAATTAATTCTCCTTGTTTTCTAATTGAGGCGTGATGTCAAGGCGTGCTTTGGAGTCTCTGGTCTATGTTCGAACCCTAGCTCTGCAACACTGCAGCCAAAGTATGAGCTCAGGCAATTGGTCACGTGACCGGGAAATACACTTGGCCACTGCTGCCTGAGGGAGCCAGGGAGCACTGGACACCTCGCCCTGAGCTTGGAGGAGGCAAAGCAGGAACTACCCCTGAACTTGTTCACCTCCCTAGAGCATTGCTTCTGGCCACAGAAATGCAGGCAATGTCCACGCTCTCACCTGTGTCTGGCTACCCTCTCCTTGCAGTCCAGGCTCCATCTCCCTCAAGGTAAGAAAATCATGGAGTTCAGAAGGCGCCTGGGACAAGCTGAGAAACTCGGTGCCTTCTTATCTGTGGGTGAGTTTAGGCTTCTGCACAGACATTACACGGAATGCTAATGCAGATTATGACCTTTTTGACATCGACTCTTCATTTGGGTTATAAAAAAAAGAAATCCAATCTTCCTTTTGTTACTATATTTTCTTTAGCAAATTACATTTTCCTTTATCATCTTAACGCTTATTCTTACTCTTGATCTCTCTTAATTTTTCTTTACTTCCCTCACAAGTTTTGTTCCCCAATGATCCCATGGGGGTGAAAAACATCTTGAATCAGGCATGAAGAGTTGGTGAGGAAGTCACAGCACAATCGAAGACCTGGTCATTCCAAGCACTTGGGAAAGTGGCGAGCTGACATCTCCTTGAGAGCAACGTTTCGAGCTCAGGACACGGGAGAGTTCAGGAGGAATGGCCGGAGACCTCCATCCCTGAAAGCAGGTCACCTCCCGAGGCAGAAGGGTCTGTGTATGTGTGGAGAGCCTCAAAGACTCTGAGTTTTTTAATGCTAGTATCTCCATTATTTCTTCATCTGCCCTCTGCTGTTTCCAAAGAAACAGAAACAACCGCTTAGACAAACACACACACACACACACACACACACACACACACACACACACACACATCCTCTGGACACCCAAGTTAACCAATGTCTCTTTTCCTCCCAAACCGCCAATCAGCCAGTCACCAGGCAAACAGCTCAAGCACCAGGCAAAGAAAACATGTTATTTTTCTGGGCAAGCCTTAACTTCACTGCCTACAAAACACAGCCCCACGGGGCACATCCCACACATGGGAAGATTAAGGCTCCCCTCTCCCGACGGAAACCAATGGTTACCCGTCAACGCCTGCGGAAACTGAGGTCAGGATTTGCCAGCATGCACCCTGAGGTTCAATCTCATTTATTCTTGCACTTTCCTACACAGTCAAGCACTCACATCTGAGCCTCTCCTGTTGAAAGCAAGCTCTGAATAGAAGACATGAGAGAGAAGGCTTCTCCTCCCCACAGAGCCTGACCCCTCAGCAGCCCAACACCCAGGGGACTTCTCAGAATGAATTTGCTCAAAGGCAGTGCTGGATAGTAAGGGAACCTGTATGCCTCAATGTCCCTGAAACGGGCGATTTGGTGAGCCACAGTTAGAAAAAGAAAGCAAAAATAAACAATAAAACCGAGGTCCCTTTAAAAATGAGGCTCTCAGAAGCCAAGTTCCACAGTGTACACAAGTCACTTAAAGGCACACCCCGGAGCACTTGTCAGAAAGCTTCAAAGTGCAGGGGAGGCTCCCTGCCACGGGCCAGGGTCATGGACCCGAAGGTGACAATGAGACACTCCCAAGAACATCTGGCCAAATAAGCCAGGCGCCAGGCCTTTCCAGATGGCGGAGTGCAGCCTCCGTCTTCAATCATCAGCTGAACCCAGATTCCTGTTCTAGGTTCGACTGCTTTGTGTGGACAGCAGAGCACAAACCTCACTGACCCCGGCCCGGTGCAGGGCTGGGTTTGCAGGCCGCTGAGGGCCACTGTCATCTTCTCTTCTCCTCCCTGCGGGTCTTCCAGCAGATGTCCCTGGAGGACCCAGGGGGACAGGTGAGACCCTATTCTCACAGAGCAAAAACCAGAGCACACAACTCATGTAAGCGACTGAGACAAACAACATTTGGGGAAGTCCATTGAGAGAGATAAAAAGGGTGATAGGATAGAGACAAAGGTGGATGGGGACACTTTTAAAGGGGATCAGGTACACTTGGCTGAGCAGGACACATTTGCCTTGAGGCCTGAAGAATGCAAATGAGCTGTCTGAAGAGAGAAGGAGGGGGTGTTGTTCCAGGTAGAAGGGACCCCAGAGGCAAAAGCTTGTCGGGTGTGAGGGACTCAGAGAAAGCCAGGAAGACGGTGTGGTGGGGGAACGAAAGAGGGGCCCAGGATCGCTGAGAGCAGGCAGGCCTCAAATCACCCAAGAGCAGAGTCATTGTAAGAGCAACAGGAAGCACTAAAGAACAGGCTGAAGAGAGAGGGCCTTTGAGAAGTGAAAGTTTCTGCTCCTCACTCAGCCCTCATGTGGAACCTGAGGATCATCACTGAACTTCGGGGCAGCTATGATAATGGCAAGGACACACTAAATGTCCAGGAGCCTGCCTTCCACTGGGGCCAATGTCTAAGCCTCTCTGAATTTTAGTTTCCTCATTTGTGAAAAGGGCAGTCTTTTTTACAGAGTCATTGTAAAGACTGAATGAGGCATCCCATAAATCACAGCTGTTAGTATTATGTAGTCTTTAAGAGTATCTGGATTCAAATATTGGTTCTTTCATTAATTAGCTGTGTGACCTGAGATAAGTCACTTAACCTCTCTGTTCCTCAGTTACTTCATATGGATGTGAGTATATGAGGATTAAATAAGTTAACATATGTAAACAATTTTTTATAGTGCATGGTACATGGTAAGTGCTATGTAACTGCCAGCTCTTATGACTGTGATAAAATCTGAATCTAAAACTGCGGAAAAACATATGTTAAATAATCACGTAAATATGGTTTATTTCACGGTGACAAAAATAACAGGCAAGAATAGCATGGCATCTTAGTATCATTCATTGGCAGAGAAACTAATTTTTATTCATGTATGAACTTATGTCTATGTAGTAAAAAAAATAAGGACCTAATTTTATTTGTTGTTATCTACTTAAACAACAAGCTATAATTTCAGGATGACCTAGCAAATCCTTAATTGCCTACGCTAATTTCTCCAGGGAGCATTTTCTTTGCCGGCAGAGCAATCTGCAGAGTGTGCCATGCCCCACTTCTTGTGGGAAGAGCAGATATTGCCGGGTCCCTTCGGCTGCCTCTCTTGAAACGGTCTCTCGTTCGCCCAACCTCTTTCCTAGGACGCCGCCCAAGCCAACTTGATGGCTCATTAGGCTGATGGTGGCCATTCTCTGATCCTTGGAAATGTTTGTGCTTGCATGGTAGCTTCAACACAGTACCCCCCCCCACACACGAAGTGAGCCATGTGGGAAATCCTACCAAAGGGTGATGTGACCTGGGGTGACTTCTGCAGACCTCACTTCACTCCCCAAGAGTGACTCCTCCTCTGTGTACAGAGAGAAATAAAGAATTAAAAAACATCAGCAGGACCCATTTCCATAGTTCCTCAGTGGGGTCTGGGAACAGTGCTACATCTGAAATGTGTATGCCAGAGTTGTGCCCAAGAATCACAATGAAGAGCAGATAGGGCTTCTCGGAACTACAGCTGGGAAGTATTACCTTTCCCTTCCTAAATGTGCAAAAGGACAGAAAAATCAAAAGGGTGGAATAAAAGGCTGTGTGTGTGTGTGTGTGTGTATAAGAGGGGGGGGGGAGAGATAGAGATAGAGATAGAGATAGAGATAGAGATAGAGATAGAGATAGAGAGAGAGAGAGAGAGAGAGAGAGAGAGAGACAGAGAGAGAGAGAGAGAGAGAGAGAGAGGAGAGATAGAGAGAGAGAGAGAGAGAGGAGAGAGAGAGAGAGAGAGAGAGAGAGAGAGAGAGAGAGAGAGAGAGAGGAGAGAGAGAGAGAGAGAGAGAGAGAGAGAGAGAGAGAGGAGAGAGAGAGAGAGAGGAGAGAGAGAGAGAGAGAGAGAGAGAGAGAGAGGAGAGATAGAGATAGAGATAGAGAGAGAGATAGAGATAGAGATAGAGATAGAGATAGAGAGAGAGAGAGAGGAGAGAGAGAGAGAGAGAGAGAGGAGAGAGAGAGAGAGAGAGAGAGAGAGAGAGAGAGAGAGAGAGAGAGGAGAGAGAGAGAGAGAGAGAGAGAGAGAGGAGAGAGAGAGAGAGAGAGAGGAGAGAGAGGGAAAGAGAGAGAGAGAGAGAGAGAGAGAGAGAGGAGAGAGAGAGAGAGAGAGAGGAGGGAGAGAGAGAGAGAGAGAGAGAGAGAGAGAGGAGAGAGAGAGAGAGAGAGAGAGAGAGAGAGAGAGAGAGAGGGAGAGAGAAGAGAGAGAGAGAGAGAGAGAGGAGACACAGAGAGAGAGAGAGGAGGGAAAGACAGAGACAGAGAGGAGAGAGAGAGAGAGGAGAGACAGAGAGAGAGAGAGGAGGGAGAGAGAGAGGAGACACAGAGAGAGAGAGAGGGAGAGAGAGAGAGAGAGAGGGAGAGAGAGAGAAGAGAGAAGGAGAGAGAGAGAGAGAGAGAAGGAGAGAGAGAGAGAGAGAGAGAGAGAGAGAGAGAGAGAAGAGAGGAGAGAGAGAGAGAGAGGAGAGAGATAGAGAGAGAGAGAGAGAGAGAGAGACTCTTGCCCTGTGGGTCCAGATCCTGAAGTAAGTCTGCATAAGGTCACGGCCAGTGACCCTCCCTCCGTGGAGGGAAGTTCTGCTGATGGCCGCCCTCTGCCCCTCCAGATCCATTCTCAGCTCACCACTGTGTCCATAGGAGCTGCCAGCAGATCCCTGACTGGAGGGCGGAAGAGAAGTCAGGTGTCTACTTCCTGCACTGCCCCTCTGCTGGGTTTGGGTGGCAGTGGCTGTGAATCTCCATGTGTAGTGGGTGGGCCCTCTCTCACCCCTAGGCTCTCTCCAGTGAGTTCTTCCCGTGGCCCCCATGCCATCCAGCTCTGGGAGTGGGAATGACTTCCTGCTGGCACTAGACCCTGGACAGCCTGCCCACAGCTCTGAAGTGGCACCTTCATTACATCTCCTCTCATTACCCCCTGGAGGATGCTCTTTATTCCTGTGGGGACCCTGACTGATAAAGTAGCCTATGGGGGAGGACTATTTAATCATGTTCATGAACCTAGAACCAAAGTGACCACTGATTCTCCTAGATCAGAGCCCAGATTACAAGCCCATGCCTCAGGGGCACAAGTTGGACACAGGATTCTCTGGAAGAGTCAATGGACCAGTGCACTGTCATTTGACCACCTTGTTAGGGAACCCTGGGAATCCAGAAGTTCCTACACAAAGACGCCTCAAAGCAAATCTGGAATGAGATAGAAGGACCTCTTCCAAAATGTTTTCTGATTAAGTGCTGTTGGTTTTATGATGTAAAAAGCTAAATCAAAAAAGAAGGCAGGGAAGGTAACAATAAGTTATCGCTGTTTATTAGTCCTCATCTCAAACCTATGGGAAAGGTATTGTATTCTCTTTAGCTTACAGATAAGGAAATCTGAGGAAAACAGCTTCCCCAAGGACCCAGCTGGAAAGAAGGGAGCCAGGAGCCAAAAAGGCATCTGCCAACCCTGATGCCTGCAGCCTTTCCACTACCCTACCCACCTTCTTCCCTCAAGATTAAAACTTTCCCAAAACAATCAGTGAAAATGTCTGCCAGCCAATGATAGATACAGCACTATCTTGAGAAACAATATCATGCTTAATTTTCACAACGAACCACGCTAAACACATAGGGTTTCCCCGGCCCCAGTCATATACTTAGGATTAAAATGACCAATTCATCTAACAAGATGGAACAGACTAGAAAGACTCAGGAAGGAAACATAGAACATATTTATTCTAATAATGCTTTTTAAATATGTAAATGAAGGTGCTATTATGCCCTTCAGGTCTGTTTTTGTTTCATTTCTTCAACTTGCCCAAGTCTGGCTCCTCAGTTGTCTTTATTTTGACTGTTTCTGCCCCCAAGAGGGGCTGCAGGTTCTGTGAAATCATTGCCTTTTCACTACCTTTCCAGCTGTGCTTGCCACCTTGCAGAGGCCAGCAAAGCCCAGGCCCTCTGCTTCCTTTCTACAGCCTGACAATCACACTTTCTCGACTTCAAAGCCACACCACGTGACCTCAGCAGGCTCACATAAATGGACACTCACTCCTTGGCTTTTTCCATTTGGAAAAAAAAGGGAGTCATATGTTAACCTTCGTGGGGTTTAGCAGTTTACAAAGACCTTTTCCATACATTAATTTAATTTGGTTCTTAGAATGATTTATGAGATGTATGTATTTTTTTTCTCATTTTGCACATGACGAATCTGAGGTTTAGAGGGAAAGTGCTGTGCCTGAGTTCACATGGCCAGGAACAGGCAGAGCTAGGACTTGAATTCAAGCCCTGAAATACTAGGGGAGTTTTAGAATGGAGCAGAACAATGGATTTTCCAGTGTTTGGGGGATGTTTCTGCAGCTGAAGAATTAGCCTAAGTGCCAGTGAGTCCTAAAAATACACTTAGGATACAAAGATACAATTACTGCTGTAAGGGTTCTATGTCCCATGGAGTGTCCCAGAGACAAGGGTGGAGGCTGTCCTTTCATCCAGCACCTTCTGCCCTGGGTCAAGCTGGAAAACTCTCTGTACTGTGTCCCCAGTCCATGCTCTCAGCACACCCTCCACATCTGAGCCTTGGAGAGCCTCTAGACAGTAATGTGGGAGAAATTCAAAATGTCCCCCTGTCCTGCTCTCTCGCTCTGCAGTACCCACAGTTCATGGTGCCCGGAGCTCTTCTGAAGCTGCAGGAGTCCTGACATCTCTCTGCTCTACATCCTGTCTGTCCTCAGCACTTCCTGACACTCTGCATAAAGAGGTGGCCTCAGAATCCCTTCTCTCCCAAAATAAGGCTTGGTGAGGATGGGACTAAGAACCCCTCCTAACAAATTCTACCCTAAGTGTCCACATTATCAGAATGCAGTTACCAACCCCATCACAGGCCAACTGCATAACCATTGGGAGCCTCTGTTTCCAGAATAACACAGTACCTGGAACTGCTGTGGTACATGAAACTACCCACGTAGAGCATGTAGCAAAATATCCAACACACTCTGTAATAGTCATTATTATCACAAGGCCCGTTTCTCATAAACATGTAGCTGTGCCTTACAGAAGTCTTTATTTTCAAAAAAATATATAATCCTCTTTTAAATAATAACTTGAAAAAAAGGTACATGAGGTATGAAAAACTGTAGGAGAATAAGTTAGATCATCTAGATAGAATAAAAAATTTTCAAGAAAGACACAAACTAACAAAAATGATGGAAGAAATCTGAATAAACCCATAAAAGTAATGAGACTGAATCAGTAATTTTTTTAAATTTCCCCAAAGAAAAGCTTAGGCCCAGATGGCTTTACCGGTGAGTTCTACCAAATGTCTAAAGAGGAATTAACACCAATCTTTCTCAGACTCTTTCCAAAAATAAAGTGGAGAAAACACTTTCCAACTTAGTCTATGAAACCATTATTATTTTGATATCAAAACCAGACAAGGGCTCACAAGGAGAAACAAAAATTATACACCACCAGTTCTTACAAATATAAATGCAAAATCCTCAATAAAATACTAGAAAACCAAATCCAGAAACATATAAAAAGGATTATACACCATGACTGAGTAGGACTTATCCCAGGAATGCAAAGTTGGTATAACATCAGAAAATCAATGAATACAGTTCACCAATTTAATAGAATAAAGGAGAAAAAAACACACATGACCAATTGCAAAGACACAGAAAGAAAGCATTTTATAAAACCCAACACTCTTTCATGATAAAACACTATAAAAATTTGGAATAGACAGGTGCTTCCTCAATCTGATAAAGAAAATCTTCTTTTTTTTAAACATACCCACAATGGTTATCACATGTAACGGTGAAAGACCGATGCTTTACCCCAGGATCAGGAAAAAAGAGAAGGAGACCAGCTCTCACCACTTCCATTTCACTAGAGTTGTAATAGGACAATAAGGGAAGAACAATAAATTAAAAGGCATCTAGATTGGAAAGGAACAAGTAAAAATATATCTATTCACAGATAACATCATCTTGTATATAGAAAATACTAAGAAATCTATCAATTAAAAAATATATTAGAGCTAATGAATACTCTCAACAACCTTGTAGGGTACAAGGCAACGTGTAGAACTTATTTGTATTTTTATACACTAGAAATGAACACTAAGAAAATAAAGTTAAGAAAATGATTTCACTTACAACAGCATCAAAATAATAAAATAGGTAATAAATTAACAAAAGAATTGCAAGACTTGCATACTAAAAACAACAAAAATTTTCATTGAAAGAAATGAGAGGATACCTAAATATATGAAAAGGCTTTTCAAGTTCATGACTTGCAAAGAATAATAGTGTTAAATGATGATGCTCCCCAAGTTCATCTACGGATGCAGTATAATCCCAATCATAATCCTAAAGACTTTTTTTGCATAAGTTGACAAACTGACCCTAAAATTCATATGGAAATACAAGGGATTCAGAATAGCCAAAACAATCTTTAAAAAGAACATATTTTCTACTCTAAACTCAAAATATGAATATTTAACAAGCATAATTGCTAGAACAAATACCCATCAAAAATATCATAACTAGAATACCTTGTCTTGTTGACTGTAATATAAATAGTGGTGAATTGGGACATGTGGATTTTCCCCTCACCCACCTAAGACTTGCTTCTTGTTTGTATCTTTCCTTCGTACATCTTCTCCTGTGATTACACCTTTCCTAACACTCGGTATTTTTGTAGGATCCACATCTCTTTGACACCCATTCCTCTACTCCTTTGGTGCTTCCTTCTCCTTTTTCTCCCACTTTCCTCCTTCTCACAGTCCTTTCTCTCCTTTTCTACCACCCGAATGTGATTAATGGCCAAATTCTCTCAATTCTACTTCTCTTAAATCTGTCCACTTTTCTCCACTCCCACTGCCACCATCTGAGACAAAATATTCATCATCATCCTTAACTGCTTTTCTTGGAACAGCTCACAGTCTGAATAGCAGATCCTCACGAAGCACGTACTTATGCAAAACAGCTCTCATTTCATCCTACTGGGTGGGTGCTGTCATTATTCTTCATTTTTAAAATGTGAAAAATCAAAGACCTGTCCCCCAGTGCTGACAGTTGAGTCTGTTGGGCTCATGGCCTTCGTTCCTGCCCACCACACACCCTCCTGCCCCCAGCCCTGCCACATGGCCACCACAGCTGCCAGAGTAATGTTTCTAACCTCAGCGCCAAGCACGGCACTCCCCTACCTCCAATCCTTCATTGCCCTCTAGGGTAAATTATGAACTCTTTAGTAAGGTTCTGCCTAATGATGCTCTTCCCTAACCCCCAGGTCTTATTTATGGCCAATTCCTATGAGTGCTTTAGAAATCACCTAAGCTGTCACCACCTCCATGACAAACACCTCATCTGAAAAAAATGAGTGAGGAGATCTTCTCCTGGGGTTTGCTAGCCTTTGCCCTTAGCCCCTGAAAGCCCTTAAAGGGCAGAACATCACATTATCAGAGGTAAGCCTGCAGGGTCCCAAGTCAGATTTGAGCTTCATTTCCAGTGGTGCTGCGTGCCAGGTATGTAATCTTATAGTTCCCTCATCTGTAAATCAGGGATAGCAATGGCACTAGCATGTACCTCTCTAAGTTGTTATGAAGTTTCAATAAAATAACACCTGAAGCAATTAGATATGGTAAGCACTTATATGTTAATAGGTAAACATTTTTCTATTTACCTTCTCCCTTTTATCCTGTTCTATTTCTCTTTCTGCTATTTCTGCCAACTTGCATTTCTTCATATTAGTGTGTCTTTTTACATTTGTAAACAATTGATACTTTTTAAGATTCTTCTTCCTCAAAGCGATTCTGTGAAGTAGGCAAGACAAACTATTCTATAGAGATCTCAAATGTCTTTATATGTCACATGACTGCAAGGGGACAGTAGTTAGCAGGTAGTGAGGTTTAATAAGAGCAAGAGCAGTAGAAGCCGCAGTATCAGCGTCAGGAACTGCAGCTGTAGAAAAGTTATTAGTTCTATTAATGCCACTAATTTACTTCTCTGAACCTCATTTTCCTCATATATAAAATGGGGATAACTACACATTCTTATAAAGACTGTGGTGAGGATTAAAGAAGATAACATGTATGAAGCATCTGTTCAGTGCCAGAAATATACTCAATACTCAGTCAATATCAGTTAATGATGACTGAGCCCAGAAAGGACAAGGTCACTGAGTCAGTCAAGGCCAAGATCAGCACGAATCCAAGATGGACTATACACTCTCCACCTGAACACAGCCTGGTCATGTTTTCAGTAGAAGATATAGTCTGATCATATTTAAATCAGCCAGCTCATTCCTAAATGTGTATTCTGCCCACTTTCTGCTTTACTTGGAAGGGAAAAGAAGAATGAGGGGTGGGGGCGAAAGTGTAGAAGGCATTTAATGCAATCCATGATACTAAGATTCCAAAACTTAAAATTGCCGCATGGGCCTTGCCCCCATAGGTGACTTAATAAAGATATACTAGGGCCACATGACTCTTAACAACTAGTCTCAATTGTCTGGGAGCTTTGGCATTGGGGGGAAATCATCAGATCTTCAAATTAAAAATAATTTGTATTGATTTTGGAGAGAAAGGGAGAGGGAGAGAGAGATAAAAACATCAATGATGAGAGAGAATCATTGATCAGCTGCCTCCTGCATGCCCCCCACTGGAGACGAAGCGCACCGTTTATGGGGATGCCCCGATTAGGATTCGTACTTTGACTTCCTGGTTCATAGGAATACTCAACCACTGAGCAGCACTGGCTGAATCTTTTTTCCTGGTTCTCATTTTCAGTACTTTCCCATCCAAATGAGGATAGTCAAGATGCAAACTCAAATGGATAAAACAAAAAATAGAAATGTGAGAAAACTGAATGAGAGGACAAAGTATGAGAGGGGTGGGGTTTGCCCAGGTG
Source organism: Antrozous pallidus (assembly GCA_027563665.1). Taxonomy (NCBI): domain Eukaryota; kingdom Metazoa; phylum Chordata; class Mammalia; order Chiroptera; family Vespertilionidae; genus Antrozous; species Antrozous pallidus. Next base: position 77,372,354 of record CM050521.1, on the reverse strand, counting down.
GCTAGAGGCCAGCTCTGAAGACAAGCTCTGTCTCTAAACACATGAACACCACCAGGTGCCTGTGCTGATTTTTCCAGGAGGCCACGAATAAAGCCCAGATTCCACTGGGGCATTCATGTGGAGGGGTCAACAAGGGAGTGGAGTCAATGAGTACAGTCCATCTTGGCAGGGAGGGTGACAGTATGTGGTTGACCTGTCATCAGATCTGTAGGACATCAACCCAGCCCATTACATCAGCAAAAATCGAATCAGAGAGGGAGCATAAAGATGAGGCCCATCAGAATCATCAGATCCCACAGCAAGGCATTAAAACCTTACTTCTCTTCTCCGCAGCTCTTTTGGGACTCTGTGAATTGCCATTCCCATTGTCCCCTATGTCTCAAGAACCACCTAAGTATTTAACTCACATCAATACATTTAATTCCTATAGCACCCCTTCCAGAAAAACAATGGCATCCATATTTTACTGGTGTCTAAGCTGGGCAGAGAGGTAAAGTCATTGGCCATGATCACATAGTGTTCAGCAAAGTTGAGCTTCAAACCCAGATCTATCTGAAATCATGGCCTGTGCTGTTTGTTTGTTTCACCGGACTACACAGCTTCCAGAGTAAGTTCAGAATCCCTCTCTCGACACAGGCTTTTCCTACCTGACTTTTGGTGATTATATAACCTCAACAGTAGTAAAAGGCTTTAGTTAAATACAACTTTATATAAGCTTGTGTTGCTTTTTTACATTTTCAAAACACCACTCATGACACTCCATTGCAATCTATTAGTTAATGTGTGCTACACTGCCAGGCATCTTGCTAAACATTAGAAGACATAAACTAAACAATCTCATGTCTTTCTCCAAGACCCAAAACTAAGCTTAACCTGATGTAGGGGCTTCTTAAGGAACTAATATCTGAATCTAAGATATGGCTTGTCTACCTCACTGCTAATGTGTCCTACTCTGATACCCCAGTTAAAATACCTGGGCATCTACATGCACAGAGAGCAAGACTCCCAGCTCCAGGTGTCTTCTCTAGGGTTCTGTCTTGGCTCCCTGGTCCAGTCATCTGACTAGTAACACAGCTTCCTCTCAAGGCTAGAGTCCTGACGTGCCCTTCCAAGTTCCCTTTCCAGGCCCAGAGGCCTAATGGCATAAATTCTGAAAGGACAATCACCATCCATTCTCTGGTCTTAGTCTGTAGACTTGTTGAGAAATCCACACTTCATATAGAGTTCCCATTGTAAATATCTCGTAAGGACCAGGATCAGTTACTGCTATGGGCACTAAAATAACCTTTCCCTCTGCCAGCTAGCCAGATACTCAGTTCTGAGGCAGGGATTAGACCGAATTCTAAGCCCACCTACCACCAATGACACTTTTGCAAGTGACTGGGTTATACGTGGCAGAGCACCTGAGCCCCAGGACAAGACAGAAATGTCCCCTTTGTTTCTCTGCCTGAAAGCAAGTATTCTATAAACTTAAGTTTTCCTGCATTTACCTAATGTACCTAAGCACATCAAAATACAATCCAATCTTTGGCATGGCCCATTGTCAGAAATTTTAAACTCATTTTGTTGTACATTTAAAACCAAATATTAAAATTATTTTGATAGAAGACACAGAGGAACTATTTTCAGGTCAACTACTCCCCTATCCCACAAATGTGTGTAACTGTCTGCCACGTGCAGGACACAGGCGTGAGCCTTGCCCCTTGCATTTTAAAGAAATTTTCTATTTAGTATATACAGACTTAGATTCATATAGTTAGTAGGCCAGTCCCAAATCTAGCAATTGTAGAACGCAGAGTGAATGTTTATGAAAGCTTTACTTGGTGATTGTTCTGACTGTCCAAACAAGAAGAGAATGTGGCCTGGCTGGCGTGGCTGAGAGGCTGAGCGGCAACCAGGAGATCATGGTTTGATTTCCAGTCAGGGCACATGCCTGGGTTGTGGGCTCGATCCCTGCTCTGGTTGCTGGCCTGATTTCCCCACCAGATTTCCAGTGTGAGGTGTGTAGGAGGCAGCTGATCAATGATTCTTTCTAATCATGGATGTGTCTATCCCTTTCTCCCTCCCCCTTCCTCTCTGAAATCAATAAAAATATTTTTTAAAGAAGTGAAAGTGCCCCAGGCACAGTTCTGTAAGGAAAGGTCAGGGATGAAATAGGTGAGGTCTGTCCATGTGCAAAACAGCAGATACAACGGCCACATTTGAGGAAGACCTGTTAACCTGCCTCTCTGCTAAAGGGACAGTGTCTTTAGTGTTGCTTTTTTTCATTTGCTTAAGAACTCCACAAAGACTTTGATCTCCACTACCATCTAGGGAACTCTTAGCGAGAGAATTATTGTGTTACCAAAAGGGTCTTTAAAAGCAGCCTCTTGGCTCAGGATATAGTGCCCCCATTAGCAAGCAGTCCATCACTGTGGAGCCCCCTTCGCCAAAGCCCATGACTGCCAATGGCCAATCCATAACGGTAAGTGAGAGCATTAGAAACAGCGCAGGAGAGATTTGTTTTCCAAGAGCAAAGGAAACAAACTAGGAGACAATTCTCCAAAGACTGAGCCTTCAGAACCAGCGAGTGCCTGCTGGAAATTTATATGCTGTGAGTGTAAGAGCAGTGAAATTCGATAATCTCGAAGCCACAGATTTGTAACTTGCACTTATGTAAATATTTATGGATTCTTTGGAGGGAAAAGATCAATCCTCTCAGCCTTTCTCTTTAGTACATGCTTTAGAGGAAACCTTTTTTTGAGGATGTAAACCCTAGCTATTGCTTCGAAACATTAAGTCAGCAGCCTGCCCAAGAATAATCTGGATTCCTTTTTATTTTCACACTCACGGAGTATAGGACATTCTCTTCCCTCCACAAGTGAGAGCACAGAGGAAATGTGACCATCGCCTCTGGGGCCTGGACTTGGTGAGACTGAGGAGGTTAAAAGTTGACCAAGGCAATAACATTTCTTACACAGTAAGGAAAGAAATGAAGGTTTCAGGCATTACTGCAGCATTGCTGAGAAGTCAAATGCATGCAACTCTCCACTGGTATCGGACACAAGCAAATGTAGGCTTTGGCCATATTATCTTGATCAGAGCTATTATAGTAGCCCATTAATCATCCCCTTCCTGCTTACTTCCTAGGATCTATTGTTACTGTTTCACCTTCTCCTCAATGCCTGTGTGAAGTATCACGCCCTGAAGCTCAGCCTCTGTTCCTTAGCAGTACAGTCAGGTTCTGAACTGTCCAACCCTAACTTTTATTCCCTACTAGAGGCCTGGTGCATGAAATTCGTGCATCGGGGGGGTGCCTCAGCCCAGCCTGCACCTTCTCCAATTGGAGACCCCTCGGAAGATGTATGACTCCTGGTTTAGACCCAATTCCTGTGGGATTGGGCCTAAACTGGCAGTCAGACATCCCTCTCGCAATCTGGGACTGCTTGCTCCTAACTGCTCACCTGCCTGCCTGCCTGATTGCCCCTAACTGCCCTTCCCTGTCGGCCTAACTGCCCCCAACTGCCCTCTCCTGCTGACCTGATCTTGCCCCTTGCATATTGAAGAAATTTTCTATTTAGTATATACAGACTTTGATTCATAAAGTTAGTAGGCCAGTCCCAAATTTAGCAATTGTAGAATGCAGAGTGAATGTTTATGAAAGCTTTATGTGGTGATTGTTCTGACTGTCCAAACAAGAAGAGAATGTGGCCTGGCTGGCGTGGCTGAGAGGCTGAGCGGCAACCAGGAGATCATGGTTTGATTCCCAGTCAGGGCACATGCCTGGGTTGTGGGCTCGATCCCTGCTCTGGTTGCTGGCCTGATTTCCCCACCAGATTTCCAGTGTGAGGTGTGTAGGAGGCAGCTGATCAATGATTCTTTCTAATCATGGATGTTTCTATCCCTTTCTCCCTCCCCCTTCCCCTCTGAAATCAATAAAAATATTTTTTAAAGAAGTGAAAGTGCCCCAGGCACAGTTCTGTAAAGAAAGGTCAGGGATGAAATAGGTGAGGTCTGTGTACGGGAGGCAGCTGATCAGTGATTCTCTGTCATCACTGATGGGTTTTTCTCTCTCTCTCTCCCTCTTCCTTCATCTCTGAAATAAAAATATATTTAAAAAAACTGAAGGTGCATGTTAGGGAGGTGGTGAGATGCCACTGCACAATTTCAGGAGAGTGCCACTCGAGGGCAAGTGAGGTGGTGTGCTAAAGCCACTAGAAGGTCATACCTTCATCATCCATGACAGAAAGGAGTATGGAAATTGGATACCAGCATACTCAGCCTTCCCTGGCCAGCCAGCCCTAAGACAAAACATTTTCCCTTACAATAGCCCAGATCCTCCAAGTGATAAAGATACTTTTGGGGTGAAAGAGCTGCTCTTTCATGATGAGAAATAGCATCAGAGTAATGAGATCTTGGCCCTTTAGAAAGGAATTATATGTGCTTATAGTACACACTAGGAGTAATATTCATTATAGTAGCTTTGGGGGCCCTGGTACATGGACACTGACAAATAAAGGGAGGGTGGAGCCAGAGGTAGATTGATCATGCTCCATCATAACCAATAGTGGCCCAGCTTATTAGGGGCAGGGATATGGCACCCACATGTGCTGTGAGGTGACAGGGGGGAGGGGTCAATGTGGCTGGCATGGATGAGGAGGGACAGGGAAAGAGAGAAGTCCTGGAAGAAGACTGAGGAATGCTGATGGGATGGCAGAGGCACAGGGACTGAATGCTGGTGCCTGTCATCACAGGTGCCCTGGGACCCACATTCTGGCTGATCCGATGCTGCAGGAAAACAGTGGCTGGGCTATTTTAGCTGCAATACCACAGCTTTGGCCGGCAGGGCATGTTGAACAGTAACACAGTAGCAGAGAGGTGATGAGGACTTCTTATGGAGGCAAGTCTCTCTCAGACATCAACTAGCCTGGACTATATCCTCTCCCATCAGAAAGGTTTGCAAAACCTCTTTCACCCCAGCAAGGTGAAGAAGGAAGCATTTTTACTTATTTATTTTGTATTGAGTTTACTGGTGTGGCATTGGTCAATAAAATTACATAGATTTCTAGTGTACAATTCCATAATATGTCATCTGTATATTGCATTGTGTGCTAAGAGGGCGGCATTTTAATTCACAGAGATTTTCTTTTCTTTTACCCCAAAGGAAAGAAACTTGCACCTTTAGCCATTTCACGGGTGATGACATGGCAAGTGGCGCCAGAAATAGCTGGACCAGTAGCTCGTAGCAGGGCAGGTCATACCCTGAGGGCACTTTGAAAATTGTTGGCTGCTTCATTTTGGTCTTTGCCATAATTGGAGGGGTGCTATGGGCATTTAGTGGGTGGGGGTCAAGGATGCAAAATGTCCTATAACACACAAGGCACTCCTGCTGAGCAGATATTTGCCCGGCACCCACCCATCCAACTCTGAAAGACCACATAGAAAAAAACATATACTTAAAATTATGTGAGAAGTAAACTCAATTTTATATGTATAAACTAAACGCATGATTTTTATACATGCTTAAATTTTCAGAAATGCAACCTGAAAGTTTAATCTGGAACTTTACCAAGAGTTGTTCACCATTTGAGAACATTAGAGTTACCAACACAAGACAAGCAGTTGTTGAATTCCATATTCGAAGAGAAATCCTATACCAAAATATAAGAACTTCATTAAGTCTTGCAGCACAGTAGCATCTAACATGTGTAGATTGTAATACTGTGCTGTTTCTCCACTTGCCATACCCCACAATGACCCGCTCTCTGCCTTTGTCCTGCCCTCTGCATCAGAATACTGAGCTCTATAGACTGCATTTCCAAAGAGTCCTAGCTGCTACTCTGGCTTCCAGCATTGAGCCAATGAGAATCAGTGGCATGAGATCCAACGGAAAGAGGAGAGAGAAGCTTTGGTACTCCCTCCCTGCTCCCTCCTTCTTAATCTTAAGGTCTGGGTGTTGGCTGCCTTGCCTCTTCCAGCTCTGAGTTCTCACGGAGCTCCTGCAGCCTGGTGAGGGGGAAAGGACTCCCAGCTGTCTCTGCTCTCTGGGTCCTTCACTGTCTTTCGTTGGTTCCCAGAACTCTCCCCTCACATTCATTCAAGTCTTTTCATTTAAACTTTTTTTTACTATGTCATGTCCTTCCTGTCAAATATAAATACATACCATTTCATTAAAAATGTTAAAACCCTGACTGATATAAATATATATTATTTTATTAAGATTAAATTTCTTTTATTTCTTCATTATGTTACATTTAGGGTATTTTTAGTAATCATATCTCTAGTATAGGTTTTTTATCTATAAGATTTACTGCAAGATAGCATTAGTTTATTATAAAGTATTTTTCATAAAAATAGATCATTTTATCTGATGGGGCTGGAGATAATGAAGACATAGGATGAGGAAACATAATTTTGAATAACTGCAGGCAAAGAGCTGAGATTGTGTGAGTGATGCTAACATCAATGATGGGGATAAAAATCACTCCAAGATGGCCCAGAGTGGCTCAGAGGTGGACCAACAGACGATGCATGAAAAGCAGAGAGTGGGGCAGAGACTACTGCCTTTTCAGGAGGAATCCTCTAGCAGATAACACCAGAACACGCAGTACTGACACCTACATACAACTTGCAATTGTTGTAAATGTGTGTATGTATTATACAGGTACACACTTCAAAATACATGCTCAATGGGGAAATTCTATGGAGGTTAGTCAAGAATGAGAGCTCAGGAATCCACACAAAACACATCAGCTTTTTTTTTTTGAAGTAATGCAACTGAATTGTATATAAATCAAACCCATATTTGCAACCAAGTTCCCAGGAGCCAGAATAGAAAGATCAGGTTAGCTTCACTCTCTAGAGAGAGGTATCTGAAGAGAGATGCTCTTTTAAGGGTGCCATACTTCTGGCACACACAACTATTTGTTATATATACAACATATACAGTGTGTGTGTGTGTGTGTGTGTGTGTGTGTGTGTGTGTGTGTATCCTACCTAATAAAACAGCAATATGCAAATTGACCATACCTTCACTACACCCACCAGCCACGCCCACCAAACAATCAGGAGCAGGGGCGGGGCTGAAGCAGCCAGGGCCAGGGGTGGGGCCGAGGCGGTCCAGGCAATGGGGGGGGGGGGGCCCAGGGCCGAGGCAGTCAGGGACAGGGGCCAGGGCCAAGGGGCCAGGGCCATGAGGGTTCGAGGTTGAGGTGGCCAGCGTGGGCTGGCCTGGGCAAAGGCCTGGGCCAGGGGGGTTGAGGGGGCTTGGCTGGATTGGAGCCAGCCAATCGGTCCCATTTCAGGGTGATGGCTGGGTACCCAAGGCCTAAAGCCTCAGCCAGAGGCTTTAGGCCTTGGGCAGGCTGGGGTGAGTGGTTAGTAGGACATCCCCTGAGGGCTCCCAGTATGTGTGAGGGAGCAGGTTTTGCTGAGGGATCACCCACCCCCAGTGCACGAATTTCATGCACCAGGCCCCTAGTGTGTGTGTGTATGTGTATGTGTGTGTGTGTGTATTCCCCAAAAATGTATGCACACACTTTGGAATAATTATAAAAGCAGTGTTTATTAAAATACATATAATTTTCAAAGTTGAGCTACCAGTCGTTGAAGTGTGTATACATTTGTTGGGAATACCCTGTATATCTGGCAAAAGGACAGAATGATATCCCAGGAAAAGGACTAGAATCCAGATTAACTGTAAAAGGCCAGACCAGCCTGGGCCCCTCTTGTTTATACCTAAATAACAGAAAGACTTTCAGAAAGCTTAATACAACTGGTGTAACTTTAGATATATGAGATGTTAAATGCCATGCATAATATAAACTAGCTACTTTCCAAGAAGATACTTTAATGAATGCACACTTGGGGGTGGGGCAGTTCCTTTAGAAGAGAGATTCTCAAGCAGGGACTCTCATCGTATTCTTACTTCTGCCTCCCTTTATGCACTTCATACCCACTCCATACACACATGCCATAGACCCCTATAGTTTCCCAGATCACAGTTACTGCTGGGCTACTTGTGAAGCACATTAGAAGAATCAATGACCTTTTGTCTTCCGCCAAATCACTTTGACTGGAGGCACAAAGAACATAGTTCTCCCTTTCAGACTGGGATTCCATATAGACCTACAGATGCTGGACACTCTGCTCCCAGGTTTACCTGCCTTAGGGATATGCATCTACTTTATCCTTGACTCCCAACACTCCAACATATCATAAAGAAGATCAGTGTTTCAAAAGGACTTATGAATTATGGAGAATATACATAACCCATTTTCAACATTTTATCAAGACTTCAGACAAATCTAAAGAGCCACTTTTCATCTCCTACTATTCCATGTTTCTGTTCTCCTATCCAAGATCCAATGGCAGTGAGAAGAATATGCAGAGTTATGATGAGGCAGAACTGGCCAAACTGATCAGTTTCTGTGGCAATTCATTATCTGGGGAAAATTAGGGTTTAAAGGCAACCATCTGAGTTGCTGCAAATATATATTTTTAAAAATCTATGTTGGGCATTTCCTAATAGCATATTTTCTTCAGCATGAGAAATTACAAGCCTGGTCAATTATGTATTTCAATATTTCACATAATATACAAATCAAGTATCAGAACGGCAGTTTAGAACAGCAGGTATCACATTTCCGAACTGGAATAATATTTGAGACTTTCCAGGCTCTTCCTTAAGTAGCTATTTCTGGTGATGTATTATTATGTAAAGCACTTGGATACCCACTAATTGATATAAAACCCAGTTAGGCATATTATAAACACCCTTGGGCTTTTTATTATTTCAGCCCAATAGAAAGCATCAGAATCATTATTATCAATCTCAATGGGATCCATCAAACAAACAGCATCTATTATATTGACATCCTCCTTTAGAAAGAAAGAGCGAAAATAAATAAATATACAAAGAAAATCAAACTCATCAAAATCAACTGATTGTTGGAAATAACAGCTTCTCCTATTATAGATTATACTAGAGGCCTGGTGCACAAAATTCATGCACAGGGGTGGGTCCCTCAGCCCAGCCTGCACCCTGTTCAATCTGGGATCCCTCAAAGGATGTCCAACTGCTCATTTAGGCCCGATCTTACTGGGATTGCAGTCGGACATCCCTCTCACAATCCAGGATTGCTGGCTCCCAACTGCTCTCCTGCCTGCACCTAACTGCTTCTGCCTGCCAGCCTGATCAGCCCCTAACCACTCCCCTGCCAGCCTGATTGGTGCCTAAATGCTCCCCTGCCAGCCTGGTCACTCCTAAGTGCCCTCCCCTGTACGCCTGGTCCCCCCAACTACTCTTCTCTGGAGGCCCAGTTGCCCCCAAATTCCCTCCTCTGCTGATCACCCCTAAATGCCCTCCCCTGCAGACTTGATTGCCCCCAACTGGCCTCCCCTGCTAGCCATCTGTGGCAGCCATCTTGTGTCTACATGGGGGCAGCCGTCTTGTGTGTTGGAGTGATGGTCATATTAGATAGGAGGATTATTACAGGGCACATGAGATTCTATTCCAGTGGTCCCAAGAAAGGCCAAAAAGATTCAATCTCATCATTGACTGAGCTCCCCTCACAGACTAGATCTTCAACTTTTGACTGTTGCTATGTCTAAGAAAGCTCAGCAGTATTTGCCTCTATTTTACTGTGAAGTGTTAGAGGTAGATAAGCAGAAGAGGTAGAAAAGAAAAATCAGAGGAAAGGATGACAGAGTTATCAACCTAGCTCAAATAATTTTAAGCAACTAATAATAATTATATAATAAAAGGCTAATATGCAAATCAACCAAATAGCAGAACGACCGGTCGCTATTGCATGCACTGACCTCCAAGAGGCAGAGGCTCAATACAGGAGCTGCCCCCTGGTGGTCAGTGCCCTCCCACAGGGATAGCGCCATTCATCTAGAAGCAGTGCTAAGGCGTAGCAAGCCTAGCTTCTGGCTGCTGAGCACAGCGTCAGTGGTGGGACCCTATCCCACCTCCTCGACAGCACTAAGGATGTCCTTCTGCTGGCTTAGGCCCACTCTCTATGTGAGCAGTGGGACATCCCCTGGGGGCTCCCAGAGTGCAAGAGGGTGCAGGCTAAGCTGAGACCCCCGAGTGCACAAATTTTATGCACCAGGCTTCCAGTATAACATAAAGGTCAATCATGACCTTGATGTAAAGAATATTCCTTCTGATAGGCCCTCAAGTTATGACATTAAGTCCCCTAGAGAAGGATTTTAATACATTATTTGACCAAGTATCAAACAAAAACTGCCTTGTCTTCATATTCATGCTATTCATTGGTTTTCAACTTCTAGAGTTAACCAAAAGCACAGAAGACATGGTGTGGTTGCAAGACAAAATGAAAATGTAAATACAATGTGAAAGTAATTATGGAACTAAAGAAAGGTGGGACAGGAAAGGGAATAAGGTAAGGACGTGATTTTCTGAGAGCTCAGAGCTTCATCTTCAGAAACTGATTAAAAGTTGATGGAACACAAAATGAAGGTGCAAGTATAATTTAAAGTCACAAGCAACCAAGAGAAGACATAAAATAATGAAACATTGAGAGAAGGCAGGGGTTAGAGAAGAATCAGGACTAAATCTCCATCTTTCTAAACAGAAACTTAATAAATGTTGTAAAAAGATGATAAAGAAAGAAACATTGATATGAGTATAATATTTAGAGTTTGGCAGTCATTCCCAGAAAAATACAAAAACTGAGCCAGTTAGAAAAGATTATCTCTGGTGAGTGGCCAAGGGAAATTATATTTTAACTTAAATTCTTTTGCATGTGATTTACTTTGCTTCAATGTGCATGTGCGATAAGGAAGGGCAGGACAGAAGATGTAAAAGAAACTTGTTCAAGATGAAGCGCAGGAAAATGCCATGTTAATAAGAAAAGAAAGAGGGATTCGGAATTGGGGAAGAAGCAAGAGTCTTTTTGTAACTCAGTCAAGGGCAGGTGTGTGAGCTGAGAACAACAAAAAGAACCTTGAAGAAGGGAGAAATTGCAAGGCCTGTGTACCAGCCATGGCTCTGCTCTTAGCAATGTGACCAGAAGCAACTTGTTTAGCCCTTCTGGGCCTCAGTTCCCTCAAAGGTTAGACTAAATCATCTCTAATTACACCTGGCCCCAGGGACCATGTAGCTGGGTCTACATTCAGATTTTGAACACAGAACCAAGTAAATTTAAAAATAAATGTAAAAGTAACACTTTACACATTGCTTGCTGGGTTTTTTGTTGGGTTTATGTTTTCAGGTTTTGAGTGTAAACTCAGTGATAGATCCCACTGGATTATCAATTCTCCCACCCCTGTTCTGGATTAATCAACCCCAGAGATTAAAAAATGCAGGGCTCAAATGTTCTAGAAGTCACCCCACCCAAAAAATTTAGGAGGTTAAAAGCCCACTTCAGTATCTGAAAAGTCCTCCAGAGATCACATGAAAAAGGTGGCAAATTCCAACAGCTAAACCCACTCCCTCCATATCACTGACAGTGGGGGTTCCTGGGCCAAGAAAGGAAATGTGGTCTGAAGAAAGTAGGGCCTGGGGGCCAGTGATCTTGTCAGTGCCAAAGGAACTCTGATGTATCCAACACTTGGTTAAACAGATCTAAAAAAAATTGGAAGCAATAAAAATGAAATCACACCTACACCCCCTAAAAGAGCTCACGTACTGAAGTGGTTTCCTGCTGCTGCTTGTCTCTTTCATTAGTAGATTCTGATCTTTATAAAATATCTGCTCCAAGTCAAAGGAAGAAGCCAATGAGAAAAAGGGGAGGCAGGAGGTGTCCAGGAGGTTGGCTAGGAATGTGGGATAGCTGTGTAATCAGAAGCCACTTGTTGGAAATGCCAGAGAAAATGGAAGACCTTTGGGTCACCAACTTCTGTAGTTGATTCTCCCAGCTGTGACCACTCCTGCCCTTGCTCCCAGGGACACAGACAAATGCTACCCACCCGCCTCCCCTAACAGGTGCATGTGTGGGGTCTGTGTTCCAGTGACATGCTGAGTGAACATTCTTGTGTACTGCTTTTTCTACACTACAAGCATGGCTAAAGGTCAGTGAGGCGAGGCTCGTCCAAAGCAAAAGGCTACATTAAGGGGACGAACATCCTAAGGCACTGAGTTGTTGATCCACTTTTTTCCTTTTGTAGGTTTGCAGCAGCTAAAAGCACAAACATGTATGAGGGGAAACTTCAGAGCTCCAATGCCCTCTGGAAAACATTATCATCCTTTTGAGGAATCAGCCCCAGAAGGACATAACACTGTACCTATCAGATGTGAAAGAGAAGACTTGTCAAAGAATTATGGAAAATGGAACCAGCATTTTTTGAGCATTAGCTGTTTACTATATTTCAAAAAGCAGATATGTGCCAGGCACTGAGCTCACAATTGATGACACTGTAACTGATCTTAATGATATGGAGAGACTCAGTTATGACTCAAGATAAACTTTAATATTGAGTCACAATATTATAGTCATTGTAAGGGCTCCAACCATATACTATACAACTTAGTGGTTAAAACTCATAAAGGGCTAGATTTATATTCTAGCTCTTCCACTCACGAACTATAAGACTTTGGGAAGTTTCATCTTCCCAAAATGTAGAAATTAAGAGTATCTACCCTTTACCAGGTATGAGGAAGATTAAATAAGATAGTAATTTATAGAATGTCTAACATAGTACACCTGGCAAAAAAAACAAGCATTCACTAAGGTTGAATACTTATTCTATCTAATAAAAGAGTAATATGCAAATTGACTGTACCTCCAATCAAGCCATGCCCACCAACACGCCCATCAGCCAATCAGGAGCAAATTATGCAAATAAACCCCAACCAAGATGGCTGCTGCCACTGAGAGCAGAGGGAGGCTTAGGTTTCCCTGGCAACAGAGTAAGTCAAGCTTTCCGCCTGCCCTTGCTGGCCTAGGCCTCCACTCAATGCTACAAAGTTTCAGTTATAGAAGATACATAATCCCAACAGAAATGGCAGCAGCCACAGAGCTGCAGAGAGAGAAGCTAGGATTTCCAGGGTGATGGAGGAAGCCAAACTTCTGCAGTCCTAGCCTAGGCCTCCACTCTAGGCTACAAAGTTTCAAACAGAAATGGCTGTCCCCACTGAGCGAGCAGAAAGAAGGCTTGGCTCTGCTTCAGACTACCAAATTTCAATCATAAAACATAAATTAATCCCATATCCCAGGGCCTCCACTTGGGTCTCTGTGGAGTGTGGGTAGCCTGCAAACCACCATAGGCCCCTCACCCAGGCTGTCCCACACCTAAGGGAACCCCCACCCTGATCTGGGACACCCTTCAGAGCAAACTAGCCTGTTCCCATCCATGCACCTTCTATCTAATAAAAGAGTAATACACAGATTGACCATCATTCCAACACACAAGAGGGCTGTCCTCATGTGGTCAAAGATCCTATCCCCATGTGAACAAAAGATGGCCACCACAAGATGGCCAGCAGGGGAGGACAGTGGGAGGTTCCAGGCCTGCAAGGGAGGGCAATTGTGGGCCATCAGGCCAACAGGGTAGGGCAGTTGGGAGGGACTAGGCCTGCAAGGAAGGGCAGTTGGGGGCAATCAAGCCTGCAGGGGAGGGAAGTTAGGGGTGACCAGGATGCCAGAGGAGGGAAGTTGGGGGCAAACAGGCTGGCAGGGGAGCAGTTAAACATCAATTAGGCTGGCAGGGTAGTGGTTAGGGGTGATCAGGCTGGCAGGCAGAAGCAGTTAGGGGCAATCAGGGAGGCAGGCAGGCGAGCAGTTTGGAGCCAGCAGTTCTGGATTGTGAGAAGGATGTCCAACTGCCCATTTAGGCCCGATCCTACCGGGCTGGGGCCTAAACGGGCAGTCAGACATCCCTTGAGTGTCCCAGATTGGAGAGGGTGCAGGCTGGGCTGAGGGACACTCCCCCCCCCCCCATGCACGAATTTCATGCACCAGGCCTCTAGTTATTTTATAAAGAAAAATATCATCAAGAAAAGAGATGTGATTCTATTTGTGGAACTATTTGTGTTTCCAAGGTACTTTAATATTAGTTCTTTTAATCCTTTCAATAATTCGGGAAGGTAGGCAAGACAAATAGAGCCCAACTTACAGTTAGGAAAACTAAAGCCAGGGAAGCTTAAGTAGCTTTCCCAAGATCAAAGATCTAACAAAGGACAGACAATTTATTTTTTAGAATTTCTTTCCACGAACACCAGCGATTATCAAAAGGTAAAGAACTCTATGCTTCTGAGTAATGGAGCTCACACATTACCATGAGCTGGAGAATGCATTCAGCCCAGCTTAATGGCTTTATGGGCTTGGAGCTTTCAAACAAATGCAAACTTTTGGTGTGTGTGAATTTAGGTTTTGCCAAGAGTAGATGGCTTTCTATTTTTAAAAAGGAGGGATAAAGAACATTGGAAGGTATTTAAATCAAGCTCTAAAGTCTTCGTGGACATGAAATAACTCTTAGAAAACGTTTTGATGAGTTAAATATAAATGAATCAAAAACATATGGACTAGATTTCCCTTGAAATACACAAGGCTCTAAAAATTAAAGGGAAAATGCATTGATAAAATACATTTGAAATGTTATTGAAACCAAAACATTTACAAAACCATTACACATCTACAGTCGCCCAACCTCTGTGCTCTCTTTGGCTGGCCATGGCCAGCCTCTGCAAACCTCCCAATAACAGACTGCCAAATGTCTCCTTTCTTATTAGAAAAAACATCGGGCCCCAAGCCATCCACAGGTTTGGATTGTGTCTTGCGTGCAGTTGATGCAACACCTTCAGCCCAAATGGTGCTAACTCCAATTCTGTGTTTTGAAGAATCAGCCTTGATGCAAGGGCTCTGTGTGGCCCATTAGATTGAAGGCCTAATAAACAATTTCTGCCTAAATTGTTTTATAAGGATCTGTTAAATTAAGCTTCCAACTCGCAATCCTAAAGCTAGTAAACCATCAAGTTACTTTCCAGACTTATAAAATTAGCTAAAGATGACTTTAAAAGCTGGGTTATGGGCTGGCATAGAGTAACGGGACTAAAATACACCGTGCCACCGTGGGCACCACGGTGGTGGCTTCCAGCAAGCTGGCAACAAGCATGTGATATTAACTGAAGCCCTTAATTTAAGGAAACAAAATCAACCAACCAGTAATTAACAAATTATTCTTAAACAGACTTTGCTTAAAAATTAAATTGAACTACCATGCTTCTATAACTCGTCAGGAAAATGCTGACTGGTACTTAAAGTAAACACAACTTAAGCAGATGGTGAGCTCTCACAGAGCACCAAACCTATACTTACATAAATCAACATTGTCGGACTGGAGTGCTACATGGATACTCAGCAGAATTCACAGGCACCTTTGCAAGATTTGGAAATTATTTACTGTCCCATGAAGATGACAACGGAGAGCTCTACGTTTCCCTGCTTGAGTGTTCTGCACCCCTGAGACAGTAAAATCTATTGGAAAGAAGTGTTTTTCAACTGATATCCCAGGAGCATGTCCTAGAAGGAAAGATGATCCTGAACCACCTGTGTAGAGACAAGTGCTTCTGTGTCGGTTCATTCATTCATTCATTCATTCATTCATTCATTCAAAATGTTTACCTGGTAGCAGGCATTTTGCTAGGTCTTGAGCATATGAAGTTGAATGATTACTCAAAATTATTCCCAAATTACAAAGACACAGAGAGACAGACTAATTCAGCTTGCCAAATTATATTCTGAGGATGCTTTAGGAAGCACTTTGGGAATCCTAAGAACTGAAGAGCTGACTCCATGTGAGGGGTTTGGGATAGCCTTTGCTCTTAGAGGTGCCAACTTAGGGGAGAGGCACCTTGGCATGGGGGTTAAAAGTTTAGGCCCTGAAATGATGGGTTGCTGTACAGGTTCAAATCCTGGCTCCAATATCTAATGGCTACGTGGCTTTAGGAAGTTTCCTTAACCTTTCCAGGCCAAGTTCCTCCTCCACAAAGTGGCACTGATGATGGCAACCAAATCATTGTGAAGATTAAATGAGTGTCTGGTACCTAAGTGCAATTATCTTATCCGGACATTAGCAATGTGCCCAACAAAGATTGAGCAAAATAATATGTATAAAGGCAAGGGTTTTTGAAAGGTCTAATAGTTGCAAATATAATAAAAAATGTAGTATAGCAGGTTCATAACATATATGGAGAGGAATCAGGTGTAGATTAAGATCATTATCAATTACATGAAGCCAAGAAGGTTAAATTTGAGCCCATGGGCAGTTGAAATGCAAGAGAGGTTTGATATATTCAACTTTGGTTTTCCAGATCATTCTGTGTGCAATATGAGGCCTGGGATAGAGAGTACTGTAAGATCTACTCTGGGTGTGGAGATAATATCACATGAAGAACCTGTTTTTTGTTTTCATTTTTGCTTTTATCACAAGTAGAACTGTCTGTAGTCAAGGATGACAACATACACATTGCTACTTTGGGTTGTTTACCAAGGAAAATTGTGGGGCACACCAAAGCACAGCTATTCCCACATCCCTACCCTGTTCTCCAGGTTTTGGGGGGTATATAAATCTACCTTTCCCCCAACCTTCCACAAATTTTGTACCTAGATTTAAAAACTCACTGTTGAAAATACATTTGTAACTGATTAATTTTATTCATTTTAATGATATTCACAAATCATAGAATGTTATAAGTAGAAGGGAATTTATGGCAATTGCTAAATCCAACTGCTCCCCACGTGGGGGTCTCTGGATTCCTAGGTAGTCTGTAAAAGTAATAGCAGAGATCAGTTCTATTTTCAGCATTTCCAAAAGCTTAACATATATTTAAACATTTAGTCATGCACTAAAAACGTCTCACATACCAAGTAAAATGCCAACTTTCTCAAATTTTGGCTGAAAATATTTTGATTCAGTATGGTAGCATCCATCATCTCATGTTTATCACAATTTATGATTGACAATTATGAATGTCTTCAATTTTTAAAAGAAAATTAATTAATTTGTATTAATTAAGCAGGAAAATATCTTTCAAATACAAAAGCACCAGACAAAAATGAGGCTCTTTATAGTGAAAAGCTGGACCCTGTGATCTCTAGTCCATCCTCAAGAGCCCTCATTAAACCACCACCCCCAAACGGTAACTTTCTGTAGAGTCCACATCCTCATTCTATCCCATTGTTAGAGTGCAAGACATAATCTTTAGTGCGTGTCTCCTGGAAGTGAAAATACAAATCAGCATATCTGGGGTTAAATGTTAAAGGAAGATCTGAACTTCAGATCACTAGAAATGAATGAGTTAAGCAGTATCTGCTCTTGGATGAAATTCTATTACATATCAGCAAATGTGTCTCTAGGTAGCAAGGACTGTAAGCAGGACTCTCATGCTTTCTCTCTTGCACACTCTACCCAATAAACACTTAAGGCAGTGCATAAATGATGCATCACAATGCATCCCAACCACAAATGGCTTCTGAATAAAAGCCTTTTTGGATAACTGGAAAATGTCATGCAGGGATGAATGCCAGTGTTTGTAAATTCACCCTGATCCTGAAAGTTATCACACTTGAATCTCACAAATGTCTATTCTCCTTTTGATTTCAGAACAAATATAGAACTATGATTCCAAAAACAATCATGTAGAAAATACTGAATATGATGATCATTTTGAGTGGCTGCATTTAAGAAGTAGGCTATGACATTGTTTACAGTTAACAGCACTATATCTTTACATATAATTATTAATGATATGACTACTAACAGCAGTTGCAATTACATTTAGTTAGATTATAGTATCAACTACACCTTAAATCTCCTGTTGTTAAGTGAAATGAGCTGTGCTTTTATTGTACTTCTTGAATTCAATGATCAGTAAAATTAGGATTTTGTAGGTACTCAGTAAAATATTGGTGACATAACTAAAAGGCATCTTGTATTGGTAGAAAGTAATGGAGGGAAGATCTATGGAGCCAAGAATTCAATGGTATTATCACCATGCAGATGGTTTCATCTGAAGAAGATGAAATGGAAGTCTCTATTGCAAGCTTTTCTAAATATGTATATACTACAGTGATTAGGAGCACAAGGAAAGGAGGCACCCATACAGACAGTGGCTCTGCCACTTATACCCACATGATCTTGGGTAAAATCTTCAGCCTTTCTGAACTTTAGCTTCCTCATCAGCATAGAGCTATAACAACTACTAAATAAAACTATATAAGTAAAGTATTTTACATAGTGTCTGGCATATAGTAGGCATTAATCAAATTCAATGATTATTTTCTCTAAGTGAACAGACAATAGTATGAAGTCTTTGTTCCCACCCCTTAACAGGTGCTCATCTAATGTGATTCAGGATGGGAAGCCCTTCCTGCTCATCATGTCAGTGGGGCCTTGTGAGTAAAGCTGATTTCTCTGGGGGATGCTATCCTACTGAATCAGCACCACCGAGTGAAAATGGAGCCCAAATCATGACTGGACGGCACCACACCAGACCTCTGATGCTTACTCTCCTCCTTAAACCAGAGAAAGAACCCTTACAGATAGTTCATCATTTGTGTTCACATACTTAAATCTCACAGTCAAATGCTGTGAAAGGCTAGACTGGTCCCACTTATTTGAGGCAATGATTAGCTCAAGTAGAATCTTAGAGGACGTCAGGCCCTGATGCTAAAATTCGGCATGTGATTATTTCCTAGAAGAAAGCTGTGATGGAATCTCCAGTTGGTTGAAAGAAGTGATTAATTGCATTTAAACACAGGCAAATCATGAGTCTGCAAGTAAAGCTTTGTACTTAGCATTTTTAAGAATGTATAATTTCAGTCTGAAAAAGAACTGGTTTGAAATTTTGCTACCCCTCTGGCAATCCATTTTCTTCAGATGTTCTTGCTACCCCCAGCCAAAGGAATAATACATGGATGAGTAATAAATTGGCCCCATTCTGTACCCACTCCCCAGAGAAAATTTTGGGAGGAGGGGAGAAACACCCTCTGATGTTTTCTAGCAGACACACAGGGAGGCTAAACACAGGCCAACAGATCGTCTGTAGTGGGGCTTAGGTCTCAGATACGTTTCAGAAACATCAGAAAACATGGGTTGACGAAAGGCCATATGCACAGATGCGCACAATGGACTGGGCTCCATAATAAGAGTCTGCAGCTTGAGCAGCGCAGGCAAGAAGCATTGATTTTCACTGGAGAGGCCATATCAAGTTACAGGAATGCACACATTTAATTTTTATGAGACTGAAGGCTCACAGAAACAACAACAAAATAATTCCTACTTTGTGACACATTAATGTAACCAGTGAAGGGCAACGTGGAAATAAAACCAAGGCAAAGGCTTAATTATGTTCTCAAAAGGCCTTTGAAAATAAACTGGAATGCCACAAGCCACTCTGACATGTTCTGTGACACTTTTAGTCTCCTGGCTAGACAAATGCTGGACCTGGGTCACCTTCCAAAATCCCCATTTTTATATAAATACACATAGATGGCATTACTCACCCCTTTCTGGTTTCTCCAAAGAATACTGTTTGTTTTCCAGATAAATCCAAGAGTCGCCAATCTTCCAGCTCCCAGCCCCAACCCAAGAAGAGCAAGTAAGCAAGACAGAAATGTGGTTCCATGGCAGAGCATCTTCTTCCAGCCAAGTGTAATTTACAGCGGAGCGTTTGGTTCATGTGTCACACACGAATTATACAAGCTCGCCGCTTGCCCTGACAATAAATATGTGCTCCTCATTCAGGTAAATGAGATCCTTTCAGAAGTAAATGGACTCCACCACTAAAAACGTGCCTTTTGCAAAGAAAATAAATGTTTGGAATGTTTCCCCTGATGAAGATGCTGTAGCTGGCACTTAATTAAAGAGGCCAGTTATCTAGCCCCTGTTCACATGAAGGCCAGCCCAGGAGAGGCGAGGCCCTAAGAGCCAGAACCATCTGACAATAACTCAGCTACATCAACTCTCAGCTCTTATCAGGGTGCATCATCTCCAAGGCAAAAATGGAGGGGAAAAGGTCAAAATGTGTATCCCCACTGGCAATCCTATGTCTAGAAATAAAACAACCTTATAAAATGATACTGATTTATGACTAGCCTATACCAAGCTTTTAGCTTTCTACCCCCTCTCCCATGGAGTTACCCTCATGGGAGTTTCACAGGAGACTTGTAAGGTAGAGAAGGTATAACTTTCCCATTTGTAGATGGGAAAACTGAGGCAGCATGTAGTTTCCTAAGGGTTCAAAGACTCACAGACGGTTATAGATTATCAGGGTTAAAAAAAACAACACATGCTAGGATTCCTGGGTAATAAACCAGCATTTGTTCAGTCTCTGCTTTCAGAGCAATTACAATACATGGTCTCTTCTCTTTTTAAAAAAGTATGTTTGGGGGGTTTTGTTTGTTTGTTTGTTTTTAAATATATTTTGTTGATTTTTTTTACAGAGAGGAAGGGAGAGGGATAGAAAGCCAGAAAAACATCCATGAGAGAGAAACATTGATCAGCTGCCTCCTGCACACCCCCAGCTGGGGATGTGCCCTCAGCCAAGGTACATGCCCTTGACCGGAATCGAACCTGGGATCCTTCAGTCCGCAGGCCGACGCTCTATCCGGTTTTGGCAAAAAGTATGTTTTTTATTGATTTCAGAGAGAGAGAAAAACATCAATGATGAGAATCATCGATCCACTGCCTCCTGCAAACCCTCCACTAGGGATTGAGCCCCAGACCCAAGGCATGTGCCCTGACCAGGAATCAAAATGTGACCTGCTTCATAGGTCAAAGCTCAACTGCACCGCTGGGCCATGATCTCTACTCTTAAGGCGCTTATAACCTAATTACAAAATTAAGATGCTCAGACACTAAGTTAAACAAGCCATTGAAGGGAAATCACCAATGCTAACCACACACTCTCTTCAGTGTTTTCAACTCACAGCACATTCATTTTATGAATTTATGGAATTGACAAAAAAGATGCTTAGTAAGTTCACAATTTCATACTTACACCTGCACAATGTAAGCACAGTTCAGAACATGTCGTTTGCTAAATTATTTATGTCCTCACGGCTTTCCTAATGAACATCTAGGTAAACTGTAATAGTCTTAGGTGTAATTATTTACCAGTGACCAGATTATATGGCTCACCTTGAAGAAAAAGGAAATGAATGTGATGTAAAAATCAACCATCTCAAATATTTAGCTATTTTGTCAAGTTACAATGATTTGTGGCAATATAAAATTTAACTTTTTTTTTCCTCTTGACATTCCCTCTTCTTGGAACTCCAGTTTTCCAAATATTTTCAAGAAACTTTGAAACATCCATATTCTAAGATATTCACTTATCTGGGGTCAAATAAACATGAAGAAGCTGTGAAGATAATAGGCAAGAAAGTATTCATCAAAAACTGCAATTGGTGTTGAATTTTGGCATTCGGTTAAAATTATGAAAAAGAAATGAAGGAATTAATGATCTAGTAGTTATAATAATTAGTAATTATATTTTTGGAGTCTGTAAGAATAATTAATTAGAGCATACCCTGAAGGTATCATTAGCTTCTCTATAAAATGAGCCAGCAGAGATACAGCTGAGATAAGAGCTGTCTCTGGCCGCAGGCAGAAGGGAGTGAACTGTCAGGACCTGGGGTCCCAGACCCGTGCCCTCACCAACTAATCTGCTCACTGAGCTGCCACCGGGAAGCCCCTTCTTTGCTTGGCATGAAACAGATGCTATCCTTTGTTTTCTCGTCAACTGTTCCTTTCGACTACAGCTAGTGAGCCCATTCAGTTCCCAGACGAGATCCTTTTCAAACTGTGGTCCCCTTGGCAGGTTGCCACCGAAAAGTGTAGTTGAATTAAAGGGAGATAAGAAGCCTAGATGTTTTAAGTTTTATTAGAGTAGAAGAAAGAAGAAAAAGGGCAGAAAATATAAGGATTATTAGTATAACTGTGGCTATAACAAGCAGACATAGCATTATTCCAAAATAAACTGTTTACCTTGTTACAGACTCATATATGAACCACTATCCCAGGAATTAAGAACCAAAAAATATTTTAAAAGCCTTTTTATATTGAAAGTATAAAGCTATATTTCTGCCTGTAAAATTTAAAGATAAAATGTCCATATTCTTCCCATATTAAAAAATGTAAATTTCAAAAAGCAAAACATTAATACTGAAACAACAACAAAAAAGGCCAAAAGGCATAGACAGACATGAACAGATGATTCACAAGTTGCCAGCCAATGAATGGGAAAATGTTCAACATCGCTTTTAGCCAAATAAAAGCAAATTAAGTAATTTTTGGCCCAATAGGTTGGCAAAAATTTCTTTTTTTATGACAATATCTAAATTATGATTAGAGGTAAAGTCAGACAGGATGATGCATTGCCTCGATGATGATGAGGCAATTGGCACAAGCTGTCTGAAAGCAGTTTAGTAAAGTGTATCAAAACCCACTTGTTGGGCTAATTCCTTTGGAAAAAATAAGAGATGCAGATGAAAGATATTGTGCAAGAAGGTTCATCACAATATTATTTATTAGCAGGGAAAATTTCAAAATAGACTATGCATCCAATAATAAGCAGAATGGCTTGAGTAACTTATGACAAATAGAAGATTATATAGTCATTGAAATATTTTCCAAAAAATAAATCATGACCCTAAGGAAATGTTTACAAAATAATATGAAGTATAAAAAATCCAAACACAAAACTACAAATGAATTCTAGCTATTTCATACCCTGGGGGGTATAGGGGGTCCCTCAACCCGCCTGCAACAATGCCAGCGTCCCGCGCCCCAGCCTCTGGCCAGAGGCCCTTCCCTCTATGACGGAGTGACAGTTCATTTGCATATTACCCTTTTATTGGATAGGATAATATGTTTGGATGAAGGCATAGATTACATAAAGGATATAGATTTAAATCACCAACAGTGATTATTTTTAGTTAGAATTTTCTTCTTTCTGTTTATATATTTTCTGTAAGTTTTTCAAAATCAGAAAACCGCAAATGTATCCGTAATTTTTTTTAAAGGATCAGAAGGGAATCCTCGAACTTGAGATATAGTTATCTTTCCACCATTTTTGTTCAAGTCAGCTAACATTCATCCTGACTCAGAAAGGAGCACATCAGCAGGCAGATGTTAACGTTAGGATTGGTTGATTTCCAGTGTTAAGACTAGGGAACTTGCCTTTCTTAGTTATTCTTTCATTTGGGGTATTTTTTCCACAAGGTCAGTTTTAGGGGGAATTTGGAGGAAAGAAAAGTTACCAAGACCACTCCTTTAAATGTTTGTGCTGTAATGTTAAAATCCCAGATGACACTGCCAAGTTGCCTGGGTGCCTGCTGGCTTAGCAAAGAGCCACAAGACTGCACACAGGCAACAGCCATAAATGACACAACCAAAGAATGATTACTGCTTGTTTGAGAAAATATGCACAGGATATGCCAAAAAGACTCCTACACTGGATGTTTTTCTGAATGAATTTCTTGTAAGTTCTGTCACATGAAACTAATGTAATACTAGGAATCCCTATGATACAAGGACCTCATTCCAAATGCATCTACCACATTGCCTTTGCCATTGGCTGGTCAAAACACACAACTCTGCAATTGCATAATTATGACATCAGATTATAAAGTTTCAGTGCTTGTTTTAGCTTGGTTCCAGCACGGCTTTTAATTAATGGATTTGAGAATCTTTCTTTCGAATATAGCTTGAAAGAAAAACTAATGCAATTAGAATAACCAAAAAAAAAAAAAAAGATTCATAGCTATTTGCAACCACCTCAAACACTGCAATGGCTGTTCACTGCATTAGGTTGAAATCTAAATCTCTAACCTGGCTCATCATACCCCACCTTCAAAGTCATCTCGTAAAATTTGCCCCCTTTCCCACTAAGCTCTGGCCATAGTGGTCTTTTTTCCTTTTTCTTAACTATGGCAAAATAATTCTCATAGCACTATGTCTCCTCTATGCCTACAGTGTTCATCCCCTTAATCTTAACATGATTGGACCAGCTTTGTTTTCAGGTGAATTAAAAGTAACTGAGTGAGCAGAAATCAATCCTGTGAAATAGCAAATTAAAATTAACATATTTTTTAATTTGGTGCTCTTGGTTAAGAAAGACTAGCCTTTGTTTACCTCCAATATTTGAAAGGGAAGTTTCAAATGCTTCCTAGTAGAGAGGTTGTAATGTCCAGGTGCGAGCTAGTGTCAAAGTAAAAGAACGAACCAGACTTCTTTATTGGCTGCAACTCAAAATCTATGGGGCTCTAGTACCAACTTGCCTGTCTGTCCTAACTACTAGTACCAACTTGCCTGTCTGTCCTAACTACTGTGTCTTAGGGGAATGATAGTACTTATTCTCCCCACTTCTTTTATTTCAAATAGTGCAACATTATTAATGCCACACATATAGCAAGCATGAACTCATGGCATGATTATTTACATAAGCCATGTTGGAGCAGTCAGGCATTAAGATGCCCCCTAATGATTCCAGTCTTCAGGTATACACTTGCATAATCACTTCCCTGAGTGAAGGCTGGACCTACTGACTGGCTTCTAATGAACAGAATATGGCAAATGTGATGAGATGTCACTTCTGAGATTAGATTAAAACAAAATAAGACAAAACCTGTGACTTCCATCTCTCACTTTCTCCCTCTTGGAATCCTTGCTTAACTCCTAGCCTGCCAGAAGCCATAGAAATAAACTTGGATGTGGATCTTCTGAGTCCTGCAATGGCCATGTGAATTTAGTAGACCCTCCCCTAGTTGAGGTTCGAGATAACTACAGCTGACATCTTGATTATAGCCTTCTGAGGTACCCTGAGCCAGAGGACCCAGCTAAGTCACACTCAGATCCATGACCCACAGAAACTCTTAGTTCAAAAATATATATTGGGTAGAGGTGATTTGTTATACAGCAGTAGCTAACTAATAAATTGTTTATAACCCAAACTACGTACTTGACATATTATTTTCTTTTTGTTAGGATTATAATGCAAGGAAGTTTTCACTCCCTTAAGTATGAGCATGAAATCTTAGGTATGGAGGATTTTCAGAACTAAAAATTATTATGCAGGATTTGTTCCCAAAGGGAATGATAAGTATATTTGGTATATCAATTATGAAGCCACTCATAATTTTTATAGTGTTTTAAAATCTAACTAGTATTTTCATGTTCTTAGCCACTTACTACTCTTTAAAAGGTTATAAAGTGTTATTGTTATTTCCATTTTACAGATAAGGAGACTGAGACTTGGCAGATTTTATGACTTCCACGAAGGCGAGGACCCTCTCTCGGTTCACCACTCTTCCTCAATGCCTACACCTGTGTCTAGCACTGTAAACACTCAATACAGATTTACTTAGTGGCTGCCTCCTCCAACAATGTTATCCATAAAGATGGTGCCTTTTTGTCATGAAATTCCCTAACTGATGCATATGTCAATCAATCTGTCTATATATTTACACAAATATGTATTATTGGAAACAGTATATGTGTTTCCCAAACAATACAGGTACCTCTGAAAGCTCACTCTAGTTCTAAAAACAAGAGATCATTCCCGAATTTAACCCTATTATTCATACACTTCTACTCTGCCAAGGACAGAGACCTAGAGCTCTTTTATGAGCTAACAATCCTTTCTTAGTAAATCAAATCTCTTCTCTCACATATCATTTCTAATTATCTTCCAGGATGAGACTGGAGACAATAGGCCTTTCTAAGAGCCACCAAAGGAAGTCAGCAGCTGGCTCAGATCCCCTCATTGCCCACAGTACTGCCGTCCCTCCCCTATCAGGCCTGGCCTCTTTCCTCCCATAAACATGGCAAGTGTAATAGGTCTTGCCAAAGGTCACTATAAAATAACCTCAGAAGATGTTAGATAGAGGTGTCCACAGACATGCAACAACGTGCTGACAAGGAAACAGGAGGTAAGGGGATTTTGATTAGGAGGTTTATATAAGACTTAAATTCCTTTTCAAAGTTTCACACTCAAGCAATCTTCAACTACACTCCAGCAGCTTCTCCATAGTACCTAATAAAAAATATTTTTCACAAAAGATACTTGGAGCCAATTAAATAATCAATCGGTCTCCATTTTAAGATAAGAAAATCATTAGGTATGATTACTCTTGGAATCATGTGATTACAAATAGAGGAACTGCAGTATATCATGCATAGAGTAATAAATTAATACCGGTCATCTAACCATTTGGCAAATATTGAAGAAGTATCTGTGATGTGCCAGCACTACATGTTGGGAAGGGAGTGATGAACCAAACACACATGATCACTGACATTTCAGAATTTAGAATCTAGTGGCACATATTGATTTTAAATTTTTAAAGATTAAGTTAAAAAACATATAAAGTGATATAAATTTGAAAATTGAAAGTGCTAAGAAGGGAAAGTTCAGGACAGCAGGAACATTTAACAGGGAGGCTGAATTTACATTAGAGATACAGTGAAAAGCAGGAATGATCTATAGAGAAGGGACAGGATATGCAAAGGACCTGAGATTCCAGTGTGGTTGGGGTACACCAAGTGAGGAGCTGTGTGTTCAGAGATGAGGCTGGCCTATCTCATGCCAGTCTGTGATTCTGACTCTTTTTATGTCTGTAGCCCAAAGTCTTTTCCCTGAATGCCAGACTCTGCATCCCTCTGGTCTACTGGGGAGCTTCTCACACATAACTTCTCACACCAAACTGAGCTCCTCAGCTCCTCTACCAAACCTGTTCCATCAGCCATCTTCCCCATCTCAGCTGATGACAACTCTATCCTCCTAGCATCTCACATTAAAACCTAAGCATCCTCTGACTTCCTTCTTACCCTCAGACCCAGCCTGTCAGCCTGTCCTTTGGGCTTTACCTTCAAAATAATCCAAACTCTTCCTTACTGCCTCTCCCATAATCACCCACTCCAGGCCATCACCTTTCTGACCTCCTAACAGGTCTCCGATGCCACCCTCATTCATAATATAGCCCACAATCCCCTACATGATGTAGCCACCCACCACCTCCCATTCCTTCTGTGTCTGCCTCTGTGTCTGTTTCTTGCAGTTAGCTCCTCAAACTCACCAGGGCCTTGGTACTAGCAGCTCCTTTGCCTGAAAGCTCTTTCTCCGGTCTCTGCAGGGCTGCTGTCTCACTTCCGCAGCTCTCTGCTCTGTCACCCTCTCAGAAAGGTCTTCCCTCACTCCTTCATCTGATAGATGAAAAAGCATGCTGCCTCTACAAACCCAGCTTCATCTTCCTTTTTGACATTTACTGCTCAAAGAAACGTTATATATTTATTCTTTGTATAGAGATTTCGTCTGCTGGTTCACTGCTATAACCTTAGAAGCTAGAAGAGTTCTAGCTAAAGAGAGCAAAGGCACACATTTAATGATGCTCTTTGTTGGGCTATCACATGACCGTCTCCAGAAGTCATTCTGTAATAAGTTACAAGCTCCTAAGAAAAATATGAAGTATCTAACATATTACTAAGATTGAGGCTCTGGAGAAGTAAGAGAAGGAGCGAGACGTCAGGCTAACGAGAAGAGGGAAGGAGGGCAGGCGGTAGACAGGTCAGTGTCTAGTGGAGGAGGGCAGCCCTGAGTGCCTGTGACAGGCACTGCCGTGGGACAGAATGTTATAGAGAAAAAGGGACAGAAATAAAAGGAATAAAAGAAGTGTGAGAGTGCCCAAGACAAACTTAGTCTCTTTCCCAATTTTTTGCCTATGCTTCAACTCTAAAGGAAGGTGCTTTTTGTGTTTTGTTTTTTTTCAACCAGCATGAGGAGAAAAAGATTAAGGTCTTCAGAGTATATATTTATTTTGCCCAAAGATTGGTCATGTGTTTTTTTTATATAATCATAAAAAATTCGTAGCAAACTTAAATGTCAAACAATAAGGGGTGAGAAAGAAATTATGGTATAGCAACTCAATGGAATATGACGCATAATCATAGTTTTGAAAACTATGTAGCAACATGAAAACATGTCTGTGGTGTAGTGAAGTGAAAGAAGCAAGAATTTTAAAATGTGTCTTTTGCCCATGCAGACACTCAGTGGTTGAGCATCTCCCTATGAACCAGGAGGTCATGGTTTGATTCCTGGTCAGGGCACATGTCAGGGTTGTGGGCTTGATCCCCAGTGGGCGTGCAGGAAGCAAACAATCAATGATTCTCTCTCATCATTGATGTTTCTCGCTCGTTCCCTCTTCCTTCCTCTCTGAAATCAATAAAAATATATTTTTTTAAATGTGTCACTGCTCTGATTAAAGCCATTTAAAAATTATGTTCACCTCTAGACAAGAAATGGAAGAGCATGTGAACATGAAAAAAACAAAACAAAAGTTCCTTAGGGTTGTGAGATTCTCTGGGATTTAGTCATCCCACCTCATTTTTTAATTTCTAAAATATTATTACATTAGTTTTTAAGCTGCAGGTACATTCATCAATATACAAAGTCTCCGTATGCAGATTCTCCCAGGAACACTCACCAGACATCCAGCATCTTATGCTGCTAATAAGAAATTCATGACAAAGAACAATGTCCAAGTACTCCGGAATCAGTTCACTCAGAATTAATTAACCATCTAGCATGTGGAAGGGTCTACATGCTAGATTCTATGAGGGAAATCAAAACTGAGCAAGCATCCACTCTTGCTGTTATGGCGCTTACAATCCAGGGAAGGGAATTTATGACACACATAAAAATAAGTTCAACAGAAGGTAGCTTTTTAAAAAAAACCTTAAGAAAAGTCTTAACAAAGTACTAAAGAATTAATTTCTCATTCAGTTTTTGGTTTCGGAGGTTATGTTTCCAGGGGCAGAAGGTGAGGGATTAGAGGAGAAGGGAGCGCTGGGTGAGGACAGGAGAAGTTGCAGGGAAGAGGGGTCTGAACATGGTGGAGAGACACTCAACACAAACAAGAGTTTATTGTGGGGCTGGCTTGAATGTGGGGTAAAGCTACAGGGATGCTGGCTGCAGTTGCCCTAGAGGCCTTGGCTTAAAGAGATACTGGAAGAGGCTCTTGAGCAGGGGAATAAGATATTCAGAGCCATAAAGTAGAAAGAGTTATTCTGTAGCCAAGATGGAAAGAGTTGAGGTTGGGGACCAGACAAAGCTGGTTCCAAATTCCAACTTCTCCATTTACTGATTTTGTCACAGTACTTGACTTGCCCTTTAACTTCTATGCCTCACTTTACTTATCTATAAAAAGGAATAACTTCATCCCCTTGGTAATTTTGTTATGAAGGTGACATGGTAGATCAAGAGAGTAGATATTGGTCAAGGCTCAATAAATAATCATGTTACCCTTAACTTTCACTTCATAGAAGGAACTGCTTGAGAAGGAGACAGAGCAAAAAGAAAAAACCGAATAAGACATTATTCAAGTGGGAGGGGTCTACAAAACTTGACAATGACATGCTCAGGATGGCCGAGGGAAAAGGCAAAGTCCGTGAGTTATCATGAGGGTTCAAGCTGGGGGCACAGAGGATGATGGAAGCCTCCACTGAAATGAGTGTGTCATAAGGAGAAATGGCATGAGGATGTTAATATTTGAACAATTTAAAAATTAAGGAACAGTAGCAGTCCATCTAGGAGGAAACAGTCAGAGAAAATTGGAAGTCAGGACTCATAGCTTGAGAGAGAGGTATGGGATAGAGATACATATGACATATGTGCTATGATTTTTAGTAGTTGCCTATTCCTATTACTAATATCTATAATACACCTACTAACTTTACTGTTCATCTTGATACATGTAGATAAGTTGCTGGGTTAAATATATCCCATTTGGCATATATTCTAACTAAACTTAGCATCCTACATTTTCCCTCATGATATATATCTTAACAGCTTTTTTGAGATATAATTTACATATCATACAATTCACTACTTAAAATGTACAGTTCAATGGCCTTAGAATATCTACAGATTTTTGCAAACATCACCACTATCAATTTTAGAACATTTTCATCATTCTAAGAAGAAACTATATATCCCTTAGTTGTCACCCCCAAACCCTCAGGCCCACCCTCTAAGGGTTAGGCAACCACTAATCTACCATCTGTTTCCATGGCTTTGCCTATCCTGGACCGTTCCTATAAATGGGATCATATAAGATGTGGTCCTTTGTGTGTGGATTTTTTCTTAGCATAATATTTTGAAAGTTCATGCATATTATATCATGTATTAGTAAATACTTCATTTATTTTTATGGCCAAATGGTATTCCAATATATGGACATACTACATTTTTGTTTATCTATTCATCAGTTGATAAATTTTGGGATGTTTCCACAGTTTGGCTATCATGACTAACCCTGTTATGAGCATTTATATACAAGTTTTTATTGTGGACATATGTTTTCATTTCTCTAGGTCATATACCTAAAAGTGGAATTGCTGGATCATAAGTTTATGTTTAACTGTTTGAGGAACTGCCAAACTGCTTTTCAATCCCACCAGCAATATATGATTATTCCAATTTCTCCACATCTTCATCAACATGTGTTATTGCCTGTCTTTTTTATTATAGACATCCTAGTGGATGTGAAGTGGTATCTCACCATGGTTTTGATTTGCTTTTCCTGATAGCTAGAGATGCTGAACACATTTGCATGTGCTTCTTAGCCATTTGCGTATCCTCTTTGGAGAATTCTCTATGCAGATCCTTTACCCATTTTTTGTCTTTTCATTATAATATGTTTTTAAAGCACAGAACTTTTACTTCTGTGTTTTCATTGTGCAAAACTGATATAGCACAGAGGTATAAATGTCCATCAACAACTAGAAAATCAGAATTTTTTTCTTCCTGCATTGAAACGTCTATATTCAACTTGGTATGTGTGTTCTGTTATGGAAACTGGTGGCTTTTGTCCTTGTCAGTAAATATTAGCACATCAAGACAATGATTGTTAAGCCTGGCAGAGTGACAAACTACAGTTGTATTTAATTCTTTGTTCTCAAGGCTAAAAGTTGTGTTGCCCTTATGGCACTGCTCTTTCACAAACCCTAGGGACAAATTCAAGGCCAAACCAAGGTCAATGCCCACATTAGCAAATTCATTAATCAGTGTAATATGTATACATCTGTTTTAAAGTCCAGGGTTTTTGTTTTTTTTTCTGTGTTTTGCTGGTTTTGTCTATTCCTGGTAATGTGTGGGTCCACATACCTGAAGATTTATTCCAAGTTTTTCTGGGGTTCCATCTACTTGGAAACTTATTTTTAACATGGTTTTAAAAATGTCTGGTAGTAATCTACATCACTCCCAATCGGTCAGCTCCAGTGGGGTCCCATTACTACTTGCCCTGGGTATTTTCTTCTTGCTGGGCATACCTACTGTTACGGGTTGAGTTGTGATCTGCCCTCAAGTCTCCAGTGTCTCAGAAAGGGACCTAATTTGGAGATAAAGTCTTTCTGTAGGTAGTCAAGTTAAATTGCAATCTTTATAGTGGGTCCTAATCCAGTATGACCAGTGTACTTATAAAAAGGATAAATTTGGACACATAAGTAAGACCATTTGAAGAGATGGGGATGACAGCCATCTCCAAGTCTTTAGGAACAGCCCTCAGAAGGAAGCAACCCTGCCAACACATTGATCTTGGACTTCTAGCCTCGAGAAATGGGAGAGAATAAATTTCTGTTGTTTAAGCCACCCAGTTTGTGGCAATTTGTTCCAGCTCTAGGAAATAACACATCTGGCCAGCACACCTGAGTGCCAGAGCTTTGGTTGCCTGACAGGTGGATGCCTCTCTCTCTGGAGGGTCGCTTCTGTGACAAAAAAAAATTGTAAAAACTGCACCTCCTTGCAATAAAATGATGGCACGATGGTTTGAGTTATAGTTGCTCTTGGAGTTTTTGTTCAGTTATTTTCTGTTCTCTTCCAAGAACTCAGATACAAGATTACAGGGCGTTGGGCCAGGAACCCTTCCCTCCTTTACCACCACAAAGAACAACCTGGACTTCATTTCTGGGTCAGGGTCAGGTCTATCCTGCCTGCTCCCTCTTCCCTTAAGAGTGAGTACAACTCCTCCTCCTTTCCTTCATCTTCCAGTTAATCAATCCCCTAGTCATATGGATCCTATCTCTTAGATGGCTTTTGGATCTGGCACCATCGTAGCCCAAGCCACAATCACCTCTTGCCTGGACAGCCACACTAATCCCTAACTGAGCTTTCTGCCTTCAGCCTTGCACCCCTCACCTTCCCACAACATTCCATTGCAAAGACTTATTTAGTGTCACTTCTCCCAGCAAGTTCTGTGAGGAGAGGAACCAAGGAGTCTGTTTTTTATCATGTATCCCTAGTACCTGGCACCTAATATGTGTTCAGTAAATGCCTAATGAAGGAAGAGAGGGAGGGAGGAAGAAAGGAATTGGGGTTTATATTCCCCTACATAAACTGCAAAGCTATGTATTTTCATTGATTTCAGTTGAGCAGATCCTTGCACTAAGAAGGCAATCAGTCAACACAAATAGAGATGTCAAATGATGTGTGTTTCAAATGAAATGATACAGCTTACTAAACATATGACCCATCAAGATCAAACCAGTCTTCAGAAAGGGGTCATTCGGATCTGTGTGCCTTACTGTTGTCTCCCCTGAATTATCCTGCATGTCAGAATCACATCACAACCCCTACCTCTCAGCCAGGCCTAAGATACCAAGTACTCTCTAGATGTCTGCTCCCCTCATTACGACACAACAGCTGCCAGACCTTAGCTTTGACAAGTGATCTATACATTCTACTTCTCCATTTTGGGGATGCTTATGAGCAAATCTTATCCCTCCTTTAAAAAAAGAAAAGAAAAAAGAGCTAAAATACACCTAACATGAAAGTGTCCATGTTGCCAAAACTGGTTTGGCTCAGTGGATAGAGCGTCGGCCTGCGCACTGAAGGGTCCCAGGTTCGATTCTGGTCAAGGGCATGTACCTTGGTTGCGGGCACATCCCCAGTAAGGGGTATGCAAGAGGCAGCTGATCGATATTTCTCTTTCATTGGTGTTTCTGACTTTCTATCCCTCTACCTTCCTCTCTGTAAAAAATCAATAAAATAGTTTTTTTTTTAAAGTGTCCATGTTAAACCATGTTTAAGTGGACAGTTCAGTGATAATATCTTCACCCTGTTCTACAACCAATGTCCAGAATTCCTATTTTTAAAAATAAGCATTAAATAACTAAAACTATGTAAAGGAATACAAGGCTTCCTAAAGAGATTTCCTAAAATATGTACTAAATTAAAAAAAATAAGACAAAGATGCTATGATGCTATAGTTTTTGTGCTTTAGGGGGGAAGGGTAAAAATGAACAGTGGGTTAAGTGGTGAACCTGTCTGTTTTAAGAATGTCCCTTCTGAAGGGCATGCCAAGTAATTGCATGTCATTGCACTCCCTGGCTTTTGTGAGTGCTTCTGAGCCAATGCTGCCTCCATCCAATGGGCAGGCATCGCGTTCTGTTTTCTTAATGTTTTGAATGGTTGGAGATTTGCATGGGTATTTAGCAAAAAGTACCATTTCAAATTACACGCTGCTTCATGGTGCCAAAACACTGAACACATCGTCTGATGCGTCTACCAGCTCGGGACCAAGGATGGTGGTTGTTAGTCATCTGG
This sequence comes from Antrozous pallidus, assembly GCA_027563665.1. Taxonomy (NCBI): domain Eukaryota; kingdom Metazoa; phylum Chordata; class Mammalia; order Chiroptera; family Vespertilionidae; genus Antrozous; species Antrozous pallidus. Next base: position 77,338,804 of record CM050521.1, on the reverse strand, counting down.
CTTTGCAAAGCTGGGAGATGAAATCGTAAACAGTGTGTGCTTAGACGGGCCTTATTAGAAAAGAAGACTGTCCTAAACATGGTCTCACATATTTTAAATCTTGTAATATCTTCTAATTGACAATGTGTGTATTTAAATCAATATGACAAATAGATTTGCTCAAAAGAAGGAACATTTTATCTATGGACATTCTCCAAAAAAAAATGATAGTCACATTTACAAGCATATATTCTAGTAACATTCTGGTCTTTATTGGCCAAGGTTTTTATTTATATACAAACTTAACTACCATAACCACATATTTGTGTGGATATTAAAACTGCTGTAACTTTAACATAATGCTTACAAAAGGATCCAAAGTAATCCCTCCCTGGCACTGGCCACAGACTGCATGTTTAATCCTGGCCTTTATCTCACCCACTGAAGACACAGAGGTGCAGATAGGAGCTGAAAATGGCTAAGTCCAACCCTAATCATCATTAGGAGAAAACAGAAACCAAATTCTCAAAAGCAGATGGCTCGGGCCCACTGGGAAGACAGTACTTTTGTATAACAAGAGCCGAAGTATTTTATTAAAGATAATTCAGGAGGTAGAACTAGAATCTACCTTGCTCAGTGAATGAATACTTAAACCCCTTTACTTTGAATCCCCAAAAGAATTGAAAAACTTAAATCTTTAATCTCATTGTCACTCCACAAAGTCCTCTAACAGTCTATCACAAATTTGCCTGAGAGAAAGTTTCCCTTGATTCTACCAAAAACACAGGTTTGTAACAGATGTCTCCATGCAATATTCAGGGCAGATCCCACATTAAGAGGTTGATATACCCATATGTATTTGTTAATCCATCCAAGTACATGCTGCCTAAAGCTGGGACTCAAGAATTATTAGCAGGGAAGCAATTTAAATGCAAATAATGCATGCATAGAAAATCACCAGAAAGCACGTTACTTGTAAATCCATAGGCAAAAGCAATAGTAAACACAACTGGAAAATTCCTACCTGGCAGCCGCCCAGAGAGTGCTTGTAATAAATGTGAGTTCTCTTTTCACACTGACCACTCTTCTCGTTAACAAACACGATGCCTACCTAGCCTTGTCCACCCCTCAGCTTCTCCATCTATAAAACGGGACTCAAAGCTGTGTCTTAATAAATGGAGGGTAAATTCTTCTAATAAATGACATTACAGAAAACACAAATAGCATCTCACAAAATGTAAAGAAATGTGCAGCTTTGTGCCTAAAAAATGGTTTTAGGTCATGTTGAAAAGCACATGGTCAGAGAGACATGCGCTCGGAAGCAGACTGCTGTGGGATAAGGAGAGAGGTTCTGGGTGAAATGACTCAGGAATGTGGGAATGCAGAGGCTCTCAGCAGCATAAGTCGCAAGGACCTTCCCCGAGATCTCCTCCCCTCCACAAGCAATGCTGTTTGTTGACTTCAAAAGACAATTAGGTGAACAATTTGGAAATCATTATTTCTTTACAGATTACTTTTATCCTTTAGTGAATGCACAGCTGGTATATTGTTAAAATAATAATTAAAGGAAAACATTCTGGTGTGCATTGAGAAATATTGATTCTTCTACTATTTTAAGGGATGTCAAACAGAATGAAGACCTTAAGTCTAAAGGGCTCTAACGAACATCTTGACATGAGCAAAGGGCAAGTTTGTCCGGTGCAATGACACAAAGCTTACTGAAAGCTTAGAGGGAAGAAACACCAGGGAATCCAGATGTCTCAAAGAGTAAGGTTTCCCTCCAAAAACAGCTAAAGGCAAGGAGTAGTTGGGGCAAAAACAGCAAACTAGCAACATAACTGAAAGGTGTAAATCCTGACCATTTACAAAATGGAGGGTTTCAAAGAGGCTATGGGCAAAGTAAAGCAAACTCTAAGTTAAGATTTCGTAGGGGTGGGGAGAGCAAACCATTTAAAACATCCATATTTGAAACTTACATAAAACTTAATCAATCTATACCAGTGGTCGGCAAACTTATTAGTCAACAGAGCCAAATATCAACAGTACAATATTTGAGAGCCAAATTTTTTAAACTTAAACTTCTTCTGACACCATTTCTTCAAAACAGACTCACCCAGGCCACGGTATTTTATGGAAGAGCCACACTCAAGGGGCCAAAGAGCCGCATGTGGCTTGCGAGGCGCAGTTTGCGACCATGGATCCATACATTTTAATTTCTATTAATTATACTTTCTTAAATGTGTTTGTAGTATGCTGCACACCTAATAACAACCACTTCCTGCCCTTGAACTCTGAATGCAATACTGCAATCCCTTTCCCTAAATAGAATCACAGAGTAGAAGATTCCTTAGAGATCAGTTAGAATTGCAGTTCTCAACCCTGGCTACACTTTACAAACACTTTTTAAAAATACAGAGGCTGAGAGCTCTACCCCAATTAAATCACAAGGGGGTGTAGATATCAATATTTTTTAAATAAATCCCACAGGTAGTTCTACTGGGCATCTAAGATTAAGAACCATTGATACAGAACACACATATGTGCATTGCCTGATACCATAATCACTGGCTACAAGTGGCCATGGACCACTTGAAATGTGACCAGTCTGAAATTGTGTAGTAATCACAAAATACACACCAGATTTCAAAGATTTAGTACCCCTAAAAGTCACAAAGCATCTCATCAGCATTCTTAATAATAATTATAAGTCAAAATGATAATATTTCATATATACCGGGTTAAATAAAAAGTGTTATTAAAGTTAACTTCTGTTTCTTTTCACCCTTTTAATGTGGCTGCTAGAACATTTAAAATTACATATACAGCTGGCATATGGGGTTCCCACTGTTGAACAGTGCTGGTCAAGACCAAAATTCTTATGACAAGTGAAGAAACGGAGGCATAAAAGCATACTGAGTTCAAGGCAGCACTCTGGAGATTGCCTCTTCCCGTCTCAGGCTTCTCCTGTTGCCATAGCCCACTTTGTGCAGAGGTGGGCATGGCGGCGCCCCTGGTGCCATCAATCGGATTTTGAACCTCTCTCCTCTGTTTTGCTATTTTTTCTTCTAAGATTTGATATTAAAATCTATTTCCCTTGTGGAAAAACATCCCCTTCTCCACTGTGCACATATTTTTGATTTGTTATTGTAGGATTACTCATGAAAGCAGAGTAACAAGAATGGGTGTCAAAAAAATAAATCTGGAAAAACATTAACATAAAGAAAATGCAGAGAAGGGATGGAAAAGATTATTAAGGCTTTTAAGATGTAGATGGTCAAGTTCTGGCCTGTGAATGTTTTACCATGTTGTAGCTTAATAAGTAACCCTGGCATTCTAAGAGCCATCTTCAGCACAACATCAGCCTCTCCGCAGAATACAGAAGTTTGAACCTGTAATATTGTCTTTTTTCCCAGAAGGGCTGTTTTTCTAGACAGTGTTGTCATTACAGTGAGGCAAATCAGGCTTTTCATGATGGAGTGCCACGTGACACCTAGGTACCCTAGCGGAAATGGACTTTGGCCTCAATCCCTTCTACCCTCTGATGAACAGATTGGTACCTGATCATTTAGAAGCCAAACAGCATCACTGCTTACTTAAAGAAGAAAATATTGTTTTGGTAAAGTGAAATGGCCCTACCAGATCTGGCAAATAAAGACAAAACGTATTTCTTTTAACAACCAGCTAATTCAAAAACACAACAACAAAGATGTATTTTGTTGCATGTGGTTTCCCCTCCTTGGGAAGCCGGCAGAGAGCGACTTGCATAAAACTGGCTGAAATGTATTATATTTGAGAAATCATGCAACACAGGGCTCTTCAGTGCAATAAAAGAAGAAACAAGACCTGAATTCTGATATAAAGCCTTCATGCAAAGAGCTGGAGAGAAAACTACAGGCCAGGCCAAACCACACATACAGTAGATGCATTCAAGATTTCTATTGAGATATTCTTGCTCCCCATCCTAAATATGGCATAACCTAAATGTCATCTTAAATCAAATGTTTGGTGCTCTGGAGCACCCTATGTTGCATGCATGATTTCTATTAGCTATGATTAGTCAGGTTTTGCCAGTCAAACCACAAAGAGCATACTTCCAGACTCAACTCACTTCTCATGTAGTAATATTCACCTCTAAACCCTCTCATTCCTATACACCAACCTGGGAAGATAATAAGTTACAGATGGATCCCGGGCAGAAGTACATCTGCCAGAGTGAAAACACTTGTTGCTCTATTCCACTAAAACAAAGATTATTGATTTTAACTTTAAATAATTTTTCAGATCTCTTCCTCCAAGATGAGAAAGAAAAGTTGAGAAGTAAAAAAGTCACTGCCTTATTCTGAAATGGTTTTTTAGACTATTTTTAGTTCTGCTTGGTTTTAGTCTCAAGTGAAATCTGGATGGTGTAGTTTGAAGAGGGCATGTCTAATAATAATGGTGAATAAGAAGAATGACCCTCAAATAAGGAGGCCAATATTAGAAAAATTAACATCACAGATATGTAAGAATAAACAGACTAGAAACTATGATTTATATGGTTAGGGCATTTATTCAAAATATCTGATTTTTTAAAAATTGCCTTTGAAATGTTAGGGATCAAAGTCTTGAGAAGAGCAGGGATGCAAAGCCACGAGGTGTGTTTTATTCGTGACAAGGGCATTTACGGTGGCCTGGCTCATGGGAAGAAAACTTGACCAATCTGCAGGCAGAGACTGGGCTTCTAGGCTCCAGTTCTGCTCTTTAGTCCTGGTCCTTGGGTGAGCCAGTGAATGCCACCAGGCCTAGATTCTGTTCTGCAGAGTGAAGAGGTTGGTTTATGAGTGAAAAGACCTCCCCCAGCTCCAGCTCTACGTATGCCACAAGCCTTTCTATCACACCATCAGAATGCCTAGGCCGAGAGGAACTCTTACTCTCTAAAATTAGTTCAAGCCAAACACCAGCACAGTAGTTTTCAATCCTCGTTAATTTTAGGGTAGAGATTAGAAATGTAACCCTTGAGGAAAGAGAAGCAAGCAACAAAAATATGTATTTTTTAAAGTGTTAAATGAACTTTGATCTATTTCTCATAAAAGATAATTGGGTGATAGAGTGAGCATGGTGGAAAGAAATATGAAATGTCAGCATAACATCTTATACATTCAGGAATTTATCCTAAACTTACAAGTTCCAGAGTCTCAATAGAGCATCAGATTTTTGCTCTTGTTTCTGAAACAGTGTTATCATAATCTAGAAACTTGTAAAAATGTTCTACCTCTGCCTGTCTGTCTGTCTGTCTCTCCCAACAATGCAATACTAATGGATCATCAAAAAACACCAATTGCCCATTTTTTCCCTTATCCAAAATGTAAGAATTCTTTAGTGAAAACATTAATCATGATGTCATTTTTAAAGTGCCAGCATTTCTTGTTAAAGTAATGCTGCAATATAGCTTATTTAGTTTATGAATAGGAACACAAAAAAGTTCTTTAAGTCTGCTTAGCATATCTAGAGTTGCTCCTTTCTCACACTTAAATATTTGAGGCTATTGCCCTCCCCCCACATACACACACATTTATTACCTTATCTCAGTTGTATAATTTTCTCAAATAGCATTCAGAGAAATACCCCTAGATTTGAATTTTTAAACACTAATTTATAAAAGCATTGGTTGATTCCCATAATACAGCTGGTAGTAAGCTGGACAAGAAAATGAATTGACTGAGATCATTGTTCCATCTTCATCCAAGAAAACTGCCTCTAAAAAAAGATCTTAAATTGCTGTAGAAATCCAATTTGTAAGAAGCAAAAGAAGCATATAGATGGGAAACACCAGCGTGATCACATTAATTTTGTGACTAACGGCAATGCTTTGAAGTGAAGAAGAAGAGGAAGAAAAGATGACAAAAATAATCAGTCCACTCAAATCCCTAATTTTAATTTAACAACACGACCAGAAGGAAACCAACAGCAAACACAAAGTTCACATCTTGGGGATCCAGCCAGCATCACCCCCACATACACAAAATAGTTTTCAACTTAATAAGAAGCAAATGCCAATGCTAGGGAAAAGCTGTAGGATGGTGATACATCACTGCTAAAAAAGTAAATTATAATAAGAAATCAGGGGACCAACAATTTGACGTCAGTGCAAATAGCCATGGAAAGTCCATGACTGACTGGTTTTGAACGTGTGGTGTGGAAAACTGACAAGTAGTTGTCATGAAAATCTTCAATTCACTGTCATTGAAAAGCTATGAAGGAAAAGTCTCTGGACAAACTGCCATTCATTTAACCACCTATTCCAATAAAAGCAGCAACACCACAGAGACAGAGAAGTAAAGGCACCGTTTTTACTCTTTTACTGGGAATGTTCTAACAAACTATCTGCTCGTGTATAAACTGCATGTGGTCACAGCTAACTTCTAATTTCCAGGCAATTTATGGATATCAGCAATTTACATTTTAAAACAGCTTGAAGATACTATCAATTGAGCAAATGTGTTTACTCTGAGTCAAGTGGAAAATAAAAATCGCTATAATCAGTCAGGATTTCAAAAGAACAGATTTATTTAAAGTGCTACCAGCAAAGAAAATGAGAACATTTATTGGGAGGCACAGGTGAGTTCTTTCACTGTTTTCTCAGTTTTAAAACTAAACCAATAGCTGATATTCGGTTATTAGCACCCTTCTATGGAATACACAGCTAGGTTGGAATGTGGAGAACGGTATTTTGTTTGCTTGTTTTATTTTTAATTTTTAGGCTTTTTATTTAAGAAGTCTTCCATTATTAAAACTTAAGTACTTATTACAGTGCTTCATAAAAGCTCGTGAAAAAAGGGAATTCTTACCTGATACATAAACATGCTCATAAACATTATTTTACCCAGCAAATAATGGTCTTATTCACACACTCACACACACACACACACACACACACACACACACACACACACACTCGCATTATTCCACAAAATGCTACCAAGTCCCAGGAAAACTAACAAAAGCAACATTAATATTCAGTGCAAAACAGGAATCCCATTTCTGAATTCCATCTATGAAAATACAAGACTGGCTTCATTTAACCAAACTGCAAAGTTCCCTTTCTGCTCAATAAGCGTAATAAACAGCATCTTACCATTATCTGTAGAATAAATTCAGCAACGTGTTGCTTCCTGCAGTCACCAAATCAAGGTGTTGGGGTTTTTTTTTTTTTTCTTCCTTTCTCTCTAGTAACTTCTTTTTTTCACCAGCAAGATTAGGAAGACAATAAATCTGAGTATTTGCCTCAGTAGTTCAGACACAAGATTGTGAAACTAGCCCTTAGTAAAAAAAGAACAGGTCTGGTATTTTACAATCACTTTTTGCAACTCAGAGGTACCTCCTGGACTCCCGTACCTCCTCTCCTCCCTCGTTCTCTACGTTTCTTTTAGTAATGAGACTAATTTTTCCAGTAGCCTTGAACTCCCTAGATTTCACCAACATGGAAAATGTGACTAGAAACTTGTAGAACTGTCTAGCCTCCAACCCTACACAGAATCAACTTTGTTGTAAGTGTTGAAGAACACCTCGCAAGCAGCTACTTGCTCGCTTAGGCTCCTGAACTGCACAGCACAGAACGCCAAACAGCAGTGCGCCATCTAGTTAACGAGCGGCACTCTCCATTCCAGAAGGGGGGACACCTTCAAACCCTGGGAGTTAAGGACTTGTCAGGGTTCAGCTGCTCTGAAGGTCCAATTGTTTATTTGAATGAAAAAAAAAATATATCACTACTGAGATAATCCACATCTAGAGGATATGGGAAAATTTAGGTTATAATGGCACTGCAAACTTTTACATCTAACTTTGATTTACAAGATAAAAGCAAGTTTTAAATTAAAAGGGCTTTCTGTTAATAGAGCTTATTATTCTGAAGACGGGGAATGATTTTCTTCGAAAGTTGTCCCTGGGTGCATGCCTATTATCTTTGCCTTTCTCCTTCCACTAATGAGCATTTAGCTAAAGGGCCTGTTAATCCTCTGATGTGTGCTTCTGGTCAGAGGTAACAGTTTGAATAAAACCACTAATCACTGATCACTGATCATTAATCACGCTCTTCAGTGTCCCTGACCCTGGCCATTTTCCCTTTAGGTCTGTGCATCACAAACAAGAAGTTTAACATTTAGAGGCACATGGATTTATGTGGGGGTTATACTATTTCATCGCTAGATGGAAATAAGTAATAAATACAGCCCCAAACTTGGGGAAGGATTGTCAATTAGGCCCCAGACAGGAGTTTCACAAATGCCTATACTATAGCATGGCTTTCGCTTTGAAGACCGTAGATCTGATTATAAGCAAACATGTGTCCTTCAAGAAGTCCCCACATGCTCAGAAAATAAATGTTCCTTTATTTAGCTTCCACCCGCTCCAAACCAGAGAGCACCCAAACCCACAGGCCCTTTCCTCCAAAACCCTGGGAGTAATTTTTCATTTGATCTCTACTGCACCCATACCCCAAGATTTTTTACTTGTATCCCTTCAGCATGTCATATATAGTTGTTTTTAGTTCTGACTCAATTCAATAACTTAGGCATTTAACTTCCCCCTTAACTGTAGAAATGGAAGGTTTAAGCGGAAAAAAAAAACACAACAACTCATTACATGGTACTTTGTGTTCCAGGGCTCATTCCCTCACTTTGGAAATGAAACGTGTCATCTTGATCCTTTCAGCTAAATCTGACTTGGTCAGCATCCTCACCACTTCTCTCTCGCACTGAGCAGTTGGAGAAAGACGCTATGCAAAATTATTTTGTTTGCCATGGGGGGGGGGGGGGGGGGGGGGGGCTGTTTTCCTAAGTCACCACAGGGACACGGTATTGTCATAACGTCTCTGAACACTTCCTGAGATGCCTTTTCCATCAGGCAGGGCTGGGCATTCTCGCCCTGCAGAAGAGGGCTCTCGCTGGTGCCTTTCTTAAATAATAGAAAAGGCCAGATTGTGTCTGTGCTGATCAGGTACCGTGCTCCCCTCGGACCCCAGCAGCTCTTACCCACACTCTGGGGACAGCGATAGCCCCGGGGAACGCGGTAAAAGGCGGAGGCGGGGCCAGAGCGGTAACGGTGTGGGCGGAGAGGGGGCGGGGAAGGCGGGGTCCGGGAGGAGCAGGCAATGAAGATGCCCGGGGAATTGGCGGGTGTACAAGTATGCTGGGGGCTGGGGGTGGCGAGCAGAGTTACTTTGTCAGCATTTCTAACCCCCCCCCCGCAAAAAAAAAAAACCCTTGAATATCTGAAGCTGTTAATCAAACACTTACTGGCCAGCAGAATGACGTAATGGACCTGTGTCCAGCCTTTATTCCTTGACACATGTCAGAGGGAGGGAAAAGTAAAAACCAAACACGCTCTGCGGACTCCGGCAAAACACACAGGCAGCTCACTCCAGTCCCGGCCTTGAACAAGCATCAAGTGGGGGCGGCACTCGCTCAGGGAAAGTTGGGGAGGGGGATGACAAGGTCTGGGCTTTATCTAGCTCATTACGGTCCCCCGCTCCCAGCTCGCCGCCCCCCCAACCCTCCCCCGCCCCCCAAACAAATCTTTGGCAAAGAAGAAGCGGGATACAGCCGGCGGGAGACGTCTCCTGGGCTCCTTCGAGCGTCTTGCCCCTCTAAGAACTTTGCGGAAAGTTTAAGTGGTTCCCCGGGAAATCTGCCGTGGAGGTTCCGAAGCCGCGAGCCGCCCCCGCGCCGCGGCAGACGCGGCAGCTGTCACTTGGGGCGGCGGCGGGGAAGAGGCGGTGATGCCAGCGAGCGTGGAAAGGAGGGTGGCAGGAGGGGCTGGAGGGGTGAACCAAGCGGAGCCTGGCCGCTCTCCAGACCCCCACGCCCGGAGCAAGGGCCGAGTGCCCTCCGAGAGCAAGGTCCCCTTCTAGGGTCCTGTGCCCGCTGGCCGCGGGCAGCCTGGCCGGAGAGGTGGCCCAGGCTCGGCACCCCGGGAGGGCACGAGCCCTCGCGCACCCGCCTGTCCGTCCACCCGCTAGGTGACCCGGCGTCCTCGCCGCGCCCGCTGGAAGTTTGCAAACTTTCTCCGAGGGTTTCGACCGCATCGCCGGGAGGTTGGGGACGCGGGGGAAGGTTCCTGGCTCGCCGTCTCCGCCGCCGCCGCTGCCACCGCTTGACCGCACTTCTGGAGGGTTCCGCACCTTGCCAGGTCTCTGGAGGCAAACACACACCCCCGATTCATAACTGTTCCCCGTGTCGGGGGAACACACGCACGCTCCCACGCACGCACGCACGCGCGCCGGGCGGGCACTGCTCACTCCGCGTTAGCATCCCTCCGGTCGCAAGGCGCCGCGGCCACCGAGACGCGCTCCCTCCGGGATGGACAAGGCGTCGGGGGGACACGGCACAATTCCACAGTCCATCCACCGGCATTTGGGGCCAGACTTCCCTCTGGCACAAAAACAGATCGCCCTCCAAAAAAAAAAAAAAAGCTCCGCATCTTCCCTACTCCTTGCCCTGTGACCTGCCCATTGGACCAGGTAACCTCAGTCACAGCTGCTGCCAAGAACCAACCCCTGCAAACGAGTACGCTCCCCAGATGGCTCCCGAGGCAAGTGCAACGAAAAGTGGCTAAATGCAAAAGCCCCAGAAGTGGCCCGGCCGTATTTTTAGGAACTTACCAAACAAGTGTGGAGAAGGCAAGAGCGGAGCCCGGGTGAAGGGACCACGTTGGACTGAGCAAAGATTACAATACATTCTATTTAGAGTGCATTACATCACCCCCCCGGTGACGTCACGTGGGATTCCTGAACTTCTAAATCATTGCGGTCCGCGGGGGCGGGAGAAGGGCGGGGCCGGCGCGCCGAGGGGGCGGGCCCCGCCCCTGCCCCGCCCCGCCCCGCCCCGCGGAGCAGACCCTGGTGCACCCGCTGGAGAGCGCGGCCCGCGGTGGCGGCGCAAGCAACAGCTTGCAGAGCCCAGTGCCTGTGACACGGCTCCCTGACATTAGCGGCGTGAGTCAGCTTGGAAACAATCCTCAGGGTTTCAGACAGGACCACGGAGGGGCCTGGTAGCATTGGAAAGGGGTGGGGGTGGAGGTGGGGGTGGAGGTCGGGGAAAGGTGGAGACGGGATCCTGAAGGGAGAGAGGGAAGACTTTCTGTGTACATGTAAGTGCAAGATGCTCCCCTCTTCTGTCACCAGCAGATGCCCAGCTCCTTTATGCCTGCGACAGTCGTGACCTGATTACAGTGTTCCCTACATCCTGGCTTCTCAGAGCACTCGCTCACAACTCCTGAATGGTCCCCCACCCCACCTCACACCCAAGGCTCAATTGCTTTACTGGACCCACTCACAAGGAATACACAGACCCAGCCCTTTTCCAAGCCCCCCACTCCGTGTTTCTGAGAAGCTGGAAGAAGAGTTGCTTTTGGAGGCGAAAGGTGAATCACAGCTACAGCCAAGTGATGCGCCTGATTTAGATTCAGCGTCACAGCCGGCAGGGCCCTTGGCGATCGCTTCCAGAGCCACAGACTGGCAAGTGGCAGAGCCAGAGCCAGAAGGCAGGATCCGGGCGCCTGGGCTGCGGTATCTTCCTGAGGACTCCCAGAGAGAGGGGGCCTGGCGCTTTCAGCATGGGCCAGGCTCCACCACCGCCACCTCCAGCTTTATTTCCACTCAGATGTTCTCCCTGGGAGGCAGGCTCCAGGGGGAGGCGCAGGCCACACGCCAGCCCATTCCAGACTACCTGTCATCCTGTGCTGCTGGCCCTCTGCAAAGCACTCACGCCCACGTGACTCCCTTGATTTGCAAAACAACCCAGCACAAGAAGTGGGGCCAGTGCTGATTGTGCCCATTTTACAGCTGAGCTGAGGCACACTCCAAGAGGTGAGGGGCTTTGCCTGTAGTCACTTGAGCAAGTGGCGGCCCTGGTACTCCCCCCAATCCCTGTTTTTAAGCCCAGACCCCCACTGGGCTCCTTTCTAGAACTCCCTGCTCCTGGGGGAGGGGGGGGAGCGGGGAGAGGGGTGGTTAGAACTTCTGCTATGGATAGGAGTAGGAGCTTTACTTAGGAACAGTTAGTTTAGCCCCATTAGCTAACAATAATTATTCCTGACATTTATGTAACATTTGACATTTATATAGAACCTCTCATCCCAATGCATCATAACCATGACTGCAGTTCACCAGAGAATCATGACTGGACTGGCTAAAAACTGCAATGCTTTGCCTGGATTGTCACATACTTCTGAGCTGGTTTTGACATAATATATGGAAGAGCCACAGGCTGGCGTTTGCATTTCCTTTCCATGTTTAAGTGTTTAAACAACTCCCTTCCCTTCAGTGTTCCTTGAGACCATAGAGACGAATGACTTCGTTTCTCACAGCCTTATTCAGAACACTTGACTGAGTTTTCTATTTGTTCTTTTCCACAAACAGCACTGAAGGAACTTGCTAAAGAAGGGCACCTGTCCTAACTTGAATCTTAACCAATAAAACTTTAACTATGACAGCTCAATTACCTGGGTTTACAGAAGGTAGCAACAGTATGTTGAGGAACAGCCCCCTTGCTCACATTCCCACTCAATTACTGGGATAGAATTTTCCAGATAAAGCAGGCATCTACCTCCTTCTTCCTCAAAGAAAAAGTGTGAGACAGTGGAATAGTAAATGTGAAGCAGAGAAGGGATACAGCTCTATATATCAGAAGTCAGTCTGAGAGTTTATCTTTGATTATCAGCTGACAACTAGGACCAAAGAAATAGAATAGAAAATTGAATAAGCAAAGCCAAGGTGATCATCAAATATTTAAAAGCCTTTAAGTAATCAACATATAAGTGTAAAACATTTAATCCCCAGTATTCTCTAAACATAAACACAGATAGGAACCTTAATGCAAGTAGATCATAAATTTCTAATAGCACCCAAATCACTTCTTGATCTTTAAAAATTATTGCTAACCTTTTGTTTGACATGCTGTCACTAGGTAAACAATGCCCCCCTCTGAAATACACATGAAACTTTTCCAATGATTACCCCAATTATTTGATAATCAGCAGGTTACTGTCAGGTTGCCTAAATTCAAAACATGGTTCTGCTGTTTGAGTTTTAAATAATCTCTGAGTCTCAGTCTTTTCATTTACATAATAGAAATGGTGGTGATAATAGTAGTAACACAAGTGGGTTAAGAATTATGCTATGTGCTTGCCCTCATTTTTATTAATGAAAGTAATGTGGCTAATGCTATGATAGGAGGGCACTCAGTGATTTTAGCAAACTTGCCCAAAGAAAGAAAAGAAGTGTTTCCCTATACCTCTCCCAGCCCCCACACTAACCCCTGCGTGCACCATCTGTACCAAGCAGGCTCTCACCTGTAAAAACATGCCAACAGAGCCCTCGTGTTTGCAGGCCCTAATTTCCTGCATGCCTTGGGCTCACCCAGACTCTTCCAAGATTTCTCAGAGCCAAGATCCCATGGACGGCACAGTTCCAAGAAGCAGCCATGCAAGAGCATCTCTAGGAGTATCTCAGCTGATGGTGGCCATAACCGGGGCATTTGCCCCCTGGGTACCAGCACCACCTCCAGAAATGCCATTTTACTTACTAAGACTCGGCCCAGTATGGCCTGAGGGACATGAGGAGATAGGCACGCTTATACTAGAGTCAAGGTAAACTGCCTGGGGTACCACCTTTCTAAGATGTTCCCACATCTACATCAACCCCTTCCACAGGGTAGTGGCACAGGGTAGGAGCACAGGCAAGGAACAAACTCCTTTTCCCAAGGCACCACATTGGCTGGACTTATGGAGGGGCTGACTGGCATCTGTATTGACCAATGAGAATAGATGGGACCCTTGCTAAGTGGTTAACCCTTTAGTTGCTGGATCATGGGGCAGTGTAAGGGAGAGGCCAGGACAGTTTGGCCAGTGATGAGAGCAGTGGGTATTTCCTAACCTCTCTAGAAGAATTTTGATATTTTAGCAAATTTACAGCCTTACTGGTTTTACCTACTCAATTATCAGGCCCAAGTAGAACCACTCCAAGAATCCTCAGATGGGGATAAGTACTTTAGCCTCTTTCTTTGGATCTAGTCATTTCTCCAAAGTTTAGCAGGTCTGCTGAGTGCTGAGGAGATAAGAAAAAAATGGGGGGGGGGTCTCTAGGCTCCCACAGAAGTTCTCAAACTTAGTAGCATAAGCAGCACTTGGACAACTTGTTAAAATCAGTCTCTTGGGTCTGACTTCCCCCATTATTTCAGTTCAAAGGTCTGGCATTGGTTCTGGGATTCGGCATTTGTGATTCTGACACAGGCATTGGGGGAACCCCACTTTGAGTCACTGGTTTAATAAATTCATAGATGGGTAGCAACCTAAAAGGAAGCTGAGAAGGGAATAGGAAGATTCTGTGCCCGCAACACTAAAAAAATTGGACCCTCTAGCTGCCTCATAAAGACAAACATCCCACATCCCCCTAGAGCAGACCTCTCCTTGTCCCTTCTATTACATCATTTAAGGCATTTCTTAACTGATGGGAAGGATGCTGCTGGGTGTGTGGTTAATTAAACCTCTAGTTATGGTCCCAGCAAAGTTTCTCTCTCTTCTAAGAGGTAATGTTTTCTCAGGAAAATCATGTTTCACCTATCCCAAAGAATATGAAAGTGTTAACATCCTTATGAAAGTTGCACTTATCTTAATGTGTGTTTTCTCTCTCTCCCCGCCCCCATCCTCTCTCTCAGGACTTGATTAAACAAAAAGAACCTACTCTTTCTTTTTCCTGCCTTGGGATTAAGTGAGAGAGATTGACACCTGCTCTGAATAACGACCCAGAATAATAGTGCTGTATCAGCACAGTAAAAAAAATTTTTTTAGCCATTTCCTGAAGATCAATGGTAAGTGGAAAGTAACAGTTTTACAGTAATTAGGAGTGTTTTATATATAGGGAAGGTTCATTTAGACTAAAACATTATTGATATCACATAAATTAATATTGAGTGTGGCCTCACATGAACTGATATTTCACATACCACCTCTTTTTATATCATCATTAACCACATGTTTAACTCATGTACTGCTGATGTGGAAGGTAATTCTCATCTTTTTAGGGCCACTTATAAGTACCTTATTTGAATGATTCTTGAAAATTTCAGTAGCTTTTAAACCTAACTGATCAGCGATTTCTCCTCATTCTTATATGATATAGAATATTTAAAACCCAGAAAGTTCCTCTCAACCTCACTTGAATCATGGGAATTACCCACTAAGGGAGTCAGAATATAACGTGTTCTCATCTACCTCTCTCCTCCCCCACCCTGAGTTAAAATATTTTGTCTATAGCTTTCACAGCAATGCCCTTACTTGACACTTAAAGAGAATCCAGTACTAACAGTACACTGGGACATTGTGCTGTTTAGAAAACCTGTCTATTTGTAGGACTGCTCTGGCTATTGAAGGCCATGCCGGAGTCTGAGGGGAAGGAGAGAAGGCTGTTATTTGTGAACACCAACTCTGGTTCAAGCCCATTATGTATATTTATCTCATTTAATCCTGACAACTCTTGGTGAAAGGTGTAATTATTCCTGTTTTATTGATGGGAGTACTGAAGCTCAGAGAGGCTAAATAATTTGGCCAAGGTCACACAGCTAATAAGTGATGCAGCTGGGTTTCAAACTTCGTTCTGACTCGAGAATACCCTTTGCCCACTGCATCCCGCTGAGACATTTATTTCAAGACACTCCATCTCTTCTTTCACTCTCCTACATAACATCATTTGGTTTTGTTGCCAAACTCACCAGTGTGTGTGTGTGTGTGTGTGTGTGTGTGTGTGTGTGTGTGTGTGAGAGAGAGAGAGAGAGAGAGAGAGAGAGAGAGAGAGAGAGAGAGAGAAGTTTCTAAACTCTTGTGCCTCTCAGTAATCATTTTATTGGAAGTTGTGTCCCTTCATAGGCCGAGGAGAAAACAGACGTCCTTAATGAAGAATAGAGGACTCTGCATAGCAAAATCCTGGTAATTTAGGCACATCATAGTTCTGTTTGTGTTGGGGGAACTGTGGTCTAGAGAGGCAGCAGCTGCCCTGAACACTTATTGTGATAGTGGGCTGCTGAACATGGCTTTGACCTTAGCCTCACTGAGAAGACATGTCAGAGAACGCAGAAAAGGCAGAGCTCATGGGTGTGGAGGCTAGAGGGATACTCAAAACACTGACTGAATTTGCCAGAGGGAGACAATGCAAAGACCATTAAGATTGTTGGAGCCCTATTTACTACTTTCATTGTAATAGTTGCTCATCCATTTCCCTTGTATGGACTCAGACCTGGAGGATGCTATGTAAAAATGAAAAGGTTTAAATTGTATGGCACCTTGAGAAATACAAGGGCTTGCTCTTCCTTTCCATAGCAGAAGAGGCCCCTTATGATCACCCTTTCAATTTTTTAATGGAAATATTTTTATTGTTTATACAGATTGTTAAAGTTACATATGCTTGTAAAAACCTCAAGTAAAATGGAAGTGTTTGAAATAGAAAGTAAATTTCTTCCTATGATCCCATCTGGAGAAAACCACTATTAATGTTTGACGGATACCCTTCCAGAAATTATATTAACATTAAATTGCATGAATGTGATCAAAACTATACATTCTGTTTTCAAACTGACTTTTCCCACTTTGTTGAGGACATCTGTCCAGGGAACTACTATAATATGGCACCATCCTTTGTCATCTATAATAATAAAAGTATAATATGTTAATTAGACTGGACATCCTTCTGGATGACCTTCCAAATGAAGCTGTGGTGGGCGGAAGCTGAGGCAGAGGCAGCCGCCATGGTGGTGGGGGCTGAGGCAGAGGCAGAGGCCTCTGGCCACCACAGTGGGTGGGGGCCAAGGCAGAAGCACCTGCCATGGAGGCAGGGGCTGAGCCTCTTGCATGAATTTCGTGCATCAGGCCTCTAGTCCTATCTAATAGAATAGTAATATGCAAATTAACCACCACTCCACTACACCCACAAGCCATGCCCACAAGCCAGGCTCACTAGCCAATCAGGAGCAAGTATGAAAACCCCAACCAAGATGGCTGCGGCATGGAGAGAGCAGGAAGGAGGCTTGGGTTTCCCTGGCAATGGAAGAAGCCAAGCTTTCCTCATACCCTACCCGGCACAGGCCTCCACTTAAGGCTACAAAGTTTCAATTATAGAAGATAAATAAATTCCAATAGAAATGGCTGCTACCACGGAGGAAGCAGAGGGTTTGGCTCTGCTCCAGACTACAAGTTTGAATTGTAGACGATAAATAAATCCCAGGTACCAGGGCCTCTGCTTGGGTCACTGGGGGGCGTGGCTGGCCTGCAAACCACCACAGGTCCCTCACCCAGGCTATGCCATGCCCCAAGAGAATCCGTACTCTGACCCGGGATACCCTTCAGGGAAAACCAACTGGCCCCCACCCATGCACCAGGCCTCTATCCTATCTAATAAAAGAGTAATATGCAGATTGACCATCACTCCAACACACAAGATGGCTTCTCCTATGTGGACACAAGATGGCCATCACAAGATGGTCAGCAAGGGAGGGCAGTTGGGATGAACCAGGCCTGCAAGGGAGGGCAGTTGGGGGCCACCAAGCCTGCAGAGGAAGGCAGCTAGGGGTGACCAGGCTGGCAGAGGAGGGTAGTTGGGAGTGACAAGGCCTGCAGGGAAGGGCAGTTGGGTGGGGGGGACTAGGCCTACCAGAGAGGGCAGTTGGGAGGGACCAGGCCTGCAAGGAAGGGCAGTTGAGGGTGACCAGGCCGGCAGAGGAGGGAAGTTGGGGGAAAATAGGCTGGCAGGGGAGCAGTTAGACATCAATCAGGCTGTCAGGGGAGTGGTTAGGGGGTGATCAGGCTGGCAGGCAGAAGCAATTAGGGGCAATCAGGATGGAACGCAGGCGAGCAGTTGGGAGCTGGCAGTCCTGGATTGTGACAATCGGACATCCCCCAAGGGGTTCCTGATTGAAGAGGGTGCAGGTTAGGCTAAAGAACACTCCTTTCCCCTCCCCCAAGCACAAATTTCATGCACCAGGCCTCTAGTAGTTATATAAGATTCCATTGTTTGGATTTAGTTAATTCAGAATGAATGGATAGGATATTCATGTAGTTTCCAATTTGTTGCTATTAAAATCATTGCTACTATGGACACCTGTTCATCTACTTATATGTACACATACTAGAGGCCCATTGAATGAAGATTCGTGCAATAGGCTTTCCTTCCCCTGGCTGCTGGCACCGGTTCTCCTCCAGCACCCAGGACCTAGGCCTTCACTCCAGCCACAGCGGAGAAGCCAAGTCTCTTCAGTCTTCAGTCTTCACTCGGGCCAGATCCTTCAGTCTTCGCTCTGTGCCTGCATATGCAAATTAACCCACCAGCTTTGTTGAGTTAATTTGCATACTCACTCCTGACTGGCTGGTCGGCATCATGGAGGTACAGTTAATTTGCATCTTTCTTTTTTATTAGTGTAGAGTGACTATTTTTCATAGAAATGGTACCACAGGGTCATAGGCTATGCATGTGTTAAAGTATTGTTACAGATTGCTTGACAGTCCTCCAGAATGGTACTACCAGTTGACTGTCCAACATGCAATGAGGGGAGTGACCCCTTCCCCAAACCCTTATCAAAGGGGGCATCTTATAAGAGTAACTAAAGTCAGACATGAGATAACAATCAATGAAAGTTTATCTTACAAGCAAAACTGAAATTGGTGGTTTCTACAGAGAATCCTACAAATGGAGAACTATACCACAAATGCAAGTGATTTTAACAATAGAAGTGGCATTCTCAGATCACCATAACAACAGCAAATCTTGGTTATTGTGAATCAATAAAGTCTGTCCCACACATCTCATTCAACCAGGATACCCTTGTGGAATTAGTATCACTGTGTATCATCCTGTTCCATTACACAGATGAAGTATCTGAATTAGAGGGAGGAGCAGTAACTTGCCTATCTGCAATATGAGGGAACTGGAAGGTTTTTATTTTTTTATTGTGGTAACAATAAATTTGCCTTTTAAACCATTTTTAAGAGTCTATTAAGTAGATTCACACTGTTATGTGATCACCACTATCTATTTCCATAATTTTTTCATCCTCCTAAACAGAAACTTTGTACCCATTAAACAATGACTTATTTCCTCTTCCCCAGAACTGGGATTTGAACTCATGAAAGTTGAGGTTAAAGTCCAAAGGCATAAAGACCAGGGTCTACTGCTTTGAATGGTTCCACCATGTTGTCCTTCATTCCACAACTGAATAAACTCAGGTTTTAGTGTGGGGTTTTTTTTTGGTGTTTTTGTTTTGTTTTGTTTTGTTTTGTTTTTGTTTTTGGTGAGTAGGGGCTGTGTATCAAAGGAATAGCAGCCATAGAAATCTTCCAGAAGAATGGAAGGCTTGTTGCAAAGATGGATTGTCTGGGCACAAGTCAAGCCTTGGCACTGCTGATTTACCAATGCTGAGTGTGCCTCTGGTAGTTCTAACTGCTGAACATGAAGGCTGGGGTTTTACATCAAGCTGATGCACCAGTTAAAAAAGAAAAAGAAAAGGAGTAAGCATTTCTATCTGGATTCACTTATCCAAATAAACCGACCCAGGGGCAGCTGTGGCATGGACAGAGCTCCTCGGTGCGAATCCTCAATATCGCACATCTGGAAGGAGAGGGAGGCGCTGCATCCTCCAGAGACTGGTTCCAATCCAAGAGACCCAAACAGATGGGATCCTTACGACTCCTTATCTCTTTATGTTGGCCCCACCCATCTGAAATTTTGCTTCCCCAAATAGATCCTTCTGGAATACAGCTGCCATCACTCATTCTGCTGTCGAGGGGAGAGTGGTTGCCTTTTGAGAGAGGAATACCACTCTGTAAATCAGCCACCAGGCACTGTTTATCCCACTGATGTATGTGCCACACATTCACACATATGGGCCCAAAACCGGAGCTATGGATTTTTTTTCCCCAATGGCTTAATGGATTTTTTCTCTATATTTTTAACTTATTACACTGCTGTGTTAGAACAAATTCTTCCTGGGAAATCAGGTTTCACATACCATATAACCCTGCAATCAAGGTGCTGCCTTAAGGAGAAAACTCCTCAAAAAAGGTTTCTATATATCTTCGTGGCATTTATTTATTTTTATTTTTTAAATATACTTTTATTATGGTCATATTACATATATCTTCTGCCCTTTCTTCCCCCCTTAACCACCTCCCCAGGTCTTCACTACCTCCTCATGGCATTTAAGATGTAGTATAATCTGTCTTCATAAAAGAAAACCCAGATTGTTCCCTCTTTATATATTCACAGCCCAGTGAAATGAAGAAAGTCTAAACAGTCCAGAACATATAGAGAATGGGAAGGGACAAAGAGACAAAGGAGATAGGTATAGACCAAGATGGGAACAAAGCAGAAGCATACAGAAGTCATGGCTCCATTCTTACTGTGTCACCTGGAATTCCTCAACTTCCAGAGAGAAGGAAAAATAATAGCCTCCAAGAGTGATGGATGTGGTTTTAAAATAAAAAGAAATTGCAATTAAAATGATTAAACTAAGTAAAACAGACATAGGAAACATAGGGAAAAAATATACTTCCTGTGCACTAAAGTCTCTGATCCCATTAAAGACTTAAATAATATCTTTCCGACATCATGACTGTAGAAATAACATGTTACTTTTATATAAATGACATCAAGAGATTATATTACTAGTTTATGAAAAAATATGTTTAATTTTCCATTTTTAAACGACACTGATATAGATTAGTATATATTATGGAATTAGATACATTTGCTATGCCAGCTAGTTTTATATTTTACTATAAACATCCCCAACAGGTGCAAAAATACCACCTAAAATAAAACTAAAGATAATGTATCTTATGACAATAAAGTGCTGCCTTAAATCCAAAAAGAAGAGAAAGCACATGTATATTCCCATCATCCCACATTTTTCTTTCTTGGGCATGGTGCCATATACATATATAAGCCTTTGTATCCTATGATTAAAAGAAAATAAGTGTAGAATCATGTTTGCTACAGTCTGCTGCCAAAAGCCCATGTCTACAATCCATCATTAAAATGTGACAGTGTATGGCTACAAAGAAAGCAAAATCTCAGTGGTCATGCTCATTTGCAAACGTTTCAGAGGCTGAAATTGCTTGGCAATCCTGCTGTTTCTAGGTTATTTGCAGAATAACCAATTTATTGAGCTGATGATTACCTGGTGCCTGCATCGCACTTCTGACTTAGATCTTTCTTCTCTGCACTTGGCATTGACCTGTGCAACGTGGCCAGGGAATGCATGCATTCTGCAAACCCAAATTCCAGAGTTCCAGCCCACCTCTCCTTTGTCCTTGCCAATCTGATTTCTGAGGAATTTGCCTAGAGTTGCTACAGTTAAGAAAGAAAGAAAGAAAGAAAAAAAAACGGAGAAGAAACTCCTTGTCCTACTCCTACTTTGCAGACCATTTTATAGACGACCTCCTTTTAGCTGGAGGTTTTTGGCCCCAGTAAGGAAAAGGGGTTTTCTACCTTTATTGAAACAAGACCTGTTTAGGATATTCTCTGCAATTGGAGCACATCCCACTGCTTGTAATACACAATGTAGACCAACCTGTTGCAACCTGGAGAATAGCGCAAGTCAGATATTTGCTACCCAACGGAGCCAATTAGAAAAAAACAGCAGGGGGGAACCTCGGTTAAAACCAACCTTGTCCGGACATGCAACAAGGCTATATAGCATGAAGGAAAATTGAAAACAGAAATATCAAGAAGATCACTGAGAAGGCAGGGCCTCTCTTTCTTCCTTTACTTTGTTCCTAACAAATGTTCATCTTCATCCACTCTAAATCATGTCACTGGAATGAAGATGGTACAAAAGGGAAGTTCATACCGAAAAGCCAGTGTGGAGAGAAATTGCCCTTGACCATGAGTGGAAATGGCTGAATCCTGCTTTGGAACAGGTTTATCCCCCTTGAGAGCAGATGAGTACCCCAAGCTGGTTGAATCTTGGAATCTAATATTATCGCCAGATCAATAGACATCATTGAAAAGAGTTTGTGTTTTTCTTCCATGAAAAGAGCTAATAGCCCTTTTCGAAGGAAAATTTAGGCAATGCTCTCAACTAGGTAGTAAATTTCATCTAAAAACCTCCTGTTTCTCTTAAAACCCACCAAGGAAGTAACTGTAGTACTTTTCCGTCTTCAGAGAAGAGAGATAAGGTGTATCATTCCATATTTTAACATTTACTCCAAGTCAAAGAAGATATAAAACCAACAGGTGTGCTAAAGTAACAGGAAAAGTTTCTTTTATGATTCCTCTATAAAAAATAAAAATCCAAGAGTTAAAAGCTAAATTTCCAAACACATTTCTTTTTACGACAAACTTTTGAGCACTATCCTTCGTAAAACCAAATCAGACCTGCACACTCAGCACGCATGGCATAATCACTGAAATACAGTGTGGCACATACTCAAATATGGGTCAAGTTTGTGCTAGACATCGAAAGACGGGATGCTCTAATCTTAACACCTGTCTTAAGGAGTAATTTATCTGAAATTAAGATAGCTACTCCAGCTTTCTTTAGAGCTAGCATGCTGTATCTCTCTCCATTCTTTTACTTTTAATTTATATGCATCTTAACATTTAAGGTTGGTTTCTTGTAGACATCATATAGTTAGATCTTGTTTCTTTTATCTACTCTGACAGTCTCTCTCTTTTAATTGGTAAATTTAAACCATACACATTTAAAGTGATTATTGAGTAGTTTGAATTATATCTACATATTTATAACTGTTGTCTATTTGTTGCCTTTGTTCTTTTCTTTTTTATTCTTCCACATTTTTCTGCTTTCTCTGCTTTTAATTGAACATTTTATATGAATTCATTTTCTCTTAGCATATCAATGCTTTTTTTAAAAAAAATGAATGTTTTCCCTTGGATTTGCACTATGCATTTACATTTTAATCCAAGTTCACTCTAACACTATATCACTTCATACTAGTCCAAGTACTGTATAAGACAGAATTCCCAATTCTTCCCTCCCGTCCCTCCTATAAGTATGCTTTCCTTTCTCTTACCCATCCTAATTAAAGAGTAACATGCAAATTGACCATCACTCCAATGCACAAGATGGCCACCCCCATGTGATCAAAGATGGCCTCCCACATTGGACACAAGATGGCCAGCAGAGAGGGCAGTTGTAGGTGATCAGGCCAGCAGGGGAGGGCAGTTGGGAGTGACCTGGCCTGCAAGGGAGGGCAGTTGGGGGCAATCAGGCCTGCAGGGGAGGGCAGTTAGGGGGGACCAGGCTAGCAAGAAAGGGCAGTTAGGGGTGACTGGGCCAGTAGGGGAGGGCAGTTGGGAGTGACCAGGCTTGCAGAGGAGCAGTTAGGCATCGATCAGGCTGGGAGAGGAGTGGTTAGGATGTGATCAAGCTGCCAGGCAGAAGTGGTTAGGAGCAGTCAGGCAGACAGACAAGCAGTTGGGAGCCAGCAGTCCTGGATTGTGAGAGATTGTGATCTGTGATGGAACCAAAATGGGCAGTTGGACATCCCTCAAGGGGCCCCAGATTGGAGAGGGTGCAGGCTGGGCTAAGGAACACCTCCCACACACACATGCATGAATTTCATGCACTGGGCCTCTAGTAAGTTATAATCACCCAACACATTGATGCTACTATTATTTTGAACAGACTGTTTTCTGTCAGATAGTTGTTTACTTTCAATTGTGAGGATGGGACTAATGACCTCGAAGATCTTCACAGTTTGGATGGGAAGCCAGAAGTCAACTTTCATTTATATAACATTGAGCTTAGGAGAACAGAGGGAGAGTAATTAAGTTCTAGCAAAAACAGTAATGAGACTAGCATCCATAAGCAATCATCAGAATGTCAGAGTAACCAAGAAAAGTTGAATAAGTGAGAAGATGGGTGGAAATGGAGCAGAGAGAAGAGGTAGGAGGATAGATGTTTGAAAACTAAAACTTTAAACTTGCTGCTTTCTTTATGAAATATAGAGTCTGAGAAAAAGAGATTTCTGAGAGAAGAGTCAGACCCAAAAGAAATATTTTATGTATCTTGGCTAAAACATTGCTACTTTGTAGGTTGAGAAATATTTCTATGCTCAAAAGGACAAATAAGTAAATAAGAATCAACATTAAACCTCAACTCACCAAAGCTGAAATTGTGTCACAATACACACAAGGTCTGAGTTACGGGTTGAGGTAACCTGTAGCTAGAAAATCTCTTCAGCCTTCCCTCCCTCCTTTCCCTTAGAAAATGAGGCTTTGACTAGGTAAATTACAAGACTGCTCTATACTGAAATTCTAATATTCTATGAAGGTTATATATGCACTGAAAAATATTGATCTACTAAAGGCCTGGTGCATGAAATTTGTGCACTGGGGGGGAGGGTCCCTCAGCCCAGCCTGCACCCTCTTCACAGTCCAGGACCCCTCACTCCTTACCACCTGCCTACAGCAGAGGCAGGAGAGGCTCCCGACACCGTTGCTGCACTTGGCAGCTGTGATCCTGGCTTCTGGCTGAGTGGCACTCCCCCTGTGGGAGCACACTGACCACCAGGAGGAAGCTCCTGTGTTAAGCATCTGCTGCCCTGGTGGTCAGTGCGTATCACAGCAATCAGTCATTCCACCATTGGGTTGATTTGCATATTGGGGTTTTATTATATAGGATCATTGTTCAAGGGCATCAGAGAATTACAAAGACCCCTGGGTAAAACACTGCAAGAGAAATATTGCATACTCTATACGGTGTAGGCCCTCCAATTCAATCCTGGGCTGCAGACACAAGGCCATGGCATATAGAATGAACCTTCCACTTGCGGAGAATCAAAGAAGAGACAACCACATGGAGCCCAAGAGGCTAGGATCTCGTGAAGCTTCACGCAGCCTCTCTGATGGAGAACTCTTTTGACATTCCTAAAACAGCCACATCAGAAAAGGAAGAACGCCCCATGGATGGACCCTAGCTAGGATGCAAACTTACTGAGAAACAGACCCCAAAACACAGAATATGAAAATTCTCCTTAGAACAGGGAAGGTGAAGAGCAAGGAACACCAGGGTTGGAATGCAGAAAACAAGGAGATGGAGATGGAAGGTTGAAAACAAAGAGACAGAGATGGAAGGTTGATTTATTGTTCTGGTATTTAATGAGAAGGGCCACATCCAATCACTCCTGGAGGCTATGGGAATACTCCAGGTGAGTTGAAAGTGTGTCTTATAGGTAGCTGCCACCAAAAGGGGTACTGAGGGCCACAGACTGCCCATCAGAATTGAAGGAGACCTTATCCCCATAGACCGTATAACAGGTGACACAGATTCTCCACTGAGAAGTTCTTCAATGGCCAGTTGATCTCATTTTGTTTATTTTATGTAATATTTACATTGGAAAGCATGAAAATATTTTAAATACAAGTTTTACTTGCTCACATAATTACTTTCCAAAAGATTTATTCTACGGCATGTAATAGCGTGAGTAGTGACAGATGAAATCCAATTACTATCAGGGAATTACTAAGAGGGAGGTAGAAGAACAACATCTATTGAGTGCTTATATGCCAGGCACTGTGGTAGGCTACTCGGATAAGGTCATTTAATCCTCGCATCATCCTCTCAAAGAGGTATGATTACTCTCTTCTTACACATGAGGACAATGCCTAATTTTTGAGGACACACAAAAATTGTACTTACTGAAATCTATAAGAAGTCTAAAGAACACACCAACTTATGGAAAAAAATTTTTTCGATAAAATTATGATATAGTACTAAATCTGAAAGAAAAAAATAGCCAGGTGATGATACAAATATAGTTGTTTTATACTATGAATAATTGTTAAGTGAAAAAAATTAACACCAAATGCATTAAGGTGATGGGTGAAACACTAAGTGGATTGTTTTCTTTATTAAAAAATTTTTAAAAAGTTATCAACAGAGACTTATAAAAATTCAATCTACAATAAGACAAATACAACAGGAGGCATGTAATGCATATTATATCATATTCAAGTCATCTTCCAAAGAGTTAAAAATGCATAAGGGAAGTCTGAGTTTGAGTCCAAATCATAAACTTGACTTGAACTCTGTTGTCAATTGCCAGGGAAAGCATTCCAGACTCCAAGAAACTGTTTGATTTTTTTTCCCTTCAGAACATCGATAAAATGCTGGAGGGCTTTGGGCGGGGGGGGGGGGGGGGGGGGGTTGGCATTTAAATTGCAGCCATCAGGAGAAAATCCCTGTACTAACAAGTGACGCTTTCCAAGTCATTTTCTTACAGTCCCTTATAATGCTGCCATACAGACAGGGTAAAGATGGGACAGGGAACTCTTCTGGTTTGAAATCAACCAAGTGATGCAGAAGAAAAAGAAGCCCTCTGCCAAAACCCCAAGATTAAAGTAATAAGGAGAGAGGTGTCTGTTGGCATCAAGAAGAGTTTTGTAAACAACAGATGCAAGGCAGCAGAGCCTCCAAAAGAGAGATTTCTTGTTGGTGCCACTTTTGGAGAGGGATCAGTAATGTATTTCATTTCTGGTTTAATAAGGTTATTAGCAGGTTTTTTTTTAAGCGCAAAATAATATTTTTTTGTGAAGGTTTGCCGGTAAGCATTAGTGTAGTAAAGAACTGTATGCCTTGTTATGCACAATCCACACAGTAGAATAAAACACTGTCTGCATGAGCTTCCACACAGAAGAGCAATTAATTAACTTATGTTGGCGAATGGCGTTCTCACTGAAACTTATTAAAAGTCTGATTCATCTACAAAGCCCCAGGCAATCATCAATTGCCTCATAATAATACAAAAGAAAAATAAGCTACGGTTATGTTCTCATTTAATATCCTAAGAAGATCCTCTTTGCCCTCTGTCTTTGTTTGAAAATATCTCTATTAAGAGGTTGTATTTTTTTAACTCTCCCATTTGACATGAAATATATTATAGCAGGGAACTATGGGAGTAAATTACAGAGCCTCCAGGATACCAGATTAAGAGGAGAAGCTGGACTTTCTCAAAGACACACAAATCATTCAACATGTAGCACAACAGGGCATACAGTGTGTTATCGATGCCGAGTTCCAAGCACCATTGTTAATACAGACCAGAAGAGGGATTGTTCATTAAATAATAAAAGAGGGGAGGAGGAGGAGAGGGAACACTCAGACTTCAACGCTAAAAAAAAAAAAAAAAAAGCAGTACAGGGGGGATGGTTTCACAAGTATTACACAGCTTAATAGTTATTAGTCTGCTTAGGATTTTGGTTTAATTCAATTCTCCCAAATATCAACCTAATGACTTCTAAGCAGAGGTTACAGTTTATGAACCATGTATTCTTTTTTAATGTTTTCTATAGTTGACAATATCAATAGCGCCCTCTACAGGAAGTTTCAAACCCGCAACTTGGGTTTTCTTGAATTTGGGGGAAAAAAGGCTAAGTAAGGTGAATACCATAGGAGAACAAGATGAAACATTAAATACAATTGATGAAAATGGAAGACAGTTTTAAAATGTTGATTATGTTTTCATTTCACATGTAGATTTAGGAATTTTGAATGAAGCAAAACAAAACCACAGCTGGTACCCCTAGGTTATTCTGGATCTGTGTGTGTGTACATATATATATTTTATTGTTGACAGTAGTGGTGCTTTCTTGTTAATACTCAGTCATTTGAGAGAAGAACACTGAAATTCCTAATTTGTCTTTTTCTTATTTTGAAATCTCAAAAACATATTAGCTTTCCCTATTCTAAGTGTGGCTACCTGCGACATTAGTATTACCCAGATTCTTTTTTCAAGATGCAAATAGAGCTCATTTTTTTTTTGAAGAACACATAAATAACCAATGTACATATCTTTCAAGTTATGCTTATTTTCCTAATGTTCAATAGAAGTGCTTCGCTTAAGACTTTTGCATGTGAGAAAGTCTGGTGCTGACGGACTCTGCCTGTGTGAATCCGAAAGATGCGGCTGTTGACTGACTGCGGAGTTTCTCTCCGTGATTAGTGGCCTCAGACCCAGATTCAGACCCAGAATCTGCTTGAAGGAATCATTACGACGAAATGTCTTGCTCATGTCACTACAGCCTTGGAAATCAGAGGACACGGGCTTATCTCACAGCTGTGATACATCATCTGGCCTTGCAACAACGATTTAATCTCACCTTCTTTTAGCAAGTTCTCACAATGCGGGGAGGGGACTGACTTCTGACTTCAGTGCTATCTCAGGAGTTGCTAGGGATGACACAACAAATGCCAGTTAGAAAGGCCCGTGGTTATAAATTTCAGGGAAGCCCAGCTGGTGTGGCTCAGCGGCTGAGCATTGACCAGGAAGACATGGACAAGAAGTTCGAGGCTCAGGTCTAGTGTTCACATTGCTCTAGCTTTATTAAAGTCAATTCACTTTCCTGGGGCTTTTGTGTCTTCATCAGGAAAAATAATGAAAAACTTCTGTTTGGAGAAAAAATTAGAACTTGATGCTCAGAAATGCTTGATGAAATCTAATAAACATCTTTTTAATAGTCGAGCTATAAGAAAGGGAGGGTAAACAAATGGTTGAACTCATAAGAGCTGAAAAACAGGTGTTAGCTGAATCTATGGCTATGCTGTAGGCATTTGCCAATCGTTATAACCAAGAGGCTTGGATTTTACTGGCCACACTGGGGTCTAAGCAAAATGGGAAATTGGAAGTGAGACCTCATATAAAGGCAAAATAATGAAGGGTGGGCCTTCCATTTAAACCACATAAAGGGAAACAGCAAGGAGGTCTTCTGTCTCAGCCTAGGCTCTGGGTTGGAATATTACATCTTTCCTGAAAAAAAAAAAAACTTTTAAAAGTGTGTTCTATTGATTTTTTTAAGAGAGAGAGGAAGGGAAAGAGATAGAAACATCGATGAAAGAGAAACATCATTGTTCGGCTGCCTCCTGCATGCCCCCCCCCCCCCCACCGGGGATCAAACCCACAACCCAGGCATGTGCCCTGACTGGGAATCAAACCAGCGACCTCCTAGTTCCTGGGCCAACACTCAACCCTTGAGCCACACACACGGGATGGGCTTCTCTGAACATTTATAACCACAGGCCTGTCCTTTGAAGGTCTGGGGTTAAACTGGGACTACCTGTGTAATCCAGAAAACCCCGATCCAAGAAACTAACCCCATGTGGACCCATGTGGGTAGTGACTTGCAGGGCCCGGCAGAGATAAGCACAGATTGTCTCTGAGGGACTCACTCCCAGCTCGTCTTACAGGGGTTTTGCAGATAAAACTGAATGGAAACTCAAAATCCAAAACTATGTCCCATGAATAAGAATCAGCAGAAACCACAACAGCTGAATTAGACCACCAAGAATTTTGAATATTAGAATGGATGATACAGAATATAAAACAGTTATAAAATGTTAATGAAATAAATATGGAATAAAACACCTGAGAAAATAGTAACATACTTTCAAAACACTAGGTAGATTTGAAAAAGACGCAATATTTAAAAAGCTAAAAATATAATTTAAAAGCATGGTGGATAACTTAATAGATGAATCATGGTTGAAGAAAGAATTGGTAAAATGGAAGATAACACTCAAGAAATTAACCAAAACAAAGGTGAGAGACAAAGATATAGTAACTGTGAAAGAATATTTATGAGAAACAGGATAGAATGAGACACTTGATAAATATCTAATTGGAGTTCAAGAAGGTGATTTTAGAGAAAAGGCCAGTAATAATGGCACAGAATCTTTTAAAACAAATGAAAGATATGAATGTTCAAATTCAGAAAGCACAAATCCAAAGGAGGGTAAATTCACACCAAGACCCAGCCCAGTAAAGCTGCAAAACAGCAAAGACATAAAGGCCATGTTGAAAGTATAGAACAAAGATTATTCATATAATGATTATTACACTAATACCAAACTACAGTGAAATAAAATCTGTAAAATGTTTTGAGAAATGATCAACCTATAATTGTACCAGTACATGTATCAAAATACAAGGGTAAATAAAGACACTTCACACAAACTAAAAGTAATACAGTTTACTGCCAGAGGACCCTCAATTAAGGAAATTTGAAGAATCCACTTCAGAAAGGATAATTGTCACAAAATGAAGGTCTAAGATGCCAGAAAGCAAGGTGGTCCAAGGAAATGGAAATAATTGGATGAATCTAAACAAACATCCATAGTATATAGAACAACTGTATTACTGTTTAAATGGGGAAAATGGGGAGTGCTAAAATAATGGACAACAATATTATGTAAGATGCAAGGGGTGTGATCAGAGTAAGCAGATAGACAGGTGTATATATGTATTTATATAACTATTTGAATCAGAAAAAATGGAGCTCTTCTAGTAGAAGTGAGGTCAGGAGGTTCTTACCAGCTGGGATTCACCCAGGAACTATGACCAAGAAGCCACAGGGCTGCAAAGAATGGGCTGGAACTCACTGGACTGCATTTTATCTGATAAACCTTGCAATGCTAATATTCTGTATCTATTGTTTTGTCTTTTTAATATTCATAGATAGATAGATAGATAGATAGATAGATAGATAGATAGATTTTTAATCCGAGGATTTTTTTTTCATTAATTTTTTTGAGTGGAAGAGAGGGGTGGAGGGAGAGCACAGGAGAGACAAACATCAACGTGAGAAAGAGACACTAATGGGTTGCCTCCCACGTGAGCCCTGACCGGGGCCAGGGATAGAACCTGCAACCAAGGTACATGCCCTTGACCCGAAATCGAATCCTCTACCTCTAGGTCCAAGGACCAACACTCCAACTACTGAGTCAAACTGGCTAAGGCTATTCATATTTTTATTCAAACAAAGGCCATATACTCTAACTTTTTTCACTCTCATGCAAATAACTTCTTCCATGGGCTTCAAAGGAGAACAATTCAGCTAAGGGAGCTGCACAGGCATATGCATGGTTACTCAGTTAACGCGCAATGGCGATTACCCATGAGCAAGATCTTTGATTCTTTTTTTAAAAACCTGACTTAAGAACATGATTCTACTCAGGTAAGAACTGATTTCAAAGGACATCAGTACTTTTTAACTTTCAACTATTTGATACGTGCTTCTAAAATTTAACACTGAATTACGTGTATGTGTGCTAAAATGCTATATTATCATTTCTCTTAAACTATGTTACAAGTTTGCTATGAGCTTATTTTTAAAAATATAGATGCATATAATCAATGAAAGATACTTCTCAAAGCAAACCAGTATTAATACTGTTGTTTTGCTTCAAATGAGAGAAATGTTAATTATATAAGCAGTGATGTGTAGTTTTTGGCGAATATCAAAGATATTTTGGCAATATCAAAGATCTCTAGATTGAGACAGAGGTACAATTTGAACTCTTCTATGTAATTATCTTAGTTTTAAAAACAAGGGCATGTTTACAAATTCGAGTTTAAATTGATTACAGCCACTCAAGTGCAAAGGGTTTCACTGGAACTCCTACTAACACTTCTTTTGATTTACCTCAATAGGAAAAATAAAAACTGGAAAATACTTCTGCAGCTGGCTTTGTTTTCATGTCTTGCTTTTCTGTTGGCACCAAGTATGCTGTTGGCTCTCTGATTATTACTCTGCTGTGTTAAATTTATCTCCTTGTCAGACTGCAGCTGGTAAACAGAACTTAAGTTCATTCATACTAGTATGTTCCCAAGACATTAAGCAAATAATCTCTCTTCTTTTTCAAGTTAGGAGAGGTAACTACTTTACCAGGTAAGGTTCTTTCTGAAATGAAATAAATTGTCTGTTTTCAAATACGAAGATCCTAGTGCTTGTTTATGCCTGGTGATCTTCGGGGTAAGAATGGAACTCTCGTCGGAGGCACAATGCTGCAATATTAGAAGAGGTGGGGTAACGTTACGCCACCAAATCCACGGCAATCCGTTACAGCAGCAATAGGAAACCAATCCAGATACCATTCAAAAGATGTCTGTGAAGCAATCGCACCGCAGGTTTTGAAAGCAAATTCGCAGCCTTTTCTTCCTCTGTTATGATCTCATGTGGTTGTCTCCGGGAGCCAGAATGCACACCGGGGCTGCCACTGTTAGTTACTCTGCAGTTGGACTTTTCCAGTTAAAGACCTCGGACCTTTGGCCTCTTTTTCACTCCCCGGGTGTCCGGTGGGTGGCCTGTGATGTCTCCCTGCGAACCTTAAACGACATTTCACCCCATCTCATACTAAGCACTCAGCTTGGACGGTCCTCTGAGCAAATGCCGCAAGAAACGGCTCCCCCGGGGCCGGGGAAGGATTCCTTTCCCAAGAGAATGAAAGCCTGCGGGAATGGAACAGAAAACAAGGACTCCCTAGAATGTAAAGAGTGATGAGCTTATTAAACCCCTTCATTATGCTTTTAGGAAAAAGCAAAATTTAAATCTTAAGAGATCTGTGTGCCCACTTGACACTTCAAAGAAACAGAAATCCAGTTAACGAAATGGACCCTGACTTCCTTCCCCAGCCTCCCCACTCTCCAAACCCGCTGTCCTCTTCCGACTCCTTTTCCACTTTCTGCTAACTTTGTGACCCGGAAGCTTCAGAGTGCTATTTCTTCTCCCACTGAATCGACTCTTAGAAGAGGGTCTCAGCTTGTCCTCATTCTCCCTGTGGCCCCCCTTTCTCAGTCAGTGTGCATTCACGCCCAGCACAACTCAAGTTCACATCTGTATCCAGTGGCGCGCTTGCTGGTCTCTGCCTCTCGGGTTCATTCCGTGCAGTCTCTGCCTCGTTCTGCCTGCATCTCCACTCCACTCACTCCACACTCTACCGTGGCTCCTGCTGCCTCACCCTTACAGGGAAATCCCTCTGCCTGGTTCCCCGGGCCTGGTTCCCCACTCTTCTCAACATTTCTCCCCTTTCCGAGAGCCAGCCACTTCCACTGAGTCATTCAGTGTATTTTCACTGCTCTTGATAACTCGGGAGAAAGGGACAAAGTGGAATAAAACAGTGACCCCTTTCTTTGACAAGTATGTAGTTTAATGGGGATAGGGTCGGGGGGAGACAGACTCATTTTAGGTGCTATCATGAATGAGTGCTGTGGGAGCAGCAGCAAGGGCTGAGGGGTCAGTTCTTCAGGGGAGTGCAGGGGAGCAAAGGCTTTGGAGAGAAGGAGATGATGAAAAGATGAGTTGTCATTCTGAGAAGTGACATTCTACAGTGAACAGCAGACTCTCTAATGTTCATGCAAATAGTAGTGTAACAAGAGGTGAGCCAAACTCAACCACTACCAATTTCCTCCCTGGGAGAAAATAGAAACTTTGATACAGTTCTATTCTGTACTTTGGAATAATGATCTTAGGTTGGTTTTAGAAAAAGTCAGAATTTATTAGGAATTGACCAATCAACAAACCCACATAGCTCCTTCTGCTAGGTATACTGGGTATCATTCAACCAGGAGAGTAATGTTTCCAATAGTTCTCCTGTCCTGCTATGAGGCAGAGATATGACATGGATTTGAAAACAAACCTTTGATTCTGTCAATAACCTATGCTAACCTTATGTAGAATCAAAGTGTGAGATTTCTGTGATATTTTGAGAGGTTCTGGAAAAAACATTCCCTTTCCCAATGGTTTGACTGGGTTTTTGAAATTCCACTTTCTGTTTGTTTCCTTGCCTTTGAAACGAATACTAGGAGTGCCTCTTCTGAGGATTAATGAATGTGTATCCAAACCCATGTTCTGTGTGTATCCAAACCCATGTTCTGAGGAAGACAATCAATGTGTGTGGGTTCCTTTCCCTCCTAAAGAGCTAAATGATGTTTAAATACTATTAAGTCACTTCTAACTCTGGAAACATGAACACATTAAGTACTACTAAGTCATGTACACCCTAATCTTAATTAGAAGATTGGCGCTCTCCTACCTGATGGGTAAGTGAAAGTGAATGCCAGGAGGCTAAAGAGGGACCCAGGCTCCCACTGCAGGAAGAAGAAGGATGCCATGAGGGAAAAAGGAAGTTTCTGGAACTAGGATTTGATAAGGTTCTATACACAAATGTTCTGCTCTATATAGTTTTGCTAAGCCCTACTTCTGGAAAACTAGCATAAAACAACACTATAATTTGGTAGTAGATGCACAGGAGGGTAAAAGAATGGCCACCATTTGGTATTTCCACAAATAGTGTCTCAATTAATCCTCAGAACAACCCTATGAAGTAGGTATTATTGCTCCCTGTATTTTCACACATGAGGTAATGGGTTCAAATAAATTGCATGAGCCACTCAAGGCCACACTGCCAGAAAGAAGAGGAGCCAACGCAGCTACAAGTTCCTCCAGTGCCAGCAAGTAGCCCTGCAGCCACAGACAGTGCAGGTCGAGTCCCAAGTTTCTCCCAAACCGTCTATGCTGGGAGCAGGATACCTAACCTCCCACCAATTTCTGACTGTCTGCTGATGTTTACATTCTGCTTGCTCAAAGTGCCCGAGTTGGCTTTAAATTTTGCATTTTAACATGCAGGGTGGTATTCTTTCTTTGTTTTTGCTTCTGCGGCAATCTAGCACTGTCACAGGGAGGCCTGCTATCAGCCCACAGCGCAAACGCTCACTGGCCCAGAGGGAAACTGCACAGAGCTTTCTGCACAGCCTGCCTGCCCACTTGGCCTTAGAGAGCTCTAAGGCGTTCAGACCAGACATGTTTAAGGCTCAATAACTTCTGACAGGGCAACCTTTCTTTCTGGGAGAAAAGCAAGCCTACAGCTGTAGTTTCCAAACCCTCCCAAGTATCAGAAAACACCTGGAGGGCTTGTTAAAACACAGATTCCTGAGCTCTTTCTCTACAGTTTCTGACTCAGTAGATCCGTAGCTTGAAATTTTGCATTTCTTACAAGTTCCAGGCGATATGATGCTGCTGGTCTGGAAAGCCACTTCGAGAATCATTTGTCTGGAGCTATTACTTGACATTGGCTACATATTAGAATCCCCTGGAAAGCTTTGTTAAAGAGCTGACATCCATCTACACCCAAGCCAATGATCCAAACTTCTGGAGGTATGACCTGGACTCTAGGGTTTTAAAACACTTCCAGTGACTCCAGTGTGGGAACCACTGGGCCCTGATCTTTGAGAACCAAACTGTCTTTCTTAGTAGCTCCTGGCGGTAGAGCAGGGAAAGCATCCTGGCACCTACTTTTTCTGAGAGAGATGTTGATGACTCTTAGTGGAAAAGCATTTAGCTGTTCTAGACTTCAAAACAAAATAAACTATGGGTATCTCAAAGACAATAGCTTCCAAAAACTTTAAAAAAAATAAGGACCAACAAAGAACAAGTTGTGATAAACAAATGTAATTGCTTTTTATGAAGCAAATGGCTTAAATTGGTGGACAGAATACATTGGAGTCATAGATAGTGTCGTTATCTAGGTTCCTGGCATCACATGACTTTATCCTTTAACTTAATGCATCATTATTCATCATCACCTTTTATTACTGTGGTCCAGCTAACTTAAAAGCCTGTTATTTCCCATTTTCAATCCAATGGAAACTTAATTTTCAACCAAGCCTTTAGCATGACAATTGTTCCAATGTTCAGAAAGATGTTAGAGAATGGAGACAGATTCCAAGCACTACGGTCTCATGAGTTTAACGTCAAACTTCTAGTAACATTCCGAAACAAACAATTTTACAACCAATGAACACTGATTGCTGGGAGCCAGTCTAGGTTCCCAAAATCAATCTTTCACCAAACCAGTCACATCTCCCTCTTTGACAGTTTTACAGGTCGGGGAGAAGAGGGGAATATCATAGACAAAAATATATCTTGATTTCAGCACAGAATTTGACATCCTGTGGACAAGAATGACACAAATGACAGTAGAGTAGATTTGTAGCTGATTGAGCAACTTTACCCAAGGAATGTCGACTGCTTGATGAATCACTGCCTACCCAAAGGGCAATCGCAATGGCAGACTCCCAAGTGCTTTGGTTTATCCAGTCCAAAATTTCAATGATGGATGAAGACACAAAAAACATGCTTATCAAAACTGCAGGTGTTACAAAGCTGGGAGAGAAGCCTAATTCATTAAATGTCAAATGAACCAAGGGAGGCAAAGGATCTCAATAAACTAAAAGAACAGGCTGAAACAAGTAAGAATAATCTTAATACGAATAAATGTAAAATCATTCATTTAAAAAAATCAAATGCAAAAGTGTGGGGATATGAGAGATTGAGATTAAAAGTAGTTTTGTAAGGGGAAAAAATCTGAGACCCAGTAGACTGTAGCCTTAATACAATCTACTGGGTCTTGGATCTCTTGAAAAATCTATAAAAGCTAAACACTATCTCATAGATGAAATGCCCCTAGTCATACAATTTCAGCAGGAACTCATCTGTGACCAGCAGGGGTCACAGACCTCAAGTTAAGAACTCTTGAATA
Source organism: Antrozous pallidus (assembly GCA_027563665.1). Lineage (NCBI taxonomy): Eukaryota > Metazoa > Chordata > Mammalia > Chiroptera > Vespertilionidae > Antrozous > Antrozous pallidus. Next base: position 77,302,472 of record CM050521.1, on the reverse strand, counting down.
TAAGAAGTGGGCCACCATAAAAACTACTGCAAGCCATGTGCTTTAACAAAAGTATAATATCAAACAATGGAGATAATAACCCCAAAGGACTTGGAACATCTTAACTATAGTCTTCAGTTTACAGTAGTCTACCAAATGTCAAAATTGAAATACACTTAAGGGTGAAGAGTCTAGAAATTATGTTAAGAACATCTGAAGGAACCTGATACATGTACTCTTAAGAAATAAAGGGAAACACAATAGTAGTCTTCCAAAATCTAAAGACCACCATTTGTAAGAGATACAGACTTTTAATACCCAGCAGCACTAAGCACTAGAAATAAATATAATGTTGGTCACATGTGTAATTTAAATGTTTCTAGTCACCACATTTAAAAGTAAAAAGAAACAAGTAAAATTAACTTTAATAATATATTGCATTTAACCTAATATACCCAAAACAGTATCATTTTAGTAAGTAACCAGTATAGAAGTTTTTCATATTGAATTTTGGAAATATCATGTGGATTTTACATTTATAGCACGTTTAGATTAGGACCAGCCAAATTTCAAGTGCTGCATCACCCCACGTAACTAGTGGCTACCATATGGGACAGTTTAGGCCTATAGCTCCTAAGGGCAGAAGAGAACCAATTAATAAATGTAAAGAGGGGGGGAATTTTTTTAATGGACTGTCAAAACTGGAACAAGTCTCCTTATATAATGATGAAGTCTCTGTAATTGGATTTGTTCTCAGACTAGATGACCACCTGTCAAGGGTTATTCAGGCATTTCTGCATAGGGTGGGGGTTGGGATAATAATCCTGAAATCCATTCTCATTCTGAGGCTATAATTTTATGACTGTCATGTTTGGGAATCAAGGTTGTTTAAACTGCCACCTTCATGATATTCTGGGATGAGTGGCCAGCCAGCCTTTCCTAAAAAGATCTTGCCGATGCATGGCAGGTCTCAGCAATGGAGCCAATTTGCCCAACCTCTTCTGTCGTGGATCACATCCTAAGTTTCCCATGAAGTTTCCCATGAAGTTTCCCATATGCTTGGCTCAGGCTTTGACATAAGACTGAGAGAGACTATTATCAAGCTACTGAGCTAAACTCAGTCTGGAAATACCCTACTCAAAACATGTGTCTAACACACACAACTAATTGTTGTACTCATCCAACCAGCTTGCCTCTAGTTCCAGTTTTACATGAAACTCATTAACAGAAAATTAAGTGTTTAGCTATGTTAAAGACATAAAAGTACTTCTCTGGAGGGTATCCTGAGGTGCTATATGAAAAGGAAAGCAGCCCACAAAGGAAGACCATTGGCTGTGGTTAACCAGAGTCTCAGCTGGCACAGTGTGCAACCTCTAGGGACTGGCATCTGTACACAATCGGTCTGAACTAAATTGGGAAGAAAGCAGTGTTTGAGAAGCCAATCCAGAGTTTCAGTAACCCTCACACAGCTGCAGACTGGGAGCTGGAAAAGGCACGTAGGAAAGAGGACAAGGCCTGGAGGCAGACCACCTGAGTTCAGGCCCCATCCGTGCCTCTCACTAACTCTGTGACCTTGGACAAGTGACCGGCAGTAACCCTCGTAACCTCTAACCACCCTTTTCATCTGTTGTTGCCAGTTGTTTTAGTGTTTATAAAACTAAAACGTCATACATAGAGTAAGAAACAAATGTAGGGTGGAGTTTGGTTCATTGATGACACTTTATAAACATGACACACAATTCTTGTTTTTTCTTTTAAATATATTTTATTGTTTTTTTACAGAGAGAAAGGGAGAGGGAGAGAGAGTTAGAAACATCGATGAGAGAAACATCAATCAGCTGTCTCCTGCGCACCCCCTATTGGGGATGTGCCTGAAACCAAAGTACATGCCCTTGACCGGAATAGAACCTGGGACCTTTGAGTCGACAGGCCGAGGCTCTATCCACTGAGCCAAACCGGTTAGGGCACAATTCTATTTTTAAAAATGCTTTTTCCTGAATGAATGTCTACTAATACGTATATGATAACATTTATTAAGGAAAATTTGGAAAATATATAAAGGTATTAAGAAGAAATATTAAATGACTCATTATCTCACTGCCCAGAAAAATCTACTTTTTTATGTTTGTCACTTCTGTACACTTTTTAAAATAATGTGCATCATTTACAAATAAAACATCAATTGTAATATATGTCTAAGTTCCAAGATAACAATGTTTTTATTCAAATATCCAAACCAATGCCTTTTCTCCAACTATCCTGATTGTTACAGGAGGGACATCATAGGTCTGAACTTACTACATAGGAGAAAAGAGAGCAGGTGCTGGCCTCGCACTTAGCAGCAGATAGAAGACTTGCAGAGTTAGATTCCCAATCCTGCATCTGACAAGAGGAGATGTGAGGCGGTCAAAGCCCAGAGAACCAAAGTGACTTTCCTCAGACCACTCAGCAGGATCTAGACCTGGTGTAACCTTACCACACATAAGGTCCCTTCCCCCTCATCACACTGATTCTTTTTTTAAAAAAAATACTATTTTTATGGATTTCAGAGAAGAATGGAGAAGAGAGAGATAAAAATATCAATGCTGAGAGAGAGTCATTGATCAGCTGCCTCCTACACACCCTCTACTGGGGAATGAGCCCATAACCTGGACATGTGCCCCAATCAGGAACTGAACTGTGACCTCCGAGTTCATAAGTCAGTGCTCAACCCACTGATCCACACCAGCTGGGACACACTGCTTCTCACAGCGTGATTCAATCTTACACATTCCAGCTAATGTAGCCCACTTTCTGCTGGGCATTTCTATATTTTAAGATTACAATTACATACTTAAATTTAATTTTTAAAATAGTTGCATGGTATTCTGTTTGATAATAGGAAATCCATTTATCCCACAAAGGAGACTATATAAAGCTGTCTTTCCAAAAAAAAAAAAAAAAATCTCAAAAGAATTCTCTTTACCATGTGCAAAATAGGCACTTAATTAACATACTATCAGTCAATTAAAATGATTTATTCAAGATCTTTATCATCATGCCTTAATATCAATCTTACTTAATAATAGACAAACATGTAAATTGACCGTACCTATGCTACACCACCAGCCAATCAGGAGTGAGTGATATGCAAATTAACCCAACAAATATGGCAGTTAATTTGCATACACAGGCACCCAGTGACAGGAGTGGGGCACTTGCATCATCGCCATGGTGACAATGCAGGCATTCTGCCCCACTCCAGGCCTCTCAGGGCCTCTGGGCAGCATGGGAAGGAAGGGTGAAGCAGAAAGAGGCACCTCCTAGAGCAAAAAGAAGTGGCTCTGGGGGCTGAATGGAAAGGGGCTAGGCCAGAATGGAAAGGCAGTGCCAGCAGCCAGGGAAAGGAAAGTCCATTCTAGCATGAATGTTCGTGCATCAAGCTTCTAGTCTATAATAAACAGGTGAAATAAGAGAAGTAATACTATCACACTAGTTAAATATATGAATCAAAAATAGTATTTGCACATTTAAGCAATTCATAAATCCTTCCTAAAAAATGAGACTGTAATGTGGAGCTTTTGCTTTTCAATGGGAGAAAACACACTGCTGTGCTTTAATTTGTTTTTTGCAAGCAAGGCTAACACTCCAGGGGGACTTTTCCCAGTTTATTTGGACTATTTGTCTCCAAATAAATAACTTAAAATTTACAGAGACACCTCCCCAAATGCAAGAAAGCAAAGTTACTTAGCCCCAGGCCCTAGTTCCCATGCTTCTATATTGCCTGCTGCATTGGAATATAATTTATCTGTTGTTTATTAGTAATGTATTTATCTGCCTTCCTTGAAGGTAGTTTGCTGTAAGGGTGAACTAACAGTAAATGTAAGGCTCTTAGCACAGCTCCTGGCCCAGGGCAGGCATGACCCAATGTTACCCACTGTCATCATCAACTTTATTAAAGACTTGAAATGCTCCCCAAGCCCAGAGCAGAGTCTAGCACACTCAAAATTAAGTGGGTCCTTGGAATACCTTTCTTAATCATCTAAGTAGTGACCCATTAAAATTGCAAAATCTCAGAAGATTCTCCCTACCTTCTCAAGCACATTCATTAAACATCATGGTGAGAATGGCTGGATCAAGTCATAGGCACTGAGGCTGTGAAGAAGGCCTGCTCGCCACAAGTTCATAGACGGGATCCTAGGGAAACACGGGAGTACAGTGTCTTAACACAGGTGTAAGAAAGAAGGGCAGAAGCTGATAAGGGACTTACAACTTATCTAGAAGAGCAAAAAAGCACTTCAAGTAGCAGCCTTTGTCCTGAATGTTGAAGATGGGGCGCCTGTGGGAGGAGGGGTGCACCAAGTCCTATAGGACAGTGAGCCTTTTATTTTCTCTAATGAAAAAAGAAACAAGGTCACTTCCATGTGTGGCATCTGGAGAGGTCACTTCCGCATGTGACACTTTACCAGGCCCAGTGCTGCCTGCAGGCGGGATGCTAAGAAGGGTGTGGCTCATAGCACCCCCTGCAGACTGGTTGCAGCTTCAGGCCCTGCCTCGCAGCACTGCTCTGTTGAAGGATTTGCTGCCACCCAGGTCCCTTTGCCTCTGCGGGTTTTCTGTTGTCACTGTCTGTCACTTTCTTAACCTTTCTGCTCCTGCTTTTCTTTGTCCATCTTATCGTTTCTGTCTCCATTTATTTCTTTTGCTTCTGGCTCTGCTTAAGTGTTCCTTTCCTCAATTCCCAGGCATCTAAGTTACCTTCAAGCTGTGGGTTCTTCAAACTCTTGGGGTTCCCATTTTCATTGCTGCTTCCTGCACTCACACAAAAAAATTTTAATGTCTCTTTGCCACCAGAAAAGTGCTCATTTTCTTATTTCTGGGTTTGGCAAGGCTCGAGGTGTCAAAGAGTAATTTTGGAATAATTATAGCCTTATGTAGGCAGCTCATAGGGGGACTTTTTATGGCTAACAAATCATATGAAAAACTGTTCATTTAACTCCCCTAAAAAGTTCTCAGAAATCACCGGAGCTGCAACTTAGATATGCATACACATCCATTTTATCATTTATGAAGTACTTCTGCCTTACTCTACTTTTATTTAAGTATGAAATATATGTTTTCCATAAAAATAATTTATTGAAAACACAATGCATATGACTCTAATTCATTTTCCCTATTTCTACATGTATAAAGAGGCTCACACTTGTGGGCTAAAGCTTAGTGCCCTCACTTCCAATTCCTGAATTAACAAGAATGTCACTTTTATACCTCAAACATCTCACCTTATGATGTTTTTTATAATTACCAAACTCTCACCTACAAGATTTTATTTACTTCTTTTGACAGTTCTGCGTTATTTTTCCTCATTTTACAATTAACAAAATGAGGCAGAGAGATGCTGAGTATTTTTCCCCAGGCTCACAGCTCTCACCTACAAGATTTTATTTACTTCTTTTGACAGCTCTGTGTTATTTTTCCTCATTTTACAATTGACAAAATGAGGCAGAGAGATGCTGAGTATTTTCCCCAGGCTCACGGCTCTGTATGAGCAGCAGCGGCCGCCTGAACACAGGATTGCTGAGGCTTCGGCGAGGCCCATGCCACCACTGCCGTATATGTCCCTAGAAGACAGGCCTTGACCTTTAAGCTCTAGTGCCCCGTCCCATACTCCTCTAATGGGCAATGGAACCGCTTTACCTTTCCATTTTCTTCTTCTAATAATAGATGACTCCTCCAACCATGATTAAACTAATGCAAAGATGTCATAATTCTCACTTCCAAATAAGGCCTTTACTATGAGCAAATAACTATAGTTAATGGATTTAACATTACTAGAAAAAAAATAGCTGCTATGTTAATAAACTCTGTAAATGTTTTCTAGTGGAACAAAAGGTGGTACCACTGCCCTAGCCAGGTTCCACAGCAGTGTAGACTGAGATGGGATTCATGCACATGTCATTTGTTGAGGCATCGCTCCTAGGAGAAACTGTAAGGGGCAAAGTAGTCAGGACAGAGAAGGGAGAGGAGGTGAAGTCTGGTGAAGACTAGCTTTAGCCTGAACTTGTAGGGAGATTTGCAAACATAGAAGTCCCTTGGATATTACAGGACTCCCCAGGGTCTGCCTCGCTTGGGATGAGGGAGCAGGATTTTGTTATCCCTCTGCTACTGGCCATGAGATAGGCCAGCAAAAGGAATTCTAGGGGAACTGGACTGGACAATAACAAAAAGAATTCAACAATAGGAACAATAATTCAACGACTACTATTAATTGAATGTCTACTATGTGACAGTCACTATATTATTTCTAGCTCTTAAAATAATACTGCAAGTTATTATTTCCATTTTAAATATGAAGAAACTAAGATATAAAGAGTGATGTTATTTGTTTGAGGTCATAGAGATAGACACTGGCAGTTCTGGGGTAAAATCCTTATAAATCCTTATTTGATTCCAAAGCCCATTACTGTTTTCTATTCGCTGATACCAGCTGTAGTTCTAGGTCAACATTCAACAGTGGGATGGATGGCAGTCAATATTCTTCCCTAGAAATATCACCAGTACAGGCTCTTTTTAAAAGAAAGGAAGGAAAGAAGGGAGGGAGGGAGGGAGGGAGGGAGGGAGGGAGGGAGGGAGGGAGGAAGGGAAGAAAGAAAAACACTGCAAATTTCAACAAATATGAATTGAGTACGTGTCATGTTTTGACATTGGGATACAGAGATAAGACAGGAAATATCTCTGCTTTCAGAGAGCTTACATACATAACAAAAGAAACAATCCCTTTCTAATAGTATACATGCTATAAAAATAGTATAGGAGGACTGAGAGGAGGATAGTCAGAGAAGAGCTCTAAAAGGAGATGTTATGTGAGCCAATGTCTAAGGAAGGAAAATTAGAGAGCAATGGGACAGTCTCGGGGGAGAGAATTCTAGACTAAGGACAAAGCACATGCATGGACCAGAGGAAAAAAGGAAACTTGGTGTGTTTAGGAAGAAGAGGGACAGTGTAGCGGGGCTTCAGTAAGCAAGGAAGACACAGATATAAATTTTAAAAAGTTTTTTAAAGGTAGACAGAGTCCATACAGTACTGTAGACCCAGATAAAGAACTGGGACTATTTTTCATACAGTGTTTCAGGCAATAGAGTGGCCTGATCTGACTGGTACCTTCAAAAGACACTTTGGATTCCTGTGGAGCATGGATCCCTTGGATGGACGATGACAGAGTGAAAGAAGGGAGACCAGCAAAGGGGTATCCGATCAGGGAGAAAACAGTGAGAATGACAAAGACACTGATGCTGAATTCTGTCACAGGAGTAGTATCCATGGGTATATGAACCAATTGGAGAAAAGGGGGAAAAAGTTCTAGCCAACTCATAGGAATTTATGTTTTTAAGTGAAATTTTCTTCTTAGATTAATACTTTTCTGTCAAATTTTATAATATACAAAACTGATGTTATTTTCATCAAATATATAAATAACATAATGACTGAATCTAAAAAATATTAATTTGTAGAGCCGTATAGTAAGAGGAATTTTTTAAAGTTTTATTTTCAATTTATATACATAATTTAGTTACAGGGAAGTGATAGAGTGATAAAGTATATTGCATGGGGGAAATTTTTGTGCAGAAAAGTACATGAAAATATAAATTCAAAGAGGAATAGGAACAATGTCAAACTTCTAGTGGTTAAAGAAGTCTGTGTATTGTCTAAATGGTTGATGGCATCAAATTTCTATGGTGTTTAGATTCCACTAGGCACATTTAATAATAGCAATATAACAGTTTTAAGACGTCAATATTTATAACATACTGGAAATTCTATCCCTAGAAATTATTTGAACTTATGAAAAATATAGATGTCAACTCTAAAAGTGTTCAAGGGTCTACAAAATTCTTATAGGGGCTATATGAGCAAAAATGTTTGAAAACAACACATGTAAGCCAAGAGAAAAAAAGGTTGCAAAAAGGGTGGTCAGCTGTGTCGAATGCTGCTGAGAGGTAAAATGGGAATACAATTGGACCAGACATTGACCATCATGATTAGAGAAATTAAGTACAGGTGAAGGGCTGGAAACTCAGAGTAGTTTTAAGACAGTGTGGGAGATGAGGAAATAGAGACTCGAGTAAAGACAACTGTCAATAAATTTTGCCAGGAAGAGAAGAAAAAGAGAATAATAGTTGGAGGGATGGGCTCCAAAGGATGGCCAGAAATTCAGCAGGAAAGGATACATTCACAGCCATGGGGCTCAGTCCCCAAGCATCAGACTCCTTGGGGGGTCCAGGAGCCCAAACTGAGGTCACTAGCCAATTTCCTTGGACTGTATCCAAACTGATCAAAGAATAATTATATGTTTGCCTACTTCATGTCCCAACACCAAACACATATGCTGTGTGTTGCCACATTGTGTATGGGGATGGAGAGAGGAAAGGGGCATGGAGAATTAGATGTCCTCATTATTATTATTGTCACTAATAATGGAAAAGACCAAGGTCTTTCCAGTCCTAGATTTCACTCTGAAATATGTGACTACTCTAGGGCTGTCATTCATGACGTGTTGCCTCTTTTAATTGACCTCAGTGACCTAATGTGCTCCTAATGGTTATCTGATTTTATCCTTGGAAATGAGTCTTAACTGACAAATGTCTTCAGCCTCTGGCATTATAAGTGATAAAATCTTTGCCTATAACTGAACTCTTCAAATGAAATTAAAACTCCATATACATGTGGTCTCATTTCATCATTAAAACAACCAGTGAAATAGTTACTATTATTGTCCCCACTTTACAGATGAGAAAACTGAGCCTCAGAGGTGTTGAACTTATGTCTTCATCAGAGACTTAAAAATTTTATTTTTAAAACATCTGCAAAGGTTGTTTAACCAATTTCTTGCTTATGCCCTTATTCAATAATCATGCAGATGGTAACTACCACCATGGGCATGTGTAAATACATAATTTGACTTTACAGATGCATAATAACTGCAGATCATGATATTCAACCTACATTTGGAATTGCTAGTTCTGTCTGTTGAGGATAATGGACAAATTCAAGAATTGCAATTCTGAATTTCTGTTTCAAAGATGGTCTTTTGTACCCTTATAAAATATAGAAGTTGCTTAAATTTCACACATACTTGAATTTCATAGGTTACATTTATAATGAGAAAATATATAGGTACAATATACTTTATAGACTTAAAACTGCTTGACCAACATTAAACCACTGAACGAGTGTGATTTGTCATTAAGCTATTATTTTGAAACAGAAAGTAAAGCTCACTGGATTTGTTTTTCCAAGCAGCCACACTCTGGTCCATAGAAACAACCTAAAAACAATAGCTAGTGGTTGTGCCCATTATTCTTCCTGTGCTAGTCACTAGCCAATGTCATTACTTGGCTGGATTACACCCAAATGGGCACAAAATGTAAGTTTCCATCTATACAGATATTAATATACTGTCTGGCAAACATGGAAGATAAAGTGAGGAAAAAAGGATAGCTTCCAATGTATACTTTACAATAAATATACCCTGTGCTTCTGAGAATTTGCTTAAATCGATATTTTAAGTCATATTGTTGCCCAGTTCTATTAGCCAAATGTAAAGGGTTCACCACAGGACAGAGCTAAAACACTTTGCTAATTTATGTTTATTGATAAGGACTTGGCTAGAGGAGGAAGATTCAGCTTTTACTTCAATAAAGAATGGGAGCTGTAAAACTTGGAACTGCTGCAGTGTTGCTGGGGAAAAACAGGTGGAAGCTCTTCCTTATTTTGCTATCATCCAGGCTGCAAAGCCATGCCCTCTCCCAACAGACATAATACATACAGTCCTGTGGTTCTGTTCATTGGGTCATTGACAGGTCAGCCATCAGTCAAGAGTTTTGTTTGTCACTAACAGAACCAACTCTGGGAATGTATTGGAAGGCTGTAGGAACCCTACTGGGTCCACCAGGGGCTGACGAACAGGCAATGGGAAAGACAGGAGCCAAGGGGCTATGTGGATGGGGAAGCAGACAGACTCGGAGCAGCACGAACCCTAAGGCCCGCATGCTGATGTATGCTTTCATCACTTTTTCTTAGAAGCAAGAACCCACATCCTAGAAGAGATTGATTGGCCAAGGTCAGCGTGCATGACCATTCCCTGGCTGGGCAGGGGCAGGGGAGGAAGGAGATGGCCCCCTTCACTTCCTTAGAGAGGAGCATCGGGATTTGTGTGCCCACCAAGACTTCACATAACTAAGAAAAGGAAATTCTCAGAAGGAAAACTGGTGCTCTAGAAGGGAGGGGGTGGGGATGAATACTAGGCAGCCAAAACTAGGTGAATATTTACCAATGTAAGTTTAGGAAGGATTGATAATTAAGCATTGTAAACAAGTAGGAAGAATTCTGGGAGAGCAGCCACAGGAACACTCCGCACAAAATAGGTTTCCATGAGCACTTCACACATGCCAGGCACTGGACTAGCATTTAATTGCGTTGTTTTATTCAATCTGAACAACTCTGCAAAAGTGTTATTGCTGTTATTTGTCTTGCCTTAAGATGAAAAACACAAACCAACCTGAGGATTATTAAGATAAAGCAGGGTGGTTGTTTTTTTAACCTCGGCACTATTGACACTGGAGCCAGACAACGCTTTTGTGGTAGGGCTGTCCTGTGCCGTGTAGGGTGTTCAGCGGCATCCCTGACCTCTAGCACTCCATCTCCCAGTCGTGAAAACCAAAACTGTCTCCAGACATTGCCAAATACAGGGACAGGATAAAATTGGCCCTGGTTGAGAATGACTGAGATAAAAAACATTTTCCCAACTCACATCATGTAAGGATTGCTCCCAGACCTGGCTAAAACCAGAACCTAAACAGTTAACACATTACAGTTTACAAAGCATTCGCATAGGGTTATTCACTAGTGGCTGAGACTATTTGTGTGTGGAAAGACAGGTTTGTTGTCTTCGTATTTCCTGAGAGGAAATGGAGCTTCATGAAGTTTGTCACTTGTCTAAGATCTCTCAATTTTCAATTTGTCAAGCCACCACTCAAAAATCTCTTTTACTTGTAGTTCATTTATAGTTTACTTTGGTTTTATTACTTTTCTTCCAACCTATCATTTTACCCACTCTGCTACAGTTTTAGTAAACAATGGTTAATTTTAGGAATAATTTCCATGATCAAATATCGAAGAGCAATATAAATTCTCCTTGAATAACTAGGTTTCACGATTTGAAAGCAGTACAAAGTTATATATAGAGTGAAGAAAGAAAGGAGGAAGGGAAGAGAGAGAGAAGGGAAAATAAATTCCTCTAACTGCTCAAAGGTTTTATCCTCACTCTCAGCAAAATCGGGTCCAAAATAGGTATCACAAGTCCCTTTGCATTCTGGCATAACTGAGGGGGGGGGGGCGTTCCAGGGTAACCCCACCATGGTAACATGCTGAGGCATTGTTTTATTTCTGACTCAGAGGAAGGACTGACTCACAAATACCACTTCACCACTGAGCCTTTCACTGAAGGTCTCATGGACAAAATCAGGTCAAATGCGAGGCAGCTTGGAGAGAGGGATCAGATGAGCTCATGGCCAAGGGCAGAATGGCTGCAGATGTTTGGGAAGGAAAGACAGTGGAGAGAGGCCAGGGCAGGAATGACAGCTGGGATGTTCGTGACTTCAAGGCACAACAAAACCCCTCGCTAATTGGGAACCAAGACAATGCCTAAAAAGAAAACAACTCTCCTTGGTTAACCACCGCAGCTCTCAGGCCTTGTCCCATCTGCTAGGAAGTGGGGATAACCAAGCAGTGATAACCAAGAACGACTAATGACATGATGCTCACTGTGCACCACCATCACTGGCCTGCCAACTGCTGGAGGCCACATCAAGCCCGGGAGACACAGCAGCTGGCCTGGCCTTGGGGAAAGTGTGACTGTTGGGATGGGAGTGGGACATGTGAAGGTTGTATGAGCAGGAGACCCAGGTTAAAAAGCTTACAAGCTCGTCTTTTCTGCCTCCCTTATGTCGTAACCCAGTGGTTGGCAAACTCATTAGTCAACAGAGCTAAATATCAACAGTACAATGATTGAAATTTCTTTTGTGAGCCAAATTTTTTAAACTTAAACTTCTTCTAACACCACTTCTTCAAAATAGACTCTCCTTCGCTATGGTATTTTGTGGAAGAGCCACACTCAAAGGGTCAAAGACCCACATGTGGCTTATGAGCCGCAGTTTGCTGACCACGGTCATAGCCCAAAGTGGAATAGCAGACAGAGCCTGTGAAGGTAGGAGACCATATTCAAGGCCCAGGCAAGACTCTCTGTCTCTGATCTCTTTTCCTTTCAGTTTCTTCATCTGTAAATCTAAATAACTGTACTGTTTCCCAGGATTGCTGTGAGGACTAAATAAACGTGTGTATGCAAGACACCTAGTATAATGCATCACATACAGTAGGCACTCAATAAAAGCTATCAGCTCCTTCACCACAGAACCCAAACACCCAAGCTCTTTCCTCCACACTGGTCTCCCTGCTGCTATGAATCAGCATATCATGAATGCAGTTATGTGAGTTTAAACTCTGCTCCCCCACCCTCCTCAGCTCATAACTCTCCAAAATGCCCCCTCCTTTTACTTTAGGGATCTTTTCCTTCCGTTCATGCTGTAGCCACTTCCGAGAATTCTTCAATGAAAGCTCTGACTTAAATAGAGGGCACTAAATGCTATTCCAAGCATTCGCTTCCATAATGAACTCCTGGCTCCACACTGTATTTACTCAATTCTTGATATACATAGAATAATTCCAATGCATCCACTCCATGACTGCCAAGAGTGTTTTCTAACTGATATACATTCATGCAAACAAATGTATATCTGTCTAAACTGCAGAGATAAAAACTTAGGAGGAAAAGAAATGAAGGATTTGGGGTAATATTTTTCCTTAACTTAGATTAGATGAGAAAAGATCTGAGAAGGGAAATGTTCTTTAAAAAATACAGGTTAACAGAATTTTAACCAATGGCTACAAATAGCAAAATTCTAAGTAATTCATACAAATACTTAATTTACTATACCTCCCTTCATCTCTACCAGTTAGATGGCCAGACCAAACCTTATTTTCTCTTAGTAAAGATTTCTGCTCTCAAAAAAAAAAAAAAAAGATAGATAGGAAACTCCAAAATCCATTCAAATTAAATTGTAAAAAGCTGGTAGACACGGAACATTCCTCTTGGAGGAAGCTGCTTTTCAAATAAGAATCTAGACTCATGCTGAAGAAAGTGTGTAGAAGAGATCTACAAGTGAAGTTTGGGAAAAAGGAACCAGCAGTGTTCCTTCCCATTACCCTTACCCTGCCCTAAAGATTAAGAAATTCTTCCATTTAGGATCTGCTCTTGGCCTACACCAAGTATCTCTTTTTGTGGTTTTAACGATGGATTTAGAGAAAGAAGAATGAAGAAAATGTGGATGGCCTGGAGCCCCTGGTAGGTTTATCTTATCCTCTCTATTAAGAGGTAATATGCAAACTGACCATCCCTCCAACACACACAATGGCCACCATAAGATGGCCGGCAGGGGAGGGCAATTGTGGGAGATCAGGCCAGCAGGGGAGGGAAGTTAGGGGTGACTGGGCTGGCAGAGGAGGGTAGTTGGGGGCAATCAAGCCTGCAAGGGAGGAGAGTTGAGGGAGACCCAGGCCTGCAAGGAGGGGCAGTTGGGCGGGACCAGCCCTGCAGGTTGGGGGCAACCAAGTCTGCAGGGAAGGGCAGTTGGGGGGGACCAGGCCTTCAGGGGAAGGCAGTTGGGAGCGACCAGGCCAGCAGGGGAGGGCAGTTAGGGGTGACCAGGATGGCAGGGGAGGGCAATTAGGGGCACTTGGGCCAGCAGGGAAGCAGTTAGGCATTGGTCAGGCTGGCAGGGGAGTGGTCAAGGGGTGATCAGGCTGGCAAGCAGAAGCAGGGGCAATCAGGCATGTTGGAAGGTGAGCAGTTGGGAGCCAGCAGTCCTGGATTGTAAGAGGGATGTCCAACTTCCTGTTTAGGTGGGATCAGGCTTAAATGGGCAGTCGGACATCCCTCAAGGGGTCCCAAATTTAGAGGGTGCAGGCTGGGCTGAGGGACACCGCCTCACCCTGTGCACAAATTTTGCGCACCAGGCTTCCAGTAATTTATAAAACAGCTTTCTTCCTTAACCACAAAAGTAAACAGAGCTGTCTGTGTCCATGCCCTCTTCTTTATGATAAAAACCTTCTTTATCTCCAGGAATGGAGACATATCACCGGCCCCTTTGCAGCTAGATATGGCCATGGGATTGGGACTTAGCTCTGGCCAATGACAAGTGTCATGTGGCAGATTCCAAAAACATAACTTAAAAGCAGTGTGGTTGTCAAGTCTTCTCATCCTATTGCTGGACCACAGTGCTCAGAACCATGGTGGCCCTGGGGCTGAACAATCCATGGGGAAGCAGCACCGCAGGGAGAGTCTAGTCCCCTCCCCAAATCCATGAGCACCAGAGCTCCCTGAACATCTGCCTGTACCTTTACATGATACGGAAAGGAACATCTATCTCATCCAAGCTGTTATTTCAGGGTTTTCTCTTACTTTCAGCTGAATGTAAGCATAAGACAACAGGTGAATGTAGTTTAATCCCCCAAGTCTATCAATTGCCCCTTGGGTTTATTTGTGCTCTAGTTCAGTTCATAGCTGGTGGGCCAGCCTGGGTAAATAGTCCATGTTCATTACTTCTCACGTGAAATACCAGAGGGTCAAACCATTGCCCAAAATGATGCCATGAAATACAGTCTATTTCTAAGCTGAGAGAGCCTGTGCACATATCCGTGTATGCACTCACATGTGTTATAATATATACACTCTTTTCATTGAGATAGCAGCTGCCTAGGTGGAAAGCCCTCTTTCCAGCATGCCACATCTGGGTAAACTTCAAGAGCCAATTGCCTTTTTCACTTTGTCAAGGAGTAGAAAATGACTCATTGTACCTAAATGGGCTTAAGTGCCCTCTGATTTATTTACCTATCTGCATTCAATTAGAAAAGTGCCATTATTTTCTATTTATTTATAGACGTCATTTCGGTTATGCCGGAGCTTTACTGTATGTTGTTCACTTCCCCAAGCAGAGAGGCGTGTTTACAAAGCCCTTACCCGTAATTAGTGTCACTCAGCGGAACAAGGCACCTCTGTTTGGTACCTGCCACAGCTGTCATGCTCTCTTCAGAATGAATTGCACTGATGGGCGACTTGAGTCACCCAGTTCTTCAGAGAGCAGCAGCGAAGTGTTATTGCAGTGGGCCCGGTGCTCAGGGCAGCCATATCAGGTGTTACCCTGCGACAGCCCAAGCTCAGAGAGCGCTTCCTCCATCACACTGCCAGTTAATGACCCCTGTTCTTTCCAATAGCTCCATGTCATAAAAATGTGGCATGCAGTCCACTCAGATTAGCTTTATCCTGCCAGGCGGTGGCAGACATCAGACAACATGTTAATCAGTGGACTTGGCTTGGGTACTCCATACATGTGACTACCGTGGGCCATGTTTAAGTGGTGAGGGGAGGGGGAGGGGAAAACCATTTATGGGTATACATTTCATTAGAATGCCAATAAAGGTGCAATGTCTGTTTGAGAAAAATATAACATGCCCCACTGCTGTGTTTAATTTTTCTTTAGGACACTTTTCTACAAACATAAATTGCTTTAAGGAAAAGCAAATTGTAAGTGATATTTTTCTCCAAACATGGAGCCTTTTCAAACTTCAAGGTACATTTTTAAAAAATCATCGTGATCCTTTCTGCTATTGCTCTCGTTGCCTTTGCTCCAATTACAGGCCAAATGAACTTTATTTCAACGCCATGCTATGAGTGGGCAGGAAGAAACGAAGCCACAGCTGAAGGAATCCCCAGACCATCTCTCACAGGCGGGAGCAGGTGCTCCACTGCACATGCACATTTTATCCCAAGGGAGCAAAAGCTTCGCAGAGCTCTGCCTTCCAAACCACCAACGTAACAGTGTGCACTCTAGAAACTTTCAGAATTCAAACCGTGTACACATGGTCAAAGTGAAATGGAGAGGTAAAAATCTCTTGTATTGATGAATACAGGCCACTTTCCTAGGGATGGATTTTGCTGTGGGTAACAGAAGAGGCCACCAATACTGGTGTTAGTCATAGGCACCATCACTGCTTGCTGAATAAGAAATTGGAGTAGAGCTAGGCCCCACTGGTTTGGAGAAAGTGTGATTTCATCAGAAGTGCAAGCCCTTCCATCCTTCTGCTCCATGTAGGCATCCCTTCTTAAGCATGTACTTCAAAGTCAAAAGAAGGCTCCAGGTTCCAGGAGACCTCCTAATGTGTCTCTTCTATTATCAAAAAGTTAAACTCTTTCCCAAGAGCCCATGGACAAATAGGATCACATAACCACCCCTGGATGAATGGCTAGGAAAGCAAGTATCCGGATTTTTGTCTCTAAAGTGGAATGTGTATAAAGAAGAGAAGAATTGGGAATGACTCATGAGTCAACCAACCAGTCAGCCAGATGGAGGCCTCAGGTAATGCCACAAAGGAGGCCGCTTGCATTAGCTGGGTATCGGCCTTCCTCCCCACTTGGCTTGGGCTTGTAATACGGCCTTAGCACTCCAGGAACCCACTCTTCTCTCTGCAATCAGAGAGATCTTGTGAAAGCCTATTCTAATAAAGCCCATCTTCTGCTAAAAATGTTTAGTCACTCCCCACTGATAACAGAATATAGTTCAAACTCCTTAATATGCGTAATCATGTCTTTAATGGTTCACTCCTTTTTACCTCTAGAGCTTTGTCTCTCAAAACCACCACCCTTTGTGCTTGACACAGGCACTCAGAACTACTTTCAGTTTTCCAATCGCACCCATTACCTCATTTTTGCATGCTTCTCCCTCTACCTGAAACACTTCATCACACACACCCACACACACACACACACACACACACACACACACACACACACTTTTTCCCACCTGGCTAATCTTTCTCTTTTAAACGAGATATGATTGACCTGTGACATTAGATTAGTTTCAGGGGTACAACATAATGATTTGATACATGCACATACTGTGAAATGATCACCTCAATAAATCTAGTTCATTTCCATCATCACACAGTTATAATTTTTTTCTTGAGATGAGGACTTTTAAGATCTACTCTCTTAGCAACTTTTCAATATACAATAGTTTTATTAACTACAGTCACTATGCTGCATAATGCATCCCCAGGACTTATTTATTTTATCCGGTTCATCTTTCTTGCTCTTCAGATCTCAGTAGAGGTAATGTAACTCACTTCCTCTGGGAAACTATTCCGCACTCCAAGGCCAAGTTCATTACCCCTCCCATAGACTATCCCAGAATCCTATACTTTCCTATCAGGCTCTGGGTTCCAGGACAGAACCCCAGGGAGAAAAAGAGACGATCCTAACAAAAAAATTAAGAGTATAAAAAAAATACCACACACACAATTTTTACTTATTTCTTTCACAGAAACTAACTCCAAAGCCCCATTCAAAGTTAGGAAGGTATTTGTCATGGCCAACCAGTTTAGTGTAGTGGATGAGAACATGTGCTGGAAAGTCAAACTGCCTCAGTTCAAAGCCAGCTTCACCACTTATTAACAGAGAAATGATGGGTTGGAACAAATGTGATTGGTTGCCTACTCAACATCTGCTGCCCACCTACCATGAGAGTGTCCTTAAAAAGGCAAAAGATGGCTCGGAAGAAAATGAGACACAAAGAAAAGTGAGCCCCTCTACTTCCTCTGGGGGGTGACATAGAGAACACAACCCTTGAAATTGTGGCAGTCATTTGTGGCCCTAAAGAGTGCCAACCTAAGACAAAGTCACAGGCTGAAAATAGCTGAGTAAAAGGACAGAAACTATTCAGGTTCTTCATGGTGTCAAGTGATAAATCTACCAATTTCAAAGCTGGTCTCCCTTTAGATTTCTTGTCTCTACAGATAATTCATTTCTTTACCACTTAAGTAATTTCCAGTTTGTATTGTTCATACTTACAATTGAAAAACATTTTAGGTAACATGCTTCCTCTGAAGACTGAGAATAAAAAGAGTTCAGTGCAGGACCTGGCCCAGAGGAAGCCCTGGAAACATGATGTCAATCATCATTATCAACCAGGGGGACTATTCCGGGTCGATGAAGAGAGGCTGTTCCCACTGCAGGTGAGGCCAGTACAGACAGTTGTAGAGGATAAGTTCCTCATCGGAAGGGACCTTGCCTGGGTAAAACTCACTGATTTCCATCATTATCCAGGCGACTGCTGAAGACTCTATTAAGAATAATTAGAATGATTTCTAGTTGTAATAGTCTCAAAAGCCCTGTGACTGTCAAATGATAGGAGAATATGAAGCTTCAACTCATGTCTGTTCATTTTTTAAAAAGAAATTTAAGGGAACTAAAATCAGACACTTTAAAACTAGCAATTATAACTAGGTGCATGTGGTTGCCATGAATGGCCCAGTTTTCCAAGCTGTTTGATTTATTTGGGGGAATGTTAATTTACATTTGTCCCTTTCACTCATCACTATCCCTTTATTACCAAACTTTATTACTGTGGACTCTAAATTCCTCTGTAGCATATGGACCACATAACTTTCATGGATACCTAATTAACAGGGATTTTTTTTCCTAAACTGTAATTATAACTAAATATGGTACATTTAGCTTAATTTTCAATTTAATGCTTGAAGGTGCATAGGAAATTTAGCTCCGTGGCTAAGAGATGGGGAAAGCTGCCATGTATACACTCAATTCTAAAGTGTGGGTCTGGGAAACAGATGTTCCTAGGAGCAAAAGAGAGATGAGGATAATGAAAAAGTGTATATGAAATGATATCAATGATTAAAGGCCAGGATGTAGTTCATGCTCATTAATAGACAAGGAGAAAGGCATAGGAAAGGGAAATCTCAAAGTTATCAAAGAACATAAAAGACACTTCATTCTTGGCATAGGCAACCTGCCTTCCTCCTGGCTCCTCCACAAACATCTTTCTCCTCCTCCATGCAGCCAGCAGCGTGGACCGAACCCGCTGGGTACGTGTGAACAGGAACTCACTCCTCTGAGTGGGAAGGGCCAGGGGACACAGTGGAAAGCCTATATCAGTAACAATACAGGCCTCTGCGTGGTTTTCTAGGAGATGTGTTTCATGAAAATATTCAGGGGCGTGGAAGCTAGTCAAGAAAATCATAAATTACCAAAAATAAATCACAAATGCCCTCCGCACTCATGCACAGGTTTGGCTCCCACTTCTCCCTCCCACCCCAGTCACTCATCACAGTCAGCTTTTAATTCGTTCGAGCAGAGATGTATAGAATGTGTCTTTGGATTGCATTTCACGTTTCTCATTCTATGAAGATGTGTAATGGAAATTCAGGAAGAGCTCAAAATCCATGGTGCCTGTTCTGACTCTTTATGTCATAAGTGTGTCGTGTGTCATAACTGACACAAAGTGAAACCCAAAGGGGAAATATATTGGTTCACATGACTGAAAAGTCTGGGGATAATTATGATTTCAGGTAAGACTTGATCTAGCAGCTCAAACAGCACCACCAATAATCTGGCGTCTCTCCACTTTTCTGCTCTTCCATCTGCAGTTTGGCTTTATGCTGGAGCTCCCCTGCCTCTCCTCCCTGCCTCACCCCTGAAACCAGGGTCTCTCCCTGGGTCCACAAAATGAATACTGTCTCCATTCCTACACACTCACACATGTAATCTAATAAATTCCACGGAAAAGATAAAGGAATTTCTCAGTTCCAGAAATTATAGCAAAGGTTTTCTCCCATTTCAGTGGAGATCATGGCATAAATGGCCTCTCCGTGAAGCAATATCGTGGCCAGAGGAAACAACAGAGTGGTTGGCTTAATTGAGCCAATTGAGATTCTACCATGAAATTTTAAGGGAGTTAAAATTCTACCCACGCTTCATGGTAAAAATGGAGGAAGGAAGCTTTCCCAAAGGAAATCTGAAGAGCTGAAAACAGGAAGAAAAGTGGCATGTACTGAGCAGTAAGCAATAACACTATGTCCACCAAGGCAGCTTGCCCTGAATGAGTGGGCACTCTGGCTCTTCTGAGGTATCACTGAATGGAACATTTTGGAGGGTGGCAGGTGAGAAGACAGGGAATTAGCCTTAAATGGGTGTAACATGGATATTATAGGGATATGGATACA
This sequence comes from Antrozous pallidus, assembly GCA_027563665.1. Lineage (NCBI taxonomy): Eukaryota > Metazoa > Chordata > Mammalia > Chiroptera > Vespertilionidae > Antrozous > Antrozous pallidus. The sequence continues at coordinate 77,282,324 of CM050521.1, read as the reverse complement.
TTTCCTTAGTATACTCCTTAGGTTGTTAACCTTTCCTTTGTGATTCTGAAGGACAAAAAGCAGTACTTTGTCCCGCCTCCCACTGATGATGGCTGAACCCCTCTATCACAGGAGAAATTCAAGGTGTTAACTTTCCTTTCTTCTTGCCTCTGTGTAACACACAGTTTATGAATAAAAAGATCTCGAAGCTACAGCAAGCATTTCAACAAGCAATTCACTGCAAATAAAATCTGAATTGACCATTTTGAGGTGGACATCATCACACCCTTTCCCCAGAGCGACACAAAAGAAACAAAATTCAAAGCTATTTCTCCAGTGTTTACAGCAGAGTATGCCACATAGTAGAGGTGAATAAACATTAAACAAATACTTCCTTGGTTGAATGAAGGACTGAATAAGGTGCACACACAAGTATAAAGGTAAAAAGGAAAATGGTCCCAACCCAAGCTGTAATTCATCTCCTGGTGTCCCCCCATCACTGGAGCTAAGGTCCCTGGTCAGCAGATAACCATTCATACTGACATGGCTTTAAAATATATTTTATTTATGCCCCACTGGGCCAATTGTGGGCCCCCTTTCTCAGTTGCTGCATATGGCATAACTTGGAGCAAAAGCAAAATTAAACCAGTTCACACCTCTCCTATTGGCCCTTTCTCCTAAACTCAATGCCAAGGCTTACACCCCTCTTTCCCTTTCCCACTACAAAAGGACTCTAAATTGACTAAGGATGGGGAAAATTTGGATCAGAAAAACCTGTAAAACCCATGTGTAGTTCCAACAAGTTGCTAATTTGACTTGAAAACTAGAGAAAGGTAGGAATAAAAGATCATTCCATCCATCTAAGCTTCTTCAGGTAAAGAGCAAATTAGGGCAAACGTTAGAATTAGTGGTAGGGGCTCCTTTATATAAATTTAATTTCACTTCTAAGGTTATAACCACTATCAGAATACCCTGCTTCAGAGCTTCAGAATTACAGAGCAATCAAACTGCTGCTCTCTGCCCAGCCGTCGCTGATGTGCTATGGACTGTCTTCACTTAGCACAGTTACTGCCACCCCAGAGCCTGGGATTACGGAGCCGACAAGAAACCGACAAGGTCCAGCGCAATGAGTTGGTAAGCCTGCACCTGGCAACGTTTGTCTGTGGAATTCAGTTTCCTACATGGCATGTCTTTCCCCAGCACTAATACTATCATTTAAGAAACGAGAACAAGAGCTAGGGCCAAAGTCAGGATTGGTTATGCCATAAATAACCTCAAGTTCGAAGCAATTTAAGCAGCTGCCTGGTGAGCCAGGCCCAAGAAGCTGGCACACACAGCTGCCATATGTATGGCCCAGTTGGGGAGAGCTTTGTGCATGGAATGTGGCTATTGGCACAACTCTACTCTGTACCTGGACAGGCTTGAATTGCTGTCTCCTTGCCAGGAAACCTAGCAGACCTTTGGGAACCTGTTAGAGAAAAGGCCATACATTTCATTTGACTTGTGAATGGAAAGATGGATGCTGTCAGCTAGCCATTTTTTTGCCGCCAGATTGGGCATAAGATGAGCATACTGAGGGCTTAAATTGTAGAGAAACACCCTTTTCATAGACTCTATTAAGTAATAGCTAACAATAACTTCCATGTACTGAGTGTCTACTATAGGCCAGGTCGTATGCTGAGCATGTTAGATGTCTTATTTCTAACTCTCACCCTACCATGCAAGGTTGAGTGTGTGTGTGAGAGAGATCTATATATATAAAAGTCTAATATGCTAAGCGCCTGACCAATCGGTTGACCAGTCCCTATGATGTGCACTGACCACCATGGGGCAGACGCTCTGACCAGTAGGTTAGCTTGCTCCTGGGGTCTGGCAGATTGGGACTGGGCGACACGGGCTGGACATGCCCTGGAGCCATCCCGTGGTCCCTCCACAGCTGACCACCCACACTGGCCCCAATCGAGACTGGGCAAGATGTCCCGTTCAGCCCCGATCGCTGGCCAGATCGAGGGATCCCATCCATGCACAAATTTTATAAACAAGGAAGCTGATGTTCAGAAGACTTTATTATGGCTTGTAATGTGCCATGAATCAGATGCAAACTCAGTTTTCTCCAGCTCCCAAACTCTCGTTTTCTCCTGAGTCACCCTGTCTCCTGCCATGCCTGCCTTTGACCGTGTGGAATAAGAAGCCACACAAATAATGAGTGAGCCCATATGCACCCAGCCTGACTGGCCAGTGGGAGTGCTCGGCTGAATAATACACGCATCTCAGCACAGACACAGTCCGGGCCCAGCCGAGGGCAGCATTTCATCGCCCTCACCGGGGAAGCCTCTCCGGACAGCTTCCCAGCACAGAGCTCCAGGGCCAGCACACGATTTTCAAACGAGGGGGTCGTGGATGGCTGGGAACACAACACTCTCTCAATGGTGCTCGTCCTCCCCAGCAGGATGGAGGGCTGCGCTGACAACTGGTTTGAATTACAGGGAATTTGAATGCGCTCTCTTTTCTTGGACAGAGTTGATGCAATTATGAAATAACCCCGTTTTGGACGTGTGGTGTCCATATGCCGCTACAGCTGAGTCTTTTCACGAACAGCAGACTCCTGACCATTTCATGCGGAGTCACACCCCCACGTGAGAAATGGACATCCAGAATCCGTGAAAGGATTCAAGAGTGAAATTAATGCCATTGCATTCAAAATTCAAGCTATTGAAATCTAGACAGTCCGAATTGGGGGTGGGGGCAAGTTAATATTTAGAAAAGAAACACCAGCTGTTTAATGATACATTAGGCATTAGAAAACTCTCATAATTTGCCAAGATGAGCTAAATGTTGTGACATTAAATGCTGACATGGAAGCATGCTCTCATATGAGTTCCCCACAGCTTACTCGCTTCACTTCTTAAAGGGGAAAGTTTTTGTGGTGTTAAGAATTTTTATTGTTGGACTCAATCTAAACAATTTTTCCATCCTTCCTGCCTTCTAAGTGGTATTCAATCAAAGACCATTTTGAGCTATGTGGGGAAGGAACAAGTCTTTCTAAAAATTAGTTAATCAATTTAAAAGTCTCATGCTCTGGTCTTAAAATGCAAAATGGCTGGAACAGCACACTGGAAATCTCACACATGAAAAAGAATATTAACGTGGGCCTGAGAAACAAAATTGTATCAATGCTGTCATACATCTTAAAATTAAATTGCATATTTGCACATGATGAGTAGATTTGACTGCTTGTATATTTTGGGGGATAATGAGCCTCAGTGTCATGAAGCACAAGATCTGTAGAATTAACAGAGACAAATGTCTCACAGGTACCCACAGAGGTCCTTTTATTTCCAAATGTCTGTCTTCCTCAGCTGGGTTAAGTGATCTCCTAACCTAAGCAGACTCAGCCACCACTGTCCTCCCCTCATCCCCATGCTACTCAAGAGCACTTGGGTTCAGAGAGGAGAAATATGCAAACAGTCTTAACAAGGTCCTATTCTTCCATATCCCCTCCCTCACTCTGGCCTCCCTTCCATTAATCCAATGGGTGTTAATACAAGAGTTTGTCTTCCCTTTAATGTGGATCAAAGTTCTCATGTCTCAGTGGGATCATTCATAGCCATTGGGCACTCATGTTCCCAAAGTAGTACTTCCTGTGGTGGATCCTGCGATGTGCCCCCCAGATCCCCTTTCAGGAAGGAAGGACTCACTCCCCAAGCTAAAAGATGGCCCTCAGCTGACAGCCACCTTTGAGAATTGCTTCTGTTGAAGAAAAGTGTCTGGCCAAAGTCACACTTCCTTCCAGAGCAGCCCCATCTAATGACTGATCAATGTGGGGCTATAAAGGTCTGACCCCCCTCTCAGGTCTCCCTCTCCAACTTAGGACAGCTCTGAGGGGTTCTCTCAAGTTTCCTTCTGGGGTCAGCCAAAGCTTCTGTTAGGACAGCATCTTGCCTAATTTCTCTGTCTGTTCGATCTTGTTTCCCATCTCTTCCTTCCTCAGATGTTTGTCACAAGATCGTTCCTAAAGAAGCCTCTTGCGCGCTTTGTTTCTTAGATCTGCTTCCTGGGGAACCCAACCCGTGACGTTTGCCCATTCCTGCAGTGATCCCTTCCTGTAACACGGCGTCCGTATTTGATCTAGCATTTGAACAGAGCCCCTGCCCCCGCTTTTTCCATCCCCACCTCTGCAGTTTCAGAGTGGGGCTTCTGCCCGGGGCCCATGAGATGGTCTGTCTTCTGCTGAATGTCAAGCTGCACAAGACCCTGGATGGTAGCTGAGGATCTGCATAGCATGTCAGCTTCCCACCTCCCAGCAGGCAACCCCTTCACTCACTCTCCAGTGGGCCCCATGCTGAGCATGTGCCAGATCCAAGACAGGACATTGCTTCAGCCCACCTGTGAACAGTGTGCCCTGTTCACCTGCTGGGCTGAGCCTCTGCAATAAACACGACACCCCCAGCCCCTCTCTGCACACAGGGCCTGCCCGGCCCTAAAAGGGGATTTGGAACCAAACCTGCCTCCTCCCACCACCACCTGATACTCGTCACAACAAAGCCCATTCTGCAACAAGAGATACAGGTAGCCCAGTGAGATCTCCTAAGTGACAACCGAAACTCAGATATTGTTTTGTTCCTCCCGTATCCCGACTTTCAAGAAAGGGATAAAGGGAGTATAATCCAGTGAGCTTGGCATCAGTCCCTTATGAGTTCCAGAATGGATTACTGAATAGATGCTTAATGAGCAAAAGCAAGAGAAAGTGCTCATTGCTAAGAGGCTGTTGGATCCACCATATACAAATCACTACGTTCTTGGGGATAAGTCAGTTTAAAACAACAGCATTTATTGGGCACCCCTTAAGTTTCACATCAGCACTGTACTAAGTATTACAGAGAAGACACGATGGTAAGGTATAAGCCTTATGTAGAATGGGCTGAACAAAGCCAACAGAATATGACAGAGGTATTGTCACAAGATTTCTACTAAAATTAATATCGACCAGCAAGGAAGCCCTTTGAGATGCGAGTCAGAGTTCTCTCTCTCACCTTGCATTAGTCAACACAGCAATCCTAACACAGAATATGAACTTCTGATTACTAGGTGTGAATGACGGAGTACAAAGCACAGTTCCAGAATTATCTCTGTGAGTTAAAATAATAGGCAAAAAATCCTCTTTACCCAATAATAAATGTAAAATCTTAAACTCTTAAAAGTTTAAACTATACAAAAATCAAAAGCATAGGAGAAAGATGTTTATGCTATGAGGCTGATTTAACAGCAGAAACAAGATCAGATCTAAGCTTTATGGTTATGTAAAAATCCCACATGAATTTTGTTTTAAATATATATAATCCATAACCAAACACAAGTGAGGAGAACTCCATTTCCTAACCATTCAGGTTAAAAGACTTAGCGGTTTTCGTTAATTACAGGGTCAAAAGAAGATAACAATGTGCCATCAACAGAAGGTAGCAACTACTTCACAAGGCCAGTGAAATCATTTGCCTTATTAAAATAAGTGGAAGGTTCAAGTCCAAAGCAATCTTAGCTCCCCTATATTGGTGTGGCCCAGATTACAGTACCTTCGTCAACATGGTCATTCCTTTGTAAGAGGGACATTAGCTTCCATCAATAGGAGATTGGTCAAATAAATTATAGTAATCCCCACAATGGAAACCAGGTAGCTATTAAAAAGATGATGTGTAGCTTCATTTATTGACATGGAGGGATGCCCATTACATGCTATTCAATGAGGGGAAAAGAAGTCACAGAAGAACCTATATAATAGTATCCAGTTTTATATAAAATCATGTGTCTATATTTTTTAACACTTTTGCATTTTTTAAGTGCATGTTTCTAAATATGACAATATAAGGTATATGCTGTTTAGCCTGCACAGGAGAAGATTGGTGGGGAGAGTGGGGAAAGGGGAAAGTATGCATGGTCACAGCCCTCAGGTAATTCCATCCAGCAGAAAAGACATCATTCCCCCTCACCATTCCTAACATGCAAATGTAAACTGAGCTCCTACTGTGTGTCAGTCAACAGGCTAAACAGTGGAAACACAGATGAACAGCCACTGTGCCTTTAGGAAACCAGGGTAGAGTGGAAGAGAGATGGGGTATTTGTTTTCTCTCACTGTGATCGCAAATTACTACAATCTTGGCGGTTTAAAAAACAACAACACACAAATGTATTCTCTCATGGTTCTGAAGACCTTGTCTGAAATCAAGGTTTTGGCGAGGCCATTCCCTACAGAGGTGCTAGAAAAGAAAGAATCTCTCCCGCTCCTGGTGGC